>CAWUPB010000913.1:9890000-12290000 GCA_963924115.1 Dovyalis caffra | reverse complement strand
TAAAAACTTAATTTGGCTTTGAAAATTGAAGTTTAAATTAGAAATAATTTAACACAAATAAAATACCTTGAGGGATGAATTTTAGAACTAAACTAGATATGATACATTTCTTAGAAAAGCCGCTTTTGGGTGATCGATATCTTTCCGAAAGAGTAACCAACTCCTTACCTTAAAATATCTACACCGGTGCTATTTTTAGGTTCTTAGTTCCGTCAATATTAGGTGGTGACTCCGAATTCAATAATAACTAGCATTCCCGTAACAAACCATTAATGGAATGCAAATCTCAAATTTTTCGAGAGTCTCATCTAATGTCGGATAGTGACAATAATTAACGTAATTAATCAATTAACTTAAAATAAATCAAATTAATTTAATTAATTCTAATTTTAACAAAATTAAATTTAAAATAACAATTAAATTAACTTAATTAACAAAATTTTTACATTTAATTAACTAATTTATTCTAATTCAATCAATTAAACATAATTAACCTCATTAATTAACTAAATATTAATAAAACAAAATTAATTAATTAAAAATTAATTCCGATTAAATTCAAATTATATTTAATTAATAAATTAACCTAACAATTAACAAAATTCAACAATTCAACAAATTAATCAACAAAATAACCTAACAATTTAACAAATAAATCAATAAACTAACTATTAACTATATACGTAACGATAAATTAAGCAATTATACTTAAAATTAACTTAGCAATTATGACAAATTACTAACATTAATTAAGAAAATAAAAGAGATAAAAAAACTTACATAATTTAGGTGAAATTATCCAAAATGAAGGAAGAAAAAATTAGGTTTTTTTGGGAGAAATGAGTTGAAAGAGGTTATGGATCGATGGAGAGTGGATTAAGAGAGTTTTGCGAATGATTTGAGGGGTCGGGAAGGGCAGCAGCTTGAGGAGAAAGAGAAATCGGGGAAAAATGAGGAGGGAAGGGCTATTGCCCGGATTTAAAGGCCAACAAATCGGTGATGGATACGTTCTCGTCATTATTTAGCGACGTACATTAGTGTTCGTCGCTAAATAAGGACTTTTAGTGAAACCTTCGAATTTTCAAAGGCCGCCCAAAAATTTAATATTTAGCGATGAGAATATTCCCATTGTTAAACAACGACCTATAATTGACGGATTGGCCATCGGTAAAAGTCAAATTCTTTCTAGCAGCGAGATTAATAACGTGTTGCTATTTTCAATAGCTAATCCTTCCCTAATCTGTTGCTAAAAGCTTTGAGTAGTTTTTAGTGCCATATTCGATGATAAAAATTTATCTCGTTGCTAAAAGTTAGTCATAAATTGATCTTTATTTCGTCGCTAAATATAACGCAAGCTAATTTGATGCTATTTAGCAATAGTTTGAAGTCCGTGCTAAAATCCATTGCTATTTAGCGAATTTGTTGTAGTGTTTGAAAGGTATGAAGGAGCTATTAGGTTGTCATTGAGCCGTATTCGGATCGAATCTATTAATTTAGACTAGATCATAATAGATCCGAATCTAATTTATTTAATAAACATATTTAATTAGAACTTATAAATTCTAATCAAAGTTTTTTTTTAATTATAAATCTAGATCTCAATAGATTTAGATCGAATTTGGATATCTATCAAATTTATCATTTATTTTTCTTAAAAAATATGTTTTACATTCAAAATCATGCTTCGATGTAAATGAGTAAACCATTGCATGTATAAGAAACTATATTATAATGATATTTAATATTTCAACTTAAAAAAAAATTCAAATTGTTCCACCATCAGAAAAAAAAAAAACTCAAATAATCCTAAAAAAAAATTTATATTAAAAGTCAAAATTGATATAAATTATATAAGAAGCATGACAAAACTAAAGAAAATTAACAAGCATACCTACTTTATGCACAAGTATATATCATGATAGCGAAAAGCCGACACTTCATTAATTTTTTTTATATGTTTATAGGATTTTTCACAAAATTAATATGGGGCATGAAAAAGCACAAAAAAATAAAATCACGTGATTTTTTTGAAAAAATAGCCATTTATGTTGAGGCAAAAAAAATGAAACAAAAGTAGAGAACGCTATTTAGCATTTAGAATAGATAAACCATTAATCTAGAGTCATTATTTTTTTATCTTTTAAAATATTATTTTTATTAAAATTAATAGTTAATTTCGCATTAGATTATTATTAGATAAAATCGAGGTAGATCCATATTTAATAAATAGATTAACATATTCAGATAATAATTAAACTAAATTATAAAAATTGTATATTAGTTCCATTGAATTACATTAGAGTGGGAACAAGATCCGATTCATACAGCTTTAGAAGCTACCAAAGAAGGTCCAGATGAGTAACAATTCACAAATAAGACCAAATACGGACTAGCTGGATGGATAGAGATTCATAAATGATTCCATAGATCAAACCTGATTTATCACTTTCACATCGTCGTGTCCCATTAAATTAACTTGCCATTAAATATATTACCAATACATTTGTTTTTTCATTTGAGGAATTGGATGCAATACTTAGGATATATTCTGTGAGGAGGTGGTAACTGTATGGGAATTAAAAGAACGTAGGTTCTATAGATATACAGTCAAAGTAAGGATCAGATAAAAAAAGATTAGGATTCTAAGAAAATCTTAGAAAATCAAACGGTTTAAATCGAGCAGGTTAGTTAAGATTTTAAAATAGAAAAATCTAACAAAATTAATATTTTCTGTAAATCTTATGCTTTCAGGTTCAAAGTTAATTGTGTTGTTGATAACACGAATGAAAAAGCAAATTTCCTTATTATCGGAAGAACAACTGAAAAGTTTTTCAAGAGTACTTGCTTCAAGTTGGTTGTGAAAGAAGGTCATAACCCTGGTCGAAAAGCTTGGCAAAGTGAAGATTTTCCAGGTGTATTGTGAAACTTTCGGATCATATAAAAATAGTTGTTGCATGGTGGTACCTAACGTGTTTGAGGACATTCTAATGATTCAGGCCCCTAACAAGTTCCTCGTCGATCAACCACAACCAGCAGCTGCTGGCAGCTTGATCGCTCTACACTGATCAGCAAGATAAACAAAGATGAAATAGCTATAGCTACACTGCTTTATATATATTACAATTTAAATTTTTTATATAAATTAAGAGTTCATGTTCCAAAAAATATTTTTCATTTTCAAGTGACAATCAAGGAAATCTCCACACTCCCACCAAATAAGATGAAATAGAGGACGATGATATTCAATTGTCTCCTTCGATGACCAAACCAGCGAGTGAAAAACCTGAATTGAGTGGGTTTCTTTTAATCCTTTATTTGATGCATGTTTTTCAAGCCATTTTCGTGAAATCATTTCTCATGATTTTTTTTCCTTCTCCGATCCAGAAAATTCTCTTCCAACAGTGCGTGAACTCTTAATGTTCCAGTGACCTTTTCATGCTGGGATTCTAATGATATTCTATTGAATATAAATAAGTGAAATGTATGAGCTTCTTGGAACTGTAATTTAGTTTGTGTTTCTATTAAACTTGCTTTGTTTGCACTGTTAGTGGATTAACTTCTTTTAACAAGACATACAATGTCAAATAACATATTTTCAGCATGCTTTTTGATCTTTCTGTCAAGACATATAGCTTTGCCGAATATGATCAATTTGTCTAATGATTGGCTAACGAGAATATAATTTTGATGGTATATAAAATCTCAATTTTTTAGTGTTGTTCGAAGTTAAAACAGAACTTTTTAGATCCATTTCCTTATTCCATCAACATGGCATTTCATTCCAATTTTTTTGTCAATAATATTTAACAAATTTGATCATATCAAAATAAATAAATTATAAATGAAAACCAAACAATACAAACTATGATCATTTTGAAAATTCAAAAAACTATCAAATCATTATTTTACAACAATAACTTTAATAATATAATTTTTAATTGCCAGTGGTTATGCATATTCTAATAAAATATTTGTTTGTACCAAGTAATATTTAATTAATAATATTATATTGCTCAAGTTTATAGGCTTTTTTTTTACTCACGCTTCAACAATGAGCAACATGTATATTAGTTTTAATTTAATTGTTAGATTTAAAAACAATATTAGAAATGCATGTCTAGGGTCAAGTACAAAAATACATACTTGTTCATTTTGATCCATGCAAATATCAAAACATGCTTATTTTAAAATGTATTTTCCCCTAATCTAAACTGTTTTTGCACCATAAATGGATCGAATCAGCTGCAAGAGTACTTCTTGCATAAATGTAAAGTTAAATGGGGTTATTTCACACTTTCTTAATTATATTAACTTCCTAAGATACTTTACATGCTATCACCATCCTTTCAACACTGTGCCTATACAATAGATTCAATTCCTATGCACTAAAAAGAAAGCATGTATCACACACAATCAAGTTTAGCCTATCAATTGTATATATCCAGTTAGTTTCTCTAATAAAATAAAATTCAAATCCTAATGATTTCTATCAATTGTATATATCCAGTTAGTTTCTCTGATAAAATAAAATTCAAATCCTAATGATTTTAAGGTTTTTTTTTTTTTTTTTTTTTTTTTTTATGATTATATAATAGGAGAGGACTATCCCATTAAGTAGCCCAAAAAACCCATAGAACTCCAATGAATTAAAAGAAAAAAGAGAGAGCATGTAGCGTTGTGCCATATTCGATGTGTTAATTAAGTTTATGCCGGTTGGCTCTTAGAGTCCTTGAATAGCATAATCTCAAATGAACCTACAATTATCGAAGTTTTCAGTACTTTTAGTCAGGGAGGAACAAGAAAACAATTGGAAATTAATGAACTTATTTATTGTCCTAAAAAAGGGAGCAAGATCAAAGGATGATGATGATAATAATAATATAACAAGATGAACTTGAAACAACACATTTTATTCTAGTGTCTCTTCCTCTGATTTATCTTGAATTTCCTGGCTTGATCTCTTGTTAGCATCAGAATCCTTATAGTACCTCTTCCAGAACCAATGCTTCTTCCATACCCTTTCATTCATTTCGTCAATTGGGACACCCTTTGTCTCAGGCAGAAAGAAAATAGCAAAAAGACCCATCACAAGAATCCAGGCAGCAAAGAAGAAGAAAATTCCAGAGCGCATGTGGCATAACACTGTGAGGAATGCTTGGGCAACTAGGAAGGTACAAAACATGTTCATGCTAACAGCAAAGAAGAAACCAGCACTTCTTGTTTCCAGAGGGAAGATTTCACTGGGAATCAACCAGCCTAAAGGACCCCATGACCATGCGAAACCAGACACAAATACACAGATCAAGATGACCACAAGCTTAGCAGAACCGTTTGGCATGATATTGGTAGATTTCAAATGCACAGCAAGAATCCTTCCCATTATGGACTATATACAAAAGAAGAGAAAAGGAACAATAACGAGAGTCAGAAATAACTTAAACAATATAGATAAAGCTCAGAAATGTGAAATATCTGGTTTTGCTTACCTGGGCAGCAAGCATCTGAAGGCAAGCTTCTATGAGCAATATCCTTCTTCCAATTATATCAACAAGAAATACTGCAACCAATGTGCATGCTACATTGATCGAGTCAGTGACTACAGCTGATAATAGTGACCCATCACTGCCATAACCCATAGTCTGAAACAGTACTGGAGCATAAAACATGACAACATTGATGCCAGTGAACTGCTGGAAGAATTGAAGAATTGTGCCACAAATAAGTTGAGGCCTATTAGAGCGACTCATGAGGTTCCTGAAGGGGTGTTTGACTTGTTTGGCCAATTCAATAGCATTCAAAATCTCTGCATATTCTTTATCTACATTGTCAACACCTCTAATCTTCTTCAGAACACGTAGACCTTCTTCATTCTTTCCCCGCTCTAAAAGGCTTGTGGGGGTCTCCGTGATTAGAAGAGACCCACCGAGGAGAATTATAGCAGGAGCTGCAGCTCCACCTAGTGAAACTCTCCAGCCATGAGGATGCACTTTTGAAGTAGCATAATTGATCAGATTTGCTATCAGAATGCCCACTGTGATTAGCAGCTGAAAACAAATGTTAAGGCCTCCTCTATATTTTGCAGGTGCGATTTCTGATATGAACAAAGGCACCGCCTGCATTCACATTCCTTGTACATATAAGAACTTGAAAAGGCAGAAAATGCTACTTTACTGGTTTTATGGATTGAACTACATATATATACCTGGTTACCAAATCCAACTCCAGCACCTAGACAAATCCTTCCAGCAATTAGCATGCCAAGGTCCTGCGCAAAAGCATTTAAAATGGCTCCAGCAAGAAAGAAGATAGACGCAGCTTGAATAGTGGGTTTTCGGCCGAATTTTTTGCAAAATAAAGAGGCTATAAAACTAGAAACAATAGCTGCTAGGTAGAGAGAAGAGGTAAAGAGTTGAAGAAATTGGTTATCATATTTGCAATAGTTATCTTCTCTCGCCTCATGCTTCTTGTGATATACAGTTGGAAAGAATTTCTCCAAGAAATCATCCATTGACGTCACTCCTCCTACAAAAACATATATAACGAATAAAATAAAATCTAATGTTACAGATTTTGATGCTTAATTGCCAAAGATAACGAAACAGAGAAAATGGGGCGTACCGGAAATGCCAATATCATAGCCAAACATGAGGCCACCAAAGGATGCAATGATGCTACAAACGAAGACCTGCAATGTAAGCTTGGCAGGGAAGTCTCGGCTACCACCGGATTCAGCCATAGATAAGCCAGCCATGGTTGTGAGTTTAGTAAGTCACTGTATTTATGAGTTTTACAGCTAGAGTTCCAGTTACGACTTATAAGGTTGGATTGTATGAATTAAAAACAAATGCCCCCAATTCTTCTGCATGGATGTTATGTTTAAAGTTATGTTTGAGAAGGAATTTTAAACTGATTCCTAAAATCTCTCGCTCAAGTTCCAAATATCTGGATCTCAATTATCTTTTATGGATTTTTTTTTGAGAAAAAAATCTGGGTGTCAGTTATTTTTGAACTAGTTGATTCTTATCATCTCAGCATCCATTATAGGAAAAAAAAAAAAAATCCGAGTAGTAATTTTAAACTGATTCCTCTCAATTATCCTTTATGAATTTTTTTTTAGAAACCGTAACTTTGACCGGATAATAATTGAATGGACACATTATTATCTCTGATTTTGTTTGTGACAACAGTTTTAGTTTAAAAAAAAAAAATCGGAGGTTGATGTACTTAACTATTTGACAGTTGACATTGTTGTCCTGACTAACAAAGATTCAAAAAGGAGGCCAGAAAAAATGTTCATAAAAAAAATTTGCTTTTTATTTGCTTTATTTTTCATATTTTGTTTATTTATGCCTTTATGGTTTTTTCTAGAAAATTGCTAAAACCTGCAAATAGATTTTAGATAGGAGTTCCTTTCATATATATATATATATGAAAATTGAGATTAGTTTCAATTAACAAAAAGACTAGTCGGTAAGATTATAGAATGAGATGTATAAAGTAAGTATAATAGAATCTATATAAAGAAAATAAAAATTATCCATACAATTTGTTAATAATCTTTATTGTCATAGTTCTTTTTTGACCGACCCCTCAATATTTTTGTTTTTATATAAAATTCAAAAAGTTAAAAAAAAATATTGCATGTTGCATAATTAATTAATTTTTCTATGATTTTTAGATATTTTTATAAATTTTTTAGATTTTAATTTTTTAAAAATTATCCCAACTTTTTGTTTTTAAGACATTTACACATGCGACCATGATTTATGTTTGCAATGCTTGAGTCCTTGGTGATTATTAGCTTGCGTCTTTTTCCTGCTAAAACAAAATCAGAACAACGTTAAAGAGAGGCCGGTCTAGGTTTTTTCTTTCTACTATAAACAAGGTTTATTCGTGGGATTGGGTTAGGGGCAAATTCAGCACACAGAGGAACAGGAATTGAGGGCCCAAAACATTCCTCCTTATGGTGCTCCAAACTGTGTCATGACTATCAATAGTGTCAACGATCCGAAACTGACCATATTTGTCCAAGCTATTTGCAGGCTGAGTCTGATCAGATTTGTGGACTTGCTGCTGCTGTATATTTGATTCTGATGCTGTATGGATTAAGTCCAAAACAGGCCCTAAGTTATCCCTATCGTATAGGCTTAGGCTGTCAATAATGTCTACACTAGTATCTGCACGAATCACGGCCATGAGCAGCATTGATGTAGCAGCCAGTGGCTTTATCATGTCCTTTAAAAACTCGAACAGCCACTCAAAATTATCATCACCAATACAACCTTCTAACTTCATTAAAAAAAAAAAATTTGGGATCTTTACCAATTTATCAAGTAGCTAATCAAATCAAAACAAAATCAATACAAAACTTGACTAATCAACATTAACAGCAGCTATATAATGGCAAAACATGAGCACAAAGTTTTAAAATTAAGCAATTAAATGAGCATCATTCAAAAAAACACAAAATGAGTTTCCTTATATGAAGTATACCTAATCAAATCCACAGAACCAAACAAAAGAAGAGAAGAAATCTTAACATTTCCAGGCAATCTCAATTGAAAATGAGTTGTTCAAACAAATAAGCCTAGTTGAATATACAAATAGATAGACTATCATCTCAGGATCCTATTCTTCTCAGGCAGGGGAGAGAAGTAGTAGCAGACTCGGATCCTATTCTTCTCCTAAGAGAGGCAGGGGAGACAAGTTGTAGCAGACCCGGAAGCGCAACAAGAAATCTTCAAATAAGCATTATCAGAGTACTAAGCAGTGTGCAGATCCTATTCTTCTCAGGATCCTATTTTTCTAGTTTTTCAGCAGAAGGAACAATAGAGGTAAAGGAAGCCAAAAACAAGCAATTAACATAAGATAAATTAAGCACTGTCAAAGCAGACAGATCATTAGATTAGCAGACGATAAAAGCAGATGGCAGTAACATCAATTCTACCTCATCTGACTACATTATTCTAAGTCTAAATTAATCAATTAAAGTATTAATTAAAAGTCAATTATACCTAAAACCTAATTTATTCTCAATTTGGATCGATTGTGGGCCTAAGATATTTAGATACAATTCTTCAATTTTTGTGAAAATTTTCACTTTCATTAATCAATTCACACTTAACTAACTTCTCATTAGCCAATAATTCATTAACTAAGCAAAAGAAATCAAACCTAATTTTACCAACTTTGGGCCGAATGGGTTCATAATTAAGAGATTAAGTTAAAATTTATCATTTTCACTTAAATTGCATAAAATTTTATATATTTTAAAGATAAAAAGTTTTTTTTTTAAATTAAATTATCCTAATTAATTTAATAATAAATTCAACTAAATTTAATTTAATCAATCCTAAATAAAATATTTATTAAATTCTATTAATTAATAAAATGTTTATTAAATTTTAACGTTTATGTTTATTTTTCAATTACATTACAAATTAACAAAATTTAACTAAAGTACGTAAAAAAATTATATAATTTAAAAATTAAGTTAAAACAAAAAACTAACCAAATTCACCTAATAATTAACACAAAAAATTAATTAAGTAATTACCAAATTTAAATTAAGAATTAAATAAATTAACAATAATTCAACCTTAACTAAATTACTTAAAAAATTACATTAATAAAATTAAACCTAAAAAATTAACATAATGAATTTTTTTTTAGTTTTGCATTAATGTAAAAATTAACTTAAAAATTAACCTAACTAAACAATAACACATAACAAAATTGATCTAACAGCTTAAGAAAATTAAATAAACAATTAAGCAATTTACACTAATAATTAACATACAACTTAACATAGTTAAAAATTAACATAAAAAAAATTAATAACATTCAAATAATCGATCAACTAAAAAATAACAAAATTTATTTAAAAATTTATAATATTTATTTAATTTTTTTTAAAAAAACCATAAGAATTAGAGAGAGAAAGTTTTATCCGAGAGATCAAGGAGAGAGAGCATAGATCCGGTCCGATTTTGAAGGAGAAAGATGCACCTCACTTTGTTAAATGATTTGGAGAGTTACTTGGTAGCGTGAGGCGGCATGGGTGGTGATTTTGTAGCCAGCGGTGCAATTTTTGATGGAGAAGAGAGGAAGCTGAATGGGAGAAGAAAAAGGGGGTGGGGAGATTTAAAGGTAAATTAGTGACGAATATACCCATCCGTCGCTAAAATGGGGGAATTTTCCCTCCAAATTAGCGACGGATTCATAAATCCGTCGCTAATTGGCCTTTTCGGGGGAAAATTCCCACCCAAAGACTAAACGCTAATTCTGTCACCAGTTTTTATTTAACGACGGATAGCGACGAATCTTTTTTTGTCACTAAATTAGTGACAAAAATCTGTTGTTATTCCGTCGTTGAACTTGGCGCCTTAGTTTGTGACAGAATTTATTCCGTCGCCGAGGTTCATTCGTTAGTTTGTCGCTAATCGGTCGCAATTTTCAACTTTTCTTGTTGGTCACTAATACATCGTTAATATGTCGGTAATTATATCCGTCACTAAAATTCGTAGCTAATTTTCAATTTTCTTGTAGTGCAAGTTTCAAAAATCTGGGTCTCGGTTATTTTTGAACGATTTGATTCTTATCATCTCTGCATGCATTATAGGAAAAAGAAATCTGAGTAGGAATTTTAAATTGATTCCTAAAATCTCTCGCTCAAGTTTCAAACATATGGGTCTCAATTATCCTTTGTGGATTTTTTTTGAGAAACCGTAACTTTGACTGGATACATTATTATCTCTGATTTTGTTTGTGCAACAATTTTAGTCTAAAAAACATTGGAGGTTAATGTACTTAACTATTTGACTGTTGACATTGGTCTGGCTAACGAAGATTCAAAAAAGAGGCCATAAAAAATTATTGATAAAAAAATTTGCTTTTGATTTGCTTTATTTCCCATATTTTGTTTATTTATGCCTTTACGGTTTTTTCCAGAAAATTTCTGAAAACTTGGAGATAGATTTCAGATAGGAGTTCCTTTCACACACACATATATTAATGAAAATTGAGATTAGTTTAAATTAATAAAAAGACTAGCTGGTAAGATTATAAAATGAGATGTATAAGTAAGTATGATAGAATCTATATAAAGAAAATAAAAATTATCCATATAATTTGTTTATTGTTATGAAATAACGAATGTCTATTTCATATTCTTTACTATTCGTATGATTCAATTCATCATTAAATATGAAAAGGTTGGTGCAATTTATTCAATTATTTATGCATCTTTTAATGGTCCATAATCCTTTCAAATTCTCTTCTTAATCTTGAAGCCTATAAATAAGCTTGATTATTCATTAATTTATGTTTAAGCATTTTGTAAAGGTTGAGAGAATTGGTTAGGGTTATCTCATGCATTCACTTTATCTTATAGTGAATTCATTTTTCTATTGGTCTTTTTCTTCAATTCTCTTATTATTTCTATTTCTTTCATAACATTCATAATCTTTATTGTCATAGTCCTTTTTTGACCCCTCATTATTTTTATTTTTAATACAAAATTCAAAAAATAAAAAAAATTACATGTTGCATAGTTAATTAATTTTTCTATCATTTTTAGATATTTTTATAAATTTTTAAGATTTTATTTTTTTAAAATTATCCCAACTTATAGTTTTTAAGACGTTTACACATGCGACGATGATTTGTGTTTGCAATGCTTGAGTCCTTAGAGTCATTATTAATTTCTCCATCACTCTTCCCTAGGCTTCAATTGGGGTTTAGAACTTTTAGCTTGCGTCTTTTTCCTGCTAAAATAAAACCAGAACAACGAAAAAGAGAGGCCTGTCCAGGTTTTTTCTTTCTACTATAAACAAGGTTTATTTGCGGGCTTGGGTTTGGGTTAAGGGCAAATTCAGCACACAGAGGAACTGGAAATGAGGGCCCAAAACATTCCTCCTTGTGATGCTCCAAACTGTGTCATGATTATCAATAGTGTCAACGATCCGAAACTGACCATATTTGCCCAAGCTATTTGCAGGCTGAGTCTGATCAAATTTGTGGACTTGCTGCTGCTGTATATTTGATTCTGATGCTGTATGGATTAAGTCCAAAATAGGCCCTAAGTTATCCCTATCATATAGGCTTAGGCTGTCAATAATGTCTACGCTAGTATCTGCACGAAATTGTCCTGAATTATGAGGCTGCTGCAGCATATTTAAGTAGGAAACTGCTAGGGTTTTATGGCATTGAATATGCATAAAAACATCTGGAAACAAGAGGTTGTCACAAGGGGATTTGAATTAGGGAGAATGATCATATTCTGCATTAGCTTTCTGTGCTCCTAGAAATAATTAGAGCAATATCAACCAGTGAAGGTTCCACCTCAGAGCTCTGTTAAAAACCACCTCATCATCCATCTCATCATGTTCAAACCTGACACTCTTCTTCTGCAGAAACAGACTCCAGTTCCCTATCTCCATCATATTGCATATTGGGTTTGTTCATAGAAAACTCAATCCTTGAAAATTCTGAGTATAACACTGAATCAAATTCATTGATTTGTATATTGAATTCCACACCTTCTACCTTCAAAACAACTTGTTCATCCAAACAATCTCTCAAGCCAGGCTTAACTTAACAAAATCATTCACTCTTCCATAGAGGGTTGATGGATTAGCAATGCAGTTGAGTGTTCTTACTATTAACGATAAGCCATGGATTTCTAACCAACAAAATCTATCATGAGCACCGTCTGACATAACCCAAGGACGAGCCTCATTAAAGAACAGGTTCAAAACAGTATCACACTCCTCTAGGGCATGGTACATATTTGTCACATCGGAAAAAGGGGATCACAACTTGTGAAGCACTTAAGAATCTAAAACCTTCAAGCCAATATCACAGTCTCTCAAATCTTCTTTGAGAGAGCCATAATCCATACCATCAGAAATAATGCAAATCAAACTTTTTTTTAGCCAATCAGCATCCTCTTCCGTACTGGTATAAGAAAACGATGATTTCCTTTACTTACAGGTTGGGTTTTCTGAACATAGCTTTTCTTTTTTAGGCTGCATCCTCACAGCTTCTGGATTCTTTTGAGTCAAAGGATTCACAACCTATGCATAAGACTTGTCATCTCGCAATTTCAGGTTCGTATGTGAGACCTTTCTCTGTTGTTGTTCAACTCGTTTTTTTAATCGGAGAAACTATTGAACTCACACGCAGCTTATATGTTCTGATCCATATGTCATTGAGACGAATAAGCAATGATTCTAAACCAGAGCTGGATCTCAAATTAATAAAACTGAAACCCCTTCCTAACTTGGTCTTTTTATAGATGAACAGATGTAAAATGTCTGCTAACTTGACAATTTTTTTTCATACCCATGAAATTAATCCAATCAGAGAATCTCTCAAATTAATAAAACTTCCCCATTCAATATGTATCTTTTTCGGTATATTAAGAACTATGAGTAAAGAGATGAATCATCCATCTAGTTGCAATGCAAGAGTTTTTTTTTTTTTACAAAAAAAACAAATAATGCATCTTCCTCAACAAAATTATTTCAATTACAAGGATATAAAAAAGAAACTAAAGAGCTTGGAGTTCAGCGGTAATGATCTCTTGCAACAAGAAGTTACATTTCAAATCTCTAGTTCTGTCAAGGACCTTGAATGTATGAGTTAAAAAAAAAAAAAAACCATTAGAAGCTCAAGCTGCCACCCATAATCAACTGATCATCTCGAATTTAATATTTGCTATTAATGCCAATCAAAACATGAAAAATAAATACTAAGAAAAGTCCTTTGTTGAAAAGAAACAATAAGAGATTCTATCCAATTGTGTTTTCCTTGGGTTTATCTTGGATTTCCAGCCCTCCTTTACCAGTACCATGATCCTTGTAGTACCTCTTCCAGAACCAGTGCTGCTTCCAGACTCTTTCCACCATTTCATCAATTGGGATTCCTTTCGTTTCAGGTAGAAAGTATTTGGCAAAAAGGCACATTAAAACTAGCATAGCACAGTAGAAGAAGAAAGTCCCGGCTCGCATGTGGCACAACATGGTGAGGAATGTTTGAGCAACAAGAAATGTAAAAATAAAATTCATACTAACGGCGACGGAGAAGCCAGCACTTCGAGTCTCTATTGGGAATATTTCACTTGGAATTAGCCATCCCAAGGGACCCCATGACCAAGCAAAACCAGCCAAGAACACGCAGACCAAGATGATCACAAGTATGGCATCATGTTTCGACACAACGTTTGTGGAGTGCAAATGCATTGCAAGGATCACTCCAATTGCACCCTACAAGGAACAAAAAATGAACGGATTTAGCAGCGCTAAAACAGAGATCAGTAGTGAAAATTGAAATCATAGACATTTTTTTTGGCTCACCAGAGAAATGAACATCTGAATGGCTGCTTCAATGAGCAACGCTCTTCTACCAAATTTATCAACCACAAAAATTGCAAACACAGTGCCTATTGGTTTAACTGTATTAGTCATTATAGCTGACATCAATGACGCATTCTCACCTAACCCCATGGTCTGAAAGAGAACTGGGGCATAAAGCATGACCACACTGATGCCTGTGAACTGCTGGAAGATTTGAATAAGTGCACCACATACTAGTTGAGGTCGACTTGACTGTTTCCTAAGGTTCTTGAAGGGATGCTTAATTTGCTTACTAAATTCAACAGCTTGAAAAATTTCTTCATATTCTTTATCAACATTATCAACACCTCTAAGTTTCTTCAAATAATACAAGCCTTCTTCATTCTTCCCTTGTTCTATAAGGCTCGTTGGTGTCTCCACGATCGTAATAGAGCCAAGGAGGAGAAGTAAAGCAGGAAATGCTGCTATACCCAGTGAAATTCTCCAACCGTACGGGTGTAATTTTGAAGTGACATAGTTAGTCACGTTAGCAAATAGAATGCCTATTGTGATAAGGAGCTGAAAACAAAGATTAAAGCCTCCTCTGTACTCGGCAGGTGCAATTTCTGATATGAATAATGGCACTGCCTGCATTGGAATTTCTCTTGTAAGTTCTTGGGAAGCAGCGAATATGCTGAAGGTAATAACATAAAGGTTGAGCAAAAGAATGTGTTGTGCTTAAATACAAACAAGAAAGCAAAAGAGATCCCACAAATCATATCAATATATTATGGTATAATATGTTAGTCCACTACAATAAACAAACAAGAATAAATAACTAAGTTGAGTTGTTTGTGCTTTAAAGCTGCTTCATATTCTAAAAACATGAACATATAAAGCTGCTTCTTAAATAATTAGTATTCAGTACTGCTCTACATATGTTTGAATTTCATCACCTGATTTCCAAAACCAATTCCAGCGCCCAGACAAAGTCTTCCAGCTATCAACATGCCAATGTTGAGAGCAGCAGCATTCAAAATGGCTCCAACTAGAAAGAAGACAGAGGCAATCTGCATTGTGGGCTTGCGGCCCCATTTTTTGCAAGAAATTGAGCCGATAACGCAACCTACGATGGCTGCAAGGTAGAGGGAAGAAGTAAAGAGCTGGAGAAGTTGACTATTAAATTTGCAGTAGTTGTTTGATTTAGCTTGATGCTTCTTGACATAAACTTCAGGGAAGAACTTGTCCAAAAACATATCCATTCCTGTAACTCCTCCTACAACCATAAAAAAAACCACAAGTACGAGAAAAAAGAAATAACATAAGATTATCTTTGTGCTTTGTCAGGCAATAGCCAAAAAAAAAAACAAAAAAACAAAAAAACAAAAAAACAAAATTAGCACGCTCGGTCACCGGGTCTAGTTTAGGTATATACCCGAAATTCCAATATCGTACCCAAACATGAAACCACCACAGGCTGCAGTGACGGTACAGACAATGACCTGCCGTGTAAGCTTAGCAGGGAAGTCCTGACGGATCCCAGATTCATGGACTAGGGTTAATTCAGGCATGTTTGCACCCCAATCTGATGATATCTCTGAATAAAAGAGTTGTCACTTAAATAACAAATATCAGGTTAGGTCACTTTGCTACAGGGATGAATTGCAAAAGCTGTGACAATATATGCTAGTCATCTTTAGAGCTTGAAGTTCAGAAAAAGTTTGTTACCTAGGAATTTGATGCCGAATCCTACTATTTAGCCAGGTGGCAGAATTTAAGGATCGAAGTTTATATATAGAAGATAAATAATGGTCCTTATCGTATCAAACTCTTCTAATTAGTATCAGAATTTGAGTAACAGATTCCTAAGATCATGCTTTTGGATAACTTTTTTCTTCGTTTGAGATTGCTTTTTGGATTATCTATTTATCTCTTTTGGAAAACTTTTTTCTTTTTTGAGATTTTCTCTTTTGGATAGCTTTTCTGGATTATCTATTTATCTTATATGATTATTATGTCGTCAAATCAGCAAGAAAACCATCTAATTAAGTTAACAATATTTATACTGTCCGAGTGTTATTCAACAGTACGAGTTTAACCATAAAAAAGGAAACAGAAATTAAAGATGAGTGCATTAATTGCTCAAATTAATATGGCCACATGTGAACTCTTGCGACTCAGACAAGCATAAATATTGTAACTCACACACAACAGACAGAAACAGAGTGATAGTCTGACAGATGATAGGTATCGCTTCCTTTTATATTGGCTTTGCCTCTTGTTTGGTAGAAAATCGGTGATGGAGATTGTCAGGCACTGTTATTGTCTCTCGTGCTTTGGATTTTTTGGTTTTTTCTACGAACACTTAGATATGATAAAGTGCAAAATCTTTGTCAATTTCCTTGGAACTTTTTCGAGTGATGTAAAATCCTTCACTACTGATGATGCCTCTGCCACTTGTTTATATTGTGTAAAAAAATCTTTCTTGGCTTATTACAAAGAAAATGATCAATTTCCTCTCAAGGATAGCTTTAATGTAGTTAAGAAATATTTCCGTTCTTGTGCAAATAAGCAGTTACGCTGTTGGCTGGTGGTTTGTAATGTAAAGCACATCCTATTTAATACTTCATGTAGATGAAATTTATTACTTAATTCATCTAGGTCTAGTATCAGGGGGTCGACATAAAATTCCAGTTACTGCTTCAATTAATTCATAAATTTTGCAGGATAAAATCTCTGCTGTACCTGAAGAAAATAGGTACAGGAAGAAATGGTTCAAAAAAGCCCTCTTCAATCTTTCCAACACTCGGAAACTAGTGTTTTAGCAACAAAACTTTCTATTTACTTTACAAAGAGAAACAAAGGAAAATGAGAGAAACTAACATTTTAACCTTGTCGGTTGTTGTCAGCTTGACTCAACAACTAATGGCATTTTAACTTCTCCATTGTAGATTTGTACAGGAAAAAAAAAAAAAGAAGCATAACCTGCTTCTGAAGAGTTGTTAATATTTGCCATTATATACTACCTCAAGCGGACTCCTCATTGACTCAACTTGCATCTGATTTTGTAATCTTAATTTCAGAGTTCATTGTGTTTCGATGATTGGTGAATCTGTCCATCATTGTCTTCAGATTTGCCTTTGTTATCTTCAAGGTCCCTTACGATATCATTACCCGTGCTTGGCTTAGATATGTCCATCACATTCTCGTGAACAATAGACTTTCTGGTTTCCTCAGTGTTATCTCTGTCATTTGAACTATCGATTTCACTCGCTAGCTGTAGTGGGGTGACATTAACTTCATCTTCAGCCAAATCTTTTGATTCACCTTCAATGTCTCTGATGGATTCTGAATTTGTAACCTCCACTGCTTTAAGTGTTTCCATAATATTTTCTTGTCTATCTAATCTTTGAGATTCATCTTTACTGTCTTGTACATGATCGAACTTCTCATTGCTGATAAATTCACTCGCCACTGGTTCGTTCACATTATGAATAATGACAGCTGCAGAATCCTGCAAATGAGTATATAGTCCTGGTCAATGTCAAGAGCTTGAAAGGAGTTACTAGAATTCAATTGTTGTGAAAACAGTAGAGAACAACTTGTTTTCCAATTGAGAGGAAAATAAGGATATACCAAAATTCATGCTCTATTTATTTTCAAGAATGAGAGGAAAAGGAAAAGAAATTCAAATGTTTACAACTGGAGGTCCATTTCACGGCAGCTTCAGAAGTAAAGTTTTTTTCCCTTCTTTAAGCCCTCATTTTAGCAGTAGAATGGGTTATAAGGGAAACCACTGCTTAAAAGCAACATGTTACCTTTGCTTCAAGAGCCACTAAGGTATTTTCACCATCAACTGCTGGTTTTGATGTGTTGAGGACAGCCTTTTGATTTGTTAAATCTTTAGGATCACCTCGGACGTCCTTTGTGGTTTCTGAGGTGCCAATGGCCTCTGCTGGCTTTAACAAGTCTTCGATTTCCTGGTCTGCTATTCGTGTTCCGGACTCATTAGCTTCCTTTCTGGTGTTTGAATTATCAGCATCCTCGATTGCTTGAGATGATACGACAACTGTTTCAGTTTTAGTTAGAACTCCAGGACTGCAGTCATGACCCTCTAAGGAAGTAACGCTGGCTGGTTTTAGTGGTTCCACAAATATCTCCTGTCCAGTTGAAAATTGAGGTTCACCTTCAATGCCTTCAAAAGACCTTAAATTCTCCACATTTTCCTTCTTATTTATTGATGGATCGCTAAAATGGCTGACGAGGATAACTTCTTCAGCAATATCTCTTGGAAGATTTGTTGACTCCTATTCAATGTCACATAGGTAAGTTTCATGTTATTTTTACTAGCTAAAAGTGTGTATAAATATTTCTTTGGTGCAGAAGTTACAACGAAGACAAAATAATAGTAGTAGAAATGATCCATAATGTCAAGATGGCATAAGTGCAATGATAAATGGAACAATGCAGGGAATTTAATACTATTTCACATGTTACTACCTCTTCTTCCTTAAGTCCAGGAACTTTTGGACTAGAATGCTCCCCCTTAGATTTTGATATGTCAATGCTTGCTTCAGAGTCAGCAAGTCTTGCAGATTCACCTTCAAGTTGCTCAACAGATCTGGGGTTAATTTCCTCTAGTTGTTTTGACAGTTCTATTGAAGCCTCATTATTGAACGATGTTTCTGATATGTCACCTATGTTTTGCCTAGATCTTAAATTCTCCTTAGTTTCTTCATCATCAAGCAATGATCTCTTATTATTCTCCACTTCAGTAGCTTCTTCAGTAGGCTTCCCTTGAGTGTCAGATGGTTCCTGCTCAATACATGGAGCTTCTAGTTCAGACATCTTATTAAAATGGGCTTTTGTGGCTCTATACTAATGCCGAACAACTGCTTTATACATGCATTAGAGTAAGATAGAACGTGACATTTGAATTTACAAGGATTTAATCACAGTTGCAACTAGTAGAAAATGATATATGAAAAAGAAATTTATGCTGACACAATTTTACTAGATTCCCTTCTCAAATATCAAGCCTATTCTTTCCGCTACTGAAGGAGCACTGACCTCAGATTTTTCAGATTTGCTATCAACAGATGGGTGATCTATTGAATCATTTACCAATTGACTGGTATCTTGAGTTGCAGTCAGAGGTAAATTTTCCTCCATATCAGTGGACACAAGTTGACTGAAATCCGATGAAGAACCTATATCTGCTGGGATCCTGTATGCTAAAACAGACTTTGGAGATGAGGATAAACTTGAATTGGTAGAAACTTGTTCAACTATCGATTCTGGCAGTATGGTTGATGTAGTGGGGTCATTAACCCTTTGGCTTACCCCAGAAACTCCAAAATCTATTGTACTTTGATCTTCTTTATTGCATTGAGTTGATGTTGGGTTGTCTTCACCATCGGCTGGCTTTAAAATGCTCTGAATGCCTGAATGTTCAGTCAGCCTTTCAGAATCTCGGTCAATAGATTCGAAGTCTTCTGCAGGATCCTTAATGTTAACTAGTGGGTCATTCACATTGTAAGTGATTTTGGCCTGCTCTCCTGACTTCTCAGGAGAATTCAGTGATTTTTTCTCTATATACTTGCTAGATTCTGAATTACTTTCCACGGCTGGTTGTGATAGATCATCTATAACTATTTGCTTGCCTTTTTCAGCTCCACTATCTCTGTCTTCATTTGATTTCAAGTCTTCTAAGTGATCAATTATGAGGAACCTTGAATCATTTACATTGCACGTGTCATCCACGCCCTCTATAGACTTCTCGAGATTAATCAATGATTCACTTATGATATTGCTGTTAGATTTTGAATTGCTTCCCTCAGCTGGTTCTGATAGATTGCTTATAACTTCTTGCCTCATGGAGTTTTCAGCTCCAACAGATCTGTTTTCACCTGATTTCAAACCTTCCCTATCATGGTATGTGACTATATCATCTGCATCGCAGTTCGCATTCATCTCTTCAGCAGAATTCCCAGAAGCATTCAATGATTCCTGTTTTATTCACAAAGTTGCAAACATGGGTCCAACAACCTTTTTAAAATTATTTTCTTAATTTATAGAAAGATGAATTAGCATATAAAAGTTATTATGTTCTAATATTCCGAAAGAGAGTTAAAGCATGATTCACTAAACCTGTAAATTGGATAGACAGTGAGCATAACAATAAATATTTACCAGAGTATTAGTTGTAGATTTGTTTCTTCTCTAAAAGCTCTAAGAAATTGTGATTTGATCCAAGTTCATTCACAAATAATAATAATCTATCATAGCGATTAAAGTTATCAATTGACCTGCGGCTTCTGAAAGGACCCTTCAGAAGGTTTGTGTGCCATTGAATCCTCCATCGGTCGTATTCTTTCCAGGGAATGTTCAGGTGGAAATACATCTAAAGAATTAGAAGGCCCCTGCTCCCTTTCTTCTCCCACTAAGAGTTTGACATAATTAGAGTTTTTTGGATCAAAGTTCATTGAATGGGCTTGATCCTCGTGAGATATTTCAGCTCTTGAGGATGATAACGACCACATTGATGGTGCAATTGGATCCTCAGGTTCGTTTCTGACCCTTGAAAACCCTTCCTCTGTAGCATCCTTCCCCTCTACCTCGTATAGTGGTCTAGGTGAATTTTCATGTTCTTGAACTTTTGGAGCAAGAGGTGAAGCTCCCCACAGTTCTTCACTCCCAGAAGTAATTTCGTTCTCACTATCCCCATCGTAAATCAAGGACTCGCTGTCATTGGATGAAGCAGTTCCATCTGCTGTAAGAGGGGGTGAACCAATTTCTGAGACCTCCACTTGCATGTCAGAAGCTATGGAATTGGTAGGGGTATGCCAAGGATCCTTCTGCTTGTAAAAAAAATGTTCCTCCATTCTTGTGTTGTCAATTACAGATGGGCTGGAATCATATGAAGGTTCAGCTGCAGCTCTAGCCTTAGGAACTGGACAAGGGAGAGGTAGAGAGTTCGGTGCACGATTATGAAACACCTCAGGAAATTTGAACGTTTTTGGCTGTAGACTTTCTGAATTTTCAGCTGTCTTGGCATTGAAAATGTCTTCTGCAGATGAAGATGGGCTTGAGCAAATTTTCTTGTGCTTGATTGCATCTGTGTCCATTTGAATATCACTTCTATCACCTAAACTTGGGTCCTTGTCATGAGATTGCTCCATCTTCTTACCTCTGAGCTCGATCCTACTGGTTCCAACTTCTCTATCCCGTTCCCGTTTGTTAGTTACCTGGTTGGAAGATTGGGCTTCCTCTGTCACAAGATCAGTAGCACTTAAATTACGGCTCAAAGTTTCACCACCTTGGAATAATAAATGATCAACCAGCGGGTCATGATTTGCCTTGTCTGCAAAAAAGTTCGTTGATTCAGCTTGAGTAACTGAAGTTTCTAGTATGTTTTTCTTAGTTGTCAAAGAAAGTAAAACAGAAGTTTGTCTTACCTAATTGCATTTTAGATCTAGAATATCCTGAGGCCCCATATTGATCTTGTGTGTTCTCCAAGGGGAAAGGATTTCCCAAAGAGAAGCTCTCATGCCTGCAGAAGAGCAATTCTTTCAGTTGTTCAGCCATAAATTCTTTCTGGAAACTGTCAGCCATGAGATTAGGTTTTTCTTCGAATGGGTCATACGGAAGGTCAAATGGATTTTGGGTCGGTAACAAAATGGAAGGGGCTGAACCAGGTACTCGATCATCTGGACTCTTAGAAGCATGGAAAGTGTTGCTTCTTGCAACCAAAACAGGAGGCACTGGACCTGGAGCAGCACTACTACTCATTTTGAACGACTTTCTTGCTCTACGTCTTGCGATTAGGCTCTCCAGCCTCTTATTTCTTTCTAGCTCAGAATCCCCAAGATCCATGACATTCTTTTGATCATACTCAGTCCATTCTACAGCCTTTTCACCACCCTTTTCTGATTCTTCTTCTTCATCATCATCTGCTTCGGAGCTTGAGCTCTCTGACCCCACGTCACCACCAACATGAAGTTTTGCTGGCTGTTCATTAGAGCCATTACATGAGACAGTATCAGGATTTGATGCCTCACCAAATTCTGGAATTTTCTCACCGATGGACACATGGTGAGATGAACTTTCTCCACTATTCAAAGCACATCGTTCTGTCTCCTCCATGATTACTTTCGGTTTTTCTTCGACCATGGCAGTTCTGCCAATGAAATCATCATTTGAAGGCGTGGAGGAAACCATGTCTATCTCCTCTTCAACAGCATGTGCATCCGATTCTTCAACGTTCTTGTTAACTTTTCTCTGAAACACTCTTCGAGCTTCAATGGAAGAGTTATCATCTCTATTGGCAGCATCAGCTTCGTCAAACGCAGATTTCGCGTGTTCCTTCCTCTCATCCACCCCATGTTGGATTTTGGTATGTTGCGAATTCAGATAATAATAACGGATAAAAACAGCAGTGCAACCAAGAAATACTGAAGAGTAAATCAAGAAATAGAATACTGAAGGAAGAAACAAGTATAAAACCAGCAAGGATAACGAAACACCTGAAGCAAATGGATATTTTTGTGCAAATGTTGAGCAAGCATTAATGGAAAATTTAAGAACTCCCCACATGAAAGCTTGAAATTTCTTTGAATCAATACCCATTTTTATTCCCCAAAAAAATCTAGAAAGAATCAAAGAGATTGAAACTAAGTACTTGAATTTGTAATTCACAGGCTGCGTTGAACCATTGGCAGTTTCAGAGTTTCAGTAACGGAACTAACATGGGATATACTACTTATTAACAGACCAACATTTCGAGTATGTTCGGACAAGGTTTTCTTATTACATCAACCGGAAGTTTGGAATATCAATGGCTGCGAAACAAAATGAAGGATTCAAGTCAATCTTCTGATCCCAATAAAAATGGGGCTTCACAAATAGAGGTCAGCTGTACTCTAGAATGACAGCGAAGAAAAATATTTTATCTGTTCCATTTTTAGAAATCTTGGTTGGTTGTGAGCTTTGAGAGATCCTTTTATTTAGGACTTTCACTTGTGTTTTTCGCTTCCTCCTGATTCATGGGTTGACAAGCGACCAAAAAGAAAACAGGTATGGGGACTGTTACTGTTGCTATAAGAGATCAGACCTATGAGACCTTATTGTATTTTCATTTCCTAGCAGGCCTTGGCAATCATTTATAATATAAAGATTTGAATTATAATAGTAATAATTCAATTAGATATCAATTAATTTATTTTCAAAGATTTGAGTAATATTTCCGTAGCATTTAAACTGTATGCTTCGGAACATTTATAATATAAAGATCCTTTTTATTTGTTTTGCAAAACGAAGATAAAATCCTTTTTTTTTCTCAACTTCAGACCCAAATTTTTAGTCTAATTTATATACCTTGTTTATGGAGGAATTTCATTCTACTATGGGGATGAGAAACTGACTTTAGGTCCTTTTTTTTTTTTTTTGCTTTTTTCCTTTCCTCTGCAAAGTGCTTAATTTGGACATACTAAGGGTCGGATGTGGACAAAAATGGGGCTTAATTTGAGTCGCTCGGAAGCCACAAATCCAAGCCCAATTATTCCACCGCTGAAAAATCCGAGAGTGCGGCTCTTGTTGCTTAAGCGTGTGGTGTGTCTCTCGCGCCAATCTCCATCACCCGCAAATCGCCGTTTTTCTCACACGTGCCCACTTCACGACCTCAACCACACATGCACATCACTGCACCCAATCTCTCTCCATTCTTCTTTCCAATGCATCTAGAGTCTAGTCTCTACCCAATCATACAAATCTTAGGAATAACTATAAATCAGTTCCCACAATATATACCTATTAACAAATCAGTCTCGAACTTTGAAAATATTTCTAAATTTTCCCCATATTTTCTTTGGTTTTCTTTAGTCCATAACAAGCTTATCTCTCTTCAGTTTTCTTTCCATAAAATTGAATATATTAATGTCATCTTAGGAATAAAATTCTACATTATTCTATTGTAAATTTTTTGATTAATAATATTGTTGTATTACAATTAAACTTTTTGATTAAATATTTTAATTGAAAGAGAAAACTAACTAAATACAGTATGGGTCTAATAATTAAACTAAAAGAATTAAAATGAATAATGAAGAATTTTTATTTTTATTTTTATTTTTATTGTAAGAAATTTATCTTAATAGAATAACTTTATATTGCATTGTTTGCATATATATATATATATATATATATATATATATATATAATTCATCTTTTTTTATATAAAAAAATATTTTATTTAAAGAAAAACTTATATGTACATGTACATTAACGTAGTATATGTATCATGTGAAATAAATTTTTTTATCATATAAAAAAATCAATATAGAAATATGATGAAGTAGATGTGCTTTATTTCTTAAATTAATCAAAAAAAAAAAAGCTTCAATGTGTGCATTTTTTAGTCTTATATTTAAAATATAATATTATTATAATGTTATTACAAGAGTGAAATTTTTAAATTTCAAATTTATCTCGATTTCGGTAATTTTATTGCGATTGAAATTAACATATGGGGATGGATATGTTAAACCAAAGAAAGTTTGTAAGGAAATTAGCAAGATGTTAAAGATTAGGGACTGATCTTCTAGTAAATATATAGCTGGGGCCTGATTGGTAATCTTCCCTATCAGCAACGAAAGCACGAGGGAATTTGTTACTTTATCCAGAAGCGCAATCTAACGGGTAATATTCAACGGTAATTCTCCCCTTCCCTGCAATATCTCCATAGCCAAAAAAATCTCTCCCAGACCAACAAGCACGTCCCCATAAACTAAAGAGGAAATAAACCATAACTAAATTTCATGCATATCTGATTCAATTTTCTTCTTTCTTCTTATTTTCTGTGATGTTAAGTAGGGTTTCAAAAGAAATTGAGTAACAAAGATGCTAGAAACTCTAAGACCGATAACACACACCACTACTGCTCCTCTTCCTGCTAAATTTCATTCAATTCCTTACTGTCGACTCCAATCTAGGGTTTTCTACCACCGTTTAATCCCTCATAATTCCCTCTCTTTTCCTTCAACTAACCCTAAATCCTTCGATTTTTATTCAGGTCTTTTCTCCAATTCCAAAATCAGAGACCATAAAATCTTAGCTAAATGTCAAGATAGTGATTCTACCGAGAAAACAAGCACAGAAACCGAACCACAAAACAATCCTCCGTCAGCATCGTCATCTTCTAATTCAGGGTCTAAGCAGAAGAGAGAGAAGCAAGGGAAAAGCGAATGGTGGTTTTCGAAGAAGCAGAATTGGAAATGGCAACCTTTAATTCAAGCGCAAGAAATTGGTGTCTTGCTTTTGCAATTAGGGATTGTTATGTTCGTTATGAGGTTGCTCCGACCCGGAATTCCTTTGCCCGGGTCGGAGCCAAGGCAACCGACTACTTTTGTCAGTGTTCCGTATAGTGAATTTTTGAGTAAAATTAGTAGTAATCAAGTGCAGAAAGTGGAGGTTGATGGTGTGCATATAATGTTTAAGTTAAAAAATGAGGGAATTAGCAGTCAAGAGAGTGTTAGTAGTGGTAGTAGCGGCAGTGAAGTGGTTAATATTAAGTTTCAAGATTCTGAGTCTTTATTAAGGAGTGTGGCGCCTACTACGAAAAGGATTGTGTATACTACAACGAGGCCTACTGATATCAAGACTCCTTATGAGAAGATGCTGGAGAATCAGGTGGAGTTTGGTTCGCCTGATAAGAGATCCGGTGGATTCTTGAATTCGGCGTTGGTGAGTTTTGATTGGAAGTAGTTATGATTTGATATTCTTTAATTCGGAAGTTAATTAGGAGTAATTGGTGTAAATTTACTGTTTTTTTTTAAGTTTCCTAGTTGAGTATGATGATAACTATTGCAAGTTTATGTGTTGCATTAGTTTAGTTTGAAGTACATTGCCGGAGTAGATTAGTATTAATGTTGAAAATATAGATTACACATCCATTTGTTTGGGATTTGACATTTACAAGCTGATCGAGAGAAACATTTTTGTCCGTTAAATTTCATCGTCAGAGGTTTTGTTTAACTAGGAGATACTGTTATGTGTATGAATTAAATAATTGATTATGGATCCTAGATTGACTCCAACACATTAAATTATACTTTTAACAGAATTCTCATTAGCACTGGTAATTTGAAAACCCTCCTAGGGAATTAGCAGCATTTTTGAGTTAATTGCCTCGTTTTTGGTGCTCTATTAGCATGATCTGTCACACATTTCTTCCTGTGATTTAACATTTTCTCGTATATTGTTCTTGTCTTCTACCCCATTTATGCTGATCATGGGTCACTAGCACCCGTTGACTCAAATGCATGGTGCATGGGATGTTACTTCTCTTTCTTTCTTTCTTTTTTATTCTTTGGATAAAAGTGAGATGTTATTAGAGAAAATGAAGAATAATACAAGGGGATAATATATGGCTTGGGGTAATCACAATAATGAAAATTTAGATATTTGACTATCATAGTCTCACTTAATATTAGCTGAGGAAACTCCCCTGAAAACCCAAAGACCCAGAAAATAAAAAAGAACCTCCTCAACAAAAGCTCAAATTAAAGCAATCAGTGAAAACTCTCTCATTCTTTTTCATCCAAATGTGCGACACAACTATGGACATAGCACATCTCTCTGATATGTGTGTATGCAGTAGTACAGTTATTTGTTATCCTTGCTCTGTATTAGGCAAGCGTTAGGAGGGAAAAATTGGTGCCCCTTGTGCCTTGAAAGTTGGAAAGAAAAGTTATAAATTTTATGCTGTGTTGTTGCAGGAGTTGTTTCACTGTATGGTGCTTAACATTTCTTACTTTCTTCTGTTCCTTTTAGATAGCTTTGTTCTATGTGGCTGTGCTTGCAGGTCTTCTGCACCGTTTCCCTGTTACCTTTTCTCAGGTGCGAACTTTCATCCTGCCTTTTCATTTGTCCTGAACCTAATCCAATGTAGCAATATTTTGAGTGGATGTGTGTAAAGTTGTGCAGCATACAGCTGGTCAGATTAGGAACCGCAAGTCTGGGTCTGGAGGTTCAAAAGTGTCTGACCAAGGTGAAACAATAACTTTCGCTGATGTTGCTGGTGTTGATGAAGCTAAGGAAGAGCTAGAAGAAATTGTGGTATGTTATATTGGATCTATTTGTGACCACAGTGAACTATCATTTCTTGCTTGGTGTTCTAAATCATCCCTACTAACTCAGGAAATGATCTTTATGGGATGATGTTTACTATACAGGAATTTCTCAGGAATCCAGATAGGTACATACGACTTGGTGCTCGTCCTCCTCGAGGTGTTCTCCTGGTGAGTAAAGAAAGACAAACTTGAGATGGAAGTTTATTGCCTGAAAATGTGTTTTGACTGTTGATCCAATCTCCTGCAAAGATCACCCTTGTTAGTCGCACATGTTATCTTTGCTTGCCTGAGTTAAAATAAACTGCCATGCATCACTCCACCTAATCATCTCACTGTCCTCTTCAATGTTCACCCCAACAGACAATCACAAAGATTGCATGAGAAAGTAAACTGTGAACCCAAAAATTGGAAACTTGTTGATTAACATTTTTTCTCTTTCACCAGCTGCTGTATTAGCAGTAAATTTTTTTCCTTAGATATCAATTCTGTATTTTATCACTCCTGCACACTAGGTCTCCCTAATTTTGCTCATTGTTCAGTTCCTCATCCACTACTGGCATGCGTGTGTGTGATCAAATATTGTCTGATGACTGGCCTGATCTAAGAGGATAACTATAAGAGGCTGCAACAATTCACTCTTCAGTTCAAATTTTTCATAAGTTTAGTGAGAATTATTTGTCTATCCTACAGGTGGGCCTTCCAGGGACAGGTAAGACTCTTCTAGCAAAGGCTGTTGCTGGAGAAGCTGAAGTTCCCTTTATAAGTTGTTCTGCAAGTGAATTTGTGGAGTTGTATGTCGGCATGGGTGCCTCCCGTGTGAGAGATCTATTTGCCCGGGCAAAGAAGGAGGCACCATCAATAATATTTATTGATGAGGTAAGATTATGGGAATCCTTATTGTGTTGGGATGCTATATGTTTAGCACCAAGGACTTCTTAATGTGAGCCACATTTTTCCTTATGCAGATAGATGCTGTGGCAAAAAGTCGTGATGGAAAATTCCGCATTGTTAGCAATGATGAAAGGGAGCAGACTTTGAATCAGTTGCTCACTGTATGCTTATCTTTTGAAAGTCATTCCATTTCCGGAACATCCTGGCAATGTCTTTGTTGAAGTTGAAATGTTTTGAAATGCATTGCAGGAGATGGATGGGTTTGATAGCAACTCTGCTGTGATTGTTCTTGGTGCGACAAATCGCTCAGATGTGTTAGACCCTGCACTTCGACGACCAGGAAGATTTGATCGTGTCGTTACGGTATGTACTCTGATCCTTCCATATTGGCTGGACACATGCACACTTTATAGTTCAACTATAACATATGTCTCAGGAATTTGTCTGATTATTTGTCTTTAGGTGGAAACACCTGATAGGAATGGAAGGGAAGCCATTTTAAAAGTACATGTTTCCAAGAAAGAACTGCCTTTAGGAGAAGATGTTGACCTCGGTGACATTGCCTCTATGACTACCGGTTTTACTGGGTATTTACCCCTTGACTAATATTAGATTTTCTGTGTCCTATTTTTGGCTAACTTAGCACATGTGACCTTTTAGTTTTTACATCATGCAGGGCAGATCTTGCAAATCTGGTAAACGAAGCTGCCTTGTTGGCTGGAAGAAAAAGCAAAATAGTAGTGGAGAGATTTGACTTCATTCAGGCAGTGGAGCGGTCAATAGCTGTAACTCTCTCTCTCTCTCTCTCTCTCTCTCTCTCTCTATGTGCTTGTGCGTGCTTGTGTGTCTGTCTGTGTTGTGGGAAGGTGGAGTGCGTACATGAAATGTCTCTTCTGCTTTTGTGCACAATTTTCTTGCTTTCTCTGGTTTTGCTTTTCTAATTTAATTTATAGTTTAGACATTGACAATTGATAATGATTTAACCTTTCTCATGTTTTATATAGTTCCTGTTGGTGATTTAGGACAGCTATTATAAAATCCCAAAAATACATTTGGACACCTCCGGAAAGTTTTGAGTGACTTTTACCTAGGTTTTCAATGGTCTAAGGATTTATATGGGTTCACACTCGGTGCTAATGAAGTAAAAGTTGACATTAATTTACCAAGAAAAAATTCTAGATTTGTCATCTGTTCTGCATCAATGCTGTGAGCTTTCTCAGCCTGAAAGATTGATGAATGAATTAGGGTTTACTAAATGAAGTTTTCTAGGGTTTCAATGGAGCAGATTAATTTGATATCTGATGCTTACAAAATCAAAGGATACAAGATTCTATGCTGCACAAGTATCTTAAAGCATCACATCCAAGGTCCCATGAGCATTACATATGGAAGCAAGGTTGCATTTAACAGTCCTGAAGAGAGCTAAAAGCATTTCAAATTTCTGTAGACTAGTTGTGGCATTGAATTACATAACTATATGTATTTCAGGATTTCTTGTAATTGTGAATGTAGAAGGACTCCCCTAAAATGGGAAATGAAACTGTGCAGGATGTGTAATAAGACCTTCAAATTGTAGACCCAATCTAAGCCCCAATAAATAAATAAATAAAAACCCTCTGCTGATAGCTGTGAATATAATTTTCTAAGTACCCATAATTTATAAAATTTAAGAAAACGTTATTAAAAACAAACAACCAGCATATTTAGCTAAATAAATATAAATTAGGACTCCAAGCTAATTCAACGAGGCTACAGAAGGTCCCTAGAGGCCCCACAGTAACTGAGAGCGTAATTTGTAGGTGTAAAATTGCCCTTATGCAGAAGTCCCTTTGTCCTGCAACAATTGGGTTCTGATCTTTTCTGCTTTTATCTGTACCTTCAAGTACTTTTGGCCTGAATATAATGTTGTGTTCTACAAGCTCAGAGAGCAATTTTCCAGTGCACTTGCTTGTCTTTAAATTACTCCAAGCTCCTCTCTTTGCAAGTTTTAATGTGTATTATGCTCTTTTGCGCTTTCTGGGTTTTGTTGACTTGTAATTCAGTGCACTTTTGCGCCTGGCTTTTGTTGACTTTGTGCTTTAAGATGCTAAGGGTTCCTTCTGTCCCTCCCTCCCTCCTTGATGGTCCATAATATTCAGTGATAATTGAGGAAAGAAGTGAGTTTTTAAACCTCAACTATAATGGAAGAACTGAACCAATTATTTATTCTCGTAGGGCATTGAGAAGAAGACTACCAAGTTGCAAGGAAGTGAGAAGGCTGTGGTTGCGCGCCATGAAGCTGGTCATGCAGTAGTAGGTACTGCCGTTGCTAACATTCTTACTGGACAGCCACGTGTAGAGGTAAACATCGGAGGAACTCTTTTACTGATTGGTCTTATTTTTTGTTATCTTAGTATTATTTGCAAATAGTGAAGCTGCATCCATGGGAGTTATGATATCCTTAATGGCATGTCCTTACCTGTGTCATATTGTTGTGCCCGAGGAGATTATTTGAGCCAACTGCATTTTCTATTTTCTCATGTCTGATTTTTTTAATTGGGTCGGAATATAGGCATTAGGCTATCATGGAGAAATTTTTTATGTAAGGAATCCTGGGAAGTCCAAATCCTATTAGTTGATTGTACTCTTGATTCTAATGGAAACAATCAAAGGACAATTTTTTTTTCCTGGTCTTCTAGGAAGATAAATAGATGGAGATAAATACTAGTAACAGTGGTAATAGTGGAAATAGTAGTTATTGTTTTTTTTTTGAACTACTGCCTGGATTTTTTGTGGCATACAAGCTTACAAAAAGTCAGAAATGGGACGTCATATTTTGACCACTTTTCATTACAGTAACAATTACTTTTGTCCATGTCATTAGAAGTTGAGCATACTACCAAGGTCAGGAGGGGCTTTGGGCTTTACTTATACACCCCCAACAAACGAGGATAGATATTTGCTCTTCATTGATGAGTTGCGTGGCCGCTTGGTTACTCTTCTTGGAGGACGGGCAGCTGAAGAAGTTGTTTATTCAGGTCGTGTCTCGACAGGTGCTCTGGATGATATTCGGCGGGCTACTGATATGGCATACAAGGCAGTAGCTGAATATGGCCTTAATCAGACAATAGGTCCTGTGTCTCTAGCAACACTTTCTGGAGGAGGGATGGATGAGTCTGGAGCTGCTCCATGGGGAAGGGATCAGGTGTTTTGTTATTTAAAGTTCATTTCCTTCTTCTCATGTAGTACGCTTAAAAACTGACTTGAAATTGAATACCACAGGGGCATCTTGTTGATCTTGTTCAAGGAGAGGTGAAAGCACTGCTGCGATCTGCCCTTGATGTAGCACTTTCCGTTGTGCGTGCTAATCCAACTGTCTTGGAGGGGCTTGGTGCTCATCTGGAAGGTAGTGTTTACTGCTAGCTAAATTGAGTACCATAGTGTGCCTGCATTATGCTCTTGATGCACTGCCAAGTTGTATCCATTAATTGCTGCACATCCTTTTTAGTAGTACTTTTAATATGCCAATACCATAAACTATGGTTAATTTTGAAACTCTAAAACTGCTTAACTGGTATGGCATGTGCTTTTCCTTGATGCATTACATGAGATAGCATAGTTTGTATTTGTTGTCTGATACTGGCCAGGGTGCCCCAGCCCACAAAAGTTGATGAAAATTATGCTGGGTTGTCCTGCATCAGATTAGATTCTGGATTTGGATATTGAATTGTTTATGATGCTGAATTGCTGTAAATTCGGTGTTCGTTATTTTCGAAGAGTTACTACCTGTAATTTCCATAATGTTCTGAAGTTTGCTCTTCTTTATCAACTGGTTCAGAGAAAGAGAAAGTGGAAGGTGAAGAGCTGCAACAGTGGTTGAAGTTGGTAGTGGCTCCAAAAGATCTTGTGCTCTTTGTTGAAGGCAAGCAAGTCTCACTTCTCCCGCTGCAAGCTGGCTCCTAATGAACAATGATTGTGCTCTCAGCCCTCCACTGTTAAGAGAAAGATGGAGCTAGCCTTAGTGCGATGTGCCTCGAGCCATTATAATATTGATGAACTTAATGGTATGAACTTTGAACTTGCTCCTACAGCATTGTATATTTCAATGAGGGAAATTTTTGGCGTCATTTTAACATTACTGGCTGGGGGAAAGCTGAAGATCTGCTGCTGCTGCCGGAGATTAGTCAAGTCTCTAGTCATGTTGACATTGCCCCCTTCGTACACTACTGGTTGGTTTTGAAATCTGTTGTGTCCGTTGGCAATTATTTCAGCTGGTCCAGTTTCAGGTCATTGGCAATTGTAACCATTTTTTTCTCTCTGTATACGTGATTGTTCTGTGAAAATATACGCAATAATATGTTACAGAAGCTGTTTTTGTGATAAACTTTGTGCATATTTTCTCACAGGAATAATACAAATCATATCTATTTTATAGATTCTTGCATCTGAGAGTTGGGCGGAACGTCATTGTTTCGGGCCACGAGATGCAAGGATGGAACTCGTATTGAAGTGATAACAACTGGTCAATTTCTATTAATGCTATGTTTGCTGTTTCAACTTTCACCACAGGAGATGGGGTTTTCAGCTTTTTGATGTAAAGAAGAATAAGTATAAGTAGGAAATTGGCACCAATCGAGAAAAAAATAAAATTGTTTGTGTTTTGTGCTCAAAAAGAAAAAAATAATAATAAAAGAAACGAAACAATATCGAGAGTTTCTTTAAAATAGGTTATTTCTAAACTTATTTACCAGAATAATACAATTTGCTTCGCATCAACACGGAATCCTACGACATGAAAACTAGGTTTAGAAATACCCTATATAAAAAAGAAAAAACAAACAAACCAGATTTTGTAGTACCTATTTTAAGATAAATAATGGATACGTGGATATTTCAAGTTGTAACCAACTTGGTTGATTGAATCCAACAACTTGATCTAGACTCCTAAACAATAGAGTAACAAATATATATAATTTTACACGGGATAACTATGTGATAAGTATACTAATTTTTAATTTTTTCTTACTCGAATGCATGAATTTTAATTTTTTTTGTTTGAGTATATCAATTTTTTTAAAGTTATCAATCAAGTACTTCGTCAATTTTTCATTAACTAATGATGTGTCTAATACCCTTAAAATACCAAATTGTAATTTTATTTTTTTTCTCAATCGATAACATAAACTTTACATTTTTTTGTTTGCATACATCAACTTTTTTAAAATTATCAATCAAGTATTTTCATCACTTTCTTTGCTAATTAATAACATATTCGAATATGAAATTATAATTTTATCTTTTTTCGTTAACCGATGATATGTCCGATACCTTTAAAATACCAAATTGTAATTTTATCTTTTTTTCTCAATCGAGTACATAAATTTTAATATTTTTTTGTTTGAATACGTCAACTTTTTTACAATTATCAATCAAGTATTTTCATCACTTTTTTTAATTAATAACGTATTCGAATATGAAATTATAATTTTATCATTTTTTTGTTGAAAGAAATTTTATCCTCAAATTATTTTACTATTTTATAATTTGACAAAATAATTTTAAAAAATTATATCTAAAATTATACATGGTTGAACATAATAGTTTTGAATAAATTGAGGTATTCAAACAAAAAAAATAAAATAAAGTTTATATATTTAATTGAGAAAATATTGAAAGTTGATATAGTTATGTTATAATTATCCCAATTGTACACTGATATATATATATATATATATATATATATATATATATATATATATATATATAAGCTCTAAAAATTTGAAAAGTGTATTAATAGGTAATTCCTAATTCTAATAGCCGCTCAAAAAAACAAGACATTTGTTCAATTGGTTTATATAAAAACACAAAGTTTGTAATTCAAGTACTAGAAAAAATCCTGACCATGTAGCTACGTATTTGAATCTTATTTATATGTCATTGAATCTATTTTATTTTATATCACTATTCTAAATCAAATAAAAACTAGAAACAACACAAAGGGAAAGTAAGGCAGATCTGAAGGGTAGCTTTGCCTTACCCAAAAATGAAATGAAATAAAATAAACTAAGAAGTACCTCGATAAATTTTAATTGCAATGCTGCCCTGGCAGTGCCAGTTCCAGATGATCCAAATCCAAGCTGCTCTCACCCTGTTATTAGTAAATACCGGGGACGGGCACGTGAGTTGTGACCTTTTCATTCATCGGTCCTTACTCCTTGCCCCTTCCTTCCCTATCTACCTAACTAAATCCCTATAAAAACAAAACACCAAAGCAGAGTGCCGGCTTTCCTATCTCTCTCCTCTCTGTCTCTCTCTCTCTCTCTCTCTTGCATCCTCACGCTCATCGATTCCAGAGATAAGCCTGCCTCGTTACTCAGCTACACGCGCTGCTCATTTCCCATCAGGTTCAGCTTCTCTTCTATTTCTCTCAATTCCTGATTTGGATTTCGTTTTCTCTTCTAAATTTGTAATCACTTTTGTTCTAATTAGAAATGGCGTCTGTCCAAGCTACTGCTATTTTGACATCGGCTGTAACCAAGAATGGCAATACCAGTGCCTTCTTACCACCTGGATTTTCAAGTGCATCATCAGCGGCATGTAAGAAGGAGTTTTGCGCTCGCTCTCTGGCTTCGGGAGTCAGAGCTACTTTAACATTTGATCCACCAAAAACTAAGCAAAAGAAGCACACTGCCGATCCTTCTTCTCCTGATTTTCTTCCTCTTCCCTCTTTTGAAGAGTGTTTTCCAAAGAGCACCAAGGAATACAGGTTTCTTCTCTCGCTTTTTCATTAATTTTTTCACTTTCCTTTTTTATCCCTTTCGTTAATTCGATCCGCACGTACACGTGATGTCGTCTGTTACTTAGATGACGTGTCGCTCATAGTGAGAACAGACTTTGTAATGTTGGTCCATTTATTTGATTTGATTTGATTTGCAGGGAAGTTAAACATGAAGAATCTGGACATTTACTCAAAGTTCCATTCCGGCGAGTCCACTTGTCCGGCGATGAACCAAGTTTTGATAACTACGATACCAGTGGTCCTCAAAACATCAGTCCCCGCGTAGGTAGGCAGCTTGTCTTCTCCATCTTTCAAGTTTCGGTTCATTATCTTCCTTAGCTTTACTAGTAATTTACTGACTTCTGTTAGTACTTAACAAATCACGCATTAGAATTTTGACAGTGGACGAATCCAGAATCTGCTGTTTGGGAGGGCCCAACTGTAACAGTATTGTTCTGGGGGGCATTACATTAGAACTTATTTCACAAAGTTTCAAAGAACAAGGGAGATTTTGAAAGTCTTTAAAACTTCGGGGTTTAAATTCGTCCGAATTAGAGTGGTTTTTATACTATTGCTTGGGTTAAGTTGTTTTCTACTCTTAGCTTTCTTCTTCTTGAGTTAAGTCTCTTGTCATGCTAGTTTTTCTGGGCTAAGAAAGATAGAATTGAATCATCAACTTAATTGGCTAGTGTAAATGAATGTTTTTCTGTCTTCAGGACTTCCTAAGCTGCGTAGAGAATGGGTTGACCAGCGAGAGAAGCTAGGTACACCAAGGTATACTCAGATGTACTATGCGAAGCAGGGAATTGTAACCGAGGAAATGCTGTATTGTGCTGTTCGTGAAAACCTTGACCCAGAGTTTGTGAGGTCAGAGGTTGCTCGTGGGAGAGCCATTATCCCTTCCAACAAGAAGCACTTGGAGCTGGAACCGATGATTGTTGGAAGAAATTTTTTGGTTAAAGTTAATGCAAATATTGGAAATTCTGCTGTTGTGAGCTCTATCGAGGAAGAAGTTTATAAGGTTCAATGGGCAACTATGTGGGGTGCCGATACTGTTATGGATCTTTCCACCGGTCGCCACATTCATGAGACTCGTGAATGGATCTTACGTAACTCTGCCGTGCCTGTTGGTACTGTGCCTATCTATCAAGCACTTGAAAAAGTAGATGGAATTGCTGAGAATCTTAGCTGGGAAGTCTTTAGAGACACCCTGATCGAACAAGCCGAGCAGGGTGTAGATTACTTCACAATTCATGCTGGGATTCTGCTGCGCTACATCCCTTTAACTGCAAAGCGTATGACAGGAATTGTTTCCCGTGGAGGATCAATCCATGCGAAGTGGTGCTTAGCTTATCACAAGGAGAACTTTGCCTATGAGCATTGGGATGACATCCTTGATATATGTAATCAATATGATGTGGCCCTGTCAATTGGTGATGGGCTGAGGCCTGGGTCCATATATGATGCCAACGACACTGCCCAATTTGCAGAGCTTTTAACTCAAGGGGAACTGACTCGCCGAGCATGGGAAAAGGACGTACAGGTAATCACTCAGCAGTATATATTAGAACCTCTAAGCCTTATGCATTGACTACGAAACTAAGGTAAAAATTTTGGAAGTGTAAGCTTCATGTCTGCTGGTTAAATTGTAACCTATTTGGTTACTGGATCTTTTTGTATGCATGGTGTAAATATGAGTGGCTTTCATGCACTAAGTAATGCCATTAAACAAATTTCTGAACTATCAAACCAGAGGTGACAGAGAGATAGATGCCCAAGAATTTTTTTTTTTTTTTTCCAACCATGCAACTTTGTGAAAGATGAAGTGCTTGCTTTTGATTTAACTTGTGACCTACATTTTCATCTGCTTTTCCAGGTTATGAATGAAGGGCCTGGACATGTCCCAATTCACAAGATTCCTGAGAACATGCAGAAACAGCTGGAGTGGTGCAATGAAGCTCCTTTCTACACTCTTGGGCCCCTAACAACTGACATTGCTCCTGGATATGACCACATCACCTCTGCAATTGGTGCTGCCAATATTGGGGCTCTTGGCACTGCACTTCTCTGTTATGTCACACCAAAGGAGCACCTTGGACTGCCAAATAGAGATGATGTGAAGACTGGGGTTATGGCATACAAGATATCTGCCCATGCTGCTGATTTGGCAAAAGGCCACCCTCATGCTCAAGCCTGGGATGATGCTTTAAGCAAGGCAAGATTTGAGTTCCGATGGATGGACCAGTTTGCTCTATCATTGGACCCCGTGACTGCCATGTCCTTCCATGATGAAACCCTCCCATCAGAAGGTGCAAAAGTGGCACATTTTTGCTCCATGTGCGGGCCTAAGTTCTGCTCTATGAAGATAACAGAGGATGTTCGAAAGTATGCAGAGGAGCATGGTTATGGTGCAGAGGAAGCTGTGCAGCGTGGAATGGATGCCATGAGTGCTGAATTCCTGGCTGCTAGGAAAACCATAAGTGGAGAACAACACGGAGAAGTTGGTGGAGAAATTTACCTGCCAGCAAATTACATCAGTTCCTCTGAGAGGTGAAGGTACGTTTATGTACAAATGATGAAAGATGCATGAAAGTACAGGTAAAAAATTGCAAGTCTTAAATGTGAAATATACTATACAAAATGCTTCTTATTAATACTTGAACATAACCTCTATCCATGGGGAAATGGCTCCCCTCAGGCAATTGCTAGCAACGAATGCTGAAAATGTGGCCAACCTATGATCTAAGTGCACTTTCCATTTGCAATAAAAAGTCATGAATGCTACTAAATTACTAATTGAAGCGCTATACATGGACCCCAAACACATTGTGTATGATATTGTTCATATTTGCCCCGCTAATACATGACCTGTCAATAATAACCTAGCCAATTCCTTTACTCATTACTGCTAATACCTGGAATATGTAAACCTTTTTCACTCAAAAGTGACGGAATTTTCTTGCAGGAAGCATATGAGTATGGGGAGTCTCTAATACTGCTTGCAGTCCTGATGCATCCTATCTTGTCAAGAACAGCAATATTTGGTCTTAGATTTTAAGAAGTAGGTAAGTTGATGGTTTAGTGTGTTTGGTAGCCTGGAGACATTTATGTTTGTTGTGCTCCATGTGTGTTGCTGTAATAAAATGCATACATTTTCCATTAAAGTTCATCTTTTTCCATTCTGTTAACGAAAGAAAGCACCAGGGGTGCCTGTGTCCTGCTTCAAAACTGGCCATCTGGCTAGAGGAGGCAGATTCCCAGGCTGAGAAAGTCCCTTTGAACCTGAACAGGATAATGCCTGCGTAGGGAGTGTGCATTTTCTTTGCTATTTTTTTTCTTGCACAGGGAGGCACATTCCTTCTATGGCTCGGGCTAGCTGATCCATGTGTGCAGATTCATCATCAAGCTCAGGCTTTTCTCTTTGATTGCTGAGATGTTACTAAGGGTACCTATTTCAATCTTCAACCAACAATATAAAAAGTAATAAATTGCCCAAGCTTCCACTATATTCACTGGTTTGATGAATCATTGACCTCTGTGTTATGAAAATGTAAGAGTAGATTTGATAACTCATGGAACTGTCATTTGATCATTAATTATTGCCCTCGTAGTCTGGAACTCTTCCTCTCTCTCTCTCTTCCTGGAATGATTGACAGAATAGTGTTCTGTTCTTTTTCCCCCTTGATGCTTGGTGTTTTCGTTATCAAATTGTAACCTCATAGAAAGAAAGAGAGAGAGAAAACAGCTCTACTCGATGGGTTGAATTATGTTTACCTTTAGTTCTTGTGAAATATTATTGGATGGTGGTTATTCCCTCTCCTGTTGTTATCCACACTCCATAATTTTATGGAATGATTAAATTAATCCTTTTGCATTTTCTTTTAATCTATTTTAGAATATTTAATGTAGGTAAAAATATCTCTGATGTTAAAATAAAAAATAAAGTAAATAAAAAGTCATATGTGAAATTTGATATTATTAATCATTTCCGTAACTTTAATGTTCTTGTATCAGTAGATGTTACATCCCAAAATAGATGGTTAAAATGTCATATTATTATTACTATTATTTATAAAATTTATTTTTCTAGGTTGACATTATTATAAGTCACTACTCACGATATCACTAGTACGTTTTCTTAACACTCTTTAAGATTTTTATTTCATTGACAATAAATTTTTACTAAAAGCATTGTGTTTGGTTTATCTTAGGTAAAATATTATGAAATTTAATTGTGAAGGAAAAAAAGAAAAATACAACTCTAAAACAAGGTTAATTTGGGCATTCCACTGCTGAAAGATGATAACCCTGAACGACTAGCGTTGTACATTTTGGTTGCTGAACCTGAACGTTTGTTGTTCTCTTAGCTGTTTCCTTTACGCCCTCTAAAATAAGGAGCCTCTTTTGTGATTGTGAATTGATGTGGCCTACTAACTGGAAGTCATTGTTAAAGAGGTTATACAGAATTACTGTGTGTTCAAATGTACAACTGATGGGGGACGTGGTCAGCAGCCCTAATTGGGAATTTGGGTAATTGATTAGGGCATTATAGTAATTTCAGATCTGTTGAAAAATATGAAATTATAGTATTTTTGTTTAAGTATTTTATTAGTTGTAACGTTAGTTTTCCTATTCTAAAATTGGAATAGTTATAGGTTTACTTAGTCTAATTAGGAATAGTTATGTGGGAAGTTTAAGAATCCTTGTCTTAATTGGATTTAGATTTCTACAATTCTACAAATTTAGTATGTAGTCTTTCAATATTCAATATGTAATAATATCAAACAATTTCTAGCAATTTGCTTCGATTGTGTGACTCAATCTCCCTTAAGTATGACTCCTAAGAACCAGTAGGTGTGAAGCTTATGATTTTTCTACCCTCTAGGTGTGACTCCTAGAATCCTATCCACATACTCTCATATTTCAATAAAAACCTACTTTAATACAACCTTAAACATCCTTAAATAACCCCCAAAATCGGATCCGAACGGCCTCTAAGTTGTCCCGCATCGGTTGGTATCGGATCTTCAAGATCCTAGAAACTTTTCTTGCTACGTTCTTCAATCATGGTGATTGTCATTGAGGTCAATGCAAAATTTGAAGCCTTTCGACTAGAAGCTCAAGCAAGCAACAAATCTATAGATGAAAGATTGGACAACATTGAAGAAAGATTTGATTCTAGACTTGCGACGAATAAAGGACGTATTTGATTCCGGGTTTGCGGCAATAGAGGCGATTTGATTTCGATTTACAGCACTAGAGATGTCAATTGAAAGGCTTTCGAAAATTATTCTAGGCAAGCAACTTCGTTGTCATAGCAACCGATAAGTCTTTCCCACAAACTCATGGTGTTGTGGCTGCCCAAAGTAACCAACCGACTGCATTACCCATTCAAAGAAGGGGCAAATCAACCTATAAGACATCGTCGCTAATATTACAAAAAAAGTAAGAGTTGATGTCCCTAATTTCGAAGGAAAAGTAGATTCTACACTATTCAATGATTGGATTAGGTCCATTAAAACATTATTCAATTGGTATGATATGTCGGATGAATGAAAAGTGAGACTTGCAAAGATGAAACTTATAAGTTTAGCCAAGATTTGAAGGTATCGTGTTGCACAAGACATAGGTCGACTTGGATATGCACCTATCACTACTTGGTTTGAGATTAAAGCCAAACTTATGAAAAAGTACATGCCGACCAATTATGTTCAAAAGATTCATAAGGCGACTTATGTTTTACGACAAGGCGACCTAACTATTAATGAATATATAGAAAAGTTTGAAGAGCTAAAGATCGGAGGTCGGATTATGAAAGATCCCGAACAAGCCCTCGCCCAATTCAAGGTAGGTTTGAGGGCCGATATCAAGAGGGAATTAGTTAGGAAAGATCTTTACGAGTGTAGAGCATGTATGTCAAATAGCGAGTTGATAAGAGGAATACCTAAAGCAACCGAGTTACAAGGAAAGTTGGGTTTCGAGCCGAGAGGACAATAACATGAAGATACAATGACATGAATAAAGAAGTAAGGATAGCCTCTCCACAACCTTTTAATCATTCTTATGCCTCACAACTATCTTCTTCTAATGTAACCTACACTAAAGGTAGAGATAACAAAGGGTCTCGTCTATTTTAAATGTGGGGAGCATGGACACATAGGTTACCAATGTCCTAAGAAGAATAGTTTACATATTGGGATTGAGCAAAGAGAGGAAACACAAAAGAATTTGACAATTCACGTGAATTTGAAACTTATAAAGTCGATGATCTTGCTAATGATGAGGACGAGAATACTTCTCCTTTATCTATTGTTAGGCACATACTTGCAACCCCTAAGATAGAAAAGGATGAAAATTGAAAACGTTGTACAATATTTCGGACCTTGGTTAGTTGTGGGAATCAAGCCAAAAAGCTTATAATTGATGGTAGGAGTTGCATGAATGTTGTTTCAACATCCACGAGTTGACCGTTTCAAACTTCTTACCAACCCTCATCCACAACCATACAAAGTAGTTTGGATTGACAACGGAACCATCCGGGTAACATAACAATGTCTTGTTGCCTTTACTTGTGGATCCTACAATGATTCTATATTGTGTGATATGGTTCCTATGCAAGTTACTCACATTCTTCTTGGTTAACCTTGGCTTTTTGATTGACATGTGAAACATGATAGACATGAGAATACATACTCCTTTTCTTTTGAAAGAAGATTATTGTCCTAAGGCTAATGAGTTCACTTGACATCAGAAGTATGAAGAAAAGTCTCGGAATTCAAAAAGTATTAGTGGCACTACAAGGAAGTATCTCTAAGTATCGGCTAAGAAACAATTCCAAGCAACAAGCTCCGAGTCTAAGGTGATTTTTATTGTTATTGCAAGAGAGACGGAAAAGTCGATTACTACCCCTATTTTTAATTTGACTTCGGAGGTGAGTAGATTATTATCGAACCTCTTTGATGTTGTACCGGAAGATCTACCTAAGGAATTGCCTCCCATATATAGTATTCGGCATGCAATTGATCTTGTTCCGGGTTCACAACTACCTAACCTTCCGAGCATATCGGATGAATCCTAGTAAGCATGCTAAACTCGAGAGGCAAGTTGATGAGCTACTCGTTTAAAGGATTTATTTACGAAAGTCTATGTCCCCGTGTTTTTCCAACATTTCTAACACCTAAGAAAGATGGTACTTGGAGCGCGTGTGTTGATAGTCGAGCTATAAAATAAAATTACTCGTTAAATATCGCTTTCCTATTCCACGTCTAGATGACATGTTAGATGTTATGGTGGGTTCAACCATCTTTTCAAAGATTAACCTAAAAAGTGTATCATTAGTTATGAATCAAACCTAGTGATGAATGGAAGACGAGCTTTTAAAACCAAAGGTGGACTTTACGAATGGCTAGTCATGCCATTTAGCCTTTCCAACGCTCCTAGCACCTTTATGAGGTTTATAAACCAAATACTCTAGCCACTTTATTAGTCATTTTCTCGTCATTTACTTTGATGATATCTTGATTTTCAAGCAAGATCAAGAAAGAGCACATCTCTCATCTTCTACGAGATAATGAGAGTTCTTCGTTAAGAAAAACTCTACGTCAACCTAAAGAAGTGTTCTTTCATGACTCCAAGTGTTGTGTTCTTAGGTTTTATTGTTTCATCAAAGGGAATTGAAGTTGATCCGGATAGCGTAAAAGCCATTAAGGAATGGCCGACCTAACCACTTTAAGTCAAGTAAGAAGTTTTCACGGGTTAGCTACTTTTTATAGGGGATTTATTAAAGATTTCAGCATCATAATGGCTCCTATAACTAATTGTTTGAAAAAAGATCAATTCGTCTAGACAAAGACAACGAACAAAGGCTTTTAAAGAAATTAAAAGGATGATGATCGAGGCTCTTTTTTACACCTTTTAGATTTCTCTAAAGTATTTGAGGTGGCTTGTGATGCATCTCAAGTAGGTATTGGTGGTGTACTTAGCCAAGATAGACATCCACTAGCTTATTTTAGTGAAAAGCTTAATAAGGCAAAGCAAAAATATTCAACTCGTGACAAAGAATTTTATGTTGTGGTTCAAGCACTACAACACCGGCGATATTATTTAATTTTTAAGTAGTTTGTGTTGTATTCGATCATGAGGCGCCCAAATCCATAAACTCTCAAAAGAAGCTAAATCATCACCATGTAAATTTACACTTTTGTTCTCAAACATGTAGCTGGAATTGAAAACAAGACAAGCTGATACGCTTTGTCGTATGACACCGGTTCTTAATTATATGAATGTTCAAGTTGTTGGTTTCGACTTACTCAATAAAGATTACTCTTATTACTGGGATTTCATCATCATCTATGCTTGATTTATTAGTCGAAAAACATGATGACCATCTTAATTTTTCCATATATGATGGATACCTTTTTAAGGGAACTCGTTTATGCTTGCCTAACACATCTCTTCGTGAAGAAATGGTGCGTGAATCACATGTTGGAGATGTAGTAGGACACTTTAGCAGAGATAAGACCATTGCAATGATGGAGGATAGATTTTATTGGCCAAGTATGAAAAGGGATGTTGCTCAATCATTGCAAGATGTAGTACTTGTCAAATTTCTAAGGGAATAAGACAAAATACGGGTTTGTATATGCCTTTGCCTTTACCTCACGAGCCTTGGTAAGATTTAAGTATGGATTTTGTTCTTGGTTTACCTAAAACTTTAAGAGGCCATGATTCTATCTTTGTGGTTGTGGGTTGTTACTCCAAGATGGCTCACTTTATCCGTTGTTCAAAAACATCCGATGCTATCTATATTGCTAAGCTTTTCTTTAACAAAGTTTTTAGACTTCATGGGTTACCAAAGACAATTGTCTCCGATCGTGATGTGAAGTTTGTGAGTTTTTTTTGGCATTCTTTATGGAGGATGTTTAACACAAAACCGAAATTTTCTTCTTCTTTTCATCCTCGAACGGAAGTTACTAATAGAAGTTTGGGTGATCTTCTTCGTTATTGTGTTGGTGATCATATTTCTACTTGGGATAGAGTTCGTCCTATGGCTGAATTTGCTTATAATAGTTCAATGAATCGAGGTATTGGACTCGGTTCTTTTGAAAGTGTGACACGTATGCTTCCAAGAAAACCAATTGATTTGGTTTCCTTGCCTATCGAGACTCGTCCTAATATAGAAATAGAAGTTTTTGCAAAACATATTCATGACATACATGATGATGCTCGTCGAAAGATTGCTTCTAGCAATGCAAGCTACAAATCTCATGTTGATTTGTGAAGCATTTTTGTTGAGTTTAAGGAAAGTGACATGCTTATGGTGCGGATCAAACCTAGGCGGATCTTAAAGGTGCATTTAAGTAGCTTCACTCACGCCGTACGGGACGTTACATGGTTCTAAAGAAGATTAGCTCCAACGCTTATGTCTTAGACCTACCGGATGACATAAGCATAAGTAGTACTTTTACTCGTTGAAGATCTTACTTTGTTTCTAAATTGCCACCAAGCACCACAATACAAAAACGAGATTGAAGATATTGTTGACTATCAAATGGTTTCTATTAGAACCGGAGGCTACCAAGAGTTCCTTGTCAAGTGGAAAGGATGATCACTTGCTTATTGCACTTGGATTACAGAGGAAGAGTTGCAAAAGCTTAACCCTAATCTGCATGCCCGATTTCATACCTTTAACTTGAGGTCAAGTTCTTTTCGGTTAGGGAGAGATGATAGGGGACGTGGGCAACAACCCTTATAGGAAATTTGGGTGATTGATTAGCCCTAATTAGGAATTTGGGTAATTGATTGAGGCATTATAGTAATTTCAAATTTGCTGAAAATTTTGAAATTATAGTATTTTTATTTAAGTATTTTATTGGTTCTAAAGTTAGTTTTCCTATTCTAAAATTAGAATAATTATAGGTCTACTCGATTTAATTAGGGATATTTAAGTAGGAGGTTTAGGAATCTTTGATTTAATTGGATTTGAACTTCTACAACTCTATAAATTCAACATGTAGTCTTTCAATATTCAATATGCAATAATATCAAACAATTTTCAGCAATTTGCTTCTGGTTGCGTGACTCAATCTCTTTTAGGTGTGACTCCTGACAATTCCAGGTGTGAAGCTTATGATTTTTCTACTCTCTAGATGTGACTCCTAGAATCTACTCACATACTTCCTCGTATTTTAGCAAAAACCTATTTCAATATAACCCTAAACATCCCTAAACAACCTAAGATCAGATCCAAAACAGCCCCTAAGCTGTCCTCCATCAACAACAGTTCAAGAAATACCTTGTTCTTTTTTTCTTTTTTTATTCATGGTCCAGACAGAGTCTAGAGGAACTGAAATTGTAATTATTATTATTATGGAAATCGTTATGATAAACAAAAGTTTATCACAGTAGGTTTCATCCCAGACTCATTTATCTGGACAACAGAAACCTTAAATTAGATCATATTCCAACCACTCAAACATAGTACTCCTTATGTAGACCACAGAAAACATAAATTAGACAACCCAGCTACTCACTCTTGTTTGAGAAAAGAGACTAGCTTTTCCATCAACTGACCAGCCTTCTCGGACTTTGGATCTTTCAAATGAAAGGTGTGACCTTCACTTTCATGCTCCACAATTTCAACACCTCCTTTAAATCCACTCTTCTTCAACTTCTCATAGTAATTCTTGGCCACTACCTTCAAAGCATCTTTCTCAGCTACAAAAATCAACACCCTCTGGCACCCAATCTTAGCAAGATCCTCCATGCCTGGATTCAGCCTTGGATCATCAGACCCGCTATTAGTTGGGCACATATACAACCACATTTTCTCCTCCTCACTGCCACCAAAAAATGGCTGCACCAAAGCCATCCCAACCACCTTTACTCCTTCGGGTAACCCAATTGTCCCGACCCGAAATGCCAAAGTATGTGCTATGTTGCCTCCAGCACTATTTCCACTGATAGACACACGATCAAAATCCGCATGATCTTTCAACCATGGCTCTGGTCCGTTCCCACTAGCATGCGATGCCACCCATTGTAATGCTGTCCACGAGTCTTCGTAGCATGCGGGTAAGGGCCGGGCCGGGAAGAGGCCATACTCGACCGATACGACTATAAAATCAGCTTTAGCAGCTACTTGGCTGCAAAAATTATGGTTTCGATGAGAGAAGGCAGATCGCAAGCAAAAACCACCGCCATGGATGTAAAACAAGAGAGGGAATTTCTGGTTGGGGTTTTTGAGCTTTGGCAGGAAAATCCGGGCGGATACTTGGGGTTCAGGAGAGATGATCACATCTTTGGACTGGACCCCAGTTACTGGATCATCAAAGGGTCGTATTTTCTCGGAATCTTGCAATAAGAATTCAATACGACCATCTTTGTATACTCGGAAGAAATGGAATTCATGTGTAACTTCGCTAGCAGTTACGAATGCCATCGAAAAAGAGATTTTTTGACAAAGAAAACAGAGATATCGATGATACAAAAACGGAGGAAGTTGAGGTAGTGGAGCTTTTGTGTAGATAGAGATATATATTCTTTTCAGCGAGAGGTTCGCGGAGAGTACCTCAAATTGTTGCTTGTGAGGTGTTTTTTTTCTTTTATTAATTTTAACGTCTTCATATTAAACTATCTAAAAGTACTCTAACAACTGAAAAGCATCATTTTAAAGTTTTCACAGTCTGAACACACTTTAAAAAAAAACTAAAACTACGTTACTAAATGGTACTTAATGGATGAGAAATTTTATATTAGTCATAGAGTATCCATCAATATTTACAGAGAAATTTGATACAGAAAATAAAAAGAATAAGAGAGAGAAAATTAAAAATTAAAAAATTAAGCCGATGCGATATATTACTTGGTGGGCCAGATGTGTGTGTGTGTTTTTTTAATCTATTTCTCTCTTTAAAAAATAGATATTATTAAAAAAACCTAAAACATCTTAACTGTTTACTATTTATTTACTGTTTATACACCCTCATGTTTACTATAGACAAAGACACACTTCTGCTGTGCGCCTCTTCTCTTTACCTCTCGGCCTTTGGATTGTTGCTCATCGCTTCTGGCCGTTCTTGGACCTTTGATAACTTATCCCTTCGCCTGGCGTTTGCTGCTTTTTTTATGTCGCAACTTGCCCATTTTTTGCCCCTGTGTTATCTGTCTATTTTCAACGATTGCCATTCCTCTGGTCCCCATTCTTCAATTGTTTTCACACAGCATTTAATTCTCCTCTTTCACGACCTTTCCTTTCTTTTATCTTTTGTTGCATCCGATTTTTATTTCACAAGAACTAAATAAACAACTATAACTGATTTAGTGGAAAGAAACAAATATAACAGCCAAGTATTGATAGCAATCTAGGAAAACCAATAAAACATAATCTCATTAGATCACCTTTAGACTACAAACAGCACCGGGAGCTTCAACATGAACAAGATAATAATGATTCATTTAGGATTAGTGCCATTAGGAAACCTTAAGATATAGGTAAGAAAGTATACACACCAAAAGTTTCGGCGTGGCATAATTAATAGAACATTCAAGCAATGTTTTGACAAATAAACAAAGGGCAAAAACAAACTTTGTACGAAGTAAACGACGAGCAAATAAACAAAACTAACCTAACCTTGTGTTTGGATAGAATGAAAAGCTAGGGAGCGGAAATAAAAGTGTTAAGAAAATTTTAACTTATTTGGTTTTCAAAGAAAATCTATGAAAAAAATAATAATAATAAACAAATTTAAAGGTGATGGAACCTATTTTCCTTTCAAAATTGAAAGAAAAATAGAAAAAAATCATACCAAAAAATAATTAAAAAATAAAAAATAGAGTATTATCGGTTTTATCGAAATAGAAGGGCTTATTTGTCAATTTATATTCTAACGAGCTACATTTTGGTTTGTTACAAGTCTGGTCAAATTTGTTTCTCTTTCTGTTTTGTGTTTTTTTTTTTTGTAACTCGAATCTTCTTCATCCTCTTCTCTAGTTGATTTTATCTCGGTATATAAGAAGGGTTTGTGTAGCGTCCTTAACCTAATTCCTTACAAAAACTTCGTATAACTTAGCGAATTTAGTTCTAGAAAACTCAATTAATCACAAAATATCACTTAGGACCATTAAAACCTCATATTAGAAAGATTATGATTTTTTTTTTTTGGGCGAGCAGGTTACATGGCATCCAACACGGTCGTGTACTTGCTCGTGTAACTTAAAACTCATTTTCCTTTGAAAATAGAAGGTTACACGGCCTTCCACACGAGCGTGTACCTTTCCGTGTACATTTTCGCCCAAAATAAGGGTTTTTCAGCCATAATACTTCAAAACCTAATCAACAACATTCTTTTCACTTATAACCCTTGAATATTCAATCAAAACCACTTTTTCTTTGTTCATAAACATGTCTCAAAACACCTCCAGGAGTTCATATTTACATAGTTACATATACAATTCAAAAATCTCCTAGGATGCATATGCTCGGCATAATGAAATAGAGGAGAGGGAGATCGCCAGTCGACTCGTCACTTATGACGTGAATTGAACAACAAAAGATGACTTTAACTTTAACTTTTTGCTTCTTAGTACCTAAAAAAATAATTGCATTTTTAATGAGATGCTACTCAATGAGAGAACAATAATCCATTGAAACCATAACATGCAATCACGTCATCCAAGTATCATCACATATAAACAATACGAGTAGTTCATATGACTCTAAGATTACATGCTTTTCTTTTTCTTATCGGTTATAACTTGGACATGTCAAGTTTCGCCCATGTACTTGTAAACTTGTAAACTTGTAAACTTGTACACATGTATTGTCGGCCGACTTTTATAACTTGTAGTTGACCGTTGGGTCCTCGTAAACTTGTATTTGCAAAACTTAGACAAGCCGATCATAACCTTAACCTCTTAGTCTTGCATATATCATGAATGTTTCACATATAGCATATACAACATCCATAGCTTACACCATGGTACATATCCATTATAACATCAATAAAAATAACGTTTGTGTCAACTAGCAAATGACACATCATTCACATCATAGTACCAATATCAATAAACATAATATTGTTATAACATCAATAAACACAATGTTTGCGTCAACTAGCAAACGGCACATCATTCACATCATAGTATCAATATCAATAAATATAATATTAGCACTCAATAGCAATAACACATCATGGCACAACTATTATTATTCACTCACAAAAATGACGTCTTTGTCGTTTATCAATGCGTCGCGTCTCACACCTCACGCTCCTCGGCGTCTATAAATACATACACATATACTTTTATAAGTCATTTTATCATGATCAAACTTCTAAATATGCTCAAGGTACAAAATATGACTTTAGGGTTAACTTATTTCTTTATGGGTACTTGACCCCTTTTCACTCTTTCTACCATAAGTCCCAAAATACAGATTCAAATGATGCAATTCTAGTTTCACATGAAACTAGACTCATAGGGCTCTAACATGTCCAAAAATCAAGTCTAGGTATGAAATACACACCTCATGGTGATTTTCTAAAAATCGAGTTGTCTGTCATTTCTTTATGGGTACTCGACCCCTTCATAGTTCACACTCTTTGTACTATAAATCCTAAAATACGAGGTAAAATGACAAAATTCTAGTTTCACATGAAACTAGACTCAAAGGGATCTAACATATCCAAAAATCAGCCTAATATTCCATATACATGATTTATTCTAGATTTTTAAACTCTAACTAGCTTCAAAGACCCTCATTACCGAGCAGTCTCCAAACAAACAACAATAAATCTAGATTGGGACATGATCAAGACCTAATTATTTTTTTAAAAAGAACTAGACATATCAATATAAAAAATATCCAAAAATCAGGTGACAATACTCAACACCCAAAGAATACCATATTTTTAAAGTTTGCACACTAATCTAGTCGACACCTAGAACAATATGTGTTCAAACCATCATAACCCGAAATATAAATCACTAAATACAAAACCCTTTCACAGAGAGCTATATAAGACACAAACCAAAAATTTGTATTCTTACAACTTGTTCCAGATCTGACCCTAAAGTCTCGAAATCAAGAGTGCAAAACAGTAGTGGGATGAACTTACCTAGATTTCCGACTTGATCATCCGAATTTGACAAAGAAATAGCATTTTCCTCTCTTTCTCTCTCTCAAAATGGGAAACCAGATGGGATAAAAAGAGATAATGATCAGGTAAGTAATCTTGATAAGGTTGTGAAGATATTTTGACAAAGTTCATTTTGGTCCCTCAAGTTTTAGCTTGTTTTTATTCTAGTCCCCAACTTAGATTACATTCAATTGAGCCCCTAATTCTTCCTATTATTCAAAATACTTATTATCCAATACCCCACTAACATGTCATATGTAGGTATAATTATATGCGTGAAATTCCTAAGTATGCGTGTATGCATGAATAGTGTATATTTTTGGGACGAGGTTATTACGGTTTGTAATGTAGATGCGAGAGAGGATATTATTATGAAATGAGAGGAAGGTACCTCATCGTTTTTCCTCTGTTTTGCTTGTTCTCTCCGCCTCTTGTTAAACGAGAGGACTTGTTTCTTTATCTTCAAACATGGTATCATAGTTATTGGTTACCGATTAGCTATTCTTCTTCTTCTTTTCCTTAACACAAATTGAGAGTCGGTGATGGCGAGCTCTTTTTATGCCGTCTCTATAGAGGATCCTTAGTCTCCATTCTATCTTCACCGCTTCGATAATCACGAGTACGGTAGTGGTTTCCCCGAGTTAGTTTTAAGCAATTATGCTTCATGGAGTCGTTCCTTCATGTTTGCATTATCGATTTGTAATAAGACTAGTTTTGTGGATGGATCCATTGTCACTTTAGCTAAAGATAATGTGAGCGATGGACCGTGGTTATGATGTAACAATCTAATCATTTCATGGCTCCTTAAGTCAATTTCACCTCCAATTGCTCGCAACAATCTTCTACATGGATTCAACTCGAGAGATTTAGGAATTTTTGAAGAAACGATTCTCTCGGGTAGATGATTCCAAGATCCGTAATCTACGAGCATGTGTTGTATGTGATTAATCAAGGAAGTCGCAGACTTGGATGAGTATTTCACTAAGCTTAACTCTGTTTGAAAAGAATTAAGGAGCTATAAGTCGTTAGCTCGTTGTGAGTATGGAAAATGTAGTTCAAGTTGCTTCAAGAAATACTTTAATTTACAACGGAAAGATTATATGTTCGGTTTTTGAATGGTTTAAATGATTCTTTTGGTGGCTCGAGGTCACATGTGGTGATGATGAAACCATTTCCTACTTTAGACGAAGTGTATAATCCGGTTATGAGAGAGGAGTTACAAAGACGTGCACGAGTCGGTTTCATCCATTTGTAGAGTCCTCAGCAATGGGAGCAGCTAAAGGAAATTTTCGATATAAGTCTAAACATGAATTTCTTTGCACACGGTGGAAAGCCGGGGCATACTAAAGACGGATGCTATCAATCGATCGAATTTCCACCTAATTCTAAATTTGTAAATTATAAAGGAAGTCGATTGGTAATCAACTCAATGTCAAGAAATTCCCAAAGATACTCGGTTCCGTGGTGAGGGTCGCTATCGCCAATGCTACTTCATAGATTGATTTTTCTTTGGTAGCTAAAGTTACTAATCCATTGCCATAAAGTATCGTTGACTCCTAACCATGTTCGAGTGCTTAATGACTATTCTCAATGAATCGATTGCACCAGCTGATATTTCACCTCACTCATCACCTATGCCAGGTATAAAGTCTTCTCTTTTCCATTTTTGTACATAAATTTCAAATCAATCAACATACATTGTGAGTGGTACATCTTGGATAATAGACACATAGGCATCAAATCATATTTGTTGTAGCCTAAATTTGTTTCATTCATATCATGCCATTGAACACATTTCTATATATTTTCCGGATGGAACTAAGGTTCTAGCAACACATTCCGCACTCGTGAATTTGCTTCCTAAGCTAACTTTACACAATGTTACATTCATTCCTTCTTTCCAAATCAACCTAATCTCGGTTAGCAAACTTACTTCGCTGGTACAATCTCTATTAAATTCAATCATGATTGTTGTTCTATTCAAGCCATTTCTTCATGGACGGTGATTGGTCTTGCTAAAGTCACGAACGGTCTCTACTTACTATAAGATTCAATCTCATCTTTCACTAAAAATAAGAGTCGGTTTGTTTCTATTGTAACTTCCAATCATGTTCTCGATGTCAAATATTGTTTTGATCTTTGGCATTTCGAGTTAGGTCATGTCTCTTATGAAAAATTGAATGTCATTAAGCAAACTTGTTCGATGTATTCATTAAAAACAAAAATTAATAAAACACCATGCACTCGTTTGTCCAATGGCCAAGCATAAGCGACTTCCTTTTCCTATGCATACTTCAAGCTCCGGTGTTCCTTTTCAACTAATTCATGCCGACATTTGGGGACCGTATTCTCATGCAACTCATAGTAAATACAACTATTTTCTCACCATTGTCGATGACTTCACTAGAATGACATGGGTGTTTCTCATGAAACACAAGTCGGATGTTATATCCCTACATTTTTCAATCTTATTTTGAATCAATTTGGGTTTCACATTAAACAATTAAGGTCAGATAATGGACCCGAGTTCAACCTTTCATCCTTTTATTCGAAAAAGGAATTGTCCATCAATTATCTTGTGTTGAAACACCTCAGCAAAATGGCCTAGTTGAGCAAAAACATCAACATTTATCGATTATAGCAAGAGCTTTGCTTTTTCAATCAAGCTTACCCATCACCTTTTGGGGGATGCGGTTTTGATCGTAGCTTATTTGGTCAATCAAGTTCCCACTCCCATTCTACGTAACAAATCTCCATATGAGGTTCTATTCCACAAACCACCATCATACTCTCATTTGCGTGTTTTTGGTTGTCTTTGCTTTGCCTCTACTCTCTCTCACCACGGAAAGAAGTTTGATTATAGAGCTAAAAAATATGTTTTCACTTGGATATCCAAATGGCATGAAGGGCTATAAATTGTATGATCTAGTCTCTAAGTCGGTTTTTGTTTCAAGAAATGTCACATTTCATGAGCATGTTTTTCCTTTCTCTTATAATTGTTCCGCATCAATACCTTCCATTCCTCACATCATATCACCTACTACATGTCATGATGTTTTCGGATATAGTTTCTCTACCTATGTCATCCTCTATAGATTTTAACTCAACTGCCACATCCGAATCCACTCGCTTTATTTAAGTAAGATGACTTAGCTCTAGTTTCTAGTTTTGATGTTTCCTTAAACACTTCACCACCAAGTGTTACCGAACACATATCTCCCGTCCAACACATTAGGAAAAACTCTAGAGTGAGTAAACCTTCTAGCTATTTGACTGATTACTCGTACCTCTACTAATTGTTCCACTTCCTTTCCTATCCATAAGTACATTTCCACCGTACATTTATCGGACTTACATTCTTCGTTTATTGCTTTTGTTTCTCAAGTTTGTGAGCCCCGGACATATCATCAAGTTATGCAATCGATTCATTGGCAACAAGCCATGAAGGCCGAGCTTGATGCTCTTGATTAGAACCGCACTTGGATCGTTGTTGATCTTCCACTCGAACATCACACTATTGGTTGCAAGTGGGTATTCAAGCTTAAGTTACTTGTCGATGGATCCATCGATCGCTACAAGGCCCGCTTAGTGGCCAAAGGGTACGATCGAGAGGCCGGGATATAATTTCCAAGAAACCTTCGACCTCGTGATAAAGCAAACAACTGTCTCGTGTGTTCTTAGCTCTTCGTCGCAATTCGGGGGTGGCATCTATCTTAGATGGGTGTCAATAATGCATTTCTCAATGGAGATTTGGATGAAATTGTCTACATGGATCTTCCTCCCGGTTACCACGTTACGGAGACTATAAGCGCCCGGTTTGCAAGCTTCAAAAGTCCCTATACGTGCCTAAAGCAAGCTTCTAGATATTGGAACTCTAAGCTCACATCCGTCCTACTTGTCTTTTGGTTTCTCACAATCCAAAGTCGACTACTCACTCTTTGTTAAGCAAGTTTCTTCTAACAATTTCCTTGCTTTACTAGTTTATGGTGATGACATAGTAATTGTAAGTAACGGTGATGCTACCGTTGAAGATTTTAAACAATTCTTGCACTCCCAGTTCAAGTTGAAAGATTTGAGGAAATTGAAATTCTTTCTGGGATAGAGGTTGCTCAATCTAGTACTCGGCATTTCCTTATGTCAAAGGAAATATATCTTGGACTTCGTCGACCAAACATGGTTTATTAGGGGCTAAACCGAGTATCTACACCAATGGATCCTAATAGTACATTACTACGAGTCGAGTCCGATTTTCTCGTGGATCCTATGGTTTATAGACAATTGGTGGGCAAATTATTATATCCGACATTTACCAAATCGGATATCTCATATGCCACACAAGTCCTTTCCCAATCCATGAATAAGCCAACTGTTATACACTTGCAGTCGCTTTTTGCATTCCGAAATATCTAAAAGGTTCACTCGGGAATGGTCTTTTCTTCTCTTCCCGATCGGTTCCTACACTCATAGCTTACACCGACGGTGATTGGGCAAGCTACGAGGACACTCGTCGATCGGTGACAAGTTATTGCATTTTTCTTGGTGATTCTTTGATTTCATGGAAATAAACAATCCCTTGTTGCCCGAAGTTCGACGAAGCGAGTACCGAGCTATGTCCTCGGGTTGTTGTGAAGTGGTGTGGTCGTTGTCATTGCTCCATGATCCGGGTTTTGATCATAAGCATAGTGTGATCCTTAGGTGTGATAATCAATATGCTATTCATATTAGCAAGAATCATGTCTTCTATAAACGTACAAAACACATTAAAATGGATTGTCACTTCATCCGTAAAAAGATCCTTGCTGGTCTCATTGTTCTCGAACATACCTCTTCTATTTTCCAGTGTCGCGGACTTTTTACTAAACTTTTACGACACATCTCGTTTTCACTTTCTCTTGACCAAGCTCGAACATACTCAACATTCATGCTCCGCTTGAGAGGGCATATCGAAATAGAAGGCTTATTTGTCAATTCATATTCTAAAAGCTACATTTTGATTTGTTATAAGTCCGTTCAAATTTGTTTCTCTTTTTATTTTGTGTTTTTTTTTTCATTTTGTAATCGAATCTTCTTCATCCTCTTCTCTTGTTGATTTTATCTCGGTATATAAGGAGGGTTTGTAATGTAGATCCGAGAGAGGATATTATTATGAAATGAGAGGAAGGTAGCTCATCGTTTTTCCTCCGTTTTGCTTGTTCTTTACGCCTCTTGTTAAACGAAGGCATGTTTCTTTATCTTCAAACATTGCCCTTCAAAGTATTTAAATATAAAAATATAATAATAAGAGTATTATAGTAAACATATAATAATAAATTTTTTTCTTCCCCTTTTTACAATTATTCAAATAAAAAAACATACTTTCTTTATTTTCATTTCTACTCTTATCCAAACAATATGTAAAAATTAATTATCTTCCCTCTCACTTTTATTTTCTCTTATTTTCTTTTCTCCTAAGAGGAAATATCGAAACACAATGTAAGTCTTTAACTCTTAAGAGCCACTCGACTTCTCCCTTTGATTTCACAAACTTTCATCAAGTTCGGTTGATACTGAATTTCTTTTAGAGAAACTCTTATCTTTCTCTCTTATTTTCCTTTCATCTTCCACTCCATAATTGCCTCTATTGGTCTCTTTAAGCAATGAGTTAGAGCCATACCCCTCCTCTTCAGTTTCTTCATAAATAATGACTCGATGGCTCTTCCCTTGTAAAAAAAATACAAAACCCTCTACACTAAGCAAACCCACAAACTAATAACATGAATATTAACCAAAAGCTACAATTTTTGTAAGAAAAGATCACAAAAGACCAATAAAGTTCGAAACTTTGACATGATATTGAAAACTAAACTTGCCATTTTTTTTACTATCATCTTCTTCTTGGACGGAACAAAAAACCATAAACTTTTGTTGTCTCTCAAAAAATATTCTTGAGCTGCCATAGAAAGTTCTGAACTTGAGAATTGTTTTCTTGGAATTTGATTTCCAAAGCACGTTTTTTGATGGTGAAATGGAGAGTGGGAGAGATAGATTTCAATATGCGTAGAGAAGCATTATGAGGTGGATTTTGGCATCAAGAGAATGAGTCTAGAAGTAACGAGAAGACTTCAAATCATTAAAAAAAAAAAAAAACAAAGGAAAAAAATCAGAAGAATTAAAGTTGTGTTTGTTACTAGAGAATAGAAGGAAGGGGTGAAGACAAGAGGCGGGTTTTGGCTGTTAGTGTCACCAAGTGGCTGTACGCATAAATGTTTTCTGGAACTGATGTACGCATAAATGATTTGTCTGTTTGGTGGATTTTGTGGCTAGGAAGTTGGGTGAAGTCAATTTTTTATGGGATAGGAATTGCCACACAATTTACTCTCCACAAAATTGATGAAGCATGCCAAGAAAAAAAATAATGATAATAAGGTGGAATTTGATTTTAGAAAATAAGAAATATTAAAATTTAAATGAAAGGATTTCAATGATTGTTTAGAAACTTGAAAGACAAAGACAAGGCAAGAACTATAAAAATAGTAATGATTTATGTGTGTAAGAAAATCATCAAGCCAACTCTTAAAGAAGAAAAAGAAAATTAAATCAATGCTTTATTTTGTTAGGAAGATAAATAATATAGTGAATAAAAGATAATTAATAATACGTCAAAATATTACTTGAAATTATAAATAAAACTAAATATTATGCAAATCCTAGTTTATTTACTATCCATACACACTAATTATTATTGTTCACTAACACCCAATATTTTGAAACAGGTTTGTCAAACTTTTTAAGAGTTAATCCTCAATTTTTTAAAACCATTTGTTTCGATCTCAAACTTCATTCATATTGCATTCCGGTCCTTGATTGTTTGAAAGAGAGCAACAAAGAGAGAGAAAGAAGGAAGACGGACGACGAGACCCATTTCAACCATCACGACAATCGAGGTCATATCAATTTGTTCATCTTGAAAAATAGAATCGGTTTATGGTGTTTATAAATCATAAAATGATTGGATAAGGTAGATCGGAACTAGAAATTATTTTAAAAATTTTTATTTTGATTTGAATTTTTATGTATATTAAAATGAGTTTTGAGATTCTAAACAAGTTGATGACGTTATTTCTATAATTTTAAGATATTTTTCGACAAAAATATGGCGAAATTTAGATTTAAAGAGGCTTGAAATTAAAAACATGTTTTTTCAGTGATGTTTTCGACGAACTACTATTTGTAAAAAATTACAGATGTATAACATGTTGTCTATTGTCAAGTAAGGGGATGACAGTGTCATCTAGATTCTTTCTCTTTGTTTTTTTTGGAGCGGCTTGCATGGTCTTGGAACCAACCTGCTCCCTAGCGTTTTGTTTTTTGGTTTTTTGTCAACAATTGATTTTTTTTAATGGATTTTTTAGAATTTTTTTATTTCTCATGCAATCTTGACGATAATGAAATATATATGATATTTTTCAAATAATTTATATATATATATATATATTTCGCTTTACAATACGCACTCTCAATTCACTATGTATAATCATGATACATAAAAAAAATATTAAATTATTGATTTTATTGAAAAATTAATTATGCAACTACACAGTATAACACCAATCATTTGTTTTTATTTATTTTTTAATATTATACAATTATTTTTTTTAAATAATTTTTTTAAAAGAATCACTAAATAATTCAAATACAATTTTTTATACTAACATTATTGATTATTTTGTAAATAAACATATATAAATCAAATACATATACTTTCAAAAAAATAATCTTCTCATCGGCATTAAATAAAATTAAAAATGTATTTTTTTCCTTTGTTATTTTTTATACAAGTCTATACATTAATTGTAGTTTTATTTTTTAAATTCCATCTTATGAAAAATATTTTTTAATTTATTTAATTCTAAATTAATATTATAGTTTAAATTATTATGAGTTTTTATTTAAGAATCAATACATAAGAAATAACGAATTACTTTTTTAAGTAGAAAATTTATAAAAAAAAAAAAACATAAGAAAAAATTAATTAGATACAAGATTTTAATTATTAAATTTTGAAATGATTTTTTTATATCTAACCCGTAGCGTAGCGTGGGCAACCAACTATTAAAAAAAACTAAAAGATCCGGGGGTGGCATTGTTCATCCACCGTAGCGATACCTCTTTTTTTTTTTTTTTTTATGGCTAGCCTCCTTTTTTTTTCTTTTTTTTTAAAGGGCTGGGCTATTGGAACTATTCCTTCACTATAGCATTCCTCTTTTTCTTTTCTTTTTTTACCCTTTTTTAGGGTTGTTGCATTTCCCTTTTCTTTTAGGGTGGGCTGATGGAACTATTCCCTCACTATAAATAATTTATTTTTATATTTTTTTATCATGAAATTAGGTGTGAAAATATTTTAAAAAATCGTTATTTTTTTGTTTTGTTTTATATATAGTTTGACAAGTAATAGAATATATATGATATTTTTTAAGATTTTAGTTTGAACATATATATCCGATTATATTATTTTTATTATTTAAAATCTATTTCTTTAATTGTTTGTTTCTTATTAAAATTCTCATTGAATTAATTTTTAAATTTTATATAATTTTATTTGTTAATAAATTTGATTTTTTATATATATGGCTTTTGAAATAAAATTTTAGAACATGATTTTTTTATTTTTAAAATATATTATTATAATTTATATGATTGAATATTTTTATGATTTTTAAATGAAAATGGTTTTATTACATATACAAATTCCGATGAGAGAGAGAGAGCTAATAGTGTGATTTAGACAATTTGACTTAATTTAAAAAAAAAAACAATAATCGGTTAAAAAAATAAATTTACTTGGTTTTTTAAAAAACAAATTAATAATTAGTTAAAAAAATTCATAGGTTACATATATATATAATCGAATTTATCGAAATCAATTTTATAGTAGGTTTTATTTAAATCTATTCACTTCGATACATTCCATGCAATTTAAGTGGATTTTTTATATATTTTTTTATTTATTTTATATACTCCGAGTCTCGCTAAGTACGATATATATATATATATTTGTCATATATAAATTCGACGAGGGATAGAGAGAGCCAAAGGTGTGTTTTAAATAATTTAACTTAATTTTTTAAAAAATAATTATTATTTAAAAAAATAATTCGGCTCAATTTTTTTAAAAAATTAATAATTAGTTAAAAAATTCACGGGTTTTATTTGGTTATATATATATAATCAAAATTTATTGAAACCAATTTTATAGTAGTTTTTATTTAAATCTATTTACTTCGATATACTTCATGCGATTTAGGTATTTTTTATATATTTATTTATTTATTTTATATACTCTAAATTTTCTAAGTATGATATATATAGTTTTGTTAGAAATTTATTATATCCGCACACATAACATCAATTATTTGTTATTTATTTTTTTTATGTTCTAAAATCTATATTTTTAAATAAAATAATTTAATTAATGTTTTAAAAGAACCTCTTAACTATTCAATTACAAATTTTTATACTAATATTATAAATTATTTTGTTAATAAATATATATAAATCAAACAAGTTTTCTCAATATATAGATTCGATTTACATTAATATTTAGAAACAAAACATCTACTCATATCATACCATACGAATCGTTAACCCTGTGTATATAATGATTGTCCGACCGTAGTATAACACGGCTATCTAACTAGTATAGACTAAAATATTTTAGCTAAATCAAGAAGTCTCCCAATCTGGGAAAAAAATATTTATGAGAAAACGCAGGTTTATTTATTTAGAATAAAAAAATTGGCTTTGTAAAAAAATTAATTTTAAAATAAACAACCAATTTATTAAAGTAGTTATTTTTGTTTTATGTGCGCTTTTGTAAATATATAATTAATTGAAGTTCAGATCTAAGTAATCCTAAGTTATAGAACTCGGTCCAATGCATAATCTTTCTTTTAAATTTCATCTCGTCCCCCGAAAATCTGTCTAAAATACTCGTCTCTCTTTTTCAACACTACATTTTACCCTTTTCTTATTCTATGATTGTTTTTTAATTTTTAATGTAACAATACTAAACTAAACTCTTGACAATGTTGCTATTTTATACTAGAGAAAATAAAAATTAAATATTTGATAGCACTTTTAATCGTGGGAAAAAAATACATGCATATGTCCAAAGCATAACTTTTCATTATAAACGAATTTTTTTATATAAATTTAAAGTTTAATTTTTTTGTCAATTTTGTAATTACACATTGTTGGAAAAAATAGAAAAATATTACCCGAAATTTTTGAATGAAAGACACCAAAGCAGCTTTACTTGAATTTTTATAGGTGATCTGTCTCGAGGCACAATCAAGTTGCTTTCCGAGACGATACGCACGATCCATAGAATTTTTTATGATGCAACGGATTAGGGATATATTGCACGTCGTCCCGTGGATACAACAAACTTAGTCACCTTGTCGTGTCTTGACAAGTTTGCACTACTTGTAAGACTTGAAACTCAAATATAAATCAGCACCACTCTTACCCAAAGAAAGAATAACAATAAAAAACAATATGGCTTTTAGTGGGAAATAAAAAGCAATAAAATTGAAAGAAACTTTTTCTCTCTAAGCAAAATAAAGAAAAAAAATTTCTTGCTATTTTTTCCTTTTCACAAAGCAAGGAACTGTTTATGTTGAAGTGAGTTCACCAAATGGCAAGTGCCATTTATATAGAAAAAAAAATTACCCGTTGGTATCCCGAATTAATTGAAAATAAATCAATTGAACGGAAGAAACGTTTAAAATAAAAACGTTGTTGCTTTCATTGAATGAGGAAAGAAAAACTAATGCAGCCTTTTTTAAAAACACAATTCAATGTATAAGTTACTCGTTTGAAACAATAACTTATACCATTATCACTTTTGAAATAGTAAGTTACTCGTTTTCATTGAATGAGGAAAAGCAAAGCCGATGCAACCTTTTTAAAATACAATTCGACGTATAAGTTACTCGTTTGAAACACTAACTTATATCACTTTAATGGTATAAGTTACTCGTTTCAAACAATAATTTATACCTTTTTAAAAATATAAAAATATATATTTTATTAAAAATAATCCAACAATCCCTCATTTATTTTTAATAAAATATTAGCCATATAATTTTGGATAAGAAAACAAATATAATACATAATAAGGGTGCTAATGGCTTAAACCCTTAGTATTTCAACAATATTTTTTTCAAGCCAATAGTGAACATTATCTTGAAATAAGGCTTTTTAAGTTAAACAAATATTGTATCACATATATTATATTCAAGTACTTTGCGACAAGTTTCGAGCCGGCATATTAACGACCTTGTGCTTGATCCCGGCTTCTATGAATGTTTTAGAGAATTAGCCCTATTCTCATAGGAAGTGGCCTCACTTCTTCACTCATATAGGTGTGTCTATCAAGGATGCTCTCATAACTCTAGAATCCCATTCAATAAGAACTATAGACCATATTAAAAGTTTCTACTCAAGAAATTTAACCTTTCTTTCATTATGGGAATCATGCATTTGCACCATAGGAATGGAAAAATATGTTAGTACATGATAATCAACTATTCTTATGATTCATTTTTCCCTTTGAACCTAGATCTTGGGATCTCCAGATCAACTAGGTAGGGTATCCTCAAAATAGTTTATTTATCTTTGGACTTTAGACTCATCTCCCTCGATGCTATCTAGATCTTATCTTTGGCCAAAGCTTTTGTGAAAGGATCAGCTTAAATTATCCTTTGTATTGATGTAATCAATATTTACAAGCACTTTTGTTTATATACGACCTCACGAGCATTGTGTTTTCTTCTAACATATCTGGATTTTCCATTATAATATCTATTGTGAACGATTCGATAGTAGTTGTGCTATCACAATGAATTAAGACAAGTGGTATAGATTTTTTCCACATAGGAATTTCATATAAAAGATCACGTAACCAACATCCTTCATCATTGGTCGAGGCTAGAGATATTAACTCGCCTCCATAGTGGATTTTACAATTATCGACTTTTTTTATATTTCTAACATATTGCTCCTCCATCTAAAGTAAAAACATACCCAGTGGTAGACGATGAATCACCGGATAAGGTGTTCCAATCAGCATCATTGTATCCTTCAAGTACAGTAGATGCTTTTGATATAACAAACCATAATTCATTGTACCTTTCAAGTATCTCATTATATGTGTTATGGCATTCCAATGTTGAGCATTGGGTTTGCTAGTAAATCTTGCTAGTACCTCAACAAGAAAAGCGATATCTAGTCTTGTACGATACCGTAGCAGTACATGAGACTATCAACAATGCTAGCATACTCTTTTTGATAGCAAATGTCATTATCATTTTTTGTTGGAAATAGATGCATAATAGTACTAAAAGGAGTCCCTACGAGTTTGCTATCTAAAAAATCATATTTTTTCAAAAGCTTTTCAACATAATGAGATTGATCAATAAATATTCCACTTGAAAATCTAGAGACTCTTATGTCAAGTATCATATTTGCTTCACCTAAATCTTTCATATCAAAATTATTTTGAAGCAATAATTTAGTATTATTAATAACATTCATGTTTGATCCAAAAATTAAAAGATCATCTACATATAAGCATATAATCACATGAACATTCTCAAAGGATTTATAATATATGCATTTGTCACTCTCATTTGCTTTAAAACCATTATTAAGTAAGCAAGCATCAAATTTTTCATGCCATTGTTTAGGTACTTGTTTTAAACCATATAAAGATTTTTGTAACTTACATGCCTTATTTTCATCACCTTGTGCTATAAAACCTTTAGGCTAATCCATATATATTTCTTCTTCGAATCTCTATTTAAAGAAGTCGTCTTTACATCCATCCGATGTATAAACAAGTTATGAATAATAGCAATTGCAATAAGTAATCTAATAGATGTTACCTTAGTTACTGGAGAAAAAGTATCAAAGAAATCAATATCTTCTTTTTGTTTAAAACCTTTGACTACCAATCTGGCTTTGAACTTGTCTATAGACCCATTAGGATTCAATTTCTTTTTAAGTACCGACTTACAACCAATTGTTTTACAACCGGGAGGTAATTCAAATATTTTCCAAGTATCATTTGAAATTAGAGAATCCATTTCATCATTAATAGCTTCTCTCCAAAAGTCTACATCATGATATGATAAGGCTTGTTTTAAAGAAATAGGATTATCTTGTACATTATATAAGTAGTAATCGAATCAAAATCTTTTTCAAACTCGACTCTTTTACTTTTTTTAGGTTCACAATCATTTTCAATTTCACATATTGAAGAAGAAGATTAAACTCTTGGTTGAAAAATCATACCCTCATTATTTTCCACCTTAAAAGGAAATTTGTTTTCATGAAAGATGGCATCCAAAGATTCAATAATAGTTTTATTATCAAGATCAAAAAATCTATAAGCTTTACTATTCAAAGCATAACCCAAAAAAGCATAAGTAGAAGCTTTTTTACCAAGTTTTGGTCTTTTAGGATCGAGTAGCCTAACAAAAGCTAAATAACCCCACACTCTTAAAAAATCTAATTTTGGCTTATATCATTTCCATAATTCATGAGGAGTTAAAAATGTGATTTTATGAGGAATTCTATTAAAAAAAATTTACAAATAAAACAACTTCACCCCATAAATTCTTTGGAGCATTAGAACTAACAAGCATAGAATTTACCGGATCAATTAGAGTTCTGTTCTTCCTTTCAGCAACGCCATTTGAAGAAGGTGAATATGGAGTCGTAACTTCATGCATAATACCATTAGTTTGCATAAAATTATTGAAACTAATAGAGCCATATTCCATACCTCTATCACTACAAAGCCTTTTGATCTTTTTACCAAATCTGTTTTCAACTTCTTTTAAAAAAGTAGTAAATTTTTTAAAAGCTTCATTTTTATGCTTCATAAGAAAAACATATGAATATTTTAGAAAATCATCAATAAAAGTTATAAAATAACAATTATCACCACGAGTTAGAATGCCACTAAATTCACATGTATCGGTATGTATTAGTTCTAATAATTCAATATTATGATCAACACTTTTAAAAGGTTTTCTTGAAATTTTAGCCATGCTACAAGATTTACATTTTTCAAACTCATTTTCAAGTTTAGGGATTAAACCAATATTACTCAAGTTTTTCACATAGTTACAATTTATATGACATAATCTACCATGTCAAACATTCACATAAGAAACAATATAAGTAGAAGTGGATCCTTCATTATTCATTTCAATATTAAGTTTAAACATCCTATCACAACCATAGCCTTTTCCAACAAATAGGTCTTTTTAGAAAGTACATATTGGTCGACCTCAATAACTTGCTTAAAGCCGACCTTATTCAAGAGAAAACCGAAACTAAATTCTTACGAATTTCGAGTGCATGCAACACATCTTTGAGAGTAACCTCTCTTGTAGATGTAAATTTAATGAGTACGTCTCCAACCCTCACTACATCGGTAGTGTGAGAATCACTAAGCATGATTTTCTTTTTCTCATCCAAGATTGTATAAGTCTTGAACAAATTTTTATCATAAGAGACATATCGAGTAGCTCCCGAATCAACCCACCACCTATCCGAGCCTTCGAGAATATTAATCTCAAAAATCATAGCCACAAGTGGCTCTTTGATAACGTTAGCTTGAGCCACGAGCCCACGTTTTCGAAGTCGATAATTTTAGCAACATGCCCGAGTTTACCAAAAACTAAACAAGCATAAGCATTATTGTGGTTGCCATTCTTTAGTGGTGGTTTAAGACGTGATTCATAATTTTTGGTTAGTTGGAGTGATACTCGGTTTCCATAAGGCTTTTTCTTGAAAATCTTTTTCTTTGGCTTATACTAACCATTAAACTCGTCCTTTAGCTTTTAACATGTGATAGGAGTTTTCATTAGAGGTAATTATGTTTACCTTAGTACCATTTGAACCGTTAAGTTCAACGACTTTGTCTCTCGTTTCTTGCTTCCTCTTCAACCCTTAGACGAGTAATAAGAGCTTCAATGGAGAGCTCCTTTTGTTTATGCCTCAAGCCTTTAGCAAAATCTTTTTAGGATTCTAGCGACTTGTCAATGATGGTTGAAACTAGAATTTGCTCATCTACATGTATGCCTTCAAAGAGAATGTCATATGCAATCATTTAAAGCTCATAGGCTTTTCTTCATTCATTTGAAACCTTAAAAAAAGATTGCAAGCATATTTTTTGGATCCAACTTATTCGGTGTCATATTTTTGAACTAGAGCCTTCCGGATCTTCCTAACATAAGAATATCTTTGATCATAGTAGTCATAAAGCTCATCGGAAAGATAGTTTAGTAAATAATTTCTACAATGATCGCTATCTTTTTCTCATTTCTTAACTTCTATTTCATGTTGAGCTATCTCTTCATCACTCATATTTTTAGTTTTCTTTTTCTTAGGATTTTTTTCAGTTAAGACATAACTCACATTCAATAGAGTAGGATAAAATAAAATCTTTTGCCTCCATCTTTTGAAATTTACACCACGAAAGCGGAAGGGTTTGTTAAGATCACCCACTCTAGTGGAGCTTTGCCGTGCACATTAGTGTTTTTCATTAGCAGGTATCGTCTCAAAATTGTTGGAAAAATAAAAAAATATTACCCGAAAATTTTGAATGAAAAACACCAAAGTAGCTTTACTTGAATTTTTATAGGTGATCTGTCTCGAGGCACAACCAGGTTGCTTTCGAGACGATACGCACCATCCGTAGAATTTTTTATGATGCAACGAATCGGGGATATATTGCACGCCGTCCCGGGGATACAACAAGCTCGATCACCTTGTCATGTCTTGACAAGTTTGGACTACTTGTAAGACTTGAAACTCAAATATAAACTAGCACCACTCTTACCCAAAGAAAGATTAACAATAAAAAACAATATGGCTTTTAGTGGGAAATAAAAAGCAATAAAATTGAAAGAAACTTTTTCTCTCTTAGCACAATAAAAAAAAAATTGCTTGCTATTTTTGCCTCTCCACAAAGCAAGGAAATGTTTATGTCGAAGTGAGTTCACCAAATGGCAAGAGCCATTTATATATATATAAAAAAATTGCTCGTTGTAGCTTGAATTAATTGAAAATAAATCAATTGAATGGAAAAAACGTTTAGAATAAAAAAGATATTGTTTTCATTGAATGAGGAAAAAAATTGATGTAGCCTTTTTTAAAACACAATTCAATGTATAAGTTACTGATTCAAACAAGTAACTTATACCTCTTTTTTCTTAAATATAAAAATATATATTTTATTAAAAATAATCCAACACATATTTTCAATCCATACAAAAAAAAAAAAAAATCCAATCCGAATCAATTAAAAATAAAATATTTGAATAGCAAATCTTATGTTTGTGTTTTTGACAAATTATGCTTGATGAGATCTTATTACTATAAAAAAATCTTATAATCGAGATTTATTATATACAATTATTTATTTTATAAGAATTAATTTGAAATATATAACTACATTTAATGATTTTAATACTAATTAGAATTAAAAAAATCTAAATCAAATTGTTAAAATAAATCTAAAATAATTAATCCTTACTTAATGGCTTTGAGCCTCCCATAAGAGGGTAAAATTGCATAATGTTGGATACTTTAGGATTGGATTCGGTTGAGCGGACCCTACATACAATCCTCAACGTGACGCAAATATCATTATCCTTTATACATTGCCAAAATGGTGCAGTTTTCTTTTCACGCAAATTCCTGACTTTCTTTATGCTTCTCGTCTCATCCTAAACCTTGAGCGCACGTTAGCAACCACCACCATAGGGAGAGAAAACTCTCATGGCTTCCTCAAAGGCTCACGATCTCGAGATCACAATAATCTCCGCTAAACACCTCAAAAACGTCAATTGGCGAAACGGCGATCTGAAACCATACGCTACCTTCTATCTCGACAACTCGGACCACCGACTCGCAACTCATGTCGACGACTCACTCTCAACTCGCCCAGTCTGGAACGAACGATTTACTCTCCCCATAACTCGCCAGATCTACGATTCAGTCCTCACCCTCGAGATCTTCCACTCCAAGCCATCGGAAACCCCCAAACCTCTGGTAGGCACCGTGAAATTCCCACTGAGTCAGCTCATACACTCGGAAGGGTCGCTGTCCTGCTCAGTCCACACGCTCGAGCTCCTTCGTCCCTCTGGCCGTCGACAGGGTAAAGTCCGGGTGAAACTCGAGGTGAAAGAACGGCCTTTGCCTCCGCCAGTTCAGGATTACCATACTACCCCTAATTATAATCAGTATTACAACCCTGCCCCTTCCCCTCCTCCTCCCCCACCCCCTGCACGTGACTACAGGGAATGCTCTCCCTCCCCATACGGCTACACCGATCAGTACGGCTACTACCCTGCCTATTATCCTCCACAACCACCCCTACCATCTCGACCCCTCTACAATCGAGCATCCAATTACAGCTTGCCAGGTGGGCCTTCTGCTCCCGTTGATCTATCTTCCCAATCATCACCTTCGCCCTACGATCACAAGCCCCCACCTTCGGGATTGTTGCAAAAGACGTCCAATTATGGCGTTCCAAGTGGACCGTCGGCTCCCGTCGATTATTCATATGCAAAAGGTACTGGGCCCGAGATTAGTGGGTCAATGGGAGGGTTAAGTTTGGAAGAAGGGAGTAACTATGAGAAAGAGAAAGTTGCTGCTGCTGATAAGGATAGTCACAGCTACCATGAGTATCGTCGCGAGTACTGAAGGAATTGAGAGAGAGAGAGAGAGAGAGAGAGAGAGAGAGCGAAGGTATATTTGATATGTATATATATATATACTCGCATTGTGGCTTTGATTGATGAATATACTTTTGTATATATGCAATTAATTATCGTAATTACTGAATGCTGCACTCAGTCTCTTGTTGTGCTTTAATTATTTCTTTTTGTAGTATGCCTGTTTCTCTCATTTCTGTTATGGATGTTTGGTGCTGCACTTGTCTCTCTCTCTGTTTTTTTTTTTTGTTTTTTTGTTTTTTTTTGTTTTTTTTTTCCGTGAAGTCTTAAATCGGGCCGCTAGCTTACACTTGGGTGCTCCTTTGGTGGTTAATTATTGTAGTATAGAACAACTTGAGCAGGGAACCTTTTGGCCTCTTTGTTTGGTATTTTAGCTTTGCTCAAGATTTCTTCCTTGCAGCGTGGTGTTGGGCATGGGTTTAAGAAGTTTTCTTGTGAGATGGCTGTTGATGTGTTGAGCTCGGCGGGAGTATAGATTACATTGAATGACAATGGGTAGGTGTTTATGCTTCCATGGATCAAATTTGTTTTGCTTAGAGTATGCCATCAGAAACTTATGTGTAGCTGTCAGTGTGGAACTGCAAATGTTGCAGTATATGTGTGTAGAAAATAATATGGCTTTGTGATCTGGGACTAATAGTTTGTTCTTAATGGAATTGGTAAGTTCAATGATCTCTACCATAGAAAGAAGACTGTTTGTCATGAATTTGTAATTGGTGACACTCTGCATTCTGCAGACATCCACCCATGGTTTTGTATCTATTCCTTTGAATCTTTCGTTGTATGGAGTTGTCAGAAGCTACTGATTATAGATTTTTGTGAGTGTGGATTTTCTATAGGTGATGTAGTGAATATCTGAATCTGAATTTGAGGTATGTAAGGTTGTCGGTGAGGATTTGAGTTGAAGAAAACTGAGAATGGTCATGGGTAAATGTGACCTAGGGAGATAAAGGTGCTGGAGCCAAGACAAGGTGAATTTCAAGACCGATGTTGATGAAAGAATATTGGAAGTGTTAATGAAGCAAAATTCTGGCTTTAATGAAATTGGAAATTGAAATAATGATTTTGATTGCCGACTGGTAATGACAGGGAAGGGACAGTATTAACAGTGGTGATTAACCAGAGAACAAGAGGTAATAGATCTAAGCTGCTTGCACGACTAGGTTGTAATTAATGACAAGAGGGGATTTCAGTTTGTTGTTCTGTTTTGTTTTTGCCTCTTAAATTACCGAATATAGTTGCCATTTGCCAATGGCTCAATGCTCTTTCAGTTGAAAATTGTATTAAAAGAAATAAGAATATATAGAGCCACAGGCATTGGGTAATTTCAAAAAGCTTTAGAGTTGGATGTAAGGCGTCCTTCATAAGAGCAACTGTAAAAGCAGGTGAATGAATCTAGTCAAGTCAAGAAGGTTAAATTGGTATGTAGGTTTTCTGCTTCCTCAACAACTCTCTCTAACGGTTACCTTTAAATTAGAAAACGGCTTCTCATTTTGGTGGTTTGTATTTTCTGTATTGAACTGAATTATTGAATTTCAAAATCTACGTTGTAGCTTCCTCAATTTCCATTAGTCAACCACCGCCTCCACAACGACCATGTTGCTACTGTGTAATCACTAATGCCGCAGCCAATATTCCATTATTGCCATTATTCTTCCTTCGCCACTACCACCACCACTACAGTCGCTCTCACTACCTCCACTTCTACCATCACTACTACCATCGTTCATCATCATCTACGATTATTGTGTTTTTCGAAAAAAACTTTGTGAAACAAATTGCTATGTTCTGTTTTACGGTTATAATGTTTTCTGCAAAACCAAAGCCCCTTGAGAGAACGGGCTGGGCCCAAAACCAAATAGAAACTAGTCTGCACTCGTTGCGTGTTGAACGGGCCATGATTGATTGTTAATTCCTGGTAGAGGAAGTGTTGAAGTACCAACTTGAAGAGAAATTTATTGACAGGATTCAGTGGATTAAAATGTTAGAAGGAAAGAATTTTGTTGTAAAGACGATAATTCTATTTTTTTTATTAAAAAAAAAATCTATTCTCTCACTTAAAAGCAGTGTAGGAAAATGTTGACACTAAACTTAGAGATCGCAGTTGCATTCAAACCTGACTAGCAATGATCTTAGGATGATGCAGGAGGTAAATGTGTTATTTGCCCTTCTTCGATTCCAAATTTAAATAATCTGATTCTCAATAATAATAATAATAATAATGTATGAAAGAGAGCAATATGCTACTTCTAATAATAATGAGTGCTGTGCTTCTTTGTTTATGCTTTGCTGATAATTATTGTTTTAATGCTTCATAATAGTATTTAAGTATTTTCGATCTGAGATCTTTTTTTCTTTCCTTCCAGTACTATTGGATCACGGGTTGATATTTTGTTATATTTCCTGTCATATCCAAATAATATATGTAAGAGTTTGATATATATATATATATATATATATATATATATATATATATATATATATATATATATATATAAGTAAGCTCATCATTAATCTTTTTTGTTTTTAAAGCTAATATTTACACACATGAAAAATTATATTTTTCAATTTTATAATCATAATTACATTTCAATCTTTTAAAAATTAGCAATAATGATAATATAAGAAAATTTGATTACAACAATAAAATATTTTACAAATAAAAAAATTAATAATTAAATAATTGCTATAACATATTAAAAAAACAAATTAAAAAATAGAGAAAAATAAAAACCACTTGAATAGTATTTTATTAAAATATACATGGAGGATAATATAGGTGTATAATTAAATATAAACGTTCTTAAAACATAAATTATAAAACTCAATGATAATTTATTTTCCAAAAATGAACTTATTGTTACTTTTTTCAAAGAATAAACTATTCTGAGGCATTTTAATTTGAAATTAAATATTATTACTAATATGCCATTTCAGATATGGAAGTGATAAATTTGGAATTAAAATTAGAAAGAGATTGAGTGAATATAACATTAAAAAGGAGGAATATTTTGGTAAGAACCGGAAGGAATAGAAATTCCTATTGAAGACGTCGTCGTAGCAGGAATGAAAACGCGCCAGGCTGTGTCAACGATCTACGTAACTCCATTTTGGGCCTCCCGTGACGTCCCCTGAACTTGTCTGCTTTGGTTTCCCCAAATTAGCGTGACTATAACTAAAAGGTAAAAACCCTAGATCAAGACCAAATTTGAAATACCCTTTCATTTTGATCGTTTTGCAATTCAAGAAAGAGATATGGATTGCGAGAAGATTGAAATCTATCACGAGAAGCAAAAATTGCAATTTTGCCTCTTACACGCTCTCAACAATCTCTTACAGGTAAAAAAACAAAAAAAGAAAAAAAAAGAAAAAAGAAACCCATTGTTTTGAGAGTTTATTGCTTAGAATTTAAAACTACAACAGTTGTTGTGTTCATACATTACTCTAGTAGTGCTATTTGGTGTACTTACGAAATGAAGATTTTCAATTTTTTTTTTTTTTTTTGTGTGGTAATTCAGCATCAGGAAGCGTTTACTCGAGCGAGGTTGAATGAAATTGCTGAGAAGCTTGTTCTTGATGATCCTAGCAAGCAAACATGGACACCATTATCTATAGTCTTTAAGCCTCACCATAATTCATTTACTGGAAATTATGACATTAATGTTTTAATTGCCGCTCTTGAAGAGAAAGATAAGACTGTTGTCTGGCATGACCGGCGTAATGCAGCTTCCACTATTGATCTTGATGGGCCTGATGATAGTTTGTTTGGTATTGTGCTCAATGTTCCGGTTAGACGGTACGCTGGGCTTTGGAAGAGTAGGCATTGGATTGCAATGAGAAAGATTGGTGGGGTTTGGTATAACTTGGATAGTGATCTTTCTAAGCCTGGGATCTTTGAAGATACTGAAGAGGTTAGGGGATTTTTGGATTTTGTTATAAGTCATGGTGGGGAGGTTTTGCTTGTCATGAACAAGAAAGAGTGAACTGTTCTTGCTTTAAGTTTTTGGTTTTGGTAGAAGTAGAAACTTTGAATGTCTGTAATTGTAAATCAGTTTCTTGTAATTATACAGAATAATTAAAAGAGGGTTTCGAAGAATTCTTTTTACTAATTTATGCGTGATATGTTCATTTTGCTTCTGGATATTTCTTGGGGAAGTTATGGGATGGCAGTTGCTAAGTGGTTCATATGGTAGCAAAATCTCTTAAGAGGGAAGTTGCTGGTGAACCATATGATGTTTTAGGGGGTGGATAATGTTACACTTGCATTCCGTGTATTTAACTTCTTTGATTTTTTTTCCCCTCTGCATTGCTTTAGTTTAAATGCCAGCAATTAAAGGTATGTACTCCATGGTTTGGACTTGAAATGTTATTCTTTTTCTAGAACTGAATTCTGTTTGGCAGCTTGTTGTGAAGATCATGTTTTCTGATTTTAGCAGTTTCTATACTCTGGCTTCAAAGGATTTGGAAATAGCATATTTTGGAAGCTCTCGCTGTTGCAAATTTGACTCTGCTGCTAACAAAACTTTTCTGTTTAGTGCTGTGGTGTCTTAATCCGAAGTATTTATGCCTGAAATACAATTGATCCAAACTGTCATTGATCATGCCATCTGCATTTGGAACTAGATTCGAATTTTTCCCTGCCCTTTTCTAGTCTTCACGTTTTTGATAGATTTTTGCTCATAAGCTTTCTTGTACAATCATATTAGTTGATTTTTCGTTTAGTTTTCTAGATTGAATTGCAGTTGAAATATGCTAAAGTGTGTTTTATGTTCCTACAAAACAATCTAACTAAGTTGTGGTGATAGTATCGTTTGAATGATTTTGCTAGTGACAGTTTTCTATGAAAAAAGTTACCAATTGCATAAGATCGATCAAATCAAGTAGTGACAGCAGAATAGTTATTTTAACTGTAGAGTTAAATGTCTCTATGTAGATATGAGCAAAAAGTAATTAAGCTGTTGTCACTACAGATTGTCATGGATCGATGGTGAATTCATTTTCATTAAAGCTCAATCGTAATGCATCTTTTGTTATGTTAATCATTTCTTCTTGTATGTATTCTTAGTTCTTACCCAACTTTGGTTTCAATCAACATGAAAGAGTTCTCTTTCTTGATGGTTTTGTATTTGGAAGTTTTTAGGCCGTATGCATCCTGTACTTTAACTGGATTTATATCATGTTAGCATATTGTCTCAACTCTCACCTCCCACATGCATTTCATTTTTGGTGATCTCAAAATGAACTGCATCTTGAATGTGGAAAAGGCACTCCATTAAAAGGGCTATCTCCGGTCAAAAATTCTTATATATATATATATATATATTGAAGATAAACCACCAAGCAGATTTTACCGAAAGGGTGCCTTATCTAGAACCCCTTTTTGAAAGAAGAAGATTAAACGAAATAACTTGGACCATTCACTTTAGAAACTGTAACGGGACCCAGGCCGCCCTGAAAGAGCAAGCAAAATTGATGGTATTGTGGCACAGCTGTGTTGTCTTTAAAGACAACAGATTTTCAAGGTCCTACTCCATGAATATTGTTCAGTTATTTATACTTGTCGTGATGATGCTTTTTATGTTCACACGTAAACTTTGAATTTCATTGTCCCGCACTAAATATCAATACATATCTATCTTATATTTGTAATGTTGCAAGAAGCGTATCTTGCTTGCTTTTTATTTTTATATTTTTCCTGTCACGAGATTCACAAGCCTTTCATGAAGAGAATCAGATCTACATTATTGCTTATTCATTTAGAATATGTGTCGGAGTTCAATTCCTGTGCAGAAATGAAAGAAGAGAAACTGGTCATACCTACCAAGTACTATTATTTAATTATAAGACAGGTGCTAACGTCCTTGTCGATTTTAAAGCAACCACTTCGCTGCATGCTGTTTCATTTTAGGTCTTTTTGGTCATGGAGAATGAAAAATCTCCAAGGAAGATTAGGAAATTAGAACGAAATTTGTCTTTCTCGTGCTAAGTTTGGAATAGAAAACTTATTTTTTTTTAATTTTTAATTTTTAAAATGAATAAGAATAATTATTAAAGAAATAATTCTATCAATTATAATGATAATAAACTAATAAAGATAATTGTGGTAATGATGATGATGATAATAGTTGAATAAAAAGAGGATATGGATGTAATAACAGTAAAATAATAATAATAATGTATTTTTTAAAAATAAATTGATATCATTATAGTAAGAGATGACAACGAAAGAAACATGGTAGTGATAATATAATTAAAAAAAATAACGGTGGTGATAGAGAAAAAGTGTTTACAGAATAATAATAACAATTTTTTTAACCAAACATTTATAAAGTAAATAAAATAAAAATAAAGTTTTATTTTTACTTATTTCATTCCTGGTACTAAAAACACTTTAGGGTCCCTGCTTGCACGTCAGTACAGCAGTGAGTGTTTAAGACTGAATCCTAGAGCGGTGAACCCTCTGAACGGAGCTCGCAAGAATCGAGTTAGAGTCCCGATTGTTTGCAATTTCAATGCTTTGCAAGGTCCCTTTCACATTCAATTTCTTTTGATTGAACTAAGAATTTAGAAGCAATCATACTTTTCTTTCTCAACGAATAACCTTTCCAGCATCTTTTCTTACCCCTCAAAAGGCTCAAACCAACGACCTTTTTCATACTGTTCTAATGTTCTCTTTTATATTATTATCATTTTTTCACTCTCTTTATCGTCATTTGTCATATTTACACATCATCCCATCTACCATAGTTTCCAATCCAGGGAGCACATTCTCTTCTTCTATGTGTTAAGCTTTCACAGAATTTTTTCTCCATCTTCCAACCATATCCTCCATCTCTCACAAAGAGACTAGCTGTGATCATGTCAACAAGGATTAATCAAGTGAAATACAAACCTCCTGGTATCAACCAGAACAAAATATCTATCAAGCGAAACTCTAGTAACAGAGTTTCTGGGAATAGATGGCTTGGTCGAACTTGTGGATTCAGGCTCCTGAAAAGATCAATAATAATGTCACCTGTTAAATTTATCAAGCATCTGGGAGGGAAGGTCGCAAAAGCTCTGTGTTTGGGGAGGCGATCTTCACCTAGAGTTTCTTCTTCTTCAGGAAGATCAAGACCATCTTTAGCTCCTATTGATACTCATAGAGCTGAAGCCATAGAAGATTGCATTGAGTTCATCAACTCTTCTTCTTTGCCTAGGTCAAGTTCTGTTTCTGCAAATCCTAGTTAGATTATAATTACAGCATCAGTTATATGGTCTTAAATTTTTTTTTTGGTTGTAACCCTTCCGGTTAAACTAGTTTTATGTCCTGCGCATTGCCGCGGATAGTCTTGTAAAATCTGTCTTGATATTTTAATTAATTATGAAAATTTATAATGGAAAAAAAAAAGCAACAACCAACACATGTACTAATATGAAGTTATTTATTTGATAAATTTAATAAGCAGCTGAAAACTTGCATAACTATCATATTAGATAATCTTGTAAAATTCAGTCATACCAATAGCAACTGTTATTTTCTTTTCTTTCTTTTTTTTTTTGAAATTATACATTTTAAATCTAAAATTTTTATATAAAGTTAAGGCATGTATGTTGCTGCACATCTTAATTTATGTAGTTTTATAATCTTTTTTTTTCATATTTGATGAGCATAAATATATTTTATGAACCATTTCATACCGAAAAATCACCAATAACTAAATATTTATTATTATTTCAAAAAATATCTTCAATTCACATGAAAATTTATTTTTTAAAAAAAATAGTAAGGCAGGTAGAGAGTAAATTACAAATTAGTCTCTTTAGTTTTGATAAATTAATTAATTAGTGTCTTTTGTTTCAAAAATTAATTATTTAGTCCTTGTATTTTTAAATTTTCTTCTAACTCTATCCTTTTTTCTCATTTTCAATCCATGTTTTTTTTTTTTTTTTGACTTTTTTTATATTTTTTAAAACAAAAAAATCAAATAAATTGAAAATGAGTAAAAAGGATTATGTTACAAGAAAATTTAAAAATATAAAGATTAAATAATCAATTTTTAAAATAAGAAGGGCGGATTAATTTGTTTCTCAAAATACAAGGAATGATTTATTGTACTTGCAAATAGAACTTAAATTTGTTTGATTTAGTCTTTTATGATCCATACCATATTAGTACTTATAAAATAAAATTTAGCTTAATTTTATCGATGTTTATAATTTAAATCCGAAAATATCAAATCAAAATTAAAAACCATTTTTTTTTAAGACTTGATCTCGTTTTTCTAATCATTTGGGACGACAAAACTATTATAAATAAACCTTCGCCGTGAAAACGAACACTTATGTCAATATTATTTGATAATGTGCTCAGATTCCGACCATCGGAGATTTTTCTCTCCTCTCTCAGTTTCTCATGCCTTCTCTCTCCTCTTTCTACATTGAAATTTAAAACAAAAGAAGTTCAGCGACTATTGCATACAAGTCTCAAACTCTAAGACTAAAGTGGAAAAAGTTCCAAAAAATCACTTAAAATATCCGAGAAAACTTCGTCATTTTACGTCTAAAACGTTTAATAAGATGGCGTTTCGTACGTCACAAAGTACCAAAATAAAGGTTTAGGTACAACAAAACCCCATTTTGTTTTAGGTTATTTATACAATGAGAAGAGAAAATAAACAGCAAAACTCCATTTAACTATGCCGCGAACGAAATCTTCTAAGAATCTCGGTTCACAGTGCAACTAATTAAGTATCAATCCTGATGGCTGACTGAACTAGTTGGATGTAGCTGCATTGATGCTTGAATTTACCTTCTCCATTCAGGCAGGCATAATGGAGAAACCAATTTTGAAGATGCCCCGGACAGGCAGATTACTACCATAGGATCAGGTATGTCCGTGTCGGTATATTCATGCATTCCCTAACCAAACCCCATCATGCACTACGTTTGAAAGTTTGATAAACGAGCTAGTGGGTAAACTTGTAAAAGTCGAACATGTGTGCGGTATGATTAGTCAACATATGCGGCACCGGAAGTAATTACTGTTGTATTTATTTTATTTTTTTTTGTTCTCCAAGGTTGGTGTAGCTGAACCAACAGACAGCAACTACTATAGACAGTTTGAGATATTGCATAACCAGTAAAAGAAAGGGTCTCTGTTGAGAGAGCGGTTGGTGATTGGAATGCTGAGTTTAATAGGGCTAAAGTGACACGGATCAATGCGTCCTAGAATTTATGAAAGCTTAAAATTGTCGGAAAAAAAAAAAAATCTATCAGTCTAATTTTAAGATTTTTTAGATTTAATTCGATACAAAATGATTCGATCAGCCAAAGTCATCGCTATGTCATGAGGAGACATGAGTTTAGCTATAAAAAAAAAAAAAAAAGGATTGTTTAGGCTCTTAAAATAAATTTTTTCTACTTTTCGAGATTTTTTCTTAATTTTTGAATTTTTGTATTTGTTTTCTTTTTTGAGTTGGATTAAAGTTTTTTCTTGAATTTTCTATTTATTTATGACTTGGAGGCTGAATATGACAGTTTTTCTTGATTAATAAAATTTTATGAAAGTACATCTCAATTTATTCTAACTTTCGATATTATTTAATATTATTTGAATCAGCGAAATTTGAAACTTATTTCTTAATATTTGTATATAATTTAATAGGTTATAATAAATCAGTATCTAGAATTCGTATTTGAATCTATAAATCAACGATGTCTCTTTTGTAAGCTTCGTCATAAAGCCAACCTGCAGAAACGCTCTTTCCACTGCAGAGTTGCATTAGTGTTCATTCATATATATATATATATATATAGATCACCTCCGTTCTTCTAGTTTGGTACAAGCTAGCTATTAGTCTTATTGCAGAAGTTTGATTGCAATTATCAAGTGGCAGGCAATGAATTAACTCAACTTATCTGCAGATATTGAGCTTTTCGGAAAGTTGATTGTTCAGTTAGCTTTGTTAATTCAATTTTCCTTTTCTTTGTTAGTCATTTCTACAGTCTATCAGTAGCAGCTATTGTATTAGGCCTTTAGCAAACGGGTGCTCCTTGATCAGTTTGTTTGGAATGAATTATTTCATCCCACAAAATAGAAAAGGTTCTGATAAGGATATTGTGCAAAAATGTTCACACATAAAGAAGCAAAATGAACGACCAGATTCAGTTTGAACTTCCAACGGCGACGAAGATTCTTCACTAATCAAACCAGTAGATTCACTGATTGTAATCGTGCTTATTAAATTATCTGTTTGAATTAACACCATGTCTATCAAGCCTATGAAAATTCAAAACTTAATTAGCAATGAGCAAGCCAATTTCTTCGAATTGGAGAGCCGCATATCTATGAAGTAACCTCGAACTTATTTTCTGTTAATTCTAATCAACATATATATTAAAAAAAAAAAAAAAGTTGCAGCAAGAACCACTACATTCAAAACAAAAGACAAACGAAATGGATTGCAGATGGATGTTGAACTGCTCTCACCCCTGCCTCCAATGCAATGGAAGTGAAGATGCAGTTTTTTTCTGGTCAAGTTTGGATGCTTGGAGATGGGAAATTGTCATTTCTGTCAAAGGACTATCTTACTCAAAAGTTTAAGCTATTAAGTAAGACCTCAAAATATGATTTATATTATTCTCTAACACACCTCCTCAAATGAAAATCCTTTGAACTTGACACTTGCACATGTCTATATTATCTTGTGCTTAATTAATTAAACAAGAAAGTGAAGGTGGTAGGATTATCGCATATAAAAGTTTAAGCTATTAAGTAAGGCTCCAAGATATGATTTATATTATTTTCTAATAATTGCAACTGCGAAATATTAAAATAAAAATGATGTGTATGATGCAAGTGGCGCATGATACTAGCTTTGACATTGGATCGGTGGCACAAAATTGAAGAAGTGCTGCTATCATAGTGGTACTGTGGCGGTGCGATGGTGGTGAATTGGTGATGGTGTTTGTAGCAGAGTTTGAGGATGGCTAGGTTGTGGTTATGGGTTTGATCAAGCCCTTCGTTGCAGTGCCCACCTTGCTTATCACTCTCCATACGGCCAGCAATTTCTCCTCAAAGGGATAATTGCAGTATCTCATCAAAAGGTTAATTGCACATTAAGTACAACAACTTTTAACTTTTTTTCAATTGAATATATAGGTTTTAATTTTTTCTATTTAACTAACAATCAAGTATTTTTGTCTATCTTTAAAATACTAAATTATTATTTTATTTTTTTCGTTAGAGAAAACTTTTTCTCTAAATGTTCACAAACAATGAATCTTGTTAATGTATTTTTTACGTAATTGAGTTTAGTTTCGGGATTTTATTATTAAAAAATAATGTTTCTTTAATTATTTATAAAATTTTGAGGAGAAAGTTTCCTCCAAAAAAAAAAAAAATATATATATATATATATATATATATATATATATATATATATATATATATATATATATATATATATAGGTATTTGGTATATTGAGGACAACAAATACTTATTAGTTAGTGAAGAAATTGATGAAAATACTTAATTGATAATTTTGAAAAAATTAATGTATTTAAAAAAAAAAGAAATTCAAGGACTTGATTGAATAAAAAAGGACGAAATAGAAATTTTGTATTTTGGGATAACATAGACTTATCACTTGATGGAGAAATTGATGGAAATAATTTATTAACACTTTTAAAAAAATCGATTTATTCAAATATTTATTTTCATTTATTTTCAGTTTTGAAAAAATCAATATATTCAAATAAAAAATTAAAACATACATATATTAATGTACTTGTACATTTATCTCTCCCATCAAATATTGTATGGTGAAAACCCAGAAACAAAATGGAGTTGTATTATTTTTAACTCTCTGGCTGACCTAGATATGTTGATTTGCAAAATGAACCAGTATCGGCTAGAATAATTCTGAAATCCTGGATAGCCTAGGATGAGCTATCTAGAGTATTAATGCAGTGTTGACGGCTGCCAATATATTCCACATCAAACTTCATGTATTTTGGGCTAAAATGATCCTGGAAAATATTGGTAAACCAGGAGGGTACTAATTTCTGTAGTATTGAGTAGACAGTCGTGAAGCTGTGATGGCAGAGGAGTATCTGAGACCCCTATCCGATCCTATCCTATCCAGCAGATGGCAATTCAGTAGTTATGCTCCCATGTCAAGAATTGAAGTTTCTAATTAAATCATTTAGCAATGATCACTGAAAGTTTTTGAAAAATTTCTTTAATCTTCTTTCTTTACCAGGTTATATTAGCTATTGCTCTGGCAGCAGCTATTTCTTCTTTGAAAATCTCAGTTTGATGTCGCTGGGGTTAAAAAGTTTCTGTAATTCATTGGAATTTCTATGTGCCATTAACCATTAAATTAATACATCTAATAAGTAACCAATTGTTTCAGAATGAATTCATAATTCTTAAGACTGGAAGAAAAGAAACCAAAAAGAGTAAGTAGTGTGCAAGAGACAGAAACGTACAACTTAGGGTTCAAGAATCATCAAATGCAGACAGATAAAGATTAACAGACAAATTTAATCTTTCTTTGCAAACAGTCCACCAAAACCACCATTCTTCTTCTTCTGGGGAACAGCAACAGAGTTCCTGCGGCCACTGGTGGTGCCACCACTGTTCTTCTCCTCAACTTTGTTGAGGATGGGGTCAGTCTCATAGAACTGATCTTCCTTCAGCAAACTCCCAATAATCCAATCAAGAAGCCCCTTCTCCTCTTTGCTTCCTCCTGCTCCTTTAGCTGCTGTGGCTGCATACACTCTAACAGAAGGAGCAGCAAAGGCAATGGGAAGAGAAGCCATTATCTTATCTACTAGCGCAACCTTTTTTTTTCCTTCTTTGCCTTTGATTTCTCCAAAATGTGGTAGCAAAGACAGCAGTGAAACGAAAATGATTATATGGCTAAGGTAATATAATTTTCCTGGCTGTTGGGGTAGTGAATCTTGAGCCGTTGGATGGGACTTGAGAGTTGTGGGAAGTGTTTGCAGCACGAGCTCTCCACAAGTGGCTTATCTTCAACCATTTTCTATTGGTTTCCAATTTTCCTTCTTGAGAGGTACAAAAAATGAAAGATGAGAAAAATAGGAGATATGGATAGAGGTTTAACACGTGGCAGCATGGTAACCCATGCAATTTGATGATGATTTGGTTTCCTGCATACCTTAAGATTCATCACTGTTGCGGCATGTCTCAGTCCCATCTAGTTTTAACTTTCTTCTACTCTAAAAAACCTGTTTTTGTAAAGCAAAACACCCAAATAGCATGTCTACTTGCCTACACATGTGGGTTTTTCTGAAAGACAGTTTTTTTTTAAAAAAAGCACTTGATTGGCTAGAGAAGTACTGGTGAATGTCTATTAAAAAGGAAAAAAAAAGAAAGAAAAAAAAAACGAAAAACCAACGGAAAAACGAAGCTTCACGTTTTGAATAGGATTATTTTGAGAAGTACTCAAATATTCAATAATTTAAGGCCCTTTGATACGATCTACATGGAAATTTTGCTTAATTTCATCTACTAGGAAATGAGGGATTGGAAAAAATAAATATAAAAAAAAATTGTTCTTTTTTTTCAAAATAAATAAGAAGTGTTAGAAGTGTTTTGTAAAATTCGTTAATTGCTGGTAATTATAGATGAATAATGTTAAAATTATTAAAATTTTTGACTAATTGAGCTACTTATGATTAGTAAAATAGTATTTCAAAAATCACCATTTGATAATCGCCAAAAATTGTGATAAAAAGTTATTTTTTAAATAAAATAGTACTAATTCAAAAAGAAAAAGGAAAAAGAAAAATGGTGTACGGAAGGATACCGTCTTGTCTGGAGGTGAAAAAAGACATGGTCCACAGAGAATATAACAAAGGCTCGGCCTGTTCTCTGGGATTACTCTGATTAGAATAGAAAGATGGGTTTTAGAGACCAAAATTAGAACAGATTAAAACTGAGCCCAAACCATTACCAAAAGTGGAACGAATTTTGGGATTTCAGAATAGTGTATTAGTTTTTTGGTTCTTTTATTGGGCCCCCGATAATAATAAGCACAAGGAACTAAGGCAGATATTACTCAATTTAATTTTGTGTATTAAAAAAAAAAAACACATTTAAGACGAGAAAAGATAATTCGATTCTAATAATGATGTTAAAAGAAACTGTGCTCTAAAAACACAATAATAATATCAAAAAATCATTATAAATCATTTTTTATACTCATGGTTAGGGTTCACAATCAGCTATAAGCAATTGATGCGTAAATGCATGATTTAAATCCACAAGTAGCCATTAGGTATAGGTTCGATCCAATGAGTGAAAGTGCAAAGCATCACATGCAAATATATTTATTATGACTTGAGATGGTACAAAGTTGTTGTAAAACCCACATTTCCTTACCTTATAACCCATATTGATTATTTAATTAAGGGCAAAAGTTACTCTACTTATGGGTGGGTAATCTAACGCTGACTAAGGACTTCTTATTAAATCAAAATACACAAATTAATAATTTTATTGCACTTACTTTTTAAAACCTTTTATTTCGTCAGGATGTACACCAAAAAACGCTGATTTTTTTTTACCCAACAAATGCTAGCTGGTCTAGCCCTAGCTAGTTAGTGATGCTTTTGAAATTATTTTCACAGTATATTCTAAGAGTCACCGATTCACCGTGGGGTACATGCTATAATTATGGAATATAAGCGGTCGCTGCATAGGATATTCGCAAATATATAAACATTATTGCTATGATACAGCAATAATAAATATTCATATAAATATTTATATATTTTTTATATCATTATTATTTATAATTTTTAAATTTAATTTATCATTTAATATGAGAAAGTAAAAAGATGGTGCAATTGATTCAATAATTTTTTTATTTTTAATTATTTTTTTAATTCTAAAACCTATAAATAAACTTAATTGTACTTAATTAATTTATATATAAGTATTTTGTAAATAATTTATATATAAGTATTTTGTAAAGATTAAAAGAATTATTTAGAGTTTTTATTTCTTATATTTATTTTATTTTACAACGAATTCATTTATTTTTTTCTTTAATTCTATTGTTATTATCATTTCTTTTATAACCTTTACCCTTTTTGTCTTTTAATTTCTCTTATATTTTATTCTAATAAAAAAAAAACTCTTATATTTCAAGTGTGAACGCAATTGATCTTAAGTCACTTAAATTGATCCCAAGTAACTTAATAAACTAATTGATAGCTACGTAGCTAGATGGCATTCATCAACTTTTTCCCTGGCTGGTTGTAACTGTAAGGTTACAGGAAGGTACTTGACAATGACCCACTTTCTTGTTTCTTTAAGCCAAACGTACTACAGCGAAGGAATGCCGATTTCCCACTTCATTAATTTCCTACTTTTATAAAATTTGTTTATGTTGCGATGTGGCACGCATAGGCTGTGCGTGTCCTAAGAATGGTTGAGATTGTTGTGGAAATAACAGTGAAGTGCTAACAATGAAAGGGAACATTGTTTAATTAATATACAATTTTTCTTTTGAAAATGATTAATATGGTTTGTGCAGAAGGATTGGATTTCAGCTAATATTCAAGAGTTGGTGTTAGTTTTCCCCAAGAAAAGGCAACAGGAAACTTTTGGGTCCTCAATTTCTTTCTTTCGACGCTTCCTCTTCTTAGAACTACTAACTCGAGAGTAAAATTAACTTCTTTACATGTCTCAGCTTATTTTTCGTTGTATGCTTTAGATTTTTACCAGCTTGTGGAACAATCCCTTTTTCTCATTGCGGGTAAACCGTCTCTAACAACTCTCTTTCTAGAACATAGTCGGCAAATTAATTGTACGAATGCACAAGAACATGTCCCTGGTCTTAGTGATATAGCCGAAATTAACAATTATACAAGAGAGATCTTAAGCTAGCCTTGCATTACTCTTCGCAACTTGGACATTATTATTATAATTATTATTATTTTCCTCATGACATTCATAGATTGCGTTCTTGACAGACAAATTTTCCAACAGAACAAGTAGCAGGAATTAATTTTTCTCATACACAGAGATAGCTAGAATGGCTTTTTGAAAAACTATGAATATGTAATCAACCCCAACATTTTGAATCCCCTTATTATCATTGAAGATATTACAAAGTTGATTGACTATATATGCCATACGTTCAAATTAAATATTCTTATTTGGAATACGCAAAAATATAATTATGTGCCAATCTCCATACTCGAGAAATATTATATGGGATTCTTTTATGAAAATCAATTCTAAGCAACAGCCTATGCATGTGATTAATTAGATGTCATAATACCTTTCTTAAGAGATGAGTATCATTTTCTTATTCGTCTAACGAAACCTATCGTTTTCGTAGAAAATACCGTCATTCTGTTGAGAGCGTATGTATTTTTTTTTTTTTTTTGGTTACGTGAGAGAATATGTGCGTATAGCTGGTGTTGTTTCTTGATAAAGATTATCAAGGACAAAAAGTCCTCAACAATTGGGATAAAATATTTAACCATTCCACATTTAGCTGGATCAGAAACTTGTTGGAGTCAGTTTCCCGGTACCAAGGCTCTTAGCCAATGAAGTATTTGGCATATCGATTATTGCACCAACTCGGATGACTAGAAATAATACCACTAAAATTAATTTGCATGGTTTTCTTATGCCTTCTCTCTCACCGTTCCTATCAACCCAAAAGCGACCTACGTGCACAATTTTTCCTAACAACTGCTCCTAAACTTTCTTTTAATGCCATATTATATATAACACCCTTTGTTCCATCCCTCTCATTAAGTTCCACTGCAGCCCCTGTCCAAAACAACACACCAACCTTGACATGGAAACCTTGCCTCTCCTCTTTACCCTAACAGCTGCTACATCAGTTTATCTCCTATGGTTCTATCTTTTAGCTCGTAAACTTACCGGCCCAAAAGTATGGCCTCTAGTGGGCAGCCTTCCATTTCTGTTCATGAACCGGAGAAAAATTCACGATTGGATTGCTGGTAACCTCCGTGCAACTGGTGGTGTTGGAACCTACCAAACATGCACAATAGCAATTCCTTTCTTGGCTCGCAAACAAGGATTCTACACAGTCACTTGCCACCCCAAAAACATCGAACATATTCTTCGAACCCGGTTTGATAATTATCCCAAAGGTCCCGATTGGCAAACCGCGTTTCATGATCTTTTAGGCCAAGGGATCTTCAATAGTGACGGAGAAACGTGGCTTATACAACGTAAAACTGCAGCTCTTGAGTTCACTACTCGGACTTTAAGGCAAGCCATGGCTCGATGGGTTAACAGGACAATCAAGAATCGTCTATGGAACATTTTGGACAAGGCAGCTACAGAGAAGCTTTCAGTGGACTTGCAAGATTTATTGCTTCGCTTAACCTTCGACAACATATGTGGACTCACATTTGGCAAAGATCCAGAGACTCTCTCACCAGAAATGCCAGAAAATCCATTTGCTATTGCCTTTGACACGGCCACTGAAGCTACTCTACAGAGGCTTCTTTACCCTGGTCTCTTATGGAGAGTGGAGAAGCTTTTAGGAATTGGAGCAGAGAAGAAATTAAAGAAGAGCCTCGAAGTTGTGGAAACGTACATGGATGATGCCATAGCAGCACGCAAAGAAAACCCGTCAGATGATTTACTGTCGCGATTCATGAAGAAGAGAGACGTTGATGGTAACCACTTTCCCATCTCTGTTCTGCAAAGAATTGCTCTCAACTTTGTCCTTGCTGGTCGGGACACCTCATCTGTTGCTCTTAGCTGGTTCTTCTGGCTAGTCATGAACCATCCTGAAGTCGAAGCAAAGATAATCAAGGAAATATCAACTATACTCACAGAAACACGTGGAAATGATCACCAGAAATGGCTTGATGAGCCTTTGGTCTTTGATGAAGCTGATAAATTGGTTTATCTCAAAGCAGCATTAGCTGAAACATTGCGTTTATACCCATCAGTACCAGAAGATTTCAAATACGTAGTAGCAGACGATGTTTTGCCTGATGGTACATATGTACCAGCTGGTTCAACTGTGACATACTCTATTTATTCTGTTGGGAGGATGAAGAGCATATGGGGTGAGGACTGCCTGGAATTTAAACCAGAACGATGGCTATCACCAGAAGGGGACAGGTTTGAACCACCCAAAGATGGCTACAAGTTTGTGGCCTTTAATGCTGGCCCCAGGACTTGCCTAGGGAAGGACTTGGCTTACTTGCAAATGAAGTCTGTGGCTTCTGCTGTGCTGTTGCGCTACCGATTATCACTGGTTCCTGGTCACCGTGTAGAGCAGAAGATGTCTCTTACATTGTTCATGAAGAAAGGGCTCCATGTGTTCTTGCAACCTCGTGCTCTTGCATAGGAGTGTTCTCAACATTTTCAAATTTCCCGAGTTTCTCTCGCTCAAACATTGCACTGCATGGTGTTTAAAGGAGACAGGGTCCATCTATAGTCATTCAGTCACAAATCATGGGGGTATTACTGCCTATGATTCTGTTAAAGGGTCATTTTAAATTGTTTTTTGTTTTCGTTTTTAAAATTTCTTGTTCATTGATGGGTTCTGAATACAGTTGCTCATCTAGATTGGAGGTTATACAAGCCATTCAAAATTAAGAGCGATTGTCGCGTAATGTTGTATATTCTATATCCAGCAGATGTTGCTTTCATATGATTCTGTTAATAAAAGAAAAATTATACAGTTTACTAGTATTAGCTCTTGCTAACTTCAACATATGATGCTTAAGAATCTGCAATAAATTTCCTACCCTACTGCTATTATAGCTTTGTGAGTACAATCACAAATCACAAATGCGGATGCCTGGTTGATAGGTTATGGAATGTCAAGCTGTAAATTTAAATACATATAGATGCATGGCTATTTATAAGTGATTAAAAGGAATGAGCTTCACTACTTCAGTTGATCTGTCATATTTCCCTCATAAGGCTGTCCCTTCGGTAATGGGGTTGGAGTCGGTCGCACAAAGGGGGATTGGTAAGCTACCTGACTTTTGGATAAGCTGATCATATCTGACTACACACAAGACAAGTCTAATAAATGACTGCCATTTGAAAGTTGCATCAACCTGGACAAAAACTAATTCGAAAAGGAAATTCGCACACAGTTCTATCAATTTCTCTCAGTAGGACCACCGAATCAAGCTCACTCTTCAACAGAAAAAACACTTTTACAGAGTTACCCATTGTCCCACAGATTATGCCAAAAGATGTATAAACGAAAACAAAAAATTACAGTAATCAAATTTTACTTGGATTGATAATTAAATAATATAACTATAACAACAGCAAAAAGAAATGAAGAAACAGACTCAAAATTGATTCATTGGGTATTGAATGTAGCATTTACAATCAGGGTTGGAGATACTGTACAGGTATATTCTTCATTGAGATGTGTGCAACAGTTTCAATTGTGCTAGAGGCCATGCATGCAAGCAACTCTAGATTTGAGCTCAGTTTTTGGCTTTCAGAAATTTTGCCAGTTCTTCAAGCTCGAGAGTCTCATATGAAATTTGTCTAGTTGTTCTTCCATTTAATCTCGTTCTCAATTTCACTTTTTCCCATTCAAGGAACTGAACCTTCTCTATTGGCGCTGGAATCACTGGGATTGAGCTGTCACCTATGTTGATTTCCATGAAAGTTAATCCAATATTTTCTCACCAGTTGAAAAGAGGTTCCAGACCACTGTTCCAACCAAGTAGAGCCCAACTGAAACCTCAAAGACATCATCCCAAGAACCTGAGAAGGTAAAGCACAAGAATTAGATGGTATAAAGTTCAGTATCTCAAATTTCAATAAAGAAGGTGAAGAGGGAGCCACAAAGGAATGGGCATGTAAAAATTAGTTTCTGAAGTAGACAAGAGCCTGAATTTAAAGGCAACTGTCAGCTAAGCCAATGAGAATCTAGCAGGGTATTATAGTGCATTTCTCTGTTGTTCTCGTTTCTGCATTGATAAAATGAGGGCCATGTTCACAGAAGTTTTCTTATCAGAAAATCCTATGGAAGCCTTAAAACAGCTTCTAAAAATTTGGCACTCTATTCTAGAGATTGAAACAAATACATATTACAGCTAGAGAGATTGAACCTTGATCCCAGATAAATGTTACTCCAAGAACACAACTTCAGTGTAAAATAGGCTACATTTATGACGAATAATGCTAGGGGCGACAATCATTAAATGGTCCTCAAGAGTGGGCTTTGAATGCTCTCGTGTTGGGAAGGGAACATAATCGATCATGTTCCTAATTATCTAGATTAGGTGGGATAAAATAAAATAGCAGGGATTTTAGATTTTATCATCTTTGACATATGCTAAAATTATGCCCATTCATTTTGAATTTGATGATTTAGATTTAATGAACATGACAGTATGACAGAAAGGAACATGAAAGGATCTCAATCTAACAGAGTGAACCTGCCATACCATCATATTAAATAAATCAGATTTCATCAAATTACAGGTTGCCACCTTAGTATTAATATAAATTTAGTAACACTGTTAGTATACCTACACCAGAAAATGGAGGCAATCCATTTTATTTTATTTTTTTTCACTTTTGGTTTATCTGGTTTGTTGAACCTTACACTAAACAGTGGAAGGCAACCCTCTTCGTCCTCTAAACCTATTCTAGAATTTGAATATGAGACCTCCAATTTGAAAACCGCAAGTTCAACCATCAAATTGTCCTCTTGGAAACTAAGACTTGACTCTAATACACAAAGTTAAAAACTGTCTTCAAAATCATGCCGAGGTTAATTTGAACAAAAACTCAAGCCTTATAACTGGTCTTAACTAAAATTGATCCAAATCCAAGACCAGAATGACTGAGCTAGGAGTGATATGGACAACTTTGGCTTTCAAGAAAATTTCAAATTTTTTTCTTGCTTTTCTTCAAAGGTGGTATAGCAGACATTCGTGATTTGTCTTACCAGCAGCATATAAATGCCAATGATGAGTTCTTACCATGTTGCAAGATGTATCCAGTTGCTGCAGTTCCAAACACCCCTGCCAACACTCCAGCTGTATTGGATAGACCAAGCAACACTCCCTGGAAGATAATTAGAAATAAAAATAAAAACTATTTATCTTTCCGAGGAAATAGAAGCAAGGAAAGGATAACGATACAACAGGAATAACTATGCAACATCAAATTTCAAGGACTTCTTGAAAGGCAGCCAATGGCAGATGATTCATGACAACAATTAAAACACATGTAGTAGCCCCCAACACTAAACAAGCCCAATGTTGGGCATCAACAGACAACAGCATTACAAGGACTGATACTCACAGAATACCGAGGAGCAATATCTTGATGGTTTGAATATAGACCAGACTGGGAAAATGCATCAGTTCCCTGTTGAACAAAAAGAAGCAATTAGTTAGAGAGCAGAGAGTTTTGAAAAAAATAATCTCATTCCACTCAAGCGAAAAAGAAAACCAAAAAAACAATAAAACTCTGGACAGATTTTTCTCTCAGAGTTGGGACAACTGAATTCCATGGATGGTCAGCTGCATAAATAGAACTTACGTGACTAACAAAGAGCAAACAAATAAAACATACAAATGGTAAACAATGTGCAATCCCTCTGCACGTTAATACATATACTGTCTATTGCTACTTAAATTTGAAAAGTTGAACAGTGCATGCAAGAACTATTAGTTGTTCATGTTTTAATGTAAGAATCAAACCTGGCTGCATGCCATGCAGAGAACAGCCATTGCAGGAGAATCAACATGGCTCAACTGAGTTAGGAAGAAGGCAGGGCCGAGAAAGCCAATTGATTGCATGATCTGTTAAGGAGAATAGAAAGAACGTTTGATTATCCATAGCGTTGAATGAATGAAGAAACTAAATGAAATAAATAGTGCTTAAAAGCTCTATTATAGAGCATGTTCCAATAGCCATATAGAGTTGAATTAATAAACTACATAAAATAAATAGTCTCAAAAGCACATAGAGCAGAGACGCATGCGAGAGAGAGAGGGTTGGGGGTTTGGTGAATTAAGCTCCACCATTAGTCATACCTTGCGAACCGTTGTTATGGATAAACCTTTGCTCACAAGGGTGTCTGCAATCCATCCTCCCAAATTTGCAGAAAATGCCATTGTAAGCCAGGGTAAAACACAGATAAGCCCAGAATCTGTAAGATTGAACTTCAAGACCTGTATGACCAAAAGGAAATTGTGCTCAGCAGTTTTATTAAGAGAAAGGTTGCTTCTGTAAGCAATAAAATTGCAAAGCTGCATCATCTCTCTGCCGGATGTCAAGAAAATGATAGAAAAACTGTAGGTCAAAGAGACAGTAGCATATACTTCATTGTTTCAATGAATCATCAACAAAATTTGACAGGATGAACGTTAAGGTACTGGATAGATGAATTGAAAGTAAAATCCTTATCTTATAACAAGCACTCTTTCACGATTTCGTTCCTACCTGTACCTCACATATTACAACATGCGAAAATAATATCAACAAGATGTTTAAAATCTTTGCCAATCTATAACTTGTAAAGGGTTGCCTAATAAGGAGCAAGTGATTCACTCAACGTAATAGTTTCTAGGTCAGCCATCAAATAGTAAGCAGCAAATCACAACACCCACAAGTTACAGTGTTCAAGCAACTGTACATGGTTTCCCATTCATTCTTAACGCTTTTCTATTTACAAAGACCTTGAACGTACATTATTTGTTGCTAATGTTTACTCCATCGACTTCTCTACCCATGTAACTGCTAAGACAAAATTACTGATAGCAACTCATGCACAACAAGACCAATGCTAGTACAAATGTCACATGAACATTTTGCACTCTGAAAATCCTCAAGATATCCAATAGGATATTCTTTCTATGTTACAACAGGCACAAATCATCCAAGCACATGTTGAAAAGAAAGACTTACTTGGTTATAATACGTTGGCATCCATGTCAGAAGAATAAATGTACCCCAGTTGTGACAGAAGTGAGACACTATCAGAGCCCATACAGGGGCTTTCGACAAAATTAGTCCCCAAGGGATCGTTTCAACAGGTTCCTTGGAAATACTGTTTGCAAGAATCAACTTCTTTTCTTCAGGCCGCAGCTGAGGATCGTCGAGAGGTGAACTGTGTGCCTATAGATAGAAACAATGAGGAAAGAACATCTTTAAAGATGGCACATTTTTATAGGGGAAAGTGAACCCTTAATTAAAAGCAGATTGTACAATCTCAAATCATAATTTTCATGGACAGAAAAATAAAAGGCTATACAGAAATTTAATCATCTAGATTATCAAACTTCTTAAATATGAAGAGCTTCTTGTAATAGTATTAGAATTTGAATTTCTCTGAAACTTCCAAAAGTTGGCAATAAACATTCCAAATGACAAATAATAATAGTCTACAACTACAAAGTACAACCGGCAAATTTTACCTTACTGAGCCATGCAGCAACCCAAACTGTTCCTAGAGAACCAAAGGAGTAAAAGACCGATGGCCATCCAAGCTGATGTATTAAGAATGGTGAAAAGGCCAGGCCAGTGACTGATCCAAGGTACATCCCACTGTACACAAGCGCTAATGATCTACTCCTCTCTGATACAGGAACCCACTTGGACAGAATGTTGTTCATGGCAGGCATCGCAACACCCTGAAACGGTACCAAACTAACTTAACAAACATCCAATGTAGGATATGACACAAAGGCATGTTCGTCATACACTTTTTTAGCTAAATAACTTACCTCACCAATCCCCATGAAAGCACGAACAACGAGTAGGAAGGGCAATCCAACTTTAGCAGCAACAGGTGTAAGAGCAGTAGCGATGGACCACCAAACGACGCCAAATCCCAAAACCATCTTCCCGCCCACTGTGTCCGCCCAAATTCCACCAGCAATCTATCAATTAGAACAAAATACAAAATAAAATTATTAGTAAACAAAAACAAATTAATTAGGAGAAAGCTTGTTAAAGTTACCTGGGTGAGTAGGTAGCCCCAGAAAAAAGAAGACTGAATCAAACCGACAGTGGCCGGGTTCCAATTGTTCTCGGCCGACATTGGAAGTATTGCAATGCTCATGTTTACCTGCCAAACAGCATCTGCTCATAATTTACTTCTTAATTACTCACAAATAAAAAATGAACTTAAAAATTCAAAAAATTTCCATAATCAAAATTAGAGTAACATTTTCTCCTCTTTATAATAATTCAACATAAATAAATAAATAAAATCAAAGCAAATATGAATGAAATGGATGACAACATACTCTATCCATATTGCAAAGAAGAAAAGCCGAGAAACAAAGAATCACAATCACCCAGCGTTTAGGGAACTCTTCCCACCACGGAACCGTAGTATCCAGAACGACATCGTCCAAAGCATCCTTCTCCAAGTTCGCCGATTCCGGAACCGACTCCAATATCTCATAACGCTCCGACTTAACATCCGCATACGCTTTCCCTGTCTCACCCCGACCCGAATTCCTCACCGAGACCCCAAAAACACAGCACCTTTGAGCAGTGCGCAACCGGACTCGGAAATTAAGCCGTTCTCTAGGTCTTAATTCGTGGCCGAAACATTTTTAGGGGACGAGATATCGGGAGGGGATCTTAGAGGGCGAAAAGGAGGGTCAGAGAAAGAGTAGAGAAGAGCTCTAGGGTTCATGGTGGTGGTGGAGGTGGTGATGGTGCCGTGAGGAAGTGAAATTGTTAAGTGCTTTCACCACATTTCAGCAAGAGAGAAAGCAACGGAAGTAGAACAGGATACTTTAAGCTTAGAAAAACTCTCTTCCGAGTTTTGGAGAGTAGTGGAGGGAGGGGGAGGGATATTTATGGGGATTGGTACTGGTTTTGACATGTGTCCTCTTGTGATTGAAGAGGATTGGATGACGAAAGGGCGGGGAGTTTAACGGAAAACAATATCAGTTGGTCGTTGGGTTTTATTGTATTTTTATTTTATGGGCTAACGAACAAATCAAGTTTGGGGCCCATTAGTAATTTGCTAATTTTGAGTTGGACGGGCTTTGGTCAGTATCAACCCCAATGATGAGCTTCTGTTTGGATCCAAACTTAAGACACTAGAGTCGTTTTTTCTGGCCTTGTGAGCAATAGTTTTTGGCTCCTGCTCCCAACGTTTTCTCCTACTTGTTAATTAAGCTTGATCCAGAGGAAAAATGGGAGCCATGATCATGAAGTAAATGAATTCAAATAATGATAGAGAAAGAAGCTTCTTTACAGATTATTTTATATTGATATTGCAATTTGATGTGATAGGTGTTAAGTGGGTGATTAGTAATTTAGTGATTCACTTGATTATATATTAAATATCAAATTTAGCAAAAATGTTATCGTTAAATTTGGTTTGATTCGCTTGTTCAAGTTGTGTCATTGAGTTACCAAAAAACTTATAGTCTAGTGATAATGATATCTTACGATAAAAAATCATAGATTCAAATCCTAATAAACTGTTTTACTATAATTTGATGTGTTAAAAAAAATTTATTTTATTGTGTTGCATTCGATGTTTTCATCAGTATTGCCACAGTTAAGGCAAGTTTCTAATGTGTGTTTGTCATGACAATGTCTCCATTACAAATTCCTATTACAATTAATAACGCTTATGTGCTTCAGATATCTTTCCAGGTACTGAATGGGGGATACAGAGTCCCATTTCATACCCTCTTTGCCCTCCTCTTCTAGGATACTCCCCTTGTTGGACCCCTGCATGCCTCTATCCTGATTTTATTGTTTGTTCTTTTCTTTGTAGTTTGCACCACTTTATCGAATGAAAAAATTAAAAAGTAAAAAATTAAGGGGCAAGAAGTTGGAGATAATTACAACTATTCCCTCTATGTGCTACAAATTTCGTGATGCCTTTATCACTCTGGAAAAAACAATTAAAAAAAAAATCCCAAAATTGCACGAAAATGATAAAATAACTTGCCATAAATCCGTACGAATTAATTATAAGTACAAGGATAAGCCAGGTATATTACATAGAGCCTGTATATGAAAAACTCTTCATGCATGATTCCTCACGACACCCAAAACCTACCACCATGCACCTTTACCAGCCCCCACAATGGTCAGTCACACTCATGAAAACACCTTTTAAATTCTTGTTTATTTTTCTTATCTGAAATTAGCAAGAAGCCTCCCATAAAGAAGAAGAAAAATTGGAAACTCTGGGTCAGAGCCATCAATGGCATCAAAGTTACAGGCCCAGTAAGTGGGTCCGAACAGATGCTTCATTAGGTCTCCCTCGCTAAATAATGGAGCCACAAGCTCTGTCATCATCAAAATGGCCAGGCTTCATGTCCCAGCTGTCCCGTCTCTTTGATGACGGAAAGTACAAAGGATACTTTTTTCCATTTTGATGATCTTTGTAAGGGTGAGATGACCATGGACTATAAGGTATAAAGTGAAAATGAAGTGCCATAGTTCTTTATTTTTTCTTTTTCACCCTAGTATAATACACTCTCAATTATTGTAACAGATGCAATGACTTGATACCCAAGGTTTTACATGTCAATGTGCAAATCGACAGCATCCTCTGTACAATAAATAAAGAATTCAAAAGAGGGAAAACAAAAAAGAAAGAAACGAGAAACGAGAACGAACCAAGATGTAATTAACGTGCCAGTGCAAATCATTATCTTTAATATCAATTTTCATGGATTTGCGCTCATAAGTAGATTGTCCAAATTAGAGAGAATTAAGCGTGCCATCAATTTGGTTTCCCACTTTCCCAACAAAAAATAAATAAATAAAAAATCTTCTACAATATTTCATAACCTCTAATGGGATATTGATTCATGTATAAACGGGAATATCATGCGTTGCAAAACATCAAAAGGATTATATAAACACGTTGCCCTTTTTTTTGTTTTAACGAATGTCATAAAAATTGTATCATTTTCGAATTCTAATAAATTTCCATCACATTCATAAAAGAAAGTTTAGCAATATCACACTTCTGCCGTGTGTAAATACGTATTATTTTCTCATGACAAATTATTCAACATACTGTCTCTCTCTCTCTTTCTCTCTCTAGATCTGTCCATCGTACACACAAACAGAGAAGTGTAAGGAGAAATATTTTACACTGGATCAAGAAGCTTGTTTATTGCCACAAGCGAACAATTATATTTTCTTCTTAATATAGTTCAAAGCACACATAGTTTATCATATGGCCATTTTGATTAAGTTTAGAATGGACAAATTAGGAGTCGTTTGATATTATTCCTGTTCTTAATTTTGACACCTAGGTGGCTGCTCGATTATATATATATAAGTAAAATTGATTTCTAAAAATTAGGATAAATATTGAAACGTGGGGAAAAATATGCAAGGAAAATGAGCACATTTGGAATTTTGAGGGGGAATATTTGACCATTGAGGAGAGTGGGTGCATGCAATTAGCATTCAAGAAGATATTAAAGAAAAATAGTTAATGGTAACTCTGCAGTTAACGCATTGTAAAATTTGATGTTGATACTATTGAGAATGTTTAAATCGTGACTTTGAAATGGAACATTTTGTAAATCATAGGGAAAGTATCATTATCAGATAAGATTATGTTGGATATCATTTTGCCGTTTGTGTGTGACTGTGCGATAAAAATGATAGTTGGGTGTGCGGAACACAAATGATAGCATTAGGATTTATTTTTTTTAAAAAAAGAAAAACTAAAATTAAATTAAAAAGGTCACCAACCGCCCTAGAAAGCATAACTCAACATCTTTAGTGACTACTGTCGGCAGCTTTCTTTTACAAGGAGGCAGGTAAAAGGGGAATAATAGATAACAGTGAAAAGGTTCAAAAGAAGTAAAGTACAAGGAAATAGCGACGGAGGCCTTTTCTTTACTACCCGAGTCAACAATATGCTTAAGGTCAATTTTCATTATTGACCTGTTTGTTATCAACACTAGTATTTGACTGTTTGGATCTTTAGAAAATGAAACGATATATATATATATATATATATATATTTAAAAAAATCATAGTAATTTATTATATAAACTATCTTTTTTTAGAGAGAAGATGATCATTTGTTAAAATTTTATTCTAAAATTCATACATAGAAAAAAAATCATATTTTTTAGCAAATAAAATTGTATTAAAATTAAAAATTAATTGAATGAAAATTTCTATAAAAAAATGACAAATTAAAAGAATTAATTTTAGACAATAAAATATATGATATATATATATATATATATATATATATATGTTCATTTAAAAGTATGAAACACATCACATATATTTCTTTCTTGCTATTTTGTGTGGAACACTTAAAAATAACAATCAATTTTCTATAATTTTTTTGCAAAAAAAAATTAAATTAAATTTTATAAAAATAAAAAATAAAAATTAATTAAATGAGAATTTTCATAAGAAATGACAAAATGAAAGAATTAATTTTAAACAATAAAAATATTATAATATGATGTGTGTATACTTTTAAAAATATGAAACACATCACATATATTTCTATCTTGCCATTGTGTGAAAAACTTAAAAAATAACTATTAATACTCTATAATTTTTTTCCAAAAAAAAATTGAAATATTGAAAAAAAAAATCAAGCTAGTGAAATAAAGTTCAGAATTGAAACAAAATGTGTAAAAAAATAAAATAAAAGATCAAAGTGTAATTTCATAACAACTTGCGTATTAAATTCTTTAAGAAATCTTAAAAAGTACAATAATGCCATAATATAGTGAAATGAAGAGTGTAAATGAGTCTCAACAAATAATGTAAATAAACTTGGATAAATAGTACTTAAAATAATATTTTGAATAGTAAATAATGGGGTTTTTTTTTTTTTTTTTTTTTTTGTTAATACCCTAGATGTGGACCTATCAGTCACCTGGTAAAAAATGCTGTGCACATGTAGGTTTAAGCTTGCCAAGGTAATCATTTGATTTCATATCCTATATGTTAGTTTAAGGTGACATTGATCAAAAGGTTATTCATATTGTCAGCGTCATAAAGTTTGTTCTAAACTCACTTAAAGAGTATTTGTCTTGATGATGGCTATTAGTCACCACTGACTGCTTCCAAGTCCTCTTTCAGTTTAGGTGAAAAGACACACAATGACATCACATCAATAACTAACGTTTTGTGTCACAACCCAGCAAGTATAATTTTAACCTCGTGGTTGTTACGACTGGCTGACAACAATGGTAACAAAATTATCTTTCGGACGGACACTGGATTATTTTGTGAGGGACGATGGGATAGGTTAGAATGCAAACGTGTCTAGACCGTGGCAGTGCGTAATCTAAAAATTAATCCAGATTCATAGCATCTTTTCAACCAATTAATTTTTTCAATATTGTGTAGAGTCTTTTAAGTATTAGGCAAAGTACTTTGAATATATAAGTGTGAATTTATATTTTATTTAATTTGTCCGAATCCAGTGGCTTAACTTCAGAATTTTTTGGAATTATATTTGCTTCAAATATACGGAATTTCCAACATTAAAACTAACCCATTAAACCTGAGGTACGAGGGGATCGGGAGAATATTTATCGGCAACACAGAAAGATTATATTGGCCCACTCAGAAAGCAAGTCTGTTCTCTATATGCGATCTTGTGGCCCACATGATATTCTGGAAAAGTTTGGCTTTGCCTTCCAATATATCGCGAGTTGAGGGAAAGAGAGCAAAATAAAAACAACCTTAATCAAAAATATATATATACCATTATTACTGCCTTTAACAGGAAATGCAAGGAGGGCTACCCAGCACCAACTTTTACATTTGTGTTAAACCGAAAACGACTCGTCAGCTAGCTTGGTTGGGGTTGTGTGTGATTTTGAAAGATAATATACCTGCCCGATCAACTTGGAAACAAGTTCCAAGTTTTTATTATTGTTAAGCTGACTAATTCAGCAAATTGTAGCATACTTTGGATTCAATTTACTTGAAATTACCTACTCTTTTGACGACATAATACATATGGTAGCAACAAACGACGTTACATCAAGTTAATCACCTGCCCCTGGCCCGGTTGTTTTCCTTGAGTCAGCTCATGCAGGAAAGTTAACCCGATTTATGTAATAAATTAACCCGATTTCTGTAATTAAAGGTCGAAGCTGGAAATAATTTTGGTTATATCCATACCTCATTACACTAATTCTTTCAATTGATAGCTCGTGATGCTAAAAACAAAGAGGATTATTTTGTTATAAATTGAAAGGGAGGGGCACTAATTAAAATCCACTAGCTAGTTAAGTCATTTTCTCGAAGATCGATGTCTTCTCTGAATGGCTCAAAAAACTTTCACAAGATTGCTTTAAAAGATTCTTCATTCGAAAGTTGGCCACCTCCTTATGGGGATACTTGTCGTAATTGCTAGCTATGGTTAAAAGAAATGACTAATGGTTAGGCATCTGCAAAAGATCATGGGTTATGTGGTTAGATATATGCTGAAAACAGCCAAGAAAGCAAAGAAAACGTCAAAATTGGCAGAATAGCAGAACTGTAAACATTGGATTCTCTTTGAAAGCAGGGGAAGAGGAAGAGTGTCGATGCCTGCGAATTACTACAAATTTACAGACAAATTGTGATAAATCTTCGCTGAAATTCATGTAGTTAATTACGAACTCGTAAGAGTCGGAAAAAAATATATATATAAAAAAAATTGTCTGCTTAACTAGGAACCCCTGCACGTGTGACAATGGCCACGTTCATGTCTTATCTAGGAATTTGAATTACGTACAGTCCTCATATAATAACAGCATAATATCAGTATTAGCAGCAGCGGCTTCATCACTCATCAGCATTAGGGGATTCCACATGCATAACCCGCCTTTCTTGCATCCTATTAATAATTTCTCTAATATTTATGCTTATTTGACCTTTATCCTGAGAGATGAAAAAAAAAAAAAAAAAAGCAAATGGTGATATGCTTTATTCAATGTACTTATTTCGCAGCAGTACTTTTCCTATTATTCACTTCCTGGACGACTGGTCAAGATAGTTGCATGATAAAAAAAGTGAATTTTTCTCCTACTTGAGAAATTGGTATTTAGCTAAGAAAATAAATGTATCGATAACACAGGTTTTAAAGTATATGTGTTGCCATGCATATCGACCTTGCCCCAGGACCTTTATTATAATGTTGGAAACTGTTATTGAGAAAATGTTAATCGGAATTAATTCTAATTCCCTTCCATATATATCGACCTAAGCCTTTAAATTTGATAGCCAAACGCTGTAATTGAAAAAAAGAAAAAAGATGCAGAATTGGATACTTTAATTTCGTTGAAATAGAGTGTATAGCAGTAATACGTCCATTAAATTGACATGTCTCAAGAAATAGATAGTTCAGTTTGGGGAAGAAATTTTGAATAAGATTAACATTTTTCTTGGAATTATTGGCAGTTACTTTTGGCTAAAGGAGAGTTTACTCACTGTTACTAATATAAATTTCTTATCTTTTTTTCTCTCCCTGAAAAACTAAAAGGATTTTATAATATATAGAACTCAATCCGTGATGAAATGATTAATTACTTCAAAATTAAACGCACGGTGAATTCTCTCATAAATCTGGATACAACAAGTCCACGTAAATAAAAAATTAATAATGCTATTTTGGATAAACAAAGATTGTCTAAGCAAAGTGCGCACATTAATATCAAATTTATTCACAAAAACTAAATCAAAATATAGATCCAAAGACTTATATTCGTAAAATCATAGAAATCTACACTAATTTATACAATTGAGTTTTCATAAGTCTACATTGAGTAATTACTTAGTAAACCTAGAGATTTGAACTAAACAAACTACGAAGCTTGTACTGAGCATAGAGACTTATGAGAGTAAATTATGATAAGTCTACATCCAGCGCGAGATGGTTACAAAATTAAAAAATAAATATTAAATTGCATGAGAAATAACAAAAAATTAAAAAGACTGAAACCTTAAAAAATAAATTGCTGAACACTTGAGAAAATTTGTATTGAAATTAATATTATACTAGGATTGGTCATAGAAAATACAATTAATGGTGTTCTTCTATTTACCATATTCTAAGAGTTGAGGTCCAAGACCTATTTGTAATACAAATAAAAAAATAATCGATTTAAAAATTAGTCTTTAACTTAGAAAAATATTGCAGGACAAAATTAACATTCAAATCAAATAAGAAAACAAACATTATAAAGAGAATGTGATTTTGAATCATTTATAAAAATTAACTAGGAAAAACTTAAATTGAAAAATTCATAATTTTTTTTATAATAATCTCCATCGTAAAATCTTTAAAATATAAATTAATCAAAGTAATATGAATTAATAAAATATAAATCGATCATATTCCGAATAACAACTTTCTTTAATGTCATTCGGTCCAACTATCAATTCGTTAAAGAACACCTTCATACCAATCTATAATCTGAAATATTTATTTTATATTAACATTCAGTATAATGATATTTTCTGCTTTAACCCTCAATATATCATCCGAGAAATTATCGCGTTGTGCCCCTACACAAGAAAGAAAATATATATGACAATATATATGCTCTGAAGTTGCGTTGCACCTACTCTTTTAACTTTATTCTTCCATGCCCCCACCATTAATGTCAGCTTCCTTTACATTCATTCTTTCTTTCCTATTCTTTTCCCTTGCTTCTTCCATCATTCCTTCTCACATGATCCCCCTCTCTCTAGGAAAGCAATGCCTCATTGATGTCCTGAAGAACCAGAGCTCAAGCTGATCCCAGAAACAATGGCAACCAATATAGGATCAGTATTCAACAAATTCCTATCTCTCTTTATCCTTCTTGTCCATCTCGGTTGCTTTATTTTCACAGCCAAATTAGATGATCCCCACCCTAATAGCCCACCGCCAACCAAGAAACGCAAAAAAGTCTCTCCTCTTGCTCCCATCTCTTCTTCCTCTTCTCGCCTGAAACCCCAGAAAGCTCTCTCTTCCTCTTGGTCCTATCTAAAAAGCATTTTCTCTTCTAAAACATCCAAAACTCAAACTCAATCTGCAACTCCGACTCTAACCTCGGCAAGATCATCTCAGCAGTCCATTGTTACCATGATCCCACCAGAAACTCACTTGTCTGAACTTCCACCACGGAAAAAGTCATCTGGGTCCGAAGAAGAATCCGATATCTCAACAGATCACCACTTCTTTCCTTTAAGAAACGATATCTTTCCATGCACAGCTTGCGGTGAAATCTTCCAAAAACCTCAGCTTCTTGAACAACACCAAGTTATCAAACATGCTATCACACAGCTTCTAGATGGTGATTCAGGTAAGAATATAGTCCATATCATATTTAAAACTGGGTGGTCTTGTAAAGAGAAGAGCCCAGAAATCCATAGAATTTTGAAGATCCATAATAGTCCAAAGATACTGTCAAGATTTGAAGAGTACAGAGAGTTTGTCAAAGCCAAAGCTGCAAGAAACAGTAGTGCTGTCAAGAGAAGAGACGAGAGGTGCATTGCTGATGGTAATGAGCTCCTGAGATTTTACTGCTCAACTTTTATGTGTGATTTAGGACTGAATGGGGATTCTAGTATTTGTAACCAGCAATATTGCAGTGTTTGTGGGGTAATTAAGTCTGGTTTCTCACCCAAGATGGATGGAATTTCTACACTATCTACTAGTTGGAGAGCCCACACGGCGATCCCTGAAGAGATTGAAGAAGAGTTCAAGTTCATGAATGTGAAACGGGCTATGCTAGTTTGTCGGGTAGTCGCCGGTCGGGTCGGGTGTGACTTGGAGGAAGATGTGGACAAGCAGGACGGTGGGTCCGACTCTGTCCTGGGAAGAGGTGGCAATGGGATCCACACCAGGCTGGATGAGGAGGAGCTGTTGGTGTTTAATCCAAGGGCTGTGCTTCCTTGCTTTGTGATTGTATATACTGTGTGAGTGTGTGATTATTATAATAGTGTACGATCCCTTCTACTTGTAATTTTTATACTTTTGATGGACTGTTCAAGTGTGGTGGTGGTGGTGGTGTTATGCATGTTTTTTTTTTTTCTTTGATCTGTGACTGTGACCAAAATATGGTCACCACCGTATTTGCCCTAGTGAGTAGAATAGAGAGTATTAGTAGCGGATTAGTTTCGCCGGATTTGTTTGTGATTTTTCTTTTTTATTTATCGTTTCAAGATCCTCAACCATTATCGAGGGCTATGGAAACCATGGGAATGGCTGCTTCCTGTCATGGAGTGAGAGATAACTTAAAATTAGAGGATATCTGATGTAATTAGATGCTATGCCAGTGAAATATTTGACGTACTGTATACTTTAAAATCGCATTAAAATATATATATATAACTTTAGCATAGAGAAGCTGATCTAAAAATATTCATTGACGTCAATTTTTTTTTTTTTTAATAGATTGACATGCCCAATGTATTGATTCTAAATTGAATTTGGGGTGCTGATTTGAACATATATTGATTTAATTTTTAGTTCATTAAGTCAGTTCTATATAAATTGGAAATATCCAAATAAGGGAAAAAGAAAAAGGCATTGCTTGTTAGTTTAAGGGTAAATTTCAATTTGCTCTCCTCAAGTTTATATGTTTTCTCAATTTCACCTAAATTTTTTATTTATTTTGATTAGACATTGTAATTTTCATATTTTTTGTTTCACCAGGAGTAAATTTCAGTTCCATGTTTAAAGTTTATGGAATGTAGCAATATAACCCAAAAGATAAGAATGAATAAATTAAAATTGAAAAAAAAATTACTAAAGAAATATATTTTTTTCAGTAAAAAATATAATAAAAAAATCCATTAATATTATTTAGCGGTCCTTTTAGGGTAGAAGAATAAAATAAAGTTAAAAACAAATATGATAAAAATATTTTTTAATAAAAAAAATATCAACTATCATTGTTGTTGCTTCTTATACACTTTCTAACTACGATTTCATATTTACAAGTTTTATTTAATTTTATATTAAAATTTTGAATAAAAATTCTTAAAAAATTTAAACAAAAAACAAAAATCCCATATGAATATAATGGCAGCTTGAATATAGGATAATTTTGATATAGCCGAGAACGTGATTATTTACACATATCAAATATGCTATTTGATCACAAACATTAAAAAAAAAAAAAAAATGAGACGTGATAGCTTAAAGGAATCAAAATGGTAAAAGTTTTGATGACAAAAGATTAAAAGAGAGAGTTAAATCAATAAAATCTTGATTTTTATTTAACTAAGTATTGATAAAGAAAAAGATGATGTAGCTAAGTGATGATTGAAATTGACGAATTTGAAATTTTCTTAAGAGATTAACTCCTCAAGTTTTATCATATTTGTTTTAATATAAAATATATTTTTTCTATTGATTTTTTTTTTTTTTTTTGCTAATTTCAATTAGTTTAGTTTTTCTTTACTTTATGGCTGATAATGAGACTTTTCATAAACTTTATGAATGAAATTAAAATCTATATGGACAGAGGAGAAAAATTAGAACAAAAATAAAAGATATCAAGGCTTATTGAAATTAAAAATGAAAGATGTGGGGGTTGGTTAGAGCAAAAATAAATAAATAAATAAAATATGTAGTCTAATTTAAACAAATCAAAGATTTTTAATGAAACACATAAACCTTGAAGGGGCAAATTGAAATTTACCCAAAAATTTATCCATGAGATATCTGTGCTGCTTGATGCGGTTTTCCCACGGTGTTTGGGTAAAGCCGTAAAGGAACTGGGTCTATTTTTCATCCAAAGAAAATTTATAATAGTTATTATGCTGTTTAGATCTTTAACACCGAGGTATGTGCCGGTTGCCTTTACGATCTCTTTTTTCTTTTCTAACCTTTATCAATCAAATTATTACAATTATTAAAAAAATACTAAAAATTTTGGAGGGTTTACTATTTATATTAATATTCACTCACATTTAACTGCATTATTCATTCAAATTCATACTCACTGTATAATAATATTTTTGTGATTTTTAAACTCTCTTTTGGCATTTATTTTCAACTTTATCCAATATTACACTTTGATCCTTAATGTTTTTAAAATATTTTTTTCAATTTTCAACTTCACTTGTAGCTTCGTTAGCCTATGAATGTAGAGAGATGAGAGGAGAGAGAAAGCTATGGTCGGTTCTGATTTTAGTTTTTTTTGTTGTCGATCTAACATTTATATTGTTTATTTTGACGAGGATAATGTATCCATAGTGATTTCAAGTTATAAAATAATTGGAAAAAGTCCGAGCTTGATTTTTTTGTTTTTGATTTTTTCTATTTTTTTTTTAATGTGTCTTGAAATGCTTTTTAAGATTCCAAACGAATTTATTGATCTTATTTCGACAATTTGTGTTTTAAGGCAAAATGATGTTAGAAATAGGTTTATAGGATTTAAAACTGTACCCTCGATTTTTTAATTACGATTATAGCAAACTTGAGTTCTTCGGAAGTTGCAAGAGGATGATAGATCGTTGTCTACTTGTTTTATTTTGTTTTCTTATAGAAAAAAAAACAACCTAGGGGTTGCTCTCAAAAGCGAAGCCTTGTTTCTTCAAGCCCAATTTGAAGCCTCCCTTGGTTTTTTTTTTCTTGGCTTTTGTTTTTTTTCATATATATATATTGTTTAAAAAATCATTATTGAACTAAGTGCAAAAATTATAGAAAACTAATCTTTCTTTTTACAGAGGTTGGTGACGATGAAATATATATAAAATATTTTTCAGATTTTAATACATATATATATACACACACACACACATTAGATTATAATACTCTTATTATTTAAATTTTTTTTTCAATTTGTTGTTTCTTATAAAAATTCTTATCAAATTAATTTTTAATTTTTTTTGTATAATTTTTTTCTCTATGTATGGATTTTCAAATAAAATCTAAAAATATGATTATTTTATCTTTGTTTAAATATATTGATATAATTTATATGATGAATTCTTATGATTTTAAAGTAAGGGTATCAAAAGCTAAAAGTACATTTCATATAATTTTCTCGTTTTTTTAAAGTAAACAATAAATTAAAATAATAAAATTCACGTGTTTTATTTGCTTCTTTTTTATATAATCAAAATTCATAGAAATTAATTTTGTAGTTGTTTTTATTTAAGTCTATTAGCTTTAATATATTTTTTGCAACTTAATTTTTCTTTTCGATTCATGTTGTACACTTTGAACTCACTATGTATGGTCATCATGTGCTTGTGTACTGAGATTATTGATTTTATTAAAAAGTTAATTGTATATTTACATTCATAAAACCAACCATTTGCTATTATTATTATTTTTAATATTCTAAAACTAATTTTTTTCAAATAAAATAATTAAAATAATATTTCAGAAGATTACCTAATGATTCAATTACAACTTTTTACTAATATTATTGATTGTTTTGTGACTAAGTATATATAAATCAAATTTATATTTTTTTTCAAAAAAAATCATCTTATCAACATTAAATAAGAATAAAAAATTTTATTTTTAATTTTTATTTAAGTTTTTGTATTAATTATTGTTTTATTTTTTCAAAGCAATCTTATGAAAGAAAATATTAAAGCATATTTAAAAAAAAATGGATCAAACTTTCTATTTAAATTATTGCATATTTTTATTTAAGAATCAAAGTATAAAGAAGAATAAATCATGTTTTTTATCTACAAGATTTAACAAAAATACAAGAAAGAATAAATTATAAAATTAATAATTTTCTTTATTACCTTTAATTTAATATATTTTAATAAACTCTCAACACAGTGCATACTATCTCTTTTTTAAATCGAGATTTTAACAAACTTTCTGTATCAAACTAATACATTTATTAAAAAAATGGTTTTCTTGAAGTCTTTCCTACGATAGTAACCCTTCGGTTAGGCTTCTTTTGTATCACTCACGATTAATTTATTTGTTTTGAGATCCGTCATTCATGATTGATATAGGTTCTTCGACTTTATGGTCATGGCCTGGCTCACTTATGATTACAGGGCTGGCCCACTCATGATTATGCTCTGCGTCCATAAAGACTTCCCCTTATCCAGTCCCCCTCCATCTTTGGCGGGAAACAGGTCAACTCAAGTCATTAAAGTCTCCCAAAAAAGAAAGCAAAGCTGAAAGGAGATCGATAATGAAAAAGCTGGGCTGGCTCAGTATGTTGGAGAATTTTGCTTAAGTATAGCCTCAATCAAGTCATTACGGTTATGTTGCTATAAAATCATGATGGATTTCGACTGCTGGGCCATAGCAAGGCATGATTAAAAGAGTTAATACATTCACATGTTAATACGTTATTATAAAATAAATTAATTTTTGAATTTTTTTAATAAAAAAATGTTTTAAATTTATTCTTATTAATTGAGTTGGTTTTCAATCTAACATTTTAATTAAAATTTTTAAAAAACTTCGACCAAATTAAACTTGTAATTTATAAATATATGTAATTTGATAAAATTATTTTTATTATTTAACACAAATGATGTGTATCTACTAATATAAAAATTAATTTCTAAAAATTAATAAATTTTTTTTTATCAGAATTATAGATTAAAAATCAATTTAAATAATAAAAACAGATTAAAAAATGAACTTATTTTATAAAGATGTGGGAAAACGTTAACCCTAATTAAAATTATCCAGTGCAGTCAACACCCACAGTCTGCTTCGTATTACGACCGAAGTTGGGCTGAAATTGTTCAATTTTGCAGTAAGCCAGTCAGCAATGCATCTTTTTTTATTTAAAAAAAAAAAAACTATCATGCCAAGTTTTTCTGTTGTTGATTGAAGAAAAAAATTACATGGGATACCGAAGTCTTTCATTAAAAAACATGTAATTATGGATCTATTGGAGAGAACACAAGGATAGAATGAGCAATTTATCGTTATTTCTTACAAGAGAAATTTTTAAATTTTAATCTTCATTCCCTTTGACTATTTTTAATTTATTCTTCAATTAATTATTCTTCTCTGTATTTTCCTACGAAGAAAGGTAAATTTAAGAAGTATTTGTTGCTCGTTGTAAAATTATCAACAAAAACAGATTATGAATTGATATAATCTATATTATGAACTATGAAAATATATATCATAATAGTGAAAGATGTAGAAATTTTCAATCTAAATAAAAATACATGAAAAGATGATGATATAATATCTGCCATTTTCAAATTTCTTTATTCTTTTTTTCTAAAAATATTGAAGATGATGCAAATGCCAAAATTAAACTTATTGCTATTCCACGTTTCTGTTAAGTTTAATGGCATATTGATTATTAAGGTCGTGGTAAAATAAGACTTGCATCGTTAATTTGATCATTTTTGTCCTGAAATTATTATTTGTAAGTAAATTATATCCTTTTGTCTGATTGAACTATTAATAATTAATAATGAGGATCAAACTTTAATCGTTAACTTAAAAGCTGAATACACATAATTTCGGGAAAAAAATGCATAAAACTATTTTCAATTTTTAAATTATGTTTTTATATTGTGTTAAAACAAAAGGTTGAAAACAATATCTTATTGAGCTTTTTATTTAACAGTTAAATTTTGACTGCCAGTCTTAATGGTTTAATCAAACATGAAAACAAATAATTTGCCCAAATAATTATAATTTGAATATGAAATAAACCAAATTGATAGTTGATGTTTTATTTTGTTCCAACCCTAAATGTTTAATGGTAAAATTTGTCATTAAACTGTTTCTGTTATGATTTCCGGGTTTGAATTGTTATGGTGAGTTTTCATGATTCAATTTTTTGAAGGGTAAATTACAATAACATCCTCAATTATTGTAAAATTACAAAACCATCCAAAAGTTTACATATTTAATAAAAACTCCTTTAACATTTAAGAAAATATTATAGAAACCCCTTTTTGAGTCCTATTGTACCCAAAATGTCCTTAATTACGATTAAAAAAATACAATAGTTAATTTTTTTTTAAATCAAAGAAAGAATATTAAAAAAGAAACTCAAAGAAACATTGAATGAAATTAAATAGTGAAACTAATATCATTCAGGTACTAAAAAAAGCCATGTCCTATATTTTATATTACTTATCTAATTTTTTTAGTCTTAAATTTAACTATGTATTTTTTAATAGTAATTAAGTATATTTTGAGTATAACAGGGCCCAAACTGGAAGGGATTTTTTATTTTTCAAACATTCAAATTTTAGATGGTTTTATAATTTTACAATATCTCAACTAATGTAGCTATTATAATTTTTTTTTTTTTTTGAAATTGTAAGCCTAAAATTTGATATCAAATTTGAAGATTAGGCTTTGTATTTTTACCAACCAAATTTTTTTAATCGTAATTAATTTAACCATCTTTTTTAAATAGTAATCAAGGACGTTTTAAGTACAATAGGGCTCGAAAAGAGATTTCTGTAATATTTATTTAAACATGAAGGTTTTTTTTGTCAAATGTTCAGATTTTATATATTTTTTTTGTAATTTTACAATATCTCAATAGAGTTATTATAATTCAATCTTTTTTGAACTCGTAAGCCTAAAATTTGATATCAAATTTGAATATCAGGCTTTGCATTTTTACAAACAAAAATTTTAGCTTTAAAATTTGTAAACCCAGATATTTGGCCCTTCGTTCAGCCTATAATTTAACTTGAAGTTACATGCATAAGATTTTTTACGTGTGCAGTGTGCATCAGTAATTTGAATATCGAAGGTTTAAATAAATACCTATGATATTTGGTATACATATGTATTTATATTATTTTTTAGAGTTAACAAGAATGATAGTTGGACGTTTAAGTAGTAGAGGTTGCTACAATGCCGGCATATCAATGCCGATTAATCTTTGTATTTGAATTTAATGATTCTAGATTATTTTATAAAAAAATGAAATTTTATTAACACTGAAAATAGTACATATATCATTATTACAAATTCCACAAAACTCAAATAAAAATTGCAAGCATTATAATCGATTTTAGTCAAGTGAAAAAGCAAAATTTATTCACTACAACAAAAACTACGTAGCATCTCGTTTTCTTTATTTTATAGACTTTTGAATGAATTTTTTGAGTTTTTTTAATAGGTTGTTCGCAATGTGATTTTTTTTTTTTTTCCATATATCTCCATTTCATTAATTTTTTGCCGCCATTTATCAATGGAAGAACATGTCCCATTACTAGATCTCATAGACCAAAATAACAAATTTGTGGTAAGGTGCTGAAACCTCTTTTTATTGACAAATTTTCGACAATTACATAACTTGAAATTCATTTAAGAAGGTAATTTTATTCTCCAATTCACTATAGATTTTCAAACCAATTTTCAGTCGACAAAAAAAAAAAAAAAAAAAAAAGTCCCAAATATTAAGTACAACAATCCAAATAAAAATACAAAATTTTGATCATATAAATCTATTGAAAACATCAAATCTAAAAAGAGATGTAGAATTATTTTATTTAATTTTAAGAAAACAGTAATATTGTAGATATTCTAGACTTTCTTAGGTGATCAGGTCTTATAACTGATCAAAGTCTGATAATCAATGGGATTTTGGTATGGAGGAATATTCTAAAACTTCTCTTACCAAAACATGTTAAATTCCAACCAATTTGTCAGGGAAATTTCCTACAACATTACATTCTCCACAAAATAAACAAGAAATGGAGTTCCCTTAGCATAATCACAATTTCGCTCCTACGATAAAATAACAAATTTGTTTGAATGTTTCATGAATTTCAAGAATAAACTACACATAGTACATTACTAGGAATTTTTATTTTTCATTCTAATAATCAAATTCTAATTAACGCCATTAATTTCAAAAGAATATCTAATAATCTGCAAACGTTTTTTAATAACTATGTGTGTTTGAATACTCCAAGATAATGTTGATTATTTAAATATATAATATAAACTTGAGTAGATGGTGATTAAATGTATGCATTGGTATGAATTTGTTATGCTGATTATTTAAATATATATTATAAACAAATTAATAAGTTGTTAGGACAAGTAATAAACGAGTTGGTCTTTAATGAAATTTTTATTAATATATAGTATTCGAATCTTGAAATCATACTTGTTAAAAAAATAAATTTTTTATTAATATACAATATTCAAATCTTCGAGTCGTATTTATTTAAAAATAAATAAATTTTATCGTTCTTACTTTGAACATGATTAATCATATATATATATATATATATATATATATATATATGAGTAGATTATCATTAAATGTATGCATGGACATGGGTCTTTATCCAGATTATTTTATACGGATCATTTCCTACTGTTGATAAAAACATAAAAAAAAAACTGGTTTAAATTGAGATTCCTGTTATGAATTGGAAATTGATACCTATAAGGGCCTATTTTTGGTATTAGATCATAATAGAGTTTTATTCTCTCTCTCTTTATCTTTTTTTAACACCCACTACAAGAGTTGGAAGAAAACTTTGGGCTCAGTTTTGTAAACAGTCCATACATAGAATCAAGCCAACTCGATCCATCAAAATCCCACCCACCTCCATTTCTGTGCCAAGAAGAAAGCCAGATTTTCCGCGCAAAAAGCGAGAGAGAATTCGAAAGCAAGTAAGTCTACAGTCTGATCCCCAGACTTTTTTCTGTTCATTCAAGTTTCTTCTTTCTCAAATCTCCCATTCCCAATAAACTAACCTGAGAACACAGGCACACACTAAAGAAAACTCTGTAATGAACCCAACCATTTGACTTTGGAACCCTCGAAAACTGCACCTTTTCCCCAATATTCAAGCTCCATGGACGGTCCCCTCTCTCTGCTGGAATCTCGCTCTCTGATGCTAATGTCCACACTCCTCTCCTCTCTCCTCCAACCATTTCTTTTTCCAATATCCTCAGATCCACGGTTTTTTTTAAATTTCAGTCTATCTTCCTCCCTTTGCGTGCTCTTTAAAAAAGATCCTCTAAAACAAGTATTATTCACGTCTTTTTCATGACCAACAGATTCTTTCAGCTACCAGAACCGGTATCAGGTTTGTATTGTAACCGTGCATGAAGTTTTCAGTTCCCACGTGCTGCATTTGTTTGTTTTTTTTTTTGGACTCAGTATCCTTGATTCTTTCTTTCTTTACCAATTGCAGGCTTGCGGTATGTCTGATTTCAAGTTAGATGTGGTTATTGCTCAAGATTTTCCGGAGCCTGATTTTAGGCCTAAAAAGGAAGAAACTATTTCAGGTGCTGAAAAGATTAATGACGCAGTGTACAAGATTTTTAGTGGTAATTTTGCCGGACGTAGAGCTATAAGTGACAGGTAAAATTATTAACTAGTTCTGTGTCATTCCCCAAAATTTTAAAGATTTAAATTAGTAAAATGTCATTGTGATGGGAATTAGTATTGATTTTTGTTTTTTTGTTTTTAATGTAGTTTACTAGTTTGAACTTTGGATTATTATCTATCTGTTTCTTTGTTGCAGGCTCTTTAGAGGGAATCAAGCAGATAGTGACAGTCTTGGTAATCCAAATGGTGGGGAAGAAAAACGTGAACATGGATCAGGAAAAAAATCCGGGCCTCTTTTATCAGGAACGGCTTACTGCATTTCGTCTTGTGGCATGATATTGTTGAATAAAATTGCTTTATCAACTTATAATTTCAATGCAGGGATATCACTTATGTTTTACCAAGTACGTTATACCCTCCCTTTGCTTTCTAGTGGGGTTGAAATATTGAATTGTACAAAAGTATATTTCTTGCTATCACAAACTTTTTATCTAATCAAATTTTAAATAACCGAACCTATCGAAGCCTCTCGACATTTGAATGCTTTGTTTTGCTGCAGAATTTGATCAGTTGTCTTGTTGTTGCTGTACTGGGCCTCTCTGGAGTCGTTTCAGTTGAAAAGCTCAGTTGGAAACTAATAAGGGTATGGATCCCTGTCAACATAATCTTTGTTGGCATGCTTGTATCAGGCATGTATAGGTATGTTATGCCCTTAATTTTGTATGTGTTTTGGAACTAAGTAGAGAGGAGTGAACCTTAATTATGATTTGAATATTGGGGGAAGCAATGTGTGCTTGTGTTTATTAGTTGCCAGGCATGTTTACTGCTGGATAGCAAAATGTTCATTTTTTTTTTTGAATAATAGCATAGTATTCTATTATTCTTTTGCAGTTGATTCTGGTTCATTTTTGTTTTCAGTTTGAAATACATAAACATAGCGATGGTTACAATTCTGAAGAATGTGACAAATATTATAACTGCAATAGGAGAAGTGTATATTTTCCGGAAACGTCAGAATCAGAAAGTGTGGACTGCCATGTTTTTTATGGTACGTATTGACATTCCTTTTATTGTTCCATGTGGGTTTGCGAAGCTACAATTCCTTAATTTATGGCCAAAAAAATCATATTGCTGGTATGATTATCTCTGCTTGGAAATGGAACAAATGTTTGTTTCAGACGAAAAGACAGATACTGCACAGTCTAATTTGGACAGAATGTATATTATGCTTATGCATCAATGGTCTTTTGTTGCTGGAAATGACTTAGATTTAGATTTCCTGTAATAATTGTATCTTCTGCAAATACATTAAGTGTGATGGACTACTCTTAGGATTTGGTGAGCCAGGTTCAGCAAAATAACAAGTCCTTCATATCTCTTCCTTTTGTTTTGCAGATCATCTCTGCCATTAGTGGTGGTATCACAGACCTTTCCTTTGATTCCATGGGTTACACGTGGCAAATTATGAATTGCATTTTAACAGCCAGCTACTCGGTATGTAGATTAAAGCCTGTCATAGCACTAGCCCTAAATCCTGACCCTGTTAGTGATCTTATTAAATTGTTTGGATGTACGTATATAGTTTTCTGCTTGGAATACGGGGAACATGAATACTCTCGTTTTCTGTCGCAGCTTACCTTGCGGAAGGTAATGGATAAAGCAAAGCAGTTAACCAGAACTGGATCTCTTAATGAAATTTCGATGGTCCTGCTGAATAATTTGTTATCTCTACCTTTCGGTATCATCTTGATTCTGCTATTCAATGAATGGGAATACGTAATAACTACGTAAGTAATGTCAGGGTTTATATGCTGTTTTCTTTTCATACCAGCGTCCAATATTGGTAGATTGTAATTCTGACATAAGTGGTTTTAATTTGCAGGGATGTGATTAAATTACCAATGTTTTGGGTTGTTGCAACAGCCAGTGGATTACTTGGACTTGCCATTAGCTTCACCTCTATGTGGTTCCTATATCAAACTGGCCCCACCACTTACAGGTAATTCTGTGCTCTCTATCCTTTCTGTATAGATTGATAAATGCTTAGTTGTTAACTTCATTTTACAGAGTTCTTGAGAAGAAAAGGAAACTGTGTTTCTTTTAGCCTTCTGGTACTGTATTTCGCATCAAGAAAAAAGGAAAATCAGTATTGTATTTCTTTGTATTGCTATTTGACTCTGTCTCCTGTTCTACAGTCTGGTGGGTTCCCTAAACAAGATTCCCATATCTTTTGCTGGTCTTGTGTTGTTCAAGGTTCCACTCAGTTTACCAAATCTTTTCAGTATACTTTTCGGTAAGAGTCCATACTCTTCGGACAATATAGAGTTATTTTATGCGTGTAATTCTATTCAGTTTAATCTAATGGCAGTTTGATGTATGTAATTCTATTCGGTTTAATCTTATGGCAGTTTGATGTATGTTTCTCGCAGGCCTATTCGCTGGAATATTCTTTGCCAGGGCTAAAATGTCCAGATCCTAGAATCAGACCGTAGGTAATTTTGTTATGCAATTATATTAGTAGTCAAAAAGCTTCGGTATGATGATTCAGAACTGAAATCCAGTTTCATCTTCTGAGAGCTACCACTGGACTGGAAGAAGCAAAAGATTTATATGTAGGTATAGTTATTTTGTAAAAGAAAAGTGGATTTGCTAATTACTAGAGCAACTAAGGATTAAGGGAATTGGAAACTGGAAAGCAAGCTGCTTTTGAAAATCCCTACCCTGAATAACCCTGGATATCCCTGGTTGCTCATTCATAAGGGAAGGAAGTCAATTGTCGCATGGGAAGGTCTCTGAATCCTTTTTGAATACCTAAAGAAACGAAAATATTGAATGTTGTCTTTGAACTTATACCCAACGTACAAAAAAAAGGAGAGAGAGAAAGAAATAAGAGCCTTATTCTTCTGAGCTTGGAGACAGTTCTTCATGGAACCATAGTTTTAGTTTTTTTTATCCCAATACACTCTGGCTAACTCTCTTGCCCATGCTCTATGATGATTTTTCTTCTTTAATTTTATCTTGACTTGACACATGACAGATGGCATAGAAAATGGGCCATTCAAAAATCAGAGATGTATAATTATTGCCATGTTGGCATACGAATAGCATGTGGTATTTTCTCATCACTGATTCCAAATTTACGATGGATGTAGTTCATAAATCGTACTCTCTTCCGACCTTCTCTTGGTTTCCATAATCAGATATTTGGCTTTGTGATTTGTTGGAAGCTCATCATCAAAATGCTCATTTTATGATATTAGTGTTAAAAGAGCCATCTAGTTTTCTTAAACTATTAAATGAAATTTTAAAAATAATTTTATATTACTTATTTAAAGTCATTCTCCTTTTCAAAATTCCGAACGGCGACCATAATAAAACCCCACCATTCTTTTCTCCTTTAATGAAAGACCCTCAAACAACTTCTTATTCATTTGCGGGTCGGGACTCGAGCGCATTTTTCTTCTCAACAAGTGATTTCAAGAATCCTCCAACCGACAAATTCATAACTCGTGTGACTCGATAGCCTTCCTTCCGTCTAAATGAAATGGGATGAATCAAATCAATAAGCTTTTTAATTGATTCAGGATGCAATGAAGCCAAATTCAATCAAGGCAAAAAGGGGTTACTTTTCTTGACATTGAGTCATCCTATTCAAATTTAGCTATGCTAATGTAATGAGAAAAGTTTTCAGGTGACATAATCCAAGAGATGAGCGATAACCTCCAATTGTTTAGGGGTCGTACTCTACCTCGTTTAGTGTGGTGGACGATTTCTCTTTTTAGAGTTCTTTCTTCTATAGTCATAGTAGTCGCAATTGACCGACTTACCGAGAGCAAGAGAGGAGTATGGGATGATACCAATGGAAGAGAGTCATTGAAGAAGATTATTTTTCGAACATAAAAATTTCAAATTTCATTTCCTATCCGCCCGAGAGACCCTATCCAACGAGACGCTTAAGATCAATGGATCAATCGACGGGATTTCCTAGGATTCATGATTTTGCTATCTTAACTTTTTAAATTGATCTACGCCGATAATTCTTGCTTCTCAAACCTATCAAATCAAAATTGCTTCACCTCTTGGATTACCTATTGTTCTTCAAGTGAAAGATCTTTGAACTTAAAACTTACTCTAGCTCACCATTACTTTGTGTTTAATTAGACGAAAAAGTAGAGATAGTGAGATTCAAACTCGTCACTATTTAATCATCAAGAGTCTAATATAAAACCATTTTAATCCAAAAATTTAATTAAGCCGATGAGTGAGATCTTAAGAATGATTTTATATTACTCTTTTATCTAACACATTTCTTTAAGTAAAAGTCATTTAGACTTGAAACTTGTACATATTCATTACTATCTTAAGGTGAGGCTTCATAAATAATTTTATATTATTTTCTAGTATACACTTTCAATTGAAATTTCTTTGGGTTTGAAACTTGCATAAATCTACTACTCGTCTTGAAGTAAGGTCCTATGAATGATTTTATATTACTCTTCACCCTTACCTTGTGCTTAATTAGGAAAAAAACAAAAAAAATAGAAGTAGTGAGATTGAAACTCGTGACCATTTAGTTATAAAGGATCTAATACCATGTTATAAAACCATTTCAATCCCAAATTTTTAGCCGATCGGTGAGACTCTAAGAATAGTTTTATATTACTCTCTAACAAAGAAAATATTGATTGTCTTGTTGTTTGGTTAAGCATTAAAGACAGTCTAATATTTGCTTTCTCAAGAAGAGAAAGGAAAAAAAAAAGCCAACATATCGACCGTGGTTAATTCCCGTAAACTTACTCAGGATTGCCATTAAGATGATTCAACAACGTAACATGTTATCGAATTGGTTATCCTAACTAGGCAAAAATTCGAGTAGTTACAAGTGATCAAAACCAACTAATTAATGGGGTTTGCCGACGCTAAATTGCCAAAAAAATTTCATTGGAGTAGGATGTAGCATTGGCCATAGACACCGAAAAGATGAGAAAACTGTCTTATTATCCCCTCAAATCTAAATCAAAGCAGCTTTTTCCACTAGGTTAGGTTATTACTACAACAACCTATTCAACGAAGCTAATCGAAACGATGAGGTTTTTCGCTGGAATTGCTAAGCCAATTTTGTTGGCTAAGGCAACAAGTAAGGTTTATCGGCTTAATTAGGCCCCTTTTTTTTACTATAGAAATGCATGTCGTCAAGCAAAAACAAAATAATAATAATAATAATTAAAAACAATAGTAGATATGTTTGGTCTGAAACATAAAAATATATAGCAAACATGGATCGGAGAAGTTAAGAAGTTGATATGTTTCCACAGTTCGAAGAATATATATAAGTAGAGTGGGAAAATTGTATCAATTGATAAGCAAAATAAAACCCATAACTGATTTTTTTGGTCCTAATTTAGATACACTAAAAATATAATTAAGGATGCAAAAGAAAAATATGGATACTTAAATAGGGAGAGTTATTTTTTTTTCAATTATGAACATTTTTAAACCTATATATATTCCTAAATTATAGAAGTTTTACTATGTAGGCATACATGTCGGCATTATTTTGATTTTTTATTATTATTATTATTATAAAAATAAAGAAAAAAACTCGTATCATTTTTTTCTTTCTTAACTATCATCATAGCCTTTATGTGACTACCAAGTTAATTATTTTATATAATCATGCAATTATTTTGCATTTTAATTTGAATTGAAATCTGGACATATATGAATATTTTTTTTATCTTATTGATTTTTTTAGTTCATAATAATGGCATCCTTCGTTCTATAATTAATTTTTTTTAACCACAAAGACTAGCGTGACTTTGATTGTTTTTATCACCTAGTGGTGTTAATTGGTAATTTGATTCATGGGTGCTCTTTAGATATATGAATATGTTATCTTCTATCAAATGCGATTTTGCTCTACCCTAAAAAGTTGGCTTGAGCGGAAGAGATTCTAGTAGCTTAAACTAGTGATCTCGAGTTTGAGTCCTTATATATGTAAAAAACTTATTAGATAGTTGTACTCGCTTTATGCATCCGACAAAATATCGAGAGATTAGTCTGAATTTTTGGATTGGGGATACTTTAGGGATAAAAAATAAATATGATTTTGCTCTAAGAAATTAAATTTTGATTGACAACAAGTAGAAAAAAAAAAAGACATGTTTATGATGATATCTATTTAAGGAAAAAAATAATTATATATTTATTTACTTTTAATCTCTTTTTTTTTTTAATAAATAAGATTTAAAGCATCCTATCTTGAAAAAATAACTAGAAAGTAATCTATTTAAGAAAAACAATTCTCCAACAGATGGATATCTATGTTGCTTGCTTGCATGAGTCTACACATACAAGTATATCCATCTCTTTTTATTCTTTTGTAGTTTATACACATCAATCTTCCTTCTTCTTTTTTGATCCCGCAGTATCTCGCATTTGAAGGCCCAAAAATCATTTGCTAGTCGGTCAATCATACAAAATGAGCACAATTGCCAAAGAATTTTTTATGTATATAAGGACTCGAAACCGAGACCACTTATTTAAGTTACTAGAGCTTCTTCCGCTCAAGATATCTATCTTGAGTTAAGTTAGGGGTAAGCAATATTCAATTAAAACTGAAAAACCAAACCGAATTGAATTAGCAATTTCGATTCGGTTCTATAAAAAAATTGTCAAAAACCAAAATTATTTCGGTTCGATTTATTTTTTTTAAAAATTCAATTTCCATTGAAAATCGAATTAGTATATTTTTTTAACGCATACACCCAAGGATCATAGCATTTTCCTACGATTTTTTTTTCTAAAATTTCAATTCAAGCTATTAGCATTCCTTTAAAAAAAAATTATAAAAAAGTAGCCTTTCGACTTGATCAAAGAGAAAATTCAAAATTCAAAAGAAAATATGCAAAAAAAAAAAAAAAAGAGAGGGGTTTTAACCGAAAACCAAAAAACCAAATCGAAAAATTCAGTTTTTAATCGAAAAACCGAACCTCAATTAGATTTGATTTCGGTTTTTATTTTAGTCATTTCGGTTAATAAAAAAAATGAAACCGACTCGAAAAACCAAATCATCATCCCTAATTAAAATATCTTATTTTGAAAAAATAATTAGAAAGTAATCTATTTAAGAAAACAATTCTCCAAAAGATGGATGTCAATTTCGCTTGCTTCCATGAGTCTACATAGCCAAGTATATCCATGTCTTTTTATTCTATTGTAGTTTATACGCATCAATCTTCCTTTTTTCCGCCCGAAGAAATGTAGTGGATAACATTCAAGCGTGTTTGGAGATCTGTATATATTAGTCTGTACGTGGAAAATGAAAAGAGAAAAATCCCCTATTTCCTGTCCATTAACAACCGAAACTACCGTCAACAAACTTGTCAAAGAATCAGAAGTTGTTAAGGAAAAGTAAAGGAAAAGACGAAACATAAAGAAAAAGAAGGGTCATGAAAATGATTGCAGTCCTCTTCTACATATAAAACAGAAATTAAACACCACTTGTCCCCGAACCATTACAGTGCACAGCCATATGATTCAGAAACGCTCCCCACGAGTCACCTTCCACCAAGAACAAACTCATTCTTGACAGTTTCTTTTGTGTCTCCAATGCCTAGTTTACCCCATTATTAACAATCACAAGCAGCAGAACTAGGATATATGGTTCTTTAAAAACACTTAATTAAACAGTTGACGAATTAACATCCTTAGAAAAAAGGACTACAATAATTAGTTAAACCACAATGCTGCATCTTATATCAGGCATCAAAAGCTATTGTTACTATACTAAGAGAATTGAGAAGAAGAAAGCATCTCTATCAAATCCATCTCCTTCTTTCCATTGAGAGAATGAGTTTGATCCATCTGCAAGTCCATGTTCATGCTGTTATAGCCATTTTCAGTAGAAGATGAACATGGGGCACTACTTGCTCCATTCAATAGATAGGAAAGGTAGAGATCGGAATTGAGGTGGTTATAAGTAGGTGTATGATCTGCTAGTACTGCTGCTGCTGGGAAACCATTAGTGCACAACTTCGGATCCAAACTAGAGCAAACAAAGCCATTTTCACTTACATCATTGACCTGCTGACCTCCATTGTTTTGATATAAACCACAGGAATCCAAGGACAAGGAGTCATTAAAAGAATCTGCATTGAAGTTGTCCACCTCCATCATTGGATTCTCCATAGGAACTTTATCCGTTGATGGCTCTTTGGATTTGTTGGCAAAGAAATTTTGGATGAACAAAAGTTCATCATCATTGCATGTTTGTGCAAGTAATGATGGGGAGTCATCCGTGGTGGATTCAGCTAATTCAGGGAGAAAATAGTTGAATTGGCATGAGGGGTCTTCAGATGTGGAGCTTGATGGGGTGTTGGTGGCAGTGGTTGTGCTTCCGGTAGGGGTTACGGAAGTTGAAGCATTTTTAAGGTTCGTGCTTCTAATGTAGTCCTGTAGTATCGAGGATTGAGGCTTTCCACTTTGGCTTTCTGTTTGCTTGTGCTTTCTCCTCGAATTCTGTCTTCTTTTGGTTGCATTCCAATGATTCTTTATAGCATTTTCTGTTCTTCCTGGAATAAGCTTCGCTATCTCCGCCCACCGGTTCCCAACTTTAGTATGAGCTTCGACCAATAGTCTCTCCTCTTCTTCACTCCAGCTATCCTTCTGCAGCAAACCGTCAAAACACAAGAAATTGCCGGATACTTTTAATAGTAATTAAATATAAGACAACACAAGATAACATTGGCGAAATAAAAGGGTTGTTACGGAAAAGGCAATAAAAACTTTTTAAAAGGAATGGCTAAAGTTAATGCCTTTTAATGTCAGTGATAATGATTTGAAAAAAAAAAAAAAAGATACCACATCACATGATACTTGACACTCAAATAAAAAGAAATGAGAAGAAGATGCAAAACAATGTCTGAAATATGAACCGATCCTATGATTTGAATCCAACAAAAATATTACTCCATAAAATTCTATACACTTTCCTAAGTCATGTTCTAATAACCAAATATATATACACGTTAACTGAAAAAAAAAAAAAAAAAAAGCCTTGAAACATGTGGCAAGAGTTTTGACGGAACGTGAAAGGTATTAATTGCATGAAAATGTGTATTGCTTTCCTAATAAAAAAAAGTCCTTTGTTAAAAACTGAACAATTGCTTGCCCAAGAAAACGAGGATTTTAAAGAATTTTATTTGGAATAAAGAAAACATTTTATTGTAGATTTCTTTTTTTTTCAAAAAAAAAAAAACATTTTCTGGTAGATCCATGAATATCTTCAACCCATATAATTTCTGGAATTTCTTTCTCTCCGGGTCGTCGTGTCTGTAGTATTGAAGAATTATGATATATGACGAGAAAAGAGTTTTGGTACTAAAATTGCCATGAGGTGTCTGTATATTCACTAGAATCATGTGTTTTGGCAACGAAAGGCTGACCTCAGTTGCAGCAGTTGAAGAATTACAGTAGGATTAGCTTGAAACCTATCATTAACTCTATGTCTTAAGTGTACAAGAGTTAAGGAACGAAATATAGATCATATGCTGAATAATGTACAATCATTGCTGATGATATATTGTAGGAGCTGATTCTGTTATTTTGTCAATATTGAATGTTACGTTTTCAACAAAAATAAATAAATAAACAAATAATAATAATAATAATAAATAAAGAATCAAATTATTAACCCCGTCGGGTTGAGATTTAAGTCTATCACCAAAACACAAAAAACTAAGACTATCAAGGCAATAAACTTGGCATATACATATATTTTTTTTAATATAAAAATTTGCAACATTAATTCATATATATATATATATATATATATATATATATATATATATATATTAACATTAATTTCCACATCCTTGATGTTGTACTTGGAAGACAAATCGGACAAGGCTATCAGGGGTTTGTCTTGCCAGACACTTGGAAATTAATAGCCCAAAATATGACAATCTGGTCAGTATTTTATTTCTTAGGAACTCCCGAAAATTAAGAAGGCAGAATCTGAGAATCTAAGTCCAAGATTGTCCTTAGATATCCCATCACAGCTTCTCATAAAAAGGAAATCCATAGAAAAGTTCAAAAGATCTAAAACAATATATCTATTATTATAAAAATCACAACACGAACAAAAGATAAAACCAAAATTAACAAACCCTACAGGAAGTGAAAGGAGAAGAAACCTTGATATCAGGCCGTAGATGATTGTGCCACCTCTCACGACACTGCTTTCCAGCTCTACCAGCCAACCTTTCGGCAATTTGAGCCCATTTTCTCACTCCAAATTGTTTCACCAACCTGATCAACTTCCTTCATTACAGAAAAAAGAATCCATAATGTTTCTCTCAAACCATGAAACAATCCATTAAAAAAAAATAATTCAAAAACATGTTAAACAAAATGTCTTTTATTACCTATCTTCTTCTTCTGTCCATTGCCCCTTGATCAAAGTTGCACAAGATCCTTTCTTTGTTTTCTTTCCCATTTCTTTAGAACTTTTCCCTGAAACATTCACTTCTCCAGTGAAACCCCCATTAGGGTTTCCCTCGTATGTCCAATTAAGGCTATCTTCATCAATAAAAAGCCCATCAACAAAACTTGTCTCTGAAAAGCTTGGCCATGGAACAGCACCAATTGCACCATTAGGTGGAGAAAAACCACACAACCCATTTGTTGAAACAAGGGTTTCGTTTTTTTTATCATTGTTTTGAATGTTTTGGGGTGTGAAATGGCTTTGACCAAATAAAAACCTATCTATGGCTGTTAATGGTGGAGTTGGTCGATAGACGGAACGGTTGTTTTGTAAATTTTGATGACCAAAACGGCCACCAAAGCCTCCTCCCCTCCCCCTCCTTCCATCAAATTAAGGAGCTTGAGCTAAGAAGAAAAGGAGAGAAAAGTTGTAGGCGTAGAAATGAGCTTGATTTATGGAGTGGTTTCGTAGGTTTTTACTTCTCTACTTGTAAGAAAACCCCATATCAAAAGCTGGTCATTTTACTTGTACCAAGCCTTGTAATATGCCACATGGCCTAATAACCGTTGATCAACTAATTGATCTAATGGCTGAGAATTAGAGCTGAGTGTAACTCCTGAGCTTCCTCACCCGGACAAAAGTAGGAAAAAGAGGTGGAGAGATTAGTGGGTTCGTTATTAAACTTACAATTAACTAATCATTTCTTAATAAATTCCAAATAATGGACAAAATTGGAAAGTTATCCATCAGGGGAAGGTTGTGGGCACTTACCAATTATGCAGGCATTGGTTTAATGATATTCTTTGCTTGTGAACCATTAGGGTTGGGTACATTAAGATTTATACTATTGATTTGGTTTATTCTAATCTTAATTATTATATTTTAGACAAATATTATCTTTTAATTAATTTGACCGTTACGATTGATGAAAACCCCATATAAAAACTTCAATTTTTGATATTTTGATCTGAAATTTTTCATATGAGCTAATAAATATTCAATTTATTTTTCCAACAAATTTAAAAAAAATACTGAAAAAAGCTTTTTAAATTTTTCTTTAATATTAATTATTAGCAAAATTGAAAAAAATAGTTTGGAATTATCCCAAATTTTATTGAGCGAACTAAAAAAATCATATAATTTATCTTTTTAGTCGTGTATGATTCTCAAAATTTGCGTTGTCAAGTATATAATAACCAATTAAATTTAAAATAGGTTAACTTTAAGAACTATATATGTAAAAATTTTAAAAACTGCACTAAAATTATCTAAGTAAATTCATATGATCTCCTTAAAGCTTTTGGAAAAATTTGAACTTATTTTCTATTTTTTATAATTATTGAATTTTTATTGTTTAAAATGAAAAATACTTTCAAATTAAAAAAAATGAAATTATTTGCAAAAATGGATCGAATTTTAATTAGATTCTATGAAAATTTTTAAAAAGTGTCTTTAAAAGTGTTTTTGGTCAATGCAAATCATCAAATCAAACAAATGGATAATATTTATTCAAAATATGATAATTTAAGTTTATAATTGACTAAATTAATAGTATAAATCTCAATTTGGGGGTAAAAAAATTGTAATTAAATTATCCATAGGCATTTTATGCACCAATAGTGAAAAGACAATTTTGCTGAACAATTTTATGCAAGCCCACTACCATATATAACCGCCAATACCATAATATAATTAAGATGGGGATTCTAATATGGTAAGAACAAGGCCTATGTACTTTTTTGAGAATTAATTCTAGTTATTAGGGCAATGAAATAGTGGAGAATTCCAAGCCTTGGAATTTAATTGCCTGGTTGGCTATCTGCCATATGGCTACCCATTGATTAATTAGTTATTAATTCTCAAGTCATTGAATACCCAGGTACCAAGTAATGACGAGATTTAATACTAATTATTGGGTCTGTTGTTTTATTTTGCAATATATAGGAGTAATAGTGAGAGGGTACTGATGGTATTGTCATATCCATTATAAATCTATTGCCACAAATATTGTTAAATAAAATTTCAAAATTATTTTCAATCTTTTAGAATTAACGAGCAATTCGGTATATTTATTCACGATTTTAGGATTTCAATTAAAAAATTATTAATGTGCCAAGAGGTCCCCCGTAGTTGTTGTTCTTATTATTTTTATTATTATTTGTTTATTGGATGCTAAGGGAATTTTTGGATCATGAATTTACACAATAGCAGCTGAGATTATATTTATTATTATTATTATTATTATTTAAAATATTTTAAAAATGTAAATTCATATGGGTCTGTTGCATTTAAGAAAAATAATTTTTTTAAAATGTTGACTCAAATATTCAAATTCAAAAACTTAAAAATGAAAACACATTTTTTTTATCATAAGATTAACCTCTTATAGTCTTACAATTGTGTATTTTGGATAACTTTTTTTAATAAAATTTTATTCGAATCTTATTTATTTTTTTATTATATAATTTCTAAAGAGTACAATCAGATCTAGGTCCAGTAAACTATTGAAAGAACCTAAAGAAAATAATTAAAAATATATAAATGATATGAGAGGAGTTGACATGTCGTACTTAATTAGGCCGATACTCTTGCATTCTTCTACTAGCGGGCCATTTAAGACACCCAGAGGAAGGACACTCCACAACTGCAAGCTTTCATATTAGCCCATGACTATAATATAATAATCTGATAAAACATTTTACTCTGTTTTTCGTAACTGGACCGCCCCGTAAAAGGCAACGATTGCATTTTACGGTTTAACTCCTCCTCGTCCTTCTTAAAGGATTTCGTTTTGAAATTTCGAGGAAAATGCAGAAATGACCAATAAATTCAATTTTATATCTTTTTAAGGAAGTCATGCATTTTACGGTTTAACTCCTCCTCCTCCTCCTTCTTAAAGGATTTCGTTTTGAAATTTCGAGGAAAATGCAGAAATGACCAACAAATTCAATTTTATATCTTTTTAAATAAGTCAAACTTATTATACATGGTACAATACAGTAACTGTGACATATTCATATAATCCGCGCTGTAGAACGTGCCTTCTCCGTCTATTAAAAGGACAATTGTCCCTCAACAGAATCATAACCAGAATTGTCTTCCCAATAATATAGAACTTTATGGTCAGGCAAACAATAGAGACTTCACAATCAGCATCTTGAATGGGATTTCTCTCTCTAGGCTAGACACAAAGGAAAATCATTTAATAAAGACATGGTTCCAAGGAATGTTCATCGTATCAACACTAGACAGGAATGTTTATCATATCAGCACTAGACATGACTTCATATTCACTGATACTTACAGACATTCGCGTAAAGAGATCCTTAATTTGCAAATAAATTTCAGAATTCATGATACATAAGAAAAAAGACTTCATCACCTTCTCCTTAGTACACGTTGATCATTTCTCCCATTATATAAAGGCTAACACTTTATCTCTTACAAGTTCTACCTTTTAAACTAAAAAATAATATAGTGTCATATATCTTCTTCAAATTAAGACTACTCAGATGTCAAACACTTTTCTACGTACGTTAGTTTAGTCATTGGAGAATCTTTCAAACACTAGAGGATGACTTATCATACATGTACTCGTCATTGATCTCCCGTATAACAAATTGTTTTCAATCACACCACTACAAAAAAAAAGGGCAAATAGCAACGAAACTCAATGAAGGATTCAAAATTCATAGCTAAATAACGATAAATTACCAAATGATTGTCGAATATCGAATTTAGCGACTAGCTATCGACCACTTTACGATGGATAGTCAACAACATACAATGTATGGTTGTTGACCATCTTTAAATATGGTAGTAAATATTTGCGGTTGTTTCAACGGACGAATTGGAGAGGAAATTCAACAACGATTAATACTTCAATCCGTAGCTAATTTTTATATAATGTTTAGCGAGGGAATATTCCCTTGCCAATTGTTGAAGTGGTCGCCAACTAGCGATGAAACCAAACCCTTCGCTTTCTCTTAACCAAAATTAATCACAAATTGAGTTAGTCAATCACTATTTTTTATTAAAAATAGATGATCATTTGAAATTCAAAATAAGTGACCGACACTTAATTTAATCGCCGACTAGCAACTAATTAGTGATGAGTTAGGGATGGAGTCCCATGCATCGCTAAAATTAAATCCCTAGATTGATAGATTCTCTCTCTCTCTCTCTCTCTCTCTCTCTCTCTCTCTCTCTCTCTCTCTCTCTCTTCTTTCTCCTTTCCCTCCTCCTCTCACCACTCGCCATCCGTAACCATTGATGTTGTCTACAACACCCCTTCACAAGACCTCACAAAGACCACTCCTTCACTCTCCCATCAATATCCAACCACTCCAATTGATTTTTTTTCGAAAATAGCAATGGTATCTCCTCTCTCTTGGGTGTGCTTTGCCTTGCGTGTGTCGCTCTCTTTCTCTACCGAAAGAGAAGTCCAAGTAGGTACCAATGGAAATAAAAATATGTTTAATTTTTATTCTTGTTTTCACTTTATTTATTTCAACCAAACACCTATAAAATAAAAATAAAAATTTTCATTTTTATTTTCATCATTTCATTCCTTATTATTAACGATTCGTGAGATTTCAGCATCTATATTGATTGTATTTGTTGTTCATCTTTCTTGAAGAAGTTGGAAAAATAATGGTGGTGACCTCTAAAGACTCGCAAGCATCAATGGTAATGGTGGTGGAGGGTGACCTAACGGGCCTACTTTAATGGCTAAGTCAATATTATTATGGAACTATATAGATTTTAAAGAGACGAGAGAGAGAGATAAATCTCTAAAATTATGTGTGTATGCTAGTGTTGTTGAATTTATGATTTATGAAGAAAAAAGCTCTTATATATAGTAGAAAATAATGGATATAGGGCATCCCTTTGGAGTGTTGAACCAAGTGGATATGAGGCTTCAATTGAGAGAGCCCATAATTGTGAGAAGGCACATCTTAATGCACTTTTTTAAGGAGCTTAAATTTCATATCTTGTTAGTTGCCTTCCTTTCTTAAGCGAAGCTCACTCAAATTGAGACATGATGATGTTTTCGTTTGTAATTTGGTTAAATTGGAGCTTTGGAGGTACTTTTTGCCATATTTGAACTATTCGGCCATTTTGTTTTAAGAGTTGTTTGGATGGATCATAGTTATTAGTTCTTGGAGGAATGTAATCCTGGAGTAGTGGAGATTCCCGAAAGAATGAACTATCTAAGACCAAGTTTCTAGAGGAGTAGGTTCTTATTAACACCTAATTTTTACCTTTATTATTTTTGTTTCTATTTTTTATTACAAAATACAAAAAAAAAAAAAAAAAGCTATAAACAAAACAAAAGTGCCAAGTATAAAAAGAAAAAAAGAGAGAAAAGATACAAAAAATAATCGAAACAATTAACTTAGATTAATTCCAGAAAATGGAGCTAATTAAAAAAATAAAAAGTTTGGAAATAATAAAAAAAGACAATTGAGGCCCAATTAAAAAAAAATTCAAAATTTCTATATTTTAATTAAAATAAAAAGGGGCAAAAGTGAAAGAAATCAAAAAGAAAAGTCCTAGTTAATTGAGATTTAAGAGGTCTCATAGAAACAAATAATTAAAATCGGACTTAAATCGAAGAACGTAGGAACCATGGACCAAATTGAACTTTTGCAGAAAAAACCTAAAAAACTACCAAACCATTTTTATATACCCTACACTGTTCATCCCTCCCATTTTTTGCACCAGCTGACAGTATTCATCTCTTCCTTTTTTTTTTTTTTTTTTGCACCAGTTGACCCTCTGCAACAAAGGAGACTCCCTCACTCTCAACTGTAGCCATAGCCTTCCCTCTTTGCCTCACCAATACAGCCCGCAGCTCCAGCTCTACCCCCAAGCCCCCTCGGGCGCACAGCCTCGCAACAGGCCAGCGCCCCACGCCCCTCGCGTGCTCAGCCTCGCAGCAGGCCATCGCCCCAGTCCTCCCTCGCCCACACAGCCAGCTAGCCCCAAGCAGCCCCCTAAAGCCGACAACACAACCCCCACACATCCAGCTCGCCTCAAGAAGGACCCCACACAGCCCCTCTCACCCAAGACACCCCACAACACGGCCACTCCACTGTGCCCTGCTTCAGCCCGCAAGCCCTTCCTCGCGCGCCCACGCCAGCCTCGCCGGCCAACGCAACCCGCGAGAGTCAGGCCTCCAGTTTCTCCCCCACAGCTGCATGCCCACAGGCCTCCTACTCCCCCTACAGCTGCATGTCCACAGGCCTCCTACTCCCTCCACAGCTGCACGCCTCGCCCACTGGCTGGCCAGGCCTCCCTCACCCACAAGCCAGGGCGCCTGCCGGTCATCCAGGCCACTCCCACAGGCCAGCCAGCCTTGTTTCTAAGTAAAATTGGTTCCCGAACACAGGTCAGCGCGCCTTGTTTCACTCTCTAAGACCAAGTTTCTAAAGGAGTGGGTTCTAAGAGGAACGAAGATTCTGGAAGGAATGGACTCTCTGAGGAGCAGGTTCCCGGAGGAGTGGGTTCTTGGAGTATAATAAAATAATATAAGAACACAAATTCAAAAAAATTGCATGTTGCCCAATTTCAGAGGATTTTTTGTAATTATTTAGGTATTTTATAATTTTATTTATTTATTTATTTATTTATGAGATTATAAGACATGCTGGTATTTTATTCCTGATTTAAAGAAAGAAATATAAAAAGAAAGTAATAAAAATATAAATAAATAAATAAATAAGAAAAGGAAAGATAAAAGGGAGGATTGAAAAAGTCATAGGTAAATGAACAAAAAAAAAAAAAAAAGAGCCAGAAGAAAACAACTAAAATTAGAAAAACAAATTTAGAAAGAATTTAAAAATAAGAAAGGATTGATAAAAAAGAAATTAGGGTGAAAACTAAAGAGGATTAAAAAGAAGGGGGATTAAAAAATGATTTATTTACCAATTAAGGAGTGTAATTGAAAGAAAAATGAAAACTCGAGAATCGCAACAAGATAGGCGTTGAAATACAGAGACCAAAATAAGAAATAAGAGAAACAATGCATTTTGTGTAAAACAAAAGAAAAAAAAATACAGAACCGAAGATACAATGTCATTTCTCTAGGTCAATTCCCATCAGTTTGTCTGTTTCCTTCTTCTTTTGGCTTGCTTTTTCTTTTTTTTTCCTTTCCTCCTTTTTGACAACTTTTTACGCAATTTTATCTTTCATTATTAGATTTGATTTCATCCCTTAATACAACGTCTAGAAACATTCTTCTATCTCGTTTGTATATGAACTAATTTTTGGCTAAACAAGAGTAGCCAATGAGCTCCAAAAACAGCCAAAATTCTTGCTCAAATATTCTGCTATAACAATCCCTCCAAGTTTGGAAACAATCTTGAAATGGTCGGGGAGGGCTATGAAAATCACCATGAAATTAACATCATGTATGCAGGTAAGTACTCTCTTTCAGACTCTATAAATAGAGCAGAAAATCAAGAGAAAAAACAACACAACGACATCATAAAAACTACTTAGAAAAAGGAGAGAAAAAGAAGGAAAAGAGGAAGAAAAAAATGTGAGAAAAGAGAAATTAAGAGTAGCACAGAAAAAGAATCCCTAGTGAATTTATAAGCAATAACAGAAGAGAAAGTAAAGAAGAACAACAGGTAAAATGATTTCAATGTTGATTCTGCATTTTTTTTTTTTTTTTTTAAGTTTTGGCTGAACCTTAACCACTCTCTTTTCTTGGTAGAAAACTTGCACTAGGGGTATAATTTTCGAGCTTTTGGGTTGGCGTAATAAAAGATAGCATGCTATTAGCATTGTTGTATTAGCTTTTGGTACTATTTTGTCTTCTTCTTTTTTCCCATGTTTTTTGCCATGAAAATCACAGCCATTCTTGAAGAAAAACGTAGAAACTTGCATTTTGAGCAATTGTACATGTTTTTAAAGGTTGACTTGGTTTTATATAGTTAAATCCTAGGGTTTGTTAGTTCCTTTTATTTAGATAATTTAATATATAGTTTTTAACTATACCCTTCAATTTCACATAGTAAGGGTTACATCAACAAAGTTTTAGACATAAGTGTTGTGCTGGTCATTCATGATTTGAGCAAGTTTTTTTTTATTTGATTTTAATCTAAATTTGTAGTTTGTTGTAAATACATATGTTCTCTAATTATGTGTCAAATTTTATAATTTTTTTGAGATCATTTGAGCACTCACCTAATTTTTTTTAGCTCATACTATACAATTAAAAATAAATTGATTAAAATTTTTACCCTTAAGTCGGAGATTTTATATTTATATTTATATTTTTAAGGAAATGAGTGATTTTCACATGATCTTCACCTATAAACATTATTTAATGTTAATATTCTAAAATATTTCTTTACTTTAAATTTTAGGAATCTATAACATTCTAAAATGTTGGGTAATTTTGTTCTTCTAGACCCATTTTAATCCATCATCACTGTTAGTCCTTGGTTTTGTCCATATTCTAAAATATTTAACTTATCTTTATTTTGTCAATATGTTTTTGAGATGATAGTAATGTCGAATTATAATACGATTCGATACTAAATTAACACGAATCTCGATTTTAGGACTTGATGGTAATTTAATATAATTTCACCATAAATCTTAATCAATTTAATAAATCTTAAATTGTTAAAACATTTTTTTACATGATATTCATGTCGGGACTACAATCAAATCCGATGTTAAATTGATATGATTTCTAATTTCAAAACTCGATAAAAATTTAAAATGATTTCACAATAAATAATAAATTCTTCAATATGCTCCAAAATAGATCCCATTAAATAAACCATAAAGAATTAATTCCCTCATATTAATTCGGAATTTACAAATGACTTGACTATTTATAAACTCCAAAATAAGATTAGAAATATTTTGATAAATACTATTTTTTAAAGAAATGATTTAGAAATAGAAAAATTCGAGTAAAATTGCTTAGAAACAAAATGTTTTGGGTGATTTTTATCTTGTCATAAATATAACCAACTTCTTATAGTAATCTCTACAACACCAGTAATTTATGTTTTCAAGTCTTCTTAAAGTACTAGGTGATGACTCTTTACTTTTTCAAAAGGACTCATGTCGAGTAGTGATACAAAGGAATGAAGATTCCACATAGAATAGACTCACTAAGGAGCAAGTTCCTAAAAGAACGTATTTCTAAAAGAAGTGAGATTCTTAGTGGAATAGACTCTTTGATGAGCAAATTCTTGGATGAACAGGTTCTAAGAGGAACATAGATTCTTAAAAGACTAAACTCTCTAAAGGACGAGTTCCTAGAGGAACATATTTATATAAGAATGGAGATTCCTATAGAAATAGACTCTTAGAGGAGCGAGTTCCTAAAGAAATATAATTCCTAAAGGAATGGATCCCTAGAGGAGTATTATCATAAGTTTTTAGAAGGACGTGGATGTAGGTTCTTGAAGAAATTATATTTTTAAAGGACCATCATCATAAAGAATCGTGGTTCTAGGTTCTATGAGGAATGTTACTATGAGTCCTTATTAGAAGTGGTCGTAGGTTTCTAGAAGAATGTATTCCAAGAGGAACATCATCGTAAGTTCTTAGAATAACGTGGCTATAACTCCTAGAAAAGCCAACTCTTTGAAGAAAAGTGGGATCTTTGAGGATGGATGGACTCCTTAGGGGAAAATGGGTCCCAAGGAAAGATTGACTCCCTGAGGGAGATAGATATGAAGAGGGTTGGAATCTCTAATGAGAGGTGGATCCCGAGAAGGGTTGGACTCTATAGTGAATGAGTTATCCCAAATAAGAGGATTTTGGAGCACATGTACCAAATTTTAGTATATGGAAAAAACCAAAGACTAACAAGTGATGATGGATTAAACTTGGGGAATGATACGATTGGCATCGAAGGTAGCAAAAACTTGATGGATTGAAGAAAAAAGGATGAGACGGACTATTAGGTGTGTCGTGGCAAGTGGTGAGACATGGTTGAACCTCTCTTTGCATTTATAGCATCGAGCAATGAGAAAATGGTGCCTTGACTAATGATGTTACTTTGTCTAATCGAGGTTGTGCTTGGTTGTCCACTAAGTGTTGCCGGTGGAGCTCCTATGGAGGTTTGGTGATTCATTTTCGCTTCTTTCTCCTTTTTTTTTCTTTTCTTTCGTTTACCGAGCCATATCGGTTTCTCTTTTCTTTTCTTTTTCCCTATTTTTTTATTCTTTTTGTCTTTCATCCCTTTCATTTTTACTTGTTCATTCTTGTCCATCCTGCATTAAAATGGACGCGCCTATCTAAATTTTTCTCATACAAGTTTTCTTTTTACTAATTGGTTAGTTATGTACAAGATGATTATCCGGGTTTGTCCTAGATGGTGAATATTAACTAATCATTGATGCGTGTCAAGCACAACCAAAAATAAATTATCTTACTCTTTATTTTTAAATTACGGATAGTGTGAGTATAGGTCGAATCCACAAAGACTAGTTATTCAAATTGATTCTTTAAGATCAGAATAAACCAATGAAAATAAATTAAAAAGAGTGATTTTTTTATAAAGTAATTTCGAAGAAAAGCGAACTCAACAACTAAAAATTTGACAAAAACAAGTATCGATTCAAGAGGAATTAATCACGACTACAAATTCATCACCGACATTGTGTGTGTGAGTGTGTGTGAAAAGTAAACCCTAATCTTCTCTACGTTCATTAATTTGAGGCAACATCTAAACTAAATACTTATTACTAATTGATTTGGTCCTAAGAAATCCTTTTCGGATTAATAAGAAGCTAATGATGAACAACAAAATTACCCAACATAACTTATTTAATTCATTCTCTTTCTCCCGTAAGCAAGCAATAAAAACTTGGTCCATAATCATGTTGTTGCCTAAGTGCTACTCTAATCAAGTTTCATAATAATTATGGATTATTACCTCAATTTAGCATTAGACCATGCAATTCAATTAATTAATACACATTTCAATCAATAGAATCACCTAGTCATAAACAAATAAAATCAAGAAATAAAGATATTTGAATAGAAGAATAATTTTGATTAAAAATATTGTCTCATAATTGTACTAACCGATTAAATTCTCTTGAATCAACTATAGAAAATTAGCCGGACATGAATCTAAAAATATCAAATATTATTCGAGAGAAAACATGAAAGGAGAGATATTTCTATCTTTACAAGTCCTTTTTAATCTCAAAAGATAGGAAATTAAAGTCACAATCGTAACCATTCTTAGAAATTAGTATTGGTGATTTCCAGCTTTGCATTCTTACGCAGATATAGACTATGTACATGCTGAAAGAGGGTTTTCAATCTTCGGAAGAGTTACAACCCTATTCCTCAACTTTCCAACACATCAAGCCTTACATCAAAAAAAGTCCAAAAATCGAGTTCTAGGCTAAGAACCGTAAATAACTCAACTAGTCCATTCAAACTTAGGAATTCAAATTCGTAGCTAAATTACTCGTTTAAACGGACATAGTTTGGACTCGGGCTTTTCATAATAATTATAGATATACTTTCAAATGCTTTCATGGGCTTGTCTTTTCATTAATTAGAGGTCTAAAACTTTATATATGAAATAAAATCTACAACTAGTCTCGAACCCTAAGTAGGATTTGGATCGGCTATTCGGACCGGACTATGAAACATTTTTTGGAGGCAAAAAAAAAAAAAAATCAAATTTTGACCCATGATATTATTTGGGAAAGCTTGAGATGTTCTCTATAAAATTTCTACGGACCATTTCTTCTAATTATATCACTAAGGCTACTGAAAAACTATAAAAAGCTTAGAACGTCTAAGTCAAACATGTTGAAATTTTCTAACTTTAAGCACAATTTCTTACAATTCTTAATTTTATGTTCTAAACATGAATATGGGCATTAATTATTGTAATAAAACATAAAACATAGCAAATAAACTAAATATTAATAGAATAAAGATATAATATAATATATCTATCAATCATGCTCATCAAAGTATGCCTACCCTCCTAGTTTTGGCCAAGTTTGGCTTTACTCGGATAGTGGACAATAAATGAGGGTAAACCTCCTACCTAATCTGCATAGTTAGTTGATGTTTAAAGAAAATAATAAAATATATGACAAGTGAATGTCAACATCAAAAATATGTTGCAAATTGGAATAATTACCACGTGATGGCCTTACCTCATTTTGTCTACTTTTTTGATGCTTTTTTTACTAAAATAATAAAATAATAGGAAAGCTTTTTTTTACTAAAATAATAAAATAATAGGAAACTAATAATTCATACATTTTTCATGAAGGTGTTGAAAAAATTCCATGTAATTTACTAAAATAATAAAATATTAGGAAACTAATAATTAATACATTTTTCATGAAGGTGTTGAACGAATTCCATGTAATTTAATTAACACCCAAGTAAAAAATATATGAGTATAGCAGAGATAAAAAAGATAACATAAACAAATAAATTGATCATCCTCTCTATTGAATGGTGATATTACAACAAATCTATACATCATTTTTTTGATGATGTGCTTCTTGAGTTAACAAAAAAAATTACCCCATTCGAAAATGATGGATACTTAAGTGGAGCATATATCGTGCAACCACATATGATGTTTCATATGGAGGAGGAAACCGTTATTTTTAGATTGGAGATCGGTAGATATGCATGGGAAACTAATTTTTGCTTAGTTTCCCATAAACAATTCCACTAACAATGCATTAAATTTTAGCATTTGAATTGATTATATTTATTACTCGGTGTCTTGAAGTTGTTGAAAAAATGATGGTGCTTTTGTTTAAAGGCCTACAAGAATGAAGCATAAGCATCGGTGTTAATGGTACTAAAAGATGCCTTAATGTGACCACTCTAATAGCTAAGTCATTATTTTGAATATATTGTGTATATTTTGAGAGAGAGAGAAAGATGGTTTTCCGAAATTATATGTGTGTTGGTGATGTTGAACATGTGTTTTATTAAAAAGAGAGTTGAGAGTCCCTATTTATGTAGTAGGAAAGTAATGGATATAAGGCATACCACTAAAATATTAGATTAAGGCTCATTTTGTTTGACGAAAAACAACTTTCAAGAGGAAAATCAATTCTAGAGAAGCTATTTTTCGGGAAGTTATTTTTCGAAAAAATATTTTCTCGACGTTTGGCAATTACATGAAAAAAGCTGCTTAAAAATATATTTCGGATTTTATTTGATACAAAAACAGGTTTGTAATTATTATATCAACGAATTTTGAGAAAACTTCAACAAGGCATATAACTATTTCATAATATAAGATGCATTTAGAAAAATTTAATAAATGTTTATAAATACTAACTCTAAGATTTAAAATCAAAAAATAAAATATGCATTTTTAATCATCAAACCAATTCATCAAAACTACTTGAGATAAAATCAATTCAATATTCACATTTAGTAAAAAAAAAAAAAAATTTCTAAGTAATCCTAGCATTGTTATTTTGGTAACTCAATTAAGAATTCTTTTTTTTTTTTTGAAAATTAACTCGATAATTTAGTCTAAAAAATTGTTTTACAAATTATTAGTTATCATTTCTAGATAATTATTCATTTGGTTTCAAAAGATTAATGTTGGAATAATTTATAACTAATTATTGACTACAATTACCAACAAAATTTTACAACCGATTAAAATTAGTCACAAATTATTAATTTAGTTATAAATGAATAGTGTTGAAAAAATAATGTATTTATTAATGAATTAATTTGCTTTAAATTTTTCACAAACGATTGCAGTCTTGTAATAATCATTTCTAATCATTTAAGTATAGTTTAGGTGGTGCTTGAGATAATGATTAAAAAAATAGAGATAAATTATTGAAATATTTATTATAAAAATAATTTTAAGGTGTAAACATGGTTTTTAAGAATATTTAATGTATTTATAAATCGAAATCAAATGTTAGTAGAAATAGAAAAAATAATTAAATAATTAATAATAATCGATAAGAAATAATTAAAAATTAATTTGATATATTTTAAATAAAAGGAGACAGAAAAAAATTATTAAAATATATCAAGAATAAGGTGAGTAGCGCGAAAAAGAGACAACTCTAGAGAGAGGAAAAAACATTTCTCTTTTTTCAACTCGAAAAACATTTTTTTAAAATTATTTTATCATTTTTCGTAGATTTTTTTCCTAAATACGAAAAAAAAAAATTGAAAAATAAGAGAAAATAAAAAAATAAGTTCCTCAGACTTATTTTCTCCAAACAAATATAGCCTAAAGTCCTGAGAGACTTCAAGAGAGATAGTCCACGATTATGAGAAGTCTATTCTTGTGGACTTTTGTAGGATGTACAAATTTCATACTTCTTTAGTTATCTAACAATACCTCAGTACATAAGATTCAACCTCGACACTAACATGTTCGGCCTAACTCGACTTGGACCCTAACATCACAATTAAGGCCAGATCAGACCAAGCCCTGATCATAACATCCCTGACACCTCCAGATCTTATTGGGGTCTAGCCTGACATTTCAGCTTTTTAGATCCGATTCATTATATAACAAACGTAGCCTTGAACCAGCTGGCACCCCTAGACCCAGCCCATCCCCAAGCCTGACCCATCCTTATTCTAACCCCACAACCAAACCACCAACCCCCAAAACACGAAACCAAATCAGATATTGCCTCAACCCAAACACGTTGGACCTAGTCGTTGTCGTTTCAGCATAATTTTAAAGTTTATGAGTATTTCTTAAATTGTTTTTCACTTTTTTTTTTAATCATGTAATCCTTCCTTTTATATATATATTTTTGGCAAAGGACACACTTATCCCCAAACTATCACTCGTTTCTCAATTGCCTAACCAAACAAAAAATATTTTGAATTGGTCCTCATATATCAGATCATTACCTAATTAATCCCCACCTTAAAAATATTCCTTTAAAAGTATAAAAAAAAACTAAAGACTAGTATTGGTCTAAAATGATGTCACTCTCGTCATGAATTGGGTAACGTTTGCTAGACGCCGCGCGAGGGGGGGGGGGGTTGGCGGGGGTGTGTTGGGAATAGTTAATATCCAATTGAAAATCTTGTGACATTTTTTAGGGAAAAATTTTCTTTATCCTATATATATATATAGTGTTTACTGCGAGTTGAAATGTTGCAAGCTATTTACTTTATACAATCATCTAATTCATTAAATTTTAAAAAATTATAAAACAAAAATTAGGAATGTATTGACGAGTAATCAGTGTTTCAAATTTTGGGAAAAAAAAAGGATGGCACTGGCAATTATTTTCACCAATGTAACGGTGAGAATGCTAGATATATCATTAAGCTAGTATTATCGTTCAAGTGAAAATCCATGAACCCTCTTTCCTTTCTTTGGGTTCTCTTTTAGTAAAAGAACCTTAGCCTCTGCCGGTGATTTTTTCACTAGTGGTAGCCTTTCTTCTCCTTAATCCTTCTTCATCTTTTTTCTTTGTTTTGTTTTTAAGTATATTAACAATTTAGATCTAGATTTGATTTGTACACAAAATTTCTACATTGTTATGGTATTCTGTCATTAGAATAAGTTTTTTTTTTTTTTTTCCTTTGTTGGGTTGTGGTGGATTTTTTTTTATTTTTTTGTTAAATGAAAGAAATTGATTTTTTTTTTGACAATTTTAAATGGTTGAGATTTTCTATCAATGAGACCTAGTAGTATGGTTCATTTTTCTATTAATTTATGGTGATGCTAAACTCAACTGTGTTGGGTAATATATAAACATTTTTGCATTTTTTCTAGTCATTCTTTATGAAGTTTCAACGAGTTTTTATTATTGTTCATAAAAAAATTATTTATTATCTAAAACATAATTGTTCATCATTTTTGTAAGCGGATTTTATCTGGCTTTTTCGATGTAACAAGTTGTAATTCGCTTATTAGTTTTTACTATCATTGTGGCGCAAAACCAATGATGTAATTGTTTGATTTATAATATAAATAAAATTACTATCTGTTATTTAAAAAATAATGAAATTCGGGAACCTATATATGGCTGCAAAATTCAAATACGAGTAGAAGATTATCCTCAAAAATTAGCCATAGACTATTACTATATATAAAGCTATGCATTTTTTTATAGGGTTTTGCACATGTATGGTCCGTGTATTTTTTAAATTATTTTGATCGAAATCTTATTTTATTTTATTTTTCTGTTGATTGATTTTATTTATTCTTCGTTTTGTTTTATTTTTATCCCTTTGTCATATAACGTTGTTAGTTAGTGAGTTGACATAGCACGTTCACTCCCAAATGGTATCATACATGAAACTTAAAAAACAATGACTCAATCAAAACAATTCAAAGAGTATAAGGCTTCAATCAAAACAATTCAAAAAACCCAAGAACCAAATTATTACTTCTCTTTTAGTTTATTTATTTTTTTTTTTTTTAACATCATTCTAAATGCATGAAATGTGTTATATGTGAGATCTCATCACAACAAAACTATAAAGTTTTTATTTATTTTAAATAATGTTATAATAAGTTAAAGACAATAATAATAAAAAAAGAGAATCTAACATGCAATGGTAAGAACAAAAATATGGTGATGTGCAATATTGATTAGCTACGGATTCTTAGTTAATGTGTCTAATTTTTTACAAAAAGTAAGAAATTTTAAATATTTAACCAATTCAAGTAAAAAAATAATATTTGCATTGATTCCTTATGTGGAATACGATTCACCGCATTGAAGATGGGTTTTTTTAAAAAAAATAATTTGTTCTCTATAATATTTGAGTTGTTTTGATTGAAACTCTATACTCTTTGAATTATTTTGATTTAGTTTTTTTTATTGGCGTTCCATGTATGGCATTTATTATCCATTTAAGAATGAACGTGTCATGTAAGCTCACCAATTAATAACTTTATAATGGAGGGATGAAAACAAAATAAAGTAAAAAGTTGAGAAATTTAATTAATACAAAAATGAATATACAATCTTAATTAAGATAATTTAAAGAGAATAAAGACTACAAAACCCTTTAATTAAACTTAGCCCAAGGCTAAAAAACCTTTTAAAATAACTTCTAAGTTCTTAATTGAGGAGAAAAAGAAGAAGTTATTTATTGCTTTAGTAGCTTGAGGATGCTTTACCCCTTGTTTGGATAAGGAGGAGAGTGGAGGAGAGGAAAGAAAATAGGAAAGAAAGGAAAGTTTTCCTCCATTTGGTTTGGAGAGGAAAGCAGTGGAAAGAAAAAAAAATTAAAAGAATGTCTTTTTGGTGGGATCCATTTTCCTCCTAAAATTGGGAGGAAACGATGAGAAAAGTATGAGACATATCTTTTATTTTTTATTTTTTATTTTTCACATTTTACCCTTGCCTTAGCCGCCCCCTCATTTTCTTCTCTCTAGTAACGGATCTACAAAACAGATATGTAAATCAAGTTATCGAACGTTTTATCCACCACCAAAGGCCCCAAAAAAGATGGACTCGCTAATCAAAGAGTCTCTCTTACCAAACCCCCTCCACCACCATTCATAACCCACAAATCCACCCTACATTTCCTTCTCTACAAGTCCCCAAAATCAAAACTTGCATTAGATTTCTTCGTTCGTCGCTCCACCCGCTTCGTTTCCAAGCTCTATTTCGGGCGGCCCATAACCACCATGGGTACTTGCCACACCTCGGTCGCCCAGAAGCTCTCCGAATGTAATAGAGTATGGAAAAACGAGGAGGCCCTTGAAAATGTGTTGCTTAATTTCAAGTCTCGTCTTTTGGGTCGGATGATTATATTTTCTTGCTTCGGGAGCTTGGTAATCGAGGAGACCGTAAGAAAGCCATTTGTTGCTTTGAATTTACAGTGAAAAGGGAGAGGAAAAGGAACGAACAAAGTAAATTGGCGAGTGCCATGATTAGTACTCTTGGTAGGTTAGATAAAGTAGAGATTGCTAAGAGTGTTTTTGAGACTCGCTTTTATTTATACAAATTTATTATAAGTATTTAAATATAGAAATATAATTATAGAAGTATTATAGTAAATATACAATAATACATTTTCTTTCCTCTCTCTTTTTATAGTTATCCAAATAAGAAAAATATACTTTCTTTTCTTTTATTTTTATTCTTATCTAAACAATAAGTGAAAAATAATTTTTTTTCTCTCAAGAGAAAATATCAAAACAAAGGGTTTTGTAGCTTGAGGATGTTTTAGTCTAAAGATTTAAAAGGTTTTCTTTTCGTAATTATAAACAACGTAAGGAAATTCAAACAAAGCAGCCAATGAAATTAAAGAGAGAAAGGTGCTTACGGTCTTTTAGATTTCGAGTGTTGAACCTTATTTAAGAAGATCGGACATGTTTCAATTAATGGTGTTGAAGTTTGAGAGATGGGGCAGGGAAAGAGGTACGAAAGGAGGTGTTGATAGAGCATTTAAAAACTAGTTTTCCTGAATTGACCTCTAAAATGAAAAGAACGCCTTTTGGCCCCGTCAAATTCAGTACTTGAGATTTGGAACCTGGACCCGTTCTTTGGCGAAAATGGAAGAGGGAGGTGGGAACAGTATGGAGGGTAAATGAGAAGAGATGGGAGTAGCTTAGTATCACCATCACTTCACGTGAAAAGCTGTCACGTTGTGCTTGGACTAATTCAATCCCAAGAACCGAACCAAAGCCCCATGATATACATTGCATTCAATATGTTTTTGATATTTAAGCTTGATTAATGCTCTCGTTCGATCAAATTTTTCATATGAAGTGGGCATTGGGATCCAAAGCTATAACTTGTAGCAAATATACTTTCTGCTTGGAATAACAAATTAAAATACCATATTAATAAATAAGCTACGACAAGAACAACATTACAAATTACCAACAATAATTTGAAAAACATTATTTGAACATTTGCATGTGCATCTACATATAATTTCTGATGTATACTTGCTCAATTGGATAGATGTGTTTGATGGGATCCATCGAGAGAAAGTTTAGATGGACGCTAAAAAGATCGTCTTCACCAATCCTTAAAAGCCACAATCAACTACCTTTCTCTTTTTAGATTCTTCATTACTGTTCATTCTTGCAAATCAGAAGTTGACATCCATTATCTAAAAAAAAATTACGCGATAAATGTTCTAATTCGACCAATAAAAAAGAAAGTATTTTTTCTTTTTATGTACTTTGTATTTTTTTTATTGATATTATAGTTAATAAAATATCTTTCAATTAGCATTCACATCAAATTAAAATTTATCATTATTTATTCGATAATCATACGTAGAAACCACATCAAAAGGATAAGCTGCCTCAATAAAAAGTTTACAACCATAAAGTTTACAACTGAATTGAATCAAGTGCACTTCGTATACAAGATGACTCTATTTGAGGCTGAGAAAAAGAATAAAATAATACAAAAATTAAAAAAAAATTTATTTATCTAAGACATTTGATTTGAGTGAATAAAGTTTTAATTATTTAAATAAATATTTTCGAATTCAAGTCCGTATGTATGTAAAAATTTTTTTGAATAACTACATTTATTTTGTACGCTCAATAGAATAACAAAAGATTAATCTGAATTTTTAAATTTTGAATATTTCAAAAAATTTAAAAAAAAAAATTATTTCTTCACATATAAGTTTTTGAGTTCTCTATAAAGAAAATACAATAAGTTTAAAAAATTTATTGTGAAACCAAGTGCAAGTAACAAGCTTTAATGAACTTGCAATTACCTACAGTCCAGCGTAAGGAATCATTTTTTTTTTTTTACAATAGCTTTATAATCAAATGATTTTCATTTGATTTCACTGGCCAAAAAATGTTACTACTTCATCTTCATGTCACATATGGCTTAAAAAATCAAATAATTGAAAAAACCAAAGCCACGCTATTCGTTTCTTTTTTTTTTTTGGAAAAAAAAGCCTCAAATTTCAATTATTGGACAATTCACTAAATCAAACAGTGTACCCACCATAGCTTAAAAAACAAGAGGACAAGATGCGATTTCTAGATCGCATAGAGAAAGAGAGAGAGAGAATTGAGAAAGTTTTTGTATTCAAAGGGCATATATTGACAAATGGAATAATTACACTTTGCCATGTGGTGATGCACCAAAAAGGGCAAAAAAAGAAATTACATACCCTACTGTGCATATCTAATAGCCGAAACTACCCCTCCTCCAATTGCCCACATGTCTAAACCAAATAAAACGCTAATGCTGCCACGCTTGCGTGCATATTACCAATTAATCCTCTCAATAGTCACGTGCATCCCTACTCCAAACACCATCGGCCCACCACCCACACACACCATTCACATTCTACCATCCTCCCAAATATCCCCTCAATCCCTAAAAAGAAAGAAAATTTGAGAAAAAAAAACAATGATAAATTTCTTTTCTTTGTATTTTCGGCAGAAATATCATCATTATTGCAACTTTTCCTTTGGTCAAGAAGTATAAAACAAAGGGAATTGTGATAAGGTGTTATAGCCTGAGGATTTTTATCTCTTTAATTGATTCTCTTCTTTTTCATTTTTGTTTTTTTCTTTTTATCCTATTAAACTTCTTGGGCATTATCTGGGGTGCTAAGAGGGAAACACGTGTCCTCTCCACCAGTGTTCCAAAGAAAATGAGCATAATTAGCAGCATAATAAGAGTTTGCAGGGTCAGCAGAAATGGCTTCTAAGAAAGTTTCCTCAGCTGCCCACAAGTCCTTCCTCGCATGCCATAGAAAGCTTGCGTACTTGCTGTACGCCTCTGCATCTGGTGGCTCCACCCCTGTTGCTTTCTTAAAGTATTCCTCTGCTCTGTTAATTTACACATAAAGAAAAGGGTTTCTAATTAGTCAACCAATTTGTTAACTTGATGGTTGTAAAAGCCCTAGCTTACTAAAAGATGAAGCACAGAAATAGTATTATATAAATAAACAACAAGTGATAGTCAACAGACCAAGCTATACGCAAGTTGAAGAAAATCTTAATGGAAAAAGACACGTAAAAGATCACGCGCAGAAGAAGATATTTCGCACGAAAGTAAACCACACACCACACATTCCTCTATCAGGACTTGGAAAGAAAAGCGAGCAGAAAAACGACAAGTCAAAATTTAAAGGAGCCATGTAGTCGAGAAAAAAAATGATTTTCTGGACTCAAAAACTTGATCAATGCCCAACTTGCCACAATATCATCACACTTAACGAATTGTGCTGCTTGCTAAACTTAGCTACCTTGAATCTTGGCAGTAGTTTTTATTGACAATAATGAAATAGCCATTTGCAGTGGAATGAACACATGTAAGAAACCAAGAAAAGGGTAGGCAGAGATAGTGTAGATTTTTACCTGTCATAATCGTGGACAACCGTGTAGAGGAATTGAGCATAATTGGCAAGGAGGAGAGGATTGTTAGGGTCTTGAGACAATCCCATCTGATATAGTAAATCTGTTCTAAAATACTCTGCATAATCATCTGCCTCAATCTTGGCGTTAATAGGTGAAACAAATCTCTGCATGGTTTCATGATCAAGAGATTCGTCTCTCGATGAAGATTGCATTTTTGAAGCTTCCTCCACAATTGAATTCCATAGACTCAAGTCCTCTTCTCTACTCGCTTGCTCTGATACTGACTCTGCCTCTCTTGATGTCCCTAAAGATGGCAATTGAGAAGCCCCATCAGGGAGAATTGTTCTAAATTGGTTCGACTGATCGAACCATCCATCGCCTTCGGTGCCACTGGCAGCTGATCGGACCTTTCCACCACCCCCATTATTGCCCCCAATTGCAGTTGTTTTACCACTTGAAGATGATGCCAAAAACGTCTTTACTGATGAAGAATCAAACTTTTGATTCTTTTGGTCTTGGATCTCAACAACAGATATACTCTCTGTTGTAGCTGCATAAGACCCTGCATTCGGTGGAGCTGCAAGTGCAGTGTTATTGGCCATGGAATATACAGTAAAGTTTGCAAGGAGAATCATCACATACACCATAAGGGTAGGTGTATGTGAGAACACTTGCTGAAACAACCAAACAAAAGAAGCATGCATTTCTTTCTGCACACGAACAATAATGCCTTGCAAATCTTCAGTGAATAGAAATTCTCTCATTTGCAAACTATGACTATGAAGTTCTCGAATTATAAACACCATAGAAGAAAACGCCTTCTTCACTGAACAATAAGCGGATTCCCCTGCTTCTCTGAACCCTTCTTGCCATTGCATCTTTCTCTTTATCATTCGAAGCGAGAGCGGAAGATCAACACTATTCGCCTTCCGTTCAATACTTGCTGGAATTATATCATCATTCCCTGACCAATCCGGTGGCTCTTGCCGGATTTCTGGCCACGGAAGCTCCACTGAATCCAAAGGAAACTGCCTTTGTTCCTGCACTAGATTTGACGAATCATCACTCATACAGTTATTATAAATGCCGCCGCCATTAATACCGCCAAAGTCTTCTCCAGAATGAGAAAGAATCTCTGATTCCGAATCCCCTGCGTCACTGCTATTGTCATCATCGTCAGAAAGCTGGAGTCTGTGAGCCAATTCTTGAATTTTCTTGGAAAATTCTTCGTCAGAAAAGGCATCCAAGCTAGCACTGCTAGCTCTTTTTATAGTCTGACCTCTTGATTTCTGAAACTCGCAAGAACGAGTCCTCTGTATCTTCGTTGTTAATGGAGTTCCAAACAGAGCACATCGGTCTAGTCTCTGTACGTATCTACACGCGAGCATACCACCTCCAGCTCCATCGAAACGACGCTGTCGTTTTGAAGATGGAGATGAAATTGCAGAGGCTAGAGTTTGAGAGGAAGATGGTGAATGATGAATTATTGGCTGGGACCATTGAAAACATGTAGTTGTAGCAACTTTCACCCCCATTTTTTTTTCTCTTTTTTTTTGTCAAAGAAAAGCTAAAAGGAAGCTTAGAAAAAAGAATCCAATTCCCTTAGATCTGCTGCAGCTGCTTATACTCTTTGCTTTCTTTTTCACTTCTTACTTCACTCGAACCTGGAAAATAAACAAGAACAGAAAATAAGCCGCAATATATGAAAAAAATAAACAAACTGCGAATCCCGGTAACCAAATCATTACTTTCCATGAAAATCGGATCGGAAAACGGAATTCAAAAAAGCTGTTAAACGGCACGAAAAGCAATAGCAACATTGAAGTGAGATCCAAGAAATAATGACCAGTTCAAGACAGATTTTTTGCAGGAACTTACGTGAGATATGATGTACAGTTTTTCGATTGGAAATCGGAGATTTAAACTGGCGAGAAACTGAAAAGCAAAGCACAAACCGTAACTCCAGCTTATCAGGAAGAGGGAGAGGAAAGGCTATCTCTGTCTATTATATATAAACCCCACTGACACACACGAGCTCTCGTTTGGTCTCTTTTTTATATTATTATTATTAAAAAATCTCCCACACTGGAGCCAGTTTTGTTAGAGACAGAGCCAGTTTAAGAGAGTAAAACAAGGAACACAACTACTGTGTTCTGAAGGGGTAACAGGGAATCTGGGTAACCAGTCATTTTATTGCTTAATGGTTGTTTTTGTTTTTGGTTGTTTTAATTTGGATCCGGGTCAGCTGCCACTATGTTTGGTATGTACTAAGAAGAAGAACCTGACTGGAGTCCTCAGCGGCTCGTTTCACGGACGATTTGGATCTCATCTTTGCCGTTCTTAAATTGCGCCACGTGTTCACACCGACCTCTACAGTTTAAACCGTGAATTCACCGACTGTACATCTTGCTTTATTGACACGTGTGAACTGTCTGCAAAACCAGACGTAGTTAAAGGAGAAATTTTATAATAATCAAAATAAGCAACTAGTGACATGTATAGTAATTATTTTATATTTATAAAAAAATAAAAAATTTAAAAGAAATTAAACGAATGTGAAAATCTCTTATCACTTTTAATGAATATGAATATAATAATTTATTCTTTTTATGTATTTATCTCTCTCCTTAAAGTAGATCTATGAAGTAACTATCGTATATGTTACTTATTACTCTTTTAATATTATAAAATTTCTCGTAGTTAAACATCTAAAATTTAAATTAGTAAATTATAAATTAGTTTATTTATTTTCTAGAAACAAATTAATTAATTTTTTTAATTTTAAAATATAATTTTTTAATCAATATTGATCAAACTTAATTTAATATTATTTTCTTAATTGTGCTTCCATATTTTTTATTTTTGAAACAAAAAACATAATAAATTAAAAAAAAAGAATTAAGCTATACAAAAATTTAAAAATTTAAAAATTAAATAATTATTTTTTAAAATAAAAGAGAGTAATCAATTAGTTTCTCAAAATTAAAGCTACTAATTTATAAGTTACTCAAATTATTTTGTCCGCAAAATCAATAGTGATTTAGACTAGAGAGAGATGGACAGGAACTGTACAGACGAGGTGAGTGATTTTCCACGGTAGTCTTACTTGAAGAAAAAGATCGTTAGCTAGCTAACTTTTATCGAAAAGGAAAACCACATTTAACCATGTTTTGACCTTTTCGGTGCTTTCTTTCTTTATTTTTATTTTTAAGCTTGGATTTTCTTTAAAAAAAAAAAAGGAAATAGAAAACGAGGAAAAAGAAAGAACCTCAATTCTGACTGCTGATTCTAAAAAATAATACTCGGAATAATATATGCTAAACAAATTGAAACGATATGCTACTAATCTATATAGACGTAATTATTTTTTTGATATATATAAATAATTATTTTTATTTTATAGAATTATAATTGATGATTTTAGATGAAACATGTCAATCAAAATATTTTAGATATGTTATGCCCAAAAACCAGATACGTGATCTCCTTAAGGGTCAAGGGTTGCTAGTGCCTTAACGAAATCCTAAATAATACTTAAAAAAAAAAGATTCATTCCACCAACTATTATGGAAAAAAAAAAGCATGCATTTAATAGAGATATTCGTTAAAGATTACCCTTGTTCAATCGACACCAAACACGACAATATTAGTGTCGTGAGAGAACAAGTTACATCAAGAGTATAGGTCTCTCAAGTTGGCATAAAAGACAATCGACATAAAGGAAATGATCTTTCTACTCGCCTCTAACATGCAACTTGATAGAAACTTCGCCTATATAAAAACTCTATCTACTAAGGATTTCAAGTTACCAATGCTCCACTCTTTAAAATATATTTGCTATTATTATCTATACCACTCATACAAAGATAAATAAAAACCTAATTAGATCATTCCACTCTCCGGTCATTTACTTGACTATTAGTGGCCTCTCAATCTATTATGAGGATTTTTTTTCAAGTACACCCATAGAAATAAACACCAAGAAATGATAAATCTTCATCATCCATCATCGACCACATGTATTCTAATTACTCGTTCAAGTTTTTAAGACTCATCGGTTGGCACTATTTATGAAAAACTATTTTAAAAACCTAATTTCTCATTTCTCTATGTTATCTCGGTGTTTTTTTTTTTTGGGTTGTTCAACAAAAAACTCCAAGTCACACGACCCTATTAGATCATACAAGTCTCGATAACTAACCTATGGACATCGTCGGCATGTACGTAACCTTATCGAAGCATTTTTAATGGTTTACTCGGATAAAGGTGTTAACCTCACTTCCACTAATGTCACAAGCACCTCATCACGTTATACATCTAGAAACTCATGCACCACCACTTGCCAAAAGAGCCTAATCTTCTCTCTATATATAAAAACGGACGTGATCAATGCTCTATTAGAGAAGAAAGAAAAGGACATAATGATGTGAGAAAAAATGAATGAAGGCATTGATTCTATCTAAAAGCTTGAGAAAGCGACCCTTCTTTTCGTTAAAAAAAAAAACAAAAAACAAAACCTAACGAGATAAAGCTCTTATGGGGGAAAAGAATGAGAAGAATGTTAGAGCACCATTACAACGCTAAAAACAAACACAATAAACATTGCATTAGTAAAGATTGTCATAAAAAGCATCATAAAAGTACCTTCTTACCTCTTCGGTGAGTCCGGAACCTAAGCATCATGTGTCAAAAGAAATCTAGAAGCCTCATTTTGGCCGGACTTGGACCATTACGACCACATGTTCCAAGCTTATCCTTTAGCTCTCGTATTCCGAACACAAAACCCTTCAAAGATTTCATATTTGAAAAGATAAACTTAGACTTGTGCAACGATTCCGCTAATTTTAAGAAACATGTAAAAAATTAAAAGGAACCTCGAGTTGGTACTTGTGAGAAAGGAATTGTTAGTGTAGTTGCCCAAGATCAAACTATGTTTGGATATATTTAAGTTATTATATTATTCCATCATTTATTTTATTAATAATAAAGAAGTTTTTATATTAATTCTTATGTTTTATGTTTATTTATTCGGTAGAATTACATATAAGTCCTAATGATATATATTTGCATTGATGGTAGATCAAAAGACATGAGATAAACACTAATGCACATAAATGATATCATTAAATGTATCAAGTTATAAGATCGCCAATAATGGACATTAACTATAAGCGGTTAGACTTGTGAGTGTTATGCTTATGCTATATGATACTAGTAGGAGACCTAACACTTATAGGTATGGTGATGCCAAAGTAATCACTTAAGTGATTTATATTAGAGAACATATCATCGGACTTGACTCGTCATGAAAACTCATTTGGTTTAGTCTATGAGAATCTCATACGAGATGAGTATAACTAGTCCTTAGACTTAAAGTCATCACGGTTATCCCATTGGAGGATTTGGTACTTTGAAACTCGTTTTGATAGATCCAAGTAAAGAGTTGCATGTGGTCGATCCATTAGGTGCACTAGGAATGGCTAAAATAGGACATGTCATTCTTTGTATGCTAAAAGAGTTATCACATTACATTTATGTTTCCTCAAGAAATCTATGGTCTTGGTAGGAGTACACTAATAGAGTATAGTTGGTTTACTCTAAGAGCTAAGATATTTGATAATCGAAGAACATTAGTGTGATCATAATCGAACAAGACTAATAACCAAGTTTGAGATCACATTATGATAAGTTGACATAAGGATTGAATTGTATGGTAACCATACTCGTGAAAGGTAATTATGAATTAATTAATCCTTCTAAAAAATTGGGTAGTCATGAGCCTATCTTGACTTACGAATCAAGAGATAAAAGATGTATCTTTTATTTTAGATATATTGCTAATATATCTAAGAGCCTATAAAGTCACACGTATAAATTTAAGCATTCACATTATTAAAGAGAAGCAAAGATGTTGAAAAAAGTTTCTAATTATAAAATTTTCCTATTTTAGGAAAGGCTTCCAAAAACAAAAAGTTTCCTAAAATGAAAAGTTTCATATTCTGGAAATCGAGTGCCCTAATTTGGAAGTTTGTTCTAAATTTGAAAGAAAATAACCTAAAATGAAAATTAGTTTTCTAATTTAGGTTTAAAGGTAATTTAGGAAATTGTTTCCTAATATGGGGCAACTAAAATTATCTAACGTAATTTATTTAAATAGTCCAAATTAATAAATTAGGACAAAATAGTTTTGAGCTAATATGTTTAATTAAAAGCTTTTAAGATATTTTGGTGGGAGCATAAATATAAACCTCATAGGATAAGGATGAATGTTATAAAGATAAAGATCAAAAAGCCCATATACAAAATAACTCTTAATCCTTAGAGGATTAGGAAGCAATAACATGGAGTCCTTTAGGGACTTATTGCCACCCTTCCTTTTCCTCAAGCCTCTCCTATAAATGTAAGAGAGAGGTATAACAAAGACTAATGTTTTTAAGGGGAGAAAATTCGACACAACTCAAAAATAAACGGAGGAGAAAATTGTTTTCTTGTAACCCTAGCAAGCCACTTCTCTTCTCTTTCTCTTTAGGTCGTCGCAAAATTACCTTAATTAGACTTCTATAGAAAACACTAAACAAGTTAGAAAAGGTGGAGCTAGCACTCTATCAAATTTTAATGCTTCTATTGTGGATGCTTGGACCGCATGGATTATCGATAAAAGTCGGACACTTCTATAGCTTTTTTCTACGAAGGTTTAAATCTATCTTACAAGAGATAACTCTCCATTCATCGCTTTAATTCATAAATGTATGGTTAATTGATTCAACAACATGATCTCGAGCCTTTTAGATGGAGAAAACTTTTGTTTTATTCTCGCTCCTCCATAGGATACATGATATTTCAATTAGTATCGAGCCTCCATTAAATTTTTGATGATATGTTTTGTTAAATATGATTAACTGCATGAATGAGCTATGCTCGATTATATATCTTATATTTTTGGTATTTTATAAGAATTTAAAACTAAAATTTAGATTAAAATTCGTGTGGGAGATCGAGGATGACGTTGGCACTCGTGCATACGAACACCTCTAACTCGGTCATGCAATAGGCCGGGCCGGTGTATAAGGCACACTAGGTAATAGGCCGGGCAATTATAAACCAAGATACGAGGCAAGCCCGCATGCAAAGCCCACGAGCCGAGTGCTAACTTGTCAAGCCAAAGGTCGGGTGTGTGCGAGGCCACTAGCCAAGCACTTGCATGTCAAGCTCGCCGATCATAGGTAAGCACTCACGAGCATACGAAGCCAAAGGCTTAAGCATCGAAGACCGTAGGCCCTCGAGGCCTAAAAAGCACATGGGCTCGAGGCACGAAAAGTTTTAAAATTAAAATTTAGATAAATTTTAATAAATTTATAAAATGAACAAAACATGGATTTATAATTGGGATTTGAATGATAAGTATGAGTTGACCTAGTTTATAGGAATGAATGTTTGTAATTTTTTTGGATAAAGAGGACATGTGCGTCCCGCTCGCTCTAGTGCTCTATTACTCTACTATATTTTTCTTTTCACCTTACTCCCCTCGAATATAACTTGAGGTGTTTTATTTAGATAAATGTAAAAGTAGAAAATAGGAATTAGAATAGATATAAGGAGAAGAAGCCAAGAAATGAAAACATATCTCAAAGAATTTATAATAATTTTTTACCTAGGTATTTGACCTACTCGGTCTCATTGTGGCTCGAGGGACTAGTATTAGAGATCCATTATCCTCAATCGGTTCTTGTGTTATGCATGAGATATATGTATTTATATTATGTGATTAATGTTAGAATGCATATAAGGACTAATGAGATTAATTACTAGCATGCCTCCTAGGATGAAACCTACCAAATTAAAATCCTTGAAATTAAATATTAAGTTAAATGTTTTTCAATATTATGAGGAGGGAACTCTTTTGGTCATTATTGACTTGTTAAGATAACTCAAGGACACTTATTTCTTAAGAAAAACAACCGACGGGTCACGTAATGTCCTCAAATATTGGGTCTAACTTAAAATGAGTTATTGAATCTATTGAGATAACTCAAGGTCCAATAAACTTATAGATAAAGATTAGTATTCACATAAGATGCGATATGACAATGAGTTATCATGCTAATGGCATTAGGAATTGCATTAGATACAATTGGTAAGGAGTTACCTACCTAATCCTTCATTTATGACTTATTAAGATAACTTAAAGTTAATGCATGTTAGAGGATAGAATCCCAACCGACTAAGAAAGACGAATCGAAAGTCTTCTCGAGTCTTATATATGAAGGTTATAGAACTTGAAGAAAATAGTGAGAATAAATATAAATTTTACTTCTTTAATTTATGCTTTGTTTTATTTATGTAATTCAATTAACCAAATCATACTTTTTTCTATCTTGTCAATGTTGTTGCACGGTATGATTGGTAATACATCAATGAGATTGATAATTAATGAAACTAATGCCTTAAATTGTGCAAAATTCCTTGACTTGAAAATGAAAAGAGGAATGTCCTTCAATATGAGAAAATGCTCTATAAAAAAGACAATGAGGAAAATCATGAATGAGTGCAAAAGAAGAGTTTTGAAAGCACGTCATGTATTTATGTTATTGAAGTAAAATTTTTTACTTCTAGTCCTAGATCATAGGCATTTGATACTCGGATGTAGTGTACATATTTGCATAAATTTGAAAGGACTAAAAAAATTAAGAAAAATCACTTCGAGTGGGGTTGATCTACGTGTGGGTAATAGTTTAAAAGGTGTAGCATTAGCGGTAGGCACCAATAAGTTAACACTACCATCCGAAATTGTGATTACACTAAAAAATTGTTATTATATTCCTAACATGACAAGGAATATCGTTTCCATTTCTTGTTTGGACCAAATGGTTTTTCATTTTTATTTAAGAACAAAAGTTCCTCTTTTTATAAAAATAATATTTTATATGAAAATGCTGATATAAATAACAATCTATATGTTTTAAATATAAACACAAATATATAATATAAATATGAAAAGACTCAAGACTAACGATCTAAATAAAACTTATTTGTGGCATTGTCGATTAGGCCATATAAACGAAAATCTCATGTTCAAAGTGTATGAAAATGGATATCTAGAATTATTTGATTATAAATCTTATGATGTCTATGAATCTTGTCTACTTCGCAAATTGATGAAATCCCTTTTAGTGGAAAAACTAAAAAAGGTATCGATTTCTTAAGCATCATACATAGTGATGTATGTAGATCTATATCCACTAAAGAAAGAAGAGGATATGATTATTTCATAAGCTTTACCGATGGTAGATTGTAGTTTGGTTATTTATATTTGATGAGACATAAATCGAAGCATTTAAAAAGTTCAAAGAATTTAGGTTTAAAGTCGAAAAATAAATAAGCAACAATATTAGGGCACTTCGATCGGATCGAGGTGGAGAATACTTAAGCATTGAATTTTTATGTCATTTAAAGGAGAACGAAATTCTCTTACAATGTACCCCACCTTAAACACCATAAATGAATGGTGTGTCCGAAAGGCGAGAATAGAACATTATTAGATATGGTCCGGTCTATGATGAGTAAAACTGATATTTCCCTTTCGTTTCAAGGATATGCACTCTTTACCATAATATTTATTTTGAATAAGGTTTTAATAAAGTTCGTTGATCAAACACCATATGAGATATGGAAAAAAAATTTCTTTCCCGAAGATTTGAGGTTGTGAAGCATATGTCAACGTTTGGACCGAGATAAGCTAGGGCCTAAATCAACAAAATGTAAATTTTTGGACATCCAAAAGAAATAAATAGATATTATTTTTACCAATCACAATAACACGAGGTGTTCATCGCTAAGTATGTTATATTCTTTGAGAAGGAATTTATAAATGCTAGCACTTATTGGAGAAAAGTTGAACTCGATGAGGTTCGAGAAGACTCACGAATTGATACTCAATAAGAGGAACCCTCTAAGTATAAAAGTTATAAAGCATTGTAACTATCCTATAAATTGAAACACCAAAACTTCATAGGTTTAAGAGAATTTTTTACGAGTCTAAAAGATATAGCCTTCTAGTTTCTATATATACAAACATGTCTATTAAATAAGATAACGAACCTAATACCTATGAAGAAGCAATGTTAGACATTGACATCAAAAAATGATATGAGGTTATGCAATTTGAAATGGAATCCATGTACACTAACCAAGTATAAACTTTGGTTTATCCATCTAAGGGTGTCAAACTTATTGGGTGTAAGTGGGCCCTTAACAAAAAGATTGACATGGATAGATATGTATATACATACAAAGCTAGATTAATGGTAAAATGATAACGACAAAAACAAAGTATTAATTATAATAAAAAAATTTTATTAGTAGCAATGGTTAAATTCATTTGGATTATGCTTATGATTACTACATATCATGACTATAAGATATGATAGATAGATGTTAAAACTACTTTCCTTAATGAAAAATTAAATAAAGATGTGTAGATGACACAACATGATAGTTTTGTCATCAAAGGACATGCAAATAAGATTTATAAATAACAAAGATCTATTTATGAACTTAAGTAAACATCAAGGAGTTAGAATCAATGTTTTTATGAAACAATCAAAGAGTTTAACTTTTCACAAAATGAAAATGAAGCTTGTATATACAAGAAGGTTAGTGGGAACATAATTGTTTTTCTTATGCTATATATAGATAATCTACTACTTATCAAGCAACAACACCATCATGTTACATTCCATAATAGAATGAGATATCTAAAAGGAATTTCCCCAAGTATGACATGAGAGGGCAACCTATATTATAAGAGTCGAGATCTATAGAGATAGATGACTTAGAATGTGAAGGGTCTCTCAAAGTAGATAGATATGATACTAAAAGGTTTAGCATGGAAGAATCAATAAAAGATTTCTTCCAATATCATATAGCTTGATGGTTAACAATAAAGGATCCATAACATGTGGCTAAGGAACCAAGGTCTCATCAAAGGTCCAAGCATGTACTCGTGACGCTACCAATTAGCTAATCCCTCGGCGAAGCCTTTGTTAGAGCTAAAACATGAATCTCTTACTTGATCGTTAGGATTAAAGGACATCGCTGGTTAGCTCTAATACCGATGAAAGATTGTTAACATAGGTGCCTAAGATCAAACCATATTTGGATAGGTTTGAGTTATTATATTACTACATCATTTATTTTATTAATAATAAATAAGTCTTTCTATTAATTATTATGTTTTATGTTTATTTATTTAGTAGAATTGGATAGAAGTTCTTATAATATGTATTTGTATTAGTGGTTGATTGAACGATGTGAGATAAATATTAATGCACATAAATGATATCATTAAATGTTCGAAGTCGTAGCGATTATCAAGAATGAACATTGATTATATATGATTAGACTTCGGAGTGTTATCCTTATGCATATGATAGCAGTAGGAGATCTCACATCTATTGGTATGATGATGCCAAAGCAAACACTTAGGTGATTTATTTTAATGAGTATATAACTGAACTTGACTTGCCATGAGAACCCATTTGCTTTAGTCTATGAGATGGGTACAACTAATCCTTAGACTTGAAATCATCATGATTATCTCATTGGAGGATTTGTGTACGTTGACACTTATTTTGATGGACCCATTAAAAAGTTATATGTGGATAATTCGTTGGGTGCACTCGAAAATCTAATAAAGGTAGGTGGATGATTAAGATAAGACATATCATTTCTTATATGCTAAAAGAGTTATCACATCGTACTTAGATAAATTCTTATAGGGAAATCTATCACCATAGTAGGAGTGCACCAATAGAGCATAGTTAGTTTACTCTAAGAGCTAAGACATTTAGTAGTCGAAGAAAACTTATGTGGTGATAATCAAATAAGAGTAATAACAAAGTTTGAGATCACACTACGATAAGTTGATATGAGGATTGAATTGTATGATAACCATACTCATGAAACATAATTACGAATTAATTAATCCTCCTAGAAAATTGCATAATCATGATGCCTAGCTATAGACCAATCTTGATAACCAATATTGACTTATGTACCAAGAGATAAAAGATGTGTGTTTTATTCTTGATACTTTATCAACAAACCTAAGAGCCTATTGAGTGGCACGCATAAGTTTAATTATTCACATTATTAAAAATAAGCAAAAATATTGAAAAAAGTTTCCAATTATGCAAGTTTTCTTTTTTGGAAAAGGTTTCCTAAAATGGAAAGTTTTTAATTTTAGAAATCATTTTCCTAATTTGGAAGTTAATTTCAAATTTAGAAGTAAATAACCTAAAATGAAAATTATTTTCCTAATTTAGGTTTAAGGATAATTTAGGAAATCATTTTCTAATGTGGGCTAGCTAAAATTATCTAACTTAATTTATTTGGATAATCCAAATTAATAAATTGGGTTAAAATATTTTTAGGCCAATAGGTTTAATTAGAAGCCTAAAAGATATTTTGGTGAAAGGATAAACACGAATCTTATTGGATAAGGATGAATGTTTTGAAGAGAAAGATAAAAAATCCACATACAAAATAACTCTTAATTTTTGAAGGATAAAGAAGCAATAACATCGAGTCCTTTAGGGACTTATTGTCACCCCTACTTGTCCTTGGAGGACAAGGAAACCTCTCCAATAAATATGTGGGAGAGAAAATTTAACACAATGAAAAAATAAAAGAGGTACACAACTCAAAATAAAAAGAGGAGAAAATTATTTTCTCCCTAACCCCGGCATGCCACTTTTCTTCTCTTTTTTTGGATTGTCATAAAGTTAACTTGATTAGATTTCCATGTGAAACACTAACATAAATAAGAAAAGGTAGAGCTAGTACTCTATCAATTTTGAGTGCACCTTTTATGGGTGCTTGGATTGCGTGGCTTATCGATAGGGGCTAGACACTTGGATGGTTCTTTTTTATGAAGGTTTAAATCCACGCTACAAGAGATTATTCATGAGAGATAAATGGCTAAATCCTATGAGAAAGTCTATGGCCATATATATCCTTTAAGAGACGAATGGCCAAATTGTCATGAGAAAGTTTATGAGCATATTTTTTAAGAAACGAATGAACAAATCCTATGAGAAAGTTTACGATCATACCCTTTAAGGGAAAGATAGTCAAATCTTTCTAAAAGAGTCCATGGTCATGTTCTCTAAAGGATAGATAACTAAGTCTCATGAGAAAAGTTCATGACCATTTTTCTCATGGAAAGAATGGTTGAATTTTTTTCACTAAAAGACTTACCGACTCATACCTAAGAAAGACTTACTTGCTTGCTCACACCTTTAAGAAAGACTTACTTACTCACACCCTTTATGTATTTAAGGAAAATATAAACCAATCAAGCACAATACTATAGATTCTTCACTAAAAGGCTTTAAAGAAGAATGATCAAATTCTCCCTAAAGGGATTAGGAATGCTAAATTCCATTCAATAAATAGATGATGCCTCTTTATTAGAAAATAAAAAAAAGCCTAAGAAAGAAATGGAATGGTAAAAATTTATCACACAATTTAAAAGTATAACTAGACCCATTGGCTCAAGGCAAACCGATTACAAAGAAACATAACACAAGTCCATCTCCAAAGCTACGACTCTCTTTTGGATTCTTTATCAAACATTTCAAGAAACGAAGGATGAGTAAAAGTCGATAGAATGTATTCCTATATTAAAAAAAAGAACCACTAGCAATTAGTGAAAATGTACTCTTATAAAAGAAAATTGATGACGAGAACCATTAGAATACGCACTTATAAGAGGAAAAAAACACCAAATTTTAGTGAAAAACACCACCAAGACACTAAAAGTTTTTCCAAAAGAGATAAGGGAAAAGCCCGAACTTTGGAGATATATCTTCCTTCTTTAATAGTTACTAATAAAAAACGATACAAACTTGTCAAATCAGGATAAGACCTACTAGAAAAGCTCATGGGAGGTCCATGTTATCTTATTTGACTTGTTAAAAAAGTAGATGTCTTCTAAAACCTTCAATACCTAGTAAAAAAGGCATTAACCAACATAAACATTCCTTAAAACATCTCATGGAACTCTTTGAAATGATCCTTACTAGCCTCTAAATAAACTCTTATCTCAAAAAATGTGTTTTCGCCATGGATCATAATATTTAGTCTCTCTTATACCATCTTTAACTATTTTATAGTTGTCTTCTCCTTTTTTCTAGCTTTCAAACTACCTCTTGAATTCGAGGCCAAGCCTCGCTCCTCTTTTATTAAGGGACTTCATTAAGGAATCTCTCGTGTCTTTTAAACTTTTGTTTATCTCTAATTAGACATAATGTTTCTCCTCTTTTTATTAGAGAGTTATACCATACCTTAGGAAAAGCTTCACAAACTCAGCCATTTCTTTCTCCTCAACCTTCTATAGATGAAAAATATGGGCCTACACCTAGAATGATTATAAAAGAAAAAAAAGACCTCATTCATAATGTTAAATGTACCTAACAAAAGAAAAGGAAGGAAAGTTGATTAATACACACATAATAAGAGTCAACTACATGAGCTCCTTCATTTATCTAGCCAAAAGACCACTTGCCTAAGGCTCTATATCAACGAGAAACAAGGTGATCTCCCAAGCATATGAAAAGATCTCAACCTTTTTTCCCTATTAGTAAAGTGTGGCCTCCAAATAAGTCCTTCCTCAAATGAATTTTCTCTATAGAAAGGGAAAATAATAGAGTACTTGAAAAACCAATGCCAAACGTTTAGACAAAAACCCCTAATAACTTCTTTTTTGGTCGATGAATGTTTAGAAGAGCATCATTATCTTGGAAAAAACTTTCATAAAACAAGGTAAAGGCGTCATCATCTCAAACAACCATTAAAGCATTAACATTCTCAATAACACTCGAATTTCAAAAAAGAAACAACCAGTCTCCCTCTAAAGGAAGAGTAACTCGCTTCTTTTCAAAATGTATAGGGACACCTCCTACATTGGAGACACTAAAACCGACCTTATACTTATTAGCTAAATGGTTGCTCGCCTCACCAAAGATAATCCCCATATTTTTTCCAAGACTTACCTCGAAATCTATAACGAAAAGGAGAGAGGAACTTAAGTCGACTCTTTAGAAATAACATTCTCCATATAAAGAACATAAAGCTCCATTAAAAAACAACCAAGGTCAACCTCTTCTCCAAGCGTTTGGCCAACTAAAAAATAGAAAGACAAAAATCAATAACCAAATTCAAAAGAAAATCAACAAGGTTACAAAAAACTCTCAAAGTTCATCCATCTACCTTATAAGTTGTAGGTCAATGACGACTCTCCTAATAGAAAATGTTAACCCATTACTTCTCACCATTACTCCTCATTATATTCTTAAAAAAAAAAGTTTCATATCAGTTTGGATAGGAAATGTATCAAGATTGCTTTAAGATTTTTTTTTATATATAAGGGTATACCATTAAATTCCCTAAACATTACATCGGAGAGCTCTCATTTTATACCTTACTACTATAAACCATTCATCTCACCAATCACCGACTATATTAGAAGCTTTTGCGAACACCTCTTTCAATCGGGCCTAATCCTTTAACAAGAAAGATATACACATGGGCTTTTTTTTCTTCTTCTTCAAGCACCCCTAGCCAAACGATGAGAATACCTAAAAATCCTAAAGGTTGGGGTAATGCCAAGTTATTTTCCCAAGTTGTCAATAATAACAAAAATGATCCACCTATTTAGGTGAATTTAACTTACACATAAGTCAAAGTATTTAAAAACCTCTCCCATAAATCCAAACAAAAGAAAAGTATAATTATATTCTACCATGCATACGAAAACCACCATATATAGGTTCCCTTCAGCCACCTTAAAAGATTGTTTGCTTATCCTATCATCTTGATGGGAAAGAATAAGGAGATAATTCGCTCCTAACAAATTATCAAAAGCAACGAGTCTTGTCCTAGATATAGTACTAGGTCAATTCACACCAAGCAAAGGCAAGAACCCTCGCTCGTTCCAAAAAAGGAATATCTCACCTATATTGAGACCTATATCTCTTCTAAATTTATACTAAGTAAAGCTCTAGATACACTCCTAACCCTTACTAATTCATTTATCACCACTCAAGTAAAAAAATAAAGGAAAGACAGAGGGTTATCTATCAAAACTTTAATAATCTATTGGAAAAAAAAAAGAGGATTTTGACTCAAATGGAAGATCTCTAAACTAGACTAAGAGAAAATTCAACAAAAGACTAATTAAAAGAAGATTTCTCTTGACACGAGAGTGTATGCCCCAATCCATATTTATTTTATAGTTCATTATTATTAAAGGTTCATATTTATTTTGAAATACGATTGAATGTATCATTATTTAATCTAAACAAGTATGGCTAGTTATACTTCTATTATTTAGGAGCTTACTACTCGTAACTTTTGTGCTCTAGATGCCTAGGTATTGCAGTTGTCTTTATATATTATAGAAAGACAATTTTAAGTTTTTTTTACATAAATAAAATTACGTGAGAAGTTTTTTTCTCTCTTTTAACATCTCCTTTTGTATTGGCTTAGGAATGTTATAGTTATATCCTTGACTCAATCAATCGATATGATTAATTTAATCAACCATACTAAACTTTTACTTATTTAGGTTTGCATATATGTCCTTTGTAGTTAGAGTTATATTAGAGTTTTTGGCTTATGCCGTAATCAACAAAAAAGGCTCTTACTTCTCCGAAAGTAAGTTTCGGCTAGCTCTCAATAAGGGGTAGTGATTTTTAGTTTTTATTTGTTTGAATTAATTTTTTATTTGTAATTATGAAGTTGGGCCTATGGTTAAACTATTGCTTGTTGATTTAGATTTGTTGGGTTGATTGAGCATAGTTTTGGATTTAACATAGCTTGGCTTAAACTTGTTTGTTTTACTTGAATTCTGAATTTAGGTTTGATTTAACTTGGTTATAAGTTAATTTGAAGTTTTGACAATTTCAATAAAAAGAATTAAGGTTTCAACCTTATTCTAAATTTAGGATTTAGAGATTATTTGTTTGGATTTGAGACTTGTGGGTTATTGTGATTTGTATATCGGTCCACATATATTGATTTGTAGGTGTTTGAGTTTTAGGTATTGTAAACTTGTTAGTTGTTGGTTTCGAATTATAATGGTTTTTTTGTTCTCATGTGCCTCAACTTTGTATTGCCTTCATAGGACTAGTCTCGTCTCCAAAACCTCAAATGACAACAAACAAATGGCCAAGGATCTCTTTCAACAAAAACCAAGAATTAGTGGAAAAAAAAAATCTCACATCGACATATATCAATGAAGGGGCATGTTTCCTTATAATTAAATTCAAAACATGCCAAGCCCTAGAAACAAGCCTAATTCGATGTGGTCTAATCACATATGAGAATGGACCGGATGCACAAATCGATGAAGAGGAAAATCAATATCTTTTTGGAAATATAAAAGGAATGATCTTTTTATGCCTCTAAAATTCTCTAGCATGCGATTGTTTGGCCTCCCTTTTATGACTTTTGAAGCACCAAACACTAAATTACACATGCCCTTGTTGACTTAAGCAAAAACAAGACGAGCGAAAATAACTCTTATGTTACGTCGAACATAAAGAATGTCATTTCAAGCGTCCGGATAACTTATTCTACTATAAGCCAAGCACTTTTACCAAGACTCAAAGTGGTCTATTGATGAGTCCAAATGAGATGTGTAAAATTTAGTGATGGGTCTAGATGACGCATGTCAATCAAGACATTCCAAGCATGCTATGTCTAGAAATGAGATACATCGATCCCCTTAAAGGCTAGTTGGTACCTTAGCAAAACATTAGTATTCCTTCAACTCGAGGTATCTATACCATACAAGGAAAGATTTACTCCATCAACTATCACTATAAAAATGACATGCATTTAATAAAAACAACCTTCAAAGGTTGCCTTTGTCCAATCAACACCAACCATAATAATATTAGCACCATCAAAAAACAAGTCACATCAAGAGTATAGGTATCTCAAGTTAGCATCAATGATTATCAATAGTAAGGAAAAAGATCGTTCTACCTCCTCCACCATACAACTTGATAGAAACCTCGTTTATATAAAAACTCTAACCACCAAGGGTTTTAGGTTTCTAATGCTATACTTTCTAAAATATATATACTATTCAATATCTATACCAATCACACTCGAGACACACAAAAACTTAGTCAAGTCACCATTCTCTCTCCGATCACTTACTTCACCATTAGAGTGTCCATTAACCAACTACGAGAGATTTTTTTCCTAGATACATTATGTAGAAAGGAACATCAAGAAATGACTAATCTCCCACGTCCATCATCGACTATCAAGAGCCACGTGTTCTCTCGATTATTGTTCGAGTTTTTAGGACTCGTCAATAACACCACCGATATATCACTTAAAATAAATAAACAAAAAACATTTTTTATATTTAAAAAAATTACAATTAAACCTATAAAAATATTGGAGTAGTGTGATCACAAATAGCTAGCTAAATATTATTATATGCTAGCCGATTCGTCCGTGATTTCCTTGGATCTAAGTATGCTAACCGAACTTGCTAATCTTTATGCAGCATTTCAATAATTTGCTTAAGATTGATCACGAATCAAAGAAACTGTAGACCCTTTTCGCAGCTTGGACCGGCAAATTATTGATTCCTTTTCAACTTCCACTACTCTATAATATAACACTTAAAAAAGTTAAAAGTACTACTTGCCAATGTCATTAAAATTAAGTTAATTGTTGCAAATACTCTTGTCCCGGATGTTGGTGTCGTTTTCTATCATGTGTCGTTAACGGTTAAAAATTTATATCCTTTTTTATTGGAGTTCTTTCTACTTCAAATCACTTGTAATAATTTCTAAACTAAACAAAGATTTCATTTCAAATTATTTCAAAAACCGTACGTTTATGCGCGCCTTGGACGATGAATTTAGTCTGTAAATTTGACTTTTCATATTTTCTCGAAATGTTGGAAATTCCAAAGTTGAAGAAAATAACTTTTCTGGATGTTTTTTAAGTACAAAAATTGCATGGTCATTGAATGAATCACTATCATCTTGAACAACCTTTCAAGCTTTAACCTCAAGAAATTGAACAACCTTTCAAGCTTTAACTCGAGAAATTGATACGGTGGTTGACCATTTTTGATTTCTTTCTTCATTTGTTTGGTCCAACTATGATGATAGCATTTAATTTTTTTTTATTAAATATTTTTAACTATCAATGTAAAAGGTATGTTTTTAAAATTATTTAAAGAAAAATTTAATCTCAATTGACGTATAAATTAATTTAATAATATTATTATCATCAAATAAAAAAACTAACTTTGAAAGTTTAGCCTCAATATTGATCCAAATTCGACCTTTTATTTTATTTTGTTTAGAATGATCCAAATTAGACCCTTTTTTTTAGAATTATAAAAATTGGCATATTGATTTTCTATTAGAGCACAAAAATTGCGTCTCATTGACAGTAAATTGGAGCGAACTATAATTATTCAATGAAATTGAGATATCGCCTGAACAAGTACTCTCCAAGTGAAAAGTAAAATTTTGCATTCCTCGACAGCAAAACAAAATCTCCAATCCTTTCTACCTATCACTTTGTGTACCTACCTGATCATATTACTTTTTCCTTTTGCAAAAACTGGAGCTGAAAAAAAAAAAGCAAAAAAGAGAAAAGCAATGCACTTGTGCGGATGCGTAAAAGTATCATACAGAAAACAATATTTGCTTTTTAATTCTTTTTATTAAAAAACCTCAGCCTCAATCATCTCAAATGGTCACCTTTTTAATGTCGATTCCTGATATGTTTAATTACAGGACGATGCTGTTCTATTTTGTGAATTTTTAATCTCAATCCAAATATATTAAAATTTTACGAATAGATAATTATATTGCCTTTAACACATAGCCATGGAATATCCAATTATGAAAGAATTAAATTTTATTTAAATATTTATAATTTCAAAGTTCAAAGTAAATTCACATAAAATATTTACTGTAATGAAATACAAAAATATTAAAAAAAAATGAAGTTGCAGGATTTAATTGCACTATTATATTTTTTTTAGATAAATATTTTATTATTATATATTACTAAGACAACCAAAATACCAAAACAGCAAAAGAATATAGTGCGAACCGTTTTTTTCTTAATCAAATTATTGGTGATATAAAATGACCCAAAAGGTTAAAGTTGTACTATGAAAGACTTTTTCTTCCTTTGGTCATATTCTAGATATAACTATGCTAATCAAGGGAGAGGCTATCAGTGGGGGGCAATTATTATGAAGGAGAGCAATTGCCTCCCCTTAGTTTTTTTGAACTGCCTCCTTTACTCTTTATCTTTTTTATTTTTCACATAGGTCCAGATAAAAAAGCAGCAATTGCCCCTGTTAATTTATCTAATTTTTTTGTATATTCCTTATATGTTTAAGTTTTTCACATAGGCCTAGATAAAAATCACCAATTGTCCCCCTTATTTTTTTAACTGTCCCCTTTAGTCTCTCTCTCTCTCTGTATATATATATATATATATATTCACATAGGTCCAAATAATTAAAATGCATCAATTACCTCCAAACTTTCTTTTTTCTTGTCAATGAAAAAATTTATCCTCCTTAACAAATACTTTTCTCTTCGCCACCAATAACAATGCCAATATTTTCTTTCATTGTAATTTAATGTCATCAATGATGAAAATATGAATTAACAATATTTTTGTATGTATAATTAATAAAAGTAAACCATGGAGCAAGATGAGCAAACTATCGAATGAGAATAACACCACCCCAAATAATATCGGTTCTTTAATTTTTACTTTCTTGTCATCAAATAAAAAGTGAATCAATTCTATAATTTTAAATTAAAAAAAAACTAACTATATTGAAAACCATAATTTCAATATACTTACAATCCAAGCAACATTAAGAAAACAAAAAAAAAACTATAAAAAATGGCACACTTGCCACGCAATTGAACAACAAATATATACATGATTGACATTTACTCAATTTATGATTTTACTCAGCATAAATTTGCAGATATCAAAACTTTCCAATTTAGTTGTTGTGGATTATAAGGGTAAAATACTAATTTTATTTGAATTTCATATGAATGAAAATAAATCAAGCAGTTAAAATTACATTTATAGAAATTTTCTTTTTCAATCAAATATAAAATAATAATAATAGTAGTATTTTGAACAGTAACATTTTCAGGATTAGATTGTATAAAGAATCTAAAATTGCTCTAAATGTGATTTATATATCATGCTCGGAAAGATATTCTTCTTAATTGAATTTCTATACAAGGCCAGACAAAATAATGCTCGATTGGTAAACAATAATATCTTCATTATGCAAGTTATACAAATCACACCTGATGTCTTTATTTATTCTAGCTGGTTTTGACTTTATTCCAACTTTTTTATTTATCGCTAGTTTTTTTTCCTATTTATTGTCGCGTTCAATTGTGACAATCTTTTCATGATATTAATTATTATAAACTCTTTGAAAGGGACAAATAAATGCAAAAACAAATATCTAGTTGGAGCTAAGAGGTAAGGTATTGACGGTCCAAAATCAGAGCTCGGAGGAAAAAAAAGCTGTCAGCCCACTTGCTCTTTCATGTTTACATCCGGAGAAAAAAGCTGCCACCGATGGTGACACATTAAATATTAACGGCTGCAATTGTCATTTGGAGATCTTTTTGACAACTGGTAATAATTTAACTTGTAACCTGGTGCTTTCGCTTTCCATTTTTCAATCAAAATATTTTGTCTGCTTGTTAGCAACATACTACCGTACCAATCCACATGATTATTATCAATACTATATTACAGCTTGAAAGTGTTCTTAAAGATAAAAACACACACTACAATTGCTAGGAATTAGCAATTTATAGAATGAACTATATATATACACACAAAGCAATTCATATAAAAAATAATAAATGCTAGCCATTTTTAAAAAACGTGATTTCTATACATTAACTTTAATGTTGGCTTGATGATTTAGAAGATTTGTTTCGATGAGCACTCAGTCGACTCAATTAAAAAAAATTAGGATACTTGACTTAAAACGACGATAGCAATTGACAATCATTTATTGAGTATGATTAAAAGTCTTTTTGCATTTCATACCTTACAACAAATTTTTTTGGTTGTGTAGAAGATCCTCCAACCTCTAAGTTAGTGGTCAAAAGATAGCAAATTAGTCTGAAAAAACTATTTTATGCTAGTGTTCTAAGTTGCATCGCATTTAGCAAAATTGTGAGAGATATACAAGATGAACCTCGTTTAAAAAATAATTTTGGAATCTGTTTGTATTTTTTAGTAAATCGTTTTGCTTGTGTTTGGAGTTGTTAGAGGAGAAAGATCATTGGATGAATAAAATTCTTCATTTTCTCGAGTTCTATCGTATGTGTTAAATTTGTGTGTTGGTCTAGATCTCTTTCTTCTTCTTTGAGACTTTTTTCTTTTATACAGGCAGTAGTGGAAGCTTTTTGAATGGTCAAAATGGGTAGGAATGTCCTTTCCTTATCGAGATTACCGGAGAAGCCGAAAGGTGTCGATGGTTTGTCATCATTGTATTTGATTATGTAACGACACTAATGCAGTTTTGATTAGTGATGATCTAATTGATGCCATCATTAATGATTCTTTATTTATTTTTTTCTTCGGATGATAGTGAAGGAGAGCAATATCATTTTCATTCGAGTTGGAACACGTCAAGGAAAAAAGATTTTAAAGCTTTACGTTAAGGAGGTGGCTCTTGTTGGGAGAATCCGGTGTCATTTAGAAGCTTTAGACCTATTTAATAGGCTATCCTCTCTTAGCGAGTTGTGGGCCTTGAATGGGCATGATGGATTTTGGAGTTAGGGGCTCGTGTTTTTTTCTCGTTAGGTCCGTATTGGGAAAAAGATTGTTATCATTAGTCACGTACAAGTCTTGACTACTTTACTTAGCTTGGACTTGAAAATCATCGACCGACCATTTTAATGGGTGCCTTCTTTGGTTGGGGGTGACCATCGATGCTTTTTTTATTATCTTAGTTTGGCTTTAGTTGGTTAGCATGCCTTTCTTTCTAAATCTTGATGCCTCAAGTTCGATATCTCCGAATGAGAAAGGGTGAGTTTTTGTATGGTTGACCCTTTTATTATTGTGAATGACTATATTTTTTTATGTTTTCTATAAGAATAATGATCGCCTTCGTTAAGAGCCCGAATGCCAAATTTTTACTTTAGGTGGTGTTTTCACATCAACATGAGGTAATTTCTTGAATTTGCATTGTCCTAATTAATGAAGGCCCTTCTTTGTCTATATATAAGCCTTATCACTTGAGTCTTTTCTTGCTTTTATGTGCGTCAAATTTTTTAGTGAAAGGTTTCGATGTGTCATCCGAGTTTTATTAGAGACCCTTTTTGTTTTTCTCCCTTCACTCTCGAATGCCTTTCTCTAAAAGGATTTTTCTTTGGCGGGATACTCCTTCATTCCAAATCTATATATGTAAGGTAACTTTTTCTTCTTTCTTTTTCTCTTTTTCTTTTATATGGATAAAAATATGAGTAACTCCGAAGAAAATTAGGGGTATATTTGGAGATGTTTCAAATGGAGTTGTGAAAATGGACACCAATTATAGTGTTGGTGGGTCTCTTCATTTTTAAGGCAAGTCTTCTTTCACTATAAGGGTAAATTGTGTTTCAGTGGGAGATAGCACTGCTTATGTGCATTTGCTGAGAAAGAATTTTCTTTTAATTTTGGATAACCCTAGTGAAAGAATGAACAAACCCCTTCAAGCATGGCTAAGGAGAACTTTGGCATTGTTGTCCTTACACGCATACCGAAGTTTGACCATTTTTGCTTGAATGTGAGTCAAATTCATCCGAATAGATAAATCATTTTGGTTCCCTTTAACCACTTTTGTCAAAGCCTAAAGCTTATCCCAACTCTTAGGCTCTATAGATTCTCTTATCACCTAAATTATAAAGATGGTGAGTTTGGTAGAAGAACTTGGGTGTATCATCTTGTGACTCGTGCTATATGCTTGTGAGAGCTTTTGATTTAGTAGGAGATTGAAGAGAAAAATGGTGGTTTATCATTTGTTATCATGGAGCAATCCCCAAAGTAGTGGTTAAAGCATTGGCATATGCCAAACGCAATCGAAATAAATTATCTTACTCTTTATTTCTAAATTGTAGATAGGATGAGCAATTATCGAATCCACAGAGATCGATTAATCAAATTATTTGCTTAATATAAGAATAAGCCAATGAAAGGAAAAAGGTGATTTCTTTGTAAAATAATTTATAAAAAGAAACATAACTTAGCAATTAAAAATTCAATAAAAAATATTATCGATTCAAGAAAAATTAATCAAGGTTGAAAGTTGATCACTAACATTATATATAGCTCTGTGTGTGTGTGTGTGTGTGTGTGTGTGCATGTATGTATATTCTCAATTCAAATATTTAACCAAAGATTATCAAGAAGCCAAATAATCTTTATCTTTTTTAATTTCATCAATCCGAGTCCAAGATATAAATAAATTCTTATCAATAAACCAATAGGTATTAAGAAATCCTTATGAATCTATTAATAACATGATTCGAACTAAGAAGGAGTTAAAGATGAACAACAACTTAACAAGTGATAGATTGTTTAATTATCTTTATGTTTGTTTTAAACAAGTAACAAAAACTTAGATCATAATTGTTATGCTTAATCGCTACTCTAACCGAACATCATATCAATTACAAATTATGAATTCAATTTAACTATATGCCATACAATTCAATAAATTAATATGCACCTCAATGAATTAAATTATAAATTCATAAACAAATAAAACCAAAAAAACAAAGATATTTGAATAGAAGAACAATTATGATTAAGAATAAAGTCTCACAATTTTAGTACTTGAATTGACTAAAGAAATTAGCCGGACATGAAATAAAAATACTTGGATGAAGAAAATTTTCTACCTTGTTGAGTCCTATTTATATCCTAATAGAGATAGGAAATTAAAATCACAATCGTAACCGTTCCTAGAAATTAATTTTACTCGATTTCTTATTTTTTCTTTGCTACCAAATATGGACTAGATACCTCCGAATGAGAGTTTTCTCTCTTTAGAAAAGTTACATCTCTATTCATCATCTTTCAAGTGCAATATACCTTGCATCAATTGAAGGTCCAAAACTTGAGTTATGGGCTAAAAACCATGACTTACTCAATCGGCCCATCCGGACTTAGGAATTCAACTTTATAATTCAATTCCTCCTTCAAATTGATCTAGTTTGGACTTAGGCCTTTCATAAAAATTACGGATATGGTTCTGAAATCTTTCACCGGCTTATATTTGTACCAATTGAAGGTCTAATAATTTTGATATTAGATAAAAACTATAACCGCTTTGAATCTCTAATTAGAATTCGGATTAACTTTCCAAACCAGATTATAAAATAACTTTTGGAGGCCTAAAAAACTCATATTTTAACCCATAATATCTTTTTAAAAATCTTGAAATGTCATCCATAAAAGATCCGAAGTACACATCTTTCAAATCTAATGTCAACACTACTCGAAAACTATAAGAAACCCAAAAGATATAAGTCAAATATGCTAGAATTTTCTAACTTTTAAGCATAATTTCTTCCAATTCCTAATTTCATATCTCAAACTTGAATATGACCATTAATTATTATAATAAGACATAAAATATAGCAAATGAAATAAATTAAAAAGAATAAAAATATAATATAATGTATCTATCAAGTATTTAATGGTGTCTCTCTAGGTTAATCCCGATATTTTCCCTCTTCTATCAAGTACCGAGTTGGCCTTTTAGGATCAAATGAAGAGTAAGAAAAGAAAATATAAGGTCGATACGTTAACTAGGAGGTAGTCTTGAAAGATCATCATCTTATGAAGGTGCGGAATAAAACAAAAATTTTATTCGTCTAAAGGGCCTAAGATCATGTTGTTGAATCAAATAACTATATATTCATGAATTAAAATGATAAATAAAGAATTGTATCTTGTAGCATAAATTTAAGCCTTTGTAGAAAAAATGTCATCCAAGTGTTTGGCTTCTATCTACAATCCATACAGTTTAAGCCCCACACAATATGCGCTCAAAATTGATAGAGTACTAGCTACGACTTTTTTTACTTATTTAGTATTTTTCTTTAGAAATCAAATCGGAAAAACTTTACGACAACCCAAGGGAGAGAGGAAAGTGGCATGTTTATTTTTGAGAAGGGAGAAAAATATTTTCTACCAAGCCATGTACCGTAACACTTTTTTTCTTTTGTGTCATTTTCTCTCCCTTTTTAGATTACCCTTATTGCCACATCTCTCCTCCTATTTAAAGGAGGAGAGTTTCTTTATCCTCTAAGGATAAGGAGGGGCAACAACTACTCCTAATTGGACTCTTGATTGTTACTTCCTAATCCTTCGAGGATTCGGAGTTGTTTAACATGTGGGTTTTAATCTTTATCTTTAAAACATTTATCCTTATCCAATAAGGTGCATATTTATCCTCCCACCAAAATATCTTTTAGGCTTTTAATTAAACCTATTGGCCTAGTTAATTAATCTGGACTATCCAAATAAATTAAGTTAGATAATTTTAAGTGCCCCATATTAAGAAATAATTTTTCAAAATATCCTTAAACCTAAATTAGGAAACCAATTTCCTTTTAGGTTATTTACCTTCAAATTTGGAACCGACTTCCAAATTAAGAAACTTATCTCCGAAATAAAAAAATTCTATTTCGAGAAACTTTTCATTTTCAAAAACCTTTTTCAAAATAGAAAACTTTCAAAATTACAAACCTTTTCCAACGTCTTTTCTTCTTTTTTGTTATATGAATGCTTAAACTTATGCTTGTGACTCAATAGGCTCTTAGTTATATTGGTAACATATTAAAAACAAAAGACACCTCTTTTATCTCTTAATATATAAATCAAGATTGACCTCTAGCAAAACATCATGACTATTTAATTCTCTGAAGGATTACCTTTCACGATCATGGTTATCATGCAATTCGATTCTCATGTCGACTTATCACGATCATGGTTACCATGCAATTCGATTCTCATGTCGACTTATCACAAGTGTGATCTCGAACTTAGTTATTAGTTTTGTTCGATTATGATTACATAAGTTTTCTTTGACTCTTAAATATTTTAGCTCTTAGAGTAAATCAACTATACTTTATTGGTGTACTCATACTATGACCATAGATATCTTGAGTAGACATTCATCGAAGTGCAATGTGATAACTTCTTTATCATAAAAGAACCGACATGTCCAATCTTAGTCATTTACTTACTTCCGCTAGATTCCTAGTGCACCCAACGAATCGCCCATGTGCAACCCTTTACTCGGTTCCATCAAAACGAGTATCAAAGTATATAAATATTCTAATAAGATAACCATGATGACTTTAAGTGTAAGGATCAGTTGTACCCATCTCATATGAGATTTCTATGGACTAAACTAAATGTGTTCTCATGACAAATCAAGTCCAATGGTATGTTCTCTAACATAAATCACCTAAGTGTTTGCTTAACCTCATCATGCTAATAGGTGTGAGATCTCATACTACTATCATATAATATGAGCATAGCACCCACAAGTCTATCTATATATAGTCAATGTCCATTATTGACAATGTGATAACCTAGGACATCTAATGATATCATTTATTTACATTAGTGTTTATCTCACATCTTTTGATTAATCACTAATACAAATACATATCATATGGACTTCTATCTAATTTTGTTCAATAAATAAATGTAAGACATAAGAATGAATATAAAGACTTCTTTAATATTAATAAACCAAATGATGCAATAATACAAAAAATAAAATTCATCCAAACATGGTTGAATTTTGAGCACCTACACTAACAAGTCTTTGATCCTAATTTGCTAAATAGACAATTATAGTTTATTTTTATTTTTCTTTGTTTTTTGTTTCTACACTTTTTAACGTATGATATTTTTATACTTGCGGTAGACTTATTGCTCGAGAAAAAGAATGATTCTAATTGGTTTGTCATGGAATCTTTTTTGTCACATGTTGAAGAAATTGTTGTTAAAAATAAAACTCATCTTCACCGTCGATCATTGTATCTAGGATAAGGCCTCCTACTGGAGAGAGGCTACATGTTAGAAACATGGGTGAATGGTTAATCGAAAGGTATAAGATAGCTTCTAGTCTTAGAAAAGGATCGATCCTCCTACCATTAAGGTGATCATGCCTCCTATGGTGATTTTGGAGGATAAGACTTCTTCCAAACCATATAGGGCTTTAAAGAAAGTAGTTGTTATCTCTACTTCTATTTCTCATCTTGGAGGTAAGGATGATGGTTTTTTTTACAATCGTAGTATGTTCTCCTTCTTCCCAATGTTAAGGAAAAAAGTCCTTAGAACTTTCATGTCCGAGCTGGCTTGGGCTTCTTGTGGAGTCCTCCTACCTTTTCTCTTTATAGAGCAACTTCATCTTTGGTGAGAGTCGCCCATCAATGTTATTTCTATGAAAAAAGAAGAAAAAGAAGATGAGAAATTTTCTTATATTTTTTTAGAGAGATATGTCTATTCTCTATTGATATAATGCTTTTGGTCGGTGGCTCTTTTGCTAATGAGTTGTTGGAGGCCATGCAACTTAGCCTTTTTATAAGTGCATGTGTTTTTGTTTTCCTTATACTTTAGTAGTTTTCTTCTTTTGAGGTTGTGCTAAATTGTTATCTTCCTTTTAGCAATCTTTTTAGGTATATGTCCACCTTCTCCACAAGTGGAGGATCGAGGAGAAGGAGAGGTTCGAGATGGTAGACCTCCTACAAAAGCTTTGTGACTCTAAATCATAGAATAATAGAAAGGTTTAATCTTTTGATAAGAAGAGGAGGATGAGATTGGAAGACCTAGGGAAGTCTTTGGTACAAGCCCTTATGGAACAAAGAGGCATCGTGGCTCAAAAGTCTAAGGCGGCTAATAATTTTGTGGTTGTCATCGTAGCAAGGGATGCCACTCCGGAGATGATGGTTCAACTAGAATTGATTCGTGGCCATCTTACGACCACTCGGGAGGACTTTGGCCCCTCGTTCTTCCTTAGTAAAGGATCTTTTTATAACATAAGAATCCTATTTGCTTAAGAAAACAATGTCTTAGTAGTATAAATACTCTTTTCACCATCGTAGGTTGTGATATGATTGGTTTTTGAGTTATTGCCATATCATTATATGGTTTTTTTGGCTCGTTATTTCCTTTTCTTTTCCTAGATGTGAGGGATGGTGGTGAAGAAATTTTGTGAAGGATGTAGTGTAAGAGATGGGATTATAGAGTGTTTTCTTATAATCATATTATTGTTGGATTTGTAAGCTTTCGGATGTGATATCGTGGTTACTTGATGCGCTTAATAAAATTTAAAGACTTTATTTCCCTATGTTTCTCCTATTTGTTTTTTCTCTCTTTTTCTTAATATATTTTTTTTATATGCACATAGGTAGACACTAATATCTTTGGTTCAAAGCGTGTGTAGAACTTGGTATTTGGTTAAATGTTTTTTTTTTTGGATAGGTTTGAAGAGTTTATAGTCCATAAGAATTTAGTACCTAGGTAATTTTTTTAACGGATTTGAAGGGTTTAAAATCCATGCAGAGTTTGGTGTTTGTTTAATTTTTCTTTTGTAAGTACATAAAGAGATATGTTATGCTGGAAAAAGGCTCATCATCTGTTTTATTTCTTGATTTTTTTTTAAGTTCAAAATTTTGAATTAATCAAAAAGATTTATTAAAATTTTCTAAATATATAAGTCGACAAGAAGATGTGCTTTTAAAAAAATTGTTAGAGAAACAATTAATATTAATTAATGTAAAAATTATTCAAAAATATTTTTATTATCAAATAAAATAATAATAATAATAGTTGTTGTGTCTTTAGACAGAAAAATCTCCCTCTTCCGTGGTACTTGAGCAGGTAAACTATATTGTTGCAGTACGGTTGAGCCTAGGCAGGCTCAGTACGGTTCCACACATAAAACGTGACTGAAATTCGTTTGAGGATACCCCTAACAGAAAAAAAACGGTTGAGCCGATGCAGCCTCGGTACAGTTCTACACATAAAACGTGACTGAAATTCGTTTGAGGACACCTTCGCAGGAAAAAAAAAAAAAGAAGAAGTTTCAATGCATCTAGACTTCCTCGTACATCGTTATTGGCCCTATGCACAGTGTCGGGCACCGCATAGTGTAGGATCAATTGACCCCAACAAAACCAAAAGGCATGGTTCGTTGTAACTACGGAACACACAAGGGAGAAGGGACAAATATTCCAAGCCATGAAAATTAATAGAAAATAGGACTGGTAGGCACCCCCACAAAAGCAGTGGAACGCAGAATGTATAGACAGGCTGGCTCCTATCAGAATTCCTAGATGTTTTTTTACGAAATAATCTGTTGGTTGATTGCTTCCCTTTTGATTTGACAGGTACTTAGCCATATGTTAGATAGAATAATATAAAACTATTATTAAAATTTTATTTAATAATTTAATTTTTAAAATAAAATATTTTTTAATATGATATTAAAATTTTAATAACTAGAACGTTACGAGTTTCAACCTTATAAATAATAAAGAATAAATTTTTTGAAGCTTATGTTATGTTAACAACTTAGATTGATAGGGATGGCATCATGCATACTTATCTGGCAGATCAAAGAAAACAATTCATTAAAGATTAATCTTTGATTTTTGGTACACTTTCCTTGAAAAATTTGCAGAGCTTTCCAAACGAAAGCATGTGGTACCGGAGATAAGAGCGAAATCAGTAGGATATAACCATCTGAAATTACAGCCTTTGCATAGTTTAAATCAATTAACTTTGAAAATTAATTATTTTCAACCTATATTCAAAATTAATATCTGATTGAATTATCTTAGTTGAGCATCAACTCTACTTCCTCCAGTAATTTCCAGAAATATTGATGCATCAGAACTAGCCTATATGGACGGGTCATGCATTTTGAACCTCAAAATTATTGGTTGCAAGACGCATCACATAATACTAGAGCGCACTCCAACAGAACGACAGCATACAAGGTCTAGACAAAAAAGAATTTGCAAAGAGAAAGAGTAAATTATAAATTAATCCCTCTTGTTTTGAAAGAAGAATTAATTAGTTTATCTTGTTTTAAAAACTAATTATTTAGTTCTTTTATTATAAAATTTACTTAAATTTTAATTTTTTTAATAATTTTTAATTTAATTTAATTTTTTTTATTTTAAGAAATAGAAAAAGAAAAAAATATTGATGAAAAATAAAAGATTTTATAAAATAAAAATAATATTAAATTAAACATGATCAATACTAATTAAATGATTGTTTTTGAAACAAAGACGATTAATTTATTTATCTCTTAAAACTAGAGAGACCGATTTATAATTTATTCCAAAGAGAAAAGGCCAATTAATAATTATCATAGATGCTTATCGAAGAAATAGTCAAAAAAAGAAAATGACTGTTCATACAGGAAGAGAAATTGGAAATAACGATGTATAATGGAGCTATGAATATGGTCCATTATACTTGCCTAATAATTACCAGCATCCCTTTCCATCTTTTCTCTCTCTTTAAATTACGTGATGCTTACAAATTAAATGTTCATTCGAAGGAAAAACGATAACGCAAGATGGACCACCTCTTCTGAACTACAGAAAACGTAGCAAATTGGACAACAACAAAGAAGATGTCAACAAATTTTATGACCTTTTTTGAGTCATGGGGTTTGGTGCATCAGCAAACCTCAAGCCTCTCTTGCCTGCCTCATGCCTTGTCTCTGTAAAAGTATTTAAAAGTTAAAATAGTGAAGCACAACATCACGTCATTTTCTTCTCGTCTCTGTAAAACTAATTTCATAAGGATCCTCTTTACTTTAAAAAAAAAAAAAAAAAAAAACAAACCCAATGTCTCAGTAGTATAAATACTCTTTTCACCATGATAGGTTGTGATCCGATTGCTTTTTAAGTTATTGCCACATCATTATATGACTCTTTTTAGCATGTTCTTTCTCTTTTTTTCCGAGGCCTGAGGGATGATGATGAATATATTTGTGAAGGATTTAGTGTAAGAGATAAGATTATAGAATATTTTCTTATAATTATGTAGTTGTTGGATCCGTAAGCTTTTTTATGTAATATTATGGTTAATAAAATTTTAAAAACTTTATTTCTCATTGTTTCTAATATTTGTTTTTTATCTCTTTTTCTTAATATTTTTTTTGTATGCATATAGGTTGACACTATTATCTTTCGTTCTTAAAAGATTCAAAGCTTGCGTAGAACTTGATATTTGATTTTTTATTTTTTTTATAGGTTTGAAGAGTTTATAGTCCGTAAGAATTTGGTATTTGGGTAAAAAAAATTTTAAACGGATTTGAAGGGTTTAAAATTATAATAACAAAAAAAAATGAGTGCCGATATAAAAAACAGGAAAGCTTGGATGTCCCTTTACTTTTCTTTCTTTTCTTCCCCTCCCTCACGTAATTCTCTCCCATTGTCTCCCAATCTCTCTTTTTTATTCCTAAGTCGAGACCATGTTAAATTAGCTTAAAGAAACCTCGAACAAGTTGATATAGCGAAGAATAGCTAACTTGGAGCTTGGAAACACTAGAAACCATTTGGGATTTGAAGAGCATTGTGTAAAGATAAGATATTTGATCCATTGATCTTTGAATTATGAAGTTTATGTGTAGCTAATAATCATATTGAGATGCAATTGCATTGGATTGTGATTTGTTTAAGGAATTAAATAAATTAAGGTTAGGGTCTTGAGATCCATTTGGAAAAAAATGATTCTAGATGATTGTAATTACTTGAATGATGCTTAATTATATTGGCTAAGTGAAATGAGAAGTTAATTTGAAGTGGAATCAAATGCATTTGAGAAATTCGAGAGGTTGAAGATGACGAATAATGATAAATCTGAATTTATATTTTAATTGGGAAGAATTTTGGAAAAAATGAGAAATTAAGTTAGAAAAATAAAATTAAAGATGAATGGACTGATTATTAGATGAATTAGAATAGAATTGATCATTAATCGAATTAAAGGTTAACTGATTGAAGGTTGATTGTTTAAGGAATGAGTTAAAGATTGACAATGGAATGTGATTAGATAATTATTTAAAATAAATTAAGGAGTCATAGGATTTAGTTAGATTATCGGATCGAGTCTTTCCAATCAATTTCATTTTTTATTTGATAATCTTGTATTTTTAATTATAGAATAATTCATTATTTGGATTATTCCTTGTTTATGTGATATTGATGGATGATCCATCATTTTGTGATGCTAGATTCTTCGAAGCGGGCAATTCCATCCCAACTATCTTGATTCCGTTTGGTTCTTTAAGTGTACTTGTGAGTGGATATTATATTGTGTACTATGCTTTAACATTTTTGATTCGTCCATCATGCATCATTGTTTATGAATGATTTATAAGCATTCTAGTAGAACTTATATGGGAATGAACGTTCTAAATATTGAAAATATTTTCGTATCAAATGATTTGATGAAAATTGAAAAGAGATTTCAATGTGTTAGATAAATTTGAATGGTTTGATACGTGTTTTTTGATTTGAACATGACTATATTATATTCGTTATTTTGAGTATTTGTGTAATTTATGAAAATGCATGCATGGTGTTTGAAATATCGATTTAAAAATTATATAAGTATGTTGGTATTTGAAAATATTTTTGAGACCCCGAGGAATCTAGCTATCGAGGGGTAGCCTTTGAGCTCAATGATACGAGGCTCCATCTAGTAGGAGAAGTGTAGTGTTAAATCGTATGTCAACGAACATATGAAAACCTAGTCATTAGGGGCGTGACCTTTGGGTTTTCACACCCAATGATACGTTATCGTCCCGTAGGTGTATAAAAACCTATTTACGTATATGTTTGTGTGTGTGTGTGTGTGTGTGTGTGTTGTCATATGAGTACGATATATATATGTACAAATAGATGATTTGATACGAAATGGTTTTGAACCATTCAATTTGTGATATGAGATGTGTTTTTGATATGCATGAGTTTAAGAAATGAGCATTGTATTTTGATATGGATTTGGGAATATCGTCCTTCGTACTGTTTTCATTCTCTAGTGTATTATATAATGTCTACTTATTGAGCTATGGATTGGTCACCTCCTCGTTATTTCGATCCTATAAGATATTAAGGGATTGCCTATACTTTTTTTGGATTGTCTTTGCGAAGTCGGCACTTTGGTTGTGTGACTCATTTCTTTATAGTTTCTTAGAACCTATGTTTGTTTTTGGATTTGAGTATGACTATATTATATTCGTTATTTTGAGTATTTGTGTAATTTATGAAAATGCATGCATGGTGTTTGAAATATCGATTTAAAAATTATATAAGTATGTTTGGCTTTTGAAAATATTTTTTAAGATCCCGAGGAACCTAGCTATCGTGGGGTAGCCTTTGAGCTCAATGATACGAGGCTCAATCTAGCGAGGAGAAGTGTAGTGCTAAATCGTACGTCAATTAAGATACGAAAACCTAGTCATTGAGGGCGTGACCTTTGGGTGTTCGCATCCAATGATACGTTATTACCCCATGGGTGTATAAAAACCTGTGTGTGTGTGTGTACGCGATTTGATACAAAATGGTGTTGAACCATTCGATTTGTGATATGAGATATGTTTTTGATATGCAAGAGTTTGAGAAATGTGCATTGCATTTTAACATGAATTTGTGAATATCATCGTTAGTCCGTTTCCCTTCTTTAGTGTATTATACAATGTCTACTCATTAAGTTGTGGATTGATCATCCCTCATTATTTTAGTTTCGTAGGATATTGAGGGATTGCCTATGCTTCTTTTGGGTTGTCTTCGCGAAGTCGGTACTTTGGTCGTGCAACTCATTTCCTTGTAGCTTCTTGGAACCTATGTTTGTTTTAAATTGTAATCTTATACACTCTATAGTTATAGTCTGTAGATAGTGCATTAGAGGTTGATCATGAACATGAAATTATGAATATTGATTTTGGATATTAGATATGAATTATATTGAGGTTGTAAAAGAAATATTTATTGAGTTATAATAATATTGATTGGAATGATAATTTGAATGATATTGATTTGAGGACTATAGCATGAGTCCAATCATGATTTGAGATTTAGTTTAGTATTCGAGGCCTACTTGGATCGAGGTTGGCCTCACAATCTCCTCAATCCTCGCATTGATCATGGCCCACTTTCGATGTCGTGATAAAAATCCACGTGGAGCATGTTGTTTGTTTAATTTTTCTTTTGTAAATAAATAAAGAGATGGGTTGTGCTAGAAAAAGGCTCTCATCAATTTCATTTCTTGATTTTTTTTAAGTTCAAAATTTTGAATTAATAAAAAAAATTATCTAAGAAAAAAATTAATATTAATTGATTCAAAAAAAATTTTATTGTCAAATAAAATAATAATGATAATAGTTGTGCTTTAGACGGAAAAATCTCCCGCTTCCGTGGCACTTAAGCAGGTAAACTATATTGTTGTAGTACGGTTGAGCCTAGGCAGGTTCGGTACGGTTCCACGCATAAAACGTGACTGTAATTCGTTTGAGGATACCCCTAACAGAAAAAAACGGTTGAGCCGAGGCAGGCTCGGTACGGTTCAACACATAAAACGTGACTGAAATTCGCTTGAGGATACCCTTAACAGGAAAGGAAAAAAAAAAAAAAAAAAGAAGTTTCAATGCATCTATACTTCCTCTGAGATAGTTATTGGCCCCTATGCACAGTTTCGGACACCGCAGAGCGTATGATCAACTGACTCCAACAAAACCAAAAGGCATGGTTCGTTGCAACTACGGCACACAAAAGGGAGAAGGGACAAATATTCCAAGCCATGAAAATTAATAGAAAATAGGAATGGTAGGCGCCCCCACAAAAGCGGTGGAACACAGGATATAGAGACAGGCTGGCTCCTATCAGAATTCCTAGATTTTTTTTTACCAAATAATCTGTTGGTTGATTGCTTCCCTTTTGATTTAACAGGTACTTAGTCATATGTTAGATAGAATAATATAAAATTATTATTAAAATTTTATTCAACAACTTAATTTTTTAAATAAAATATTTTTTTAATATGATATTAAAATTTTAATAATTAAAAGTTACGAGTTTTAACCTCGTAAATGATAAAGAATGAATTTTTTGACGCTTATGTTATGTTCCCAACTTAGATTGATAGGGATGGCATCATGCATATCTGACAGATCAAAGTAAAAAATTCATTAAAGATTAATCTTTGATTTTCCGTACACCTTCCTTGAAAATTTTGCAGAGCCTCCCAAACGAAAGCATGTGGCACCGGAGATAAGACCGAAATCATTAGGATATAACCATATGAAATTACTGCCTTTGCATAGTTTAAATCAATTAACTTTGAAATTAATTATTTTCAACCTATAGCCAAAATTAATATATGATTAAATTAACTTAGTTGAGCAGGATGAAAATTACAATAAAATCACCTTTTACTTGTTAAAAAAAAAAAAATAGAATCTGAATCTCAAGTCACATTTTAATGGAAAAGGTTAATTGAGGAATGGAAGTTTTTGTTTGTGTTCTAAAAAGTCCATAAGAAACGTACCAACTCCCACCTACCCATCAACTCTACTTCCTCCAGTAATTTTCCAGAAATATTGATGCATCAGAACTAGCCGATATGGACGGGTCATGCATTTTGAACCTCAAAATTATCAGTTGAAAGACGCATCACATAATACGGGAGCGCACTCCAACTGCATGATGGCATACAAGGTCTGGACAAAAAAGAATTTGCAAGGACAAATAGTAAATTATAAATTAAACCCTCTTGTTTTGAAAGAAGAATTAATCAGTTTATTCTGTTTTAAAAATTAATTATTTAATTTTTATATTTTAAAATTTACTTATAATTTAGTTTTATTTACTAATATTTAATTTATTTTAATTTTTTGTTTTAAGAAATAGAAAAAATATCAAAAAATTGATGAAAAAAATAAGAGATTTTATAAAATAAAAATAATATTAAATTAAAAATGATCAATACTGATTAAATGATTGTTTTTGGAAGAAAACGATTAATTTATTTATTTCTTAAAACTAGAAAGACTAATTTATAATTTATTCTAAAGAGAAAAGGCCAATTAATAATTATCATGGATGCTTATCGAAGAAATAGTCAAAAAGAAAATGACTATTCATACAGGAAGGGAAATTGGAAATAACGATGTATAATGGAGCTATGAATATGGTCCTTATACTTGCTTGATAATTACCAGCATCCCTTTCCATCTTTTCTCTCTCTTTAAATTACGTGATGCTTACAAATTAAATGTTCATTCGAAGGAAAAACGATAACGCAAGATGGACCACCTTCATGTGGGCACGACTATAATCTCATATTTGCCACACAAGAAAACGTACCAAATTGGACTACAGCAATGAAGATGTCAACAAATTTTATGACGTTTCGAGTTAATGGGGTTTGGTGCATCAGCAAACCTCAAGCCTCTCTTGCCTGCCTCATGCCTTGTCTCTGTAAAAGTCTTTAAAAGTTAAAATAGTGAAGTATAACATCACGTCATTTTCTTCTTTTTTGTCTGGGATTAAAATATTGCAGTAAATTTGAGTCTTTTTTTAAAGGGAAAAGAAGTAGAAGGGGATGAAAAGGATTAACTAGACGCATGTGGGGCAACTTCACGGACCTCTGCTCTTGCACCAATATGTTGCCCATGCATTAGTAACAAAACATAGTGACCACACCTATTTTATGGATGTGCAAAATTTCTTGGTGCTGCTTTAATTTGTACATGGCAACGTAGCACATGCAGACCAAAAGAAAATGAAGGATTTATTGATGGCTATTCAGAATCGCAGGAAATGGGCCAGAAGGAAACAATTCCCTTTAGCTATAGAAAGAAATATCAAGCTGGAGGAATCCAATCGGTCTCCGACAAGATAGAAACATCAGCTAATCCATATTGTCACCTGCAAAGAAGTGAAAGCTTAGTTCCTGCAGGGTTGAATTGCATAATAGAAGGCTTAGCTGCCACACTATATCTTTAATTTTCCAATACTTCTGCAATATTAACCTTCAATTAATTCATGTCACTTGAAATTGCACTATTAATTAAAGCCGCAATCATCGGAGGTCTGGGGTCTACAAAGTTATGATTTCGACATAGGTTGGAACTGTGGTGATCAACAAATAGACATGTTGCTAGCTTATCACATCAAAAATTATATATTTTGACATAATATCAATATAGACCTACTAACATGCCACTTTGATATTATAACATCACGTGTCAATAGCACGTATTATTGCCTTGATTAAAGAACTTACAATTATGGTTGTTAGGAAAAAAAAAACTACGATTGAAGCATGTCTTATGAGGAGAATGACCTGAAATCAACTTAATTAATTATGTTTAATCATTGAGTTAAGCTCAAGTTTACATAAAAAAAGTTGGTGCATTTAGTAGGTTGTTCATTATGATCAATCAAACCACTTGTTGATTAAGCACCGATTGATCTCTCCCAGTTGATATGTACATCAACGGATATAACTGTATATATTGTAATGTTTCATAGTTATGTCACCAGTCCCATCGCATACCTCAATCATTTAGATGTGTCCGTCCCTCCGTCCGTCCCAAAACACTTCACACATGGTGGTTACGCATAAAGGCTGCCTTGCCTCTACAGCAGATTGTCCGTTTATGTAAATGCCTAGCCATCATAAAGGCCCCGTTTGATGGTGGAAAATCTGTGGGCCAAAACAGATTAATTTCTTTTTAATTTTCACACATGTATAACCTATGCCTGTCTATTAATTTTCATGTAAATATCTTCTTGTAATGATCTATGCAACTGATCACTCCACTTCTCCGTTTGCGTTGAGAGTTCTCGATTATATTGTAGTAACATCGTATCTATAAGCATACGCTACTAAGTAGAATCCAGCAGATATTTTCTTTAAAATATTTGAAGAAGATCTTAAAGAAGGAATAGAAAAATCCAAATTGATAAATGAAAAAAAAAAGAATAAAAAGAAATCATCTTTTTATAATATGTTAGTTGTTAGATAAAGGGAGAGGAATGTTTAAAGATAACGAAAGGAACGGGTTGTCGCCTTTGTAGGATTGGTACCATTTCTTCGTTTTAGCGGGCAACAAATAAAGTAGGGGAAGGGGAGGGTTGGGAAAAAAAGTGAGATTAACTTTTTAATAAAATTCTAAAACAAAGAATAATTATTTGGATAGTTATCATAGATTCATAGTAATCCAAATTGTGTTTATATTTTTATTTATTTGAAATTTTAGAGCATTGGGAATCCTCTCTCTGTTTCTTAAATTTAAACAAAAAATCATTCGCAAAGGCAGAAAAAAAAAGGCTACAGAGATTTAAAAGTTTCTAACCCCACCTTTTCCCTTCATTTCTACAAAACTTTCTAGCCAAATTATCTACAGTGGAAGTTGAAGAACTTCATCCTTGCATAATTGAAAACCACAGTGAATGTTTGCGCACAAAAAATACTCATACTCAAGTAGTACTTCGGTTGAAAACATTAAAAAAAAATTATATAATTTATTTATTTAGTCTTAATATGATTTTTAAATTATTTACATAGTTGAATACTTAACACACAATCAAACTTAAAATTGATTAATTTTGAAAATCAAATATATGAAAATTTTAAAAATGATACTAAAATTATCTATGTACATTCATATAATCTCTTTAGAGCTTTAAAAAAAAAAGAGGATAATTCCAGCTTATTTTATATAATTTATTGAATTTTTATTGTTCATAAAATAAAATAAAAATTACTTCCAAATTAAAAAAAAATATTTGAGAAAATGGATTGAATTTAATTACTTCACAAAAAAAAAAGATTAATTGAAAATATTAATTTTTAATTTTTTTTAAGAGATTTTTTGTCCACACTAACAATACTTAATTAAATAAAACAGAAGAACAATATTTACCTAAAAAAATATTTTAAAGTCAAAATTGATCAAATTTAATAATAAAGATCTCAATTTGTCACAGTTGTAATAGTTTAGGAGGAAAAAAAAGGCCATTAAACGGATTTTGATGGAGAAAAATTGAAAGAAGCAGCATGATAAAAATTCTCATGTTTAATTAAATATGAGCTTGTCTACTTTTAAAACGTGTAAGACATGAAAGAATAGATGGATGGGTTCGTCGAGACTCACTTGTTGGCATTAAGAGAAAAGAGCCAACGGAAGGAAAACGTCGAGAGTGGCCCCTGTTCCACATGGGCCACAGAAGATCGGACAGCGACATGGAGACTCCAATGCCACGCCAATTTCCTTATCTCCTCATCGACACACTCTTCCTCTCCCACCCAATGAAAAGCCTTCGATAATGCTATCGTTGCCTCTCGACGATTCTTGTTTCCATTTCCACTCCAAATGACTAAAATACCTTCAGCTAATAATTATTTAGACACCCGATGATCTAGAGTTAAAAATAAGATAACGAAATCTTTTAATATTGAGCAATATGAGATAATAATAGAAAAAGAAGAAATTATTAAGTAATTTAAGATTTACAATTCAATTTGCTTGGAATATATACACACACATAAACGAAAGAGTTAATGATCTCTATATTCCCTAAATCAATAATTTTTTTATTTTTATTTTTAACTAGATGTCACTTTATTACTTCTCATAAAGAAATAATTAACACCGTAATTTGGGTACAAGTTTCAAGGTTGAATTTGTGTGCGTTCTCTCATGAAGAAATGGTGAAAGCTAGCTATTTTAGTAATTCAAACAATTAAATAAAATATCTTAGTGAGGCAGACTTTTCGACATGCAAGTGATAGTTTTAACGAATAAATTATAAAAGAATCCTTTTAGTTTTGAGAAGTAAATAAATTAATTAGTTTTTATTATTTCAAAAATTAAATATTTAATTTTTTTGTTAGTTTTATGTTTTTTTTTTTAAATTTGATCTATTTTTTATTTTAAAAAATAAAAAGAATAACATATGGAAATATTAATGATAAAAAGAATTTTTTTAAAATAAAATAATATTAAATTAGATATAATTAACATGATTACATTAATTTTTAAAATAAAAAATTAATTAATTTGTTTCTAAAAAATAAGAGGGACCATTTATAATTTACTCTCGTTATCGCCGACCATAGTTGTTAAGGGGCCACGGTTAACTGTGCCTTAGGTGATGCACCATTGCACAACACACCACACACCACAAGTACTGTTCACGAGCCATGGCCATTGAAGTCCATAGAAAATATAAAATTACAAATTCTCTCAAGCAAGGGCTATTCCAGCGATTTTTGTGAGAAAGTTTCTTGTTTACCGATATTCTTTGCATTAATTGAGATACAGGCCAATCTGTATATATAAATATTATTGAAATACCATCTTATCCAAAATATACATATTGTTGAATGATCATTTCATTTAAAAACTTAAACTATTATAAGAGATTTCAAAATACGATTTATATTATTCTTTAGCATACATTTTCAAACAAAAGCCCTTTGGGTTTGAAACTTGCACGAGTGTAAAATACGATTAATTAGAAGAGGGTGAAGATGATAGGATTTGAACTCTTCACCATTAGGTTAGCAAAACTCGATATCACGTTAAATAACCATTTCACAAAAAAAACTTAAGGTTGAGATTTTGAGACCCATTTGAGAAAAAATAATTTTAATTGATTATAATTACTTAAATGATGTTTAATTATCTCGATTAAGTAGTTTATGAAATTAATTTGAAGTGGATTTAAGTCAATTTGAGCAATTTAGAGGTTAAAGATGATGAATAGTGAAAAATCTGAAATTTAAGTTTTCATTGAAAAGAATTTAGAAAAAATGAGGAATTAACCTATATAAATGTAATTAAAGATGAATTGAATGAGTATTGCATGAATTAGAATGGAATTGATCATTTAATTAAATTAACGATTGATAGATTGAAGGTTGATCGTTTAAGGATTGAATTGAAGATTGGTAATGAGATATGGTTAGATAATCATTTAGAATCGGTTGAGAGATTATAGAATTTAGTTAAATTTTCAATTCAAGTCTTTCCGATCAATTCCGTTTTCATTTGATAATCTTATATTCTTATTTTTAGAATAATTCATTGTTTTAAATTATTCCTTGAGATGTGATATTGATGGTTAGTTCACAATCATGAGTTAAAAGATTTCTCGGAGCGGGCGACTCTATCACAACCTTAATCCGTCCAATCTGTTCGGTTCTACGTTTGTATTGTAAGTGGATATTATATAACATATTGTGTGTTTAAATTCCTTTAATTATGTCTATCGTGTATCATTGATTTGAGTATGATTTAGCAAGCATTTCATTAGAACTTAGATGGGAACGGACTCCATAGATGTTGAAATGATTTCATATCAAAATGATTTGACATGAATTGAGAAGAGATTTGAACGTGTTTGAACGAACGTGTTATAATCGTTATTTGATTATTTGTATAATTTTTGAAAGTTTGTATTTTTGATACGAAACTATATTAATATCAATTTGACGTGGAACATGCATGGTAGTTGAAATACTAGTTTAAAAAATGTATAAATATGTTTGGTTTTCGAAAATGTTTTTGAAACCTCGGGGAACCTAGCTATGGAGGACGTAGCCTTTGAGCTCAATGATACGAGGCTCTAGTTAGTAGGAGAGTTGTAATACTAGCTCGTGTGTTAGCCAATATACAAAAATGTAGTCACGAAGAACGTGACCTTTAGATGTTCACACCCAAAGATACGTTATTTACCCCACAAGTGTATAAAAACCTATATATGTGATTTCGTATACTCATGATATAGGTATGTATAACTCGTTTTAGTGATTTGATAAGTAATGGTTTTAAACCATTTAAATTTGTAATATACGATTCCGTTTTATAATGTGCATTGTTTTAGAGAATTAGCATTGCATGTTGTGATGGATTTGAAAATATTGTCCTCGGTCCGTTTTTCTCCCTTAATAAGTTATATAATGTCTACTTATTGAGTCGTTGATTACTCACCTCTCATTATTTCAGTTTTATAGGATATTGAGGGATTGCTTATTGCTTCTTTTTAGTCGCTTGTCTTTAAGTCGGCACTTTGATCGTGTGACTCACCTTAATTGTAATTCCTAAAACCTATGTTTTCTTTATTCTTGAAGCTCGCAATTATAGCTATAGGTATTGTATTATAAATTGATTATGAATATTAATTCATAAATATAAAGATTACATTACATTATGATTTGTGTTGGAATTATATTATGACGAATGCTAGTTAAGATCATTATGAAATGGAATCATGTATGAGATGATAACGAGTTGAGGATTTTAGATCAATATCCGAGACTTGCTTAGATCGAGATAGGTCTCACAGCTTCCTTGATTCCATATCAATCATGGAGCACTCTTAGTGGTTGTGATAGGTCGGTAAAGCTTTGATATCATATTAAAGGACCATCTCACTTAAAAACTTAAGTTACTAAGCGAGGTCTCAAGATATGATTTATATTTTTCTCTAACACATATTATGTTAAATGGCCAAGACAATAGTATATACTAGCTAGTTCTAGTATATTATGAAACAAATAGATAAATTTTATCGCTTAGGTTTCATGGAATGGAATTGATTCATTTCGCTTTACCTAGCTAGCTAGAAGATGAAAATTATTTCTCTTTTGTTTAACACGAAGTCATTGCATACATAAAATTAACGCCAATCATATAAACATTGATTTTACTCTATATTTGATATATATACTCTTAGAATATATTCAATTAAAACCCTCTATAAATTTTTAGTTTGATTAAAATCCTATACACTTAAAAATTTATTAATTCGGACCCTCCATTAACTCGTCATATCAATCATGTTAGTTAAGATTATTATGAAATGGAATCATATATTATATGATAACGAGTTGAGGATTTTAGATCAATATTCGAGACTTGTTTATATCGAGATAGGCCTCACGGTTTCCTTGATTCCCGTATCAATCATGGACTACTCTCGGGGTCGTGATAGGTTAGTAAAGCTCTAATATCATGTTAAAGGACCATTTCACTCAAAAACTTAAGTTACTAAGTGAGGTCTCAAGATATGATTTATATTTTTCTCTAACACGTATTATGTTAAATGGCCAAGACAATAGTATATACTAGCTAGTGCTAGCATATTATGAAACAAATAGATAAAGTTTATCGCTTAGGTTTCATGGAATGGAATCGATTCATTTTGCTTTACCTAGCTAGCTAGAAGATGAAAATTATTTCTCTTTTGTTTAACACGAAGTCATTGCATACATAAAATTAACGCCAATCATATAAACATTGAGTTTACTCTATATTTGATCTATATACTCTTAGAATATATTCAATTAAAACCCTCTACAAATTTTTAGTTTGATTAAAATCCTATACACTTAAAAATTTATTAATTTAGACACTCCATTAATTATCGATTCGATGTGGCATGTTAAAATTAACGATAACCAATCACAAATAAAACACGTGTAATTACAGGTCCTAAATAATAGTCTCTTGGTTTGAAAAAAAAAACTAAAAAAGGTTTTTACTATTAAACTAATATTTTATTATTTAAAAATGATTGAAAAATACAATATTATCCCTACCTATTATTGAACTAGACTTACATTCTTTTTCTTCACACACATTTCTAAAAGTGAATCAAAAGACAACCTTTCTTTTCTTATAAGGTCTTCTAATTCAAAGATTCACTATATATAAGCTTAAATACTCCACTAGCGTTCATAATTTTATTCTTATCAAGATGGAGCAACACGATCGTTTCCTATACTCGCTTTTGCATTGCATTTTTATTTGTAGAAGGCTTTAATCCAAGAATAGATAAATAGTTTCCTCCATGTTTGGTTTCATCTCGAGCTTTAAATCAAATGCAAATCGAAGCTATGACCGACCTGAATATCAAAAACCACAAGGCATACCATGATCATGCAAACCCCATTAGTTGATCTACACAAACTATCGTCAAAAACTATTTTTTCAAGCTTATTTAAACTAAAAATTTTATATTTAAATCAAAAGATCCAAAGAAATGATATAGAAATACTTGATCTCTCCACTATTTCATCAATAAAACAAAAACGAAAAGGAAAGTTTGCATTGAATTTCTTCAATTTTCTCAATAATTGATGGTCTCAATTTCAAAATAAAAAACCCATTTGATTACATAGCTCCAAAACCAAAATCCCATTTCAAAACAAACACTTATAAGCGTAAAATTTAGCTCAAATTTCACTAATTAACATCTCGAAACAAATACGCATAGATTAAACCTCAATTAACCTTAGATTAACAATTATCAACTCTAAATCATTAATTAATCACAAAGTCATAAGAGATTTATAAATGAATTAGGTCAAAAAATTGAGTTGGATTTTGGTGAATCGACAAGTAAAAGTAGAGAGATTCTCTCACCAATCATCGATCGAAATGAGAAAAGAAGACAAAGAGTCCCATATACAACTAATTTCATCCTTCAATGACAAAATAGGATGAAAAATTAGGGTTTTTTATTTATTCATCTTTCGTATTGATTGAGAAATAAGAAGATAAAGAGAAAGAGACATGTTTTTTTATTTGGGTTTCTAATTATGGGGCGAGGGCAATGATGTATTTTTTCTAATTATTTTTAAATATTAACTATCAATTTAATAATAAAAAACATTTTAATTTTTTTTTAATTTTGGATAGAAACTATGAGAGTTGAGACCCGTTATATCACATGTATATATATGATTAGTTCTCGTTAATTTTAAAGTGTTATGTCGGATGATCAGTTGATAGAGTTATAACGAAAGGTGTGAATCAATAAAATTTTAAGAATAGAGTATTTCAATCAAGCTGAAAAAAACATAGAGAATCTCAATTAAAAAAAAAATTCGAACAAGTATACGGACCAAATGTAGAATAAACTCTATAAACATTTAATAGATAGAGGTAGTACTATAACCATTGGCGGGATTTTGGGACACACTTACCTTTTAAGGGAGATTGTGAAAAATCGCCAAAATCTACAAACATCCAATCAAAGTTGGTTGTTCATATTTTTTCGAGGGAAGATCATATAACGTGGTTAGATTATTGATCTTAATCTCATTTTTTTTTTAGTGTAGGTGTCCAAGATCCAACCTATTTGGATGATTTAAAATATTGTATCATTGTATTTTCAACATTAATAAAGAAGTCTTTTCATTAATTCTTGTTATTTATAATTGGATAGAATTGGATAAAAGTCCATATGATATACATTATATTGATAATTAATCAATACATGTGAGATAAACATTAATGCATATAAATGATATCATTAAATATCCCAAGTCATAGCATTGTCAAGATTGGACATGGATAATATATAGTCGGACTTGTAAGTGTTATACTCTTACTATAAGATAACAAGTATGGGATCTTACACCTAATGACATGGTGATGTCAAAGTAAGCACACGGATGAATAATGTTAGAGAACATATCACCGAACATGACTCATCATGAGAACCCATTTAGTATAGTCTATGAAAATCTCATATAAGATGGGTACAAGTAGTCATTTGACTTAAAATAACCATGGTTATCTCGTTAGAAGATTGATGTATTTTGACATTCGTTTCGATGGACTCGGTAAAAAGCTACACGTGAGTGATTTGTTGGGTGCATCGAAATCTAATAGAGATAGGTGGATAAATCGGATAGGACATGTCATTCTTTATATGTTAAAAAAGTCATCACATTGCACTTAGATGAATGTCCGCTCAAGAATCTCGTGATCATAGTGGAAGTATACTAATATAGTATGATTGGTTTACTTGAGAGCGACGACATTTGGAGATTGAAGAAAACTCATGTACTCATAATCAAACAAAAAACAAACTAAGTTTGAGATCACATTGTAATAAATTGACACGAATACCGAATTTTATGAAAGCCATACTCATGAAAAGTTATTGCAAATTAAGTAATCCTTATAGGGTTGTGTTTATTTAGAGGAAAACAAGTTCCAAAAACTTGTTTTTCCTATTTTTTCATTGCTTGTTTTGTGTTTAGAAAATGTCAACGAAAAATGATTTTCGATCAACGAAAAATGATAGAGTATTTTTGAAAAAATATTTTCCGAGTTAAAAAAGAGAAAAACATTTTTCTTCTCACGATTTGTCTCGTTCTCGCATTATTTACCTCTTTCTCGATATATTTTAGCAATTTTTTTCTCTATTTTTTTTATTTAAAACATATCAAATTAATTTTTAATTATTTCTTATTTAATTTTTTTCTCTATTTCTACTAACATTTGATTTTTTTATTTATAAAATACGTTATATATTCTTGAAAACCATTTTTACACCTTAAAATTATTTTATAATAAATATTTTAATAATTTATCTCTATTTTTTACTATTGTCTCAAACACCATCTAAACTATCCTTAAATGATTGAAAATGATTATTACGAGACTACAATCATTTATATAAAAAAAAAGAAACTAGTTAATTCATTAATAAATATATTATTTTTTCAAAACTTTTCATTTGCAACTAAATCAATAATCTGTGATTTTAATCGGTTGTAAAATTGTATTGGTAATTGTAGTGAATAATTAGTTACAAATTATTCCAACATTAATGTTTTGAAACCAAATGAATAATTATCTACAAATGATAACAAATGATTTATAAAATTTTTTTTTCGGACTAAATTATCAATTTAATTTCCAAGAAAAAAAAGAATTCTTAATTAAGTTACTAAAATAACAATGCTAAGATTACTTAGATTTTTTTTTTTTACACTAAATGTGAATATTGACTTGATTTTGTCCGAGTAGTTTTGATGAATTGGTTTGATGGTTAAAAAAGTATATTTTATTTTTTGAATTTAAATTTTAGAGTCAGTATTTATGAAAATTTATTAAAATTTTCTAAATGTATCTTATATTGTGAAATTGTGAATATGACTTTTTGAAGTTTTCTCAAAACTCATTGATGTAACAATTACATACTATTTTTATATTTTAATTTTCTTTGTCAAACAATCACCGAAATATATTTTCTAGCATTTTTTCATATTATTACCAAATGGTACAAAATATTTTTTTTAAAAAAAATAATTTTCTGAAAAATAGCTTCTTTAGGAATTGATTTTTCTATGAAAGTTGTTTTTCGCCAAATAAACGGAGCCTAAATATTTGGATAGTCATGATGCCTTATTAGAGGCCAATCTTGATTTATGTAACGAGAGATAAAATAAATGTCTTTTGCTTCTCGATATATTATCAACATATCTATAAGCCTATTAAGTCACGCACGTAAATTTAAATATTCACATGGAAAAAGAAAAACGAAGAATTTGAAAAAACTTTCATGAATTGGAAATTAATTTTCTAAAACGAAATCAATTTTCTAATTTGGAAATCAATTTCCTATTTTAGAAATTAGTTTCTTAATTTAGGTTTAATAAACTACAAGGATAATTTAGGAAACCGTTTACTAATGTGAGCTTTCCTAAAATACCCGACTTAACTTATTTGGATAGTTCAAATTAATTATTAAGTTATTGGGCCTAAAGAGTTTGGGCCAACATGCTTAAGTAAAAGCTTACAAGGGGTATTTTAGAGAATTTAAGGTAAAAGTTCATTAAACGTAATTCAAGATTTACAAGGATAAGATCCATCAAAACCACATAAGATACAACTCCCCGACTAGAAAAGAGGTATGATCGAATATATAAAGAGAGAGACGTAATTTCTTTAATAGAAAGAAATTGTGCCATCCTCCCTTATAAACAAATCGTGCCGTCTTCCTTTGAGTGATTTATTATCGAAAAAATTATGCATAGCGAAAACAATTGGCGCTAGCACTCTAGCATTTTTGTCGTTTCTTGTGTGAGTGTTTAGCCGCATGAATCATCGTTAGAGACCGACCACTTGGATGGTTCAATTTATAAATTAGATACTATGCTACAAAAGGTAATATTGATTCATCTTTCTAATATATAGTTAGTAGATTCAACGGTCGATGTTGAAACTTTAGATGGAGAAAAATAAAATTTTGTTTATTCAACACTTTCATAAGATGCATGATTTTCCAATTCTTTTCTTCTTTTTCGTGAAGTAGCTGTGCATAATTGGAAGGAAGGTATATAAGTTCACTGTGGACCCCAGTACATAATTGTTAATATTTTTTCGTTAAATGAAGTGATCCTGCGGTCATTATTTGACCTTGGGTAAAGTTTCGTAGTTCAAAAGCGTCTCATTTATGCAAGATTGCAGTCAAAAGACTACAATCTTTCAGCCCAAGGGGATTTGGGTGGGCTTGGGTAAAGATTACTATCCGGTAGCCTGACTTGCTCTAGTTTACATTCTGGCCAGGATCGGGCTTTAAATTGTAGCATATGACTAGACCCTCCGGCTGTGTTAGAGGTTTTTAGTCCATGGACTAGGTAAGTTGCAATCCTGCTTACTCCTCTCCGTGTAGAAGTAGCACCCGCTACTACATTTCCAGAAATCCAACACAAAAAAAAATTCCACAAAGCGACTACTTCCGGCAATAATCCACAATTTAATCCCATGTAAATACAGGTTTTCTTTTGAAAATGTGAAGACAAATAAATCATTTTTTTTAGGAAATTCATAAAATTAACAAGGAAAAATTAATTTAATGCAAATTTTGGTAAAAAAAAGATAAAATGATATTATTAGTTTTTTTTAATATATGATTTATGTATCTACTAAAATATGAGTTAAAACAAAGTTTTTGATGATTTTTCGGCTGTCCTAAATATTTGATAGACTTAAAAAAAAAAATTTCTCCACGCTATGGATTCTTTAATATATGATTTGTGTATCTACTTTACAATCCATTTACCTTATTTACATATATCAATATTTGTTGAACTTAATTTCAATTTATTTAAATTATATCATGATTTTATTTTAAAAAATAAAATAATTCTTGTAGTAGACTTACAATAGCACGAGAGCCATCAAACTAGTTATAATCTACTATACTTTTCTTTTTTTGCTTCCATACAGTAAATTTATAAATTAGTCCAAAAGTAAGAATATTTTAATTAACATTAGGCACGATCTATCTATTTAGCTCAATTACACCAAAAGGACATATTAAAAAGCAATATTTTTGAGTTTTTTTCTTTACTTATTTTTTCGAAGGTACAAAATTATTTTTAAAATTATGCACTCTATAATAATACATTTTAATGATCAGATCTTTATTAATGAATGGTTTTAAAAACCTCTTATGTATTTTTTTTTTTAACACCAAATCATTTTTAGATTATATACCTTAAATTATGGGCTCAAGTCCCTCCACGGTCTAAAGATTAGCCAACACTTGAGTTCGAAAATTATATAATTTAAACCCTTTTTTTTAATATTCTATGAGCACAGATATTTTTTCTAACCATGCACATTATATAGATAAATAATTAATTGCATTTCTTTTATTATTGAAATAGCTATCAAATTCCCTCATCAAATTTTTTTCTAACCATGCACATTATATAGATAAATAATTAATTGCATTACTTTTATTATTGAAATAGTTATCAAATTCCTTCATCAAATTTTTTTTTATCCAAAAATTTTTTTTACACCAAAACCTCACATATCTAATTCTCATTTAACAAGGTCTGGATTGTTTTGGCACAAACACTTTTATTTTAGGGGTTTTTAAATGCCAAAAAAAAAAAAAAAAGTCCATGGGTTTTTGTGACAAATAACTCCAGTGCTCTAAAATATTATTAATCACATACTTAGCCCTGGCTGAGGTCCAAGTAAATCATTTAAATGGACCGAGTCCAGCCCAAACGTGAATTAAGACAAGACTTGAAAAAAATCAATTACTCACGCGGGAGACGAATTTGATACGGTTACATTTTCCCGCGAAAAGAATTTCACTAGCCCACCAAAAACCTCCTCCCCCGTCTATTTATCCATCAACACCTCACTTTCTGTTCGTCATTAAAAATAACGGCAAAGTTTTTTGTTTACGTTTGTTGCTTTAAACCTAACAAACACACATATTCAGTTACCGATGCCGTCAATCGCAGGCTGCAATTCTTCAATCATGGCCGTCAAATCGGACGACATCTCCCGGTCCAACGGTGAATCTACTCCTCAGAAGCGAAGATTGAGATCTAATGCAGATCTAGTGATGCACAAGAGTCCAATATCTTCTCCTTTGAAGCGGAAATCGCCTCGCCGATGCATCGATTCGAGCCCTAACACTCCTACTAATGTGAGCTTTTAATGTATTTATATATCTTAATTTCAACTATAGAAGTTAGGTGTGTTGTCTGTTTTTTTAGTGATTAAAGTGTTTGTCAATTTGCTAATTTTCAGGGAATTGAGAAATTAGAAAAGAATTGCAAATCACCAGTGAAGAAAAAATTGTCAAATAATTTCAGCGAGAAGCCAAATTGGAATCCAACAGGTTTTTCTTTGATTGCTCACCGGCTTTTTTATAATAATTTTTATTAATGTTTGGCTGAGCTTATTATTATGGTTTAATTGTAGATGTAAAGCAAATGAGCGCAGTGAAGGAGGCATTGCATTTGTCAACAGCACCATCTAGTGTTGTGTGCCGTGAAGATGAGCAGAAAAGGCTTTTTGATTTCTGTAAGGCGTGTATTGAGCAGGAAAAGGCCGGGAGTTTGTATGTGTGTGGGTGTCCTGGGACTGGGAAATCGCTGTCGATGGAGAAAGTGAAGCAGCGTATAGTTGACTGGGCAAAAGAGGTAAGTGAAGTTGAATTATGGTTTTAGAATCTCTAATAGATGTGAATTCAGTGAGATGGGTTTGATTTTCTGCATTTTGGCATAAAAAAACATGGATGCTTGTAATTACCTAATATTCCGCTGTGTTGTGATCTTTCTTTGCCTTTTGCACCTTCACACTCCAATGAAATTTGGTGCTTTTTATGCCATTTTAATAGTGTTCATAGAAATGAATGATTGGAAAAACTTAGGTAACTGGATTTCTTGAAATCAATACCAAGTTATAGTAATCAAATGCCTTGTAAGGTCCGCTCACAATGTGTTTTTTTTTCTTTTTCTGCTTGTTGCTGTGAATTTGCTTTTTCCTGATTGTCAATGCTCATCAAGTTATTCTCCTATCAGGCTGGGTTTCAGTCTCCGGATGTACTGGCCATGAATTGTACTTCATTAGCAAAAACATCTGAAATTTTCAGCAAGGTACTGACAAACAGTTCTTTCCACTGAATATTGTTTAGTAGCATATAGAAGCCGTGTATGCTTATCAGCTGATTTGTCTTCTTAGATGATGGAGAAGAACCAACCGAGGAAAAAAATCAATGGATCTACTTCCCCTTTACAACATCTCCAGAGGTTGTATTCGCAGCAGCAGCAGTCATCAGTCACAAAAATGATGTAAGAATCATGTCCTTGGCACATGGGTTAATAGATTGTCATCTTTTTTTCAATTAAACGGGTAGGCTAATACACTGTCAAATGCACAGAATTTTATGGTCTCAGCTATCTTCATAGACATGTAAAATAGACCATGGCATATGCAAAATCTATTTGAATTGATGAATTTTGATGCATAATGTCAGTAAACTTCACCTTTTGCAGGCTGATAATTGCTGATGAGTTGGATTATTTAATAAGCAAGGACTGTGGTGTCCTCCATGATCTTTTCATGCTTACAACTTTACCATTTTCTAAATGCATACTGATAGGTAATATTTGTGACAAATTTCTCACCCAAATGTTCTTTACTGTCTTGTTGGTTTTAAGTTTGCATACGACATTCAAACCAGAATTAACTCCACAAACTTTGCTGTTTCAGGAGTAGCAAATGCCAAAGACCTAGCAGATCGCTTTCTTCCGAGACTTAAGTCTTTGAATTGTGAGTTCATTAGTTGCTTTCTTCAAGTTGATCAAAATAATTATCAAACTCATTCTGATCTGCCTTAAATAATGATTTTTTTCTGCATCATCATGCTGATGCTTATCCTTGATTCAGTGTCATGAAATCAAGTTACTAGCATTTTTCATTTCAGAAATTTTTGTTTTTCTGTTCAGTCACTTGTCAATTATTAAGAATGAATTTGGGTTTGTTACTTATTGGTGGGTTCAAATGCATTCTTTCCTGTACAGGCAAACCTCTGGTTATAACTTTCAGGGCCTATTCCAAGGACCAAATCCTCAGAATACTTCAGGAGAGGCTAATGGTAATTTATATCCACATTTTACACTTTCCAATACGCATGAGCATGCTTTGCCTCACACACTAAGATACTTGAGAAATTTATAGAGATGAGATCCGAAAGAGAAATATATGCAATATACTTTAAAATCACTTTGGAATTTGGAACACGTAGCATTGTCTAACACAGAAACAGGAGGATTACAAATCTTAAAGGTGCATTGGAATATAGAATGTATATCTAACAGTCTTAACATCTATTCTTGATACACTTCTGTTTAACTAACTGAATAATTGAGGCTGAATAAACAACAAAGGAATATGCTTGCCCCTGTACCCTGAAAATTATGAAAATCTGGCATCAGAAGCTAGAAACAAACTATGTCTTCTAGGAAGTCTGTAGGAGCCTGCATGTTTTGCCAGTAGTTTTTCAGGGAACTGTACATCCTCTAGGTACTGCCAGGTGTATAAAAATGTATTGGAATAATAATGACTGAAGCTTATCACAGGAGTTGATCTTAAGAAAGACTGGCATTCCATTTACATGGATGTGGCTTGAAAGTATAATCACTATGTTCCATTTGTTTTGGAGGGGAGGTTCAGTAAACAATTTCAGGTTTTTGGATGTACATATTGCACGAAATAAGGTTTCTTAACAAAAAATTAAAAATGTGCAAATCTATTGTGATGTTGCTTTGGAAATACAAAACACCAATCTCCATCGTACTTCATCTCAGAATTGAACTAGATAGTTTATATCAAATGGTTTCTGGTTAGAATTAAGTAAAGAATATAGTTTTTGAAATTATATTGGTGCTCTGTTGACTTGTCATAACTGTTGCTCTGCATCAACAGGCAGTGCCACACTTAGTTTTTCACCCACAAGCATTGGAACTCTGTGCCAGAGTAAGTCCATTTTTGTTTGCGTGCACTTTGAATTAGTTTGCTTTTATACAATTAACCAATAGCCTTCCTTGACTTATAACAGAAAGTTGCAGCTGCATCTGGAGACATGCGCAAAGCCCTTTGTGTTTGCAGGTCAGTGTTTTCTCTCTTTTATTATTCATTCAATTTTCTGAACTATCTTCTTTTGCATTTATTTCTCATAGCTTTGGGTTTACTCTAATCCAAATTACTTAAATATGCAAACGACACAGATTCTGGTTTTTGCATAGTGGTATTTGCCAACCTTTCCCATTTTGGGCTTTGGAAGTGGCAGTATGTATAGCTTATGCTTTTTATTTTCTCAGGAGTGCAATTGAGATTCTAGAAGCAGAATTGAGAGAATCTATGAGCAACCTAACTTCATTTTCAACTGACAAAGCGTTTTCTCAACAAAAGACAGCTCCAGCTTGTATAAAAACACAAGAAAACGACATTGTAAGTACTTGATAGCAGTGTGGTTTTGCTTCTAATTTGGATATACATTATTAGTACATCATGCTATTAACTTATTGCAAGGCTTCCTCATATTGACAGTACTCTGCATTTCATAAGTATAAAACTCCACAGTTCTTTTCTGGACTAATCATGCTATCGACATGACAATTCCAATTTAATTCAAGAAATTATGTTGAAAATTTTCATGATGAATGTCTCTGAACTTGTTATAGGTGAGGATTGATCATATGGCTGTTGCTTTATCAAAAGCATTTAGATCCCCTATAGTGGACACCATACAGTCCCTCCCTCAGCATCAACAAGTAAGTTTGGGCCAGTTACTCTGTAATTACTGATTTGCAGATATCACTAGTACGATTTATATGTATCTAACACGATGATTCTTTAACCGGTTCTGCAATGTGGAATTCCTTTTGATTCTCATATGAAAGCTCCAATTCGTTTAGATTTCGTGTTACTGTCCTCTTTGGGGGCCTGTTCTAGTGTTAAAAGTGTCAAGATTCCGGTGTTTTAATGACATATGTACTGCAGATAATACTGTGCGCTGCCGTGAAGTTTTTCCGTGGAGGAAAGAAGGATACTATTGTAGGAGAGGTGTGCTTTCTTTTCTTAAAATACTGATTACAAGAACATCTAGCAGTTGTCACTGATACTGAACTTGTTACATGGATGCAGCTGAATAAATCTTACATGGAGATCTGCAAATCCACAATTATACCGCCAGTTGGAATCTTGGAATTTTTGAATATGTGCAGAGTACTAGCTGACCAGGTAAAGAAAGAAAAATGAACGTCCTGCTTTAGTTCATTCCTGAGAATTTTATTTAGCCAAGCAAAATCAACACATGCTCATATAAATTTGTGAGTCAGACAGGAAATAGGTTAAGCACAACAATATTTTTACTGAATAATTACTTTCACCAACAATGGAATGATGTTGAGAACATTGCGCAGGGGCTTCTTAAACTAGGCCAGTCTCGTGATGATAAATTAAAGAGAGTCACCTTAAAAGTAGATGAAGCAGACATCACATTTGCATTGCAGGTATGGATTCAAAAAGAGAAGCTATTGATTCTTATTAGCTTATGTCCTCCCTAATCATCAATTGGATTCGTATCATCTTATGTGTTTACTTGGCCAGGGAGTTCGATTCTTTCGGAATTGTCTTAAGTGATGCAAAAGTTTGACAAGTGCATGGATTTTTTCCCTTTCAACCTCATATTTGGTTGCTATTTATGAGGGTACGTGACCTATTCCAAGGTTGGTAGCTGTTGATTTTGGGTTAATGTGTATCTGATTTTATAGTTCCTTGTTTCTAAAAGTTTTCATGCATTTTTCTTTCAGAATGAAATGTCAGTGCCAAAGCAAGTTTCATGGCAGACATTTAGTTGAGCTTTCTCACATGTTAAGGTCAATACATCGATGGAAACATGCCAAAAACAGAGGAGATGTAATAGACCTGGATCGCATAGACGTTATTTTACGAGTTTCCATTACAGAAATATCAACAGATGAAGGACTAATTGAGTATAGATTTATACATAAGTAGCCCTAAATTGAAGGGTGTAATTAAAACATGCAAAATTTAGGACTAAAATGTAAAACTTTTCAAAGTTTGGTAATGTAATTCTGCTCCTGCATCTACCAACCATTGCAGATGGCATGGCAACAGAATATATTTGTTTATGAAATGCATTAAGTACTGGTAATGAAAATAAAAAATATTAAAATGCCAATGAGACGCTTTAAGTATTTCTTGAAAGCAATTAGCCAATTAGGATCCAGACAGTCCGATGGTTTAAGTTTGGATTTAGATTTATGAGATTAAGGAATGATATGTTATACTCATAGCGTAGTCCTAAGCCCCTTTAACACATCAATAGATGTCAATTTTTTTTAAAAAATTTTTTTATTGTGGGTGGCAATATTTGATTCCTCGTTGTAACAATTTAAGAGATTAAGCCCTATTCTTAATAATTTTTTTTAAAGATTAAACTCGGTATAAAATTATTAAGAGAAATCTAAAATCAACAGTGTAATACAAATATAATTAACTAAAAATAATACAATAAAATTATTTTTGAAAGAATCGAAGATTAGATTGTTACGATCAAATTTATTAGGTTTTTAAAGATGATATCAAATAAAAAATTTAGATAATAGCACACTAACTATGACAAAACAAGTTGATAACCTACTAATATTTTTACCCATAGGTCACCAAGGTGCATTAACACCTAACCTATTAGAATTTGGAAATACTGAGACATGACCTCCTTTCTCTCTCTGATTCGATGATTTGTTTAATAATTTATAGCCTGACAAATTTTGAAATAAGAAAAATTATAAATGGGACAGATGCAACAACATATTGCATGGCGTCTTAAATGGATAGGTGTATTAACTTGCTATGGTTTAATATCTCTAATCTTGGCTGTATAAATGTACATACCTTCATTCTGATATATGTGTTAAAAACCAGGGATCTTTCAAGCAACAAATTGAAGGCATCTATGCTAACAAGCATAGGTGATGTAAAAAATTGAGATACATGTAAGTTTTTTTCCTTACAACATTTACGAGGATTAATAATTCTGAATCTCATATGGCATAATTACTATAACACTAAAATTTGAGAAATGAGCTTTGAATAGTGAAAATCATTGTTTATTTCCTCACAAATCATTATTCATTACTGTAGCTTATATTTTTATTTAAGTTCTTTTGCTTATAACACCTATGAGGATTAATAATTCCGAGCCTCACATGATACAATTACAATAACACTAAAATAGGAAGGGTTTGAACAATAAAAATCACTGTTCACTTTCTTACAAACTACTATTTATTATTGTGGTTTAGGTTTTTATGTAAGTTCTTCTCCACACAAGCACTCACGGGGATTAATAATTTTGAGCCTCATGTGACACAATTACCATAACACTAAAATTAGGGAAGGGACAATGGAAATCATTGTTCACTCACTCACAAACTACTATTTATTATTATAATTTATGTTTTTATGTAAGTTTTTCTTTTTACAACACTTGCAGAGATTAAAAATTTTATACTTCATATGACACAATTATTATAATATTAAAATAAAAAGGTTTGAATAGTGAAAATTACTGTTTACTTTCTTATAAAACACTATTCATCGCTATAACTTATGTTTTTATATAAGTTTTTCTCCACATGACACAATTTGTAGCCAAACGAATCAATCTTATCTGTAAAATCTTAGATGACAACAATCAAATAAATAAATTTTCACAAAGGCATGCAGTGAAAATAATAAAAACAAATCTTAAGATTAGTTTACATATATGTGTGTGAAATACATGGATAATTATATGCTTCACAGTTCTTATCATTCAAACATGATTGCACTTATAGATATCAATCAATTAGCAGGGATCTTGATAATAACTCATTGCCAGGCTATATTCCTCCCGATCTAGAAAAACATGCTGCACTCAAGTATTTGTGTGAAAAATACACCCGCCACTTCTTTTAGCTTCTCCATCAAGTGTATTATAAATTATCTATTTATTTTCATGAAGTTTTAATTTTAATAATATCTTGTTGATAGATGAAGAAATGTTAAATAACTTTTGTAATATTTTAACTTATGATAAGGATAAAAAATCAAAGCTTAATGATCAATGATGTCATTGGCTTTGGAAGTTAATGAAGAAACAACCGATGATATCAGCAATAATTCTTCAAGATAAATAAATTAATTAGGAGAAACACTAATTAGAAAAATAATTAATCAGAAAATGATTGAAGATAAATAGGAAAATGACTATTGTAAACAAAGTTTTTTTTTTCTTGTTTTGTTTTTTTTTTAGCCAACACATGTATATATAAAAAAAAAATGATTTTTTTTCGTGAACAACTGCTTAAGAGAGTAGTTGGAGAGAAAAGAAAAGAAAACAAGGGTGTGTGTGTTTTTTTTCAAATTCTTTGACAGAGCCTATATGAAGAAACAATGAAGGGTTTTTGATGCACAAAATATTAAGATTTTTTCCAGCATTGATTTTTAAACTTTAAATATTATTTCTTAAATTCATAAAGAAACCTCGAATGATTTTATTGCTTTTTTAATTATAAAGATTATTTTAGAGTTAATCTTATAAATTTTTTTCCACGATTAATAAGATTTTTTTATATAAATTTATTGTTTCCATAGTTGTATTCTTGTAATTGATCTGTTTAGCCGTTTTCATTATTGTATGTGTTTGGCTTGATTGTTTTCCGTTGATTATTTTTTTTACGAAATCAAATTTATGTTGTGAGATTAAATTCACAACTCAAAACAACAGAGTAACTCTATACAATCCTTCTAATGCTTCGGAGTTTGTTGGATCCACATTATGAACACTTACGATCAAACTTGAGAGTATTCGTCCAGGAGACGACATACTTTCCCGTCGTAGTGCTCCTTCTTCTCTGCTTTTGTGGACTTCTTCCCCGCCGTCGTTGAGGGTTTTACGGTCATGGTTGTTTGTTGACCATAGTAGACTGAGATAGAGATTTTTAGCAAAATCCTAGGATTAAGTTCACTGCCGTATAGGGTTCGGTCCATGAACACTTTAGTGATATGTTTGGACTGTAATGTAAATGGTCCAATTTATTCGGGCCCAGATAATCAAGATTCGTGGCTCCGAGGTATCCTTTTTTCCAATGTCGCAAGCACAGAGAGATTTTTGTTGGTCCCACCATCGTGAACATGCTTTAAATTATTTTTCTTTTTTACTAATAAGAACCTGGGAATTGATATTTTTTTCTTTTTTTCAAGAACGCCTTTTTTTAATTGATTGCATTCATTTATAAAATAAAAGGCGTAGATAATTTTGTCTTTTCCTTAAGAAAGCAAGGTAAATTATTTGCAAAGTGAAGCGGGTGATCTATTTTCTTGAAAGAAGGAAAAACTGATGCATAGATTTACTTATGTCAGGCAAGAAATACTAGCTAGAGTTTTAAGGTATCCCATCACGTTCAACTAAGATCAAAATTTGCGATACTTTCATGACGAGTAGAGATGAAATATTTATTTTATGATTTTATTAATGATTATCGTGTGACTCATCTTATTATATTTTTAATAGAGACTAAAAATATAATAAAGTTTTTGCTTAACGAATATTAGTTCATAATTTTCTATTATGCATTCGTATAATAGATCCCTCCAACCACATTTGAAAAGGATTACGTGCCGCGTAATTAATTCATTCGTGTGTCTTTCTTGTTTTTACTAAAAAAAAAATAAAAATAAAATAATCATCTGAATATATATATTGTTTTCTCTAGATTGAGAAGTGTATACAATTTTATTGATGAGACGATACATGTTTATAATGGAGGAAACTTAAGAGTTTCTGTACAAAAATTGTAGTATATATTATTATGTTTTTATCAAAATAATAATAATAATAAATAAATAAATAAATAATAGACGACAACTATTTTGCATTCAGAATCCATCAAGTGTTATGCCTAAGGTACAATCATACAAAAAGACACTTCACCGTATGTAGTAGGCCAGTAAATTCACTATCGGTTTGAAAAAAGAGGGTCATGCTTAGAAACATTATTTTTTTATATTAAAATTTACTTATTAAATGATGCGTTATCTATTGTAAGAAAAGAATTTCAAATTATAAAATATAAATCTTATCATATTTAATAAAATAACTATAATTATAAAATCAACTAGTTGACCTAATGTCAGGTCACCTAATAAAAAAAATTTAGTAAAAAATTATCTCTAACATTATCCAAGAAATATTATTGAGGATGACATTTTCCATTGCTTGTTTTTTAAAGAGTGAATTATTATTTCTCTCCTTAGTTTTTAATGCAATTACAACTTAGTCCCATTATTTTCAAAAACCAAACAACTATGTTCCCGTTTTAATGCTATGTTTTTAACTTGGTCCGTTTTTGCAATGCACTTTTAATTATTTGTCATCATTGACAAAAAATATTTATTTATTTTTTTTTCATTTTGAACGGAAAAATTTTACATATGATAATAAAAATATAATATATTTTTAAAATAATTTCATTTTTTTTTCGGATTAGGAAATATTTTTCTTAAACATTAAATATTTATAAAATTGTAAAAAATGAAAATAATTTGGAAGAATTCCATTTTTTTGGAAGCCCTAATAAATTTATCTTTTTAATTATTCTTAATATGATTCTTGAAATATTTTCATGTGCTGTTCTCAAAATTATTTTATTTTAAACTTTCATTATGTGTTACACATTCGACATGTAAATATGTTGACGAATCATATTAAAAATAAGCAAGTAAATGATTTTTTAGGGGCTCAACAAAATTTGGGATCATTTCAACTTGTTATCTACTTTTTTATAATATCGTAAATATTTAATGTTTACAATTTTTTTTTAAAACATTCTGATCTAAAAAATTTTTGAAATTATTTTTGATAGCAAATTTGATTTTTGTTTGTATGCGTAAAAAAACCAGATAAAAATACCAATTTTTTAAAGGATTTTTTGATAAATAATAACAGGGAATTGGCCATGAACTGTTAAAAAGGATTAAGTTACAAAAGAGAATTAAAGTAGAGAAAATAATTGTAGATTTTTGGAAACTAAAGAACTAAGCGTTGAAAACTGAAAGACGAAGAATAATTTACTTTTTTTTCTTAAAAGAAAAATGTTTCTCTAAATAACAGAAGGGAGGAAATAACCTTACTAAATACTGTATGCTTAAAACGTTCTTTTATTAAAAATTGTTGACTCCTCTTCATTCAGCACCTTTTTTCATTCATATTTCTTTCTTGAGGAATCATCTCATTAGTTTTATAAAAAGTAAAGATAGATAATTAAGTATACATTGCCATACGTATGGACCTGTATATATAGTAGAAAAAGTTTATAAACATAGCACAATATAGAAGAAATAATTGTAGATTTTTGAAAATTAAGGAATATTAAGTTACAATTACGTTGAAAACTGAAAGATGAAAGGATAATTTACTTCTTTTTTTTTTTAAATTGTTTCTACCAATAACGAATGAGAGGAAATAACCTTAATTTGCCTAAAACATTCTCTATTAAAAAAAATGAGTTTATCATAACACGTAGCCTATATATATATATTGGTTGAATATCTTAAAAACCAATGAAAGAAAAAGAAAGAGAAGAAAAGAAGCTAAGATAATATATGGTTGAAAAGAAAAGGTGAACGTTCAATAAATTACTTTTCTCTTCTTGGATGGATGTGCAGCTTAATTTTAAAGGAAACAACATATCAATTAAATATAATAGCATCCTAATCTGGTAAGTGTCCGTCGTAGCTATATTTGTGATACAAAAATAAAAGAAAGTATGGAAATATTAAGAATTGCCTACTTGAAATGATCGTCCATACTTGATTTTTGGGGTAAACTCTACCATGCCTGGCCCATTAGCTTTTAGTTAAGGCATTGCATTTTAATACGTTGCCATTGTTTGGGTTTTCTTTTACAAAATCTAGCCCAACCCAAAGCTCACCCATACTATAAATAATAGCCCAAAATGATCTAGCCGAAGTTTGTTTTTGCATTTCTTTCGCGAGTAACCGTGAAATTTGTCAATTCAAACTTCCAGGGAATCAAAAAGAAAAGAAAGACACAGAGACAGAGAGAGGCACGCTGCTTTGAATTCACTGCCGCCATGTGCGAAGTCTCTCAATTTCCCTTTTCTTCCTTTAACAAATGCTCTTTGAAGTCCATGGACAAAACCCTAGCCGTCACTCATCGTCTGCTTCCGTCAAGTCTCAGCTTGCCTGCAACATCCTCCGTTAATTTCAACGTTAGACTCTCAAGCTCAAGGTCTCTCGCTCTTGTTGGTTCGAGCTCGCGTGGATGTAAACTCAAATGCTCAGCTTCAACACTGGGTGCTTAATTCTCATTTCCACTTTCTAAATTACGTGTTGCCTGTAGCTATTTTTTGTGTTCTGTTTGGCATGTTGGCAAAATAAATCAATTGGAAAAGACAATGAATTTGTACTGTTTGGTTGTCAAGAAATGGAGGAAAGGAACGAAATTGGAAATTTGGGTGCGTTTGTTTCATGCCAAGCTGTTTTTCTCAACAGAAGTTAAAAGTTGATATGCCAGCTTAGTCGGTTATGTCAATCTAAGTTCTGTTTCTTGCTGATACATCAATCTTAGCGGTAAAAGAGAAAACGAATCAACATTTTCAATTTTATCTTCTGCTTGCTGAAAATTGTAGGGCTTCAAAATATAATAGAGTTTTGTTGTTTTTAATTTGGTTAAAATCCAATTTTGTAATGCTGAGTAAAATAGAAGTTTTTGGGTCCAAATAAAGAGAGTACAGCATATGAAAGATCAACTAATCAGTGGGCTCTATAAATTCTTTTTGTTACTATTTTTCTCAGAAACCAAATGGTTCAAAGGCAATGCTTCACTTTGATGTCTTGAATTCTATTAAACCTAGATACCATTTGTGAGTATACTTAAATGTATTTGCACGTATATATTTCTTCATTTTCTTGTGCATACCATTTGTGAGTATACTTAAATGTATTTGCACGAATATATTTCCTCATTTTCTTGTGCACGAGAATTTGGGTCAGCCTAGTCTCTTTTGCCTTTGATCAAATTTGGTAGGGGCTAAATTCAGATGCTAGGAAAATCTATGGCCGCAGGAAGAGAAATCTTGTAACCCAGAAAAAGATGTTGGCTAAAGGTGCAGCAATTTGGAAACTTTTGATTGAGTCTTTTAGCCATGCAGGGGTGGAAGATTTTGACAAATCCTTTTTTTTTTTTTTAATTTTGTGTTTGGGTTTGAAAGAGAATATTCCATCATGCATCATTGTTAGTTGCAAATCTTGGACGCAAAGTATCTTTTACTTGGAGGAGTATAAGTGAGGGACATAAGGCTCTTGAAGCTGGTCTGATTTGGGGATTGGTAATGGACGCAACATTTCCATTTGGGAGGATCGATGGTTAATGAATTCTTAGTTTTTTAAAGTGGTTTCCCAGGTGAAGATTTTAGATGTTTGGGCATGTGTGGAATCTCTAATTGATAAGACTAATATGCAGTGCGAGGAAGATTTGATTAGATCCATTTTCTTACTACACGAAGCTGATACAATTTGTCAAACCCCTCTGAGCACACAACATCGGGAAGATAAATTGGTCTTGGCTCCGAATTCTGAAGGCATCTTCACTGTGAAGAGTATCTATGATGCTTCAGTTTGTGTTTGTGTATGGTGCACAGGGGAAAGTAATCAAGCTTTTTCTATTGGAGTTCTACAAGTGTTTGGACAAATTTTGGGATTTGCAGCTGCCTAACAAGATCAAACTTTTCTTAAGGAGGTTCTGTCACAGTATTCTTCCAACAGCATAAGCTTTATGCAGGAGGGATATTGACATTGATTCTTGTTGTAGCCTGTGTGGAAGAGCAGATGGGTCCCTTGTGAATGCGTCATGCAAGAGCTACTTGATTGGTTTCATCTCCGAGGAGGCTGCCTGCTTATTTTATGCTCTTAATGGACAGCAACGTTTCCTTCAGATTCAGTATTTGTTGGATCATAATTGTTCGGAATTTTTTTGTCACCTTTTGAGTTATTTTGGGGAATTGAAATAATCTACTCCATGCCAAACAAGTCAAAGATCCCCCATCGACTATGACTCTTACTGCTTGTTATCTTGCTGAATTTCATGGAAAGGTTCTGTTTCACTCTCAACCAGTAAGGAATCATGTATCTGCTGTCTAGCGTTGGCATCCTCCGTCAGATCCTTGTATGAAGATAAATGTTGAATCACTATTTTCAAGTCTGACAGAAGGGGAGGTGTTGGTGTTTTATTTATTAATTTTTTTCGAAATTACAAATGTGAACTTATGGCAGGAAGGTCTCTTCATAAAAGCCTCGGATCCAGCAAGTATTGAGGCTTATTCCCTGACGGAGGATTTGGTTTTGCTGCAGATTGTGGTTTTCTAGATTTAATCTTTGAATTTGATTCAAGTGATCCCTGCAATGCAATCTAAGCTCGTTCATTGGAAGCTTTTCTGCTGTCTCTGTGATTTATGAGGATATTTGTGCTATTCTCATTACGTTTCTTTATCGGCACATTATCCTTGCTCCTTGTTCCAGCAGTAGAGCTGCTCATCTTTTGGTTAGACATGCTAACACTGTAACTGATTGTATTAATTGGATGGAAGTTTTTCCAACGTTCCATACTCAACGATGTACTATCTAGTGACTGTACTAATCATTTATTAAGTTAATGACATAGTCATCATTTTCCTTTTTTCTTAGAAAAAAAGGCGAGTGCTAATCATTATGTTTTAATGCTTTCCAGATAATCAGCTAGCAAGATTTCAAGAAGCTTCAAAGAATGGGAATTTAATTCCTGTATACCGATGTATATTCTCAGATCACCTAACTCCAGTGCTTGCGTACCGATGTCTGGTTAGGGAAGATGATAGAGATGCTCCAAGCTTTCTGTTTGAATCAGTCGAGCCTGGTTTGGATGCTTCCACAATCGTATGGCCTTCAACTTTTACTGTTCTTATATATGTGAAAATGCATGTTTATGTAATGTGGGTCTTTAATTTGCTTTTTGTCAATTATGTTAGGGGCGATATAGCGTCGTAGGAGCTCAACCGAGTATGGAGATTGTGGCCAAAGAGAACATGGTTACAATAATGGACCATTATGAAGGTCATCGGATGGAGGAGATTGTGGAGGATCCAATGGAGGTTCCTAGAAGAATCATGGAGGGCTGGAAACCTCAACTTATTGATGAGCTTCCAGAAGCATTTTGTGGTAAGATAAGTGGATAATAGTCCTGTTTGATGTGTTGTGTTCCCATTTTTCTTAATCTTTCATTTCAATGTATATTTTTAGATCCTGATGAAATTGCCTTGGATACATTAGTATTTATGCACTTGAAGTATTTTCATTTTTCCTGCTTCTTTACATTTTTGTTTCTAAGTTTGGAACAAATGAAGGAGAACATTTTGATGGAGTCCCTAGTCCATACATTTATCTGCATCCTGTGGTTGTTCTCTCTCAAAAATTTTTATGCTCCTAAGAGTGTATTAGTCTCTGAAGGTTTTCATTCACATATGTGCAAAAAACAATTCCTCATTGTCCTTCATAATTTAGCCTTAAAATTATGTTGAGTTTATTGTAAGGGTGCAAGTATGTTTATTCACTTCTTTCTTGACTAGGTGGATGGGTAGGTTATTTCTCATATGACACAGTGAGGTATGTAGAGAAGAAAAAGCTGCCTTTCTCCGGTGCCCCACCTGATGATAGAAATCTCCCTGATGTCCATCTAGGCCTTTATGATGACGTGATTGTGTTTGATCATGTGGAAAAGGTGATACTTTGTTGGTTTTAACCTGATTCAGGGGCCATGGCTATTTTCCATATATGCTGCTTATCACTCCAAACATGGACATGCTTGAGGCATCTTCCCTTCTTTAATTTGAGCATTTTTTTCGTTTGAATGCATTGCAATTTCTTGTGTTGAAGCTTTTTTCCGACCCATATTTTGCATTCTCTGTTTTCTTTCTTGCAATAATATTTGAGAACTTTAATTACAGAATTCAGGGAATAGCACACATATGCCCCATCACAGAGCATAGCCAAAAAGGAAAAAAAAACAGTAGCAACAAGTCAGATTGTTATTTTTATTGTACATTTTCTTATGTCTAATTTGATAGTTTCTCTGGTGGTATTTTTCTTTTTTAATTTTGTAATTCTCTTGACCTCAGAAAGCTTATGTGATTCACTGGGTGCAATTAGATCAATTTTCTTCTGTGGAGGAGGCCTTTAAAGATGGAATGAGCCGACTGGACAGTATCTTATCAAGAGTGCATGATATTGCTACGTAAGTAGTCAATTTTATGTTTATTCTGCCATGCTATTTTTTGCTTTCGCATAGTGTATATGTTCAAGATGAAAATCCTTGACTCGATTCTCAATTTCAGACCAAGGCTACCAGCAGGTTCAATAAAGTTGTTCACTCGTCTTTTCGGCCCTAAATTGGAGAATTCAAGTATGACGAGTGAAGAATACAAGGATGCAGTGTTACAGGCGAAGGACCATATTTTGGCTGGTGATATTTTCCAGATTGTATTAAGTCAGCGTTTTGAACGTCGGACATATGCAGATCCTTTTGAAATTTACAGAGCTTTGAGGATTGTCAATCCAAGTCCTTACATGACTTATTTACAAGTTTGCTCTCTTCCTTTGAAACTATTTGTCCCAAGATTTTAGATGTTTTTAAAATTGTCATTTGTTTGCTTTTCTCTCGTTATCAGGCTAGAGGATGTATACTGGTTGCTTCTAGTCCTGAAATTCTTACACGTGTGAAGAAGGTATCTCTTAACCAACAATGTGATGAATAATCAGACAGTTGGTTTTCTATTTCTTTTCTTGCTTCTCTCATAAATTTGGTATTTGTTGACAGGAAAAGATTACAAACCGTCCCCTTGCTGGGACCATTAGGAGAGGAAAGACCCCTAAAGAAGATATAATGTTGGAAAAGGAGCTTTTGAATGATCAAAAGCAATGTGCAGAGCACATTATGCTTGTTGACTTGGGGAGGAATGATGTGGGAAAGGTTGGTTCTTGTTAATTTACATGCATGGAATGTGTTAATGAACTAGAAAATGAATACGCAATTGTGTGAATAGGTATCAAATAACATTGCTTCTGAAGTGCTCCATTTAATGAGCCATGCCAGCATATTTTGAATGCTGCCTTACTATATGTATATATGCCAATAAATCCGTCCTGAAGACTGGCCCTCCATGCAGGTCTCCAAACCTGGTTCTGTGAAGGTTGAAAAGCTCATGAATATTGAACATTATTCCCATGTTATGCATATCAGCTCAACAGTACGTATCTCTTGTCACTTTCTATGGTTCTAGTCTGCAGGTGGCAGTAAGTAAATCTACATATTATCTTCTTTATGTTTCATAGCTAACCTTGAAGAATCAGCTACTTCTGCGAATGCATAAAAAATGGATTAAATGAGGTTGGTTCTAACTAAAAAAGAAATGCACTGGCTAGGTTCCTTCCTTTGTTGTTATCGGTGACTTTTGCTGTTGATTATTGTTGCTGGCTTTAAAAATGTCTGCAATAAGGTCCTTATTGCCATTTTGAAGTCACAAGATCTTCATTTTTTTTCTGAAGTATTTTCCATTTAATTGATTCATCTTTGCAGGTCACTGGAGAGTTACTTGATAAGTTAACTAGTTGGGATGCTTTACGTGCTGCATTGCCTGTTGGTACTGTTAGCGGAGCTCCAAAGGTATCTGTAAATCTACTTTGTTCTTACATTCAGTATCTATGTCCTACTTGCTGACATGGCTCCAAACTCTGAAGCTACTTTACTCAGCATAAACTCACATAAAAGCATTGGTTTGATATAGACTGATAAGGAAATTTGATGCTGAGCCCTCATGTGGGTTAATTGTTCTTTGTTCTCACCATCAACTCTGGTGGAATACAGGTGAAAGCCATGGAATTGATCGATCAGCTGGAAGTGACCAGACGCGGGCCCTATAGTGGTGGATTTGGAGGCATTTCATTTACTGGTGATATGGACATTGCGCTTGCTCTTAGGACTATTGTCTTCCCTACCAGTATTCGTTATGATACAATGTATTCATACAAGGATGTGAACACACGTCGAGAATGGGTAGCTCACCTCCAGGCTGGGGCTGGAGTTGTGGCTGATAGTGATCCTGCAGATGAGCAGAGAGAGTGTGAGAACAAAGCCGCTGCTCTTGCCCGTGCCATTGATCTTGCAGAGTCAGCATTTCTCAAGGAATGATTAAATTTCGTAGCTTGTGTCGCAATTGTTAAAGTTCAAAGGAAAGTGTTCTGTATACTGCTGTCACTTCGTAAAGTCTGGCTGTGACTGCAAAGATCTAGACCACAAGAATTTGATTTTTCAAAGCTGCTAGTTACTGAATACCCCATTCACAGTTTCGGTATAATGTGAACAACAGCCATGATCACCGTGACAGCTTCAACCAAATTGGCCACCCTTATTGGTGGGTGGGGACGTGGCTGCTATGTTCTTCACCAGTGTTCATCATTGGTATGTTGTTTCTTACAGTTGCCTTCGTCTTAGTTTTTTTATTAATTAAACTATCAGAATTTAACTACCCCAAGTAGGGTTAAATTCCCGATCCATTCAACACCAATTTGAATCTTCTTCATGTGATCAAAGGCACTGAATTACATCAGTTAAATTAATCAGGACTTCCTGTAGCCTTTAGATAACCATGAGCAGCAAGGGGATTTTTTTGGGCTGATCCGTTCACTATTCAGTGTCCCAAAGACCATTTTGTCACGGTCCCTGTGTCATTACGAAAGAACAAAACCTCCTGCCTTCATCATTTACTCAAATGGCTTTTAGTAAAATACTAGCATATATCCCACGCATTGTTGCGGGATGAGCTATACAACATTCTTATGTGTTTATTCATATAAAATATAAAATTCAAAAATAATTATTTAAAACGATCACATGAAAAAAATTAAAAAAAAAAGCGTATATATCATATTTTGTCTGTAAGGTTAGCTAAACGAAAAGTCTACAAAGTTGAGTAATATAAAATTGCTAATTAGATATTGTTTTATATAAAAATTTATTTTATGAGAAATATGTATAATAACCGATAATTAAAATAATGATTTGGTAGTTTTTTGAAATTTAAATGATTAATTTTTATCATATATTCTTCATCCGTAATTTATTAATAAAGCGAGAGAGATCACTTAAAAAAAAAAATATTGAAATCGAGAATTTGGCCCAAAAAACAAAAATAGAGATAAAATTACACAATAAAAATTAAATAATAAAAAAAGTAAAGATCATAAAAGAAGGATTAAAAAAAAAACAAAAACTTATAAACAATAAGATTAAAAAAACTCATTATGCATAAGGCGGGAATAAAAGTAAAACATTATAGAATTTTAATGAACAAAATAAAAAAAAATCACAAAATAAGAACCAAAATAGAAAGTGTTTTTTACTAAAAGCCAAAAAAAAACTTAGAATATTGAAACCGTATTTAAATTTAGTATAAAAAGAATAATAATCAAATATAATAAAACTTCAATTATCAAAATAAAAGAAAGATCACAGAATAAAAATTAAAATATAACAAAAAGTTTTATTAAAAGTAAAAAATAGTTCCTTGTAGGGAAAAAAATTAAATATGATAAAAATTTAATGATTAAAATAAAAAAAATTACAAAACAAGGACTAAAACAAAAATAAAATGCTATTGAATTCAATGACCAAAACAAAGAAAAAAATCACAAAACACGAAGAAAAATTTAACTAAAAGCTAAAAAAAAACAAAAGCTTAGTATAGTGAAACTTTATTTGATTTTAGTATTATAAGGATAAAAATCAAACACAATAAAACTTTAATGAAAAAAATAAAAACATATCACAAAATAGGAAAAAAAAGCATAAATTTTTACTAAAAGGCAAGAAAACAATATTTATTATAGGAAAAAAATAAAATATAATAAAATTTTAATATTTATTATAAGGATAAAAATCAAATAGAATAAAATTTTAATGACCAAAATTAAAAAAGATTACAAAAAAGGGATTAAAATAAAAACAAAGTTTGCTAAAAGCCAAAAGCAAACGGAAGAGAACGAAAAGAAAAAAAAGAAGAGGGTAGCAAGCAGGAGGGAAAGAAAAGAAGAAAAAAAAAAGCCGTGAACAGTTAATCCACAGTGAAATTGCTACAGTTGTTTATCGTTTTTGTTTAGTTTTATTTGTAACTAGCCGGTTACTCACGTGAAGCCTCGAGTTTGGTAGAATAAATTTATTTTAAAATTTTTTTAAATTATAATATTATATTTACTTAATTTTTTCTAATTTTTTTATACATTTTTAATTAAAAAAACATAAATTATTCTTTTTTATGGATTGATTTTAAAATTAAAAATTATAATAATTTTAATTAGAATATTAATCAAGAATTGAAAGAAAAAACTTTAAAAATACAATTTTTACACTATTGTATTCAAAAAAATAAATTTATAATTAATGGATAGACTTTTACAAAAATTAACAAATGAATTTTTTTTTATTTAATGCCGATTAGAAGATTAATTTTTGAAATTATCCGCCCAACGTTATGGGTAAATGAAACAATATCAGTTTGAAATGTTATAAGTTTTTCATTAATTTTTTATTTAATTATTATTATTTTTTATGTATTTTTCGTAAAATTTATGCTTAAAAAAATGATTTATTCTTATTTATTCAGGGATTCTTAAATAAAAACTTGTAATAATTTAAACTTGAAATATTAATTGAGAATTAAAAAAAATACTTTAAAATTATTTTTTTTATAAGAATGTATAAAAAAAAGTTACAATTAATATATAGACTTGCATAAAAACTAACCAATGAAAAAATAAAAATTTATTGTTATTTAATGTTGGTGAGAAGATGTTTTTTTCTTCATATATATATATATATATATATATATATATATTATTTACAAAATAATCAATAAAATTAGCATAAAAAATAGTATTTAAATAATTGGTTGGTTCCTTTAATAAATTACTTTAATTATTTTATTTCAAATAAATTGATTCTATAATGTTAAAAAATATTTATAGTAAATACTTTTTATCATGTTGGAAGATGTATAATTAGTTTTTAATAAAATCAAGAATTCAATAATTTTTTTTATACATCTTGATTATACCTAGTGAACCGAGATAAATTATTTAAAATTCACTTCTAACGTTTTAGAATATATATATATATATATATATATATATATATGCAACTATCATTTAAATATTCAAAGAATTCATTGTATATATTATATCAATTTATTTTCTAAAAAAGAAAAAAACAATCATGCTTTAAAATTTTAGTATAAAATTCAAACATAGAAAAAAATAAATCATATAATATCAGCAAATAAAATTTTATATAATTGGACGAGAATTTTCATAAAAAAGAAGAAGATAAATTCAAATAATAAAATTTAAATAATAAGACTAATTTTATAAGTTGGAGTATATGTTAATTTTAAAATATAAAAAGATATATCATATAATCGTCAGTTTGTGTGAAAAAAGTTAAGATTGATTTTTCAAAATTTTAACACCTAATTAAATAAATAAAAAGAACATAAATTTTTTGGAAAAAAAAGCAAAGAAAAAATTAATTTTTCAAATTTTTAATATCCAATTAAATTAAAAAAAAAACAAAAATTGATGAAAAAAGTAAAGGACAAAACCAAAGAAAAAAAAGACATCCGTAGTGCATCGGTTTGGAGATTAAAATTTTAGAAACCAAAATAAAATAAATTGAAAATGACAAAAGACACTGTTTAGAAACGAAAATCGCAAAAAAAAAAAAAAAATGATCACACCAAAAGAAGTGAAAAGTCATCATTCATTCGTTCAAATGAAGAGTAAACTCATCACTTCTTTTACTCGTTTAGTAGAATTAGCAAATAAAATTTCATATAATTGGATGATAATTTTTATATAAAAAAGAGATAAATTCAAATAACAAAATTTAAATAATAAGAGTAATTTTATAAGTCGAAGTATATGTTAATTTTAAAATATAAAAAGATATATCATACAATCATTAATTTGTATGAAAAAAAGTTAAGATTGATTTTTTAAAATTTTAACACTCAATTAAATAGAAAAAGAACATAAATTGATTGGAAAAAAGCAAAGAAAAAATTAATTTTTCAAAGTTTTAATACCCGATTAAATAAAAAAAGCATAAATTGATAGAAAAAAGTAAAGGAAAAAACCAAAGAAAAAAAAGACATGTGTAATGCATCAGTTTAGGAGATTAAAATTTTTATTTTAAAATTTTAGGGACCACGTAAAATAAATTGAAAATGACAAAAAACATTGTTCAAATCAATAGTGATTTCACTGTTTAGAAACGAAAATCACCAAAAAAACAAAAAAAAAAAACTAGTCACACCAAAAAAAAGTGAAAAGTCACTGTTTAAAAACTCCTCACTTCTTTTAATGTTTAGTAGAATCTCACTTCTTTTAATGTTTAGTAGAATTTCACTATTCAGAAATGAAAATAAGAAAAAAAAATGGTTACACAAGAAGAAATAGGAAGTCACTCTTCATTCACTGCTCAAATGAACAGTGAACCGAAAACTCAACATTTCTATTACAAGAATTGAAAAAAGTATATAATTATAATAAAGGCAATGATGTGTCTAGTAGCGTTGCAGCAGAAATGTGAGAACAGTGGAAGATAATGTTAAAAAATAGAAATGACCCTTTATAGAATGCCGAAGCCAAGACTGACCCAACATAAATTTAATAGCTTTCGTGGCTGTCGAGCCTTATAAACTATCTCTTAATATATATATATATATATATATATATGAATCATGCTCTCTCGATGTCCTAATAGCTCTTCCTGGCAGGACCATTATCTGTGCTTTCCTGTAATCTGCACATGACCACTCCTTCCACATATAACATGCACGGGAGGTATTTTCAATTTTTATAGCTATAAACTATCGTTCTCTTCTTACATTATTTTACTATGTCTATGGATCGAGCAATTTTTTTCATGCATCAGTTTAGGAGATTAAAATTTAGGGACCATATAAAATAAATTGAAAATGACAAAAAACATTGTTCAAATGAATAATAATTTTACTGTTTAGAAACGAAAATCACAAAAAAAAAAAAAAAAACTATCCCATCAAAAGAAGTGAAAAATCACTGTTTAAATGAATAATAAACTCCACAATTCTTTTGATGTTTAATAGAATTTCACTATTCAGAAATAAGAATAAAAAAAAAATTAGTTACACAAGAAAATAAATAAGAAGTCACTGTTCATTCACTGTTTAAATTAACAGTGAACCGAAAACTCAACATTTCTATTACAAGAATTGAAAACCCTTTCATGCACCCGAATGTTCTTGCAGAATTTATAGCTGGACAATTAAAGAATCGAGTTTCATTTCGCAAAGCAATGAAAAAGGCTATTGAATTAACTGAGCAGAGCAATACAAAAGGAATTCAAGTACAAATTACAGGGGGCCTCGATGGAAAAGAAATCGCACGCGCCGAATGAGTTAGAGAACAGTAAACTCTTCAGTTCTTTTAGTGTTTAGTAGAATAGTAACTATCAATTTGGGAGCATGGAAATTTTGGTAAGATTTTCACAAGGAAATTATGACATCGTTGGTGGTGTACGGTAAATTAAAGAGTGCAAGGAGTAAAATAAGGACCTAGGATGGGAGGGGCGTTGTTAGAGGATGGGCACGCTTTATTCTATTTATTTTTTTATTGGTTTTCAGTTTAAAGACAAGAGTCACAGGACAAGCTTTTCCTGGCTGTTTCGAGTAAATGATCAAAGACAGTAAGAGCGACTAGCTTTGGGAATTGGGAGTCCTTAAAAAAAAATAAAAATAAAAATTAAGCAACCCAATGATGAGTTTTTTTCCACTTTAAAGTACTTTTATATGCTATTTGTCATAGCAGAGGACTTTTAAACTTATTTGTAAAAATAACACGCTTTTGCCATGTCATTTAGACATGAGGGTTTTGTTTTTTTTTTTTTTTGACCTCACAGTTGGCTTATTTATTTGGGCCTATCAATTTCCAACTCTCTCTTCATTTCTTTATTTATTAATTCATTTATTTTGGCCTGGCAATTCCCAACTCTTTTCATTTTTATTAACACTAACAACAATTAACCTGCAATTACATAAATTGTGTCCAAAAATTCATCCATCTCGTTTTTTCATCGTCTGCTGATAAAATCAACATCACTAAGAGGAGCATTTTTTTTTTATCCTCAGCAATTAACCTTTTTATTCTCGTGTACCCCCTTAGACAGCTTCTATAGCTGCTGAAATGCCTTGTTCTTTTTCCTTTAATCAGTCTTGGCACAAACATAAAAATTGCATCAGCCCTTTGGCTTGCCACGCCACGCCACGTTATAATCTGACACGAATTTTGTTTGTTAGAAGAACAACTACCGGATGAAGATGGGCCTTTGGTTTGCCGTGCCACGCAACGTAATCTGACCCCAATTTTGTTTGTTAGAAGACATGGAAATTATTACATCGGTACCGTTGATTATGTACAGTACATTAAAGAGTGCAAAGAGTAAAATAAGGACCTAGGATAGGGGGCCCTTGTTAGAGAGTGGACACGTTTTATTCCGTTTATTTATTTAAAGATTCTCTGCTGTTGTTGCCAATAAATTCCAAAATTACAAGGTTGTTTCGAGTAAACGATGAAGACAGACATAGCGACTAGAAAACCTTTTGGAGTTGATCAGAAAAAGAAAATAAAAAAAAATTAAGGAACCAGATGATGATAAGTCTTTGGCTTGCCACGCCACCCTAGGTTATAATCTGACTCGAATTTCGTTTCTTACAAGGCATAATACAACTACCTATCAAAGGGCTTTAAGAATAAGTTTTATTCATCGGTACCACTTTCTGTTTCAGCTCTCTGCGTTTTGCGGCAATTGTTGTGTCTTCTTCTTGTTCTTCTTCTTCTGCTTAAGGTCACATATACGTAATCTCTTTTACTTTCCCTTTGCTTTTATATATTCAGTTTACGTAACTGCAATTTAATTTTATCAAATTTCAGTTCCAGGTTGCCTGCCTTTTTATCTCTGATGAAATGCCTTTTCTGTGCCTACAAATTATGTACAATTAGATTGCATTCTTTTTGTTTGTCACTTGGTTGCTGGAATTTTATTAATCCTTCACTGTATTTAATGAATGACCTTTTTCTTTTTTTTTATTGTGAACAACTAGAATCCAACTTTGTGCTTTTCACTCGTTTATTTTTGAAGATGAATGTATATTGCCTGGTGGGGTAGTAACTTGAGAAAAATCTGATGAACTAGCCAAGCCAATTACTAGTAGCCATCTTCTTTCTTTCTTTTTACTGAAAATTGGTTCATCCTTAACAGCACAAGAAACTTGATTCTGGAGTCGGTTCTCCAACCGAATTGAGTTATTCCATTGGTATCCAATGACCTGGTTGCTGATAAACAAGATTAACTTGTAGCTCTGGCACTCAAATTGATTTTTTGAAACTCTTTCTTTAGGTCCATTTCACCGTGTTTTTACTAGTTGGTGAGTTTTTGTTGTCAGTTAAAGCTGCTGACTTCAACATCAACCTCGTAATGACTTCGACCATCCTCGTATGCGTGCTCTAAAGTCAGTGTCTCGGTGTGGCTTGGGATAGCTAGTTGTGTTCTAATTACATTGAATTTCGATTAGAATGGAAGAATGAAGTTTACATATAGAATGGTGGATGTATGCATTTTGGTATTGTGAGGGATATGAGGTAGCACAAGTCAAAGGTATTGCTGAATTGGTAGATAGTCTGGAGTCCCAATTTCACCTCTTCCATTCAGATTACAAATGGGATTCCATGCAATTCATAGGCATTTTATTGTCATTGTTTGTGACAGCACATACTTCAACTTGTTAACGTATTACTACTATTGTGTGTTGCAGTTATCCAGAGGAGCGAGCATGGTAGTAGCGTACATGCATCAGTAGCTGTTAAATTAGGATTATAATCTTCACCAAGAATTTAGCTATGAGCACCACAAAGATCTACATAGTGTAAGTATCTCTCTCTCCCTTCCTGTTCACAAGTTACTGTGAGTTTGGATGTTAAGTTCTCCATTTTTTCCAGGTATTACTCTTTACATGGACATGTAGAGATTATGGCACGAGAAATCCAGAGAGGAGCTAATGCAGTTCAGGGTGTTGAAGCAACCCTTTGGCAGGTAACTCTGTAGTAGATGAGAATCACTTATGGGTAGAAGGAAATGCAAACATGTGAACAAGAGGAGTCAGCCTTCAAATTCTTGCATGTCTTTGTTTGTTGATGATCAGACTCATAAGATACTCAACAAATTTCACTTAGTTGCATGGAACAGGTACCTGAGACACTTTCTAACTCAATATTGCGTAAGGTGAAGGCCAATCCTAAAGCAGATGATGCTCCAGTTATTCTGCCGGAACAACTTTTGGAGGCCGATGGTTTTCTCTTTGGTTTTCCTTCTCGTTTTGGTGTGATGGCATCCCAATTCAAAGCCTTCTTTGATGCCACCCATGAGCTATGGGCAACCCAAGCTCTTGCCGGGAAACCTGCTGGAATCTTCTGGAGTACTGGTTTCTATGGAGGAGGCCAGGAACTTGCTGCGTGAGTCTATTTATTCTTCAACATCTACTTGCAGAACCTTTTAGTTAAATCTTTAGAAATTTTAACATGTCTAAGCTTATAGATGCAACTAGTATGTTACATCACGCATTGCTGCAGGGTAAGCTTATGAGGAGCAAATTAGAATTTTGTGGAATAATTATATCATAATTGAATATGAAATGCAAAGTAAACAAGTGCAAGCTTTAGATATCTTATATCAAGACAGAGATAAAAAGCTTTTGAAGATCCAGGAAACAATGCTAAAGTTAAGGAAAGATATACAACACTTCTTAAGGACTAGAGTTCTTGTTTTTTGTGGAACATAGATAGCTAACTTATAAGCAGGCTTGTAGCAGTGGTAGCAATAGATACTGAGCCATTTAAAGCAAGCTGAAGTAGTCTAACACCTTCCTAGAGATAATGCAGCAGCAGCAAGTTCAGTTATATATATATATATATATATATATATATATAGGCAAAACAAACAAATGGAGCAAAAGGAAAAAAAATTGCTCAGCATTCAATCATATTGCATCTATAAGCTTAGACGTTAAAATTGATAAAGAATATATGGACAAGAACCGTTTCCCAATGAGCCTTGCACAAAGAAATGTTGCCATAATTATTGACAAAATTGCATGAATAGAATGGAGACGGGAAATTTGAAAGTTCACCCGTCTTCTTTGCTTGTACAATAATATATCCTGCACTGCTACTCCTGTCATCATCTTGATGAACAATCAGATGTAATGTGAAATTGTGGCATGTTTTAATAAATTTGTGTTCTTAGTTATCGTTTTCCATTTATTTTTACATGCATGTGTGCATACACCATGTCCTATGATCTCCCCACTTGCTGTAAAAAGTCGATGGCCACATGTTTGTTTGTTCACCTCCTGTTTGCAGATTTACAGCCATAACGCAGTTAGCACACCATGGAATGCTATTTGTTCCTCTGGGGTACACATTCGGCAGTGGCATGTTTGAGATGGATGAAGTGAAAGGTGGGTCTTCTTACGGTGCTGGAACTTTTGCAGCAGATGGGAGCCGTCAACCCACTGAATTAGAACTCCAACAGGCCTTTTACCAAGGGAAGTATATTGGTGAAATAACAAAGAAGCTCAAAGGTTAGCCTTTCTGAGCAACCCGAAACATCTTCAAAATGCTGTAAAAACCGATCATGATCAAAATCATTTCACTGAAGTTTAATGCGGAAGAGAAGTATGGTGTTCCTGGTTCCATCGAAATTATCTTTTCTTGAATATCTTACTGGGAATTAAACTTGAATTCATCAAAACCAATAAAAAAGACTCTTGCTTCTTGCTCCATGGCAAAGGCTGCAATTCGTAACCCATGTGATATCACAAGGTTTTTACCCTTCAGATTATTGTCAATTCTCACAATTCGATTACATACGTTTAGTTCCTCAAATTCGCACATAGTACGTGAAATTATGAAAGCATCGAAACAGTGGGCTAATTTGTTTATTCCTATCGCTTCATTGTTGCCTCATCATTTTGGTTTTTAGTCGCTAAGGTGCATGAGAAGTCTACAACTACTAGTTTAGACAGTCTTTTCCAATGAAAATTCATATCAAGTTCAGTTGATGCAAAGAGTAAAGGAAACAAATAGCTTGATGCAATGACATAATAACGATGAGGAAACAAATAGCAAAGCCAATCTTTGATTTTATCAATCATGGAAGGCAGTGGCTAATTTGCTTATATATGTTTTTGTAGTAGCAACTTTAAACAGAAAAAGTCACTTCAATTAGATACCGCGAACACAATTATTCAATCTCAATCATCTATGTGGAAAAAAAACAAACCATAGCTATCAAACTCAGCGCGACCTAAAAACTCGAGGTCTAATTTGAATCGGGTTTGAAGTAGATCAGATAAGAATTCAGGTCAAATTCAGTCCACGTAATCAAGACCCACGTTAATCAAAACTAAACTAAAATAATAATAATAATAATTGACTTGAAAATAAAATTCTTATGTCATGGCTTGAATTTTGTTCTTGCAAAGAAAAGGAAAAAAAAAAAATTACCAACTTTCTATGAATGAATGAACAATACAATATGTATGTAATAGATATTAGACTAATTAATCTTATGAAAAATAAGCATGTTATCAACCTATATAGAAAAAACAACAAATGTGTTGAAAACAGATGCTGAACTGTTGTACCGATAAACCAACATTTATTGTGTATTTTTTTTTTTTTTTGCAAATCCCATTATAGACATACTTGTGATACATGTATATAGCATATTATAAAACTCTCATATGTTATGAATTTACTGAGTTAACTCATTGATTTGTAATTTGGTGATTCCAAACTTTAATCGGGACAACTCTATATAAAAAAAAGATATTACAGAATTAATATTTATATTTATAATGAGATACTAATATGAAATTTCAATTGTTTTCCAAACATGTTTTAAATCCTAAATTTCGGAATGTAAGGCTTTCGCAATTTGCATTTTGCGCACGGAAAAAGTAAGTTTTTAGTTTTGCTAATAAGAAAATATAGGAAAACTTCATACCTCGAATTTCACCATTCACCATCCGATATTAGTTATTTTTCATAAATCTAGTGACCAGTGCTCGGTCTTAATAATGAATTCAATGCTCCCAACTAATAAAACCAATTTTGATTTAAATGGTATAATAATTTTTCATATTGGGAAATATAGAATTGGAAATTTGGATCATCAATCAGCAAAACATCTACGACACTCCACTGATATTAAAAAAGAAAAAAACAATTGAAAACGACGGCGTTGTACTTCACTTTTTCAAGTTAAAAATTGAAAATCTCCTTGGCATGTACGCAATTTGAAAACGACCTCGTTTTAAATCAGCCACGTCCTGTAAAATTAACAAAATTAATTGAGGACATAGAGAATCACATCACTCTCCGTCTCCCTCCCTCTCTCTCTTCGTCGATTCTCCAGCCTCCAATCCCAAAAACAGTAAAAAAAAAAAAAAAAATGGAGTCCATCTTGCGATCCTTAACGGGCCAAGACCCAAATCCCGACGACTACAGAAACATCGACTTCTGGTCAGACCCAGAACGGTCCGGTTGGCTAACCAAGCAAGGAGACTACATAAAAACCTGGCGACGCCGCTGGTTCGTTCTCAAACAGGGGAAACTTCTCTGGTTCAAGGAGAGAAGCGTGACGCGAGGGTCAATTCCACGGGGGGTGATCCCAGTGGGCAAGTGCTTGACCGTGAAAGGTGCAGAAGATGTGCTTAACAAACCTTATGCGTTTGAGCTTTCGACGAGCCAAGAAACAATGTATTTTATAGCAGATTCGGAGAAAGAGAAAGAGGAGTGGATCAATTCTATTGGGAGGTCAATTGTTCAACACTCACGGTCTGTTACTGATTCTGAGGTTGTTGATTATGACAGCACTCGCTGATCAATTTGTTTTTGTTGTATTAAATCAAAAAAAAATTATTATTATTACTAAACTAGTACTATGTTTCTTTTTCTTGCTCCTCCTGTTGTGTATGTAATGATGAACCTTGTGTTTTTCTTATAGTTATCTGAGGGTTTGTTCACTTAATTTGGTTGTTCTGCTTTAATTTTCGCAGATTTTTTTTTGCAATTGAATGCGGAATACTTCTTTTGTGATTTGACTCTGTTGCGTGATTGTGATTATCGAGTGGATAGGTGATTTCATAAGTGTTAGAAATTCAGTTAAAAAGAATTGAGAATTTTGGATTTTGTGATGGGATTTGTTTAGAGTTGATGGTGTATTGTTGTAGACATTAAGACGGTAGAGCTTTGGTGAGATTTTGGTTTAAAATTGGAAGAAATCGAAATAGATTACTAGAGGTTTGAGTTTAGTTCCTATAAATAAAAAAATAACAGCACTGGTAGGTCAGGTTATGCAGAATGATAAACTTAGTTCTTCAAAATGTAGTTGAATATTTAAGTACATTAACGTTATTGGTTCAGATGGATCCTTGAAATTCTTTATGTTGTCTTCGTGGGGATCAGGTGGGAGTTTAGCTTCTTGGAAAGGGGTTTAGACGAACAAATCTGATATTTAAAACATATGCTTAAGCTTCAGTATGTATTACAGCGGAACTCATCCATCTGCAAACTCTGATGCATTCTTACCTTACCTCAAACCTTAGCAGCAAGAACAACCCCGACTTTCAAGCATAACAGTTTTTGTCTTGTTGCTTGAATTCAGTTTTAGTCCCACTAAGTTTGTTACCTGATTGAATGCAACAACCTTGTTGCATCACTTGTCGAACTGGCTTTGCTTGATTCAACATTGGATATGATAGTTCTTAAGATTGAAATTAAGCACTTTTGCATTTTGGTTCTATTTCTGCAACAATAGGTAATTTTAGTCTTCTTCTGCACTAGCTCCACCTACAAGTTATGAATCAGTAGTTTGAAATTAATTGTTTTGTGAATATTTAGGTTTTGAATGAACTAATTTTACTATATCAGAACATATATTTATATGCACAAAAAGAGTCCTAAACATTGGGACTTGTTTCCATTTTAAGGGGAAAATCTTGCCTAATCTATTCTAGATAGAAAGCAAATATACATCTAATTACACTGATTTATAGCCTAATTCGTAGCTAACTTATAGCAAAAAATCCCAGCACCGACCCTCAAGTTGGATTGTAAATATTTATCATACTCAACTTGCAACTAAGTTCTTTAAAATGCATCATTGGAAGTGCATTAGTTAGAATATCAATGGTTTGTAGATCAAAAGGAATGTAAGTAGGCTTGATTACTCCCTTTTCTTTCTTTTTTCCGATAAAATGCCGATCCATTTCCACATGCTTGGTCCAATCATGATGAATTGAATTTTTAGCAATATTGATGGCAAATTGATCGTCGAAGGTAGCTATATTGATCCTTTAGAAGGTATCTTTAATTCGACTAATACTATTTTCATCCAGATTCCTTCACAATTACCCCGAGTCATTGGTCGAAATTTTGCTTTAGCACTACTCCTAGCTACCATAACTTGTTTTTTACTCCATTTGTCAAATGTTCCTAAACATATGTATAATATCTAGAAGTGGATCGTCTATATGTGATTGAGCTTGCCCCATTTTGCATTAGAATACAATTCCACTTCTCTAATTGAGTTCTCTCCGAATAATAGTCCCTTACCCGGAGAAATTTTCAAGTATCTTAAGACTCGTACACAACGGTCATGTATTCTTCGGTAGGGTTGTTCATGAACTCGGCTAACAACACTTACCGAGAATGCTATGCCTAACCTAGTATGTGACAAATAGATCAATTTCCCTACGAGTCTTTAACATCTTCTCTTATCTATGGAGCATTGTCCTTATTAGACCCAAGTTTGAAGGTGTAGTACATAGGTGTCTCCGAAGGTTTACACCTGGGTATACTTGTTTCTTTTAAAAGATCTAATACATACTTCCTTTAAGAGAATACAATGCCTTGCTTAGATCTAGCCACTTTCATTTCCAAGAAGTATGTGAGTTTATTTAGGTCCTTGATCTCAAATTCTCTATTCGAAATTCTTTGATTCTTGAAATTTCTTAGTATAATCCCTTGTTAGAACAATGTCATCAATATAGACAATTAACGTAGAAATCAATCAGTTCGATGAATGTTTTATAAATATTGTATGATTAGATTGTCTTTATATATACTTATTACTCTTCATAACTCGGTAAATCTCTCAAACCAAGCTTTGGGTGATTGTTTGACACCGTAAAGTGACTTCTTTAATCGAGACACTTTGTTGACGTTTGATGAGTTTTTTTTCTATAATCCTCGAGGAATGTCCATATAGACCTCCTCTTCTAGATTCCCATTCAAGAATGCATTCTTAACACCTAGTTGACGAAGGGGCCAATCCAAATTTGCTGCAAGAGGAGAGGAGTATTCAAATGTTATTGAGTTTTGCTACGGAGCAAAGGTATCTTCATAATCTACGCGATAGGATTGAGTAAATCCCTCGCCTACCAATCGAGCTTTGTATCTTCCAATACTACAATCTGCTTTTGTTTTTATATTGAAGATTCACTTGCACCTAATCACATTCTTTCCATGAGGCAAATCGGTAATCTCCCAATTATCATTCTTCACCGGAGCATTAACTTCTTCATTGACTTCTTTCTTCCATTCGGGATAGTCATGGCTTCTTGTATTGAGTTCAAAATGGATATAGAATTGATTTTGCCGGTTAATGCTTAGTAAAATAAAGATAGCCCATCATAGTTCACATAGTTCCCAATATAGTACAATGGCCTACTTCGCATTCTCTTACCTTTTCCCGAGTGTAATGGATAGATTCTCATCGAATTATCGAGATCACTTGAACTAGAACTCGTAAAATTTTTCTCCATAATTTGTAAATCAAATGTTGTGATATTTACTTTAGGTTCAAATGCTGGCGATAGTTGTAAATTTGTTAGAGTCTTTGTTTCCTTCAGCTTTTCTTTTTTATGTGATAGACAATTATCTTGGGCGATGTAGAATCAATTGATTGTGGTTTAGATTCAAGTTGGACACTTGGAGATAGGTAGAAGCACTTTCGAGTGGATAAGGTGCATTTGCGGTTTTGGGTATTTTTTGTGTGCAATCTATGCTCTCCAAGAAAAACTGATATTATTGCAGTTTACTTTGACTAGACTTTTCCCCATGAATATCGGTTTTGGGGTAATAGGGTTTTGTTTCAAAAAGTGTGGCATCCATGGTGTGATAAAACTTTGTGTTGTCAAGACGAAGCGTTTGTAACCTTTTTGGTTGGGAGAGTACCCTACAAGGATACATTTGGTGGATCGAAAGTCAAGTTTGGTTCGATGTTGTTGATAGATATGCACAAACACAAGTACACGTATAATATCAAGACCTAAAATCCTCCTTAAATATAAATATGTTGTAAAGATATTTTATTTAAATAATAAAAATTTATTTATTAAATGTGACAGAATAAAAATTTAAACTTCAATTAAGAATAAAATAAATATAAGTATGATTAAAAGGAAGGTTAATTGAATTAGATATTGGTACTTTTAATTGATATGGTTATGCTTTAACCTAGGGACATAATTGCAAAAACTAGTGGCATAATCATAAAAAATAAAAAAATTAGATACTTGATTAAAATGATTAAACAACTTTAAGGACTTAAATTACCCTTAGAAAAGGTCTAGGATAAGGGCCAAATTGAGAAAAATTATGAAGCTACGGACTGAAATTGGAGGGGTCGATTGTAAAGATTAAAAGTTTAGGGACTAAAGTGTTAAGTTTTAGTTTTTTAGGGCACTTATTAATTAATTATAAGGGGAAAATTTTAGCTAGAGAATTCTGAAAAATTTGAGAGAAAAAGAGAAGAAAAGAGGGGACAAAGAAGGAAGAAACAAGAGAAAATATCTAAGAAAAAAGAAGACGAAAAGATAAGGAAGAAGAAAAAAATCTAGAAGCCATTAATAACCAATCTTAAGATCAATCCAATTGTGACACACTTGGCTTAATCATAAGGAATAACCATGGCCATAAAAGGATAGGAAGAAGATGAAAATGAGGGTTACAAGCGATAAATGATTAAGTAATCCTAAAAGAGTAACCACACCAACCACGAAGAAAATCATACAACTACCACTCTAAACCACCTTAGTTAGCCTAAAAACACCCTAAAACAACCTCAAAATTAGAATAGAAGATCAAACAAAGAAGGAGGAAAAGTTACTATTTAGATTGAAATTATTAGACGAAAGAGAAGGAAGAAAGCCAATAAGGAAAAAAGAATTGGGCAAATTTCAAGTGAGGTAAGTGTAATCGTCACTAAACCATAAGAAATTAATGATTTTAATGTGTAATTAATGTTAATTTAAATTTTATTGAGGTTTAAATGGTTGAATTGTTGGAGATATTATGATATTATTTGAATTGAATGATTGTAATGATGTATGTGATTTTTTGATATTGGAATTGTGATTTAGGATGATTAATAGGAATAAATTCATGAGTTTTGATGTTGTCTCTATCCTTAGAACAAAGAGGTTGAATACTCTTAAACATGAATAAACTAGTGGTTTTAAGACTCGATGTTTGCAAGTTATCCGATGATATGCTTGAATGGTGTCAATGACGTTGAATTAGAAAACTTAAAACTTGGTCACTTTATTATAGAATTTTAGCCAAGTATAAAGTTTTGATTCTTGATTAACTCAACCTCGCTTGATGTTAAAATGATGATAAACCTGTTAGTTTAAGAAGATTAAGGTGAAAATTGAGGTAAAAGGAAGAAGTATAAGTTTTCATTCAATTGGTCAATTTCGACCAAGAATAAAAAAATAAAGGCAAAAAGGGGTAATGTGAGGTTAATTTAATTTTGAGGTTTAGAGGTATAAAATGGCATGAAAAATGATTTAATCATGTGAAAAAATGGATGGATTATATTGATAAAAAATTTAGGCATATACGTGTTTAAGGCATGAATTGTTTTTATTGATTGTTCATGGTTGCATGCATACTTGTTTTATATAGAACATATATTTGATGTATTGTTTATGTTATATGTTCTTGAGGATTTAAAAGTATACATGTTAAGATTTATATTGTTACATTGCATTTTTAATTAAATTCAATTACATATCATGATCATGAAAGAGATTTTACATTCATGATTTTGATGAAAGGAAAAGGAAAAGAAAAGGTAAAGGAATGCATGTCATACAATTCATTTGCATATCATAACCATGAAAAGGATTTTTCTTCATGATTTTTATGAAAAGGAAAAAGAACAAGGACATGTTTTTAAAAAGGAATGGTTAGGTACCTTCTTGAGATTATGAGAGAGGAATGATCATCCTCTCTTGAGGAAAATGATGTACTAAGAAAATGATCCGGTGTATACTTTTAGCATGCAAAGAAAAATGAGGACATGCCAATGGAAAGATCTAATGTATACTTTTGTCATGCAAAGAAAAATAAGGATACACTAAGAGAATGATTTGGTGTATGCTCTTAGCATGTAAAGAAAAATGTTATAGGAAAAACCTAGTGCTTTTGTGAAGTTTTTAAAATTGCATGTTGTGAAAAGGGTCGATTATATACACAATCGACTAGGTGTGCCCAAAGAGGAAAATGAATTTCAAAAGGCACGAAAATGATTTTTAAATACATCACATGCATTACTTGGATTATTCTTACTAAGCATTGCTCACCTTTGTTTCTTATGGTGTAGGAGAAGAGAAAGATAATTAAGGGTTGTCATAAAAAAAACTTGAAGACTTGCCTTTATGTATGCTTAATGTATTAAGGTAAGAAAAACTTTACCTTTGATTAACTTAGTTTTGGTTATGTATATTTGATAATAGGTTAAGAAAATTTTGGTATGTATTAATGGATGGTATGGTTAAATGTTATGTTTGATATATGGTGGTATGGATTGATTAGTTAAATAACTTGATAACGTAAATGGTCAATTGGATAATTGGTACGATCTAAATGAATTAATTCATTATCGAAAGGAATGAATTAAAGGTATAAGAAAGGTAAAATAAATTTTTACTTAATTTAATGACTAATAAGTTTAGGATAAAAAGTAAGGAATTAAAAGGGCATGACAAAAAGGGGTAGCAAGGCTAAAACTTAAAAGGAAATTGATGGTTAAGGAATAAATATGTTTAATGGGTTAGTTTTAAATCAATTAGGAACCAAAGTTCCTTAAGTCCAAAAAATGTTTTAAATGACCAAAATATTAGTTAAAGGTCTAAATGAATTTATGAAATGCTTTATTGAATTTTTGAATAATTTCCTAGCCTATGGAACTTTTATATATATATATAAAAGGCATTAAATCTTGATTTAGTGGTAACTATTCATGGATTATTTTCTAATTAAATGTAATACTTGATAATTCAATTATTTTCAAAATAAAATCAATATCAAATAATCCTACCTTATTGTGTAGAATATTTGAAAAGGAAATATTCTTAACTTTAATTTCATATGAATTTTTAAAAGAAATTTAAGAAAAATAAGAGACATGGTTCAACCTATTTTAATGCAAGGTATTTTATTTAAATGAATAATTTGGATTTCAAGGATACGGATTTTTAATCAAAATATGTGATTCAATATTCCTATATATATTGTAGGAATATTAATCGAAGTTAGTTGAATTTTTGAAAAAGTGTATACGTAAGTATTATTTAATGTGGACTTATTATTTCATATTTGTTTGGGGACTTCATATAAGAATTTCCCATTTAACCAATAAACTCGAACATGTTAAAGGAGGAGGCTTATTGACTTGCATTCATTTCATGTAAGTCAATACCGATAATATCCTCAATCTATTTAGGTCCTAGGTCAATGATGTTATAACACTCAAATATTTTTAGAGGAAGAGTGGAAGTTAAACGACTTTGAAGAAAGTGTTGTAAAAGTAATTTATTTGGAATGGAAAAATCTAGTACTTTTGATACCCAAAAACGTTTTGAAACATTAGATGAAAACAATAGAGACCTAGAAATGTCTAGAAGATGTCTATTCTTTCTCTCATCTATCCTATTTTGCTAAGGGGTATCTACATAGGAAATTTGGTGTATGATTCCCTTAGTTGATAGATATGAGCCAAGATTAGAATTAAAAAACTCTCTTCCTTTATCGGATCTAAGTATTTGAATGAAATTTTAGAATTAATTTTTAATCATTATGTTGAAATTCTTAAATATTTGAAGAACATTTGAATTATTTTTCATGAGAAAAATCCATGTGAGTCCTGTGTGATCTTCTATGAAAGAGATGAACCATCGAGCCTATGTGACATTTAGAACTTGAGATGGACCCTAAACGTCACTATGGATTATAGAAAAAGGTTTTGATGCTTTGTATGACCGAGTGGGGTATAAACTGCGAATGCGTTTTGTAAATTGACAAATTTCATATTGAAAAGAACTAGCACATTTTTTTCGAATAAAGTTGGAAAAAACTTAGACAAGTACATAAAACTTGGGTGTCCTAACTCGTAATGCCACACCATGACCGACCTCTCACTCTCGGTTTTCCACTCACTAATAGACAAGCAAGAATTATTTTTACAAGAAATAGGATCACTCACTCTTAGATGAGATTGTCTTATAGAATCCGATTGAACCTCGAGATGATAGAGCCCGAGCATGATTTCTAGCATCGCCAATTATCCTCCTCGAAGTCACATCCCGAAATTCACAAACATGAGGAGAAAATTAGCTAGCTAGACAATAAAGACCTTAGGTAATTTTATTTATGGAGAGTAGGTTATAGTATAGATTAGAAATATATCGAACAAACTTTAGTGTTATATCTTTGAATACCGCAATCAAACCAGTCCATTCAACTTTTGCAAAAGAACCATCTATAATTCTAACTATGAGAGCATCATTATAGGGAGAATATGTGTGGAAAACTCTCTTATCTTTTGGAATATGATCGGAAGCACCGTAGTTTACAATCCAAGACTTATAGAGCTCTTATTTGACGATCAAAGCTTTAAGAATTTTGAGTTATGGAACTCGACCTAATAATTGATGGATTTTTTTATGATTGCATTAACCTTCTTAGTCTATCAAGTTTTTCTTTGATAAGAGTTGTAGTATGCTCTAAATTGCTGACCATTTTGCCTTGAATTTTATTCCCTATTGTTATTTTTGGCTTCGAATCAACTAGCTTTCCATGGAGTGTCCAACGGGTTTCTTTGGTATGACCCGGGCAACAACGAATGTTCATACTATGTCCTTCCCCTCTATATGGCTGCTGCTAATTTTGGACTACCAAGGCCAATGACTTATCACCGAGTAGCTGATTTTTTTGGTCCCCAGCATCAAATGACGTTTGCTTTCTTTCCTTTGGACCTTAAAGAAGGCTTTGCATACGATTGGGAATGGTTTTGTGTTAAATATGATGGCGACGAGTCTTTTTTCATGTTATAAAATCTATATTTTTAAATAAAATAATGTAATTAATGTTTCAAAAAAAAATTTGGCTCTTTTTTTTAAAAAACAATTAATAACTAGTTAAAAAAAATTCACGAGTTTTATATATATAATCGAATTTATTGAAATAAATTTTATAGTAATTTTTATTTAAATCTATTTACTTCGATATATTCCATGCGATTTAAGTGGGTTTTATTTATTTATTTTATATATTCTGAATCGCTAAGTAATATATATATATATATGTAGTTTTGTTAGAAATTAATTATATCCGCCCCCATAACACCAATTATTTGTTATTTATTTTTTTCATGTTATAAAATCTGTATTTTTAAACAAAATAATTTAATTAATGTTTCGAAAGAACTTCTTACTTATTCAAATATAAATTTTTATATTGATATTATAAATTATTTTGTTAATAAATATATAAATCAAATAAGTTCGCTCAATGTATAAATTCAATTTACATTAATTTTTAAAAAGAAAATATATACTCGTATTATATCATGTAAATCGTTAATTTTATATATATAATGATTGTTTGACCGTTGCATAAGTAGGTATCTAACTAATTAACTAATAAACTAAAACAAAACGTTAGTTTACTCGTTCCAAATACTGTTCATACACTAATATTTCACTATTTATTGATTTTTTTATACTTTGGTCCTCGATCTTTGCCAACGAATCTTTCGATCGACATCTTCATGTACTCATCTATTTTGGTCCCTGGATGAGAGAGAGGGAAGGAGGGAAGAGAGAGACGGGAGGAGAGAGAGATCGTCGGTCAAGTTTATTTAGGCCACTTTGGTCGGCGAAAATCTACTAGAATTTTGTTATCTTTAAGAGATGAGTTTGTCCATGATTGTTTCAAGCCATGAAACAATTAGAGGAGGTAGATTGGAGCCAAAAAAGGAAACAATGTTTCGATTTGATTGTGTAATTTTTTTTTTTTTGTTTTTGTGTGCATTAAATTGATTTTTAAAGTTTTAGATATGTTTATTGACTTTATTTCGATCATTTAGAGGTGTTTGGGAAAAAAATGATGTCGGAATTCAATTTCTAAGGGGTTTGACTATTTATTGACTTTATTTCGATCATTTAGAGGTGTTTGGGAAAAAAACGATGCCGGAATTCAATTTCTAAAGGGTTTGACTCGTTTGTTGACTTTATTTCGTCATTTAGAGGTGTTTGAGAAAAAACGATGTCGAAATTCAATTTCTAAGGGGTTTGAAACTTGATTCTCGATTTTTCAACGAAGATTCCGATGACCTTCGGGTGTTGGAAGTTGCAAACTGTTTTTTTTTTTGGAGCGAGCAGTCTAAGCTCGACGCGCAGGCTCGACGACTCCCGGCGCACGAGGCTTTTTTTTTCTTCTTCTTCTTCTTTTTCTTCTCCCGTTTCTGGTTAGGAAATTGACTTTTATTTTGGTCCCTTCTTTCTATTTTTTTTTTAATTTTGCTCATTAAACTTTTTTTATCTTTGATTTTTATCCCTATCGTAAATATTAAAATTTTAATATATGTGATTTTTATCCTTATAATAATTTTTTTAAAAAATATGAATAAAAATTTATGTTCTTTTTTTGTTTCTATTTTTTAATATGTTTTTATTTTAGTCATTAAAGTTTTCTCATATTTGATTTTTATCCTTGCTATACTGAAACTAAATAAAGTTTATTATCCTAAGTTTTTTTTTTCTTTTACTGAAATTTTCTTTCTATTCTAATTTATGTTTTGTGATTTTTTTCTTTGTTTTCGTCATTAAATTTAGTAGAATTTTTTTAGTCTTTTTTTTTGTAATTTTTTTTATTTTGATCATTAAATTTTTTCCCTACAATGAACTATTTTTTACTTTTAGTAAAACTTTTTGTTATATTTTGGTTTTTGTTTTATGATCTTTCATTTATTTTGATAATTAAACTTTTATTATATTTAATTATTATTCACTCTACATTAAAATTAAATACATTTTAACTATGCTAAGTTTTTTTTTTTAGTGAAAAAATTTTCTGTTTTGATTCTTATTTTATTAATTTTTTTTATTTTGGTCATTAAAATTCTATAATATTTACTTTGGTTCCTGCTTTATGCATAATGAAAACTTTTTAGTCTTATTGTTTATAAATATTTTTTGTATGCTTCTAGTGAATTTTTTTTTTAATCTTTTTTATGATCTTTACTTTATTTTAATCATTTAATTTTTATTATGTGTAATTTTATCTCTATTTTCTTTGCCAAATTCTCAATTTGACCAAGTTTTTTTGTCTTTTTATTAAGTGGTCTCTATGTCTCAGTAACAAATTACAAATGAATAATATATAATAAAAATTAATCATCGAAAATTCAAAAAATAACCATAATATTATTTTAATTATCTCGTTATTAATAAAATACATATTTATATCAAACAATATCTAATTATCAATATTATATTAATCAACATTGTAAAATTTTTCATTTAGCTAACCTTACAATAAATTATGAAATATATATTTTAATATTTTTTTAATTATTTTTATATGATATTGTTAAATAATGATTTGTAAAGATTAAATTTTACATAAACGAATTCATAAAAAGGTTATATAACTCATCCAATGACAACTCGCGAGATATATACTAGTGAAAACTATTCAGCAAGGCCCCACAGTGCAGGTTATTTGTACATAGAAAAAAGAAAATTTCGGCTGCCCATAGCCGGGATTGCAGTGCTCCTTAATTCATCACTGCAAAGAGTTTTTCAGTACGGATTAAGCAGGGAAAGAAATAACTCTGCCAAATCACCAAGGCAAAAGTCAAATCAGAACCTGTGATTCCACATGTGGGACAACCTCTTCTGCATCATGCTGACAAAACAGCAAGTAGTAGGTGTCGTGTCCAATTTGATAATGGATATCTGGACAACCTATCAGCGTTTGGATTGCCATCTTTTTAAGAAATTATATTTTTTTGGGGTTCAGTGAAAATATCGCGTTGTCTCTTTATGACTTTCGGAGTAAAATACAGTAAGTAGATCAACGAAAAGCATAAACAGGTAGAAAGAAAGATCAGAGCAGAAGCAATGAAGAAAGCAGAGCTGATTTTTGTTCCAGGCCCCGGTGTCGGTCACGTAGCATCAGGCCTTGAATTAGCAAACCGCCTTCTCGACCATGATGATCGAATATCTATCACTACACTTGTTATGAATCTACCTTTCGGTCCGTCTGTTGATGCATACACAAGATCGCTCGTTGCTTCAAAACCCCGCATCAAACTGGTTGACCTTCCCGAAGTGGATTCTCCTCCCCCACCAGAGCTTTTAGTGAAGTCCCCTGAAGCTTATATCTGTGACTTCATTGACAGTTACATGCCCCTCGTCAAAACTACTGTCACAAATATTATATCATCCCTCTCTAACTCGGATTCTGTTCGAGTTGTCGGGTTCATTCTTGATTTCTTTTGCGTGTCCATGATTGACATCGCAAATGAATTCAGTCTCCCTTCTTATATCTTTGTAACCTCCAACGCAGGGTTCTTGGGTCTTATGCTATACCTACCCAAACGCCATTATGAAATCAGCGAGGAGATGCAAATGTCCGATCCTGATTCGTTAATACCAGGTTTTTCCAATCCTGTTCCTGCTTCAGTCTTGCCTGATGCTGTATTTAATAAATATGGTGGTTATGCTGCTTATGTTAAGGTTGCTCAAAGGTTCAAGGATGGAAGAGGAATAATCGTGAACACATTTGCTGAGCTTGAGCCTTTTGCCCTTAGGTCCTTCTCTGATGATCCCCAAATCCCTTCAGTTTACCCTGTTGGACCAGTGCTACAGCTGAAGGGTCAGCCTCACCCTGATTTACACCGCGATCAGTTGGACAAGATCATGAAATGGCTTGATGAACAGCCTCAATCATCTGTGGTGTTTCTATGCTTTGGAAGCTTTGGGAGCTTTAGTCCCCCACAAGTGAAAGAAATAGCACTTGGTATCGACCAAAGTGGGTTCAAATTCTTGTGGTCCGTCCGTTTCCCAGGTCCACAATCTGGTCAGTTCACGAGTCCTGAAGAGGTGTTACCAGAAGGATTCTTGGAACGTATAGAAGGACAAGGAATGATATGTGGATGGGCACCCCAGGTTGAGGTCCTAGCTCACACGGCCATAGGAGGCTTCGTGTCTCACTGTGGGTGGAACTCCATCTTGGAGAGCTTGTGGTATGGTGTTCCTATTGCCACATTGCCTATATATGCTGAACAGCAGCTTAATGCATTTAGGATGGTGAAGGAATTGGGATTATCGGTGGAGCTGAAATTGGATTACAGGAAAGATGGTGATCTTGTGATGGCGGATGAGATAGCAAGGGCTGTAAAGTGTGTAATGCAAAGTGATAGTGAAGTGAGGAAGAAGGTGAAAGAAATGAGCCAGGTAGCCAGGAAGGCTGTGATGGATGGTGGATCTTCCTTCACTTCTATTACAAAACTCATTCAGGATATGACAGGAAACAGCTGATGTGAATGTTGGCCACCTGTAAAGGGATGATTTCCATTATTGTTAAAGAAATAGTATGAAAAATAAGGTATTGCTGGATGTAATACATTACCAAAACTTTACAGTAACCTTTCATTTTGCTGTACCATGAACTTTTCTTCTTGTTTTTTCTCGTTGTCAGGGCGTGTGATGTTGTTTGAACTTGATCTTCTATATTGTTAGCAGTCCTGAGATTGATCTTGCTGCAGAATAAAATATGACAGTTTGAAATGTTCAAACTTCATCATGTTGCAAGTATAAGCTTCCAAAATTGTTGTCTTATCTCTGTCATACGGACCTCCAAATTAATTCTGCAAGTGCTTTTTTTTTTTTTTTTTTTTAATCTTTGATTCTGCAATTCTAGCATGTTCTGTCTGTTACTATTTTTAGATGGTATGGTCTCTTTATTATTAACGAACGAATTCTAGAATTATCTGTTTAGAGTGGACTCCAACTGGACCACGTGCCTTCATGGACCTACTCATGCTTGCCAAGTTGTATGAAAATATCTAATCTTAAGGAAATTGCCCGATTTGAAAGGCTGGACCAGTCTAGAGAATTTGGCGAACTCGGATCTTATGCTGATGTTCCCTATTCACTTATTTCATCTTATAACTATTCTTGAAATCTTTTGTCATTTACAATTTTTATCTATAGATATGACATTAGAGGAGTTCATCAAGATATCATTATTTTCACTCAATTTTTTATTTGTACAGTTAGAATGTTCTAAAGCAATTATTTTAAATTTTCTTATGTTTGTTATTTATCTTGGCGTTTAAACAATTCTTTTTCCAACACTGATCCTAACAAAAATTACACTAGTTGTCATGTATTATTATAGAGGAAGTCTATATGATCAAAAAATTAGGAAAAAAAAAGTCTAGAATGCTAGCATAAACACGATACTATAGGTTATTTTTAAATAATAAAGCATTAAGGGAATTTATGGAAAAAAAAATTAAATATATCATGTGGTGTGGAGATATATTTTTAAAATTATTTGAAAAAAAAATTAATATCTTTTTAGGCATAAGTTGGTGTGATGATGCTTTTGCTGTCAAATTAATTTAAAAAAAAAAAAATCCTATCAGGCATCAACATTTTCGTATTCAACGTTCTAACAACCTCATTATTATTATTATTATTATTATTATTATTATTATTATTATTATTGTATGCACATCACATCTGTCCTGGGATGGTGGGTCAACTATCAATACTTTGAAATCTCTTTCGTGCTCTCCCACCATATAAATCCGATGAGCATATTGTTGCGATCCGTGAAAAAAGAACAAAATTCTTGAGATTAAAATAACTTTTCGAAAGGCTACAGAGAACTGGAGAGAATGTTATATAGATCCCAAAGCTTCTAGGAGTCTCTAGATTATTGACAAAGCTTCTAGGCTATTCAAAAGAAATCTTAACATATCCTAAATAATTCTAGAGAAATAATTATAGAGAATCTCTAAATTATTTTAAAATATACATAACTAGAATATGTTTCGTAAATATCTAGATGTAAGAGTTATAGATAATCGATTGTAATCATTAGATCAAATTGATGATGATCATTCATTTAGAAAGTGAAAGTCTATAAATAGATAAAAAGATTCTCATTTGACCAAAAAGTTATAAACATTTCAAGATCAATAATAGGGGTTTCTATAAACATATCTCTTATGTGACTTTCTTGTTTCACAATTTAGCATAAGAAAAAAGCCAATTTAGTTTAGTTCAAATGAGAAGTAAGCCAAATGTTGCATAGTGAGTTTAGAAAAGGCCAAGTCCATGACAAATGGTATCAAAACTAGATTGCAAGCTAAGTGTCCAAAAATAAGCATGCCTAACTTTGGTGTTGATAACAAAGGTATGAATCCCGAAAGGAGACTATCCCTCCTCAACTTAAGAAAAGAAATATAAAGTTTTGCGATGCAATTACTACCTTTAAAGAATGTCTTTTAAGGGCAAATGAGCACCTTACTAACTTCAAAGAGAGACTAAAGGTGGACTAAAGGTGATGGAAAAGGACAATGAAGAAGGGACACTAGGCAAGACAAGCTTATGTGAAGCACTCTTTAGTCTTCAAACTCGAGTAAAGTTGGTTAAGAGGTACATAAAAAAGAATGCTACCGGAAAGGATGCTTTTGCTAACTAGACCAAGAGATTGTTTGCATAATATTAAGAGGTAATAGCCAAGTATGAACAAATTCTCGAATAACTTAAGAAATACTCGGGCAATTTTTCATAAAGCTATAGCCAACGGTGTTGTCTTGAAAGGCACGTTAAAAATGAAAATCTCGAAGCCATAATATTATGTTGCCAAGATATAAGCTAAAGACATTGATACCTTCTTTTGGCAAGTAGAGCAATACTTTAAGGTAGTGGCTTAATTAAGAATATAAGTCACGTCAAAATCATTATCCTCAATCTTATGGAGGATGTTATTCCGTGGTAGTGCATTAAGCATCAAAAGCTCGAAAGATAAAAATCGTGAGCTACATGGTTAGGTTGAGTTCAAGTAAACTATCTATACCTACTAGTTCTATATGGAGGAAGTAGATTGGGAAGCATGAGACAAGTTATGAACTCGAATCACTTAGGAACTATTTACAAATATGTTAAAGAATAGATCTCTTTTACAATTTAAGCATGAGGCAAACCTAGCTATGATCATTTGTATGACTTTATTAAAGAATTTTAAACACAAGCACCACAAGAGATGTGAGGTCAAAAGTCTAAGACTTTCTTTAAAACTATAAACATAACTGAATCCCCGGTAAAGTACAAGAAGAATGGTGAACTCTCTAAGCCTAAGAAAGACTTCAAAAATAAAGATGAGGGAGCCCAAGCAAAGAAGGGTTATAAGGATGGATATGATAAAGAACACAAGTCTAAAGGTTTTTTCAAAGACAAAGACAATAGGGAAGTCAAGCCCAAGGATTGCTATTTATGTGATAGGCCACATCGGTTGTAAGAGTACCCTAAGCGATAAGCCTTTAATGTCGCGATAGAAAAGAATGAGTGCACTTTTAAAAATGATAAGCATGTGGTCATTGTAGCTATTCAATACCCTTAAAGGTCAAGCTCGTACCCAAGGCACCGTTAAAGTATGGGTTGATATATGTAGATATGGATGTAAATGGCAAAGTCATCCTTACATGCTAAATATGGGTGCCATACAAAATTTATGGTTAAGAATGAAGCTAAGAGACTTAGTTTGGTGGTGATTAAGTCATCCAACGAGTATGAAAATGGTGAATGTTTCCCTAAACCTACTAGTGGAGGGGCATATAAGGTAAGCCTTAGCATCATCGTATAGAAAAAGGCATTGGATTTTATGATTGCTCGTAATGGACGAATTCAAGATTGAGTTAGGCATAGAGTTCTTTAATTAAGTCAAAGTCATGCCTACACCATGCTTAGAGCAAATAGTAATTCTAAAAGAAAAGAGAGTGTGCACAGTACCAACCAAAGTATGTGACAAATCGGATATGAAGCTTTTTCTATCATGCGAGTAAAGAAGGGCTTCAACTAAAAAAAAAAAAGTTGCTTACTTGGTAACACTAAAGAAAGATGGGCTGGTAGAGGATGATGTCGCTGAGATGTCTAAGAAAATCACCAAGATATTGGCTGAATTTGATGATGTAATGCCACTAGAGTTGTCTAAAAAGTTATTGCTTAAGAGAGATTAATTATTAGATCGAGTTGATGACTGGTGCCAAGCTACCAATTATAACACCTTATCTAATAGCCCTTCCCGAGTTGAAGGAAATGAGGAACAATTGAAGACCATATTGAAAGCAAGACAAATCCAACCATATAAATCTCACTATGGTTCGCCCGTACTATTCTAGAAAAAGTATGATAAATCACTAAATATTTATGTAGACTATCGAGTGTTGAATAACGTTATAATGAAGAAAAAATACCCATTTTTATTGATAACAAATTTGTTCAACTAATTAGAAAAAAAGCTTAATTCCATACTAAACTTAACTTGAGATTAAAGTACTATCAAGTCCAGATTGCTATTGAAGAATTGCTAAAGACTACGTGCGTGAAAAAATATAGTTCTTTTAAATTCCTTATTGTGTCGTTTAGTCCTATTTATGCCCCAACTACCTTCTAAACCTTGATGAACAAAATATTTCATTTATACCTAGATCGGTTTGTAGTGGTCTACTTTAATGGTATTGTGATCTATAACTCCATGTTGGAGAAGCATGTAAACTAGTTATGTATCATGTTCAAGGTACTAAAAGAGAACGAGTTGTATATTAAAAAAAAAATGCTCCTTCATAAAATAGGAAGTACTCGAAATGAAAAGGTTGATAATAGATATGGAAAAGGTTAAAGCTATCTCGGAATGAAAAGAACCAATCAAAATGCTAGAGTTTTGCTCTTTCCTTGAGTTAGTAAACTACTATCGTTGCTTTATTTATGACTACTTGAAGAAGGCGATCCTTTTTACTCGACTTGTTGAAAAAGAGTAAGACATGAAAGTGGATCAATCAATGCCAAGAATTTTTTAAAAAGCTAAAGAGAGTCATCACTAAGGAGTCAATATTGAGTTTGGCGATTCCATCAAACCATAAAAAGTACGGACCAATGTCTCCGATTTTGCTATAGGTGGTGTGTTAATGCGGTAACAACACTTTATAACTTATGAGAGATGGAAGCTGAAGATCAATCCAAGTATTCCACGAAATTATGTTGAATCTATACCATATGGATGATAAAGATCCAAGTCGAGGAGTTTCCAATAAGGTGCCTATAATAATGGTTCACTCGTATTACAAAGAGGTTAATGTCATAATTGATGATCATACAGTTTGACATTATAGGTGCCACCAAGAAAAGAGTTCTACATGGAATGAAAAGAGCTACCACAAAGCGAGGCTAGTCGGTAATTTGCAAAAGCTTTATGGCGGCTCATGTGGAAGATCGAGGAGTATCACGAAGACACAAGGAGAGTGTCACCGGATTAGTTGGAGGAGAGTGTGATGCCTATGGAAAAAAAATTCTAAAAGTTAAACATACTTTCTAAAAGGCTCTAGAAACTTGGAGAGAATGCCGGATAGACTCGAAAGCATTCAAAAAGCATCTAGACTATTGAAGAAAAATCTACAAATGTCCAAGATAATTCTAGAGAGTTTCTAGATCATTCAAAAGTATATATATCTAGAATGTTTTCCGTAAATATTTTGATAAGAGAGTTTTAGAGAATTAATTGTAACCATTGGATCAAATTAATCTTAGTCATTCATTGAGAATGTGAAAACCAATAAATAGATAAAGCTCTTATTTGACCAAACCATCCAATTGTAAGATTTTTTAGAATAATACAAAGAGTTTTCATATCTTTTTTTGTATGACTTTCTTACTTCGGATCTTAGTATATAAGAAATAGTAACTTGGTTTGGTTTAAACGAGAAGTGAGCTAAATACCTTACAACGAGTTTGAAAAAAACCAAGCCCAAGACAACATGCTCATAAATAGCGTTGATTTCATTTATTTATTTACTTTTAACTTTTTATTATTATTTTATTATCTTTTGGGCTTTAAAAAAGTGAAGTACATGTTCGCTTATCAACCTGTCATATATCATATGCTGATATACTAATGCTTATTAAGAGCTTATTTTACAAAGATATGTGATAAGCCACAAAGAAACATATTAATCTAAAAATTAATAAAGAATAATACCGACACGAACATATTGATGCATTAAGTCCAAAAAAAACCTAAACAATAGACGGAACGCAATTTGAGTGAATTATAATTTAATTCACGCAATATCAAACTATTTAAATAGTCTTTTTATAATCGAAATGATTAAATAATTTTTCGATTCATAATGGCCATCTTGATTAGTATTTTTTTCCCCCTAAAAGAGCTTTATTTTCTAATCAAATGTTCACATCTTACCTACTTCTCTTTTCATTATTCTATTGATCAAAAATCAAAATTGGATAACATGAAAAATGTATGGAATTTACGGAGGAACCAGGTTATAAATGGATTTAAAGATATAAGCATTGATTGTAATTTCTGAAACTAGAAGGACTAACTAATTGGTCTTGTTAATTACAAAGACTAAGTTATACTTCATGCGGTCTTGACTCTTAGACCAAAAAAAAAAAAACAAACCTGAACGAATGACAAGCTGCTCTGCTGCAGCCTGCATTTTGGCAGTTTTGAGTCAAATACCAGCAATGAGAAGAGCAGATAAGGATTTAACCTCATAGTTCTGTAGAAGAAGAAGATGGCTGGTACCTGGATTTAGTCTTCAAATCTATAAATTGAGAAAATAATCTCAACATAACATCCATGGCAACCCTAAGGACCCCTCTTGCCTCTCTCCCAATTAACCCAAACCCCACCATGTTAACTGCCAATAACGACCAAAAAAACAATCCCTCCACAGTCTCAGTGCTCATCGACAAATGCACCAACACCAAACACCTGAAACAACTTCATGCTCATATGCTACGCACTGGCCTATTCTTCGCCCCTCCATCAGCTACCGAACTCTTCGCTGCATGTGCTTTGTCCTCTTCCTCCAGCCTCGATTATGCTTGCAAGGTGTTCGATCAAATTCCCCAACCAAATCTGTACACTTGGAACACTCTCATTCGTGCTTTTGCTTCAAGTCCCAAACCTGTCCAAGGCCTCTTGATATTTAACCAGATGCTTCGTGAGGGCCAACGTTTTCCTAACAGGTTCACTTTCCCTTTTGTTATTAAGGCAGCCACGAAGGTTTCTAGTTTACTTGTTGGACAGGCTATTCATGGAATGGTTATGAAGGCATCGTTTGGTTCTAATTTGTTTATTTCGAACTCACTAATTCATTTCTATTCCTCGTCAGGGGATTTGGATTCGGCTTATTTAGTTTTTTCGAAGATTGTTGAGAAAGATATTGTGTCATGGAATTCAATGATATCGGGGTTTGTGCAAGGAGGTTGTCCTGAGGAGGCATTGCAGTTGTTTAAAAGAATGAAGATGGAGAATGCGAGGCCCAATCGCGTGACAATGGTGGGTGTTTTATCTGCTTGCGCAAAGAAGATGGATTTGGAGTTTGGTAGATGGGCTTGCGATTACATTGAGAGGAATGGTATTGATGTAAATTTGATTTTGAGTAATGCAATGCTTGATATGTATGTGAAATGTGGGAGCCTTGAAGATGCTAGAAGATTGTTTGATAAGAAGGAGGAGAAAGATATTGTTTCGTGGACAACTATGATTGATGGGTATGCGAAAGTGGGTGATTATGATGCTGCTAGGAGGGTTTTTGATGCCATGCCCAGGGAAGATATTACTGCCTGGAATGCATTAATATCTTCCTATCAACAGAATGGGAAGCCAAAAGAGGCACTAGCCATTTTCCGTGAATTGCAGCTTAATAAGAATACAAAACCAAATGAAGTTACACTTGTAAGTACTTTGGCAGCATGTGCTCAGCTGGGAGCAGTGGATTTAGGTGGGTGGATTCATGTGTACGTAAAGAAGCAAGACATTAAGTTAAACTGCCATCTCACAACCTCTCTTATTGACATGTATTCTAAGTGTGGTCATCTGGAGAAGGCACTTGAGGTGTTTTATTCAGTGGAAAGGAGAGACGTGTTTGTATGGAGTGCCATGATTGCTGGGTTGGCAATGCATGGGCATGGGAGAGCTGCTATAGATTTGTTCTCCAAGATGCAAGAAGCTAAGGTAAAGCCCAATGCTGTGACATTTACCAATTTGTTGTGTGCTTGTAGTCACTCGGGACTAGTGGATGAGGGCAGGTTATTTTTCAATCAAATGAGGCCAGTTTATGGTGTTGTGCCTGGAAGCAAGCATTATGCTTGCTTGGTTGATACTCTTGGTCGTGCAGGCTGCCTTGAAGAAGCTGTTGAATTAATAGAGAAAATGCCAATAGTCCCAAGTGCTTCTGTGTGGGGTGCTCTGCTTGGAGCCTGCAGAATTCATGGAAATGTTGAGCTTGCTGAAAAGGCATGTAGCCGTTTGCTCGAGACAGACTCCAGTAATCATGGAGCATATGTGCTCTTATCCAATATATATGCCAAAGCAGGCAAATGGGACTGTGTTTCTAGGTTAAGGCAGCACATGAAAGTTTCTGGATTAGAGAAGGAACCAGGTTCTAGCTCAATTGAGGTTAATGGCATCATTCATGAGTTCCTTGTTGGAGATAACTCTCACCCTCTCTCCCCAGAAATCTACTCTAAGTTGGACGAGATTGTAGCTAGACTAAAATCAATTGGTTATGTGCCTGAGGAGTCTGAACTTCTACAATCTGTTGAAGAAGAATGCACCAAGGAGCATGCCCTTAACCTTCACAGTGAAAAATTGGCAATTGCCTTTGGGCTTATTAGGATGGAACCATCACAACCAATTAGGATTATGAAAAATCTTCGTGTTTGTGGGGACTGTCATTCAGTTGCTAAGCTAATATCTCAACTTTATAATAGAGATATACTACTGAGAGATCGGTATCGATTCCATCATTTTAGTGGAGGGCATTGCTCGTGTATGGATTACTGGTAAATATGGGCAGAATATGATTTGAAGATTTCCCCTCAATTCTCTACAGAATGACGTAATTCCACGTTTGGAATCTGGGGGGAGCAAGATTGATGGAGTTGCAGATCAAATGGGAGCGCCAAGCTGTAAAACCTTCAAGTCTCCGGCCTTTTCATGGTGTTTATCCAAGGCTTTGAGCTCAAGTCAGAAAGCAGCATCTTACTCAGATGGTGTATATGTCATACAGAACAAAAAGTTGTTCGAACCATGCTTTAAGGAGGTCTGGCTTTTTAACTGCTATGCAAAGCAAACTGTGGAAAAGTGAAATTCCAGATGTTGTGCATGTTTTCTAGGTATTTCTTTTCCCAAGCACATGGTTAGTACTGAAGTTTAAAATTTAGGTGTAATATTTTCTTTGTTATGTTGTGCACCTCTTGGTTCCCAAGTCCCAACTTCCCTAAAAACCCAACTTTACTAACTTTCAGACACTGATGAGTCCTTTGACGAACTCGTCAGCCATTACGTTTCTAGAATGCACACAGCTGATGTGGATTCGATTTCTTGAGGACAGTTTGGTTGATGACAATTCAACGTCGTTGAGGGTAGATTTTAGGAGGAACTTGCAAATATTGTAAGCTTGTGAAGTTTGAAACATAATTACTGCTGGAGGCTTTTCATTTTGTTTTGTTAGATGAAGAGGGCAAACCTGTAGTTCATTATGATCTTGTCTCTTGACTGCATTGATGGGTGACGCAGTAACTGTTGTTACTGTGTAGGACTTGCAACTTTTTACCGTGGAATTATAATTTGGCTTCCGTTTTTTGCTGACTCACTAACGTCTTGTTTGAATAATTCCTCTTAGGAGGAAAGAAAAGAGAGAAAAGAAAATGAGAAAAAAAAAAAGAGGAAAGAAAATTATTTTTCACTTGTTGTTTGGATAAGACTAGAAAGGAAAGGAAATAAAATACATTTTCCTTGTTTAGATAATTGTAAAAAAACAAAAAATTGTATTATTGTATATTTACTGTAATACCTTTAGGATTATATTTTTATTTTTATTTTTTTATTCTCATTAATTTTTTTCATAACATTTATTTATTTATTTTTCCTTTTTAATAGAAAAACAATAAATATAAAAAATATAAAATAGAAGAAAAACTAATTTATTAATTTTCAAAATAGAAATAACTAAATAATTTATTTCTCGAAACTCGTACAGAACAATGTATAATTTATTCCTACACAAAATTGCACTTAGTTTTGATTTATTAAAAGCTTATCTAAAAATATTTCTTAATTAATTTAAAGAAAAAAGAAAAAAAAACAATTGAAATAAACTCCAGAGCTACACTAATCCATTGCAGCCGTGAGATGCGAGGAAAATTAGAATTTATTATTATTATTTTCTTGTCACATGGATGGAGCAACGGTAAAAACGGGAAAGCAAACAAAAAAAAAGGCAGCTTCAGGTTTTCTTCCGTTTCCTCTCAAAATTGAGAGAAAAATGGATCTCACGAAAAAAACATTTATTTATTTATCTTTCCTCTTATTAGAAAATTTTTATTTCCATCCTATTTTCTTTCTTTTCCCTCACTTTCATCTCACTTTCATCCCTATCCAAACAGGAGGTAAGCGTCAGTTGCTAGAAGTTGAATGATTATTTTTAGGCTCCAGATTCTCCGATGAGAGTTCAAATTTCTTGACCACATTTCCTTCCATGTGCTGCCCATCTCAGCGCTCCCATTGGGAAGCTCCGCGCTGTTGATAAATATATACACACACTGTTGAAAGTAGTTGAAATGTGGAAGTTTCTGAAAGAGAATCCAGTATCCAGCAACATGAAAAGAGATTTATCTGATAGATGAATTGTCGTCTAATCCATATACAAGGTTTCTTAGAAACGGACGACACTTATCAAATAAAAACCCCAAGAAAAGAATAACTCCTCTCGACCAGCAAGAAGGAAAGTTCTTTTTTTTTTTTTTCATGTTCATTAAAAAAAAAAAAACCACACACACCTTAAGAGTCTTGACCGAGTATCAATCCAAAACAATGAAAGATCATGCTAAAAAACCTGGTAAAGATCCTTAAAACTCTCGTCTGTTGAGATTAACAGAAAATCAAACAAAGAAGCTCTTGTAGATATGCCACGTGTCAAAAACCCACAACTTTATTTCAGATCCGAAGCCTTGTCATTGCTTAGTCTTCTCACAGGGTATATAATACACCCGGCACGCTCTTCACTCTGCAGATATTAAACGTCTCTTGTAGTTCCACAAGACCCAAGCTTTGGCCTTTGTGTTAGCAATGGAAACTTTAACTAGCTTGTCCACTAAGGTCTTTACAAAAAGCAACAGCGAAACTTTATCACCGTCAAGATCAGCCCAACTGGGACGATCTGATTTTGGCTTTTCTCCATCTCCAATTCTAAAGAAAGCACATTTTGATCATTTGATTTTGTTTCGACGCAGAGATGCTCCGTTGTTGGTCATGAAATCTCATTCCGCTTCTGATGCAGAGGTACCTTGTTTCTTTAATAAGTTCCTTGTATTCTCATTTCATTGTGTATTGGTGTCTAAATATTTTGGTTCTCTCTATTTATATCATTTTTTTTTCGTTGAACAATCAGCAGAACTCGCGTGTGATTAGAAATGAAACTCATTTGTTTCTGTTTAGAAACATGAAATGTTCCTTTATGCATTGGAAATCAGAACGGACTTTCTGATATGAGCATGTATGAATGCATAAAAACCTATAATTAAACACGGATTACTTTCATTTTTCCTGGATTAAAATTTATCAAGATGGAACATAACAGGATCTTTTAGTCCATTTTCCCCTATAAAGATACTCACAGGTTCAATGTTGACGACGAGTACTAGTTATGGTCTTATGGAAGAATTAGCTGATGTGAAGAACTTGAAAGTCATAATTGTGATTATCAAATACAAGAGGTGCACTAAGTTCTAAACTCGTAGGTTGTATCTGTGGTGCAATGATGGTGCCACTTCAATGGTCTAAGATTAAGACCACCTTCAAATTTTGTTCCAAATTGGTAGTGAGCCATGCTCATGCTCCACTGAGGTCACTCTTAAGATCAAGATAACGCTGGAGTTGTTTTCTGATGAACTTCTTTTTATCACAACATGGGAGCTTGATTAATTTCATCTAAAAGTTTCATTTTGTAGCTTGGTTGATGGCAATTAAACTTCTTGATTTAAATTTTCAAATAGGTGTTCACTGGGTTTGAGACTGCAGTGTCCGGGAACCAAAAAATTAGTAGTAAGTCATACTGTGTTCTGTATTCTTCAATCCAATTTTGTGCTTACTGTGACTTCAAAACAATGATTGTAGCTTCTCTGCTTTGCAGAACCTACAAAAACTGTTCACGTGAAGTTCCAGTTGCAGAAGGAGTGTATGTTCGGGGAGCAATTTCTCCTGGTTGGGGAAGAACCAATGCTTGGTCTGTGGGATCCATCAAATGCCATGCCACTAAACTGGTCAGAGGGACACACATGGATTGTTGAGCTGGTAGGAAGGAACTATTAAAGACACTATTTTACTGGTATTCAATGAGATATATGATACAAACTCCTGAATTCTGGCAGGATGTGCGCGTTGATTTGACAATGCAATACAAGTTTATTCTTAAAAGAAGCACAGGAGAAATCATTTGGCAACCTGGTCCTGACAGAATTTTCAAAACATGGGAAAGCAATGGCAGTGTAGTGGTTGCAGAGGATTGGGAAAATGCTGGAGCCCAAAAAATTTTAGAGGAGCAAGTGATCAATACTCCTGATTTGGAGACTGTTGTTGCTGGAAATGTTTCTGATCAAGGGGAGGAAGTTATGGCTGGTGTCAACAAGGATTTAATGCTTTCAGGGCACATTGCCTACGCAGAAGATAAATCAAATGGTAAGCATGAGGTTGTCAATGGTATTGCCTATGCGGTGGAGGGACACATAATTAATCCAAACATAAAACTTGAGTCAGAGGAATCTGTTGGTAACAGAAAAGAGGTGCCAGCGGACAACAATAATTTTACAACTCTAACTAGCAAGAGCCCAGTAACCATGGATGATGAAGAAACCTTGTTGACTTATGAACAAGGCACTGTTCTTGCACCTGGTTTGAACCCCTCCGCGATCAGTCTCTATTGAAGAAGCACTTTCCAAGGAAATTGACTCCATCTCTGCTGAAACCTTAATTGGAATCTAAGCAACTAAGTCCAGGACGTGCCTGGGATAACTTTTTGATGAACCAAATTGTTGCTATTAATTTTTTTTCTTTTTTCTTTTCCAAACTTCTTTTGGGAGCAATAATCCATGCATTCTCCCCCTTTATGCTGAGATACATATAGAATTATGTAAATATGGCTGCTGTTTGAATAATGCACTTGCTGCCCCTAATTAAATACATATACATACATACATACATACATACATACATATATATATAGCAGCTCGATTGCTCTATGCTGTGTTATGCCACTGAATTTTCTTTACGATGAACAGATGTTAAGGTTTTGGGCATCGTGCAGCTGAGATCCAGTTCGCAATTTGCTAATTTGCCGTTCCAGAATTTTGGTAGCTGAATCTCTTCAAGAGAGTGAACACCTGTTTCTAGTAAATTTAGGTCGTCCTATATTCTAAAAGATCTAGCTCTATGACCCAAGGACTTGACTTCCCATCCATGGAGTGCATATGCTTGAACAACAGCTTCCTGCCTAAACGGCTTGAAACAGCGTACTATCATTTCATGTATTAGAATAGTCATTTGTCCTGCACTTGTAGGAGAGCATTTGAAAATGTTCCGACTGTTGAAATGCAAGGCATGCTTTCTGTGATGAAACATGACCTTAATTCAGTACTGCTCGACTCTGGATCAAGTTCAAACCTCAAGGTTGATCAAAGAGGGATTAATTCTCTGCATTGCTATCAAATCGGGGGCTGAATATCGCACCGTTACTTTCATTCCTCATTTGCTGAATAGCAGAGTCGGTTCAACAAATTGCCCAAGGGTCTTGGCTCGTTGATTTTGAGCAACTCTCTGCTCTCTCGTGAAAATTAAGAGCGCATAGATAATTGAGACAAAACGTGATAGACCAATATCAACCTGATGAAGGCATATAAGCCCCTAGAGGGTAATATCAGATGCAAGAACTAAGTTTTCTAGTCTCCTATAGGGACCTCCTGGAATCTTCTGATTGTTGGGATCTATTCCGCAAGCTATGCAGTTCATCAGCTTGACGCACTCTATCCAACATCCTAGATGAACATGAAGCAGATCAAAAGGATTATGCCCACATGGAAGTGTGCATACTGAGAGCCTGATGGTAAACGGCGTCATGGCACAGTTATCGAGTAAGAAAGAACTTGGGCTATTGGCTATCTGGCCTGTATAACAAAATGAAAAGGTACCAGATACAGGGTACAAGGCATCCATCTCTTGCATGCCGATCCAAAATTACCTGTCATGCATACCTATGAAAGATTTGAACCAACAACAGGACAAATATCTAGGGTAATTTGCACCCAGAAATAACTCAAGAACAGTGCAACAGTCATCAATATGACTGACCATAGGGTGTTTCGTTTTTGAAGTTCTTGGAATTTGCAATTACTTCATCAGCATTTTACCCGTAGCAAAAAGGGAATAAATGCCACCTCAATACCATCAACCAATTGCAATTAACTTTCAACATATTATAGAGAAGTGAGATTGTATTTCCCCTAAATGATGTCAAACTGTTCTACAAATCCATCCTTTCGAAACAACATATCATCAGACACTCTGCTCTGTCAAGCTGCCACTACACAGATTTTGACACAAAATTTCATACTACAAGTCTATGATCAACCATTGCGCCCAAAACAAAAGCCATTGCCACTCTCAGAAACCATAATAAGAATGATCTGGTTGGATACTGGCAAAGTAAGCATATCTCATAATGGGAGCATTATCTCTCTGATTTACGCCGATGATCATCTCTTTCTCTGTGGCGATTGGAGGAAGAATCCCTCCCACGGGCAGACGATTTGTCCCCTCGTCTCTTATCTTGCTCTTCTCTAGAATAGGACTCTATTTCATTCCTTCTTGATCTCTTTTCTTCCCTCGTATCATCATCTTCTCTTGACATTGGTTCAAATTCATCACGATCATGCCTCCTCGAAATTTTTTCCTCCCTTCTATAGTTATTTCCTCTCGACTTCAGCTCTGGTACATCATCCTTGAGCTTTTTCAATCTAGTTTCATCTCTCTTATAATCATCTTCTCTTGGCTTTGGCTCAAATTCATCATCTTTGAGCCTTCTCAATTTCTTGTCTTCCCTTCTGTTATAATCTTCTCTTGGCTTCTGCACAATTTCATTATCATCATACCGTCTTGATCTGTTTTCCTCCCTCCTATTACTTTGTTTAGGGTGGCTCTCTGAGGGCATCTCATAGCTGGATCTTCTCTCACTCTTCTTTGGGCCCTCAAACATTTCATGTCCCCATTTAGAACTTTTATCTTGAGAACCCCAACCCGTATTTGCGGCTCTCTAGATACAAAAACAAACCAAAAGCATTAAATACATGAGCCAGCTATATCGAAATGCAATATGAGTTGCAATAACCTAATCTGCACAGCACACAACAACCGAACTCCACAAAGTAATTTAAACCAGTAATATTCTTTTGGTCAGAAAATGAATTAAAATCACAAAATAACAAAGCAGATAAGTGGATTGCATGATGAGTTTCAAATGAAATAAACAAATCCCCAGCCAATAAAGAAGGTATGCAAATAGGAAATAAGTAAACTTGAAGGCTTAAAGCAACAAGTAGAAAAGACTCTCAACTGCCATTGTCCAGTTCAATGAGCCATCTTTGTAGGCAAGAAAGAAAATTTATCTCAAATCAGAATTAAGTACTATCAATACTGATCTCCATGTTAGTATTTGGAATCAATATAATAGTACTTATTATATTAGTACTTATGATGGGCAGTTCTGATGCATGGGCAATTTCTCTGGTTATTGGTTCCCAGATTCATTCTACATCAACATTAACAAACACTGACCACTAAATAATCAGACTTCAAACCAATGGATATGCAAGACAATTTGCCACCAAATGACTACAGCTAACTACATACAGAAAGGTTCAATTGCATGGGCAGGTTTCTAAGAGCAACCTTTAAAAGTAGAGCAGCAAGCTGCATGTGGGTTGCATTAATGAACTGGTTAGATTTTAAAATATCAACTAATTACTTTTCAAAAAGGAAAAAAAAAAAACAAGCACACACTTGTAAAATGATTCTCTCATGTAGAATGATTGCTGTGCAATATACACTATCATCCAATTAATTTCAAAAGGATATAAAGAATAAGGTAAAAAAGGAGAAAAAATAATAAAACCAAATGTTAGTTATAAGAGCCTTAAATTCATTTTGAATCTTCCATATTCATGATCACACACAAAGAGTATGCAGACTACTAAAGGAAAGCCATCCGAAAAACAAAGAATATTAACAATGTCTTCCCCAAAGGTCTATGAACCTTACTTGTTCATCATGGGAAAATTTGCACCCAGCTCCACGATTGCATTCACCTCTCTGGAACGCATGACAAACCCCTCGTGCCTCCCTCTTCTGCTGCGCTGTTTCTTCATCTTCTTCTTCTTTCTTCTTGTACTTAGTAACATGGTCAACCCTTATAATTCGGCCAAGAACCTGAGCTCCATTCAGATTATCTGAAAGAAAGCCAGAGGCAAAAATAAGCAGAAATACTTAGCTAGTAGCTATTCTCCATTACAAGCCTGCCAGAGATGGAGGGGACCAACCTACAGCAAGATTTGTACTTCTTTGATCCTCGTAAGCAAGAAATGCAAAACCTTTTGATTTGCCAGTACCCTTGTCTCTTACTAGATTAACATCAACTACTTCTCCATATCTGAAAAAAGCCAATTTTGAAACACATATATTAGTGAAAAACAAGATAATCCGTTAGCTAATCTCTTCAAACTCACTTCTAAGCAGCTAATTCCAAATATAAGAATAACAATAATCAATAGAAAACTACACACTGCCTTTTTCCAAGACCAAAAGGGAAAAAGAAAATAAAACCCACCAATGTTAAACCCTATTAATTAGTATTAAAATCACAATACACCGAATTGAATAGAGAGAAAGAGTTACTGAGCAAAGACAGCGAGGAGATCGCCTTCGCTGAGATCGAAAGGAATGCCACCAACAAAGACATAAGCAGAATCTTTGTACTTAGCGTGCCATGAAGCTTGCTCTGAAATCCCTAACGCGGCTTCTTTTGAGTTTATGTCTTGGATTCGTTTCACCAGCGTCAACGGATTCATAGCTACCACCTCCCTCTCTCTCTAAACCTCTCTTTTCTCTCCTCCCTCTCTCCCTGTGTCTCTGTGTTCCATTTTCTATTCTTTTCATCAAAGGTAATGGGCCGGGCTCCCGGGGCAAACCATTTCGTCTTTTTGATACGGTTTAACTGGACCGACTTAGTCGACCCCGCGTGGTTCCAAAGTTCTAATAATAATTTATTATTAGGTACTTCGTTGGAGTTGGAACGCTATTTCGCTCGCATATGAATCCCACTTTCATACAAGTGAGGAAAATATCCATACATGTCGATTTTTTTTTTTTTTTGAAAAATATATTTGTATGTATATTAATTGAGATTAAATTTTTTTCATAGAATTTTAAAAATATATTTTTACATTGATTTGATATATTCATATGAATTTATTAAAAAAATAATTGCAAACTCTGCAAATTGAACCTAAAAATTAAAATAAATAAATAAATCTTTTTAACTACTAAATAAATCCCTTTTAGTTAAATATTGATGATTTATTATAAAGTAGATATACAAATTAATATATATATATATATATATATAAAATTATGTTTTGCTTTCTTATAATCCATAAAGTTTTCAACTTGGATCACGAGCTTAAAAAATATTTGATCTCGAATTTCAAATTATTGAGGAATATTATCAGGTTTAATACCACTTATTTTTTTCATTTTAGCTTTTATCATTGATTTGATACAATATTTATTTAATCTCAAAATACGACGAATATGTGATATAAAACATTATTCATCGATAAAGTATTTATTTTCTTATTTTAAATCAAAAGCAATTTTTTTAGTCATGAATAAAAGCAAAACTTTATTTTAGCAGCTCAAACTCGTGCACAATTTTTTTTATTCCTTCTATTGTTAGTAGCACACAAAAGGAATATAATTAAATAATAAAAATTAACTTAATAAATAAATAAATTTATTATAAATTAAAATAAATAAAGAATTAGAACATTTTTCCTTGATCATTAAAAAAATTAATGATTAAAATAACATTATCATGTTTTGCAATATAAAAGTAAGCGAACCACCAAAATAGTTTTACCATAATTTTTAGGTGATTGACTCGAGGCACAACCAGATTGCTTTCTGAGATGATACGCGCCATCGGTGGAATTTATTTGATGCAACGGATAAAAATTATATTGCACACTATTTCGGGGATACAACAAGCTCAGCCACCTTATCGTGTCTTAACAAATTTGCACTACTTTGAAGATTTGAAACTCTAAATAAAATTTAGTACCTCTTTTATCTAAATAAAATAAAATAAATAAATATTATATGGCTTTTTATAGTAAGAGATTAAAGAACAAAAAAAAAATGAAGAATTATTTTTCTTCACTAGAAAATACTACTGCACTTTTTCTCTTTAATAAGCAAGAATATAAAAATGTTGTGCACTTTTTTCCTCTCAAATTATATGAAGAAAAGTCTTGTATATGTAATGTGTATATTACCCGTTGGACAATTGATTGAATAAAAGCTGAAAACGGTAAGAAAAGGACAAACGTTCCAAATAAATGTCAAGAAGCCGTTTGCAATTGAATACGTAACAGCCCTTTTGAAATGAAACTTTCAATAGTTTCAAAAAGCTAAGTAATAATTAATTAACATGTGCTTTAATTATTTTTTATTAACACTTAATATAGTTTTTAATATTGATTAAAAAATATTTCAACGATCCCTCACTTATTTTTTAATAAAATATAAGTCATATTTTTTTGTAAGTAAACGACCATAATACATAATAAGGGTGTTAATGACTTAAACCTTTACTTCGTATTTCAACAACATTTCTCTCAAGCAAATAATAAACATTGTCTTGAACTAAGGTTTTTTAAGTGAAACAAATATTGTATTACACATATTATATTCAAGTACTCGCAACGAGTTTCGAGCCGACAGATTAACAGTCTTATGCTTGATCCCGGCTTCATAAGTGTTCGGAGAATTAGCCCGATTCTCATAGGAAGCGGTTCTACTTCTTCGCTCATATAGATGTGTCTATCAAGCATGCTCTTATAATTTTAACATCTCATTCAAAAAAAAAACTATACACCACATTAAAAGTTTCATTTAAAGAAACTTAAACTCTTTTTCGTTATGGGATTCATGCACAACATTATAGGGACGGACATATGAGTATTATAACTCGAAGAAATTGTGCATGTAATCGGACTACTCCTCGCTCGTTCTTCTTCTTGAACCTAGTTATTGGGATCTCCAGTCTTTAAGTAGAGTATCCACATAGGTGATTTTATTTATTTATGGGCTTAGTCTAATCCCCCTCATTGTATCATCTAATCCTTTGACTTTAGCTAAAGATTTACTCCCATAATATTCAATATACACTCAAAGGATTAGGTAACTAGCACTTAATTAATTTATCGATGCTAAGACAAGTGATAGGAATTTTCATCCTCATTATTTTTTTTTCTTTAGATGAAGCATAACATCCACTTGTTTTTGTCATTGGCATTGGCTTTTTAGCCAATTTAAGTTTCACCACGCACACACTAGCCAATGATAATCATACTTTTATTTATTTCTTGCATCATCATCATCACGTTAAAGCATGATGACATCATTGTATTGTTTTTTTTAATACAATGAAAAACATTTAACCTAATCACATTGAGGTGAATAAGTACATTTTCTAATCTCTAGTTTCTCATATAAATTTGACATCATTGTATCCCATCTATGCAATAAGAATGTCAATATTTAGCTAGGGATTTAAATTTCTCAAAATATTATCAATTGTCTTGTTAGACAATATCATTATAACACCATGGTATCTTAATTATACAATAGGAGTGTCTTTAATTTCACTTATTGGATAATATCATCAAAACACCATTGTACCTTAATTATATAATAGGAGTGTCTTTGATTCCATCAATTCTCTCGGTGAAATGCTTTTATAAATATTTCAAAAGTATCATTATACCTTTTGTATAATAGGAATACTTTTATAAATATCTCAAATAGCATCACATTAAAAATTTACATGTGGCGAAAAATTCAAACATCATGAGAAAAATTATGATAATTTATCATCATAAGAGAATTATGATAATTTATCTTGAATTACATAATAATTTTCTCAAACAATATTTTAATGCAATATCATTTTTTTATGCCCTCGTTATTCACATAATAAATAATTTTCTTGCTACCACTATAGACAAAATGATGACATGCATTGTTCTATTATTTCATCATTAGCACTTATAATTTATTATTGTGAATAAATAATCAACAAGATATATTTTTTTTAAATAAGATAACATATCAAATTTTATTTTTTTCATAGAAAATATTACACGATAAGCTCTTTTATTAGGTCATGTACCTTACCAATTTATCTTACTAATAATCTACTAATAAGATTATGAGTTTCACAGATTGTTCATAATGCTATAATCAAGTAAGGGTGTCAAATAATTTCAACACGAGTCACGTGAAAATAACTGACATTCAAACCACAATTGATTTTAATTATATCAATACATGGTATTTCAAGTCTCAATAAAACAATCATGTGAATCATCATTAATTCAATATTAATACATGACATTTCAAGTCTCAATAAACCAAACATGTGAACCATCATTAATTCAATATTAATAATAAAAATTTATATGATAATTCATATTTTCCCTCCGTTTTGTTTTTTGAATCATGACTTATAGATTAAATAACTCAAGTATGGACCAATAAATATTCATACAAGAGTCTAAAATTACTTGCAAATATAAGTATCACATGCATTCATCACCAAACGTGATCAATCTCAAATATATGAGATAATAAATAAATAAAAATTAACAATTTAACATTTAGAATACTTACTTGACTTTTTATACTTATTGTATAGTAAGTACTATTGGAGATTTGAAATACTTTTTATTGATAAAGCTTCCATGGACTTCAATGCCAAATAAATTTGATTTCCTTGACTTTGCATATAAAGATATTGGATATGCAATCTTTATTGGGTTCTCATTTATCTCGGTCACATAACATCACAACACAACAAGTAATTTTAATGTCAATTATCATTGAACGATATAAATCAATTTGTAAATCATTTAAATTTGTACCAATAATAAAATGCACATAAATAAATTAATCGCATGGCTAATGTCACAAATATTAATTTTCAACACTATCTATGTTCTTGACCTTGCATAATAATATTTGATAGAAAACCGTAAGTTACAAAATACATTACGGATCAATATGTTTGTCATGCAATTTATTTCATAAATATTCACATAAAATATATTAGCAAAAAATAATATATATTTTTTCATGCAACACGACCTTGATATCTCGGTAGCTATATGTTAATGATAATTTCATTGTTATTATTTTTTTCAAGAACAACACAATCACACGAACATAGGACTAACATAGAAATAAGTTTATTGTCTCTAGGGCTCAATAAAATAAAGAATTAACAATATATGTATATTATCAAATATAAAGGATCATCATTTCACCCATAACAATATATGGTCTCGGAGGTAAGAGTAAAATAAGACAATAAATGAAATGACTTTTTTTTTCACATGGCTAATTAGCATCTATAAATTTATTTTCAATTAATAAAATTTGCTAGATGTATACAACCAAATAAGATATCAGCAAAATAATATTTTTTTTCGATACTTGCTTTATTTTCCATTAAGTAACAAGAATCATCAAACACCAATCAAAACTCACAATAGACAAGTAATGACATAGACATTATAAAAAAATATATATTAAAAATTTTCATGCCCAAATTCATTTCACAATTTTAATCATTAAATTACAATATGAAATTGTCTTAGATTGTTATTCCAAGCACACAAAAGGAACATAATTAAATAATAAAAATTGACCTAATAAATAAATAAATTTATTGAAAATTAAAATCAATAAAGAATTGGAGCCTTTTACCTTGATCATTAGAAAAATTAATGATTAAAATCACATTACCATGTTTTGCGGTATAAAGGTGAGCAAACCACCAAAATAGTTTTACTATAATTTTTAGGTGATCGACTCGAGGCACAACTAGATTACTTTCTTGAGACGATACGCGCCATCTCGCAGAATTTATTTGATGCAACGGATAAAAATTATATTTCACGCCATCTCGGAGATACAACAAGCTCAGCTACCTTGTCGTGTCTTAACAAATTTGCACTACTTGTAAGACTTTAAACTCTAAATAAAATTTAATACCTCTTTTATCCAAAAAATAAAATAAATAAATTTTATATGGCTTTTTATAATAAGAGATTAAAGAACACAAAAAAAAAAAGAATTATTTTTCTTCACTAGAAAATACTACCGCACTTTTTAATAAGCAAGAATATAAAACTTTTTAGGTGATTGACTCGAGACACAACCAGGTTGCTTTCTTGAAACGATACGTGTCATCTGCAGAATTTATTTGATGCAACGGATAAAAATTATATTTCACATCATCTCGGGGATACAACAAGTTCAACCACCTTGTCGTGTCTTAACAAATTTGTACTACTTGTAAGACTTGACTCTAAATAAAATTTAATACCTCTTTTACGTAAAAAAATAAAATAAATAAGTATTATATGGCTTTTTATAGTAGGAGATTAAAGAACACAAAAAAGAAAAGAAAAAATGATGAATTATTTTTCTTCACTAGAAAATACTACTGCATTTTTTCTCTTTAATAAGCAAGAATATAAAAATGTTGTGCACTTTTTTCCTCTCAAATTATATGAAGAAAAGTCTTGTATATATAATGTGTATATTACCCGTTGGACAATTAATTGAATAAAAGCTGAAAACGATAAGAAAAGGACAAACGTTCCAAATAAATGTCAAGAAGCCGTTTGTAATTAATACGTAACAGCCCTTTTGAAATGAAACTTTCAACAGTTTCAAAAAGCTAAGCAATAATCAATTAACATGTGCTTTAATTATTTTTTATTAACACTTAATATAGTTTTTAATGTTTTATTAAAAAATATATCAACACTTGCTATTTGACGGTAAGAGTTATTTTTTAATTGATTGGATAAATATTATCGTGTTTTATATTGGTGTGTTATATTTAAAAGAATAATATTCTCTTCAATACTACTACTAAAATTTGAATTCAACAAGTAGAAGAGATGGATGAAATTTCTCCCGGAATTAAACATATCTCCGATGTTTTCATGCATGATTCATAACGAGTAAATAAATAAATAAATAAATTATATTGTGCTTTCTCTTTCAATTTTTTTCTTGAGACGAAATATGTTATATTTAATAGTTTATTTATTTATTTTTGGTACACGTGACAACAAAAAGCGACTTGTCAAACTGTTCGGTGTATATGTGGGATAGGAAAAGATGATTTTACCATGTTTCATGAAAAAGATTTTTGTTCTACTACCTCCTATAATAAGCTTGTGTTGTCCTGTGAGACAAAACTTACACAGGCATTCTTCCCAAACCACCACTCTCATTTCCTTAAAATCGAAAATATCATTCACTCGTTTTGGTGTTGGATTATTTTATTGTATTTTTATTTATGAAAATAAATAAATTAATAAAAAATTAATCATTTTTTAAAATAAAATTATTTATTTTCTTATAAAATAATTGATTAATTATTTATAAGACTTATAAAATAATTTAATAAAATTTATTTGATTTATAAAAAAATATAATATAAAATAATTTATTTTTCAACATAAATAAATTCAATAAAGAATCTAAAACAATTATTTTATATACCAAACAAATAAAAATAAATAAATAAAAGAATCTAAAATGATTAGTTTTATGACATTGATAATTATTTCTACTGATTACTTTTTTAACATAAATTAATTCAATAACGAATTTAAAATAATTATTTTATTTACCAAACAAATAAAAACTAAATAATAGAATCTAAAATGATTTATTTTTACCACATCAATAATTATTTTCACATTAAACTAATAAATTAGTTGTTTCTATGATTGGAGCACAGTTTACAAAGAATTATATTATCATTTTTGTATTTACATACATAAGAGCGAATAAGAATATTATTGCTCTTATGACATATTGTTATGTGGTATCTCATCCTTACCAAATGCAAATATTTGTCCGATCTATTCCAGCATGCATCAACAGTCGATAAGATGGCTATTTATTTTGTCATTTCATGTTATGCGTACCTAATATAATCCAGTCTCAACCCTTTAATAATACCAAACGTACTAAGAACACCTTCATTTATTTAGTTTCAAGAAAAACTTCAATTTAGTACCAAACCTATGTGCTAATTCTCAATTGCATTCAAAACTTATAAATATTATCAATTAAATCCCAAACGTTTCTTACATTGTATTTTATCGATTTCTTTTAATAATTTTTGTATAACATGCAAATTCTATGCACTAAAACGGTGTTGATTTAAATAAAATTTTACAGAAAAGTTATTAAATATTAACATTTTTTGTCCAATGTGTATATTTATCTACTAAAATGATATTAATTTAAAGAAAATTTGACAAAAATATTGATGAACATTAAATAAAATTAATTGAGAATTTTTTGGGTTTAATGGAAATTTTTGTCCTCAATTTATTGTAATTTGATAATTTCGGATCCATATTATCAAATTAAGTAATTTAAACCTTAAAGTATTAGAGACAAAGTAAAATCGATCCAATTTTCTTAATTAACATTAAATATAATTGATCGTTGTCGTTTTAATTTTTTTTTAACCGTTATTAAAATCAAGGGTAAGAAAGGAGAGAGAGATGGACGAGACAAATTAAATTTTTTTTATGCAAATAAAAGGAGAGAGAGAGAGAGTTACCTTGATTTTACATTTGTCTCTCTCTTTCTCCCTTTATGAAACTGTACTAAAAAAATATAGAGCTGTGGCAGAATTCATAATCTTACTGCAGGTTGCATACAACTACCGAGCCGCCCTCACCTAGAGTCCTATGATGATCATAGCATTCACCCATGCACATGCATACACTCAAGGTGATTTGCATGCTCTGTTCATATCGAATGAGTTCGAGGTCCTAAACTACGTTGGATTCCTGCCTTTGTCATATTCTGGATTAAATGCATATAGGTTCGTGTCGTAGGTTGCACAAAAGACTATATTTTTTCCACATCATGCTTAGCTTGCACAATACAACTGCAGTTTTAAGAGTGGTGGCTGAAATTTATAGGGTCTTAGCTATATTTGAAAGGACAACTAATAATCCTGATCGGAGTTCTTACTTCGGATACTATGTTCACTTTGGACTGCAATACTTATAGGACCTAGGGGCCAAACAATGCCCACACTTAGTGTATACGCTTACTTATCAATAGAATATGAAGGGAATCACTGAGAATGAAATATTATGTAGAATCAAGATAATAGTGCCAATTCTCTCTCTCTCAATTGCAGAATAAATTTTAATCTGGCTTCTCTCTCTTTTCCCGATCGTTGCCATGGGTTTGATTAGGGATATAAAGTAGGCGATGCGTCGTTTACCTTATATCCCTAACCTTACACTTAATTTTAATAATTGTTTTAAAAAAATTAAATAGCAATAGTAATTGTCAACTATGTTGATGGTTACATTTAATGTCATTTAAAAAAATTGAATCAATTTTTCCTAATCTATAATATTTTGAGATTTAAATTACGCGATTTGATACTATGGATCCAAAATTGTCAAATTACAATAGATTAAGGATAAAAATTACTTTTAAACTAAATTTTTTGAATGTACAAGACCTAATTTGAGTGGGATTAAAATTATGTTTACCATAGTTGATCGTTACATTTAACATCAATGAAAAAAATTGAATCAATTTTATCCAATCTCTAATATTTTAAAATTTAAATTATACAATTTGATGCTATATATCTAAAATTATCAAATTATAATAGATTGAGGGTAAAAATTGCCTTTAAACCGAATTTTTTGCACGTGTGAGACCTAATTTGAGTGGGATACTTTTTTTATTTTTTTAATGCTTTTGCATGTTGTTTTCCTCGACACATTTTGTTTTATCCATCTCTCTGAAAAAGGAAAAACGAAAAATCCAGGTAGGTACAGGTTACCCTTCTCCACTAGATTGAGTAATCAACGGCTTAAAGACGACAAATGGGCCCACAAAGCACTAATCGAACCGTCCATGACCTCAGAGAAAGTTGAAAATCAAGCGGGAACGAAGGCAGCCGGCACCGCTCTGTCCTTTCCGTTTTAACACTCAATCAGACAGAAAAAAGCTAACACTAAGTGGGCCCCTAAATTAGCTGGACGATAAAGCCAAGCTTGCCTAACTCCTTTTCAGTTTTTTCTCTCTCTTTCAGTTCCTAACATCTTCAACGATCTTTCATTTGTTTCCCCTTCAAAAGAAGAAAAAAACAACAACGATCTTTAATTTGTTTTGACTCTTCCTCATTAATCACTCAGAAAAAAAAAACTGTCTTCAAAGCTTCTTCAAATCTGGTGAGGTTATTATTATGTTAGATTTGCTTGACGAGCATTGCTTTTTCCTTACTCTTCTTTTCCTTTTGGATGGCAGAAAATCAGAGAAGAGAATGAGCAACAATGTCAAAGGAGAGTGACTCAGGATTCGAGGGTGCAGGAGTCAAACCGTATCCTTTATTTATTAGTTATTAATTAATGTGATTTTGCTTCTTCTTCTTCTTTTTTGTTTTTTTGAGTTCATTAATTGCTTCTTCTTCCTTATCGTCATCCTGTGTTTAGTGGCTTAGAAATCTGGTGCGTGGAGAACCAACTCCGGTTGGTTCCAGTCCCAAAATCTCTGCATGGCAAGTTTTATTCTGGAAATGCATATGTAATTTTGAATGTAAGTTGTTGCTTCTCCCATTTTACTGTTTGCATATAAATCCCATTTTTGTTAGAACCATAATTTTTCTCTGTGTTGATTTTTTCATATTTAGACAGATAATATTGAGCTTCATTACTTGTTTGTGTTGTGCCACAGACGGTTTTGCTAAAAAGCGGCCCGCCTCAGCACGACATTCATTACTGGCTGGGAAAAGATGCCAATGAGGTTTTTTTTCCCATTATCTTTCTTTCTTATCTTTAATTACTTACTTACTTACTATTTAGTCAACCTACATTGCTATGGGAACTACTATATTTTGATTTGCTAGCTTAGATCGCAAAGATAAAATGAAATACATGTGAACGAATGAGTACACCTAAGAAAGAGATCAACTGAGCCCAATATTTAACTTACCGAGTCAAAACATTTTGTTGACACAATTGATGACCTGCTATTTCTTTATACTTTAAAAAATGGAAAGACGAAATGGAGTATAGAGACGAGACTGAGCTTTCCCCGGATGCACCCTCAATTTATTGTTGTTACTTTTCAGTGACTTTTGGTCTAGTAGATTGATGAAAAATTGTTTAGTTGACTATGGGCCTCGTCCATCTCTGAATGTAACGTTCTGTAGACTGCAAAATTCTACATTTGACAGCTTGCATTAGTACAAGGTTTTCTAACTCTAAGGTTGCTTAATGGTATTTGCAGGTGGAATCAACCTTTGCATCAGACAAAGCACTTGAATTAGATTCAGCTCTAGGGTCCTGTACTGTTCAGTATAGGGAAGTTCAGGGGCAAGAAACAGAGAAATTCCTGTCATACTTTAAGCCGTGTGTCATACCCATTGAAGGGGTGTTTTCTTTAGAGTCTGGGCAGTTAAATGGTGAATCATACAAAAATAGCTTGTTAACATGCAAAGGAGAGCATGTTGTTTCTGTGAAAGAAGTAAGTTATGAACAACTTTTGTGGAAATTGAATTAGCTACCTATTACTTGAGAGATGCTGAAGATTTGTCACTCATTTATTGACAAAACCCTCGGCTATTTCAGATGCGCATATAGTAATATTTATCATTGCCGAATTCTTCTAGAGGGAGCCTGAAATTGCAACTTATGAAAGTGTAGCTAACATAATTTTAGGCAGCATTTGTTTACACACTTCATTCTTTGTTGGCAATGCATGCTTTAGGTTAATTTAGACCAACTTCTAAAAGCAGAATGATTGGATTTTGAGTTTTTATTTAAGATTTTATTCATTAATAAAAATGCACCTGCTTGCATATGTCCTAGTCCTGGTCAGATTTTGGTGAATATGGTTTTAAAGGTGTGTGTGCTGACCAGGTGCCTTTTTCTCGGTCATCCTTGAACCACAATGATGTATTCATACTTGACACTGCATCCAAAATTTTCCTCTTTAGTGGGTGCAATTCTAGCACACAAGAAAGGGCTAAAGCTTTGGAGGTTGTTCAGTATATCAAGGAGAACAAGCATGGCAGAAACTGTGAAGTGGCCACTGTAGGTCAGAATCTCTCTCTCTCTCTCTCTATAGAGAAAAAAAATTGTGATTAATTATTCTGGTGCTGCAGAGGATGGGAAACTTGTTGGCGATCCTGATGTTGGTGAATTCTGGAGTTTATTTGGTGGATATGCTCCCATTCCCAGGGACTCACCTTCTGGTGTTGAAAAACAGCCTGAGACTCCATTCTTGCAACTATTCTGGTGAGTTTTTTCTTCATCTATAGACGTTCTATGCTGCTTTGGACATGTGCTCACTTCTGCATATTGCCAAGTTTACGGATGCCATTCAAAAACTCGGTCAGTTTGCCTAGGATTAGAATTGGTAACATTTAACTATTGAACTGATCTTGTATATGGCCATCAAAAGGATACTATATTGTGTTACCTACAAATACAAGCAATTATGCTCTGCCCTTAACTTGCCTAAATTCATAGAAGATTCACTTTTTTGGATTCTGGATGTAGTTGTGTGTGCATGTCTGCCATTATGTGCCTGCATGCGTTGTGTGTGTTTTCTGTTTCCCTTAATTTTTCCTTCCATTTAAATAGCACCTCGTGCTTCTTTTTTCTGAAAATACTTAAGATTCCCTTATTAACAGGATAACGACACAGGGCGAGCTGTGCCCTGGTGAAAGTAGTTCGTTGAACAAAGAAATGCTGGAGACAAACAAGTGCTATATGCTTGACTGTGGTGCCGAGATTTTTGTATGGATGGGAAGAAATACCTCAATTGCAGAAAGGAAGAAATCAATTTCAGTTACTGAGGTCAGAAAATAACCTTTTCAAAATTTTGCGTTTCATGCTAGCTGTAGGGGTTCTTGCGAGTATTGCTCTTACCTTTTTTATCGGCTACTCATTTGCAGGATTTACTGAGAAATCAGGGAAGGTCAACGGCAACCCATTTAACTTTTCTAACTGAAGGATTAGAGACTTCCATATTTAGGTCATATTTTAAGAATTGGCCTCAAGTGGTGGAGCCAAAGTTATATGAAGAAGGTCGAGGAAAAGTAGCAGGTTTGTTACGTATGCAGCAAAATTATAGGAAAGATTAGAAAAGGTGATAGCAGAACTGGTGGTTTTACTAATTTAGTTTTAATGCTAATCATTTTTATTCACCATCTCTTTTCAGCAATGTTTAAGCAAATGGGTTATGATGTGAAGGAACTGCCTGATGAAGAAGATTGCCTGCCGTTTATAAATTGCCGAGGAAAACTAAAGGTAGTTTCTTAATAAAATGCCTTTTATTTTATTTTTTGAGATAAGCGTGTACTTTGAGATTTTTTACAACTGAGTGTGTCAGCATTTATCTATTTATTTTTTATTTTTTTCAAATGAATGTGTAGACTCTCAAAATTGTAACAATCAAGTGAATTTTGAAGATGTCGCAGGTATGACAAGAAAATTTGCTTAGGTGTCGTTTCAGTGCTGAGGTGGCATACATGATCTGGATTTAAGGGATGATGTGGCAGATGATTGATGACATGGTACTAATGCAAGGAAAGCACTCTTGGAGGGAAATTCCCCCTTATTAGCCAGGTTAGGTTAGCAAAAAAGGTTCAAAAAAAAAAAAAAAAGAGTTAGTTTCCCTCCAAAAGTGCATTCCTTGTTATTAGTGCCACATAATCAATCAATCATCCCTTATATCCAGATCATATATACCACCTCAGCACCGAAATGACAACTAAGCAAAATTTTCATGTCGTACCTGCCATATCTTCAAAAATTCACTTGATTGTTATCATTTTGAGAGTCCACACATCCACTTGAAAAAAATAAATATTGACACACATGATTGTAAAAACTCTCAAAGTAGACACTTAATATGTTATTAAGGGATGGTGTGGCAGATGATTGATGACATGGCACTAATGACAAGGAAAGCACTTTTGGAGGGAAATTCCCCCTTCAAGGTTTTTTAAAAATGGAGGTAAATTTCCCTTCAAAAGTGCTTTCCTTGTCATTAGTGACACACAATCATCCCTTGAATCCATGTCATACATGCCACCTTAGCACTAAAATGACATCTAAGCAAAATTTTCAAGTCATACCCGTCACATCTTCGAATTTCACTTGATTATTACCATTTTGAGAGTCCACACATCCATTTGATAAAAACAAATATTGACGCGCTTGATTGTAAAAATTCTCAAAGTACACACTTATTATGTTATTGTTTCCCTGTCGCTCTCTCTCAGTTTTGACAACAACCCAATATAATCCTGGTTTCCTGTTTGACGCAATGTTAATAATTCAGGTTTGGCGGATAAATGGAGAAGAGTTAATCCTTATTCCTGTTCCAGAGCAAACAAAATTCTTCAGTGGAGATTGCTATGTTGTTCAGTATACATATCCTGGCAATGGGAGGGATGAACATTTGTTTTATGCATGGCTTGGTCGTGACAGTGTACCGGTAAGCGTAGCAGATTATGGTAGACTTCAAAGATTGGGATCAACCATAATAATAAATATTTTGACTAGTATCTGTACACGTTACCAAAGCAGCTCAGACATGTGATAGTGGAACTTGGGGCAAGATTTAGCTGACAATTCTTTTGGTTCCTATAAGGTCATGTGTGATTTACTATATGTTTATGTATATTTTGGGAAAAATAAAAAATAAAAATGAAGAAGCTATTATAGTTTCTTCACTGGGAATTCTAAAAGTTATGACCATTGGGTTGTGAGGTCTTAAAGGTAGAGGGAAAAAATATGAGAGGAGAGGAATCAGTATTTTTGTTTTTCATTTGAAATTTTCTTTCTGCAAATTAATTTTTTTTAATAAAGGAAAAATGAAAACTGTAGGTGTCGTCGCAAATTATTTCTACTTAAGTTTACAAACAAACCATAGTTGCCTGGAAACGCAAAACCATTTGGTATTGGAATTTAAATGCTTGTTGTCCTTTGGAAACATTTAATGGTTTTCCTTCCTTTTTTTCACTTTCTAATTTAATGTCATAAAAGATGAAAAGGACGCCCTTAAAACTTATAATCTCAGTTTCTATCTGATGTGTTCACAACCCTTTCCTGCTTGCAGGAAGATAGAGCGGAAGTTATCTCCCATATGAATGCTATAGCAGACACAAGCAAAGGGGATCCAGTTTTGGTTTGTTCTTTTTCCTGACTTTTATGTGCAGTGTCTTGGAAATCTTCAATCAAGTTATTCGAGCAAATGATGTGCTACAGATTGAACTAATATTCTGAATTTAGGCTCAAGTTATTCAAGACAAGGAGCCACTTATATTTTTCTCAATTTTTCAGACAGTAATTATATTCAAGGTCTGTACTTAATGAACTTGTATGATCATTCTTTTTATTTTCTTTTATTGTCAATTGTATTTTGCCCGTCATTTCTCAAGTTAATGCACTGTTAAATGTGTGTAATGCTTTTTCTTTTTGTCTTTTTTTGTCATTTACTTTAGGGAGGTTTAAGTAAACGATACAAGGACTCGATAGCAGAGAAAGGAATTGTGGATGAAACTTATAACGAACAGAAGACTGCACTTTTTCGAGTCCAAGGGATCGGTCCAGAGAACATGCAAGCTATCCAAGTTGACCAAGTAAGTTAACATGGTGGAATGTACACAATTGTGTCACCCTTACTTTCTCTCACAGATCTCTTGCTGGATGTTCTTTTGCAAAAATCATTCTCCTTGTGATTGTAATGCTACAAATCACTGTGTAATGCAAATGTCAACTTTTGACACCAAACCATGTAATTGTCTCCATCCCACCAGTAATATTTTTAAAACAGATATGAACAGTCGTGTGCCTATATTGGTTATGCCCCTATCTGTTCAACACACTAAAATGATGTTCTGTTTTAATTCCTGGTTTTCTTTTTCACTTTGCTATTTATTTCACCTAGCCACCCATTACGTGGTCTGTAGGATGAAAGCAATGAACAGCAGAATACACCAAAACAGAGAATGTTTGTCTTTGCTTCTAAAATGCTGTTGTAATTTGATCGTTAATTGATCGTGAGCTGCAACTCATGCAGGTTTCAAATTCCCTGAACTCGTCATTTTGTTACATCTTGCAAACTGGAACATCCATCTTCACATGGATAGGGAATCTCTCTTCTACCGTAGACCATGCTCTTCTTGACAGAATGCTGGAATTGATTAATGTATGTACTCTGTTTGAGCCTTCACTAGGTGGCCACTTTTTAATGGTTATGTGCTTAGACTGTAGGTTTATTGACTCTACATTGCATTTGGCTTAGCTTTTAGGAGGGATAAGTGGGAAAATTGGGTGTTAGTTTCTAAAAGGTTTTAGATTTTACAGTAAAGTTCTTCGATTTCATGGTAAAATTTTAGCATTTATAATTAAACATTTTAGGATTTATCCCAAGGTTTAGTATGTTAAAGTAAAAGTTTGACGTTAAGTTAGGAGTAGCTTACAAGCCTTACATTTGAGCTAAAACATCATGTTGCACTTCAATACTTGCTTCTCTCCAAAACACCCATATTTCAAAAGAAGATTTTTTACAAAATTGCCTTCTGTCACTTGCTTTTCCATCAATTTAAAAACCAAATAGTGTAAGTCTTCTCTTTCTCTCTCTGATTGTCCCTCTGATGAGCGACTGAGCTCATAGTTATTTGAATTGAATTTTCTTCTTAACTTTCCAAAAGAGTAAAGAGTACTATATTTTATCGGGTCATTTGCAGCCAACATGGCAACCTATATCAGTGCGGGAAGGGAGTGAACCTGATATTTTTTGGAATGCACTTGGTGGAAAAACCGAGTATCCAAGGCAAAAGGAGATAAAGCAACATGTTGAAGATCCACATCTATTTACGTCTACATGCACTGATGGTATGCAAGATACACTTTCTTTTAAATTTCGTTCTCTCCAAAGATGATGTGCTCTGCCTTGGTTCTGAATTGTTACAGGTGTAAATTACTGTCAAAATTTATCTAATGATGGATTATGTCTCTTATGCTGATTGGTTGAATTTTGTTGCAGGCGATTTCAAGGTACAGTTAAATGTGGTTCCACAGGTCCATATGCAATTAGAAGGTGGTGGACCTTTATGGTACATTATATAAGCTTCGTATACAATGGTTTGAATGCCTGATTCAAGCATGAAGTCTGCCTTGTTGTTAGTAAATTCAAGTAGTTTCTAAATTCCTTCCACAAATTTTAAGTTCAAAGGCCAATAGCTGGGTCACTATTTTAGTAAATTTTGGCAATTATAAACAAGATGCAAACTGCTATAGCAAATTACTTTTGTATGGTACATTTAGAAAATGATTCTTATTTTTATCTGTCAATGCAAAAATTCTGTTAAGCATGTTCTCTATATTTTCAGGTGAAAGAGATATACAACTTTGCTCAAGATGATTTAACCACTGAAGATGTGTTAATACTCGACTGCCATGAGGAAATATATGTCTGGATTGGATGCCATTCAAACGTCAAATCAAAGCAACAAGCCATCTCGCTTGGCATGGTAATTTATTTGTTTTGATTTGTTTCAAGTTATTTTCTTGGATGCAAGTATCTTTGTTTAACAGTATGAGTAGCTCATTTTCTGAATCACTGTATGATATGAACCTTAACATTTCCACTCAACTATTCGAAAGATGTTCAAGGAAATCTGATGGTTCATAGGGCATATATTGTATTAAGGTTTCAGTTCTTGGTTAATGGTCTCATGTGTGATGGCATTCCATATGCCACTTAGTCCAATACATGACATTGATTCGAGTGCATTGATTAGCTAAGAATATACTTGAGGTTCTTTAGTTTTCACCTCTATCTGTATTTTTTCTCTCTCATAGTTTCACTTGGAACTGGCAGAAATTCCTTCAGACAGACCCGCTTGTTGAAGGACTATCTTCCGAGACTCCTATTTATGTCATCACAGAAGGGCGGGAGCCACCTTTCTTCACTCGTTTCTTTGAGTGGGATTCATCGAAGGCAAATGTAAGTGGATTGTATGCCACACCGAATATGGTATATTTTGCAGAATGGAGGCTGAATGTGTGGATAATTCCTTTTTGTCTAGCAAATGCTATTTTCCTAAAATTAAAGGTGCTGTGATGGGAAATATCGTAACTGGAAAATGGCAGGGGCAGAAACAGATTATCTTTTGCACATAAGGTGATGTGTTCGTGTATTGGGGAGTTGTGGGGATTTCATAGCCCATTGTCATAATTGCTGCCAATAAACGTTCTTCGTAAACAAAGAAACATATATTCCTAGTCTCCTTCTGGTCCCTTTTTAGATTACTTTATGACTAGACATGCTTACATTTTGAAATACATGGTGGAACTCTGTGGAAACTAGAAGATATCAATGACATTTCCTTATTATGTATTCAGTGCATAAGGAACTCTAGTCAATGATTTTGACTTGGTTATGGACCTTGTAGATGCATGGAAACTCCTTTGAACGAAAGCTTGCTATTCTGAAAGGAAAGAAGCAAAATCTTGAAGTAAGTGTGGTATCTTGCCTTTGCAATATTTGTCTTGTGCATTTGAATTTGTGATGTTCTTTTTCCCCCTTTAATGCTGTTGGGTGCATTTCCTGGCACTGAAAGCTCTAATAAAATTCTGAAGCAGCCAAAGAATGTCACTGGTCCAAATTTTCCTTAATCAGTAATGAGCATTGCTAAAAAAAAATTCAGTGGGATGCATAGCCTAAGCATTTCACTGTGTATTGATATGGCATGCGTTTAACTGATTCTTGCTTCAGGCTCAATCCGGCCATAGTGTTTTAGGCCATTGTAATTTCATTTCATCTCATGTGGCTATTATTAGCTTGAGGGGATGAAGGCAAGGTAGATGATTTTGTGGAAAAAGAATACAAATTATAGGAGTCGACTCTTTCTGCCTTTTTAGGAGTTATTAACCTTGTATTTATTGTTATCAGGATTTTTTTGGCACATTGGGCTCTGGACTATGTTAGGCCTCTTTGATTGTAATATAAGGTTGACTTTATCCATGCTTAATTTTATTTTCTGTGCAGAGTCATATAAGAAACTCCTGGAAAGCATCCTCTATGGAGACTACTCCAAAAGGTTTGAGAAGCAAGTCTGTAAGTTCAAATGGGAAGAGAAGTAGCTCATCTCCAGTATCCAGTGCTTCAGTCTCGCACTTTAATTCTTTGACCAACTACCTAATCTCCACCCCAACTCCAGCAGCAAGGAAGCTCTTTCCTGGGTCTCCCTTTGCTGATGGTGCTGGTAATAAAGAATCATCTATTTTGTTAACATGGCATGCAGCGAACAAAATTTTATCTTTTTTACCGATTTTATGTAATGACAGTGAAACCTTGGCATACACAATTGTAGTTATGGCAACGTGGTATATGCCCTCTGATCAGATAATGGCTAGTTAAAAGCATATCAGATTGAATAGATTAAGCCACCAAAGCTTTATAACAGGAAGGAAATTGATATGATTAAACTACAAAGTTTTTATTTGACAGTATTTTGTGGATTTTGACCTGGTAATCCTGTTGCATGATCTGTTGGAAGAATAATGAACTAAAGTATGAATGAACCACTAAGAAGGATATGATCCTGCTGGAATCTGGATGCTGGCTTGTTACCCTTGAAAACTTGATGACAATTTTCTGATTGACATTTTCATTAAAAATTCATCATTGGTCATTTCAGGTTCTCCAAAAGCAGAGTTAGACTCTCCTTCTCAGACTCCAGATTTAGTTCAGGTTGATAGGAATAATGCTAGGGAAGACTCATTAATCTATCCCTATGAGCGATTGAAAGTGAATTCAAGTGATCCAGTAACAGGCATAAATGTGACTAAAAGAGAGGTATCCATTTTGTTTTCATCCAAACCTTCTCCATTTATCGTTTCAGCATGCCATTTGACAATAAAACTAGCTACTATAATTTTATTTGACTTGAGGAAATTTTTAGCTACATTCAGAACGCTGGGTGTAAAAGTTTTGAAGAATTTTGTTCAATGACAATACCATTTAAGATTTTGAGTGGCCTTTTATTTTAGTTTGATTCTGCTGTGTTTTGCCTTTGCCATTGCATTGCTGTGGTGGTATCTCTATCAATTTGAATGTCAGTTCTATTCAGCAGCTAATTGCAGTTTCCGATTTTAGGTATACCTATGCGAGGAAGAGTTTCAAGAGAAGTTTGGAATGCCAAAAAAAGCATTCTATGAGCTCCCAAAATGGAGACAGAACAAGCTGAAGATGTCTCTTCATCTTTTTTAAGGGAAATCAAAGCTTGATACGTGACTATCATTATCCTTCTATCTTAAACAAGGGAAAATTTTTCTTCTTGTTAACAGGTTTTGGGCATTGCTGGGGCCCAACTAGGGTTTGTTGAATATGTTATATTGTCTACAATCAATCTCCAGAGTATAATCATTATGGATGTAGAGATGCTGTAGAATAAAAAGATCCTTCGAGGTAGCTGGTCTAACTGATGTTTTCTTTCCTTGTAGTTGAAACCAATTTTTTAATCAGTTACTTGAATTGACTTCCTCCAGTAGAGCTAGCTAGCCATGGATGTGTCTTGTTCAACCCTTCTAATCGACGTGTCTTCCCATGAAATAATTATTAGTAATATATTCCTAATTTATGTAGATAAAATAAATCAAACTGTCAACTTCTTATGCTAATTGCCAAATGGTTGATGTAAATGCGCACCCGGCCAATAATTTATATGGATCTTAAGGGTTAAGACTGGTTGAAAAAGTCATGTGGGAATTATTGGTTTGACGAATTATAATTGTATATGACGGTTATGTTCTCTCTTTTGTTTGTAAATACTCTTTGCACATAAAGTTAGTAACTGTTTTCTGATGGATAATTGGATTCAGGCATGAGGACACTGGACAGGACTACTGATGCCTGTCTTGTAAGGAAGCAAAAGCAAAACAAAGATTCTCACAGGAAAAGCTGAAAATAATTTTCTTGTCACGAAAGAACGCGTAATAAACAGATGCTTAAGGGCTAAGCTCGATTATATCAGAAACTGCAATTCTTCCATTTCCATTGCTTTTACTCCAGCAAGCTTGATCATAACAAGAAGCAACCAAATTCTAAAATCATGATGGTCCCAACTACCCAACGACTTATAAATCAAACGTTCCGACCGTAGAAATAGTCCCGTGATTTGGAAACTCTTCTAGTAACTGGCCTCTCTACCACCCAAAAATGCTGTGATACTTGGTAGTATCTCAACCTACTATTTTCTATCCGTTTATTAAAATCCAAACCTGAAAAAAAAAATCAAATAAATAAATCTCCGTCAACTGTCTCCAGTCACATTAAAGAGGGGAAAACCCTACACTTAAAATCACATTTTGCTGATAACAATCAACACTTAAAATTCAAGTCAAGCGTATCGTTCTCTCTTTTCCAAGGCATATGCCGTATATATGCCCTCTGCTTCCACATTTATAAAATCACAACACTTCACCTTCCTGTATTAAACTCCTGTGGCCTGCTCCATTATTACACATGCACCCCTAAAAACACTTTCCTTTCCCAAAAAACTCCCTGGAATTTTACAGTTCCCCGTCGTCGGAAATGGCTTGTCGTCGGTTACCACTCACTTTTTTATTCTTTCTATATTTAGTAATTTCTTCTCAGTCCCTGGACTTTGAAAATTTACACAAAAAGCACAAATCCAAAATCAAAGGCCCCATCAAAACCCTAGTGGTTCTCGTCATGGAGAATCGCTCCTTTGACCATGTCCTCGGCTGGCTTAAGTCAACCCGACCGGACATCGATGGCTTAACTGGATCCGAATCCAATCGAATCTCTGTTTCCGACCCCAACTCCGACGAAATCGTCGTCTCCGATGACGCAGTCTTCATTGACTCGGACCCTGGCCACTCATTCCAAGCGATCCGAGAACAGATATTCGGGTCAAGCGAGAGCTCAGCTGACCCGGCTCCAATGAACGGGTTCGCGCAACAAGCAGCGAGCATGAGTGAAACCATGTCGAAAACCGTCATGAGCGGGTTCAGACCGAGTCGGGTACCTGTATACACCGAGTTAGCGAACGAGTTCGCCGTTTTTGATCGGTGGTTCGCATCGGTTCCCGCGTCAACTCAGCCGAACCGGTTCTATGTCCATTCGGCAACCTCACACGGTGCCATGAGTAACGTCCGCAAGGACCTCATCCATGGATTCCCTCAAAAAACGATTTTCGACTCACTTGACGAGAATGGCCTCAGTTTTGGAATTTATTACCAAAACATCCCTGCAACCCTTTTTTCAAGTCGTTGAGAAAATTAAAGCACGTGTTGAAGTTTCACAGTTACGGATTGAAGTTCAAATTGCACGCAAAGCTAGGGAAGTTACCTAATTATGTGGTCGTGGAGCAGAGGTATTTTGATGTGAATTTATTTCCAGCCAATGATGATCATCCATCACATGACGTGGCGAGAGGACAGAGGTTTGTGAAGGAGGTGTATGAGACCTTGAGGAGTAGTCCGCAGTGGAAAGAAATGGCCCTTTTGATTACTTATGATGAACACGGTGGATTTTATGATCACGTGCCTACACCCGTACGTGGGGTACCGAATCCGGATGGGATTTTTGGACCTGACCCGTATTATTTTCAGTTTGACCGGTTGGGTGTTCGGGTTCCTACTCTTCTGATCTCTCCTTGGATTGACAAGGGTACTGGTGAGTGTTTAAATTTTGATTGTTTTGATAGTGTTTATTTTGTTGCTGTTGGTGCTGGTCTGCTTGTTTAACGATCATGTTGTGTAGATTTTTTTTTTTTTTTTTGCGCACAAATAAACAGTAGGTAGTGTGAAGTGGATTGATCAGGAAATGAATTTGAATGTGTGGTGCATCGCAGTGATACATGAGCCAGTTGGGCCAAGATCAACTTCTCAATTCGAGCATTCTTCAATCCCTGCTACGGTGAAGAAGCTGTTTAACTTGAAATCGAATTTCTTGACAAGGAGGGATGCATGGGCTGGTAGTTTCGAGAATTACTTTAGCCTTCGTGACACTCCGCGTGATGATTGTCCAGGTTTGGCATCCATATCCTGATCACTAACGATTTTGTTTTTCTTTTGAACAACCAAGTTACGTTGTCTTGTAGTTTATGAAATGTTACTGAACTTTGTTGATTGCTTGAGGCTTCAAGTAGGATATGGTCCTGCACCCCTGTTTAATTGGGTAGTATTTATATTTGATTTGGTGCTATACCAGGCTGCTTTTGTTTGATTTAACTATAATTTCATCCTATGATGGGATTTCCCCTTTTGTCCCGAGATAGAGTTTATGGTACCCGCTGGTGTTCAAATTCGTCTGTAATATTTTCTAACAGAGAAGTTGAATCTGTGCAAATGTGAGAGCGCATACAGAGTCTTTAAATCTGTGCAAATGTGAGAGCACATACAGTCTTCTGCATATGATGTCCAGGGTGCTGATTTCGGTGGCAACATGCCAGACCTTTACTCATATTTTTCTGTCGTCTTTTTGCTAGCAGAAGAGCTGCACAACATAATTTGTTAAGAGTGTTGTTTTCTTCATCTTTTTAAGCACATCCTACTTATCTTTTTATGTCTATAGCCAAATGAAGATTGGAGAGGAAGATTTAAGCCTGTAGACTAGCTACTGCATTTAGATATAGATGCCATTCAAGAGTGAAGAGACCCTATCATCTGTTTCAGGCTATGCAGATGTTGTGTATGATATATATCTACACATCTCCACCATGGCATTTCATGAGTTGTTGGCTCATACAGAATCTCTTATGATCAAACATTATTTAGAAATCTTGGTATATAATCCTGCACCATATGATTCAGAATTAATCCTGAAATCTGTATACAGAAACCCTTCCCAAGGTGACAACATCATTGAGGCCATGGGGACCAAAAGAAGATTCAAGCCTCTCGGAGTTTCAGGTTGAGATGATCCAGCTTGCATCACAGCTCAATGGTGATTATGTACTGAAAGCTTACCCAGATATTGGCAAAAGCATGACAGTGGGTGAAGCCAACAGGTACGCGGAGGATGCAGTTAGGAGGTTCCTTGAAGCTGGCAGGGCTGCTCTAAGAGCTGGAGCAAATGAATCTGCTCTTGTTACAATGAGACCTTCCCTCACCAGCCGAATCCCAGTGGGGGGTCATGGTAACTACCAGAAAGCCTATTAATTCCCCTGAAATCCACCATTTCAGATATGGATTTAAGTACAAATATACAATTACTGTATAAATATTTACCACGTAATGGCAAAGAAGAGAGCCAGACTTGCGTTGTCTCAGATGTATTCTTTTGTGTCATTATCGTGAAGTAGATGGTCAATGGCTACTAAGTATTGTCCCTAGTTACATGTGCTAGTGGTGTTTGTAGTATCAGATGTATGTAATAGTTACTCCTTTTCTGTCTTACAGTTAATTCTTATTATCAGATTCTCAAGAATTGAAATTGTGTGTCGTGTCTTGTTCTTGAGAACACAGAAATGAGTGGCCTTGCAGCCATTTATAATGAGAGTTGCTGTTGAAAAAATCGCCTTTGGTTAGATAACTTTCTTATTAGTTAGCAAAATAACTTTAGTTTGAGTTACGGAAATTGAACGTAATAATATAATTAGACGTCTCTCTCACCTTAGGTCCCTTCATCATTCAACATCAGCATCCATATCGCTGAATCAAAAGTTAAAACGACCCAGTTTTAGGCCTATCCATTCTGTATACAAGCCTTTGAAGTAGAATGCTCAGCCAGTCAAAAACCCATTCTAAATGCCATCGGTCCTACAAAAAATAACAAGAAGGCCACAGGAGTAGCTACCATTCAACGTACAATCTATACGCAACAATAATTAATAAGAGTAGCAAACTACTAGCAGGCTTTATCTTCCATCTCCAGCTTGCACCAACCAATACTCTCTACCAAGTACCAAAATAACAATGGAGGTCTCATGGGAGCAAAGTGTTACAGACTCTATCAACACCATATACCTGCTCTTCTCAGCTTACTTGGTCTTTGTGATGCAACTTGGCTTTGCCATGCTATGTGCTGGCTCAGTCAGGGCCAAGAATGCCATGAACATCATGCTTACAAATGTTGTTGATGCTGTTGTTGGGAGCATCTCTTATTACCTCTTCGGCTTCGCTTTTGCATTTGGTGAAGGTGCCAATTCTAACCCTTTCATAGGTACAACCTTCTTTGCTCTCAAAGATATTCCCAATACCTCATATGACTATAGTTACTTTCTTTACCAATGGGCTTTTGCTATAGCAGTTGCTGGAATTACCAGTGGCTCAATAGCCGAAAGAACCCAATTCAGTGCCTATCTTGTTTTCTCATTTTTCCTTTCTGGATTTGTGTACCCAATTGTGGTTCATTGGGTTTGGTCATCAAATGGTTGGCTGTCTCCTAGTTCAAGTAAGCTGTTAGGCTCTGGTGCTATTGACTTTGCTGGCAGTGGTGTGGTTCATCTGGTGGGAGGGATTGCTGGACTTTGGGGCACTTTCATACAAGGCCCTCGAGTGGGTCGGTTTGATGCGTTTGGCAAACCCGTTCCAATGCGTGGGCACAATGCAACTCTTGTGGTGCTTGGAACATTCTTATTGTGGTTTGGCTGGTTTGGGTTTAATCCTGGCTCATTTGATAAGATTCTTGTGGCCTACCCTAACACAACCGATCAAGGTAACTGGACTGGTGTTGGCCGGACTGCAGTAACAACTACATTGGCAGGTTCGACAGCTGGAATCACAACCCTATTCGGCCGGCGATTACTAGTTGGCCATTGGGATGCATTAGATGTTTGCAATGGATTGCTTGGCGGTTTTGTTGCAATTACTTCAGGATGTTCTGTCGTGGAGCCATGGGCCGCAATTGTATGTGGGTTTTGTGCAGCTTGGGTCTTGATTGGGCTAAACATCTTGACCCTAAAGCTGCAATTTGATGACCCATTAGAAGCAACTCAACTGCACGGTGGGTGTGGTGCTTGGGGTTTGATTTTCACTGGATTATTTGCCAAAGAGGAGTTCGTGATCCAAGCTTATAATTCAGGCGAGGCAGGTGTGTCGAGACCCTATGGCCTTTTATTGGGTGGTGGATGGGGTCTGCTTGGATGCCAAGTGATTGAGATTTTGGTAATAGTAGGCTGGGTTAGCATAACAATGGGACCTGTTTTCTTTGCACTTGACAAGCTTAAGATGCTGAGGATATCAGTTGATGAAGAAGTAGCAGGCCTTGATATCTCTAGTCACGGGGGCTATGCCTATGCTGCGCATCCAGAAGAGAGCCATCCTCGCTTCTATGCAGATTATATGCGTATCCAAGATCAAAATCATTCATGATTCAATAGCATTTCTCCACTGCATCATTGGCACTTTGCTTAGGTTGCTTTTTTTATATATACATCTTTTTTCGTTTTTTGGTGAATTCAAGTGTTTCTGCTCATTGATTTTTTTTTTTTTTTTTTTCCATTTAACTTGTTGCTCCTTTAGGAGAGACAACATACTTATTCTTTTTGCTGTATATAGCTTTGTCGAAGCTTTCCCAAGCACCTGCCTGTTACCTGACAACAATCAATCAGCAGCCTGTATATGATCCCTCGGACTTGACGGCAGCAGTAAGAGCGACTGAATACAAAATGTAACAAATGATATAACTATAAATAACTTTTTTGCAAGAAAAATTTGGATCTAGAAAATATCAACGATGATAAATCAGTTTTAAAAATTAAGAAATTGATAAAATGAAATATAAAAGTTGCTTGGTGCCCAAAACTTTTTAACTTTTAGTTATTAATACCATTCGATTCCAGTCAAAAAGGCTTAGTATACAAAATATGGAGTAGCTATTTCAAGAGTAGAATGCTAAATATTAAGAAAATATGACCCAAAAAACAAAATACTTCAATAATACGCATGAACTGTTAGATCATATGATCTTATGAGTAGAATCCACTTGTAAGTACCACTAATCCAACTGTTCAGATGCATTTTTATTGTGTTTTCTTATCATATATTTTCTTGATATTTGGCATTTCTTGATGTCGTGAATCTCAATTTGTCTAAATTTAAGGCAGGCATGGTATCAACTGGTGTTGTTAATGGTAGTGGACATGCTTGGAAGACGGCCTCTTAGGGGACTTGAACCCTAGACCACAAAAGTGTGGCAATCGGACCAAACCCAGGATGGTTCCATACACCATAAAAGATTTTACAAAAATTCTGACTCCAGAGCTCTGAATTGATATAATTATTCATTCAACATTACACCTCGGAGTTACCAAAACTTGAAGCAGTTAAAGAATAATTTAAACAAAACCTTTGGGCAAGGCCACAAGTAAATCAACAAAATCATAAGATTACTGATTACAATTCGCTCCACCAAAATTTGTGTTACAGGATGATATTGATCTTAGCTAATACCTTACAAATTGTCTCTTTTCATCTCCATCACTCTGCCTTCCATACGGATTGCTCTCACTGAAACCATTTCTGGCTTCCTTTATTTGCTTTCTTCCTAAACTTGGAAGCATTGCTGTCCATATTCAGATTCACCTTTGGTGGAGAGGAAAAGCAAAATGAAGCAGCAACAGCCTACAAATATCCAATATTAGCAATTTCATTGCTTAAGAAAAATAGATATAATCATTCGCACATGTAATCGCCTTCAAGAATGCAAGCAACAAGAATAGTACCTGCAGATCGAGCCGGTGAACATTAAAGATGTCCTTCATAGAATGTGAATTATAAGCCAATATGTAAGATCTATATGCATCTTTTGCTGACTGATTCAAATAGTAGTTGTTGGCCACCAACTTCTCCTGACACAATCCAGGAGTTCTATTTAAGTTCCTTATAACTTTAGTTACTACTAGATGAAACATATAACAGCGAAGAAGTAGGAAAGTACCAGATGAGACTGAACATTTGCCAGCTTCTTCTGGTCAAACTCATACTCTTTTACAGGGACTTTTGCTGCCTAGAAGAGAGAGAATAAGTTAAAGAGTACACAAAGGCAATTACAAAAGCAACCTTTACTCCTTATAAAGCTTCTCTTTTTCAATCTGATAGCCAGCAGATTTCAAGTATTCTTGCTTTTCAAAATCTTAAATGTTGTGAATCCTACTGCATGGTGAATTATAACCAACTATTCATTGCACTAAGGTGGTGCCCTCTTGGTAAAATAAAATAAATGAAGATGTGTAAGATTAGCAGCCATGATGAATCTGCTATATACCTTCAAATAGCGCAAAAATTGCAGCTCTTCCGGAATCAGGAAAAGCAAGGCATTTCCTTTTGCACCTTCCCCTCGGGCTGTTCGACCAACCCTGTGAATGTATTCCTGAAAGCAGTAATTTCAGGGCAAATGTTACTGAACATGCATGAACAAGACCATTGAGATATTAACTGAAACATACTAGCCAAAAAGTGTGAGCACCTTGGGTTCATCAGGAGGATCAAACTGCACAATCCAGTCCTACAAGCAGAAAGGGAAAGATAAGGAATAAATATTAGCTGACTTAAAAAGGAAATACAGCTTCCATGGTCCCAAAATCCCCAAAACCCATGTCTGAGTTCAAACAAATCCAAATCTATACCATCTTTGATGGTTGACCACATTAATGACCACTCTTTCTTTTTCTAAAAAGATCATTTAATTCTAGTAATACGCACCAAAATATATTATTTCAAGCTAAACAGAATTCCACCTATACTCCCAGATGTTCACAAGTCAGTTTCAAAATTTCAGTGTCCTGAAATATACATATAGCACATGAAAGTCAGAATCCTAATTCTGACATCTTCCAACACATTTTTAAGCACAAATTCCAAGAAAGTAACACTGTCCACACTATTAAAGGTAATTTTGCAAATAAAATTTCAAATACACAAGTCAATTAATAAATCTCAATACCCATTCCCAAAAAAAAAAAAAGGAATTTCCAGAGGGCGTCTCAATACACAGAGGCCAGATAAATATTGAAGATGAAATATAATGACTAAAAATATTATTTCAATTGCCAGAGGGTGTCTTAAACACAACATATGCACACTTCTAAGGGCAAAGATACCAATAAAATGTGCTGAAATTATGACCTTGTCATAACAGTTGAAAGAAAGCCTTGGAGAACAAAAGAATTATACCACGTTAGCAAGCCCTAGGTCACTTGGAGAAAGAAACATACCACAGCAGGAATATCAAGTCCACGGGCAGCAACATCAGTACAAAGCAAAATGCCCTTCTCTGCTTTGCAGAAATCAAAAAAGGTAGAAGTTCTTTTCTGTTGCTTTTGTTTTCCATGGATATCGAAGCATTCCACATGGATGTATCTAAGAAGGTCAGAATGGAACTTGACCGAGTTACAAGAAGAGAAGAAGACCATCACTTTCTTTGACAAATTTCTCTTCAAAAAGGAGTACAAAAGAATAAATCTCTTGGCACTTGGCACTACACAATAGCCTTGCTGCAGACCTTCATTCGTGACCTACAATACCCAACATCTTGTTAGGTTTAAAGGCAGAAAGCTTGTGCTTGCATGCACATACGTTCATATGTATGAAAACATTTAGAGGTTTAGAAGCAACAGCATATCCACCTTCATTCTGCCATCATCAACATCAATATAGACAGGAGCAGTCTGAAATGATAAGCGAGCAAGGTCTTCCACCTGAGATGGAAATCCAGCATCAGTTGGATCGACCAGAAAACAAAATACTGAATTTCATATATATATATATATATATTAAAAACAAACTGTAAGAAGGAAAAAAAGAAGAAAGTCTGAATTTGCTTTACATGCTTAATCATTGAAATTCTGATTAAAGAGAAAAAAATGGTTCAAATATCGAAAGGAAAAGCATGAGTAAATTAAACAAATGCCAAAATGTGATGCATTGTAAAACATACCTTTTTAGTCTGGGTAGCTGAAAATAGCGCGGTTTGCCTAACCTACACATTGATTAGTAAACCCATCAGCTAAAAACATGAAATATAGCCAAAAAGAATCTAATTGCCCTTGCAACCACAAAAAAAGGAGCATGGCTCAATGAAAGTGACCATATCACTGAATTTTATCATACATCAGCATTTGAACTCAAGTTTTTGCTAAAGACACACGATCAAGATTGCCAGTAAGCAATGAAAACAACAAGACATTAATGAGACATATTTAATGCAATGATATCAAATACTAAACAAGCAGCTGATCAACTTCAAATTGCTGCCATTAATATTGTATGGAAAACACAGGTTGGATCGGCATAGTTAACACATTGTTTCCGAAAGTAGATTGTATCTAAAGAATGCAGATTTTGCTGGTTTTACTTAACTTTCACAGATGCCTTTGCATTACGAACATATCGTTTTTACTTCTAAATCAAAAATCATATACAATTATATAATTTACCTTTGGTAGAAGCTTGATAATTTGCTTCATTTCTTCATCAAAGTTTGCCTCCAATATCCTGTCTGCTTCATCAATCACGAGGCACTACAAGTTCCAAAGTTCATTTAAGAATTAGGTCATACTTCTGTTCATCAAACAACTAATTTTAGCTACAGGGAGGAACATATGGATTTCTACGAGTCTCATACTGCATTTACTAGACATTATAACTAATATGGTTATATGCTATTCAATCAATGGTATTCGTTTGAAAATAAAACGAGAAAATCATCTTGTATAACAAGTTTAAAGCTTTATAGAAGTTACCTTTAGGTTTTTATAGATAAATCCCTTTGTGTTTTGAAGATGATCAAGAAGTCGACCAGGGGTTGCCACCAGTAAATTTACCCCTTTAGCAATGCGTTCTGCTTCTCCTCGTCTTGCTGCACCACCAATAACCAAGCCAAGAGTCTGGGAGTGATATTTGAGAAGGTCTTTTGCCACAGCATGGGTCTGAGAATTAATTGTTGAATTAGTCAAAGGAAAACAAAAGCGAACCATCCAGAGGAACAAAATCTTCTCTTTTCCAAGGTTATTTTTCCCCTCCTTTCAATCTGTAGCAAGTTGATACCAAATCATAGCATGCTACCAATATATAGTCGCATCACTTTCCTCTAAAGCTAAAATAGCAAATTCAAATTGCAAAAGCCATCAAAGCGAAGTCCATCAGCTAAGTGATGCATTCTGCCAACTAGTTTACAATTCAAATATAAAATGATAACTTATAATTTGCACATAGTAAGAAGCATGGGTATGTCGCTGCAAAGTACAGGAATCGATCACACATTACCATGCCAGGACCATATCAATCGTTTAGCATCCAACTTCCAGAATATCGAAGAAGCATCAACTCCACCATTAAAATTAGAGTTTATTAACATGCATGAATTATTCATAATGTGTACAAGGGAAAAAGGTCAATTCACACGAAGAAAACTACACCAATAGATTCCATTTTTCTTGGCATACTCTCATAATGACAATGAGGGAAAAGAGGCAACAACTGCCAGTCCATAAATAATCCTCCTGCTGGTTTACAGATAAATTCTACAGTTCTCCTAATTCTCAATGAAGCTGGGTTTGACTAATACCATCTGAAAGGGGATAAAATGCAACTTCACAGGGAAACATCTGCAGTACGAGGATTATATGGAATTCCTTACCTGTATAGCAAGTTCTCTTGTCGGGCAAATAACAACAACGCCCAATCCATTGCGAGGTGCGAAATGAACATTATATAATAACTCTACAGCTGGTATTAGAAATGCAAGAGTTTTCCCAGAACCTGTCCTTGCAGCACCAAGAACATCTTTTCCTACTAGAAGCGGCGGGATTGCCCTGGCTTGAATCTGTATTGGCAATGATATATCAGATATAACAAAAAAAAATGCATAAATGAAACAAATATGTAGGATGTCCAACATTGTGCAGAAATTACAGTGGACAGTATATTCTTTTTCTAGGCAAAGCTACAGAAACGTTTTTTAGACAGAAGTCCCAAATAGACATAAATATTGCAAAAGCTGGCAAAAAACTCATTAAGAATCTCGAAAGCTTGAAGTTATAATAAAACTATTGCACAGGACATTAGTAGAGGCAAAACATGTTCCTTAGCAAACTACAAAAAGAAAACATATACCTGAGTCAAATACTCAAATCCCATCTCTTGAATAGCCTTACGAGTGGGTTCAGATAATCCCAATGAGTCAAAAGACTCTGTACTCATAATTCCACCTCCACTTTTCACCTTCTTCACCGTCTCTTTCTCTTTCTCTTTCTCTTCCTCTTCCTCTTCCACTTCCTCTTCTTCTTCAATCATCTCTTCACTTTCCTTCTTACTCTTCTTATTTTTCTTCTTCTTCTCTTTCACCTCCTCAACTTCCCTGTCCTCCTCCTCTTCCTCTCCTCCTTCGGTTTCATTGGAATTTTTCTCTTCTGCTTCCTTTTCTTCTTTTTTATTTCTGTTTCTCTTACGCTTTCTCTTCTTCTTCATATCTTCTTCTTCTGCTGACCGGTTCTGCTTTTGTTCTGCCATGGCGGCCACTGATTTCTGATTCTAGCTAGCTAGGGTTTTGTTGAGAGGAATTGCGACGACGAGTGCCCCTGGGGTTTTTGTTTTTTCGTATGTCAAACCCTTAAACCCCTTAAATATGAGTCCAATAGGGCCCGATAAGAGAGAGAGAGATGAGAATAGACTGGACTCCTGGGATCATAAGTTTCAGTTTTGATTTGGGCTATGCTAACCACTGGTTTTGAGGGTCCATTTTCCCCGTTAAACACTTATGTTTGATACCGGGTGAAGAGGGCGAAAAGTTACACTTATAACATTTCACCCTCTTTACTTATGTTTGGAATGATCGTGGGAGGAGAAGTTTACAGCAGATTAGGTTTTTTCTTTTTCCCCCAAAGCTTTTCTATTTTATTTTTCATTTTATTTATAATTTCTATTTCGATAATTCCTTTCCAGCTACCTCCTGGTACAAAGCACGAACAAACATCTGAGCTAAGCCCATCATGTTCAATAAGAACATATGAATTATGCTTTAGTATATTTTAAATATTGTCAATTGGGGATTGTATATGGTTTAGATTTTTCCACCGACTACTGCTCAAGAAAAAAGCCATCCACCAACTAATTGTTGGATAAAGAATGTTCATCTTTGAATAGTATTATTTGTCCACCCATGTCCATGACATAGTATAAATATGAATCATTGAAGATAAACACTAATTATTGAGATTTCGTATTATTCTTCAAAGATGATGAGATCAATATAAGAAATTGTTTTGTATTGGTTAATAAAAATATTTTTAAACCAATTTATTTGTCAAATGAAACCTTTTTTTTTTTTTAAAGGATCGCATTTTTATATTTATTTAATACATTTAAATATAAAACATTTAGAGAAACTTAATAATTTTTTAAAATATTAATTTCAAATTTTAAACTTAAGAAGTCAAAAAAAAAAAAAACGTTTTTAATAACTAGATCAGCATACACTCAATTGATTCAATATCAATAAAACTAGAAAAAAATAATGGAGAGTAAAATCGAGTATATACATTAAAATTAATAAAACAAATTATTGCATAACCGATCTTATAGTCTCAAAGCGGTATAGTTTATTTATCACATTGGTGCTTTTGTATGGATAGATAATAGCGAGCTAGATTTACTGGATACTTTGTTTCGTTTTCTTCAAAAAATAACAATAGAGGCATGAGAAATTTTAAGACTTCTACGATCGGAATGTTGTTTTTGTTTTTCTGAAATGATCAAATCATTGAAGTTGTCCAACAAAGTGTAACTTTTAGATATTTTTTAATGTTTGTCTTATTGTAGACTTGTTCTTTAGTGAGCTCTCTGCTTCATGATGAACACTCCTCGTTGTAGCTACACAGCGGGCCACGATCATTGAGAGAAAGTGGCATGGCCAACAACATTACTAGAAGGGTTTTTTTTTTTTTAACGAAGCTAATTAGCCGTTGTCTTTTTTTAAAAAAAATTACTATATTTATTCAAAGAACATAGGCATATAGCTATAAGATTAATATGTTAATTAGTTGATTAGTCTTTGTCCATGACATAAATTGCCCGACATAAATATTAATCATATGGTTTCATATTTTGAAAATTTCGTAAGATTGAAGTCAATTACAACTTTTTGGCTGCATGCCATTAAATAATCATCCATTGATCACTTATTCAATAGCAATAGCATAGTCGAACTATGTCATCTTTTTATTGCATAGAAGGTCCTTTGCATCGTTGCACCAAATGATATATCGTATTTCTCTTTGTTTTCACTTTTCACATACTTTTCGAGGCTACAAATTTTCTTCTTTCACCTTTATAAAATTAATTACATGGAAAAGTGAACACTAACAAATCCAAAACGAAAGACAAGCAAATTATAACGAGTACTATGGAGAGAAACACAATAAATAGATAAGAATTTTCAGCAAACAAGGGCACCAATAAGGTGACAATCAGTCCATTGGATAGGGAAAAAAAGAGAGAAAATGGGTGCAGCATAGTTGAATTTGCTGACAAGCTTCATTAGTAAGAAAAATTGGGGGCAACTAAACGGTGGAAAAGAGGTTGCTTAGATTAATAATGATCAACATAGCTCTCTAACTAAAACAAGCAAGAGTTTTATCAAAATGGATCCTTTTTTTAAATCAATTATGTCGGAGATGGTTGCAGATAATAGTGATGGGATTAATTCTGTACAAACCAAATCTTTAGGACACAATTAAAAATGTCGAAATTCATTGTTCATGTTTTAAGTTTACCACAATCAGAATTCTCACAATAATTAGGTAGTAATTATCTCCATCATTGAACCAAATCAACACGGCCAATAGATATTTATATTGCATTCAAATACTTTTTAGGATGATGCTACATGAACTATACTGTAACTTTTTTTTCCCCTTAACAAGCCAATATGTATGCGTGGTTAGTTGTTGGTGCTAGAAGAGAAGGAGAACTGGATGAATTGAATTGTAAATGGAAATAAAATGTTTAGTTTAAGTTGAACAAAGTTTTTCCAATCCTACCATTTGGAAGAAAGGTATTCACTTCACATACGTTCATCTTTGAACATAATTATTGCAACGCCTGTTGCTGTGTAAGATGGCAAACAAATAAGAGCAGCATTAGCAAAGCATTGGCTATATTTTAGAATATGACTAATGATATACTTCCAGGATGGCAATCATGACATGTGATTAAACTATTAACAATACAAGTGCTAGTTGTGCGTTTTCTAAGTTCGAATAATCTTAATTTCCTTAACATTTTGATATAAAAATGCCATTTCCCGATTTATAGAGTGAATTACTAATTAATCATTCTAGTTTATAGTGAATTTATTTTTCTATCATCTTTCTCTTTAATTCTACTATTGTTATCATTTCTTTTACAACATTTTTGAGTTTTGTTTTATTTAAAAAATTTAAAAAGAAATATGAAAAGAAAAAAAGAATTAATTAAGGTATAAATAAATTTAAGAACACATGCACTAATTAATTAGTTTTTGAAAATAGAAAGATTATTTAATTCATTTTTCAAAATGAAGGTACTAATGTATAATTTACTCTTCACAAATTTGCCTCCCTTACCTTAAATTAAATGCAATAATGGGTATCTTCACACCAAAGACTTACTATTAGGTAGAGAACAGAATAATTGTTTGACAATGTTTCCAATTATACGTGTAGAAGTATCTAACTGAGGAAAGTTATCTCAACGAGGGTTCCAATTGATAAAATAGGTAGTTAGGACACTCAATTGAGAAATCATACATAGTTGGGATACTTATCTAAGGTTTTCTCAAAGTAATCTAGGGGTACCATTAATAAGATATTTAAATAAATAAATTTCGAAAAGTAAAATATTTCAGTCAAATCTAAACTTTCAAGTGGATATCAAGAGCCGTTGAATAGAAAAACAAAGACATTTATGTCTATTACTTTATTCAAGTTGATCATATTTCTACCTATATAAAGATCAAGACATTGTTTTATATTTTAAGCTAAAAAACACATATAACATTACATATCTTCTACTTGGAGATAAATACAATTAAAAATATTCGTGTCAAACGTTTCTCTTCATATGATAGTTTAGTCATCAAAGTATCATCTAAACATAAGAGAACTTATTTCTATTGATTTAAAATAAAACTAGTTACATCAACCAGTAGATCACTTGAATCACAAGTGAATCTAACCATCAATTTTAATTCAAGAATCATGAACTCATCAACTAACAAACCAGTGAAAGAATTGAATATCCAGCCAAGGCAATCCCTTTCCACCGTGTAAAAAAATAAAAATGAAATAGCCTCGACCTTTTAGAATCTTGATTGCAAAAAATGCATGTTTCGTTCTGCACTAGACACAGTGGAACAAAATAGATATCTGAAAAGAAACATAATCGCAGCGTGTGGAAAACAAAGCTTTCTATCTTATTAATGGCATTGAGTATAGTAAACAGTGCCCTGAATCATACAGGGGCATTAACTCTAAGGAATATGCTTGCCCTACTATATACATACATCTACCGACCAGGTGCATATTCGAGTAGCTATCCTTGAGCATCGGGCTTCAGAGCCGAAGCTCGATAGATCGTGAAGAGAGCTTTGCCTGACAGAAAAGACATTTGTATGAGCAATACAAGAAATCAAAATAGCATGCAGCTATGCATGGCGTCCCCCATAGCGTCTCTGCCTCTGCTGATAGGAAGTTAAGGCCTCTATAAACTCAGCTTTTCCAAAATCAGGCCAGAGTGCTTCTGCAAAGAAAAGTTCAGTGTAGGCCAACTGCCACAGTAAGAAATTGCTGATTCTAAGTTCTCCGCTGGTTCGTATCAATAAATCAGGGCATGGATACTCGGCACAATTTGTTTCCAACTCCTGTTCAAGTAGGCTTTCGCTGACGTCTTCAAGTTGAACAGTACCATCCTTTACCTTTTTAGCGATGCTTTTGCATGCCTGTACAACATCATATTTCCCACTATAGCTAACTGCCACGATAAGGTGGAGCCTGGAGTTGTCATTCGTCTTCTCCTCTGCGTCACTTATCAGTTTCTTTAGAGGCTGCGAGAGCCTGGAGGAGTCTCCAATTGAAGAGACACGAATACCCTGCCTGTGAGTAGCATAAGAAGCATCAAGACCGATAAAAGTGATGACAATAAATCAAACTAATGCTTAAGTTTTAATGCTTTTGGGTACTTTCAAATAGCCACAGTTTTATCGCATTCTACAGATTTTTCACTGGTTACCATGTGATCACATCTCTAACATTTTGATGTTCAAATTTATACATTAATTATTTTCCTACGCACAAATCAAGCAAACTTAGTCAATCAGAAAGACTCTAGGATTAGGTTGGCATTAAAGCATGCTGGTCTGATCATACAAAGGAAAGGAAGCATGTTTTTTTAGCAAAACATTCATCCAGGACTATCTTTAGATAGAAAGTCTAGATGGAAGTGATTTAGAAAAGGGATTTTCCCATGACTCAAAACTTGATGAAACTCTCGCACGCAAAAGCATTTGAAGAAACGGTTTCAGTCTATTAAATGATTGGACTTTTGGAAACCAACAAATTGGATAGGGATTTATCAATTAGATTTCTCATCAATAGCAATATCTTATTAATTTAGCAAGATAAAAATGATGCACAGGTTCATCATTTGATAATTTTACTGTAATTTTAGTCCTCTATTTTGGTCCCCAAGCAATAATCTCAACTTTCGTTTTTCTGGTCTGATGTTATAAAACTAAAGATTCTGATCGCCATTGCATACCAAAATCATTTGAGTTTCTACAACAACGCCCCATATAAGCAAAGAAAGAAAAGTACACACAAATATGAAGACACTGGATGAGTGGTAAGAGAATGAACTAACAGATAGACAGCTACCTCATAAAATTATCCAACTCAGACTTCAACATCCTTTCAAATAAACCCATCAAGAAATCAACCTCCTCCTGAGCTACATATCACATACTCCAATCACAATCGAAGTAAAGAAATATGAAAGCCAATTTAAGGTCTTTCACTTGAAGAGTTTGTGAACTCGTCACTACTACAAAACTTGCCAAAAGAAAGGCAAAGAGCGAGAAGGCTACTGACCTTAGGCCTAATCCAATTATCATAAGAAAAGGCAAAAACAGTGAGAACTCCAACCCCCCACTCACAACACAATTCCACAAGCTCCCTAAGTGACCGTGCACCAGCTTCATGCCCAGCGGATGCTCCTATAATCCCACGCTGCCTGGCCCACCTCGCATTGCCATCCATTATCACAGCCACATGTCGGGGCATTGCCTCCCTCTGTAGCCCCTCCGGCAAACGCACAACCGTCACTCCTTTATCTTCTTCCTCTTTGAGAGCCGGGTCATATTTGGCCGCGAGAGTTAAAGTAGGGAAACGGTGCGTTTGGTCTCTTTTGTTTCGAAAGAGAAAATGCTTATTATTGATGCTGTTGTAAATTGGGATTGGGAAGTTCAAGGATTGCATTATCCCGTTTAAATTGAGCAATGGTTAGCAGTATTTAACCAGCGGTTTGCTTTTGATGTTCTTTTGCCACTCGCCTGCTTGCTATGGAGTATTGGTTACATGACGACCGTCTGTTTTCTGGTAGCTATAATAAGTAGAAGGATTGCTTGTCCATTTCTCATCGTGTCCGAACTATTGTTAGCCGCTAGCTGTATGAATGGTGCCAACGTGAGATGGATTTCTCCCTTCTTGTCTTTTCTTCAAATTATTTTGATGAATTGGACCAACGATGTGGGGAGATCTTTCAAGTTTTCCCTGTCGATTGCAACAATTGATGAAACGTGATCTTTTCAAATTGTTTTTCCGTTTCAACTTGAAAAACTCATTGTGAATGATGTGGTTTTCGTAAAAAAGGAAACAAGTTTTTTTTTTTGTGCTAGTCAGAAAATAAAATGAAATTGAAAAGATATAAGGTGCAAACTCTCCAAATGTTATTATCTCTTTCAAAAATTCTGGAAAAATTGTGACATGTAATGTTATTTTGGAGTTGATTATCATTTATGGGCATGAACATGTGTTTTTGATGCGTTTACAACCATGCCAATCAATGTAGAGAGGTATACAGCCATGTTGGTCAATGTAAAATTTTCGTGAGTTCAATTTAATCTAGTGGCCTTTAATTTTCAAATTAATGGCAAGATTGGTCCTTTTATCATTAAGATTTTTGGTAATTTGGCTTCTTCTTTTTTTTTAATTTACAGATTCTTTTTATACTAATGTAACTTTTCTTATGAGTTTCCGGCTAAATTTCCAAGCAAAAGTGATATGTGGCAAAAAAAAAAAAAATTGACACGTGTAATATTATGCTATGTCAGATAAAATTATTATGTGACCACAAAAATTAAAAAGCAAAATAATAAAAAAAATTAGCATCCTAAAAAAAATCTAGCTCTTCTGCAATGGTAGAAATGGATCTTTAAATATTTTATCAGTCTCTGTAAATTGGAAATTGATCAAGTAGAGATGGAAGTGAGGTGGGACTCTTTTTGTTTTGGGTGGGGTGGGTGGGTGGTGGATTGCGATTTGCAGAGATTTATAGTGGAGTAATAACAAGCTGTTGTGTAAGAAATACGCACTGACTTATCTCTTGATGTGCCATTAAACAGCGACTAGTCCACTTCTTGAGCTAGGCTATGGATTAAATAAAATATATTTATTTTAATTTGATCGTTTACTTTATCTTATTAGTCTATTAAAATATATAAAATTAAAAATAAAAGAAAAAATTTCATTTAATTTCATATTTTTTAATAAAAATTTTATATTTAATTTATTTTTTTTCATAAATTCTCTTCTCGTTAAAATTGATATCTTTAATTTGCTGCTTTTTATGAAAATTCTCATCAAATTAATTTTTATTCTTTTTTATATAATTTTATTTATTAATAAATATGATTTACTTTTCTCTCTACACGGATTTTTAAATAAGTTTTTAAAAATAAATAATCAATTAAAAAATAAAATTCACGCGTTTTATTTTCTTATTTTTATATAATTAACATATATCGAAATCAATTTTGTAATTATTTTTATTACAATCTACTAACTTCAATATATTTCTTACAACTTAAGTTTTTTTTAAAAAATATGTTTCGATTTTATATTACACACTCGACCCACTCGAATATATATATATATATATTGAGATCTTTGGTTTTATTAAATATTAAATATGCATCTACACATATAACACTAATCATTTACTATTTTTTAATATTATAAAATTAATTTCATAATTTTTAATAAAAAAATTATATTTAATTTATTCTTCTTTATGTTTTTTTATTAAGAAAACATGATTTGTTCTTTCTTATCTATTCATTCTTAAATAAAAACTCTGTAATAATCTAAATACAAAATTTAAGAATGTCTTAGTATTTTTTTCATAAGATTGCTAGCAACGATTAATATAAAAACTTGTATAAAGACTAACAAATAAATCTTTTTTATTTTTTATAATACCGATGAGAAGATCAATTTTTTTAAAAAATATGTATATTTAATTTATATATATTTATTTAGAAAATAATTCATAATATTAGTATAAAAACCTATATTTAAATTATTGGATAATCCTTCTAAAATGTTATTTTACTTATTTATTTAAAAGAAATTAATTCTCGAATATGAAAAAAAAATTAATACCAAATGGTTGGTGTTATATATGTACATGCATAATTAATTTCTAATAAAACCAATGATCTTAATTTTTTTTAAACATCATGATCATACTCGGTGGGTTGCCATGCAGTATAAATAAAAAAATATTTTTAAAAAAACTTAAGTTGTAAAAAATATATTGAAGTTAATGGACTGCAATAAAAATAATTATAAAATTAATTTTGATAAATTTTGATTATATAAAAAATAAGCAAACAAATCACTTGAATTTTATTTTTTAATTGATTATTTACTCTTAAAATAATTTATTAAAAAATCCATACATGGAGAAAAATACATCATATTTATTAAAAAATTAAATGACATAAAAATAAGAATAAAAAATTAATTTGATGAAAATGTTCATAAGAAACTACAAATTGAAGAGACCAATGTTAAACAATAAGAATAATATAATATGTGTGTGTGTTCATTTTAAAATCTAAAAACATAAATAACATTTGGTTTTTTATAATTTTCACACACAATTCAATAATAAACAAATTAAAATAATTTGCTAGAAAAAAATAAAGGAGCAAGCATGCATGTTTGGTACATCTAGAGACCAATAATATCTTTTAAAAATATTAAGAAACAAAATAGAATACAATGTTAAATTTGCATATGAATATCCTAAAAAACTAAAAAATCATGAAAATACTATTGTATAGTGAAAATATATAGTACACATAAATCTGAGTGAATAGTATAAATAAGTACAAGTAAATAGTATTATAAATAGTAACTCATCACAAATCTTTTAATTTTTTTTTTTTTTTTATGATTATAATGTGTTTAGAGTCTCATATGGAAATAACGCTCCTCTATAGCTGAGTGTTGTTTATTCAGATTCTGAATTTTTTACTACTCGCTGTACTATGATGTTCTGTTTTTCATTTTTTATGTAATGACCAAAGGTTTATATAACACAAGGAGACCATGCGGGAGATGGTGTGACAGTATCCTTGGTTACCCCAAATGAGCCTGGTTCCAAGAATGCTTTACTGAGAAGTAAAGAGTGAGCTCCAAAATCGAGCAAAGGTTATAAATACTTCAATTACACTTCTGGTTATTTTCACCACTGCAACTTTAAGGATTTTAAGGTATGCACTATGCTGAATTTTTTACTCAAGAATATTGTTTATGAACTGGAAATAAAAAGATTGTAATTTGTAATTCAATTTTATTATATCATTGCAGTATGATACCAAGTATTAGAGTTAATCACATAAAATGTTCTTCCGACTGTTTTTTTGATCAATTTTATGATTAAAACTGACAGTTAGCAAAAAACAATTCACATTAATTTGCCACTCGAATAAAAAGAAAGAAAAAAAAATTTTCTCCTCTTCTGCCTACAGATTGCAATTAATGCATTAATTTATAACAGAAATCAAAATTAAAACTTCAAGAAAAAATCAAAATAATTACAGAGAAAATAGAGAAAGATGATGATGAAAAAAATTATGCTAACTATCAATTTTGATCAAAAAATAGTGAAAGAGATCACATTGAAAAAAATTAAAAAGTAGAGAACGATGATGAAAAAAAAATATATAGGAGTCACATTGAAAAAAATAAAAGAATAAAAGGAAGGTTTTAGGGATTAACTCCCATGCATTATTATGAGGTTGGAATTGGGAACACAACAAGACAATTATGATGGTTTACTCCTCCTCCTAAACCTGGGCCTGATGTCCCATACACTTTTGGTCTCATAGGTATGGTTCAAATTCTTTTCATTTTTATTTTTAATTTCTAGAAAACAATTTGGTTAGAGTGATTTATACTTGTATCAATGTTTCTGTAAGATTATATTTTCTTCTTATTTGAACTAACATTTTGAAAGGAATTTGGATCAGACTCTTGATTCAAAAATGACAGTTACCCACTATGAATTAAATCCAACAAAGGGGCATACAGTATTTTTTGTTGGGGATCTCTCTTATGCAGATGATTATCCATTTCATGACAAAATAAGGTGTTCCACTTGGGGAAGGTTAGTAAAAAAATAGAGAATAGTTTGTTATATATATATATATATATATATATATATATATATAAACTAGGTTATAAAGTTTGAAATATTTTCTCGATTTTATTTATTGATTTCAATTAAATCCTTCGATAGGTTCATGAAAAGAAAAGGAAAACGGGGAGAAGGAAGGTGAAGGGGTTGACGAAAATGAAGAGGAATTTGAGGAGGTAGAAGAAGAAAGGTGCTGGAATTTCGTCATGGTCATCATATGAATCAAAATTATGTATATGAGTTTGTGAAGAATCTCGAGTCTGAAAGAGAAACAAAATAGAGAAAGTGAATTTTTCAAAGACTGTTGAGGATGAAGGGAAAGAAACACTAAAAAAAGGTTTGTTTTTTGGGAAAAAAAATCCTTAACTTTTATTTCTATAATTTTGTTTCTATTTTGTTTTTACAACTAAACTATGTTTTTCCCCTTTCATTTTTTCAGCTAATTTTTTTTTAAATTTTTTTGCCGCATAACAATTTTATCTAATATGACATTATATGTGTCAAATTTTTTGCCACGTACCGTGTATGTTAAAAAAATTAGCTAACAAATCATTAGAGGGTGCCATTAAAAAATTTAAGAAGTGGAGGGACGCAATTAAAAAAAAAGAATAAAAAAGCCAAATTAAAAAATTATCAAGAATAAAAGACGAATCATGCCATTAATCCTTTACTTTTCTTGTAAAATTGCAATATTTATCTTTTCTAAAACATTATTTCACATCCGCCTGCATCTATTTATTTTTCTTGGAGGTAAGGAAACTTAAACATAGAGTTAGCCTAACTCTGCCACCTCATCTGCAAACTAGCTGAGGGCCCGTGCAGTTGCGCAATGCCCAGGTTGTATTTGTAATATCTTAATTCTATTACTATTGTTCTTGTAAAATTGCAAGATTAGTCTTTTCAAGACACTATTTGAAAACCACCAACATGGCTAGATTGTCTCTTGCGCTAGGAAATGAAACTTAAATATAGAGATAGGCCGAGTTTATTATCTCATATGTCTAGTCTGTAAACTAGATTAATGAAACATACATTGAGAAATATAAATAGAAATACGAAATATGGAATATGAATATGACACGATATGACATGATAGGTATCTTAATTTTTTTAAGATGTTGTATATCACAAAAAAATAAAAAAAAATCGACAAAAAAAAAAATTAGTGTCTAAGAATAAATACCAACGTTTTAATGTCTAATTAATTGAATACCTTCCATAAACCATAATAACCTAAATAACTGACGCATGACTTTCGCTTCATGAGAACCCTTCGTCATAGTTGAGTTTCTTAAGTAGATCACATAAGTACATAGTTATGGTTTAGTGGCAATGGATACTAGGAATTGCAATTCTCTTCAAAATTGTTGCTTTTAATCATGTGATTGTAATGCTAGTTTGAATACACCTAGGTTATTATCTCTTAGTTTTTCTCGTGTCATAAAGCTGATTTGTGAAAAGATTGCAATGATAGATTTATTCATTAATTGATGATGTAATCTTTCCTATCAATGAAATTTTTTTTTATAGGTTTTGGTAGAAAAAAAGAAAAATTGAATTTAAGATTATATAAAATTGTAAGAAATTTTGATAGTTATCAATAAATTTTAGATATCTAAATATTAAATTAACTTTGAAAATCATTACGAAAGCATCAATTATAATTTCAGTTTTCTATTTTAAATTGAATCAATGCTATTCATCTTCCTTTTAATCTGGTATCCATTACAAAAATATACAATTGTCAATCTAGAGACATAATTTTGAGTTTCTTAATATAAAAAATTATGAGAAAAATTTATGACTGCATTTTATTTAAAATACCTATAACCTTCGGATAATCTTTTATTTCTGTTAAAATACATGTAACAAAGACAAATAATATTTCAGGAACTGTGAAGAACTAGATGATCCTTTACTCTTTTTTTTTCTTATGTTTTATTTTTGTTATAGTAAATCTTTTTTTTTTTTTTTTTTCCCGTATAAAGCGGAATTTAAAGGACTGCTCGAAGGTAGCTTGTCATGATTATTTCAAGGCTTTTTTGTACGTAGAAGAAGATGCAGACAACGCGTGGTCTGCTTCTCCACCATTTTTTTTTCTCTGCACACCTGGCCTGTCTGACCCAGACAAATTGGCCCATGCGTGTAATGGGCCAACTTATTTTTTTTAGTTTTTCTTCTTTTTCTCTCTTTTTTCTTTCTCTAATATTTTATTTTCTCAATATCAAATTTTCAATGAATAATTGATAATTATTTTACATTTTCATACAGTCTAAAAAAAAAATTATTTAACGAAATTTTGATTTTTTTTTAAAAATGAGTACAAAAATAGTGGTTATTGTAAAAAATAATGATTTTTCATGTAACCTTACAAAAACAATAATGACCAATTACCAAATATTATTGACAATAATAGGGAGTTGATAATAGATAACTGATCAATTTAATACGCATAGTTTTAAAAAATTTAATGACAACAATTCAGAAACAAAATTGATATAATGTTGATTTTTTTATTTAAAAAATATATCGACACCGACCATAGATAAACATTATAAGAAAAAAAATCTACTTAACAATAATTTAATGATTAATAATTTATCATCTTTTAGTTTATATTGATTTTTGAGCGATCATGTCTCGCTTCAAAATTGATCATGATTATTCAATATGTATTAAAAAATTATTATTTGGAATTATGTTATTGCAAAACAAGAGAGAAAAACTATCAAGTAGATAATGATAAGATTTTTTCGTCAATAGCAACGGACTCATTATCATAATTAAATTCCCTTCTAACATAGATTGCTCAAGCACTACTTTATTGTTGATTATTGTCTTATTCGAATTACTAGTTCTCTTAATTAAATTTTTATATGATATAAATAATTGACAGTATATTTGTTATCTATATCTATCAAAATCAAACCCTTCTACAAAATACATTTGAATTCAAAAATAAAAATACACACAATATTATAAAAAAAACACAAATTAAATTGAAAACAATTAATATTGTTTGTTTTGATTTCGTTTGCCTAATTTTTTGAATTAATTAAAATATTAAAGGTCATCCGCAGCAACAGGCGGACCCCGATATTAGTTTGAACCAATCGGCCAAATAAAACGGTGCCGTTTCAATTCGACGACCCACGTGTGAATGCCAGGAGGTGGATAAGGAGCCACGTCAACTCCCGCCATACCCCAAACATTTAATACCGTAAGTACCCTTTTTTTTTACCGCATCCCAATCACATCTCACCCTCTCTTTCTCACTCAACAGCCATCAAAAAGACGGTTCTTGCATCAGTAATAGAAAGATAACAATCTCAGGAGTCAAAGGAGAATTTAGTAATTCAGGTCCGTACTATCAAAAGTCGGTTTTGTAGGTCTCAGATTTTCTAATCCCTTCACATTTCCGTCTCTACTTCTTCAGTCGTTTCGGATGTTTGTCGTTGTTCTGTTGTGTCTTTCTTCTCCGTGAAATACCAAAAATGGCCCCTCGAACAAGAAGAACGGCGTTCCCAAAAGTGGTGATTGAAAGAGACACCGACTCTGAACAAAGTTCGTCATCAGACGATGAAGAAGAAGTGGAAAAGGAAGAAGAAGAAGAGTGCCCCCCATCAGAATCAGAATCAGAACCAGAAGAGGAGGATGCAACCAAAAATGGAAATGGAGAGAAAATTGAAGTAGATTTAAGTTCAAAAAAGAAAGGAAAAACACCCATTACTATTAGTCTCAAGAAAGTTTGTAAAGTAAGCTTCTTTCCTCTTTAGTTTCTCTTAAAGATTTTTTGTTTATACTGGTTCATTGATTGTTTATGGTGCTTTAGGTTTGTAAGAAACCGGGACATGAAGCGGGATTTAAAGGAGCTACGTACATAGACTGTCCCATGAAACCCTGCTTTCTCTGCAAAATGCCTGGTTTGTGCTCATTTTGGCTCTACCACGAATCGATACTAGCATTAATTCAATTCAAGGCCTATAACTTTTTGTTGTTAAAGTTGGCCTTTTGAGATTCTGACAAGTTATCACTTTTTTTTGTTTTATAACTCACACACCCAAGCTCCTAACAGAGCTAGTCTGCTAGTATTTGAACCTGTGACCTCTTGTTGCAAGAGGCCACTACCACTGGGTTACAAGCTCTTTGGTTGACAAGTTATCACGTGCTTTTTGAATTTTTGGAATTGTTTTACTTAACTAATTTGTTTCCAAAAATACTACCGCGTGTAATGCTTTGTACTCGCGTTGAAAATAATTTTTTCCCATGCAATTTATTATCTCACGTTGCTTTTGTATTTATAATGAGTTACTTTCTTTCCAGTTCTGTGTAAATTCTTGTCAATATGATGGATTTTTATTGAATTCATTTTTTTCAATGGATTGTTTTTATCATTTGTGTTATATATTGATTCGATGGTATTGACATTCTATAGCACTGCTGAATGTGCACATTGATGTTAATGATTATGTATTGATGTTGATCGTGTGTTTTGTCAATGGCCAGGCCACACGACGATGACATGCCCTCACAGAGTGGCTATTGAGCATGGGGTAATCCCAGCTTCCCGCCCAAATACTCATAATTCAGTGGAATTTGTTTTTCAGCGCCAGCTTAGACCAACAATCCCTCCAGTAAGTTGTGTTCTCTCTCTCATGTGTGTGGGGTGCGTGCATGCCTTTTATATTATTAGTAGTTTTTTGGGGTGGGGACTTGCCAGTGTTGATGGTGCGTTCATGTTTAGAAAAATTCACCAGTTCTTGAGAGCTCTCTAGTCTTGAAACAGTTGGACTTATAGCAATTTGATGATGATTTGACATATTTTTTCAAAATTATTTAGTATAAATTTATTCTATTGCGATGATTTCATCTGGTTTAAGTAATTTTGGAAAATTCAGCTTTCTTAGCATTTTTAATTCCTATTTTATTCAGTCCATCTCTGAGAAATTAGTATGTTCCAGATTGGATAGCTCGACATTGTCTTCAAGCATTATCTTTTATTTAGTGATTTTGAGCTGCTGTTACATATCTTCACAAATGAATTATTTTTACCTTTTGTTTTGTGAAACAGATAAAGCCAGCATATGTCATACCAGATCAAGTATGTTGTGCCGTTATCAGATACCACAGCAGGCGAGTAACATGCTTGGAATTTCACCCAACAAAAAATAACATCCTTTTATCTGGGGATAAGGTTAGGCTCATTCTATACATCATAGTCGATACAAGTTTACTTTTGATAAGGATTCAATTATTTCATTATAATGACCTGCCTTTTCCTTAAGTTATCTACCTTTTCTTTTCTTTTGGGTCTACTAAAAAAGAAAGGACAAGTTGGAGTTTGGGATTTTGACAAGGTGCATGAAAGGATGGTTTATCAAAACATACACACTTGTATTGTCAATAACATGAGGTGAGCTCTGATTCATGAAGTTTTAGTTTTCTTTTTATTCACTTGAAAGTTTTGGGGTACATAAAGAACAACTTTCATGTGTATTTTCAGGTTTAAATCTACAAATGATGGTATGATATATGCTGCTTCCTCTGATGGAACAATTAGTTGCACTGATTTGGAGACTGGATTGTCATCATCTCTGATGAGCCTTAATCCTAATGGGTGGCAGGTAATTTGACTTTAACTACTATTCATGTGATGCCCCGTAGTAACTAAAGGTGATATGGATTGTCTTGAGTTTTATGTCTGTCCTCTTGGGAGTTGTTTGTTAGGATTTGTTTATCTGTGGATGCTTTTGGTTTGAATGCTGAACTTCAGTCAACTCTTCTCTTGTTGTAATTTTATGAATGGATGGCCTAATGTGTTAAAAACCGGTGTCTATATCTATGAAAGGTTCCTGCATGCATGTTGATTCATCGGGTAGAAGCAGAGGCCAAGGCGAAGGAAGAAAACTGAATTTTTGTTATATTTGCTTAATGAACTGATTTCTGATTCTTAATTGAAGGATGACTTAAATATGGCACTGTTGCAGGGTCCAAGCACCTGGAGAATGCTTTATGGCATGGATATCAACTCAGAGAAAGGTGTTGTGGTTGTTGCTGATAACTTTGGTTTTCTTTACTTGTAAGATTCAAATTTTTAGACAACTTTGTCTGTACAAAGAAATTAGTTGAGTGAATGGAATCCCTTATGAGCTAGTCCCTGAATTCTTGCACTTAGCAATTAGTTGGACAAGTTTTAGGTATGGTTTTCTTCCACCTTTCAAGAAGCATACCACATTTACAGCAATTGATATTGAGATGCTGAAGTATATTTATATATTTGTCAGTTACCATTAATCGATGTGATGGAAACATGATTGCCTTATAATCTTATTAGTTTATTGATGAGCCGCCTTTTTAGGAGGGGGTAATGGTTTGACACATGTTGATATTTGATACTATTTTCTTCTGGTAATTATGTATGCATCCTGAACTTTGTTCTAACTGCTAAACATTTCTTTAATAGTGGATAAGAGCACAAGTCATGATCAGGGTGCTAGTAATTGGAAGACCAAGTGCTTCCATAGACAACCTTCAGATTCATATAGTAGAATAACATATATTGTTTTACTGCTGCAACACAATAAAACCTGAAAGAAAACTATAGAATTCATTTTGAGACTTCTACTGCAGTGCTGCCAGTTTGTTTGAATATTCATTTTTTTATGACTTTAAAAAGCAAATGAGGAAATAGAAAAAGGAATGAACTATACAACAAGAATCAAGCACCTCATCAGGCAACTTCTGACATTTTTGCTTTGTTTCCCCATCTTCTTTGTGCATTCTTTAAATAACATGCTCAAAGTTGGGTTTTGTGCTCTTATGGCTTACTCAGGGTGGATACACGATCCAACAGTAAAACTGGGGAGGCAATTTTGATCCATAAGAAGGGTAGTAAAGTTGTTGGTCTCCATTGCAATCCAGTTCAACCAGACCTGCTTTTGAGTTGTGGAAATGATCATTTTGTAAGTTTTTAATTTTATTAGTTCTCATACTTTTTGTATTTGCCCTTGTTGCTGCTGGGGCCATCTGGCTTTTCTATAAACTTTGTATGTACTCTGTTCCTCTTTTTTTCCCCCTTCTGTTTCAGACTGTCTTAAAGTATCATTTGTGCGGGAAATTAAAATAAAAAAGAACTGTCGTAAACATGCTTGTTTTTCCCAGCAATGCATAAATATATGTTTATATTGTTTTGTTTATCTTGTCCTGTTCATACTAGCAGTAAGCAATATCTTCATCTCAGGCTCGTATATGGGATATGCGTCGACTGGAAGCTGGATCTTCTCTTTTTGACCTTGCACACAAGCGTGTTGTTAACTCTGCATATTTTTCTCCACTGTCTGGTAGCAAGATTCTTAGTACTTCTCAAGATAACCGCCTTCGTATTTGGGATTCTATCTTTGGAAACATGGATGCCCCAAGCCGAGAAATCGTACACAGTCATGATTTCAACAGACATCTGACTCCTTTCCGTGCTGAATGGGATCCGAAGGTGATAGAATTTGATTGATGTGTGCATAGCTTTCAGCCTTATTTTTTTTTCTTCATGAATTTCAAAACACCTTTTGATGCAGGACCCATCAGAGTCCCTTGCAGTTATTGGTCGTTACATAAGTGAAAATTACAATGGAGCTGCCTTGCATCCGATTGATTTTATTGATGTTAGCACTGGGCAACTAGTTGCTGAAGTTATGGATCCAAACATCACAACTATTAGTCCTGTGAACAAGCTACATCCTCGAGATGATATTTTGGCATCTGGCAGTTCGAGGTTGCTCTCTGTTATCTCATTGACTCAATATACGTCATGGCGGTGAAACTAATTATTTATCTCTAACAGCTTGACCTTTTGACAATGAAATGCTGTAGGATGATCCAATGCACCTTCTTAATTGGAGCATTTACATGCACATTTGTCATGCATCATACAGAAATTATAATGCATCACTCCTATTAATCCTTAAGCTAACTTTGGTGTCCATGATAAACACATCTCATCCAAAGTGGCACATCATGAGATTTAAAAATCCAGCTCCCATATATTTAGGTTACTTTTGATATTGATATTAACTTGGATTAAGACCATAGATAGGGGCCCCAAAGTCTGAGTAACTAACATTTAATTATTGATATTTTCATGGTCAACTTAATGTTGTAATTCTATTTAGTGTTTAGATTATATAATGTTTTTCCTCCAGTCTTTTGTGCTCTTAATAAGCTTCTCTTGCAGGTCCCTTTTCATTTGGAGGCCAAAGGAGAAGTCCGAACCTGTGGAACAGAAAGATGAAAGCAAGATTGTTATCTGTGGAGGTGCTAAGAAAAAGCGTAAAGGGAAGTTTGATGGTGAAAACGATGATGATTCTGATCAGGAGGGATGGCTATCCAAGACCAAGAATTTAAAATTTAAAAATTCTGAATCGAAATCAGCTCGCAGGCCTCGCAAGGTTAAAAATTAAGCTAGCAAATGGGAACGTCCTTGGCATGTAGACCTATATTTATTATCTGCTGCTTTGGATGAAAGTTTTGTCCAAGTTTTTGTTTGATTCCAACTGGTAACCCTTGCATGGGCCATGGATCACCAAGCAACCTTTGCCTTGACGGAAGTGCACTTTCAATAGAAGCAGCAGCAGTATTGTTAAGCTTCTAACAAATCACTGTTTGATTTTGTATTCTGTGTAATTGCCAACTAACTGCAAAGAAATGTGTAAATCTCGTCTGTATGTTCTACTAGCAAAATTACAGCAGGATTTTCATATCTATCCTTTTTTTGATTGTATTGTTGCGTGATGTTGGATTTTCTATTTTTTGGTTAGTTTTCCAATCCGGTGTTCAGTTTCTTGCAATGAAAACTTTGGGGCTTCAATTTGAGTTAGAAAACTCGCGACCTGTTGACTGATTGAGCACAAATGACCTGACATGGTGAATGCATGTTTCACATTTAAGTTATCTCCAGCGATCGCTGTAATATTCCACCATTTTACCTGCCATTACTTGAAAAACCGCAGGCGGACTCTTACAGGCTGCCTCTGGCATTTCTTAACTCAAACGACATTACGAATCTGGTGTTTAGGTGGCTCCCTAATGTTCCTAGTTATTCTTTCAGGTTTTCATCTTGATTAAGTAATAGGGATAGATAATTGAAAAACTGATCGCTTTGATTCAATATGAATTACTCCTGTAATCGATTTCATGCTATAGACATTTATAAAACAACTGAAACTAAAGAGATCTAGTAGTAGTATAAAGTTGATAGGTTAGTTGAAACGTTGTCTGATTTGATTTTGATACAAAACAAAGTTAGAGTAGAATACAAGGATTACCAAATCCTAAACAAGAAACAAATTATCGCAGAGATGCATAGCACTAACCCTAAACTTAGTATTTTCCGAGTCTGTAATCTTATAGGCCAAACCCGCACAGCTCAAAGAGGCATCGAAGGGAACCCAAACTATTGATGTAGCAGAGTGGATTTCAGAAAGAGATTGAAGGACACCAAAATTATGGAGAAATTTTATATTACTTTAATAATAACTACCAACACTTACTCAACAAGAAAGAGAGAGACCGACACAAAGAAGAATAGAGAAAAATAAGAAGATTTTTTTAAAAAAAGTTTGACTCTGGATAGAAATATTCTTGTCATTTTTTGTGAGTTTAGATATAATATATTTTTTTAAATTTTTATACCTATCTCTTTTTTTAAAAGTAGACCTGTAGAGTAATTATTAGAAATATATAATAATTGCTTTAGAAATATTTTAAAATTTCTCAAAATTAATAGTTATTTTTTTAAAAAAAAAAATCTTTTTGACTTTATTTGATATAAACCGTTAATATGAAGGTCCATTGGAATCAATCATCGTTATTGGATTAACTAAGGTGCATGTAGCAACCATTTATTGTATCACAAATGCAGTTTTGAGACCATAACCATAAAAGCTAATACAATATGCGTGTTTGACGATACGGGATGGGATGCAAATGTGTTTACAAAAAAAGCATTTAGATTAATGCTTTTCCAGATGCTTATATATATATATTTGACATTTAAATTAAAACACAATGTCAAACGCAGCGTATAAGTGGTTCTAAACAAAATGAAATCCAGTGTTATTTGATTAAAACAAAAAAAGCATCAAATCAAGACTTTCTTTGATATTCGTTTTTCTGGTACAGCCTTCTTTGATATTTGAATTATGACCAGTGTACGTAGATTATACTTTGAAACCAGATAAGTGTTACTCGGAATCGTTTACCTGTTCAATGAAATTAAGCAATTTAGAGGCAGACATTAATATGTACGTACAGACTTGCTTCAACCCAATGATAGCAGAAAAAAGAAGCCCATTTGTGGTATTAATTAACATCCACATGCGTTTTTTACTTCCTGGATTAGTTGGGTTCCATCAGCAAATGTTTAGGACTAAAACCGCGCAATGCAATTCGAGCATGCGTCTTGCTTGCATTTTTACCGCTGGTCTTCCAATTTACAGTTGCATGATAATTGTGGAGCAGGCACCCCAAAATGTGGAATTACGACAGCTAGCGTGTAAACAAATCAAGCTAGCTGAAAAGGAAGAATTTCCACGTCAAATGGCATCAAAATAGTTTCAGATTCCAACCTCAAAATTTGAGCTGAGATTTCTTCCTGCTTCAAATGCCATAGTTATTTACCCCGGGTAAATTCAGCATCATTTGTAAATGTTTTCCTTTACAGTTTTCACCTTATGATTTAAAAAATATCAGCGCTGGCCTTGTTTTTCAACATCTTTTTTGAAGACGTAAAAAACGCATCATCATAAATAAAAGAGAGATTTGATTAATTAATTAAGTGGAGCAAAGCGATAATTATGTAAATACTTTAATTTTACACTGGAATAATCCACCAGCCTTTAGTCCTTAACCCTGTGATCTTCTAGAAATAGTTGGTCTCCCCGCAGAAACCAAAAAAAGGAGGAAACTAACTATTAAATCATCTAGTTATAAGTGTCAATCAAGCAGCCACCAGTACATACCTATTACCAATTTTGTTTCTCCAACAGACTCAGCAAACTAAGCAGCTGAAAAAAATAAAAAAATAAAATTATATATATATGATCTTCTAGATCCTAAATTCTCCTTTTATTTTTACTAAGTAAAAAAAAAAAACCCTACCTTCTAGATCCTAAGTCCTCCTTTTACTTTTACTAAGTCATTTACCGTTCATTGTACCGTATCCAACTCAATTTACCGAGGTAATTAAATTTGGCTATTTTAATTTTCAACCCTTTTAAATACACCCGGACGCTTCTCTTTAATTCTTAACAAACCTCCGCATCTCCCTCTCTCAGTTTTGTAACCATAAGACTCTTCCCTCTATAAAACGAACTCTGTTAGAGAAGAGAGACAGTCGTCCTTGGATTTCCCTTGCAAGAAAGCAAACAATTTAGCTGATTTTTAACAATGGCAGCAGCTTCCAATGGAAGCGAGTTTTTTGAACTGGACATTGATCCAGTGAGGGAGTCATTTTCACGGCCATCGAATGCCGAAGCGGTGGAAGAGGACGAAGATGAGCTTGTTTGGGAGGCGATTTCTAGGCTTCCATCGCAGCAGAGAGGGAATTTTGCCGTGATGAGAAAGTCTCCTTCGGAGTACGCTCGAGGCGGAGGAGCTGGTCAGCGAGAGGAGATGATTGACGTCAGGAGGCTGGATCGTGCTAACCGAGAACTTGTTGTTAAAAAAGCTCTTGCTACTAATGCTCAAGACAATCACAAGTTGCTTTCTGCGATCAAAGAAAGGCTTGATAGGTGTATATTCTAATTAATCGTTATCTTTCAATTTAATGCTTGCATGCATGTGATTTTTGTTGCTCATATTTTATTAATTTACGAGTCATTTTGATTTTTACAGATTTTGTTTTGTTTTTCTATCCCTTTGCATGTGAGATTTGTTTATTCATTTTTTTGATCTTCCTTTTCCTTGTGTTAATTACTATTTTAGTTTTTTCCACTTGTTTTATTTTTTAAATGTGATCATCGAACTATATATATATATATATATATATATATATATCGGTGTTTTTCAGATTAAAAGGAAAAAAATTGCCTGATCCATGATCCTCCTTATAGATATATTTTCACTTTAATACGTACTTTTTCAAGCCACAGGCACAGATTTCTTTCGTTATATATATATATATATATTTGTTTTTTTTTAATTTAGATTTTATTTTAGGTTTTCTGATATTCTTTTTTGTGAAAATTTTCGTTGTCAATGAAGGGTTGGAATCGAAGTGCCAAAAGTCGAAGTAAGATTTGAGAACTTAAATATAAGCGCCAAGGTGCAAATTGGATCAAGAGCTTTGCCTACTTTGATTAATGTTGCTCGTGACATGGGCGAGGTGATTTAATTAATCCTGAATTCTAATTCTTGTAAATGTAATCTTCTTGATCAGTGTTTAATTAATTGCTCGGTTTGTACGTGCAGGGTTTACTAACAAAATTGGGATTATTTCGGGCTAAGAAATTTCCTTTAACAATCTTGAATAAAGTCAGTGGCACTATAAAACCGGGAAGGTAATGAATGAATATAATTACTTAGAATTGCAATTGTTCATTTTCATGGCGTGTTTAGAATTTTTTTAGAATATATATTTTTTAAAAATAATATAAAAATTATTTTTAAATTCTTAATTATTTAATAATTTAAATTTTTAGATTGAAATAATTATTTTGCAGTTACAAATCGTGTTTAAAGAGGTCAATGAATCTCATGTACATTGAAAATTATGTCACTTTTGTGTTCCATTTATGGTTCACATCAATTTTAGTTGGTGTTATGAAAGTCTTTGACTTACAGATCGAGAATCACTTGCGGCCTACCTAGGTGACAGTTTGCTATAGTTAGTCTATTTTTCATTTTGCACTTAAAAGGTGACTGGACAAATAGCAAGAAGTTGTTATCGCATCACATGTACCTTGCTGAAGTGTGTGATTTTCTATATTTCAAAGTGTTGTGCTATCTAGGAGCAAATTCAACTTAAACAGTTCACTTCTTTTCCTTGGTCTTAGTAATTTTAATGAATCATGTCACGCTGAGAACATATTTGTGTTATGTCTCAAATGAAGAAAAAATTAGCGAAGTAGTCTTTTGGTTGTAGATAAAGAAACAACGAAAAATCTATGTTCATCAAGCTGTTCAAGTAAATTCTCATGTTTTACCTTCAATTGACTTCGTGAAAAAGTACATGTTGTTATGAGCCAAAACTACTTATTTGACTGGAGCTCTGCTGGAGAATTGTTATTAGTTTCACCTTTTGCCTAGAGACTCTTAACCAAGTCAAATAATCATGTTGTGATTAACATCCGTGCATGTTTTGGGTCTTGTAGGATGACTCTGCTCTTAGGACCACCAGGCTCCGGCAAATCGACCTTGCTTTTAGCTCTCGCAGGGAAACTTGACAAGACACTAAAGGTCAGTACTTGACTACTTGTTGCTATCCTTTCCTTCAGACCATCACGTGAATGCTATGCATACTTTTATTGATCACTGCGCGTTTACTAGAAGCTCTTTTTGCCCAAATCTTAGTGACTGATGAAGTTGGTTAGCCACTAATGATACGGCCATGCTTGTATATGTTTCCCAGCGCGCACGGCGCATGAATTGTTTGTAAATTTGCTGTCAGGCTTAGATTATGGCCAATAACGAGGTAAATTGTGCAACTAAAAATGCAGGTAAAAAAGTCGGGAAATTACTCGCTGACACACACTGGAAACACAGACTCGTTAGTCGTTACCCATCCATGTAAAAGTACATTTTTGGTCCCCTAAAGTAGAAAGATATGCGAAAAAGTCCTGCAGTAGGCATATTTTCTCTCTCTCCCTCTCTCCCTCTTAAGAATGAGGCAAGCCTCAATTGAAATTAGGTACTATTAATTTAGGGATGACAATTAATTTAAGAATGACAGGTTTCCATATAGCTCTTTTTGGGCTAGCCAGGAAGTTCAATTGGGTTTCTTGGCTCAACCTTAAAAGTGCTTGTAAAAGCAAGAACAGTTCGCTTTCATCAGGATTTAGCTCAATTACCCAAAGCATGTCTAAGTTGGGTTACAATTTAAGGCCCAACTTTCTCTTCGGTTGTTTTCAGTTCAACTTGCAGAGTGCTGGAGACCAGACTACCATTATTGAACGCATTCTGTTGTAGGATGATGTCAGCAAATATCCATTTTTGAGATCCCTTTCCTGCTCACTGGCCTCATATCCTCGGGCAACTGGTGTTTGTAAGAGAGTAGATATATAAAAAAGGTTTACCTATTATCTGCTCAGCGTAGGAAAACTTGAGTTGCCTAACTTGGTCTTTTATTTTACTGTGGCTGGCTTTAGCGTCGATACTTAGTTAAACTACTTCAACAAATCGTAGGGCAAAAATTGACCAACCTCTTACATTTAAATGTTGGTCACAGTGGATTAATTACAGCTTAAGGATTGATTAACCCATGAAATTAATATCTTATAGAGATGTTGGAAATGGTATACTCTCAAAGAAAAACAAAAACGAAAATGAAAAAAAGAAAAAGATTTCGCTTTGGCTAAAGTATCCTCTTTAGAAGATTCTCTCTTTTTTTTCTTGTTATTTGCTTTTGCTTAATTGCTGATAGCACGAACCTTATTCATCTTAAAATTTTTTTTTCAGAAATCCGGTAATATTACGTACAATGGACAGAAATTTGATGATTTTTATGTCCAAAGGACTTCTGCATATATCAGCCAAACAGATAATCACATTGCAGAGCTCACTGTACGAGAAACATTAGATTTCGCTGCTTGTTGGCAAGGAGCAAGTGAAGGCTTTGGAGGTTCATTTACTTTAATTTCTTTGAAATCTTTTGTACATTCATTATTTATCAAACGTTTTTTCTAGAGTTATACAGAAGTTAATTTTAGCTTGAAAGTGTTTCTAATCATAGTAATAATTCTAGGAAGTAAATAAGGTGCTATGATCACTAAGATTATTGCTTCTTGGTCTTGTTAGCATTCGTATAGTGGTGCAACTTAAGATTGCCAATGATTAGGAATCAAGTGGGATGATCTTACGGTTTGCTATCTTGCTCGATTTTTCAATGTTCTGTTTTGTAGATAGAACAACTGTTTGATTTGTTACTGCATAGACTTCATAGTCTTAGGCCATGTTTTTTTTTATATTATAACACGGTATATGCATTATTGCAAATGTAATGGCATAAAACTATGAAAATACAATAATTGTTGCTGAAACCCAGCCAGTTGTAGAATCCTAGTGTTCATGATCATAGTGCTTCTGGTTTATTGCAATCTTCAGATGACGAACCCTTAAGTGGCATCTTTATTAATTATTGAGCCTGGGAGTCAATTATGTGATTTTGGAGAGCCTTGATCATTTGATAAGTTGATAAATTACCTATGTACTTGGGTTTTAATATCAATTAGGACTAAATGTCATAAGCAAAATCCATTTACCAAAATTGTTTCTCTTGAATGAGTTCCATTTTGTCATGGTCGTTTGAACCTTGACATATTTTCTTTTCAACTATTCCTTCGATCATGTTAATTCATGAAAAAGATGGATGCATTTTCTTTTCAACTCTTCTCAACATTACATAGCGAAATGACAAGAGCTGTGGATGATTTTTCATTAAAAAAATTCCTCGACTCCTTTGTTTAATGCTGTCTTATCAACACCCAAAGCAATTCCAAATGGCATTTTCTTCTGATATTTCCCCTATAACCCCCAAGTAGCTCTGCATTCTGTTCAAGAATTTGCAATTTGGCAGTGTCCTAAACAGGGGACACAATTTTATGCATAGCATGAATATTTATTGTTTATTTTCTTATTCTTGCATCATCTCCTTCCAGGCTACATGAAAGATCTAGTTCGCTTAGAGAAGGAAAGAAATGTGCGACCAAGTCCAGAGGTTGATGCTTTTATGAAGGTTGTCATCTTAATTTTTGAACTTTGTGTACAGTTCATGTCTACTTCAGGCTTGATTTAATCCATAAAAATTTTTACTGAGCAGGCATCTTCAGTTGGAGGCAAAAAGCACAGTGTTTCAACAGACTATATCTTAAAAGTTCTTGGTCTTGATGTATGTTCAGAGACAGTGGTCGGAAATGATATGTTAAGAGGTGTCTCGGGTGGTCAAAGGAAACGGGTTACCACTGGTCTCTCTCTCTCTCTCTCTCTCTCTCTCTATGCGTGCTCACACACACACATGCAATTTCCCCATAAACTTAGTTAGATTTATTATTTTTGAAGTCATCATCAACTGTACATCATTCTCGTTTGTTTTGTTTTTGGTGCATGCATTGATGAGTGATACTGATAGTTAATGAGCTTCATCGTATATTTTTGTTGTAATTATTAATGGCATTGGAGTGCCCAAATTCAAAGGCAAAGTATAATAATCATGGAGTGTTGGTGTTTCTTAATTTTTCCAAACATGTTCTTTTAGATATTTGGGCCTGTTGGCTATAAAAACACGAGAGATTTCCATATTGTGTCTGATTATGAATTACTAATGTTGAAATATTTTGTGATGTTGTTTATCGAATGATAATGGGTAAAATATTTTGTGCAGGAGAAATGATTGTTGGGCCAAGAAAAACCTTATTTATGGATGAAATATCTACCGGACTTGATAGCTCCACAACATTCCAAATTGTGAAATGTATAGGGAATTTTGTTCATCTAATGGAAGCAACTGTATTAATGGCTCTTCTTCAACCTGCTCCCGAGACCTTTGATCTGTTTGATGATTTGGTGCTATTATCAGAAGGTTATGTGGTGTATCAAGGCCCCCGGTCAGAAGTGTTAGAGTTCTTTGAGTCTTTAGGATTTCGATTACCACCACGAAAGGGGGTTGCAGATTTTCTTCAAGAGGTATTTTGCTGAAGATGCTAGTAGACTTTGCTCTCCACTTTGGTTCTTGTCTGACATGCTTTATTCTCAGGTGACCTCTAAAAAAGATCAAGCTCAATATTGGGCTGATCCGTCAAAACCATACACGTTCATGCCTGTCTCAGAAATTGCAAAAGCATTTAAAAGTTCCAAGTACGGAAAATATGTTGACTCTGAGCTTTCTGTTCCATTTGACAAATCCAAAAGTCATCCTTCAGCTTTGTCGAAAACGAAATATGCTGCATCGAGATGGGAGCTATTCAAAACATGCTTCGAACGAGAAGTTTTGTTGATTAAAAGGCATCGTTTTCTTTATATTTTCAGGACATGCCAGGTATTGTTTATCTTGTGCTTATGGTGTTTCATCTTTTATATAGCGATTGACGAATGATGTATCACCATATGCTTAAACTATGGTCTATCTACTGTTTAATTGCATATGTGATTGATATTTTTAGTTTAGATTGAAAATGGAAAATGATGCAGTAGTACATTTCATTTAAAAAAGGCTGCAATCAGTTATTCCTGGCTTTATTTGGGCAACTTCTTATTTGTGCTGGAAGATTATCTACTGTTTGCCATTATGTATAGTCTGTGATGCATCAAATGTACGAATAAAATTTTCTCTTCTTCTTATGCTTCTGATGTATATGTTTAAAGGTCGCATTTGTTGGATTTGTCACTTGCACAATGTTCTTGCGGACAAGATTACATCCCACAGACGAGGCAAATGGGAGCCTTTACCTCTCTTGCCTGTTCTTCGGGCTGGTGCATATGATGTTTAATGGCTTCTCTGAGCTGTCACTTTTGATATTTCGACTCCCAGTATTTTACAAGCAACGAGATAATCTCTTCCATCCTGCATGGGCATGGTCCTTCGCTAGTTTTATTCTGCGCCTACCTTACTCCATCGTAGAAGCTGTTGTATGGTCTTGTGTTGTATACTACACAGTTGGTTTTGCCCCTGGTGCTGGGAGGTATTGCCAGTTTACTTGTTTATATTTTAATCTTCAGGTCCTTCTTTATTCATAAATTTCTAAAATGTGTTTCAGGTTCTTCCGTTTTATGCTTCTACTCTTTTCAATACACCAAATGGCATTAGGTCTCTTTCGGACAATGGGTTCAATTGCAAGAGATCTGGTTATTGCCAATACATTCGGGTCAGCTGCTCTGTTGATTATATTTTTGTTGGGTGGATTTATCATCCCAAGAGGTATTTTGATGAATTTACAATCCCAAATGCACATCTGATTATTCAAAGTTGGTTTCGAATTTGTGATTTAGTTTCTTGTTTCAGCAATGATTAAGCCATGGTGGATTTGGGGATATTGGGTGTCACCTTTAACTTATGGACAGCGTGGAATTTCTGTCAATGAGTTTGGTGCTGAGAGGTGGATGAAGGTCTGCTCTATTGGATTGCAAAAACAGTTTTTTCAGTTGTCTGTTGCCTCCTATATGTGTATTAACATCGCCATGAAACTATTTTCAGAAATCACATATTGGGAACGATACAGTTGGAAACAACATTCTCCATCAATTCAGTTTACCTGCCAGTGATTATTGGTATTGGATTGGAGTTGGTGTTTTGTTGCTTTATACATTGATTTTCAACGTCATTGTGACATGGGCTTTGACATACCTCAATCGTAAGTTGAAAAAAGTTCTTACGCCAATTAGATACATGACAAACTCAGTCTGCTTCTTTTTTGGCATGCAATATTAATAATGAATACCGTGTTGGTTGATCACAGCTCTTAGAAAAGCCGGAACAGTGGCTTCAGCTGATGCAACACAAGAAAATTCTGATGGCAATGATGGTAAGTCATTTTAATGTTGCACAATGGGTTAAAATATGTGCATTGCTACTTACATGTTGATAAATCTTTGCACAGCAAGGGATCGGGAGTTTGAATTGAATCAAACATCTTTGCATGAAGGCAGTAAAAACAAGGGAATGATTCTTCCTTTTCAACCATTGACAATGACTTTCCATAATGTCAATTACTTTGTTGATATGCCCAAGGTGTGTTGTCTGATGGTTCGGGTTCCCTTGACATTTTATACATATTTAGCTAATATCGCCAAAAAATTGTTGTTTGGAATTCATAGGAAATGAGTAAACAAGGTATAACAGAAAAGAAGCTGCAGCTCTTGTCAAACGTGAGTGGAGTGTTCTCACCAGGTGTCCTGACTGCGTTAGTTGGTTCTAGTGGAGCGGGAAAGACTACTCTGATGGATGTGTTAGCTGGAAGGAAAACTGGTGGATATATTGAAGGAGATATCAAGATATCAGGTCACCCAAAAGAGCAGCGCACATTTGCCAGAATTTCGGGATATGTTGAGCAAAATGATATACATTCTCCTCAGGTTACAATTGAGGAGTCTCTCTTGTTTTCTTCTAGTCTCCGGCTCCCAAAAGAAGTTAGCAAAGAACAAAGACAAGTGAGCAGAATAACACACATAGGCAAATTCACACATATGCTTCTTGTTTATTTGTTTTAACTGTATTCTTGATGCTTTGTTGCCACAATTTACTTCAGGAGTTTGTTGAAGAAGTGATGAGGTTAGTAGAGCTTGATACTCTGAGGCAAGCTTTGGTTGGTTTGCCAGGGAGTAGTGGGTTATCAACAGAGCAGAGGAAGCGGTTAACAATTGCCGTGGAGCTTGTTGCAAATCCATCCATTATTTTTATGGATGAACCTACATCTGGACTTGATGCACGAGCAGCAGCTATTGTGATGCGAACTGTTCGTAATACAGTTGATACTGGAAGAACTGTGGTTTGCACCATCCATCAACCTAGTATTGATATTTTTGAAGCATTTGATGAGGTTTGTTCTACCTTGCTTTGCACTTCAAAAAGTTTGAGAACTGAAACTTCACGTTAGTTTTGAATTTTATAACATTTGGATCTGATGCCTGCACAGCTACTTCTCATGAAACGAGGTGGTCGGGTTATATATGGGGGAAAGCTTGGTGTGCACTCACAGATTATGATAGACTATTTTCAGGTAACATTGCATTATTCTATGCAAGCAACGCTAGATTTCTGATTATGTGGTTCATTTCTTTTGAAAGAAGAATACTTCTAATGCAAATCATGATAACCCCTCCAAGCAACGATTTTCTCTAAGAGCCTTTTTTACTAGCTTGAATTCAAGGGCCAAGTATTTGGAGCCAAGCTTCTGTCAGTTCCGCCTTCCTGTTTTCCTGTTTCTACTTTTATTGTTATACTTGATGCTACATGCTCTGTTGTTTAAAGAGAAAAAAGGAGAAGTAATCATCATTGGCATTTCCTTGTCATCTGCAGATATTCTTTATTCGTTTCCTCATATTCAAGGAACCATGCTGAACCTGTAGTCCTCGTGTTCCTTTTCTTTTTTTTTTTCCAGGGATTTAGTGGAGTCCCTCCATGTCCAGATGGTTACAATCCAGCAACTTGGATGCTTGAGGCTACTACACCAATTATTGAAGAGAAAGTCGGTGAAGATTTTGCTGAATTATACAGAAAATCTAATCAATACAGGTATTCCAATTGAGGTCTTGTTTTATCACATGCAAGATCTTGCAAAATTTTCTCTCTTGTTTATCTACTCAGAGCATTAATTTGCATGAGCATGCCATTTTGTTTATTACTTCAGGGAGGTAGAAGCTTCCATTATCAATTTCAGTACTCCGCCTGCTGGCTCAGAACCTTTGAAGTTTGCATCGACATATGCTCAAGGTGCCATGTCTCAGTTCTTGATTTGCCTTTGGAAACAAAATCTTGTATACTGGAGAAGCCCACAATACAATGGTGTGAGGATATGTTTTACTATAATAGCTGCATTGATATTAGGCTCGGTATTCTGGGATATTGGTTCGAAAAGGTAAATTCCCCTCCTTATATTATTCACATCTGTGTGTAATTGTTGAAATATGGTTTTCATATGGATATGGTTTGTTGTGATAAACTTTGTTACATTTTTATCTTATTTGTTTTATTATTATGAACACCTTCCCACCCTTTTTATATAGTCCTTTTGATAGCTGCTTTGACGTATTGAATGACAGTGTTAGTCAGCTCAAAACTACAGAAAATATTTTTGGCTATCGTCAATCTTCCATGTTCTAAAATTTAAACACCTGGCATATATCAGCCCATTTTTAAACACCTGCTACATATCAGCTCTAGATAACTTGACCACTGGTTATTTCATTTTCTATCTCAATACCATAAGAGAAAATTCAAAAGGAAAGCGAAGGCTGGGGGAAAAAAAAGAAAAAAAAAAAGGGACTGTAGTACTTTATTGGTTTACTCATTTGAAATCAGCTAGGGTTTATTATGCAAGCAGTCATAGCACCAAGATGTGTCATTTCCCTTTTGTTGAAACTCTCAGAATGTTATTAAATCAGTCAATATTGATACTTTTGATAGGGACTCAACTCAAGCTTTGTTTGTGGTTCTGGGAGCACTATATGCTTCGTGCATGTTTCTCGGGGTCAATAATGCTTCCACAGTGCAGCCAATAGTTTCAATTGAGAGAACTGTCTTCTATAGAGAGAAAGCAGCCGGAATGTACTCTCCATTATCCTATGCAGTAGCCCAGGTGACTGTCATTTTGCTGAAGAAATATCAGCTTCTTTTGGAAAGTGTTTTTGATGAATAATTTACAATTCAATGCTCTTCTCGACAGGGCCTTGTGGAGATACCATACATCATTGTTCAAACAATTTTATACAGCATCATCACATATTTCATGATCAATTTTGAAAGGACGGCAGGTGAGATTCTAAATATCCATTATGAGCTACTTCCTTTGTATAATTACTAACAATGACATTGTTCTTTTTTCTTTTTTCTAATGATTCTCAATCCATGATTGAAATACAAGCTATGCCTTCTAATTTCCATGATATAGGATTTTAACTTTTTTTTTTCCATAATTGAACTGCTTTTTCATGTACCATGAACCTTTCAAATAATGTGTCTAGATGTCTGAAATTTACTCAGATGCAAATCATGTATGTGAATAATTCTTGTTCAATGCAGGGAAATTTTTTCTATATATGGTGTTCATGTTCCTCACCTTCACCTACTTTACTTTTTACGGCATGATGGCTGTTGGTCTCACACCTTCTCAACACTTGGCTGCCGTAATCTCTTCTGCATTTTACTCTCTGTGGAATCTCCTCTCAGGATTTCTTGTCCCAAAGCCAGTGAGTAGTGTTACAAACTTCAAATAAATTAGTGCATCAAACTCTAACTGGCCTAACTCGCTGTTCTTCTTCAAGTTCCTAACGATATTAATATCCAGGAAAGAATATTTTTTATATTTGGAAAATGCTCGTCTTATTACAATAGTGTGACCATCTTGTCTATCATATACACATTGATCCATGTGGATCTCACATCGACCCCACATTAAAGTAGGCCTTGCTTTCGTGAGAATGGAGGGTGGTGAAATAGTGCTAATACAGAGGGATAAATTCAAAGCTATCCTTTCGAATTTTCTTATAATTGATCAAGCAGCCTAGGTGAATCTATAGAAAGAACTAATGCAATTCTATAATGGGCAATTGCTATGGGAGAGAAACGATACAGTTGTGTGTTGATACTAATAGTTGGGAACACAGTACATCTCTTACAATATAATCATTTATTTTGTTTTATGGATATATACTGAATACTCTGCCTCTTTTCCTTGATAATATAAACAATTTTTTATTTTTTCTCAAGACCAGATATTTTTTTGATTTTTCTGAGACCAGTTAGAGAACATCTCCAAACTGAAACGCAGATAGAAGGATAGATAGTTAAGGGTTGGGGAAATAATTTGACTTCACATGCATGAGGGGAAAGGAAGTTGAAGGATTTGGGATAAATTCCCACACCCATGAAAAAGTGCATGATGTACCGTTTCCCTTACTTTGTTTTCCTTTTAACCAAGTTCTATGGTTATTGTCTGCTGTGTTTCAGAGTATTCCAGGATGGTGGATCTGGTTCTACTACATCTGCCCTATTGCATGGACTCTGCGAGGTATTATCACTTCTCAGCTAGGTGATGTGGAAACAATAATCGTAGGACCAGGGTTTGAAGGCACTGTGAAACAGTACTTGGAGGTTACTTTTGGCTATGGTCCCAATATGATCGGAGTGTCGATAGCAGTACTTATTGGCTTTAGTCTCTTCTTCTTTATTATCTTTGCATTCTCCGTAAAACTCCTCAACTTCCAGAAACGATGAGTTCCGAATTTATCATCTAGAGGTGATTGGTGCTTTTATGGATTGCACAGGCATGGGATCAAAATCAAAACAGAAGACCATGTATAGGACTATTTGAGTTGAGATCATGGTGTGTGCCGAGGGGAAAAAATATCTATTAGGGAGATTCTCTTAACCCAGACTACCTGACCTTGGAATTTTATGGTTAGAATTTATCTAGGATATTTGTTTTTTTCTTTTTTAATTAAATATTCTCTTAAATACACAGTTAGTTATGTTGGGGTCCTAAAAGAATTTTTTTCTGCATAGTTTCTGCTCTAGTAACATGTTGACATAAAAGAATATATGTAAATCATTCTTCACGTTCTACAAATCCAAGTTTAAAATAACAGTAGAAAGCTGCAGCCGCTGTATCTTTCAGCATTTTTTTCTCCAGAAATAGGCGAACTATGACCTATGATATGTAGGTGGCACGTAAAAGAACAGCTGTGGATTGAGACATGATACTTTTACCCAGAATGCTTGGTCGATACGGAATATGTCCCTAAATCATGGAGAAGCCAGCGCATCTCCATAAAGATCGGGATTGAATTTGAGAAATGAACAATGGCCGCTATAATGTAGTTGCCTCTCACTCTTAGGCTTAGGGATGCAAGATGAGTGAAAACAGGTGGACGTCTGCATTATTTAATCAACTCATATCAAATGATGTTATCGATATATTATTTTATGTTCATAAGAGAACTATTAAAGGCAGTCAAACAGCACATGTAAAGGAACTACAATTTTTATTAGCTGTAAGAGCCAAATAGTGGTGCGCCACATTCCCTCTACTATTGCTCAACCGCAAATGAAGTCAAATCAAGCTCTAAGGAATCAACTTCTCCTCTCTCATGGAATCAATCCAATACAAGATTGATTCCGATGTCTTGCATCTCATCGTAAAACCCAATCGATCAGCTTTCCCTCGAGTCCCTAGCATTTTCGTCGGACAACGGAACAAGATATCCAAGAACTCCCAGTTAGCCAAATCTTCCATCTCCGTGTGTAGCAGACCTTCCTTCACTACAATTTCATGCCAAACCTTCTTCTTGTCACTCATTGCTGTTGCAAACCAAAAGTGGTTTGAAAACATTTCTTTAGGCACTTTAGCGCCAAACTTCTTTCCAAGGACCGGCCAGACCTCCTTCCATGTGAAACTTGGGCCATTAATTGCATTGAATGCTTGGCCGTCTCTGGAAGATATTTCATCATTGGTAGCTGCCCAAATGTGTTGTTCAGCTACCAGCCGAGCATCAGAACCATCAATACATACTTCCTCCCAACACTCCCTCGTCCCTCCAAACACAAAAGGGAGATTCAGATGGTTGCAGATAGCCCCATAGATAGCTAAACAACCTATGACGTTATACAAAGTCCTGTTGGAACTGCCCGTCAACAAGCCAGGCCTTAGCACGGACCATGCCACTTTACCAGCTAGTCTCTCCTTAAGCAAGTCCTCGAGAACATAATAGAAGTTATAACCTTCACTTGCTCTTGGGCATTTTTCATCATAGATAGAGACTTCTTTCGCATCAAAAGGACCTTTTAATGAGACGTAATGCTTCATCCCTGTTTGGAGCGAAACGTGCTTCAGCGCCTTGGATTCGGTGAGGATGACATTCAAGGCATTGGACATCATGGCCTTGTTCTGTTCGCAGCTTTTTATGCTATCTAGAGGAAATTCGCCTGTCCAAGTGACCCAAAACACATGAGTCACATCCTGTACCACAGAAAGCTTCTTTTCTGTTTCTTCAGGGTTTAGTAAGTCACACGAGATGAAATGATAGTTGGGACATTGGATAGGAAAACTCTCAGACCTTCTAGCCACACCATAGACCTTCCATTTGTTTTTTGAGATTAGCCTTCTGGCTATTTCTCTCCCAACAAGCCCAGTAACACCAAAAATAATGGCAACGCTACTAGGAGCAGCTTCAGTTCCATAATTATTGGATTCCTTAGCTGCCATTGGTATTGTATAGTTTAGCTCAGATTTTAGAATTTTGCAGCTTCTATATATAAAGGAAGTTAATGACCTTCTAACAGTGTTTTAGAATGGTCTAACACCTAATTCGAATCAAACAAGTTGTCCTATTCTTTTGAGGGAGGATATCTGGCAAGGTTTCAAGCTTGCCCATTAAGAGTCAATAATTGGAGTATAATATATTGCTACTCACAATCAAGATAAGCAACATCATTATTTAATAGCTTCCTTTTGATGTCAAAAATACTTTTATGTTTTAAAATAACCAAGATCACATGGCGAGTGGCAAATAGTTGCGGCGTCAATGCTTCCAGACTGCCTTGCTTGCCGGCAGATTGTGACCTTCGGCCGTTAATATGCTGGCATTTTGGTTGTAATAAAAGCTTATTATATCATTTCTAAGTTTGTCCATAAGTGGTTAAGGTGCTCCTGATACTATATTTAGTACTCGGTCCACATTTTCTTGAGTGATGCAGCTTAACTGTTAAATCAACCGATTTCTTTTTTTTTTTCCTCAATTAATTTTCAACGTCACATGAAACACCTTGAATCTCTGTCACCAGGTCCGGAAGAATTGGAGTTTGATTAGACTGGTGTGCTGCTAGTCATCCTGAAATTTGGCAGGGCATTAAGCTGAAAAAGAAAAATGAAGGCGGCCCGCAGGCCCATCTGTGGTACTAAATGTACGTAACATGTCTAGTTTCATGCCTGCTCTGGAAGGGATTAGAAGGAGGAAATGAAAGGAACAGTCATCTTACGTTCCTGTCCACAATTTACCAATATTTTTCTGCGATACTTTTATTGGATGTCCCAAATGAAGGTTACATCAAGTTGGAATCGTGGATTAATATTTATGAGCTCTGAATTTGCATAAAGAATGGTACAAAATCATCAGACCAAGTTCATACTCTATAAACAACGAAAAGGGTGCTGATTCGGTCACTGTCTGGGGAATCTGCATCCAAAAACTTGCTAGTTTACTCCAAGCAAAATGCAAATACAGATGGATGCATGAATCATGACATACGAGTAATCAATCCACTAATCTATTGTCAACTCTGATATTACTCTTATATATGTGCAACTTGGGGTACAGCATCAAGTTGTTCCATGAGTAAACAGTCAAGCTGTCCTGCAAAGTTTATGTCAGCCACTTAGTGTTGATTCCTAGGGGTGTTCCATTAATTAATAAAACGTGGGTTAGAACTAGAGATCGAGTCAGAGAAAGCCAGATAGCTAAGAACTTATCTCAGGATAGTAAACAAATTTCAAAGCACAATACACTCTGATACTAAAAGTTGTTTCCTTTATTAATTTGATTATTGCATTGCAAAGAAGTGGAGACAAATTATTCTCATAAGCAACATAATACAGTGAATCAAATCAAATACAAGCAAAATAACAGCTACTGGGAAAAAAACTATCTGCATTTTGGCAGTACTGCTTTGCACTTAAATTCAGAGCCAAAACATTATTAGGAAGACATAAAGACAAAGCTATACACAAACTCGTTCCGTGATAAGTTCTGTTTCTTCTCCAGAGCTCCCTTCTAAATCCGAAAAATACCAGTCTCGAATTTTGATGGCTTTATAAATCACTTAAAAGCTATCATTTACCACACCATCCTCCATTACCAGAATGCCAGTGAAATTGCTTCGCAGATGTACCAGAGAACATTAATTGATCCGGGGACCTTTCTTTCTTTGGGATCAAGCCCCAAATGGAAACACAGCTATGCTGCAAAGAGTCCGGTGAATGGTTTGCCTTCCGAGATTTGATCTGCATTCAGAGTTTTAGGAAACATTAGCGGTGAGCTGTCACAGAATGAGCAAACTTGAATGTTTCTGTTACTTAGATTTTCGCTAGCTAGGAACTTACTCTGAGGAATTTTATGAACAAAAAAGCATGCAGCAATCACAATGTAGCTCAGGAAAAGAAGCATTCCTTTCATGTAATGTGAAGTTCCATCCTGTAAGTAATGAAACCATAAGCAAGTCTAAAAACCAACTAAATAGGCAGCATAACATGCATTGTTACTGGAAAGAAAATTTAGGTGGCAAAACCTGTAAAGTGAAGGCTGTGATAATTATTGTGAAAGCAAGAGAACCGGTTTCAAGGAGACTGAAATCAAGGTCCATATGGACGTGCATTGCCCAGGCAACAACAACGCATAAAGGAACCTGAAGCCCACATTAAAAAAAAAAAAAAAAAAAAAAAAAAAAAAAAAAAAATTATCATGATTTCCTTCCAAGGTTAAATTGGCAAAAGGATTTTCTTCTCCTGGGCTACTTTGATCTTACCACAAACATTGAAATTTGAGAGGCAGAACCTAAAGCAACACCTAAAGATATGTCCTGCATAACAGCCACAGAATTGGTGTTATTGAAAAGTTATCTATTAAAAACATATAAGAGTAAGTACTGACTTGGTCTAACATATATATCATACCAGCTTGTTCTTGAAAGCAAATATGATCGATCCAGCATGTTCTGCAGCATTCCCCACTATAGGCAGTAAAATTATGCTGATAAAACTGACAGAAATGCCCCAAGAATCTGATGCAGCCTGATTGAGAAACATTACAATTTGAAATCCACAAATTAGAAGATCCATTAATATTGCTGAGAAAGAATATATGAGCAATTCTCAAGTGTAATGTACCTCAATTGTGCCCACAACATACTCAGATAACAAAGCTATGATAATTGTCATGCCAACCAACCAAGTAAATGCACTCCAAAACCCTATCACAGCCTTTTCTTCCTCATCTTCTTCCTGCCATTCAACTTGAACCGGTAAATTCTATGCATTAAACTCAACTTTTGGATTAAATAGAAAATTTTAAGGATGTTTAAGTAATTTTAAAGTTATTCTCTCATCTTCAAATGCTGCAATATGAGGGGGAAATTTGATTGATGAACAAAGAAAATAGCATTTTATAAAACTCTTTTTAAGACAAAATTTACTAGACGAACAAAGTAGAAAGTAGGCCAGCTTTCATGGGGCAAATAAGTAGTTCTTATGTTCAAATCTCTTTTGGGAGTAGACCTAATAAATTCCTTTAGACCTTTTCTTGCACAAAAAAGAAATATATACTTCACATAACAGCCAACAAATGAGCCTCATTTAGTTTTTTGTCTCAAACTTTTTTGCAACTAGAACTATTAATCACCTCTTCCTGAGAATCAAACATCTGCCTGTGAGTTTTTAGCTGGAAGAAGATATAAGCAACATATGCTATAAGCATAACAATGCTGCTCACTCTGGACAACTGAAGGGTAGAATAGGCAGTGGAAGTTCCTTCCCCTATGGCATATCTGAACATCAGTGGCAACATGTGGCACAACAACCCCAGTAATAAAAGTAGTGAGTTCACATCAGCCTGCTTCTGTTAAAGCCAAAAAAGAAGAAAAAGATTATGAAATGTATTAGACCATAATGTTTAATTACTTACCCAGTTAGTCGTAAAATTAATTGGATTTGTTCTTGAGTTTTGAGTGTGTGTCTTACTCTATCATATCTTTGTTCCTTTCTTAGGTTGGCTAGGCCTCCACATAGGAGAGAAGTCCCAAGAACTAGAAGGAGATTTGACAAAATGGAACCCAAAAGAGAATACTTCAAGACATGTATTTTGTTCTGGTAAAGAGCAAACATTGCTATTATCAGCTCTGTTGCATTGCCACATGTTGCGTTAAGGAGTCCTCCAACTGCAAATGGTCAAATCATCTCCAATTTTCAAATGATATTATGAATCCAAAATTAGAAATAATCTGTGGGTGAATTTAAATAATTACCTGTTGGACCAGTGAAGTATGCAATTTGTCTGAGATTAATAAGAGCAAGAAAATCGACAATAAAAATTAATGTCAGAACAACTACTGAATAAAATATACCACAAGCAAGTACTTGAGTGTGATTAAAATTATTTGAGCATATATAGTTACAGACTTACTCAGTGAGGAAGCTGACACGCTCTGCTAATGGGGTGAGTCCAAGCAAGCTCAAAGCGAATATCCATGGCTACGCGTGGAATTAGAATAATGCAAAATTAAACAGATATGCAACAAGATAGATATACAACAAGATATATATATATATATATATATCATCTTCGTGTGGTAAATATGTATATTAGAGTTGCTAAATGCAATAAAATTAATTGTAATTCCCTTGCATATATAGAAAATCAATGACATGCACGGTTGTGCATGCACCAAAAAAGTTTTACGGTTCTTCCAAAAAGAAATTAAAAATTAACTTACTCTTCCAAACTTATAATAGTCAGCAGCAATTGCTAGAGGGATGGCTGGGAAGAGAATAGCCAGCTTAGTTCCAAGAATCACTTCTTGAAGATTGGTCAAGAAATGACCAAGCATTTGAAACCGCACATTTGGTGAAACAAGCATGGGATCAGATTTCTTGCGCATAATTGAGGATGATATATTCTGTGGTGTCTTCCCATTGACACAAACCTCCTTAATATTATTTCTATTCAAGCCTACCTTGAAATTAACATCTCCATTTTCCAAGTCTGATGCGACCTGAACCTGGGAGTAGTGGCGGTCCATAATATTATGGTAATTAACTGTATCTAGCTAGCACCCAACACTTAGTTTCCTCTTCTACGTGAAGGAAATCCAAGTGATCCCTGCTAGCTTTAATTTGTTGGGCTGGTGACATATATATGAAGAGGACGATATATATATGTATATATATAGGACAACGGAAGCTAAGTGTTTTTGAGGTAGAAAGACCGAGCTAGAGTAGTGCATTTTCTTTCAAGTTTACGTAGCTTCCTCGAATTTTCCCCGGGTTGTTTCCATTCTTGCATGGGAATCCACGTACTAGCTTATGAAATTGTCTAGGTGTTGCACTCATGGAACTATATATTGAGGTTTCCCATGTGCATATATGGACAGTATATTATATGTAAAATAATCATTTGAACTCAAAATCTAATGTATTGTGTGAGATTTTTCAATATATCTACTCAACTTAAAGTTTTTTAAATTTAAAATTTGCATATATCCATCACGGTAATCTTGTGCTTAATTATTTAATTGATTCAAATTTATAATTGTTTAGTCATGTTCAAAAATCATTTTAATTCAAAATTTTAAAATATTTATAAAATTGTAAAAAATAAGTTTATATTATTTTCTAATACTATTACTCTTTAACAGTATCAGCAGATGCAAAAATAGGAATGGAATTGCTTCTATAGCTAGTTATAACCTTGTTAACTAAAAAGTTTACTATTTAAAATATTGATTAATCTTAGTGTGTTTTTTTTTCATATACATGTCTTTAATTTTAAAAACTATACTTATTAAATTCAAATAATAAATAACATATGATAAACTTCTTTTATAAAAAAATAACTATAGAAATTATATTTTATGCATTTAGGAATATTTATAAGTAAGCATAACTTATTTTTAAGAGGATCATAAATGTGGATTAATTAGGATGTATAAAAGTTGAAATGAGAATAGTGGTTAATTAGAATGTTTAGTTGATAATTCAAAAGTTATTAAAGTTAATCCAATTAATTTAATGTAGTTATTTTTTCTGAAAAAAAAATTGATTTTAATTTTGATAATGCTCGTGAGGATACACATGCCAAAAGTCACTAGCATTGAAAAAACCAAATGATAATTAAACATCCTCTGCTAGCCATATGCAACTACGTCCATATAAAGTATATGCACGGCACGTCTGCCAAAACGATCGCTATTTGCATTATTGTGATGCATCTGCGACTGTCATGGTGAGCAATTAAACAATATCCTTTCAAATATAATAATAATGATGATGATAAGATTTTTATTTTTTATTTTTTAAGAAGTACTTTTATTTCTAATTGGTGGATGCTTGGTTTAGGTAAAAAGCAAGCCTACTCGTTTTTTACATGATCATCTTTGATTTGAATCATAGGAAAATAATTTCTTTTAACTGCGCTAGTCTTGGTAAGAATGACTTTTTTACTAAAGGCATATTTTTTTATTTTTAACATAGATAAAGACCTTGCAGAGGGTTGTATTACCACAATGAAATGATTTGCTATTGCTATAAAATTGAATGACTGCTTTAACCTTTTCTTAATTATAATATGATTTTTTTTAGACTTAAATACTCTGAAAAGAGAATTTAAACTCTTATTCTCTGGCAAATACAAAAAGCTCATTATAATTATACTAAAAGCCTATTCATCTGATAAAAAAAAAAAAAAAACTTAAATGATGGTAAAAAAGTTATTATTTACTATTAAATTAAGAACATGTTAAAAATATCAATTTCCAATTTAATGGTTCAAAGTTAGGATCACTTATACATTAATAAGATTTTACTGAAAATACATGACTCTTGTATTTTTAGAACCGTAAGGACATCCTTTATTCACCAAAAAGTAATGGAGGCAATTGCCCCTTTCCCATTGCAAGTTGCTTGGCCCAGCTTGTTAATTGACCCAAGAATGCCTTTAAAAAAAAAAAAAAAAGGTTTTTTGAAGATTGATCATGCCTGAAAACTAAATATGGATTTTTATAATCCACTTCACTTGGCAACTAAATTACTGAATTGTATAAGACCATATCTCAATTCCCACATTACTTGGTAAGATTTTTATGTCTTTTTATGTAGGACTTTTTTGTTTGCATGGAGTTTCTGCTTTTATCAGTATAGGAACTCAAAGATATATATAAAGAAATATTAGTTTTATAAAAATGTAATAAATATTAATACTGTATTTTTAATGATAATTAATTAATTTTATCGCAGTTTTATAATTGCGTTGGAGCATGGATCGGGGATTTAAGTTAATTTAATTTTGGATTAAAAGAGAGAAAATAAGTAATAGACCTCTTTTTCTCAAGCCAACTCATCGTTTAACACGCATTTAGATTTGAACCGAATAAATTATTTAAGTAACAAATGATAAGTACAAAGCCTAGGTAGCATTTAAAAAAGAAAAAAAAAGGAGAGAGATTTACGGAGGATCACATTAAGAAAATGATGAAAGTATAAGGTCTCCTGAAGTTATTAACTCTCTGGCCAGTTGAATTATTTTCTAGAATTTAGTCATATACGTACTATGTTAAGATTAGGACTTCAGAATTAATCTCTTCTAACACGAGGAATAATTAGCTCATCTAATTAATGAATTATGGTCAGATTGGAATGGTAAATTTGAAGAATGAACTGAAAAAATATATCCAATGGAACCGATTTTAACACAAGTAATTAAAATCCTTCCCCATCAGTTAATGTTTAATTTTCAATTAATATTTTATGTTAAAGACGAGAGCAGCAGTGTATGTACTCAAGAAAGTTTAGAAATTAGAACCTTCCTGGAATTTTCAAAGCCTCCTCGAGAAGAATCAGACTGTGGTGATTATTATTGTTATTATTTATTTATTTATTGCCTTACTTCGAGTACAAACGAAGTAAACCAATTATAAAGCATAAATGCCATTTGATTGGTCAGATTCTCAACAAGTAATGAAATTTGGTCGAAATTTCTCATCCCTACCTTCCAAAACAATGATTTTCCCCTCCGAAAGTGACACGTGTTAGACAGGAATTTGAAGGGTTCAGATGTTTTTTCTTATCATGTTCTTGACCACACACAGGTATACTCTCTAAATTCATTTACCACACTGCCCTTATTAAAAAAAATATATATAGGAATAGAACAGCTGTTAGCGGATTCCGGCATTAATACTAATAAAAGACCCAGTTAAACGAAAGAGGTTCTTACAGAAAACTCATAAACATGTAACTTAGATTATTTTGTCGACAAAATTGAGAGATATGAGATCTTGAAGTTTTAGATTTAAAATGTATAAAATTAAAGTTTAGCCCAAAATAATTGTTCAGAAATGATTTTGGAGGTTCGATTTGAGTTTAGAATGTTTTAAGGAGTGTATGGATGTGTTTTTAGCTGAAAAAAATGGAAAATATGGATTTTTGAGGGTGGCCAGCTCTATTTGGCCGAAATCCGGCACTTTCCGGGTTCTTGCAGATTTTTCATAATCCGATTAGCAATTGACAAGATATAGTTACATCCTGAACTTTCTGGTCCTCTAGTTTTCCGTATTATTAATTAAGGTTCTCCAACTTTTAATTGCTTCATATTTACCCCTTGATCCAAATTCAAATGTTCCTAAAGTAAAATTATTTATTTATGTGACATGTTTATACTTATCTTTTATGATATGGATTGATTTGAAGTGATATTTGTGAAATTTTTATAGTTATTTAAGATTAACAAACTATTATTACAATTATCTTGTGGATACAATATGAGTTTTATAGTGATTTGAGGGTGATTTTAATTTGATTTTTTGATAAATCTTAGATGTTTTTAATTTAAAGCTATGCATCTGTTTCTATGATTTTCTAATATTATTTTGAATGTATTTTATATTTATTTCTATTCTTAATTTTATTTTGAAAATGAGTTTGTTTAATAATTTTTATTTTTATGTAAATTATTTTATTTCTTATGTATACACTTCTTTTTTGTTACAATTGTTTAATTTTATATTATAATTTTTATTTTATTTTCTATTATAAATTTTATGTTAGTATTTTAAAATTTAATGATGGCTTTTATTATAGATTTTTGAAAAACCATATTGTCATCCAATTACAGAGTATCATATCATTTTCTTAATTGTCAAATTTGATTTTGAGACTTATTTTAAAAGGTATGAGATAGCTATTAATATCTATTTTGTTCAAATCCACTATTAATAATAATATCTATTTTAAATTATTATTTTTATTTTAATATATGGTACAATATTGAGTATTTTAATTAAGGAAATTTTAATGTTAATTTAGTTATTCCTCCAATTTTTTTTGTTCATCTATTGTTGCAAATTATAAAGTAAATTATTATTTATTTTAGTTAACTGATGATTATTAATCAAGTGAAAATATATAGAATGAGATATATAACCTATTTTATGTACGTATAAAATATACATGAATAAATGAGAAACTTATAGAGTAAAAAAATAATGACATATTTTGTATCCTACCTTTCTAATTGAAATAAAAAGCAAAAGCTATGAAAATGCAGTTTTTCCGCTCAAATTCAGTTTTTAAATTTATATCCACCGACGCAAGTTATGGGATATATTATTATTTGCTTTAATTAAAGATTTTTTTATTACATATATATAGGCGCGCACGCATAAATTAATAATCCAATCTTTAGATACTTAAGAAAAATTATTATTTGTGCTAATAAAACTATAAATTGAAAGAAAAAAATTGCAAAGTATATTAGAAAACCGCAAAATAAGTAATATTTTATCTGACATTTTCTTTTTTAAAAGAAATGTATTATTTTATTTTTTGATAACCATCCTATAAATACATAAAACATACCACATATCTCATTCTATCATTTCAATCAAATAGATATCAAATTTCCTTGATTAATTAAAATATTTAATAATATATCTTATATTAAAATACAAAATAATCTAAGATGGATATTGTTATTAATGGTCGATTTGAACAAAGTGTATATTAATAACTATGTCATAACTTTTAATATAGGTTGAAACTTAATTTGGCAGTTAAGAAAGTGGTGTGATAATTTGTAATTGAATGATAATATAGTTTTACGAAAACCTATAATAAAAGTCATGATTAAATTTTAAATTATTAATATGAAGTTAAAATACTGTATAAAAACCGTGTATATGCATGGGAAACAAACTAATTTACATAAAACAACCAAATTTAAAAATTAAAATCATTATACAAATTTATTTTCAAAATAAAATTATAAATAGAAACAAACCTAAATAAATTCAAAATGATATTAAAAAATCATAAAAATAAATATATAACTTTAATATAAAAAATCTAATATAAATCAAAAAATCAAATTAAAATCAGTTTCCACTCACCATAAAATTGAAATAGTTATTATATCCATAAGATAATCAAAACAGATACTAGCTAGTTAATCTTAAACAACCATCTAAAATTAACAAATATCACTTTAAATCAACCATACCGTACAAAAATAAGCAAACAATAAAATTTACTTTAGGAATGTAAAAATTTGGATTAAGAGGCAATCTGAAGCAATTAAAGTTGGAGGACCATAATCAATGGTAAGGAAAACCAGAGAACCTAGAAGTTCAGGAACATCAATTGCTGCCCAAATTCTGAAAAATCAGTCCGAATCTGGAAATGTGCTGCATTCTGACCAAATCCAGCTGGCCGCTCTCAAAAATCTATATTTTTTCATGTCTGAATTTTTTATCAGAAATTTTTCCATTCAACTGTGCTTCTTATTAGAATTAAAGAGGTAACCCATCGATCATGGCATGATTCTGCTGATCAGTTCGATCTCCGGTTTTTCTTCGAAAGAAGGACGGTGAAGTAATTGAAACTGAAGAGCACAATTGTGAGTGGTAGAACACATGATAACATAAAGTACTTGGATCCTTTAAATTTATTTTTGACACGTGTTGCTCTGAGAGGGGCGAAGGCACTGAAAGGCATGGATTATCCTAACATAATGCAGGCATCGTAAAATTTTCCTAATACCTGAGCTACTTGCTAGGAAGGAAGCATTTCTTGTTCTGGCAAGTACTACTATATTTTTTTCCCCGAAGAACCAGTTGTTATTTTGCCTTATCGTTTGATTGCCACAAAAGGCATAGCCAGCTTGATGGCTTTGCAATTTTGTTCCATTCTCTGCATAATCCACGAGCACACACATATGTGGGATACAACCGTCAACATCCTGCTTGATGTTAACTGATCATCTAACTAATAAAATCACTAGGCATGCATTATCTTAAATTCTAATAATCGGTTACGGAAAAAATTCCATTCAAACCGAAAAGTCACGTTCAAGAATAATCTTACATGAAGCAAGTGATGAATAATGTTGTATAACCATTTACTTGCTATTATATGCAATTTATAAATCATTGTATTAAATGTTATTTATGTTTTTGTTTTTCCAACATAAATAATATCTTTGAATCATTTGTATATTAATTAAAATTAAATCAAATGACACTAGTGTTTGTCTCTCTTACAAAAATATATCTGAGTTTGAGCCATTAAAAAAATAAAAAATAAAAAAATCTAACCTCATTCGGTTCTTGCTATACACAATTTTTGAGGAGAATAAATTATAAATTAGTCCTTCTTGTTTTAAAAACTGATTATTTAGTTCTCATGTTTTGAAATTTACTTATAATTTAGTCTTTTTAATATTTTTTAATTTATTTTGATTTTTTCTTTTAAGAAATAGAAAAAAAATATAGAAGCATTGATGACAAAATAAGAGATTTTGTGGAATAAAAATAATATTAAATAAAGCATAGTCAATGCTAATTAAAGGATTAAATAATAGTTTTTGAAATGAGGAAGATTAATTAATTTTTTTCTTGAAACAAGAGGGACTAATTTATAATTTACTGATCACAGAACCGATAATATCATTTCATTAAATCCAAAAAAAATAATAATAATAACAAATAAATAACAGAGTTAAGAGTCAAAGGTGTTCGTCTATCACAATCACAGGGCTAATTAAGTAAAAAAAACATTATTATAATAAGCTATTTCAGGAGAATTTTGAGACACTGAAAAAGCTATATATTATATGAGTTGTTCGATTGGCTTTATGATAAACATGATTCAATTTGACATTCTCAATATTATTAAGAGAAATTAGTTTTCCTTCCATCAATATAAATTCATACATAATTATTTGACTTCAAAATATCAATAGTTAGATTTATAAAAATTATTACCATATCTATTTATTTAATGCATGAAATGCTTATTCAATGATTTTATTTTATTTTATAAATGATAAAACAATTATATACAATTAACATTATTCTTTTCATTATGATGCAACTTCTTCCATTTTAGATTTTGAATCGTCTTGAGGTATTTTTAGCTCTACCCATCCATTGAATAAAACAGTTGAGAAAAAACAGATTTCTTACGATCCTCATTCTAATTCTGACTTGGCTTTGTTCATCTATCCATCTTCTGTTACTAAGAGTGATTTAATTTGGACTGAGGTGTAATTTTGTAGTCAAAGAAGAGGTTCAAAAAATACATAGTTATGGATTAACATTCATGTAAGTGTCAAATATATCCATTAATCACTACAATCCATCTAAAATAATAAATATATAGAAAAAGCTGTAATTTTAGTGTCTAATGTTTGATATTTTTTCTGTTAAATTTTTTCTTTTAATTCCCAAATTTTTTTTTTTCTTTTTCTGTTTGAGTATTTTTAGTCTTGAGAGTATGAAATGATGACATGTTTAGAATAAATTGTCACATATCAATTCATTTAATACATCAGTATTTCATACTCTCAGATAACTAGAGGTATTAAAATAGAAAAAAAATAAATCAAACCTTGGGTATTGAAATAAAATAATTTAGCAGTCGTCAGACATTGAGACAAGGGGAAAAAAAAAAACAAAAGTTTGACAAAAAAAATGCATACAATCACATACACACCATGCGTTATGCCTGAGTAAATATATTCATTTTAATTTATAATTTTTATTTTTATTTTTGTACACACACAACCATACTTTAGGCAGATAAGATTTAAAAATAAATTAACAAAACTTTGAGATAAAATAATAGATTTCAAATATTTAATAAAACAAAAATCCTAAATAGTTAATCGGCCATCTCATTTCTTATAGTGATTATAAATTTCATTTCAATGAAGTTATTTAGAACTTCCCAAACCCTAATTTCTAGGCATGATAACGTTCGAGTCATTTGCCTTAGAGATGTTGAAACATTGCCAGTGTCTAAAGCATGTGAAGAAGAAGCAACATTGTTTTTTTTCTATAATCTTGTTGTGTAAGGTCATTCGTAAGTCTTCTAATTTTTTCTCCAACTCAATCAACTCCTGGAGGTTCAGTTCTTCTATTGGAGTATTCCACCAATCATCGTTAATATCATCTATTATATTATCCTTCAACGTGAGGCCCTTTCCCTTTTTGTCATCCAGTTGTTGTTGCACTTCACCATACTTTAGGATTTGCTCTTCAATCCTCGTTCCATCCCATATGCCTCCCAAAGGGCTTGAGTGCTATCTATGTTTGATGGACCCTCAAGAAAACGATTAATGACATGTTCAAATGAAGGATGGTCGAAAGAAAATGGCTTACCTCCTGGGGTGAAAAAGTGATGTATGCGCACAATTTCTGCTCCAATTGAAGTGACAAGCTCAGTAGCTTTTCTGTAGATCCCAAATCTACGCTTGGAAAAGGTGACTAATCCGGCCATCATCTTCATTTTAAATTCTCTTCGTTTCCAACTTTTATATCTCTCTTGTTTTCTTGCCTTCCATAATTAAAAAATAAGATGCAAGACAAGATACATGATAGAATACGCGCGTATGATGGCTCTACTTGATTTGAGATGTCTATATATGAAGAGAAACTTCAATGAATTAAATGTGATAGGCAATAAATTGTCACTTGGAGTACTTGTATATATCCATGTTATACTTTCATTCTTAATGCATAAATATGTTTAATTGGACTATTGCATTTGAATTATGTAATTTTAAAATGAAAAAAGCTAATAACAAGTATCTTTAGGATGCTCATTAACATTATCTGGTTACATTTATTATTAGTTTCATTTTTTTTAAAAAAATCAAGTTAAAAAAAATCCCAATGTTCAAAGATATTAAAGGAATCATATATTATGTTGCCACTTTTTTTTAGTGTTTATAATAAATTCTATTAGAAAACAAGAAACTAAAGGTAGATTTTAAACAATAAATGATTTTTGACAAATGCCATAATGGTACCCATTAGTGGGAAACTTCTTAAATTTTTGGTATACACCTTGTTCTCTTAATTGGAAAGCAAACACTATTTGTTTATATACTAATCTATGGCAATACAAGTATTTCTTATTCAAAACCAACTATATATATTTCAAGGATGTTGCTAAATTTATCATCAAATATATTTTTTTCACAACTTATTTTTTAAATTACTAATACACTCTATTAGTAATGTTTGTTATCATATCATAGTTAAATATGTTTTATATCAAATAACTAAAATATCCAAAATTTAAATATACTAAATATAAAAATAAAAATAAAACTAAAAAGCATAAATATTGATAGGCATTTTAGATAGTTGATATAAAACATATTTCACCATGATATAATAACAAATATGGGGAGGGTATGTTGGTAATTCTAAAAATTAATTAAGTGGTGAAATTAACAAATTCGGTAATAGATTTAGTAATATCTTTTAATTAATAACGAGTTGCTGAAAAATAATATAAAATGATATCATCAAACCTTAGACAATGACTTAAACTTTTGAAATGAGATGATTTTTTAACTTGACGTTAGAAACTATAAAATATTCATATTCTAGGACATCATCAAGGGTTTAAGATTTGGGATGGATATGTTTCTTTAATATGAGTTAGTTAATCTTTTTGTTATTTTTTGTAATTATCACATCTCTATTTTATTAAAATGTTTGTATCACAGAATGTGATTCATCGTTTTTAGATAATTAGGCTTAAGTGATCATAAGGTGTAAGAACTACAAGAAACAATGTAACGTGTTATGATGTATGAGTGATTGCTCTTTTCTGTACAATAATTATGGATAAGTTAAGATAAAAAAAATCCCAACAAATTATTGATTTTCATGCAATCAATTATGGAAATAAAGGGTATTGTAAGGTTTCAAGTAGGAGTGAAATCTCGAACCGAACTAGGCTCGTTCATGCTAAAAAAAATGGTTGAACTTGGTTCGAGCACGACCCACCTATAAATATCTTGTTCGTTCTTCAAATTAGTTTGTGTGGCATATATATATATATATACACTTTATTGTGCTGCAACCTTCTTTTTCTTTTTAGTGAGAGCCCTATCATTTAAATTGGGATAAATGCACTGTATGTACATTAATTTTTAATTTTTTCTCCATCAAGTATGTGGATTTTATTTTTTATTTTTATTTGAGTAGATCGATTTTTTTCAAAACTATCTATCATTCTTTCGTTAATTTTTTTCGTTAAATAATGACATGTCTATTATATATCTTAAAATTTCAAATTATAATTTTGACATCTTTTCTCTAAATTGAGTATTTGAATTTGAATTTTTTTATTTGAGTACATTAATTTCTTTTTAAAAAAACTACCAATCAAGTATTTCTATTAATTTCTTCATTAACAAATGAAGTGTATGTTACCCTTAAAATATTAAACTACAATTTAGTCTTTTTTTTTTTTTTTTTTTTGAGGGAACTTCATTCCTAACTTATTCTACCATTTGAAAAATTGATTAAAAAAAACATAAAAAACATATTTTTTTAGCTATAAAAGCTCGAACTAAACTTAGTTAGGTTCAAGCATAAAAATTGAAGACAAACATAAATATGGAATTTTTTATTAAGAAAATTCATTATTTGTGAACGTTTGGGGAGAGAGTTTTCTCCAACAAAAAAGAAAAAAAAATTATAATTTAGTTTTCTATAGGTGAGAAATATATCATCGAGTTAATGACAAATTGATAAAAGTACTTGATTGAAAGTTTTAAAAAAATTAATATACTCGAATAGACAAAATTAAAATCTATATGCTCAATTGAGTAAAAAAAAGATAAAATTATAATTTGATGAGGTAATGCATACGTCATCATTTAACGAAAAAATTGATAGAGATACTTGATTGGTAATTTTAAAAAAATTATTATACTCAAATGAAAAAAATTAAAATTTATATACTTGGTTGAGAAAAACATTAAAAGTTAGTGTGCTTATAATGCAATTATCCTTTTAAAACTCATAGAACCCATATTATCAATTGTACATGGGTGACATTTAAGGAAATTTGCTATGAAAAGCAAGTTTTCCAGTAATTTTCCTTATTTATTAATTTAGATGCAGGTGAGCGGATATACATCTACGTACATTACAAAATATTAAGTATGAAAAGATAAATTATTCAATATTATTGGTAAGTGGGGAATATATTCAAACATTGAAAATAAACTAAATAGAGATGTACTGTGTATACGGAAATAAATGTGTCTTTATAAGTGACAACTAAGCATGATTATACATCCTTCTCATAAAGAAAAAGTGATGGTACATGATTAAGAGAATAATTGAGTACAAATTTTAAACATTATAAATTTGAGAAATAAAACAAAAATAGAGTTTGAATTTTTTTTTATTTCTAACGAATTCACAGAATATAAATATTAATTGACCAAATTGAAAATATAAAGATAGAAATGAATAATTAACACAAATATAAAAGTAAATTTAGGAGTTTTGTTTTGAAAGATCTTAAACATATTTTTCTTTCATTATAAAAATCTCAAGCATTCTTTTAAGAACACAGAGTGTCCAAATCCACTCAACTAATCTTGTAGGTTTGTTTTGGATTTGTTTGAATTGGCCTTTCCTTTTATCAAATTTCCATCATTAAGTAAAAGCTACATGAAAGGTAAGTATTAAATCAAAATAAATAAGTTTTAGTGTTTAATTAAGCAATAGTTGTCCACTAAAATCTTATCCTTCTAATTTTTAGTTTTTAATTAACATAAAACAACATATTTTGAATTCCCCCCCTAAATATGGTAGTTTCTATTTTTTAAAAACAAATACGATACTTTAAATGGTTTTTATCTTATATAAGCATTCATACCATTTTTTCCCGGCCATTATACATTATACATACATAAAACTAAAGTAAAATTATTAGTTTTACTATTCATTCACTATTTGAAACACTATTCACACACTCACAAATCATTATTCACACACTCATAAATCATTATTCCTTTCACTATTCATGATATTTTTGCAACACTTTGGTCATCAAAATTTCTATACTTTTTCTTTTCAATTTCAAACTTTAATTGTATTGTGATTTGGTCCCATTTTGTTTAGTATTTTTTGTTAACTATTTTTCTTATTCAAGTTTAATACTTTAATTTGTCTTTTTTTTAATTCTCTTTTTTTTTCAACTTTATACTTTAATTATATCGTGATTTGGTCATATTTTATTTTAGTGTTTCTTATTAATTATTTTTATTATTTAAAATTTACTACTTTAATTTGTCATTTTTTTAAAATTCTCATCCAATTAATCTAAAATTATATGCTCCTTAATTTGTCTATACATTTGTTTTTTAATTTTAAACTTTAATTGTACTATGATTTGCTCCTATTTTTTTAATATTTTTTGTTAATTATTTTTATTATTTAAAATTTCTTATTTTAATTTGTCATTTTTTTAGATTCTCATCCAATTAATTTAAAATTATATTCATCGACAGTTTTGATTTATTTTTCTATATGTATAGATTTTGGAATAAAGTTTTAGAACATGATTATTTTTTCTCTTGAAAAATAGATTTAGATAATTTTAAAATTATAGTGGCATGATTAATATGTATAATTTATCTGAAATACTTTTTTAGTCCTCAATTTTTTTGTATATATATATTTTTTTAATTTTAAACTTTAATTGTATTATGATTCGATTTCATTTTGTTTTAGTTTTTTTCATTAATTATTTTTATTATTTAAAATTTAATACTTTAATTTTTTATTTTTTTAATTCTCATCTAATTATTTAAAATTTTATTTTCCTCAATTTTTCTATACATTCTTTTTTTCAATTTCAAACTTTAATTTTATTGTGATTTGGTCCTTTTTTATTTTTTTATTAATTATTTTTATTATTTAAAATTTACTACTTTAATTTGTCATTTTTTTAAAAATTCTCATCCAATTAATTTAAAATTATATTTATTGATAATTTTGATTTATTTTTCTATATCTATGGATTTTGGAATAAATTTTTAGAACATGATTATTTTTTCTTTTGAAAAATATATTTAGATAATTTTTAAATTATAGTGGCATGATTAGTATATATAATTTTTCTAAATAAATTTTTAGATTAAAAGTGTATTTTAAATAGTTTTTTCTCGATTTTTTTTGTAAAAAATCTCAAATTAGTTAATAAATAATTGAAAGTCAAATGTGAAAAATAAAAAAAAGATGGTTGCTCTGCTCGTGAGACTCGTATTCAAGGACTAGCCATGCCTAGTATAGAAATAAAAAATTATTTAAGGAGAAAAAAAATAGAATTCACATGTTTTATTAATTTGTTTCTTCTTTCTATAATCAAAATTAATTGAAATCAAATTTGTAATAATTTTTAGTTTAGTCTATTAACTTCAAATTTAGTCAATAGATTCCTTGCAAGTTATTTTTTTATAGTATTTTTTATTTTAGACTGAAAACTCGAATTCACTTAATATAAAATATTGAATCGTTATTTTTTAAAAAATTAACTATGCAACTATTACACCAAGCATTTACTATTTATTTATTTATTTTTGAATATTTTAAAATTATGTTTTGGCTTAACTACTCAATTATTCAAATTAATATGGTTTTTTATTTCAATATTATTCATCCGTTTGTAAATAAATATATAAAAATTAAATTCACATGTTTTCAAAAACTGATATTCTCATCAATATTAAATAAAAAAAATTATTTGTTCAATTCTATTTAAGCTTTTAATAATTTTTATTTTTATTTTTCAACACAATCTTATGAAATACTAAAGCTTTTTAAAAAAATTATTTAATTTTTTTTATAGTAAATAATCCATGGATTAACAAGGATAAATTGTTTTTGTAGAGGAAAAATTATGAAAAGCACAAATAAGAAATAGTTAAATACAAAATTTTTTTATTAAAAAATTATAAATACTTTTTTTCAACTTTGATTTCATATATTTTTATAGATTTACACCATAAAGTAGACTATCAAATTGAAATAATTTTTCTACATAATTTTATATATTTTATCCAATCCAAAGCATAACGCGGACAAAAAAACTAGTACTAACTAAATTGATATGTTTGAAAATTATGCAGACTAAATCAAAACTCCACCATAATCTTTGACCTTTAGCAATAAGTAGCGGCTTGACCCACTAAAAAATGGGTAATGGATGTTTTAAAACAAATCTAAACAAAATCCATGGATTTTCATTCTTTTTTCATCCTAAAAATGTATATTGTGGTGCCATAAACTAAATAAATTATAAATTAATCCAAATTAACTCATGAAGTATCATGTTTATTAGTCAAAACATCTTCCAAATTTAATTATAAAAAATTAAATACTCATTTCAAGACAATCTTAATCTTCACTGATCTTTCATGGTAAACTCAAGTAAATATGCATCTTTCATGACCATTTTAATTCTTCAAAAACATGTGATAAGCATGTCCTTTTTTTCTCTATTTGATTCCAATCAAAATTCAATTTCTCTTAGCAAAAATATATTTGATAGAAAATAACACATGTATATATCTAGAGAACACTCATGAATCAAATTAATGCTCTAATGGAAAAACCGACATTGAACGATGGTAAAAATCATCACTAAAAAAACCATCACTAATAATAATAACGATGATTTAAAACCATTTGAAAAAGCCTTCTTACTAAATATTTAGCGATGGTTTATTATAAATTATCGCTAATTTAGCGACGATTAATTCGTTGCTAAAAAAACCATAAAGCTGTTGCTTAACATTGTTTAGAAGGTCACGAATTTAGTAATGGTTTTACGGAATCATTGCTAAATCTGTCCCTATAAAGTGACGGTTTTTAAAAGCCGTCGCTAAATATGACTAGATTTTGCGTCGTATTTAAACCGTCTTTTTCTAATTTTTATATACTTTTAGTTAATTATTTCATCATTCACATGTCACTAATAAGAAACATAAAATCCAATCCAATTTAACAATTACAATACCAATAACAAACAAATTTATAAATATTATGAAACCTTTATAATATATAAAATTCAATAAATCAAATATATATTCAAACATCAAATTATATTAAAGTTTATTAATATTTTAGAAAAAAAATAAAAATGATAAAAAAATACGACTTGGACCATCACAAATACGATCCAAATCCAAAAAAAAAAAAAAAAAATTAAAATCTGGATAATTAACGACGGTTTGATCAAACCGTTGCTAAAAACGATCGTTTTGGAAAAATTTAGCTATGGTATTTTTCTCCCTTGCTAAAGCACCTAAAACCATCGCTAATTTTTCATCGCAAAAACAGACTTTTTATTGTAGTGACATCCGTCGCATCATCACATGCTCCTCCCGAGTATATTGCTTCAATAACCTTTAACTTTCTATGAGCTATGTAATAGTACTCTCTAGTGTTTGGATCTTTTCTTCTTGTCTAGATGTGTTGGGCTCCATTTCCTTTTAATGTGCCTTAATATTGACATGAAACTGTGATGCGATTGAACTAAAAGACGTACCGACATTATAGTAATACATCCATGAATCAAATTAACGATTAACAAAACTAGGTGATAGAAAAAAAATAATCAAAACTATGCTAATCTTTGTGGTTAAAAAAAAACATTTTAATTAGAAAACAAGGATGCCATTATTATGAATTAAAAAATCAGCAAAACTAAAAAAGTTCATACGGATCTAGATTTCATTTTCAAATTCAAACACAAACAATCACATGATTATGTAAAATAAAAAACTTGGTAGCCATTGTTGTGTACTAAAAGAAAATGTTATAGAATTAGAGATAAAAAGCCTATGGTAAAGAAAAAGATGAAACAAATTTTTTCTTTATTTTTATAATAATAAAATTAACGATAAAAATTTAAAATAATATTTACATGTATGTCTAATGTTGATAACAAAGTTTAAAACTACCTTGATTTAGGAATAAAGATTTAAAATACCATGTTTGAAGGGGAAAAAACCCCACATAGCAATATATATATATATTTATTAATATATATGATGTTTCTTAAAATTTAAATGTATTGTTGGCAAACTGAATGTTTTGACAAAGAGTTCATTCTTTTATGTATTGGTATGGATAATTATTCATGTAAGTGCCAGAACTATCCATTAATCACTATAATCTACATTAAAATAATACATACAAGGTTAATTGGTAAAATGATCCCTAAACCTTTGGTAAAATTCAACTTAATCCCTAGCCTTTTGGTTTTCTAATTTTGTACATCGACCTCTCAAATCAAAGCAATTAATCTAGATTAGATAAAAAATTTTAATTTTCAATTTGGGTGGAAAGCCTAATGGAGTTGGTTAATTACTTTGAATTGATAACTCGAGTTACAAAAATCAGAAAAACAAGAAGTTAGGGGTTAAGATGGATTTTACCAAAAATTCAAGAAATCGTTTTACCAATCAGCCTACATTAACACACACACAACACACCTTATGCATATGTAAATATTATTTATTTATTTATATATTTTGTAATCCAACACCAAACCTTAGGCATAAACAAGATAGGATCTGAAACTAAACAGACAAAACTTATGACAAAATAACAGATTTCTAATTTTTCATAAAACATAAACCTTAAAAGGTAATAGACTATATTATCACATATCGATAATATAAATTTCATCTCAAGAATGTTATTTAGAACTTTCCAAACCCCAATCACTTCCATGATCAGGGACAACATTTGAGTCATTTGCATTAGATGTTGATGCATTGCCTCTTTCTAAAGCATGTGAAGAAGAAGCACCGTTGTTGTTCTCCATAATCTTGTTGTGTAAGGCCGTTCGTAGGTCTTCAAACTTTTTCTCCAATTCAATCAACTCCTGGACGTTCAGTTCTTCTATTGGAGTATTCCACCAATCATCTTTATTAACATCTACTATTTTATCCTTCAATTTGCGACCTTTTTCCTTGATGTCATCCAATTGTCGTTCCATTTCACAGTATTTTAGGGTCAGTTCTTCAATCCTCGTTCTCCTATATGCCTCCGCAAGGGCTTGAGCGCTATCTATGTTTGATGGACACTCAAGAAAGCGATTAGTGACATGTTCAACTGAAGGATGGCTGAAAGAAAATGGCTTACCTCCAGGAGAAAAAGTGACAAATGCAATTTCTGATCCAGTTAAAGTGACAAGCTCACTAGCTTTTTTGTAGATCCCAGATCTACGCTTTGAGAAGCTGACTAATCTATCTTCTTCATTTTCAATTCTCTTCATTTCCACCTTTTGCCTTCCTCTTGTTTTCTTGCCCTCCATAATGAAAAAAAAAAAAAGAAGATACAAGACAGGATAAATGATAGAATTATACATATGATGGCTCTACATGATTTGAGATGTATATATAAGAAGAGAAGCTTTCAGTGAATTAAATGTAATTTATTACATACAGATAATAAATTGTCATTTGGAGTTGTTTATATCCATGTTATGCTTTCACTCTTAATGCATAAGTATCTTTAATTGGAATATTACATTTGAATTATGTAATTTTTAAACGGAAAAAGTTAACAAATGTCTTTAGGATACTCATTAAACATTATCTGGTTACATTCATTAGTTTCATTTTTTTAAAACTTCAAGTTAAAAAAAAGGGGAAAAAATCTAATATTCAAAGATATTAAATGAATCATATATTATATTGCAACTTTTTTTAGTGTTTATGAATATAAATTCTATTACTAAACAAGAAACTACAGGTAGATTTTAAACTATAAATGATTTTTAACAAATGCCATAATGGGACCCTTTAGGGGGAAACGTTTTAAATTTTTGGTATCCACCTTGTTCTCTTAATTGAAAATTAAAGCACACATTATTTGTTTACTAATTTAACGCAACACAAGTATACGTCATTCCAAACCAACTATATATATACCTTTTCATTAAAGGTTTGTTACTATATCATAGTTAAATATATTTTATATCAAATATCTAAAATATTCAAAATTTAAATGTGCCTAAAAGGCAAAATAAAAAGAAACTAAAAGGCATAAATATTGATGAGCATTTTAGATATTTGATATAAAACATATTTCACTATAATATAGTACAAAATATTGATGAAAAAGTGTGTTGGTAATTTAAAAAAAATAAATGTTGAAAATAACAAATTCTATTGTGAATTTATCAATATCCTTTAATTAATAATGAGTTGTTAGAAATAATATAAAATTATATTGTCGAGCCCTACACAAGGGCTTAAACTTTTCGAATAAGATGGTGTTTCTTTGACTTGATATTAGAAATTATAAAATCATATTTTGAGATATCACCCAATGATTTAAGGTTTGAGATCGATATATTTCTTTAATATGAGTTAGTTAGTCTCCTTGTTATAGTTTGTCCTTTTGTTATTATTATTATTATTATTTTTGTAATTATAACATCTCTACTTTATTAAGATGTTTGGATCGCATAATGATCATTTTTAAACAGTCAGGCTTAATCACGACCGTAAAGTGTCATAACTGTAAGGAACAATGCAACGTGTTATCATTTTTAAATTATTGTTTTTCATGCAATCAATTATGGAAATAAAGTGTATGGTAAGACTTCAAGTTAGAGTGAAATCTCAAGCAGAACATATGGATGCTCAAACTAGGCTCGTTCATGCTAAAAAATTGGTTGAACTTGGTTCGAGCACGAGCCACTGATAAATATCTTGTTCAATCATGAAATCGGCTCGTTGTAATTACCACATCTGTACTTTATTAAGATGTTTGGGTCACATAATGTGATTCATTGTTTAATTTTAAACAGTCTCAGGCTTAATCGAGATCGCTAGGTGTCTGAACTACAAGAAACAATGTAACGTGCTGTACTAAATGAGTGGTAGCTCTCTTCTATATTGTAGTTATGGATAAATTAGGGTAGTCCAACAAATTATTGTTTTTCATGCAATTAATTATGAAAACAAAGTGTATCATAAGACTTCAAGTAGGAGTGAAATCTTGAACCAAATATATGGATGCTCGTCTAATTCATGCTAGAAAATTGATTGAACTGGGTTCGAGTAAGAGCCATTTATAAATATCTTATTTAATTGTGAAATTAGCTCGTCGTAGCATATATATGGCAAATTTGAAATAAATTCATTGTGTTCGACTATCATTTCAGTCTTAGAATATATAGTGAAAACCATGCTCAAGTTCCCAAAAACAAAACAATATAATAATTTGATCCTTTTTTGTGCTGCAACTTTTTTCTTTAGGGGAGCCTTATCATTTAAAATTGAGATGTATACACTATATATACATTAATTTTTAAATTTTTTCTCAATCTAGTATATGAATTTTAATTTTTTTTATTTTGGAGTATTGATTTTTTTTTAAACTCGTCAATTAAGTAATTTCATCAATTTTTTCATTCATTGATAATGTGTCTCGTTATCTTAAAATACCAAGTTATAATTTTGCCTCTTTTTTTCGCAATCGAATACATGGATTTTAATTTTTTTCGTTTGACTAAATCAATTTTTTCAAAACAACTAATCAAGCATTTTCATTAATTTCTTCGTTAACTAATGAAATTTCTTCATAAATTAATTTACCATTTATAAATTTAATAAAAAAGAAAAAAACACACACACACACACACACACACACACACACATATATATATATATATATATATATATATATAAAACCTCAAACTAAACTTAATTAGGTTTAGGCATGAAAATTAAAGAAAAATCCAAATGTGGAATTTTTTTATCTAGAAAATTTATTATTTGTTAGCATTTGAAGAGAAAGTTTTCTCCAATTACAAGAGGACAAAAATATAATTTAGTATTCTATAGGTAACGAACCCGTTATCATGAGTTAATGAAAAAATTGATACAAATACTAGTTGATAGACAATTTTGAAAAAATTATACTAAAAAAAAATTAAAACCCATGTACTTTATTAAGAAAAAAAAAGGAGAAAATTATAATTTAGTATTTTGAAGGTAACAAACATATCATCACTTAATGAAAAATTGACAAAAATATTTAATTGATAGTTTTAAAAAAAAATTGATGTGCTCAAATGAAAAAATTAAAATCTATATACTTGATTGAAAATAATTAAAAATTAGTCTACTTATAGTGCAATTATCCCTTCAAAATTCATTAAAGTATGAAAACATAAATGATGCAATACAATTGGTAAGTAGGAAAGGAGAAATTTTATAATACATCGAGAGTAACTAGTGGCATGTACGGTAGTTACTACATGGGTCTACTTTGAAAAGAGAGATAGACATATAAAAAAAGATAGAAATTACATCTATACCCATTAAAAGTGTTAAGAAGATTTTCACATCCGCTCAAATTTTTTTATTTTCTCTCTCCGTTTCTCTCTCTTTTTTGTATGTCTATCTCTCTTCTTAAAGTGGACCTATGGAGTAAGCTACTATACATGACACTAGTCACTCCTTGTGTATTATAAAATTTCTCAACGAGGAAGGGTTTGAATTCAAACATCGTAGATAGACTAAATATCTACATGGGGTGCATACGGAAATAAATGTGTTTTCATAAACGACAACTAAGCATGATCATACATTCTTCAAAAAAATTATGGCTCAAGGATGCATATTGGCTCGTTGGAGCACCACCCACGGCCAATGAGGATAAGAGTGGTAGAGTCGACGTCAGGACGAACTGAAAAGTTTGTTTATCCTCAACTTAATTCTCCCGCGCCACAATTCCTTTTTTTTTTTTTTTCTTTGGATCAGATGGAGAGTCATAACTTTAGACAACATAATTAATTAGTATAATATTTTGAGAAAGCTATCCCCAGATATGTTCTTAAAGTAGTTTCATACAAACACTAAATATATTAGAAAAATATGTGACACGAAAAGGTAAAGAAAAAGCAAGAGATGTTAAAGCCTGTATTGTTTTCCTGTGAAACATAAACAGGCTGGGTTTTTGTTCGAAAAGCCTCGCTCCTCCTTTAGCTGGTCCTGTATCTCGTCCTTAATTCCCTTCCCTTTCCTTGCGCTGACTCGCCCTCTTTAGGCCAATTATTTGCACTTCACACCTTGATTTTCGCCTTGTTGTCAACTGCAATAAAGGTCAAACAATAACAGTAACAAGGAAAAAAAAAACAAACGAGGGAGGAGAAGCCTAGTATAGTAAAAAGAAGGGTCGAGATGAGGTGGAGAGGATCCAAGGGTTGAAATTAAAAGCTCGAAAGGGCTATATAAACGAACAAATCATAACAAAAGGGGAGGCTTTTTTTTTCGGTTTAGGGTTTTGGAAAGAAATCATACTGTTGTTTTTTTTTCTTTTCTCAATCTTTGGCAACCTTCTCTTCTTCACGTGGGAAAGGAAGGAGATTTCATCCTTGAACTTTTCTCCTTATTACAGCATCCAGATTCTGCCCATAGGAGCTTCAAAAGGTAAAAAATTTCTTCCAAGGCTTCCTTCTCTTTCTCTCTCGAAAATTTACCCTAGATTGAAAGGATTTGGTGAAGAACAATTTTAGCTCGAATTTCATAGATATACGAGGGAGGAAGATAAATTTTTCGAAGCTAAAACCCACACAAATCTCAACAGAGGTTGGGGGAGGACATTTTTTTAGTTGATGAAGCCATTAACGCGCGTTTAAGCTCATTTTCAAAACTGAAGGGAAGGTTTTTATTATTATTATTATAGTCCTCAGAGTTATAAGAGTTTTTCATTTTGGTAAAAACAAAGTCTCCTTGCGCTTAATTGGGTCCCTAGTGTGTGTGGATTAAGGGGTGAAATTGATAGAGTTTTGATCCTAGGGTTAGTTTCAATTTTCATTCTTTTTGATTGGTCTGCTTTAATTATTTTTATCTAAAAATTTTAGAGTTTGTGCACATGTTTGTTCTTAGTTTGTGTTTTGAATATTGTAATTTTATAAGTCCACTTGCTATTTATTTATTATTCTTTTAATTATTAGTGTGGTTTGTTTCAAAAATTTAATTATTGGTCCATTGTCCGATTTCATTTTAATAAGAAATTTTTAGGGTTTGTACATGCATTTATCCTTGGCCTGCGTTTTTAAATTTTGTAATTTTAGTAGTCTATTTTCAAGTTAATTACTATTTATTTACGATTCTCCATTATTTTAATTACTAATGTGGATTGTTTCGAAAATTTTATTTAGTCCAGGGTCCAATTTTATTTTAATCATAAATTTTTAGGGTTCATACATATGCTTTTATTTATTTATTTATTATTATATTTTTTAGAATTCCATTTGTTATTTATTTTCTATTCATTTATTATTCTGCCACTATTTTAATTATTAGCATAGGTTGTTTCGAAATTTAATTATTTGGCCTAGTGTCCGATTTCATTTCAATCAGAAAATTTTAGGGTTTATACATATACTTATCCTTAGATTTTTTATAAAAAAAAAACAATAGTAATTTATGGAGTCCATTTGCTATTATTATGAAAATTTATTTCTTATTCTATCAATCATTTTAATTATTAGGGAGGTTTTTTTCAAAATTTAATTAGTTGATTCGAGTGTCTAATTTCATTTTAATATGATTTTTTAGGATTCATGCATATGCTTGTCTCTAGTTTTTTTTTTTAAAAAAAAATCTTGTAATTTTAGAATTCTATTTTCTATTTATTTATTATTTTGCCATTATTTTAATTATTTGGTCCTATGTTTGACTTAATTTTAATCTAAAATTTTAGAGTTTGTATATATACTTATCGGGGTTTGCATAACTTTTTTGTCTTCCGTGTGTAGTCCTAAGGCATTCTTGGATCAACTTCATCTTTTCGGTAGTAAGTCTGAATTAGTTCGGCCTTAAGGGTTCCTTTTTCCTAGCTTTCGCCTAGTATATTAATGATCTATCATTTTTTGCCATACAACGCCTCATACGGTGTCATACCGATATTAGAATGATAACTCGTTATTATACGAGAATTCAATTAATAGCAAGTGATCATCCTAACTACTTTTTAGATCCATCACACATGCTCTAAGCATATCCTTTAAGATTTGGATCGTCCTTTATGACTAACCATCTTTTTGATGATGAAATGTCGTACTCGAAGTTTAATCTCATACCAAGTGCCTTTTGTAATTTCCTCAAGAATCGAAAAGTAAAATGAGTACCTCAATCTAAAATGATAGAGACCAGAATACCACGTAAGGACACTATCTAATCAATGTATAATTGGGCTTATTGAGCATATCCATAGATGGTCTTTACGGGTAGAGAATGAGCGGACTTAGTCAATCTATCCATAATATGGAATCATATTCTCCTTGGGTTTGAGGAAACTCATTACAAAGACCATTGTTACTCTCTTCTAATTCCACTTCGATAATGACAACTCCCGTAACACTCATGTTGACATCCGATGTTCATATTTTACTTACTAACAAGTTAAACATCTTGAAACAAACTCCATAATATCTTTCTTCATTCTAGTCTATAACGATCGTCACGAAGATGTTTATATATCTTGATATAACCAAGATATACGGAATAGGTTATACTATGAGCGTCTATCAAAATCTATTCTCTTAGCTCCAAATTCTTTGGCATACACAACCTTTAATGAAACTATAAAGTACCTTTATTATTAACTTTAAAACCTAGACTTTTTTCTTTTTGCATCTTAGTAAAAATATCTTGTATCTCTTCATCATTCACTTGAACCTCTCGAATCTCGATCTATCAAAACCGGTCTAACTTCAATATAGACCAAAAGATTACTTGACTCACTAACTTTAAACACCACTCCAAAATCTCATAATTTATTCACTTCCACTGCCAATGGCCACTTCTCCTCCTCTAAGTGAGACAAGCTCCCTGCTGACTTCCTAGTCAAGGCATTGGCACAATATTAGCTTTACTCGGGTGATACTAGATAGTATAATCATAATCCTTAAGTAGTTCCATCCAACTCCACTGCCTTAAATTTAGTTCTTTCGGATCAAATATGTACTTCATACTTTTATGGGTCGTGTAGATCTCACAAGTCTCTCTATATAGATAATGCATCTAAATCTTTAAGACAAAAAACACTACTCGCTAATTTTAAGTCACGTGCGGGGTAGTTATGTTTATATTTTTTCAGCTACCTCGAAACATAAGCTACTATGCTACCATGCTCTGTATCAACACACATCCTAGCCTTACTATCAAGGCATCACAAAACACTAAAAATCCATCACTTCCCGAGGGTAAGGTAAGGACCGATACCGTGGTTAAACACTTAGTCAACGATACTATAATTTTTTAGAAGTCTTACACAAACCTTCGATAATACCTAGCTAGACCCAAAAAGTTACGAATTTCAATCATCAAAGTAGGGCTTAGCCAATAACTTATTGCCTACACTTTCTTTGGGTCAATTATAATCCCTTCTTTAAACATAATGTGTCTTAAAAATATCACATTCTTTAACTAGAATTCACACTTCAAAAACTTAGCATACAACCTCCGATCCCTTAATATTTGCACCACTCGCCTTAGATGATTACCATAGTTTCTTTTATTATTAGAGTACAACAAGATGTCATCAATGAATACTATCACAAAACGTGTCAATAAAATGATGAAAGACCTTGTTCATCAAGTACATAAAAGTCGTTAGAGCGTTGGTAAGGCCGGACGACATCATTAAAAATTCATAATGGACATACCACATCCTAAAAGTAGTTTTAGGAATGTCCTCCCTCTTAATCCTCAACCGATAGTATCCGAACTCAAATCAATTTTAAAGAAATATCTTACACCTTACAACCGATCAAACAAATCATCAATTCTTGGTAATGGATACTTATTTTTTACCATCACTTTCTTCAGTCGACGGTAATCAATGCATAACCATTAACTTTCATCCTTTTTCCTAACAAATAAGATTGGAGCACCCCATAGAGAAACACTAGGTCAAATAAAACTCTTATCCAACAAGTCCCGAAGTCGAACCTCCAATGCCTTCAATTCAACTAGTGTCATTCGATAGGGAGGTATAGAAATAGGTTTGATACCGAAAAGCAATTCAATACTAAACTCGTATTTCTTTATTTGGAGGTAAACCAAGTAGCTCATCCGAAAATATATCGAGAAACTCCTTAACGATTGAGACTTGATTCAAACTAACTACATTATCATTAGTCTCCTTCACATATGCCAAATAGGCCACACACTCATTTCTCATCATCTTATTTGCCTTAATGGCGGATACTAAGTTAGAGGGTGCTACACTCCGCTCCCCCTAAAAAAAATTCATCTTCTCCTAAGTCCTCAAGATACACCACCTTACTATAGCGAGTCTAACGAAGCATGATAATTCGCTAACTAGTCCATTCCTAGAATCATATCAAAATTATTCATCTCAAATAAAATCAAAGCTACAAGTAAATTCTTACCCATCACCAATACATCACAGCTTTTAAACATTAAATCCACTATCATGCATTCTCTCATTGGTGTTGATACCATCGAAACTGCTATAATATACATGGACTCACACTCGAATATCTTTGCGAATATGATGACACAAAAGAATGGATTGCCCTCGAATCAAATAGTACTCTTACATAAAAGAAGACTTGAAGGATACCTAACACAGTATCATTAGATGCCTAAGCATCTTGTTAGGTGGAGATGTGATGAAATATATTATGTGAATAATAGGAGCATAAAAGATGTTATTGCATTAAATTTTGTTTGAGAAAAGGATTATGTAATTCAAGATAAATTACCAAAATTCTTTTATAATGTTTAAATTTGATGCCATATGCATTTTTAATGTGATGGTGTTGGAGGTATTTGTAAAGCATTTCTATTATACAAAAAGTTATAATGATGCTTATGAAATATTTGAAAAATATATTGAAAAAATTGATGAAAGTTGTTACACTCCTATTGTACAATTAAGATATACTAATGTTTTAATGGCATTGTCCGATAAATGGAATAAGAGACAACCCCGTTATATAATTAAGGTACGAGTGATATTGTTTGACAAGACAATTAATGATAACTTAAAAAATTTAAATCTCTAGCTAAATATGACTTTCTTATTGTGTAAATGAGGGATAATAATGTCAAATTTGTAAGAGAAATTAGAGATTGAAAAATGTCTCTTTTTATTTCATCAAATCATATTCAACGTTTTCTATTGTATTGGAAAATACAATAATGCCATCATGCTTTCTCATGGTAATGATGGTGTAAAAAATAAATAAAAGTAGATTTACCGTTGGCTCACATATATGTGAATGAAACTTTGATTAGATAAAAGCCCAAGCCAATGAAAAATTAAGTGGATGTTATGTTTTGTTTAAAGCAAAAATAACAATAAGGAAAAATTATTACCACCTATCTTTGCACCGACAAATTGATTAAGTTTTTCTTACCTCATCCCTTATGTATATATGCTGAACATTATGAGATGAAATCATTAACTAAAGTCAAAATATTAGATGCTACATCAAAGAGATGAGACTAAATCTATAAAAAAATAAAATCACCTACGCGGATACACTATTTAAGGATTGAGGATCTCAAAAACTAAGTTCAAGGAAAAGAATGAGTATAGAGTGATTTTATTATATATATAATTATTTGAGTTATAATACTTATATATTCATCCATATGGTGTAATGCATGAATCTCATAATAATATATATAAAAAAGTTAAGTTTCTTTAGAGAAAATTTTAATGTGGTCCATAGTTCTTTTTTAGTGAGATGTTAAAGTTATTAATAGACACAACTATATAAGCGAATAAGTGGAAACTCTTCTTATGAGAATAATACCGATTCTCTATAATACTTATAGAAGTTGGGATCAAGCACAAGATAGTAATTGTTTCCTTTGAAACTCCTTGCAAAGTATCTAAATATAGCATGTCCGATACGATATTTATTTTACTAAAAAGCCTTAGTACAAGACAATGTTTACTAATGGTTTGATAGCAATATTGTTGAAATACTAAGTATTCAAACCATTGCTATTATGTATGTATGTATTATATTCGTTTTCCTACCCAAATCATAGAGTTAATATGTTATAAAAAAAACATGTAGGGGATTTTAGGAATATTTTGTATTGAAAACCTTATAAATTATTTTAAAAAAATATTTAATCATTTTTTTATAATAATAAAAAAGGTAAAAAATATCCCATTCATTGTTTTAGCTATTTTTTACTATTTTTATTTATAACAATTATCGTCTTTATAACATCATTTTCTCTTAAGAACTATATATACGAGTCTTTGTTGTTTGACAAGAAATATGGTAGCATCAAAGAAAAATTAGCTTCATTGCTTCTTTTTCGTTTTAGTCCCCTTTAAAAGGATATATAATTACATATGTTATTTACTTAAGTAAGAGTTATATTATTATATTTTGAGTTTCGAGCCATACAAGCACTCGCAAACTTGTTAAGTCACAAGAAAATTATTGAACTTGTTGTATTTTTGAGACAGGGATCAATACAAATTTGATCCGTTGCATTAGAAATTTCTTTAGACGGTGCAAATAATTTGGTTGTGTCTCCATACTGGTCACTTAAAAAATTTGGTAAAACTATTTTCATTTTTCGACTATCCGTATATGAAAAAACATTGTAACATGATTTTAATGTCTATTTTTTCTAATTCTAATGATCAAGGAAAAAAGTTTCAATTTTTTTTATCTATGTTAATTTATAATGAATTTATTTATTTATTATGCAAATTTTTATTATTTAATTATGTTTTTATTTATGTGCTAGTAACAACATGATGTAAAATAAATGAGGATGGATATCAGGTCATTATTCTAATTCTTTACCTGATCTTTTTGTATTTTTTTCGGAATCCTAATCTAAATTATAAAATAAGTAAGATTTAGAACATAATGTTTTATTTTCTTAAAACTTGAGAGGATGCAAATCCTAAATATGGAAAAGATGAAAATTGCCCACAAGGTAATTAACGCGGATAAATGAATTAGAAAGAGCCCAATCCACCACTTTTAAAATTAAAAACAGAATCCTTCGAGGAAACCAGTATAGGTCCACGAAGCCCATCATTATTCATCAAAAAAAAAAACACGAAGTACCAACCGCGTAACAGGTCCCCGTAGCCGGAGAGAATTACCGGAGATCAACTCGCCTGGCTCAAATTCTTGAGGTCAGTCTCTTTCTTTGATTTCTCTCTCTCTCTATTTCTCTCTACTGAACTATGATTTTACCAAATACGCAGCTCTCTTTCTTTCTCAGATAGAAATTAAATAAAATCGGCGAAAACGTGAAAAGACAAGACAAAACCAGAAAAGAAATGGCTGAGAAATTGGCTCCAGAGGAGCGCCACAGCTTCGTCCACGACGGTCCCCACCTCTCATTCTCTGCGTTTTTTTATTCTATTTCCTCTTGATGATATTCTTTCTGATTTCTGATATTTGTGCGTCTGCGATTTTTGTTTGTTCAGGTAAAACCGTATTTGAGTGGGATCAAACCCTCGAAGAGGTAAATATTTACATAAATTTACCGCCAAATGTTCACTCTAAACAGTTCCACTGCAAGATTCAGTCCAAACATATTGAAGTTGGCATCAAAGGCAACCCTCCTTATCTAAATGTTAGTTTTCCTTTTTCATCTTTCATTTTTTTAATTTCATTGTTGTTCTAATACCATGTAATTTCTCTTTTTAATTGTTATTTAAGAAATACTGTTTGTTTGATGTGCATAATATTTTCATTGATTTTCCAGCATGACCTCACTAGCCCAGTCAAAACTGATTCTTCCTTCTGGACTTTAGGTACTTTACATGTTCTCTTATTTGGTAATTTGGTATTGTCATTCATGGATTTGTATTCCATTTTGCTGGGAAATGTGAGTTTTCTGTTGGTTTAACTTTTTATGTTCTGTGTTGTGTGTAAAATTGGGCTATTTTTGGTAATGGAAGAGGATGATATAATGCACATAACACTGCAAAAGAGGGACAAGGGTCAGACATGGGCTTCGCCGATATTGGGTGAGGGTCAACTTGATCCTTATTCCTCTGATCTTGAGCAAAAGCGTCTTATGCTTCAGAGATTTCAGGAAGAGGTGAATTACCACAACTTGTCTAAGTATAATGGACATTAAAGTTTGAGTTTTTGAATTTCATTTGGTTTGCCTGATCTTTAATGCATTTGACTTGTTTATAAAGTGTATTGATAACAGATTGCTAACATTGTTTTCTGCCTTAGAAGTTTGTACTCTTTTTTTTTTTAATGTCAAAATTAAATCCTGTATTTGTGAGTTGTGCCCAAGTGTCTTAATAGCAAAAACTCTTTCATTAATCTTTTTTTACTTGCGTGTACCTTCAATGCTGGTCTTTCAAGCAGCTGCAGAATTTTATATGTGAAACTAGTTTTAAGATTGTGGTGTGATGGTTTCTCTCATGGTCAGGATATATAGCGATTCACAAGGACTTTTGCCAAGTATATGCTAGGTCGAATTGTGAGCAAATCGCTAACTCGCTTTCATGTTAACTTCATGCAAATGCAAAGTGACTGCTTTTACTTTCTATGTTCACCATGTTTGGACATGGGGAAAGTGGAAGCATAGGGAATCGTCTTGCCCAATTCAAGTATTTGCGTAGTAGGCTATGTCCAGTGTAGAGAGTAGGTGATACTGATCAAAACAAAATGCATTAGGGAACAAACAATTTGATATCTGAAATTAGCATTTTATCTTATCACCTTTGGTTTTGATTCATTCCTGTTATTACAATGATGTTTATTTGATGGACCACCCATGGATTAGAATAGCTATGATTTTCATTACTTTGGTAATTATGTTCATGTCATGTTTTTTTGCATCTTCCCTGTGTGAACTGTGTTTCTGAGACAAGATTACAAATTTTTCATGTTATGTATGAGCTGTGACTATAAGCTTGTTGTGTCCTTATTAACTATGTCAATGACATTATTCTATTTGTTAATAATATTTTGTTTATGAATCAATTTTGTTCTGTTAAACTTACTTAATGAATTTGCATTTCTGCAGATAGTGATCTTTCTCCATATTTAAGATTTTTACTCTTTCAAGAATTTTCCACAAGAAATTTTGTTTTCCAACTTGTTCTAATTGCTGAATATTTCTCTATGCAGAACCCTGGTTTTGATTTCTCACAGGCTCAATTCACTGGGAACTGCCCCGATCCAAGAACTTTTATGGGTGGTATCCGCAATGGTTGACAATATCAGTGTGCCTTCATTAGCATGTCATGAAATCCTGATAATCTTCCGGTAAATGTCACGATGGATTGTGTTTCTCCCTTAAGTCTTGAGACTTCAGTTAGCTTCTTAGTCTTGTAACAATATTTGTAATAAGCAGGTGAAGATGTGGTCACTTTGCTTCTTCTACTTCATGTTTCTTGCTTGTTCAACTGTTAATCGAAGTATTTTTGTTGTATCGATCTTTCTCCCAATGTGCTTTGTTGATCTAGTTAAAAATCCCTAGTCTCACTTATTTGGGCTAGAGAAGCAAATTTACCTACCCAAATCAGCCTTTCAGAATTGAAGCAAAGGGAATCGACAGCTTTTATGTTGCATAACATGTGGATTTGTTGGGAAAGCATTAATTAATCAAGAATGGAGATACTAACATTCAAGTAGATCGGAAATTAGGCTGGCTTCTTTTCGAACATGAAACAGAAGGTGAAATGTGCTACTTACAGCTTGATTAAAATGTTCCTTTAAGCACCTGAATCCTTGGGCATTAATTTTGAGCCTCGATTAATTTCAGCTTAGTCAGGGCAGTGCTGCAGCACGGGAAAACAAGTTTGAATTTGCTTGAGCACAAACTTAAGAATTTTGTGGAGCCAATTTTAATCAAATATGCCAAATGCGATTCCCACAGTGGACTCATACTTTTAGATTGCAAAATGGATAAGAAAATGGACAAATGGTACACTGCATTACCTTCTTCTGTTCTAATGTCCGTGGCCTTTCGGTAATCGAAGTCGCATTAATTCTCTCCTCCTTTATGGTTTTGATGCATTACTCTTCGACTTGCAACCATTTCCCACTAACTAAAAAGGCCGCATGATATTTAAAGAATGAAGGTTAGTCGGGTCCATTTTAATGGCTGGAAATGCATAGGAATCCAATTCAAAAGTATCTTATTATGACAAAGTTATGATTCAGTTTGTACAAAACTAGAATCACATTCCTGAACTTATTACAGCCATTGTTAGTGGAGAAGCGTGTTTGTTTTAATTACGGTGCTTAAAGCATGGTTTGCATTAAGCGAATTATCCTGCTCAAGTAGTGGTGGTAATTTCTTGTCGAAAGTTGATCAATAGGGTTGCAGGATTTTCTTCTCTCGAAAGATGGCCGGCAACCGTTATAACTTAGAAGACATGGTGGAATAACGTAGTTGAAATGTTCATGTTTTGTATGTAGGATATCCTTCTGCTTCTCTTGAAAGCAAGCACATGTAGGACATCCTTGAAGAATGGTTCTCGGAGAAAAAAAAATGGGGATAAATTGCAAAACCTTTCCCTGAAATTTGGACTTGGGAGGTTTAGTCACTTTCTGCCCTAAACTATAATTTTTCAAATACAAATATACTTCTTGAAGTGTTGTGGTAATGTCCTTGGAGGAACCTCCTCTGAACTGAACTTAGTTATTATGCAATCACAGAGTCAGATTAGACGTGAGAGGCCGATTGATCCCTTAGATACTTTAGTTCGACAAAGTCTTTAAGAAGATAAGGACAAAAAAAGGGTGTGTGTGAGTGATGTGGGTATGTACCTTTGAAGATGATGCTACCATTTATCTTTTATATGCTATTTCGATGGGCCTACTCTCCATTTATTTGCTCTCCAAGTATCTTCTATAGTTTCCTTACCTGATAAGAACGTACCGAACTTTTTTTCTGAGGGGGGTCTATTTACCAATATCAATACTTTTTCAAGGTTTTCATTTCTTTTCCATTTTACACCTTCTCTTAAAATCAGTTGAGATATTTAACGATTGAAAATCATAACTAAAAAGAATTTACCAATCTCAAGAATATTGCAACAGTTAAAGTTATTATTAAAAAGATCTTATTAAATTATATTATGCCACATGATATAGAATATGAAAATAGTATTTTCTAGTTGAGGTTAAAAGTAGGCTCATAATACAAGAAAATTAGCTTTAGTGGAAGAAGTTTTAATCGCTTAATTAAATAGTTTTAATTTTGAGTTTTTATATATATTAAAAACTCATTGCGTAATCGTATTTGTCTTATACATCCGATCAAACAATAACCGATTAATTTAGATTTTTAGGCTTGGAATTCCTTGGAGATCCAACAAAAAATGTTAGCTCATATTAACTCATTTTAACCGTATGAAACTTTTTAAGAGGTGAGAGGAAACTTAAGAAAGTTATTTATTCTCTATGTTTCAAAGTGATAGTCTTTTTTTTATATACAATTTAAAAATTTTATTAATTATAATGTCATATCATTATTTTTTAATGATACTTTTTAAAATACTTATTTAATAGCAAATATAAGAGGTACTTAACTTTTTTTTTATCAACTAAGAGTATTTAATATATATATATATTAAAAACTTTATAGAACATATATAAATAAAAAATAATCTTTTCGTAACAAAGAAAGTAACATTTAATGTTCAAAAGGAAACCACCGTTTGAAGTTGTAACGCCCCGCCCCGATCGAATTTTTACTACCCAAGTAGAGTACTGGACGAAGCGCGTTACACCGACATACCCTAAACTCTAAGTAATTTTCTTATGATATTCTTAGGACTTTAACGAGTACATTACGTATATAACTCCTTAAGATAAAATTTACATAACATAATTAAATACATTAATAAAACATTATAGGCAATATTCAATTTCTTACGAACTCCATACCCCAAATTTATAGACAAAATAAAAACTAATATATGGTGCCTCACATGAGCCAATTAAGAGAAGCCGACCGCATCCGTATCAACTTGTCCTTTTTTTGTCAAGACATAAAAAAAATAACAACATGGTGAGCCGAAGCTCGGTAAGCGGGGTGATGCATGTGATATGCAATGTTGTTTTGACTTCCCACCATACTCATAAATTTTAATCTCGGGTACCACAGGTATTAGCCGATCTACTCTATTTATCATCCGGTGATCCGCAGATCACCTTCTGCTACAACGGAATTATCCCTCGTTGTAACTACCGTTAGCGGGAATCCATCGTCTAACGGTGCAAGCACACAACTTGATTTCATCCAGATGATCCTCGGATCATCTTCTCGCTACAACGAAATTATCCCTCGTTGTAACCACTATTAGCGGAAATCCATCGTTTAATAGTGCAGGCACACGACCTAGAGTATTGGACTACTAATACCCACTTATTCCAATTAGGTTATCAAACCTAGATGTATAAACCGTTTCTCAATCAATTGACTTGTCTTAAACCACCCACTATGCACATGATGCACGTTATGACATATTTAATCACATTCAACCAAATTCGGGTACCAACCCTTCATTCTCATGCCATACTCATGGTCCAACTCACACTCGAAATTTATCCATTGCTCACATACCAATCATGATACTCACAGCGGGAACACAATCTCCGCTCATTAATATTGTTCATTAGGTTCATTAATATTTAAAAGAAGGTCCAAGTCCATTTAATTTTATCCAAGCCCATTAACTTTATCCTAGGTCCATTGACTCTATTTAATTCCATTTTATTTAGTCCAAGCTCATTTAGTTTATTCCAAATCTATTAATTTTGTCAAAGTCTAACTTTTTTGGTTTTAGGGTTTATTACCGGGCAACTCCTAATTGAGTAAATAATTTTCTAATTTCAGAACATAATTAAATCTTACTCATTTTATTTTAGATACTAGACATATTTATTTATAACATATCCAAAAAGTAGGTCTAAATACCAAGTACACAATTAATTACAAATTTTTGAAACTTAGGGAGCAATCTGCCTAATAGTGGTTTATCTAGAGCTATCCATACTAAATCGGGTATAACTCCTTGTTCACGAATCCAATGACCAAGAAATTTTAAAGGGAGTTAGTTTAAACATAGATGAACAACTTTTATGCTTTAAGTTTCACCTAGAAATCGATCTAAAATCCTTGAATATACACCCCATAATTCGGACAGAATTGACTCCTTATTAACACTAATTTATTAGTTCATTCCAATCCAACTTTAAACATGTTTTAGTTCACTTAAATTTGGTCCAAGTTCAATCCAACCCATCACCACATACTTGGACATTTTCAAAGCAACATAAACATCATAAATCATCACAACAAGGCATCCATACATAGATTTATTCTAAGCATCAAGCATATAACTATTGAAAATTATTACAACCCATGAAATAAACACTAACAAAATAACTTAAAAAAAATAATTTAAGACATTAATCAACCAAAATAAATGAAACCTACTTACCTCTTTTAAGTTTGATTAGAATTTCTTTAGCTCTTTTTCTTTCCTTTTTCCCTTTTCTTTCTCTTTTCTTTCTTTCTCTCTTTTTGCTATTTTTCTCTCTTCAATTTGGCTTCTCTTTTGAATTGTGGATGGCTACGATTTTTGACCTAAAAATGGCAGCCATTTAACCCTCTCTTTCCCTTATATACCCACCTTTTATCCTCACATTTATTTATATCATAAGTGTTAAAATTTAATTAGGCCAAATGTAAAGTGGAGGAAGCTTGGAAGGCAAAGCTGGCATGTTTTGGAAGTCAAAGGTGATGATTTGGCTTCTAAGCATTTAATTCAAGTGCTTAGGTGGCTAAAGAAAAGTTAGGATAAATAAAAAAAATATTAGTAAGCTGGGTTAATGTAATTAGACAAATTTCTTTCATCAATAATTCAGAAATTCCATTTTTAAAATTCAGAATTTCTTTTCCCCCAAAATTCCAGCAGTGTTTCCTCCTAACCCATCTGTACTAAAATATGCATAACTCTTTCTATATGTATCCAAAATTTATGAAATTTTATATAGAGATAGTAAACACATAGAAAAACAACTTTTATTCTTTACGTTTTTCTCAAAAATCATTCTAACAGCATCAAATAAATCTCACAAGATTCGGGCAGATTCTTCTCTCAAAATTCCAGCAGAATGCATTTCGAAACAACCCTCACTATAATTGGTATAACTCTTAATGTATAGGTCCAAATATTATAAAATTTTATACAGGCATATTAAACACATAGATGAACAACTTTCATTCTTTAAGGTTGACCCAAAAATTACTCTAAAGGTCTCAAATAATTCACACAAAACTCAGGCAGAATATAATCCTTAAAACACTAATTTTGCATATTTGATTTCTTTAATAATTAAACCATTAATCTTAAGCACAATAACTTTAATTTAACATAAATCACATATTATAAGCATTAATTTCTCATGATGAAATGAGAATTATACTTACTCTTAATATACATATATATAGAATTATTCTAATACACGTCGCATTACGGATAAAGGTTTTTACGGGGGTTACGAAGTGACGGGCCAATTAGGCCGGGGAAAAAAAATACTTTACACTAGTTAAAACCAAAATGTAAAATGTTTGCACGTTATTATTACTATGCTGATACCACTATAGATACATCAACTCGACCGATAAATGCAATTATTTATGTTGAGCTAAGTTTAACAACCAAGAAGAAAATAGATAGGACGATGACATAAGAATTCTATTGGAAAGTATAAATAAATTAGAGTGAAAATATAAATTAGATTTCAGGAGAAAATAATCAAATTAAGCACATATAACAATTAAAAGAATATAAAATAAATCAATTACAAGAATATAAATACAAAAACATCAAATTTATGTAAAAAAAACTTTTTCTATTGTAGAATGAAAAGTTATAGGAATAACTTCAAAATCATCTACTATAATCAAGAAAGCAATACAATTAATCAATTTTTTTCACGAATTTGAGAAATAAAAAATATTGACAATAATACAAGCTATTTTTCTAAATAAATATGTCTCACTACGAAAATTTAAAATTTATGAATTCTTTGTATTTTTACAAAATTCAATATTGGTTTAGATCACTACTTTCAATATTGTAATTTTTTATAATTGTAGTATCAAAAATCAATAGTAGAAAAAATCTCAAGTATTTTGTAAACCAAAAAATCATTACTTTCTTATGATAAAATAACGTCATTTTTAAAAGAAAACAAGAGTTTTTCTTACCTCTTTTGTTACTCTTTTTTGGTAAGAGTACATAAAAAACAAATTCTTCTTTTTATATGAATGTATGGCTAAATAGGAAAAACGACAAAAAAAAAAAAACTTTTTGCTTCAAGTATTACAACAGTTATTTTCCTATTTAATTTTCATGAATTATGGTAAAATCACTCATGGACTGAATCTATAATATAATGCCAGTATACTGTCAATTGAGAAAGTAAAAAAATATGGTTTCAAATTGATTTTAAAGGAAAAATAGCCAAACCTAATTACAAATGGATTACTTTTGGAAAATATATATACATAGACAAGATGATAACATGAAAATGTTTAGTTTAAAGATCAATTTGGAAAATTTTTAAAATTTTAGGGATATTTTATATTTTAGTGAATTATGAGCACACCACAATCTAACACTAAAATGATAATTATTACGTTTATATTCTCTAAAAAGACATTATAGTATATCTTAAACAGTTTTTTATACAATTGTGTGTCTTAACTTTTCAAATTTGAATATGGTATAATGTATGAGATTTTACAATTTGCTATGCAAATTCATATAATAAAATAAATAAATAAATAAGAAGAAGAAGAAGAAGAAGAAGTAGTGAAGGAATTTTAAACAGCACAACTGCTAATGAAGGGATAACGGAATGATTAATTAATCATTAAAATCCACCTATGAAACGACACACACAAACACGCTGGGGACATGTTTGGTATTTGATAATGGGTTTATCCTATTTATTTGGTCCTCGTATTCTTCAAAATTTTTTGATCGAGTTCTTTTATTTTTTTAACTTTATTAAAACCCTCTGTTAATTATTCATCTGACGTGAAACATTAAAATTATTAATAATCAACCACAAATTGACATGTGGTGTTATGGTCCTAAAAAGCAATAAAATTTAAAAATATATATATTAAAAACTTATTTTAATAATAAATAAATAAATAAAATAAAAGGCTAAATTCCCCACCGCAGCTCCCATTATTTCTCACTCCACTTCTCTCCTTTCGTGAAAGTTACAAGAACCAACTCTCCAGGAGTGATAGAAATTATCAAGCTTGAAGTTTTTCATTTCAATTTTCTATCCATACAGAGCAGATCCATTTCCATGTCCTCCCTTCTCCAGTTGATTAGGGTAGGGAAAAATTTTCACCTAGCATGAACCCAAATTTATTATCAACAATTGTTTGACTAAGTTGATTGGAATTTTTAAAGACTATTTACAAGGAACGTGATTTTTAGGCTAGTTTGTCAACTCAGACCTTGGAATATGAATGGATTAAAAAAAATGAAGAGACAAGCGAAGTACTTTTTTGTACTTGACAAACTAATTAGTTTGATCGATAATCTTTCGATTTTCGACATGAAAATATATAAATGCACGCTTTTTTTCCCTTTTTTTCTTTATCAAGTAATTAATGCCTAGGCAAGGGGTGACGGATTAGACCAATTTGGTCTTGAATTTGGGACATGAAAGGATGAAATTAGGGCTTTTGTTTGAGGGATTTTGAGGATTTTTTTGTAAGAGAGAGAGAAGAAAGAGAGAACGGTTTTGTCTGGAGGGCAAATAATGGGATTGCGAAATAAAGGTGTGCCTGGTATTCTGACAGAGGATTCTTGCCTTTTAGGCAAAAGGGGTGGAATCTCTAATTTCATGCAAAATGTTAAAGGCTGGAACCTCCTCAAGTGCTGCGAAAAATCCAAGAAGGCTAGGAAGAAGAGAGAAATAGTGTGACAGTGAGGGAGAGAGAGAGAGAGAGAGAGAGAGAGAGAGAGAGAGAGTGAATCTTTTTTAAAAAATAAAAAGGATTAAGAATAATTGGGCTGGAGGGTTTTTGGCATTTTCATTTTTATTTTATTTATTATTTTATTATTAAAAAAAGATTTTACTTTTTTTTTTAATTTAATGTTTGTTAGAATCCATGATACTACATATCTATTCGTGATTGATTATTGCTAATTTTAATATGTTACGTCGAATTAATAATTAACAAAAAATTTGAATCAATAAATTTTTTAAGAATAAAGAGTTTTAATTAAGTTAAAAAAAATATAAAATTTGAAGAATACAAAGACTAAATACGGGATAAACCCTTTGATAATGCATGTTATTTAATCACATATTTATATTGTAATTTAATGACCAATTTAGTGGACCTAGATGGTTGATTATATTCGTTTGTTTGGTTGTAGGAACTTTAGTAAAGAAATGGAGATTTTCACAAAATTTCATTTTAATCTTTGTAATTTTTGAAAAACTAATTTCTCCCTGCATTTTATTTTTATTTACAAATTAGTTCTTATTTAGAATTTTTAGTCCTTATGTTTTGTAAACAAATACAATTTAGTCCATATTTTGAAAAAAAAATCTTTTTCAATCAGATTCTTATATGATTATTCTTTTTTTTTTTTTTTTTTTGTAATGCTTGTATTGTAATGAGTCATTACTGTTTTAATTATCAATTATATTATAATTTTAAAAATTATATAGCCAAACATAAAAATATAATTAGCCTTTTGATTACATTATCCATTGCATCCAACCAAACATATTATAGGTGTGTATGTGCTATAATTAAATTTCATACATTAGGAAAATAAGATAAAAATTGAAAAAGAATAAACAAAACTTTAGAAGACAATACACTTCAATATTTTCATAAACACAAACTCTATAAAGGTAATAAACCGTCTTATTATTAATTGTGTCTTATTATTGATTGATATTATGGAATTCATCTGGATGATGTTATTTTAGAGGTTTCTCCCACCCTAATGATTGGTATCAAGAAAAACAGAAGCATTTGGGTCATTTGCATCAGATCCAGATGTATTGTAGATTTTTGGAGCCTGTGAAGAAGAAGCACCATTATTTTTCTTTACGATTTTACTTTGCAAGGTCATTTGTAACTTTTCAAACTTTTTTCCTAACTTAATAAGATCGTCGAGGTTAAGGTCTTCAATAGAAGTATCCCACCAACTCTTGCAGTCAATTTCTTTTATTTTGCCCTTTAATTTGTGGCTTTTTTCCTTCTTCTCCTCCACTTCATGTTGCATTTCATTATATTTTTGGATCAGTTCTCCAATTCGCTTCCTCCTGTTAGCCTCCATGAGATTATAGGTGGAGTTGTCTATGTTCGAATGTTCTTCAAGAAAACGATTGATAATCGATTCAACTGAAGGATGACCAGAAGAGAAGGGCTTACCTGTCGGTGAAAATGCTACAACTGCAATTTCTGCCCCAGTTAAAGTTACCAGTTCGCTAGCCTTTTTGAAGATCCCAGATCTACGCTTTAAGAAGGTGATTAATCTATCATCTTTATTCTCAATTCTCTTCATTTCCACCTTTTGCCTTCCTTTAGTTTTCTTGGCTGCCATAATTAAAAACTAAACACAATAACATATGAGTAATAGAACATGTATGATGGCTGTACTTGATTTGGTTTGAGATGTATATATAGGAGGAGAAACTTCAATGAATAAAATTCTATAGGTAATGAATATCATTCCAAGTCGTAAATTTCGATGTTAAACTTGCACTCTTAATGCATATCTATATTTGCTTTACATCTGACGTATGAATTACCAATGCCAAAATTTATGATGAAGTAACGTCGAGGATACTTACAAGTTGTTTGGTTAAGAGGTGAATTGTAACGTTGTTTGAGAAAGAGGTGTGCAGAGGGAAACTAAATCGTTAGCCTTGTTTGATTTTTTTTTTTAATAAACATATCTATCAATTCTTATATAATATCCAAAATTTCTCATCTATTTATAAATTTTTTAAAAATATTTAACATGTCTTTTGAATCAATTGTTTCAACTGTAAGATTTTTTTTTTTACCAAAATATTCTTGATTAAAATTTGAAAAAAAAATTAAATGAAATTACAAGTCATGCAACTTTAAGTTTTTTTTTTCATTTAAAAAAAAGATAATTTAGTTAAATTTTTTTTCATAATCAAACAAATTGATCAGAATAATAAATGGAATATAAAAAAATTAAGAACAGATAAGACACGAATGAAAATTTAAGGACATATGAGAAAATTTGAGTATTACGTAAAAATAGATAAATATATTATCTAACTTTTTTTTAATACAAAGGCTAAGAAACCTTTTTAATCTCCATTTCACCAATTTTATTAAAATGTACCCTCTCTAATCAGAGAGGGGGAGATATTGGAGGGGAAGGAATAATTAAAATTTGGGGCTCAAATTTATAAATGTATTCCTTTTTATCATTTAGAAAACTCTATTTGAAATATATGAACATAATCTAATGACAAAATTCACCATTCTCATTAACGGTTTTTATTTAATTTTTTGGTTTAGTTTTGTACTATTTTCGATTTGGTTTTTCATTAGCCAAGCTCTCAAAAATATAAACCAAACCCGAACTGAATTTGGTTTTCGATTTTCTGGTTCAAACCGGTTTTCTTTTTTATTTTTTTAAATAACATAAATGTACAAAAAAAAAAAAAAGTCTTATGGAATAATAGATTAAATCTGCTTCATTGCTTCAAAACATGTTATGTTATGAGAATCCTAGTACTATATCGAGAAAAAAAGGACCAACTAAACATGAAACCAAAGTATAAAGTTTTCATTTCTTCATTGCATAAAATGTCTGGACTGATTTATCCTATTCAGGGTATTAAAACAAACAAGTAAAATATAATTTAGTCCCTCTCATTTCGAGAAATAAATTATTTAGTCTCTCTCATTTCAAAAACTAAGTATTTAGTGCTCCATTTTTTAATTTTATCAATAATTTAGTCCCTCTATTAGTTCTATGTTAGTAAAGTGAAAAGGTGTCCTTACTTAAATATGTTTTATTCCCAAATAGTCCTTCTAGTTATATATAAAACTAATTTCAAACCTAAAATTGTGTTTCTCTTCCTTTTTTATTTTCCCACCTCTCCTCTTCTACTTTATACCTTCTATTCCTTTCTTCTATTCACTATTTTCTATATTCCAGCTTCTCTTATCTTCTTTTCTCTTTCATTGCCTTCTTTTATTTTATTTTTTCTACTTTTCTTATTTGTGTTTCTTAAATACAATCTTTTATTTTTATTTCTCAAACTCATAGATTGGGACCTAACAAAACCCATTACAAAAAATAAATAAATAAGTCCTAATTTTACAAATCTTAGATTTAAAAACCACATATTGCAATAAAATAATTCAAAATTTTGACACATTCTATCAACATTAACACCCTATTTAACACGAAAACTTCGTTTTATTTTTCGAACTCATTCCCTAAAAATCTAAAAACCCTAACCAACAACCCAAAATTCAACACACCTAACATAAAACTTGAAACTATACTAAAACTAACAAAAGCAAATTCAAATTAACTTTAACAAATCAATTTCATGACTAAGAACAAATTATAAAGAAAAACAAAAAGATACATAGAGAGTGAGAGAGAGCGCCATTATTCAGAAACCATAACAAAGATAGCCAAGGACGAACAAAGAGAGAATGAGGTTTGTTTTATTTATGAGAACAAAACCACCATCCATGTATTAAGAGGTATGAAGATTAAACTAAAGATGACAAAAATATTGAGAGAGAGTGAAAGAGAGCACTATGACAAATATAACAAAGAAAAGAAAAGAGAGTGACGTATGTGTGTTATTTTTGGGATAGGTTTATATGTCAAATAGGTATTTTAGGTATTATATATAAATTTGATAGATATGTTAAGAATTTAACAACAAAGGACTAAAAGATCAGTTTTTAAAATGAATGGAACTAAATAATTCGTTACTCAAAATGAGAGGAACTACGTTATATTATACTCTAAAACAAACAGCCTATGAGCATTCTCTGTTTTATGGTATCTTAAAAAAAAAAAAAAAAGCATACTTTGTTCTACTTCAAATCAAATTTCTTGTTAAATTTGGTCACGACATCTTTTGAAAAATAAAAATAAAAAAGTTTGACCTTGATTGCTTCCTGTTAGAAAAAGAAATCATTGAAAAATTCGCATAAATAAGTCAATAAAAAAAATCCAAACAAACTAAAATGTACAGTATTCATCAAGCATGAACAATCCCTCCATTTCTCCTAAAGCCTATCTACTAGGATAATCTTTTCCTATCTCTTGAATTACAACATTAACAAAGAAAAGTAGGAAAAAAAAAAATCTTCTCTTTACAAGTGGAAACCTAGATGATTATCTTGATACTGACCCTTAACAAGACCGAAACTATAAAGGATCCAACTAGCAATAAACTTCTTGATTACTTTCAATTCTTCAGCAAAAATCCACCAATGGACAAGAAGAATCATGCGAAAACATGTTTAAAAAATTCATTATTTGTCGAAAGATAAGGATTTATTTGTTAGTATTGCCAAAACCAACGCAGGATTTATGATTGACAATTACTAATAAATTATTGCAAAATGATGAAAAAGTATGGTTCAATGTTTTGTTAGAAGTCCTTGCACCGTCAAAGTTGGCTACCCTTAGTGGCTACGAAAAATATGGCAAAAAACTTCAGTGTAGTGTTTTAAAAATACCTACCACTAGATATTTACTTCAATTGTAACATCACAAGCTTCTGTATTCTACAAATACCACTCAACTCCGTATTTTATCCATTGAAATCGAGTCAAATGAATAAATATCATATTAAAATTGAAATGATATTTCTTTCTTTTTTCAAATTATTCCAATTTTAACATGTTTTGTTCAATTTTAACTCTTGAGATTATTAGGTACCCCACGTGCACAAATAAAAATGGAGTCCCAAACGGAAGACGGGTTGAATTTGCAGCGTTACATGCGTGCGTAGGAGTATTACACAAAGATGTATAATAAATTAGCAACAACTGTTTGTTTGTTTTTTTTTTCAAGAAAATAAAAATATTATCGGTACAAACATCTGGCAATCGGAATTAAATAATTCCGAATCGAAGTAACTTAATATCCCACGAGGCAGTAACATCATCCGTCCTCAATCAATACCTTTCCGTGTTTTAGCGCTTCAAGACAAAGAGTTTCATGGTCGCCTCTCTCCAAAATAAGCAGCACCATCTCTCTTTATATGTTTGGCGCGCGTCCTCTCTCTTTCAACACATACCCAAACCTCCCCATTTTTGTCTATTTCTTTCACACTCAGACAGATACACCTCTCTCCTCTTCTTCATTTCTCATGATCTTTCCAAATTTAGCTCTCTCTCGCTGATGACCTGCAAACCTTCAACAATTACATCAACTTCACAATAATGGTTACAACAGCTGCAGCAGCCCACAAAACCCGACAGCAGCAAAACCGTGTTTTGATTGTGGGAAATTACTGCCACGATGTTTTGATCCAAAACGACACCGTCAAGGCCGAATCTCTTGGTGGTGCAGCGTCTTTCATTTCCAATGTTCTCAATGGAATGTCAATCTCTTGTAATTTAGTTTCGAAAGTTGGGGAAGATTTTAAATACCCAGTTAATTATAGTCCAGTAGTAATACCCACTTCAAAAACTACTGTTTTTCACGCTTATTTTGATCTGGGTATTCATGGGAATGGTCATCAAGATCGGGTCTTAAGGCGGGTCTGTGCTTGTGACTCGATTAGGCCTTCGGATCTTCCTGATACCAGATCCAATTTTGGAATGGCGGTTGGTGTTGGCGGAGAAATACTTCCTGCGACGCTTGAGAGGATGATTGAGAGTTGTGATGCTGTTTTTGTTGATATTCAAGCTTTAATCAGGATTTTTGATAGTGTTGATGGGACTGTTAAGCTTGTCAAGTTAGAGGAGACGGGCTTTTATTCGTTGCTACCGCGCATTGTGGTTTTAAAGGCGTCATCGGAGGAGGCGGCGTTTATGGATGTAGAGGAGGTGAGGAAGTGGTGTTGTGTGGTGGTGACTAATGGGAAAGATGGCTGTAAAGTGTATTGGAAAGACGGGGAATTGGGGATTTCGCCCTTTTTGGCGAATCAAGAGGATCCGACTGGTGCAGGGGATAGTTTTTTAGGTGGGTTTGCGGCGGGCTTGGTTCAAGGGTTGGCTGTGCCAGATGCTGCCTTGCTGGGGAACTTGTTTGGTTCCCTTACTGTTGAACAAATTGGATTGCCCAAGTTTGATTCAAGATTGTTGCAGGTTTGTTTCCAAACTTTTTTATTGTTTTTGTTCTATGAGAGTTTGTTTTGATGCTCTAGTTACTGGTTGATGCATTTGCTTTGTTGTGGAATTTATCTTTTGATTGGAAGTTGTTTGATGTTGTTGTTCTGAGAAAGTAGGAAACACAATCCCATTTAAAAATCATAAATGAATGGGATAAGTTGCTATTGAACTGTTAGACGTAATTTAGGATGTGAATTTTCGGAAAGAGCATTGGCTGCATAATGCTGGAGAGGGATTTCTGTGAACAGCTAGCATTTTGTTGAGAAATTACTGCCCTTGAAACCTTTAGCGGAGAACAAATGTGGGGTCTTTCAAAAGTTTTTAAAAAGAATCTTAGTTCTTATAGCTGGACCATTATTCCTTATAATTCAAAAGGGCAGACTGCAGACTGAAGTCATCACTTTTAGGGTCAAAAGATTGTAGACACGGCTAGGGATGTTAGGTTTTTAATTTGGTTTAAATACATGATGAAATGCATGAACTTGGTTCTTCTATGGTAGATCATCACGCCACTTTCTGAAAAGATGATAGTTAGTTATATCGGAGTGCTAGAGAATCAGACACTTTCTGTGCTTGCTTTCGTTTTATGACATGTTAGTGTATGGTGATAGTTTGGTTTGCATACAAGTTGATTATTGTAATCTAATTGGTTTGAAGATCTGAGTATGGACCTATTGAAAGATGAGTAGATTTCTGAAAACAGTAGTTGCGGTTTTTGGCATAAAGACATTGATTATTCCAATAATTTGCCTGGAATAATTTAGTACCAGTCTCTAAAAGAAAGTAACAGTCTTATCAGGCATGTTACTACAGTATTCTTAAACTTCATTCCCAGCTTATAAATAAGAACCTGATGAAAGAGCATTTCTTCAACTCTTTATATTATTTGCATTTCAAATGAAAGCATTGTTATACCCAGTATACATGAAATTGTATAATTATGACAGGACTCTTTCAAATATGTATGACAGATGTGGTTAGTTTCTAGGAATCTGGTCCTTCTGGACTTCTTTGCTAGCAGTTAAGCTTATACCTTACTAAAAGGATGGATGTTTTGAATTAGAAACCACGGCAGTTAAGTTTCTAAATTTTGGGAAGGCAGAATAGTGTAGGGTATCTTAGAAATGCTTTTGACTGCCTCATGGAATTTTACTGTTCCATCTTTGTTAATTTTGCATGGTAGCAGTGGTAGACATAGGTTCTTCCTTGTCCACAACAATCTCCCCCACACCCCCCCACCCACCCACCCCCTCTGCCCTCCTAACCAAAATAGGAGTCAAATATTTTCAATGCTACAAAATCAATTATATGATCTATCTTTTCACCAACATAGGTTCTTCCTTGTCCACAACAATCTTCTCCCCTCCTCTCACCTGAAGAAAAGAACCAAAAAAAGATTTTGAATGCTACAAAATGGATTATATGATCTATTTTTTAACCACTATTCTGACATATCTTCGATTTCTATTTGCAATGAGCTGAGAATTTTTGTTGAGGATATTTATTTCCTTCTGTTTTCTTTCTCTAGAGAGTGAAGGATGAGGTGCAGAGGAGGAAAATGCAGTGTCTGCGTTGTGAAAGAAGTGATAATGAGCTGAAGTTCTTGAAGCCAGTAGGGCATGAACAGTTCCACGCATCGCTGGGTGCAGCAAAAATAACACCCCCATGTTCCATTCAAGACCGTCAATGGAATCCACCAAGTTCTCCCAAGAAAACGGAGCAGATTGCTATTCCACATTACACGGCACAGGCTAAATCATTAGTTAACTCTGTTTATGAAGAACCAATTCAAACAGTCGAGGGAAAACCATGAAGTGCTTGGGGCACGAAACTGCTGTCCCCCCTCACCTCGTTCTTTTGTTGTAATCAAATAAATTGGCTAGCATAGAGATCTTTTTTACAGCAGAGCTTTTATTGTTGCTCATTTGGCCCAATATTGGAAAATGAATTCGCTGTTAGTGCCAGTAAAATAATAAAATCTGCCAATAGTGAAAGTTTCTATTCACTGTACTCGTTGGATAGCCTCTTTCTGTATAGCAGAGCAGCATGTAGCCTGTTTTTTTTTTTTTTAGTTGATAATTCGAGTTTCCTAGATTTAAAAGTTCTGGTCCTGCAAACAAAGGGGCGTATCCTTGATCCATGTAGTGGTATTGCGTTGAGTAAAATAATGGGTTCAGCTTTGTTCTTTCTTTGTAGCTGTAGGTGGAAAGAGGCCCACGCTGTGCAGATTTGTTTTTCTCAAATCAACATTATTTGGGTTGTTTGCCAATTCGTATGGGTTCATAAACGTTGTTGATTTCCAAAGTCTGGAAGCTGTGGCAATGATAATATGCCATAATAAGTTGATTTAGATCTTTCCATGGGCTTCGCACCTTTAATATACAAAAGAACTCGACGACACCTTGAACTGAATAGCAAGTTATTAGATTATGAATTCATCTGATATTCAAAACATTTTTATTACAAAAATCCACATTCTATACTAAAAACATTCTCTTGCTTGGATGTAAAAGATTTTGTAATTTTTACAGAAACAATCCAAATTATAGTGGATGGGTTGTAGCCTAAAAAAGTAAGTACATAATTAATTTCATTCAAATTGTTTTTTGATAACAAAATTTCCAATAAACTATTTTAAACCTACTTTCCTTTTTTTTTTTGATTAACATAATTTTCAATTCTAATTCAATATACTTCCAAAAAAACAAAAAAAGAAAAAGAAAATAGTTTTTGGTGAATCTACCCAAAAAAAAAAAAAAAAAGGAAAATCAAAAAACAAAGAAAAGGCAAAAGAAATCCATAAAACAAAAGAAGACGGACAATAATTGAGCGTGTGTACGAAGACCCTCCAAAGAGCGTGAGGTCAAAAGGGCAACAGCACTTTTTAAAAAAGTCGGACCCCATAAAAACGCGTAATAGTACAGATTCTGAGATGCTCATGCTCCTATACGAACGTAAATCTCCCTCAACAACTACCTTCCTAGACACCCACAACGGTTTATTTCAGTAACACTCTATTTCATTTTCTCACCCAAGAAATCTCTCTCTCTTTTCTCCCATAATCTAGGGTTCCTCACACAAACAAAATCATCAATCTCTCTTAATCACAAAACAAATCTCTTCTAATTTCGATCTCGAATCCCTAGAATATGAAGCAACAATCCAATAAGAAGAAAAAGAAACGCCCCGCTCCACGTGCCCCCAAACCCACCTCACATCACGGAGGTCAGAGTGAACAATCGCATCAGCATCAGCACCAATGTCAGGAGCAGAAGCAGGAAGGGAGCAAATTAGCGGAGACGTTAAAGGAAGCTTTTGACTCGATCTCTGTAGCAGAAGCGGAAGATGCGTTTACGGAAGCGAAGGGAGATTCTAACAAAGCGGCGGAGGTTTTAGCGAATTTGATGGAAAATAGCGAGGATCCATCGACAAGTTCCGTTTCGAGTGGGTTATCGGGTTCTGGTTTGTGTTCGAGCTCGAATAGTAGTACGGGTTCAAGCTCGGTTTCAACTGATGAATTTTTGGAAGGAAATTTGGTGAAGGGGAAAGGGTTTCGAGGAGGGAATAAGCAGAAGAGAGTTATGGCCGTTACGGGCACCGTCTCGTCTGTTTTAGGTAAGGAGTATGTGAAGGCTAGCCCGAGGAGGGATTCTACGAAAGCAAAAGACTTTGGGAATGGTTTTGTGGTGAAAGAAGAGGCGGAACAGTTTTTGTGTTCGATGCTTGGTGATGATTGTGAGCTTAGCATGGGAGTTGTTAGAGATGTTCTTTGTAAGTATTGAATCTTTCTTGTTTGTAGCTCTCTAGAGTTTTTTTTTCCTTCCTATATTTTTGACTAGTGAACTGTAGAGATGAATTTGTTGATTGAGTTTCTTGGGAAAAGTTGAAATGCATGGCAAAAGTTGTGGTGAAGAGGTGTGTATAGATTTGGTATGAAATTGTTTTTGGGGTCCAATGTAGTGCGCTGATGTGCTTTGATTGAATGCGGAAGATTGTAGAATCAGATGGTTTTGTTTAGCTTCGCTGGTTTAACTTGGTTCTTAATGGCAATTTTAATGGTTTTGCTTGCTTGATCCTTTTTTCTTTGTTATTTATTTGCACCGCCATTTTACTCAAGTAAAAGAGTCTCAAATCCTTGATCTAGGTTTGTGTGTGTATTTCGATCATGTTGGTGGGCATTTTAATCATAACGCATGTGTATATACGGATCTCCTTATTATTTTTGTAGTTAGTGGAACGGATTTTGTAATTAAAGATTGTTATTGTAGTATACCAGTTGACTTGAGATGTTGTTTTTGCAGGTCAGTGCAGATATGATGTTGATAAGGTTAGGAAATTATGATTTGGAATCCATTTTCTTCTCAGTATCGCTCCTTATAACTGTGCTGTCTCCATTGCCTTTGCCACCCTCTATACCAGGACTATCTCAATTGCCATCATCATCTATATGATGTTTGTATTGGAGGGAAAAGAATTATGTTTGTCTGAATAATCTATCAATGCTCTTGACACTTCGTTGAGTCAAGCACATGAAGCTCAGAGTTAAATAGGCCCCTGTGCTTGCTCCTTAAAAATGAGCTGGTTATTGGAATAATAGTTTGCCGCTGTTGCAATTTGCTATTCTACTTCTATGTCTGTGGAGTACCAATTTTCTAAACTATGAATTACCTTTTCATAGGCTTGTTATTTTTCAGGCGTTGGATGCATTGCTTGATTTATCTGCTTCCTCCCATGAACAATCAAGTAGTGGTAGATATGTTAAAGATTCTGTAAACTATAAAGAAGATGCCAGATTTCTTGCTGAGCGCAGTGATAATGTAAGTGTTACCATATGTGCTGTTGATTATGTTGGAAATGGTGGCTAATCATATCCTGTTACACTGCTGATTCTTTTTGTCAAGGGAACTTGGTTCATTCATGTGCTTTAAAAATGATCTCTCCCTAGCCTTTCAGTCTTATTATTGTCCTTGGAGCTTCACAAGGTTATAAGAAGCTCTTAGGTTTTTGTTTTCTAGAGTAGTTATGTTGATGATATGGTTATTTTTAAGCTTATTGCTAGAACTAGAACTAGATGAAGTTTTGTTTTTCTTCTTTTACAATAGAATGATTGATTCTGAAAGTAAGAAGATGATGTCTATGGTGCATTTGCACATTGTGAATTGAGCTCATACCATTTGGTTCTTTGATCTCTTTAGGTGTCTTCTATGTTGTTTGTTTACAAATGCAGTAACCTCCATCCTTATGTTTCGTTGTTTTGTATGTCCTTTTACTGTCTTCATTAATTAAGCATGCAGGCATCTAAATGAGTAGGTTTCGCCACAATCACTGAATTTTCGATGCTACTTCAATTAAATACCGCTATAGGTTCAGTTCTTGCTGTTAACAAATAGCCAAATATCAATTATGCCCTCTTTGTTAGGAAAGAGTTCTAGTTGCATCGTTTCAGCATTCTAGCCAGCCTGTGGTATTTAGAAAAGAGGTAAATCTAGGTTTTTTTTTTTAATCAAATTTCTGCATTTAACAATATTGCCAATTATGCATATTTGAAATTTCCATCCGTGTTGATTTGTTTTTCAAATATGGAAACTTATGGCTTTAGTTTTCACTATACATGTGGTGATTGTTTTAAATTTTCAACAGTGGACTGTTCGGGCTTCTGACTGTACTTCCCATTCTTCTGAAAGTGAACTTCACGATACTATATGGGGCTGTGATTACAGGTAATCCATTCTGTTGTTATTGTTGTTACCATCATTGCTCAACTAGTTGCCTTGTATGTGCTGATATGCATGTTGTGCATGTGTGTGGGTAGGTGTGATGATTGTTGGGCCTTATTTTGGGAGTAACTAATAAGTCGCTATTGTAGTATTTCAAGGAACTTTTAGGTACTCCCAGTGCATTGCTTCTTACAAAAAAAGTGGGATCCACAATGATAACTACCTATGGTCCCACTTTTATGCGAGTGAAGGAGAACTACACTGTGAGGGCCCAATAATCCTAGTATTTCTTTTGATTAAACTGTTAACAAACAACTGTTGTTACACAACCATTTTCTGGGTTTCTTTGTTCCTAATTGTCCCTGAGTATCTCTTTTAGCTAGTGATAGTAAACTGTTGTGGTGGTATAGATCGGTTCTTGGGGTGCCCACTTCAGGGGCCTCTTCAGAGGATTTTTTTGATACTCAAAAGGATTGGAGGTCTCTTCTGCTCTGCTGGCCCTCATCTTAAGTTCTTATTCTTTTAATTTTCAATCTAGTGATATTGTTTTTGTTTTTTTTTTTTTAATTTTTGTGTGTTTTTATTTATTTATGTTTTTTTAAATAAAAAAACTGCATTTCTTTTAACTGCAGTACTAATAGAACTGATAAAAGATGTAGAAAAGATATCCTTTAAAATGGAAGGTTATGTGTTTTTCCTTTCAGTAAATCATAGCCTCCATTTATATCTTGTTGATTCGTGTCTAACCCTCCTAACTATCATGTCTTTCATTTAATGTTAATTCAACTTTTTTTTTAAAAAAAAAAATTCTTAACTTCTTTGCTGGATGTATTCAATCATTCTGGTAAAGTTAATCAGATGCGTCACATATTTAAGAGAAATTTCAGCTTAATATTAATTGAAATTCAATGTCTAGAGCATGGATCACATGCAATTTTTATCAACCCCTGAGAGCAACTGTTTCTCAAAATTATGACAAAAGAAAGAAAAAGGAGAGGGGAAAACTTATGCAGGATGTTAATTATCACTTAACAGACCATAGGATGAACTTGAAGACTTCTGAAAGTGTTGACGTTAATAGAGCTTGTACACTGTTATTTTGTATGTGGATCATTACAAATTGCTAAAGAGAAACCATTTGTTCAGATACACTTGAACGGATAACTTTTCAGTGAATCAACCATAAAATGCTCCTAATGCTGAAGCTTGCTTGTTTTCTCCTTTTTAGGAATTATTATCAGGCCCTTACTAGTTTTGAAGCTCCATCTTCAACGACCTCAAGAAGTAATCAGTCAAGTCTCCCTCAAAAGGTATTGGAATATTTGTTTAACATTCCCAAGAGTTCTGAATATGAACCTAGCACGATGAATTGGAGGAATGTAGTAAAGAAAATGCAATCACTGGGGCCTGGTGTTGATGTCTCTCCATCTATTGATGCACTATCTCAGCAGAATAACTATGGTATTTGCCATTAATTGTTTTACATGTTATTTTTAGTTCACATCCGTTGGATTATCATATCCCCTTTTGATGTGTTTTTGTTACCATTTTGCAATTTATCAATCTACTGTGCAGACAGACAGCACAAGTGCAATTGAGAAAAAATTTAGACAGCTTTGTCTTGTTAGATGGACAATAATATTTCTTTATGCCTTTTTCTTTACTGTTACCTCTCTGTGAATTGTAGCCAAGGGTGAAGAATATCGTCTGCTTAGAGAATCTGCAAAGCAACAGTGGGATTCAAGGAACTCATACTATCAAAAAGTAAGTAGATTTCCTACTTCATAACAGCTCTACAACTTTAGATACCATGTAAGAATTTAGCCTCTTTTTAAAAAAAGCTGTTTCTGATGGAAGATAAACTTTTCTTCAGGCTGCAGCAGCATATTCAAAGGGACAACGGGAGCATGCCGCTTACCTTTCAGACCAGGTGAGTCAACTGCTTAGGGAAAGATAATTGCATTTGTATTTCAATGTCAAGATCCACAATCCATCTTCATATTTGTTTATCCATTATAATCCATTGTTATGATTTCTTATATTTGGAAACTGAAAAGTCATATATTGTCTAATGCATGTAATGAATTGAGTGGTCTTGGAAAAGGTTCTAAATAATTGGTGTTGGATTCTCTAGCCTACAACAACAACAACAACTAAGCCTCATCCTTGATCTAGTTGGGGTCTGCTGCATGGATTTGTTTGTGTCATCTAGCTCGTTCATAAACCAAATCAATCTCAATATTGAGGGATTGTAGATCCTTAAATACGACTTTCCCGTTATCTTAGGTCTTCCTCTTCCCCTCAATTCTCCCACTGACAACTTACCACTTCTTCAAAAGTGGTAACGATTACTATTGTTGCTGGACTGCCTAGCCTATCTTGCCTTTTTTTGGGTTAAAAAAAATTTCTAATGGTTTTTTCTGTAGACATTTGTGATGAAGCATTATAAGATTCGTTGATATGGCATCTCCTTTTAAATTCTATAAATCTTTTTGTTGAGCAAAACAAGAATGATAGCTATCCCATTTCAAATAGTATTCTATTCCTATTTGGTAAAAATTTGTCAAAATGGGGTCATCAAGTGAGCTGTTGTCATTTTTGCTTTTGTACCTGTCACCCACCATTTTCATTTTATTTGTGGGCCATTCTGAACGTCTTTGGGCTGTATTTGCAATTTTGCTTTCGATTATGTTGTTGGGTTACAATTTAGATTCCCAGGATCTTTATGTACATTTAGCTGGTGAGTTTTTTACACCATAAGTTATTGACTTGCTATCTTGCATTTGGGCAGGGGAGGATACAAACTAAGTTGGCGCAAGAGGCAGATGAAAAGGCAAGCCAGGATATCTTTAAAGCTAGGTCTGTGCATGAGATGATTTGTTATATTCCCAACTCTTGACTTAATGTTGTACATAGACCATGATTTGCAAATATTCTGCAGAAACAAGGGCATAACAAATGTCATAACAATCGATTTACATGGGCAACATGTTAAACAAGCAATGAAGGTTTTGAAACTTCATCTTCTATTCGGAACATATGTGCGCTGTAAGCATCGCCTCCTATTTTTTTGCATTCGGGCTTACCTCAATATTCATTTTTGCTGGTTATAATAACCATTTGTGGTCTCGTCCCAGCAATTCAAACTCTCAGAGTAATCACAGGATGTGGGAGTCATGGTCTGGGAAAGTCAAAAGTCAAACAATCGGTATGGATTCCTACTCTCACTTCCAGCTAATTTGCTATCTTATTTTGGGAAATTAGTTAGTTAATTATTTTTTCAAGGCTTGATGTTCTGCATTGAGACAATGAATTACAAAACGAACTACACGTCCCTTTATCTTGGTATTAGATTGGCTCACGATTAGTGTATTTCTCTTGTCGATTTGTCACATGGGAAAAACAATGTACTACTTTCCTTCTGTAGTTTCCTTTTTTCATCTTTGATAACGTTTGACTTTGGGAAATATTGAGATGGAAGAACTGAAAAGCCAGTTCCTGACATGCAAAAGCCACCTGGGGAATCATCTAGGTCTCCTGCACTGACAATATACTGTATCTTGCTGCTTAATGAATGCAGGTCGTAAGACTTCTGGAGAATGAAGGTATTGATTGGAGTGAGGAGAACCAAGGAGCTTTGCTGATCAAGATTGATGGGTTCAAAGAGTTTAGCTTTCTGGAAACAGATAGTGATACTGACTAAACTAATCAGTCATCCACACAACAGGTTTTAACCACAGGTTTTTAGATGTTAATATTTATGTAGAAGCTCCGTTCCTTGATGGAGGTAGGTGAAAGATGAGCTAGACTAGGCTGTACCTAAGCTTGTAGATTAAGCTCCTCTTCTGTTCTGAACTTGTATTGGACCCTTTCTAACTGTCATCAGTAATGACTTGTTATGCGGTCAGGATGTACATCTGTAAGTCATAGGCTGACCAAATTACTTGTCGTTATTTAAGAGATTTAATTCGAAGTCTATAGAGCAATATTATTTATATTGCACCAATCTGCTCCGCACTGCACTCGTGTATTCTTGGCCTGTAAAGCTTAGGCTGAAAGTAGTGAAATGGTCCTTGGTGGTTGTTCTGAGTGGTTTCCAACCGTTTTGAACCTGTAATTATAAATCTCAAAAGTAAATGCCACTTCAATAACAGTGTCTTTCTTTATTCTCAAACAATAATGGTGGTGCAGGATGTGGTCCGGACACAATTACCTGAAGATATGGGATCTTACATCATGAACAGTACATATATTCGAAGTTCCAACATCAAGGGAATTACAAATTGATCGGCGTCATTTGGTATAATTTCAAGATTAAAGAGGGTAAATTGTTGAGCAGTGATTTACGATAGGGTAGGATATAGCAGATTGCTCTCTCGATCTATGCGAAGAATCTATGACTTCATTTCTTCAACAGAGAATATGTTTCTTGTTAGTCAGTTGACTTCCTTTCCTGAGTTCAGGATAAGGCCTCCAACTCCCGAGGAGACTTTGATCCTGTTCCAGCTTCACCGACTGAAGCCCATTATATGGCATCATAAGACTCAGATTTTCACAACAGACGCCGCCGTCCCCCCGTTCTCCTCACCGTTGGATTTCCAAGTCAACGCACGGCTCAAGGTGCATTCCGTAATGCGCCCAGCTCCATAATCCACGAGATTTATTTGTTGGTTTGGCCTCTCATACAGTTTAATAATTGCAAAATTTTATTATCAATTTATTTAATTTGAAGCTCAAATTATTATTTTTTTGAAATTTTTTTTGTTATTTATAACAGTTAATCCAATTTGAAGCTCAAATTATCATTTTTTTGGAGGTAAAATTTATCTTTTTTTTTTTTTGGTTATTTATAACAATCAATCTCTTTTATTTGTTAAATGAAATGTTTAAACGATTTTGTTTATCCGTTAAATGAAATGCTTAAAGGATATTGTTTAAGTATTCTATCTTTATTAAAAAAAAAAACTATTAAAAAAATTATTTTCAGAATTAAAAGTTAAGACTGTCTTCTGTCTTAACCCTTTAATTCTAAATTGCAACCGAGAAGGGAGAGAGAGAGAAATCAGTTCTGGTGAAGATGATGGATGAAATTGATGACTTAGAGCCTATACCTGAGGACATTCTTGGTGAGCAGAAAGAGCCAGATCCTATTTTTAATGGAACAGAGGTTCTTGGGATGGAAGCCAACATGGGTACATCTTTTCGTCCCTCAGATGCCGATTCCGAATCTGAGAGATCTGCTTCGCCTGAGAAGGCTGTCGCCCTTAAGAATTTTGTCAGAGAAGGGTGCAGTTGCTGTCACTAGTGTTCTTCGAGTTCTTTCTACCAAAAAGAGATGAAAGGAAACAGGCTATTGGTGAAGGAGAATTGTTTCTAAGTTTTTTTTTTTTCCCCTAATGAAATTGTGATTGGAGGTTTGACTGAGCTCAAGGGCTTGGATGAGTCTAGCAAGCTTGAAAAGTGGATTGATTATTTGATCACTGAAGCTCCAGCGTCTGAAGCGCTTTTTCCACCTCTTTCTGGCGAAGATGATATGTTCACAAGCAGCTTAATTGATGAACTAACACTTATTGTTCTGGAAATTAAAGAATCCATTATTGTTATGGACCGATTTTACAAGATTCAGAGGTTCATCAACTGCTGTAGATTATACGTTCAGAGGCTGTAGATTTCTTGTCAGAGGATCAATACTTGGAGAGAGAGAAGAGGTCAGTTGAATTTTTTCCTTTTCCTTCTGAGAGATGCGTAGTGCTAGAGCTTAAAGATGTGTGGTAGATCTAATAATATCTTATTTCTGTACGTGGCTTCCATGTTTCAATTGGCAAACAGTCCGCTTTCTTTGCATTTATTTGTATACAATTGAAATGCCTCTGATGCATGCTCTCAAATTGCTACGTTGAAAAGAATAAAAAAAATTTCATAGTGATATACTACTCTATGCAAACACAAGCATCTGCAATCACCTACAGTAGGAGCAGATTCAGCGAGATGATGTTCCAAATCACCAGAATTTGATTAACCAGAGGCTGAGAGCGGAAAGAAAAAGATGCTATTCCAGGACTATGTTGTGATTAAGATAATCTTCTGTCTTAATCCTCTTAATTCTGAAAATGATTTTTTAAAAACATTTCACTTGATGGTCTGACTGTTACAAATATCAGAAAAAATATCAAATTTATCTAAAAAATATTAGCCCTAGGGACCATTCTTGCCGTAAAACCTTTAGTTGTTTATTTGAACGAGAAGATATTTATTATTTTAACGTAAAATCACCCAATCGTCCAATAAGACAGCTCTAGGAGTTAAAACAATAATAATAATAAAAAAAAATCCCAGGCCAACAAGCAAAGCAAAACCCACGAGGCCCACCACTTTTTTCCCTCTTTGAAAACGAATCCTCCACTTTGCACGACTAGCTGCATCACCCTTCCTTTGACAGACCAATCAAAACTCACCAAATTGGAAGAATGAGTGGTTTTCAAATTGTCCAACCACAGCCAACAACCGCAGACCGCCATGTCAAGTCGGTTAGTCTTCGACCCGACTGCTTTTTCTCCTACCATAAGATATAAAAACAATCATGCGAGTTTGGTTTTCGTCGTTTCTGCTGAAAAAACAGAACCTGAGTGACAAAATCTAGAGAGAGAGAGAAGCTAAACTCACATATGATGCATGACGAAGCTTGAATCATCATCGCCGGTGGAGGAGGAAGAAGAGCCAAACATGGACAACTCTACCGGCACCGCTTCACCAAAACCAAACAAGAAGCGAATAAAAAACGACAGAGGAGGAGATGAAGAAGCGTATGACGTGGAGGCGTGGGATACTCTGAGCAAGAGTTTCAAGCAGGTGCAGAGCGTGCTGGATCGCAACCGTGTCTTGATTCAACAAGTGAACGCTAATCACCAGTCGAAGATTCCAGATAATCTCGTAAAAAACGTTTCATTAATTCGCGAGATTAATGGAAATATCTCCAAGGTAATGTCGATTTACTCCGATTTATCAGTCAATTTCTCCAACATTGTTCAGGAACGGCGTCGTGTTAAGAATGGAGGAGACAGCAATTTGGATGGCACAAGCAACGAGTCTTGAAATGAAATGAAATCAAATCAAATCCATGGATCAATCAATTAAAGTAATCTCGATCATCTTTGCTTAATCATGCTTAGTCAGTCAATTAATAATAAGCTATGAGTCTGTTTTGAGGTCTGCGTTGTGTGACAGTTTGTGTTTTTTGTTGTGGTGGAGACGGACGTAGGTGGTGATAATGATAGTTATGTATGCTTATGTGGTGTTTGTTTTTATGTTTTATAAGGATTACGATTTCAAGGCTGCCTGACCGGTTTTACTGCGTTGTATCCGAAATAAGGTATTTATGTTCTGTTTGCCTTTTTAGTTTGCTATTTTTGCCTCCATGTTTTGTATTCGTTGATTTGCTGGTGCTGTTCCATGGGAGGGAATTGGCAATCAGGTAGGTCTGTGATTTCAGTACTTAAAAAAAGTTTTTATTTATGATGCTGCAGAGAAAGAAAAAATGAAGTCGTGAATTGATGCAGCATTTAATTTGTTGCAGCTGATTGTGTGGGTTGTAGGTAGAAGATATTTTTTGTAGACGTATTGATTAATTCAGATTTCATTTTTTTGAATTCTGAAATACGTGTTCTGAATTTGGAATGTAGTGTATCGCAGTTATAGAATCTGGACAACATAGAGGGAGTGAAATGTTGCAACAATTTTTACTACTAGGCCAGAATTCTGCAACCTCCCTATTCTTTGGAATGATTATGGATATTTGTGTGATTGTTTGAGCATCTTCAGCAGGCCCTCTGTGGTAACTTGGTGGGCTGCAAAGACTATTCAGGCTTAACTTAGTAGGATCGAATGAACCCACAAATGTAATCTTTTGCTGGACACTGCTAGAGTTGCTGTCTTTCCATATGATGACTTTGTGGAAGCCGGTCTGTTGAACTTGGCCTTTGCTTTTAGATTCTCAAAACTCAAGGAGGCTTAGGCATCTTGACTGAAGAAAAGTACAGAGTTTGTTGTGTGCATAGTTGAACTCATGGCATGCCTTTAGGAAATTGGAGTGTTCTCGTCAGACATTTTAGAGGCTAGGTTTTATGCTGTTTAACTAGATGGGAACAAATGATTTATATTAAGGCTAATCAACCCCCAATTCCAAATTTTGTGTGTGTGTATTATCTAGGTTGCTAGACAGGGGCCCAGGGGGAAACTCAAGGATGCTTCAATTGGACATCATAGACTAAGCTATCAAGTAATGTTTCATGAGAAGAATGGGAAAAACTGCAAACCGCAAATCCTTTTTTTTTTTTTTTCCCAAAACCATATGCTTTCATGTGTGAGACTGATTTCTTATGGTATAATCAATTCTTTTGTCTTGCTTCCCTGGGTTTTAGTTATTAACAACCTTACTTTCCCTCATATCAACAATTCTCCGGCCACAGGATAGCTCCATAAATACTCCAAAGAATGTCTTTTTCCTTATCGACTTTATGGTGAGTTATTTATTATTTATGTATTTGGAACATTGATCTATGACAATAAATTCTAGATGAAATTTACTGTGGGATTACAGAGGATAGGGAAATGTATTAGTCTTGTTTTCTGTTGTTGGTGAAATAGACATGGATGGAGGAGCGAGAGAAAGGAAACGTGGACTGTTACATAATACAGGTTATCAACAACTTGCTCTGCATTCAGATAGATATGACGTTTTCAAGGTAGCGCATAATGAATATCGAGGGTATTGCGGTTGAGGTTAATGGGTAAGAGTTCTTGTATGTTTTTTATTAAAAAAGGTGGAGGTTAAGTGTCATATTATTTGTTCGTCTGGGGTTTCGACAGTGATGAAGAAAATGATATGATCAATCTGTACTGAGGTGATGGTGATGCAGAACAAACTCTTCCTTCATATCTAAGATGCTTTCCAAAGCATGGTATTAGCTTGAGACATCTGATTTGGGACTGGGTTATCTCAACTACATCGCGCAAGATTGTATGGTAGGTAAGACAGCAAAGATCTGGTCATTCAAACCATATCGGGTCTTCGCCAGGTCTCTAGCGCTTCTAGTTTCTTAGAATAGTGATTTTTGATATCAATGTGATATAAACGACGTTCAGCATTTTTCGGAGTCTGTTAATACTGCAGAAATGATGGGTATTTTTTGTTGGTAACTCTGCAGGCTAATATATCAAGAGTTACAAAATGATTCTGAATCTAAAAAAACTTCTTCTTTCTAAAGAGTGTTGGTGTATGGCACGGCAAAAAGAGAAAACAAAAAACTATGCGTTCGATGATGGCTTAGGACAGCATGATTTCTAAGAAATGGGTTTTAATATTTCAACGAGCTCGGTTACATATATATGTGTGTGTGAAGATTGTCTGCCCACATTTAGTTTTGCTTGCAAATGTTTGCTAGCAGTTCTAGCGACCTGCATTCATTTAATTTTCACAACTAATTGAGCTTTTATCATTTGACTATATGTACACACATACACAATCAACTCACTTGATTAATGCTAAGAGAAAGTGAAAAGAATGAAAACAAATATGTACATACATTCATGTTAAATCTAAGTCAAATGTCTAGGAATGACAACAATTTTAAAAGAAAAAATATACAACATTTTTTTACAACAACAAAAGCAGGAACCTAAAAACCTTGTATCCATATAATTGAACTGTACAACAAAATTAGGATAATTCTAAAATAGCATATCTCAAAACGTGGAGAGCAATGTAGGACATTGGAAAGTTCTAGCAATACATGGACCATTTTAACAGCGATGTCACATACTTTCACTCTTGTTCAGGCTGTCATAAATATTCTTGGAAGTTTTTTTCTAAAGGACTAGCAATGAATGAATTCAATAGTTTTTGCCAAGAATTGACCTTGTGTTTTTTCAAAGCAGTTAGTGGTTATTTGAGCTTTACATCCTTTGAAATACTATTTCATTTTCTGATATAAGTGAAGGTCTTTATGGGTTGATCCGATAAAAAGGGGGAACTAAGCTGGAGTTATCCCTAACGTCGGAGGCAAAATAACCATAAAAAATCGAGATTAGTTTCAGGCAACCTAAAATCATTTTAGAACTATTTTAATAGAAGGATGAATGCAAAAGGACCAAAAAATACAATTTCAAAAAAATCTTTGATAAAGAAGCGTTTTCTTTAATTTTTAAAAATCCTTAGTGAAAAAACGCACTCTTAATTTTATATTGATAAGATATTTGACTTGTATGATGACTACATAAAGCAAGCGAATTCAAGACAATTGATAGTGGATCAGTGTAATTAATGACATGATAAAAATTTTAGCAAAAAACCCTCAACACCTTCTCCATTTGATAAAGTTTCATGGTCTTGCAGAAAGTATCCTTGTTTGGACAAGCATCCATGACAAGATGAAAGTTATCAGCTACCAATATATCATATGAATTTCTTTCATAAGATAAAGCAACTTCAGGTGCGGGTAAGAATGGACCAGATGATGATGGAGGGGAAAAGTAATGCATAGTTTAATTAGGATCACTGTCATGATGCTTGGTCAATTCAAAATGTTTAGATGTAGCCTTTGTAAGTTGTTGAGAGCAAAGGATTTGATAATTAAAATAAGGGGCAAAATCATGATCTTTGAAAGTATCATTTAGGCCAAAATCGCTGACTGATCAAAGTACATGAAGTCATGAAATGAGAGACTGATACAGCTTGTCGAACACACCAAATAAGCTTGTTAGAAGATGATGATGACATAAATCCCTCTAATTAAATAATAAAAGAAGAAGCAGAATCGTTGATCAAAGTTAAGAACTTGAAACTGTTTATCTTAAATGACTTGGATGTCAACTAAGGAATGAAATGAATGATGAACTAGAGAGTGATCGCAGGCACAATAAGTAGTATCGAATGATCAAAATAAGAAAATATTTGGAAGCCAAGGCTTTTCCAACTAGACACAACTGGGTTGAAGGCACATAGAAAAAATTGTCATTTTTGACAGAGCATTCTTATCTTAATATTTACATAGATATACTTTAGTGCTTTTGAGTCTTAACTAATTAGCAACAACATAACTTAGTTGAATAGGTTGACTAAATGAGTAGGTATGAACAGGAATAGAACATAAAACAGCATGTGAATAAGCAACCATACAAAACATGCATCAAATAACATAAAGAAAAAAAAATGTATGAGCACAAGATACATGTCAGGCTTCAAAAGAGGATTAACGGCTTCGTAACAACAAAAAGATTAGTTATGAATATGCTAGGAAGAAGGTCATGAAATGAAAAAAACAACAAAAGTACAACAAGCAGTGACAAAAGAAAAACAAAATAGGAGGATGAGCTCTAAAATAAGCATTATAACCAAAAGTTATTTTAAAAAAATAGGTTAATGATGGATTTAAATAATGATAAGGCTCAATAAGAGCAACGCTTCAAAAAAACAAACCTTAAATATTAAAAAAACAAAAAAAAAGCCATGAACATAAAGATCTTGATAGCAATGGAGCAAATAATTGGATTAGAGTCTAAAAGCAAAAAAGATAGTGAGAATGAAAACCCAAGAAACATTAAGGAAAACATAATGCCATTATTGCCATTTTGGACCCTTAAGTGTATATTCTCCTAATTTCATTTGAAAAAGCAACACAACCATATTATTGATAATGATTTAATTATTTATTAGCTTAGATATAAGCACCATTATTATCTTAAACTAAGTAATGACACAACATTGTCTAATTCAATAACTTTATTCTTTTAGAATTAGATGATTTTAAGGAAGAAGCATGTGGTGGAATCATTGTCTTTCTGTGCTTTTAGACTTCCTAGAACTCAGTAATTATGGAATAGAAGCAAGCCCAATATTTTCACTTTCTAGGTATGTTTATTTAATGATCTCACCAAGATAGCGAAATATAATGTGTGTTTATTTTCTTGTTACATACTACATAGCATTAGGATGTTCTACTGCTGCTTTTGGCGTTCTTCAAATCAAATCAACAAGAGGTCCAGTGTGTGTAAATTGGTACACCTTTTGTCGTAAAAAAAAAAATCTTGGTGAAATTTCTTTTTAACTAAAAACGAATTGAAATTTGGGCAAATAGTTTAAAATTTTATTGGTTCTGCAGCAAAGAACATCAACCATGTAGCAAAATAAGAGATGAAATGGCATCAATTAGTGTCCTCCGTTGCAGAATATGTGACATGACTCATAATCAAATGACCAATTATATAGATAGAAAGCCTGAACCAACGACTAAGTAAATCATATTCATTAAAGCATCAATTAAGCATGTTAACTTGTATAGAAAATAGACTAACCTAGGTAACAAACTCATAAAATGATGTACTTATAAAATTTAACAATAATAGAATACAAAATAGCAAGAAAGTAAACTTACTTGCGACAGGCGAAGAGCATGACAATAGTCAAATCTAGACGAGGCACAATAAAGGAGTAGTAATAGAAACACCACACATCTATATTTTTTCTGACACCTTCTACCTATGAACGAACTGGCTCCATCCAAAACAAAGAAAGAAAGGACAGAAAAGAAGGAAAACACGGCTAATTTCACATTGAAAAAGGAAAACAAAGAAGAAAGAACCAAATTGCAATCAAACGAGGTTGTTGTCGGCAACAGAAGCGAAACCCCATCTATGACCATCATACCTTAGGCCTTCAGTTTTCTCTAGCATACGATTGAAAGAACCGAAACCCTCGATCAAAAAAAAAACAAAGAAAAAGAAAGAACCAAAACTCAAAATGAAAGAAAGAAGGAAGAGGTAGACAACACGCAAACTGCAAGCATTTAATGTTCCATAAAAAAAATCAACATAATGTCGAAAAAGGACAGACATGAAAAAATAAATGAATCAGCAAAGGGCGAAAACATAATATCAAAAAAAAAAAACTAATGGTACAAGGGAAATTATGAAGAAAAAGAAGGGTGAGATAGCAACCACCAAACAAAGCCGATAGTTACAGTTCAAACTAACAGCCAATAATCCAACTCACTTTTTTAATAGATTAAAAAGAAGAAGAAGAAGAAGAAGAACAACACCACCCACGGCAGATCGAACAATCGAAAGCAAAACTTGTCTGACGCAAGAAGAGAGGGACGACCCAAATGCAAAGAGAGCAGCAATACAACACATAAAAGTCACAAGTAGGTGTGTGAATAGTTTGCAAACAGTAAAACCACAACCGGTTTTAGTTTTTTTGGTAATATATATATATATATAAATCATCGAAAATTTTGCCTCCGACCCTAATTTTCTTTACCCGGCGAAATTAAGGCAACCCGAATTTTCTTTCTTTTTTTTTTTATAAAAAAGAATTAACTAGTAAAAATTAAGTCCAAAGACCCGGCGAAATTAAGGCAACCCGATTTTTTTCTCTATTTTTTTAGAATTAATTAGCAAAAATCAAGTCCAGAGAAAGTTTTCAAATATTTAAATATAAAAATTTAGCTAACCCAACATCTTCGGCACTTCGATGCATCAAAATCACTGCGGGCCAAATAACAATCCATTACTAATAACCTTTTAGTTGCATTTGGTACATTGTTGGTACGTGATCGCATTTTATAACGGCCACCGAAAACGTCTCTAAAATCTCAGTGCACAATCTATTTCACCTTAAGGCTTAAGCAGTCTTCAACATTAGGTGAAAGGAACAACCATTATCACCAAATACGTCGAATGGTTTAGGGAGAAAGGAAGAGAAGTGGAGGATTAAAGAGGGAGTTCGCCACTGTCTGCAATCACCACCTTGCTCTTGGGTGTGCCACTTTGCTTACCTTCAGCTTCAATCTTGTAAACCACATCCATTCCCGATATGACCTTACCAAACACAACATGTCGGCCATCCAACCTGTGTACATAGTTTAGATATTCATTTGTACAATTCAGTACCAGATTAGAGCATTGCAGGTTGCCTCTAAAAACATATAAATGTAATTACCAGCTAGTTGTCACTGTTGTGATGAAGAATTGTGAACCATTTGTATCAGGACCAGCATTTGCCATTGATAATAACCCTACACAGAAACAGATTATGTTTAGCATACTTGCAACTAGGAGGCTGTTAATCAAAACTACACAAACATTTCACCTACCAGGTCCAGTATGCTTCAACTTGAAATTCTCATCAGCAAATTTCTCCCCGTAAATTGATTCTCCCCCTCTTCCATCACCAAGTGTAAAATCACCTCCTTGAATCATAAAGCTGGGAATAATCCTGTGGAACGCACTCCCCTTGTAGTGAAGAGGTTTCCCACTCTTTCCAATACCCTTTTCCCCTGCAATAAAAAAATAATAATGGTATGGCACGAAACTAGCTTTTACAAGTTCATTGCATGCAGACAAGATTATAGGGTCATTCAATGAAAACGAAACCACAATCCAGATAAATCATATTCTATTTCTTCTGAAAGATAGTCCAATGCAAAAGGTCACTTTAATTGATCTCTCTAAGGACTTTCAAGAATATTACAACTTTCCATGCCAGCAGTCTGATATTCATCACCAATTAGAAAATTAAAATTCATAAATGACTACGGCATAAATCTCATAAGTTCTGTTAGAAAAAAAAAAAAAAAAAAGTGCAATTACTTTGGAAATGTAATAACCATGATGGAGACAGGAAATAGTTAATTACGAGAGAAACATAGATAAAAAGAGATACTTAGTTTAGCAGCTTACCAGTGCACAGTGCGCGGAAATTTTCTGCAAATTGGAAATATCAACCAATTAATAACATTACGAATCAAGCTCAAAACAACAAGCAACAAACCAAATACACCAGATGTAAAATTATACCTGCAGTTTTTGGAACTGTCTTGCCAAATAGTCCCATGGTAACGCGACCTGTGAATAGATGTCATCTTTTAGTCCCAATATTTGAGAACAAAACAATGCAAAACATGTAAAGAAAAGATATTATTACAGTAACATATTGTTTCCACTGCAAAGTTCAACAGTTATTACTCATTAATAATATAACTCCAATGATCTCAAATTATTCCATAAATGAATGAAGAAATTGGTTATTGCCAACTATATAGTCCTTATATCCAAACACTATATCATCTCACAAATGTCGAACAGCCTCTTCAAAAACCAGAATACTCCAGCATGCATAACCAAAGAAGTATGTCTTTTCCCCATCATATGAGTATCTTATAACTTCATCAGGGATTTTTTTAGTGAAGTTACAAACAAACTGCAACTAATATCTAACGGAAGTGGATGCGACCAAACTTGTAAGAGGAATATCATACAAAATAAAGTTGGAAGTTATCTTTCTAAACCTATATACTTATTCCCCCTAATACAACTGCCACAACTTCAAGTCACCGATGTAAAGATTTTCATTCAACAAGATTATTACAGTAATACACCAGAGTGCTTTGCAGGCACTAGCAAATTAATTTGAAATATAATGTACACTGTGAAACCACAGGTTTAAATTTGCAAAAGAAAAAATCAAATCCACACAACAGACCCAATTGTTTTTTTAATATAATTCAAGCAAAGAACATACCAGCGGGTTTTCCATCAATCTCAACATCAAAGTAAACTTTGTGGGTAATCTCCCTCGAATCTTCCTTCGACTTCTTCGCCTGAAAACAAAAAGAAAAGACAACTCATGTTTTTAGCTTTATGTCCACAATATTCCACCGATCATTGCCAAAAAATCATTCGCCAATCAACAACACCGAAAATGCAATACAAAGCTGGAAAATCAAAACAGAATATCTTAATTTTAATTTTTTTGTCTCAATCTAATAGAATCAATGGAGAATTATAGCTGGCAGATCCAGATCATTAATCAACATAACTGAGCTTGCAATAAAATTGTAGTAAGTAGGTAGAGATTAGATTACCTGGATGAGAGTCAGAGTTCCGAAAAGGACTAAAGTCCACAGCAGAGTAACACTCAACAATCCCGATCTTGCCATCTCTACTTCGGGGAATTTTGCTAATGAGAAGCTGCAGAGAGGATTTTTATTTTTATACAGGAAGGAAGTAGCATATGTGATGATAGAGCAATGAGATTATGCCGCGTGGCTAGTTGGATATTTTGTTTATACCCTATTGGCTGGTAAACGTGGACTCTCCTGGGCGCTTCCTGATTCAAAAGACGGGCGACATTTGGGCTCCTTCTATCTTTCTGGGCCTTCATGAGTACCTGATGTATTAACGTTTTTGGTGCTAAATGCTAACCTGATGTTTTTTTATTATTTTTTTCTATCAAGGTGGGGAGTGTCAGTTAACATTTTTTAAATAGATATAAATGATTATACATAACCAGTCAGAAAAATAGTGAATTAAATTCTAATTTGATTAAATGTTTAAGCTTTTAAACTCGAAACTATATTCGATTTATATTTTAATCTGCAATGTGGTAATTTGCTGATAAGCAAATATTGATTTGTCAAGTTAGGTTTAGAGTTTGATCTTTGTGATCAGTATTATTAAAAATTTATTTTCAAAATACTCGATATCTTTTGTTGAAGAGTATTTCTTAACTATATTCAGGAAGAAATTAATCTTAAGATATATATATATATATATTAGAAAATACAATTGTCGCGAACACCTCTAGCATATCCAAAATATATTTAGCATGTTGATGTATCAACATTCAATATAAATTAAATTATAGATTAATCTCTCTAATTTTACAAAACGAATTAAATAATCTATTTTTAAAAAAATTAATATACTCTTTTTTTGTCAATCTTTCCATAATTTTTTTACTTTGTTTTTTCTATTTTTTAAAACAAAAAATTAAAATAAATTAAAAAGGAATAAAAATAATTAACTTACAATAGATTTAAAAATATAAAAACTAATTAATTAGTTTTTAAAATTATAGAAATTATTTAATCCGATTTGAAAAACTAAAGAGACGAATATATGATTTACTCTTCAACATATGGATAGTTATATCCTAACATTTTCAATCTATTTGTCGCGTATGGAAGGATTTCTCCTTAACTTCAAAAGCATTTCTAATATCCTTATACCCTAACATTGTAATCCAAAGCTTTTATCACTTCTTACGCAAAATATAACTAAAATGTACTAATTTATAAAAATAATAATAATAAAATATTATTGAACGAAAAATAAAATATGTACAGAATTGAAGAACATTATTTTGTCATAAAAAGAAATACAAATATCTACAGGAGGAAATGTTAGAATGTAAGGATGCGTGAACTTACTTTAAATAGCAACACCAATACACCAATCAGGTGAATCAAAATACTTTATTTTCTTATGGTTCAGAAGCAATGCTTTCCTTTTTCTTTTCTTTTATTTTTTAAAAAAAAAATTGAATTCAAACTTCAAGACTAGTATTTAGAAAAAAATATTAAATTTTTCTTCATGTATTAGATCGGTAAAGAGGGTGTGTCCTTAAAGTCCTTTTGAAAAAAATTAATCTCAATTAAACATAAGCTGATTAGATAATAACTTTTATTATCAAATAAAAAAAATATCAATCATTTGTTTTTTCTAATTAAACTTCAAATCTAATGAGTTTTGAGTTATTTTTTTATTCTTAAATCATTGTGACTACTAAATGAATATTTTAAACATTAACTATCGGTTTATTTATATTTGTCAAATTCGGATGTGTTTGGCAAGTTGTCAAATGATCATCTCATCCAAAAGCTTAAACTGCTAGGTAAGGCATCAAGATATGATTTATATTATTCTCTAACATACCTCCTCAAGTGAAACCTTTTGACTTTAAAACTTGCACAAGTTCACACTAACTTGTGCTTAATTAATTAAAAAAGAACGTAGGAGTTGGTAAGATTTGAACTCATGACCGTTTGGTCATTACGGCTCTAATACTAATGGTTGCTAAATTTGAAGAGTAGCTTGGAGCTTTGGATGAATTGCTAGAATTTTGCTACCCACCAACCTATAGCATTCTTTCTTTGTATGTCCAAGTATGTTCCAATTTTCACATCTCACTTTCTTCGATTATTGGTTCTGTTCCAACCTTTCACATTACCTTGAGTATAATTAGACAAGAGGGTTGAACTTTTAATAACGTGGGACGGGATGATCCGCCTTTGTTTCTCATCCCGAATTAACATATTGTAAACTCCGTATTAGGGAGGGTAATGGTTGCATTAACGGAATTTGAATTCTAATTGTCGAATATGTGTCATTGAGGCCCATGAGTAATTGCATGATCTTATGCTCTTGTTAGTATTTTTCAAGGGCCTTTGATGCCTCATAGCTGCACTTGACAATGTTACAATTACATGTTGGAAAAATAGTAAGTGAATTTAATTCATCCCACAATCTTTTTAGTTTATATAATAACCGGATATCGAAAAAGTTCATTGATTAAGAGAGCATATCTCTCTTTGGATTGAAAAAATTCATGATCCATTGTTATCGGAATACATGTTATTCAAATCTATATTATCGTTTCGCATATATGACTTCATCCGAAAGATCATTTCTCATGGTGTTGATAAGCCATGCTAGCACCATATAGTTGCATCTAGCCTACTGATTTGCTAACTTTGGACTTTCCGTTGGCCTTTTATAGATTTCAATCACGAATCCAAGTTTATTCTTAGTAAAGAGTACAATCATCATGGATCTCCGTCATGGATCATAATTTTCTGATCCTTTGAGAACTTGGTTTATAAGCATAATGTTAGTGCTATCGCATGATGCAAATAGAGAGGTCTGCTATAAGGGTTATTTGTGGGGTCCGTAGAGTTGGCTGGAACTAATGCTCCTTTGTTGAAGGTCTCCTCCTTCGATTCTTCCATTGTGAAATAGGGGAGGGGTTGATGACCGAGCTTTGATATCATGTCAAATGATCATCTCATCCAAAAGTTTAAGTTGTTAGCTAAGTTGTCGGGATATGATTTATATTATTCTCTAACATAGATTAATGTGAAGACTCAATCACTTAGGGTTTAACTTGAATTTGGTTTAAAGTTGAACTCGACAAAATCTTGAAAATAAAAAATCTTATGCCATAACTCATACCATGTTCTTGTCAATACCAAAAAAGACCCTACCAACTTGCTACAAATGAATTTGTTATACAACACGTATATATTTTATCTACAGAAAAAAAAAAACCATCAATTATGTTGGAGATGGATGTTGAATCCTAGCACCTTTCGTGTTACAAAAAAATCATCAACTCACCATGAGCATCCTTTTGATATATATATATATATATATATGATGGATCTATTAAATCAATCCACTGACCCGTTAAATTGTCTGGTGATCTGAAGCCTAGTCCTAATCATGTTTAGGCCGGGTCTTAATTACAACTACTACCCTTTTCCAATCAAGGAATAGTTTTTTTTCAAGACATGTCCTTGTGTGCCGTTTCCTAAATGTTTTCGAAACAGTTTGTATTCAACCACGCATACGCTTTTCCAAATTCATTTTCTCTCTTAAAAGTACCTTTTTTTTTTAGATTTTTGTTTTTTCACACCACAACTACAAAAGCAGCGCAACACTAAACACATACTAAATTACGTGGCATTTGTTTACTGTGACAAGTAAGCAAATTCAACCATTGTCACTGGTAACTTGATATAATCATTAACTGATTCTCGAGTTAAATTCCGCTCGCCATCATGAGCTTTCTGAGTTCAAATTGAATAAATTATAAATTAGTCTCTAGTTTTGAAGAATTAATTAGCTTTTTTGTTTTTTCAAAAACTAATTATTTATATTTTTAATTTTTTTATAATTTATAATTTTGTTATTTTTTATTTAAAAAATATATTAATAAAGAAAAAAATTTAAAAATAACATTTTAAAAAATAAAATAATATTAAATTAATCATGATAGTAATTAAATAAATAATTTTAAAACAAATAAGTAATTAATTAGTTTATAAAAACATAAAGGGACTAATTTATAATTTACTCGTTCAAATCTCACCTTTCAAACAAGAAAACCTACCATTCTCGAGGGGAAGAAGAGAAGACTGCTAGGTGAGACTGTACTGAAGTGGATTCTCCCAAACCAACCGTCGCTCCTACATCTACGATGACTCGGCCGTCCTACCAATTTCTCCCTCCAGGTTTGTGCTAAAGAACAAAACCAAACCCCAGAATTATCTATTTCGTTGTCCAATTTTTAGTGGATTCTCTATAGTGTATGCTATCACGTTTCGAGTACTCTTTGAATTAATTTGTCACAGGTCAATGGAAGAATCAAACCATAATGCACAGCATCATCGGCATGTTCCTGCAGTTACATCTTCTTTAGCATCAACTTCCTTTGATGCTTCCTCTACGTCTTTAGTTTCTACTTCTCATCTCGTCATTGAAGAAAATCAAGAAGAGAACGACGAGACTGCAGGAAATATTGAGGGTAATATTCCTGGTGGACATCACCACAACCAAGAACAAGAAGATGGGAATCTTTCTTCTGGTGCATCTTATCGTTTAAATTTATCTATATTGAGAGATGATATTTGGTCATGCCTTGCTGGTCTCGTTGCTTTTTGGTTATTTGGTCAGTTTCTTCTCTTTCTAAATTGCTTCTTCATGTTTAGTCTCTTTCTTATCTGAGTTGTTAAATACCAATGATTAATTTTGAGCAAGGATTTAATTATTAATGTGAATTGCTTTGGTATGTACTGTTGTTGATTCTGTGGTGATCATGTTATATTCTTTCATCATGATCACCAGCTTCCTTTACTATGATTCTTGGATACTACGGATCTAAGAACGTGGAACTCGGGCCGAATTGCTCTCGCCTTGTAGAGCCTAGCCCATTTCTTATTCAGTCTCTTAAGGTGATTTTTTTTTCCTTTTCCTTTTTTTCCGGTTTTTGTTTCATTCTACTGCTGCTGTCTTTGGTAGTGCCAATCTCATTTGACTTGTAGAACAGGCAGAGGAGCTAGGTGAGCCAAAACCTGGACCAATATTATATGGATTCTACAAGCCTCCACCCTTGGATGTTGAAATCATTTGGACTCAAAAACATAATGCATTTGTTCCAATGGATTTTCACAAGGCAAATCTTTCCCTTTTACTATCTTTCTTTTATAAGACTTTTGTGTGAATTGTTTATCCGCATGGCTCTTGTGTGCTAACTAATTGTAACTATTTTAAACTATACATCACTAACTATGAATTTTTATCAGCAGGAATGGGTACTCTTTCTGAACAAAGGGTCTAAAGTGGATATCTCTTACAGTGTTAAATCCCTCAGTGCCTCTCCTTTGTCCCTTGTGATTGCCCAAGGTCTTTTTCCTGCTTCCTATAGCCAGAGAATCTGGTGGTCAATATATATTTTTTCTCTGTTCTTCAAAATTGAAAATGAAATGCTTTGTGAATGGTTTCCTGCTTTATTATGAGTGGCAAATCCTTTTTGGAGTTTGCAAACTCTTCAATTGTGTCTGGGAGACCTGGAACCATCTTTTTGGAATAGCTTATTGTTTGCTTTGGTTTATTACGAACCATCACTACACATTGATATCTGATATTTATGGAAGTGAGTGAATAGCAGAATTTTGCTAGTTATTAGTAAAATTTTGAGTAAATGTGTATTGATAGATAATTCAATCATTTTGGTTTCTGTATTAGGGACTGAGATGAATATCAGGTCTTATTCTGTAGTGTTCTCACTGTACTATGTGATCTGTGTCACTGTCTCCCCTACTTTTCACACCACATATCCCCTAATCTTAGGCATCAAAATCACTTTAAACTTTTTTTTTTCCTAGTGTCATATAACATGCCAACAGTAGTACGAGTTCCATTGTCTTCTTGCTTAGAATCACAGGTCTATCATCAACATTTTCTGTTTACTGCTTTTAAGTGTAGTTTTTCAATAGACTTATATATATATATATATGCACAACTAAACATTGGAAACATATCACATTAGTTAATTTATCTATTATTTCTTATAGTTGTCTAAAACTGCAGGTACAGAGAGCCTTGTTGAGTGGATAGATGATCCATCATACCCCAATACAACTTTGTCTTGGAATATTATATATGGTATTCAAGATTGTGTTTCTCTTTTCAACAAAAAATTTTCTTGCCATGAATTAGGTGGTTCTGATATTATTTCTTTACAGGAAGTGGTAACATCCAACAGGAAATTCCAACATCTTCTACTTATTATATCGCTGTGGGAAATTTGAACTCTGAGGAAGTGGAGGTATTGGTTTATATAATTTTTGCTACATTTTAAGATCTTAAGATCATGATTGATTATGATGCTGCTAGACGTACTGGAAATGAGAAGTCCTACTAGGTATTCGCTATCTGGACTAATTTTGGAAGTCCTTTTTGTTCAAAGTAGATTTGTGTACATGGATTTTATGAATAGTGCTTGTGAAATCAGCTCGGAAAGGGAAGTTCATTTTTTTTTTTTTTTTTTGCCCACACCTAGCATTTTCCCAATAATCTGCGGGGTCTTTCGCTTCTTTTCTTTTTGTTTTTTTGGCTAAAATAACAATTTACTTCTTATAGATATGTTGAGATGTCCAACAACATTTTATAGCTGAAGAATTTGTTGAATAACATCAGATGATTTATATCCAGTGGTTCTGCATTATACACAGGTGGAGCTGAAGTTCATTGTGAAATCTTTAATCTATGACACAAATCAGGCCTATTACAGGTGTTCTCTCGGTAACCATTTATGCATTTTACAGCTGTTTTTTTTAGGGACAACTGCTGCTGTCCTTACGTCTCCAGGCCCTGCAGAGGTACAAGGCTAATCCTGTTTTATTTTTTATTTTTTTGTGCTTCAAATATTCTTATGTAATCAAATTGGTTTTTGTTAAGCTAAATATTATATTATCAGTAGATCCCCTATAGACCATGGATGGAGTACGGATGTTTGCAGTTTTGCCTGCCTTTCTAGCATTTGGTGGAAACCATGTGATCCAGGATCGCTGAACCTGAATTATTGTCATTAGTGTTTCCATAACCTGTACTTTCATTCCTTATGTATGTTCCATATATGGACGATCACTTCTTCCATTGCTCTATACCAATGCAGCAATATATGGATCATAAAGTTAGTTTCTATTGATGAATAGCAACCTACTGTTCTTTCAGGGTGCTTCAAATGAAGACTGGTATGTCAAATTGTCTTATGGACCGAGATGGATCATATATATTGTTGGATCAGGTTACTTTAATTTCCATGCGTATCATATCTATTCAGCTGACAGAAAATTCCCATATTTACATCAGCTGGCACCCTGTACGCAGGTGTAATGACTGTCCTACTCTTGTTAGCCTTGAGATTGTGTCATATTTTTCGACCTTTCGGTAGAGATAGATATCAAGCAGGAGAAATAGAATCCGAACGAACCCCATTGCTTTCTCAAAAAGGTGATGATAGCTCAAGCTGGGATTCATCTCATGATTCCAGCTCACATGAAGCGGAGGATCTGGAAAAGTGGCTTGCAGTTAATTGTCTTGAAGGGAAATCACTGGCAGAAGGAGAAGATCTCCGCCGTCTCTGCGTTATTTGCTTTGATGCCCCAAGGGAGTGCTTCTTTCTTCCTTGTGGGCATTGTGCTGCCTGTTTTACCTGTGGAACAAGGTACATACAAACTGCCTCACTTGTTGGTGCTAGGAATCAAGAATAGATGACCTTCATTTAAGTTCTACTATCATTACTTCAAACATTCCTGTACTAGGAAGAGAAGAGAGCAGAAAAAAAACCTGAAGTATCCTAATAACACATAATTTAAATGCAATTTCTTTGGAATAAGAGGAATATGACACCAAGTCCATTTTCCACACAGCAGGATAGCTGAAGAAGCTGGCACTTGCCCCATATGTCGTAGAAATATGAAGAAAGTGAGAAAGATATTTACAGTTTGAGAAGTTAATGTGAGCAACCAATCCTGGTTCTGGTGGTTCGGTGTTTTTCTCGTTCCCTGCCGCTACACCATGGTTCAAGCATCGGTACCAACAACAACAACAACAACAACAAAGCAAAGCAAAGCAAAGAAGTTAATGTGAGCATTACTTTGCAGAACCTATGTCAATGTAAACTTCAACGATCCACTAAATACCTTCCTTTTGTATATATATTTTGTGGGTTCAATTTGCACAGCTTTTGTAAAAAGAGAGTTCCATATGGATTGTGTATTAAAAAAATGTTGGAAATAATGATGATTTGATAATAAGATTATCCTGTAACTAGTGTTGGAAGGTTATGCATTGATTATGAGACAAAATGCGACCTCTCCAATGGCTTAACCGAGACCCCTTCCAAACCTCAATTATTTTGCATACTTTTAGATGCAACGAGTGAGTTTCCAGAAACCAGAAACGTTAAATATATTGAAATATATATATCCCTCTCTTTTTGCAAAATGAATTAATTAGTGTTCTTGTTTCAAAACTTAATTATTTAATCTTTTTTAATCAGTGTTGATCATGATTAATTTAATATTTTTTATTTTATAAAATATATTTTCTCATCGACCTTTCAATAATTTTTACTTATTTTTTATTTTCTATTTCTTAAAATAAAAATCAAAATAAATTAAAAAAAATAGCAAAAAGAACTAAATGATTAAATTTTGAAACTAATGGGATTAATTAATTTGTTTCTTGAGACGAGAGGGACTAATTTATAATTTACTCTCACATCAACCCACGAATCCTGATTGTTTATAGTTGAGACTAAAATGTTATAAATTAAATTAGCATCCTTTATTTGGAATCTTCAAAACATTTCAGGTAAACTCAATTTTGCTATTATCGTTTTGAAATTTAAATTTTCATATATTAATCAATAAATATACTAAAATTAGATAGGATTTCACTGTAGCTAAGTCCAACTAGAGCGAAACCGAAATGGCCGTGTCATTTTCTTATAAATAAAAATAAGTGATTTTTGATTAATTTATTCAATGTTTTACACTTTGGTTCTTCAAGTTAATATTTGATATAAAACAGTCCTTAACTTTAATTATCGTTACAAAAGTCTCTGTATTTTTTGGATGGGTTGGGCTTCCAGCCTAGCCCAACCCTTTTTTATGCTTTTATTTTTTTATTATTTACTTAAAATAATTTTTTTTTCATAATTAATGGTTTTTTTAATTTATTTTTTAAAGACCCATTAACTAAAATCAAACATTATTCTAACATAAATTGATTAAGCACCTTCTTCTATTTTTTTAATAAATAATTAATTGCATGTTTTTTTTTATCAAAATAAAAAATATTCCTAGAATATATTTAAACTCAATTTTAGAGCACACACAAATATTACATAATACATACTAAATTAAACCAATTTCTACCATTAATGTTAATTAATTTTTATTTTACATCAATAGTTTTGAGTTATTTAAAATATTAAAACACTGTATATAATACATTTACCAGCCGCGGTGAGAGGATAATGTGCTAGTAGAAACTAGAATTGCATCTGCGGTAGAATTCCAATATCTACCAAAAATAAACTCCACCATTTCTGCTTTACTGGCATTGGCCACTTGGCCTTTTTTCTCTTGTTCCATCGCAATCTTCCTCTGTCTCCAAGCCTCGTGATCTCCAGCCACGCGAACGATAAACAACAAAAGAATCATTCAAGAGAGAAAAAGCGGGACACGAACGCAACCACATCAGCATTTACCATTACCAGAGTTTCTTTCGAAATAAAGAAACAGACAAAACCCAAAAACGGAGCATCAGCAAATGCAATGATGCAAGGAAACAAGCAATTATCAAAAAACAACATCAGGTCCACTACCACTACTCCAACAACTACAAATCTTTTTCCGTAATGGCTGCTCCTCCTTCAAGAAGCAAAGCTCCGGCTCGCTTATCCTCCTCTCCCCTCCTTTGGATCATTGCCTTAGCCTCCCTCACCGTATTTTTCCTTTACAAGGTAAGATTAAAAAAGAACATTCGAATTTTGAACTGGTTCATAATTCTGTTCTTGATTATTTGTTTGTTCATTTCATCCAAGCAGGTAGACAATTTGGCTTTACAAACAAAAACGGTAGCGGGTCACAACTTACCACCGACTCCGTGGCATTTGTTTCCTCCCAAGAACTTCGACGATCAATCCCGTCACGCTCGAGCTTACCAAATCCTACATTGTTCATACCTAACATGCCCTTATTCCAACACCACCATTCCGAAAGGTCACTGGTTCGAGTTCTCTCAATCGAGCCCCAAATGCCCAGATTTTTTCATGTTTATTCACCATGATCTGGAGCCATGGGCTCAATCACGGATAACGACAGATCACATAATGGGGGCCAAACGTTATGCGTCTTTTCGTGTTGTTATTTATGAGGGGAGATTGTATCTGGATCCTTATTATGCATGTGTTCAAAGTCGAATGATGTTTACAATATGGGGTTTTTTACAATTGTTAAAAAGGTATCCTGGGATGGTACCTGATGTCGATATTATGTTTGATTGCATGGATAAACCTAGTATTAATAAGACTGAACATGACTCCTTCCCTTTGCCACTCTTTCGGTATTGCACTACTGAGGATCACTTTGATATTCCATTTCCTGATTGGTCTTTCTGGGGCTGGTAAGTTTCTTTTTAAATTAAAGCCATCTTTTGGTTCATCTTGGAGTCCTTTTTATTAATTGTGTAATCTGTTATCTGAATGATAAATGAATCTGGTTCAGGCCAGAGGTAAATATACGACCATGGAATGAGGAGTTTCGAGACATTAAACGAGGTTCCCAAGCTCGAAGCTGGTCAAAGAAATGGCCTCTAGCATACTGGAAAGGGAACACAGATGTTGGTTCTCCTATTCGTACTGAGCTAAAGGAATGCAATCACACTAGGAAGTGGGGGGCGCAGATTATGCAACAGGTCTGATTTGGTTTATGGTCTGAAATTGTTTAACTTGTTATGGATGTAAATGTGTACTTTTAAAAATGAATTATGTCTTTGATGTTGTTTCTCTGTTGGATCCCAGGATTGGGAGGAAGAAGCAAAAACCGGTTATGAGAAATCGAAACTATCGAATCAGTGTGATTATCGGTGAGTAAAGAAATATTCTTTATCTGATATGCTGTAATGCATAATTTTCCTTAAAGATGCACGATCTAAATAAATGCTTCAAGAGCATTTTGGACACACACAAAAACTAAATTGCATTTTCAAATGATGACTCTTGAATGCACCTTGTCCAAGTTAACTGGGTCGTTCTGTCCATTTGTAAATTGCATTTCTTTTAAAATGGAATAGGCTTCGTCAAACCAAACCAGTTAGGCCTGCAAACCCTTAAGTTATTAATAAACATAAAATGGCCTTTGTTGGGGCTCAAGAGGAGTTGCATTCTCTGTATAGCTTTTAAGGTGTAGTACTATCTCTAAGTTCTATGTATCACATCGAACTCTTTTCATTTGACTAGGTAACTACACTCATCTTTCAGCTGATCATTTTCTGTGTTTTTTACTCGTCTTCCTCTCTATTCAGGTACAAAATCTATGCCGAGGGCTTTGCTTGGTCTGTGAGCTTGAAATATATTATATCATGCGGTTCCCTTGCACTAATAATTTCCCCGCAGTATGAAGATTTCTTCAGTCGTGGCCTCATTCCTAAGAAAAACTATTGGCCTGTTTCTCCTGATGGGTTATGCCGATCCTTAAAGTTTGCTGTCGACTGGGGTAACACAAACCCTTCCGAGGTATAGTTCAACTTCAACTTACCTTTTGCATTTTTCCTTTCATTCAGCACACTTTCTCAAAAATAATCAGTACTGTCATATTTGGGTTTAATTACTCCCTTGGATCAGGTTTTTTGAGTTCACTAATTGTAGTAACAGTGGGTTATGCTTAGTTTCTTTATTAATTTTTTGGTATAACTGTTGTCTATAACTACAATTCTGGGACAAGAAGCAGTTGTCTTGTTTAACCAAATTGCCATTTTTGCTGGCAAAAAAACAAGATTGCTCTTAATGGTTTTGCATGAACAATGACATTTTCCTAGTTAATTTAAGAAGAATTCACAGCTTTCTTCAATAACACTGACAGGCACAGAAAATAGGAAAAGCAGGACAGGATTTTATGGAAAGCTCAAGTATGGAGCGAGTTTATGATTATATGTTCCACCTCATATCAGAGTACTCCAAGCTGCAGGACTTCAAGCCTGTCCCACCATCTTCTGCTCTTGAAGTGTGTGTAGATTCCCTAACTTGCTTTGCAGATGAGAAACAAAAGCAGTTCCTTGAAAGAGCTACTGCCTTCCCTTCACCAAGTCCCCCATGCACCCTCCAACCTGCCAATAGTGATCTCATCAAGAGTTGGATGCAACAGAAACAGAGAACAATTACAAATGTGAGAGAAATGGAGTTACAGGCTTGAAGAGCAACGACAATGAAGGCCATGACTACACCATCAAGGTTATAAAGTTGTAAAGTAAAACCAATTTTTGCAGATTTAGAGGTGCTCAATAGTTTTGTGTTTTATACACATGCGAAATCGAAGGTTACCAATTGTCTTTTCAGTACTATTAATTAAAAGTTAATAAAAATCGTTTCAAATAATTGAAATACTAACCAAGTAAACAATCTAAAAATAAAAACTAGAATTTGAGAAACAGTGATGAGATGATAGAGATATGTAATACAGATTGATGATGAGTTGAGTATGTGGTGAAGATACCTTTTCCAAAAGAGCAGAGGCAAGTAGGTATACATCTAGTGCCCCCTATCATAAAAACACTCAAAAAGTCTCAAAACCCCTATGCTAACCTTAACAGACTTCCTTATCAGCTACCCATGGCGAATCTTTCCAAACCATCATATCACTCAACAAAGATAGCCTGGTTTCAACGAAGAAAAAAGAGAGGTAAAAGAAAGGAAAGTGGTTTACCTAGAAATAGAATGGAGAGTGAATGAGTTTCATCCTTCAATTCAATTGTTTGTTTCTAACAGCAAGTTCGTAAGAAAGTAAATTACTATGCCAAAAAAATAGCTTCTTGATTTTGACAGTTGCTTGACTGCTATCGACATTGCTGTCATAATAGATGGTAAAATTAGAACACAAAATGAATATGGGGAACAAAGGTCTTAGTACCTAGTAAAAGAATAGCAATTATTTTCTATCCTAACATATATAGGAGCTAGCTTTAAAACTCATTAGTAATAAAGAGTATAACAGTTCGTTGCTCATGAATCAGTCCCCTGTTTCTGCTACAAGAACAGTCCAAATAAACCAAAAAGGTAATCTGGAAAGGCTGTGTAAGAGAAACTCTTAGCATGGCACATAAAAGTATATATAAGAAGAATTATGCAGGAAATCAGACATAAAATATAAGAGTAGCCTCCGGTCGTAAGACAGAAATGGATCGTATGCACCTGCTGCTAAAGGGAAAAGAGAGACTACATAAACTCAAATTATTATTGCATCACTAGGGATGACCATTTTGTGGGCACGTCAAAACTGGTGTAGGCCACCAAGGGGCTGAGATTGGGAAGACTACTCGACCAGTCTGACGGACATCTTCATGCAGAAGGATACCAACGAAATCCAACTCCTTGCTTTGGATCTTGCATGAGAGGATGACGTCCCACGAGCCCAAGTACACCACATCCTTCTTCATCTGGGTGGAAAGCTATTACCAGCGGACTGCGCCTATTAGGGCCTAAAAATTTTGGAACCAAAGGCTCCTCGGAGATCATGTAGTTGACGAAAATCTTGTATGTTGTAGTTCATACTCAAGCTCCCACACAATCAAATGATTGGCAGCAGGTATAGTGATATAAGTTGCCAACTGCACAAGTCGCAAAGAGCCCTGGCATACCCCAAGATATACACTAATACTAGGCGGTGCCATGGCTTAAATTCAGGTGCATCAAAGAAAATGGTTTGACCATGATTAAAGGGATCATAAGAGACAACATTGGTGCGGGTGTGCGAATACAACTTTCCATCACGTGCAACAACATTGCTTGCTAAACGGCTGTGATTTTTACCAGACAAAAGAGATTCATTCCATTATCCAGTTTCAGAACTATATATATCCATGAAACCATCATGTGCCGTAATCCAAGTCAAGCGCAGCACCCAATATTGAGATTCATATTGTTGTCGTCCTTGAACAGCCCATTTCTGATAATTTGGCTCACAAACCAGCCCGCCCCCGGCTCCCCGCAAAAGAAAAGAAAGAAGGAAAACATTGGGATCTTAGCACAGTGTGATTAGCAAGGTCAACTTCAGGTGTTGAAGACTAATCTGTGTGCCTCATATTTCTTTCTCTGATCTTCACAAATGTTTGAGGTTCAAATTTGAGATTCTTTCAAGGCTGTTTGATTGGGAGAAAACAAGTTCCCACTGGTTTTTATCCTTTTTCAGTGTTTGTTTCGTGTTTAAGAAAAAAATCAATAAAAAATAATAAAATATTTTTGAAAAGATATTTTTCTAATTTAAAAAAAGAAAAACATTTTTCTTGAAAAAGAAAAACAAACAATAGAATATATTTTTCAACAGTTTTTTCGTATAATTATCAAATGATAAAAAATAATTTTTTAAAAAATAATTTCTCAAAAATTAATTTTTATATGAAAGTTATTTTTCATCAAATAAACAGAAACAGAGCCCACATGTTATCTCCTTTCCTCTAAGTTGGTTACGCAGGCTAAAGAGGGCTCCTTGTTTGAAAGCTTGTGTGAGGTGTTAGAAACTAATTCTATTCCAATCCATTGAGCTCGGCTAAAATGTCCCTAAGCTGGATGTAATCTAGTTGTATTGAGCTATATGGGCCTAAAATTAAGTTCGATCTGAGATTGGGTGTAAGCTTTCCTGGGCCAAATGTGATTATGTAATATTTCTAGTGTCTTGTGTGTGTGTGCGTGTATATATATATATATATATATATATGATGAGCACGGGAATGAATAAAAGTGCAGGATTGTTTGGGGTTTGAAGAATGCTTTGATCTATTTTCTATGCCGACTAATGATAAACAAATCACAAAAGAAAGGAGACGAGATGGATTGGAGGGTAAACAACTACCCAAAAAAAAAAAAAACAAAAACAGTATACACTGCCTGTTATCGTTTAATTTCTAAACTCCAAAGAATTCTGGAGTTCAGCAAAAGATAAGTTTTTTGTTCGCGGAGTCAGCATGATGGGTTTTGGCAGATTATTTCAATTCCACTTGTACCAGGAAATGGAAATGGATGGGCCTGAGGAAATGAGATGTCTTTAAGCTCAAAGCAAATACCCAGCTAGGAATTTGAAATTGGGTGGGCCGATGAACATATTTAGATGCCGACGTCATTCACGTACAAAGAAAATGGTATATAAAAGTTGTGCACAATGACCCCTTATAAATAAAAAATCATGGGCAGAAATTTAACTTACTTGACGGAATATTTTTTTTCTTTTATTTTGACGAAAAAAGTATTAAAAACGGAGAAAAAAATTTGGGAATTATTTGGAGAGATTTTGCTTTCCAATAGAAATCTATATATGTATTAATTCTGCTATTTGATAACCATTTTTTTTTTAGAGATTTATCTCTATTTTGGTGTTGCCACTAATGATATATAGTGGTTTTTAAGTTGATGATATAAAAAATAATAAAAAATTAGTATTTCATAAAAAATAAAATTAATTATACAAGTATTATTATTAAACACAAACTTTTATAATAAAGACAATACAACTAATTAGTTACCTATTTGGAATCTTTATAAATTTTATTTAATAATAATATATATTCTCTACTTATAACTGCCTTTTTTTAATTGTCAGATTCGCTTTTTCTCTGTTTTTTCCTTCATAAATTTTATTTAATATTTTATATCTATATTCTATGTACGCATATCTACCTCTCTTTGCCTTTATAAATTTTGTTTAAGTATAATTTTTTTGTTTGAAAATTCCCATCTATTCATTTTAATTACAAGTAGTGTGTAATTTTATTTTTTTATCACAAGTTTTATCTATCGGTATGTCGAATTAAATCTCTACGTCTTAACAAATAAAAATTACTGTAAATCACGACAAGGCGTATGCAGTCGGCTAGTTAATATATATATATATATATATATATGAAAGAAAACATTTTCAATGTGATTACTAATTTTTCTATTTAATTCTTATAAAAAAATATTTAAAAATATTTTAAGTTTTTTGTTTTATTTTCGGCAGAAGTAATTGAGAAAAATAATTGAATCTTCATTTCCCTCGCCATTTGTTGAAAATACCAAAAAAAAAAAAAAATTGTAGTGTGCAATTGCTATCTTGCCACAGTGAGTGTTCATATTCTAAAATTCTTATAAGTTGGTTTTACTGCTACTAGCTAACTCATTTTGAAAGAAAAGCATCCTTGAGTCTACTTACTTGATTTTTAATTCTCGTTATATTAAAAAGAAAAACAAATAGTTTGTTCCAAATTACTGACTTGCATACATATAGAAATATGCTCCTGTGTCGAGACTGATGCTAAAAGCATATTAGTCAATAAGCTAATGAAACTTAAAAGTTAAGAGCTCTGGTGTCAAATTTTTGGAAGAGATGAAGGAGATGGTTCACTGCTGAACCAACCTTTGCTCACTGTCTTGATTATTTTCGATTTTTCCCAGCAATGGAAGAATTGAAACAAAAAAAATATCGAGTCTCTATCATTGAGTCCATTGTCCAATAATTAAATCCATTTCATTTGACGAGTCTAACAGACTTGGGTAGGTGCTAAATAAATTTATATACGGATCATGTGTGATTCTTTCAACACGTAGGCCAGACTCGATCAGGGTAGGTTCTAAATATATATATAAACACGTATCATGGGCGATTCTTTCGACAGGACGGGCGAGCCTGGCTGGCAGGCATTAGGCAATACTTTTGGTCCCGCTCGTTGTAACAAAGGCAGCATAATCATTAACGATGTCATTTTATATGCATTTATCCTCGCATCCACATTTAAGTCAAGTCGAAGCCCCCTACTCATTCCAATCTGGCAATGCCACTTAGATTTAGTTGGGTAATATTTCTTTATGAATATTAGGTTATTATTATTATTTATTTAGTGAGAATAAGGTGTTGATCAGGTTATTAATTGAGGTAGTTCATTTGTCTGAACAGCTAACCTTCACACGAGGAATTCAAATACGGATACGTAAGCACGAGAAAGAATCAAAGGTTCTCAACCCTTTTTTTTTTCCTTCGCGAAAACTCTACTTGAATTTTTAGAGACTATGTATAAAACTTTTCAATGGCGAGACTTGAGACTTGAGAGAGCCAAGTCCCAGCTGACTGCCAAAGAAGCAAGCCTAAATCAAGTTCAAATTATCGGTGTGGTCATTGACATTTGGGCAACAGTTGTGTGAAAAGCTTCAAAACCTAACAGCCAACACTCATCCTAAAAGACAAAAGTTATAGTTTATTAAATGTGTCGACATGATGAGAAATTTTATAATACATAAGGAGTAACTAAGTAATATGTATAGTAGTTATTTTATAAACTTACTTTAAGGAGAGAGATAGACACAAAAAACTAAAAAAAATAAGAGAAAAAAATAAAAAAAAATTAAGCAAACATGGAAATATTTTTATTACTTTTAGTGGATCCGAAAGTAATTCGACATATCTATTTTTCTCTTTAAAATAAATTTATAAAATAACTATTTTACATGTCACTCGATTTCTCTTTGTATATTATAAAATTTCTCGCCATGCATTATACTTTTGAGTCACGACTAATGTTATGTGCATGGAAGCTTGTAAAAAGAAGGTAGATATGTATAGAATACTGAAAAAAGGGTAGTTATAAGTAACATATATAGTTTTGTTAGTAGATTTCAAATAGATAAGTAATTAGTGAATTATCTTTGTTAGAGGAGTTTGTGTTTGATAATAATGATATTTTATAATTAATATAATTTTTAATTAAACATTAATTAACTTGTTATTAATCTTGATATTATCGATTAAAAAACCCACCATGTATCTTATGTGACAATATGAGATAGATTCTTTAAGTTAAGAAAAAATAAATAATTAAAACTTATAGTTTTTTTTAATATATATGCACACATAGATGTAGTAAGATATGATGGCTCTAGCATTTAACATGTGTCGTGATGATTAAAATTTTTTTCTTTACATGTTAGCTATAACTTTTTTTTTTTGGCCATTAAATAAAAAATCAGTTATAATGATATTAATACAATTAATCATTATGATATTAAATAATTTTAATTACTATTAATACTTATTACAATCATTATTAGCCCTTATTAGCTGTTGTGAGTTCATTAAATATATAGTTTAGTATTAATTAATTTTTCATTTATTCTATTTTTATATAAGAATAAACAAATTGGTATGAGAAGAAAAATAACGAAGTTTTCTCTTAGAACATGGTGTTTTGTTTTTCAAAATTTTTTAAACACATTTTCTTTGGAATTTAAATAGAAAAACAATTATAATAATATTAATACAATTAATTATTTTGATATCAAATAATTTTAATTATCTTTAATGGTTATTACAATCAAAACTAGACATTATATAGCCCGTATTCATTCTCATCTTATTTAAGTATAAACATTTTTATCAATTGTTATGAAAAAATAAATAAAATATCGATATTTTCTCTTAAGAAATAATATTTTGTTTTTGAAAGTTTTAAAACACAATTCTTTTTTAGTAGGATTGAGCATTCGCATGCGTCCTTGCATTGCAAATACACGATTGTACATGATCTTTGTATCTTGGAGGATAAGCAACCTTTAACTTCTTGCATCAAGAAATGCTGTTCGAGGGATGTAATCTCTTAAGGACAATGACTACGTACCAGGATCGATAAGCATATTATATTTTTCTATTGATGCTTTTATTTATCATACTCTATTCTATTTTTTTTTTCATTAATAGCTTAGAATATTTATGACAATCGGCACTTGTTCTGTTAAAATGTCATATTCTATATATATTATAAAAACTTCCAATTTGAATCAATTAATTTCTAAAAAATGTTTGGAAGATTAAAATTACTAATTTTTAGGAAATAAAATTAATATATTACAATTTATTAGAGTTTGATGAAGGATCCTTAAGTTTGAAAATTACAACCAAATCAGTTAATTAGATTTTATTTACTAAAAAATATATGAATTTAATCCTAAAAATACATAATTGAATAGCTAATAATGCTCCTGGAATATGAACATAATATAAGCTAGTCTCAAACAAAAAGTAGAAGCATACTACTACAAAATTTTTAATGGGACAGTTTTAGGAATTTGATGAAGGCAGGGACGCGTTTATCTTTTCTCCGTTCGGAATACGAAAGCGATCTGTATTTATTTATTTATTTATTTGAGAGAATATCAAAGCGTGTTATGCTCACATACATATACCAAAAACGAGGTTGAAGTTCACACGTGAAGTTTACCAAATTAATTATTTGGGAGACAGGATCCGCAATATTCTACTTTCCCATGTTAAGCCGTTTTAAATTAATAATAATAATAAAGTTATAAAATGAAAAATAGCGTCACTGAAAATTAATAAATAAATAGATTTTTCTAAAATATACATAAATAATCGATTTCATGAAAATTTATATTAAGATCACGATTCAATGGCTCTCAATCATAAATGACAATATTTATATATATAATACAAAAATGATGATTTACGCTGCTCGTTGTATGTATAATTTCGTAAACATAACCCATTATATCAGCTGATCAAGAGTGCTAGAATTTTAGCCCAACTCCTTGTGCTTACAATTTCATAAAATTAACGACAAAAAAGATCATGTGTACGAGTCAATATTGTTACAGAAATACCCAAACTTTGGTATCAGAGAATATTGGAATATTGTAATTCAAAAAGACGATATTATTGTGGTATTTATGATTGCTTTAAAAAAGAAGCATGCATGATATGCAACAATATTCTTGATTCTTAGAATCCAATTCTAGTTCACAAACCGTGTGAAAAATGATGTAAGGCATCTGAATTCTTCGTCTCTGGCGTACTTACTTTTGTACGTGTTCAAACCCTATTGGACACTAAAAAGAATTAATTTGGTAGCCTAAAGAAAGTTTAGTGGAAGACAAATTCCACGCACATGTCTTTTGAATAATATCAATTATGAACACGTACCAATTTCATAGCTGTCGATGGTCAATATCAATAGCTTAACTTGACAAAGCAGTGATACATGATATTAATGTCAGACTCATTAAACCAATCCAAGCTGCGATATGGTATTGGAATAAAATCTCACTTTGAACAGGAATCCGAGGAATTAAAGGGCCGGTGGAGGGGGAACTGGGGTTGCTTTTACATGAACCTAGCTCCAATCAAGGAAAACTTGCAAATTATATACTATTGATCTTTAAAAGGATTGATCAATTTCAGATTATTTTATACAAACGTTCAATGAAAGGTTGGACAATGAACCATTCATTGTAAAATAATTTAACTTTCTTTATATATATATATATATATATATATATATATATATATTTCCGACAACTGTCTATTACAAACGTTAATTTTTATCTCATTGATTATGCCTTTAAATTTAATTAAGGTTAGGAAACCCAAAAAAGAATTGAGATAATTGTTATGTGATGTTGTGGCCTATGACTTCTATAAAAGAATTGAATTCTTTTATCATTTTATCTTCTTCTTTTTTTCTGTTGAAAAATCTAATTTGTTAGATAATTAGATAATTTTATCCTTGTATATTAAGTCTATTATCCGCTCCATCCTTAGAGGTTTAAGTATTTACAATTCATACCTTAATTTAGTTTAATTTGTTCTCCCATTTATCATTGTGTCGGATATTTTTATCCAACCCAATAAAAAATGCCATCATTTGATAAACTTATGTCTTACTTGAATGTTTAATAAAGAAATGAATTTTGAAAACAAAAACGAATTATTATTTCGAATTTGAGTTTTTCATTTAGTATAATTTTATTATTCATGATAGAAGATAAATTTGAAATAACCTAGAAAACAAATTGAAATCAATAAAATTTACATAAACTAAAATGGAGATTGAATCTAAAATGTGTTGATAAATTGAACTAATTCACCCTACTTTATTGTACTAACTCGCTTGTAATCTCTTTAAAAAAAAAAAATCCTTTTGTTCTTCTAGAATATGATATTTAGAAATCGGTATTGCATTAAGAAATTAGTAACAGCTATGAGAGGGGAGAAGAGAGAAAACTAACCGTTGATGGTCGGATAATTCCAAATCTCAAGATCTAACAGCCAACTGTAAAAAGCATGGATTGACCATATCAAAGCTAATAATGTCGTTGCCTCGTTGGAATCACAGATCTATCCCGATGTAAACGGGCTCTTTTTCAGACTAAACTATCATCTGCACTTAACTACTTCACCAATCATCCCTTCCTCCTTCTTTTTAAGCACTACTCCAATTGACTTTAAAAAAAAAAAAAAAAAATCAACAAACAAACAAAATCAAAGCAGACTTTCCATTAATTCTGATGAAAAAAAGGAACAGACTTTGCATTGACTCGTCCTTAAAAAAATTCAGAGTGAATTCTTCATTTTCACATAAATAAATTTGGAAAAACCCTATTTTAATAACATATCTTTGGAATAAATGCATCTTATATAAAGAATTTAGCGAATTCAATCCTATATTTATTATATTTAGACAATTCGATCCAAGTACCCTTGACTCTTAAGAAACATTCGAAAACTAGGTTCATATAGAATAATAGATTTATTGAATAGAGATGCTAAGTTAAAATTTGGAGGTAAAAAAACGTGAGACATTATTCGTACAAATCTCCCACCAATTTTATTCATTTAAGACAAAAATTGAGAGCAATTTTTTTTATGATCAACGTAGGGCATTTTAATCAAAATTATATGTCATTTATCTAACATGTTTTATTCCATCAACAAGTTTTTGGATGTTTGTTAAGAATGGAGGACAATTGGATCAAATTGTTTAAATATAACAAACATAAGATTGAATTGGCCAAATTATTTACGTAGGATTTAATTTGTCAATTTAATATTGAGTCTCAAAATGAGGTTTTTCCAATAAATTCCAACTAGGTTTTTTTTTTTTTTTTGGAAAAACTCTTACATTTACCCCGGTGTTTGTGACAATTATTCTTTTTTTAAAAAAAAATTGAAATACACTTTTAACCTTTTAGAATAAAATAATTATATATTTATATATATATATATATATATATATATATATATATATATATGCAACTATCATTTAAAAATTCTAAGAATTCATGATAAATATTATACCAATTTATTTTTTAAAAAGAAAAAACAATCATGTTTGAAAATTTTATTCTAAAATTCAAGCATAGAGAAAAATAAATTATATTTATTTATAAATAAAATCTTATATAAAAAATATTAATTGGATTAGAATTAAAAAAGAAGAAGATAAATTCAAATAATCAAATTTAAATTATAAGAGTAGTATAAGTTGAAATATATATTAATTTTAAAATATAAAAAGATAGCATATATATACACACATACACATATGCTACGTGAAAATAAAAGAAAAATGAAAACTAAGGATTGAAAAAAATGTTATAACATGAGGGATGAAAAATAGAAAAAATTGTTAAATTTGCATCTTAATGCCCAAAAACAAACAAAAACAATTAAAAAAAATTACTTAAATTGTCATTAAGTGAATAGTAATTTTATGCATGTTAATAGTAAGTGAATAGGAATTTTAGACATATAAATAATTCGAATTCTCACGCTAGGCGATGGACCAAACTAAACATATTTATTTAAGTTTGATAACATATATTACGTTGTCGGTTAATTAAAATATATTAAATTAAAAATAAAAGATAAAATTTTATTTAATTTTATAACTTTTAATCAAAATTTTGTGTGTGTGTGTGTGTGTGTGTAGTGTGTATTATGTTTTGAATAAATTTTGAAGTCAAAAAAATATGATTTTTTCAAAAACCCATAATAAATAAATTTTAATATAAAATTAAAAAAATAACTTAATGTTTTCTTTTCATTACATTGTATCGAAGAAATAAAGCAACAATTAGTATATAAAATTGTATGAAAATTAACAATGAAATTTTTTTATTGTTGAGAAGATTATTTTTTTAAATATATACATTTGATTTACATATATTTGTTTACAAAATAATGAATAATATTAGTATACAAAATTATATTTGAATTATTAGGTGGTTATTATAAAATATTATTTTAATTATTTTATTTGAAAAAAATCATTTTAAATATTAAAAAAAAATAGCAAATAGTTGGTATTGTGTATATAGATGCATAGTTGATTTCTAATAAAATTGATGAGTCTAATGTTATTATTTTGTATACATCATGATCGTACTCAATAGGTGAGAATGTATAAAATAAATTAAAAAAATATTTTAAAAAATTACATGATAAAATATATATTGAAGTTAACTGAGTGCAGTAAAAATTATAAAACTAATTTTGATAAGATTTGATTATATAAAAAATAAGAAAATAAAATACATATATTCAATATTTAAAATTTGATTATATAAGAATTAAGCAAACAAAAACAGGTATTAAAAAAAACTTTGTTCGAATCCATACATAGAGAAAATATGTCACATTTATCAATAAATAAAATTATAAAAAATAAGAATAAAAATTAACTTAATGAGAATTTTATCAAAAAAATCAATTTTAAATAACAAGAGTAGTTTATTTTTATTCTAAAATCTAAAAATATATCATATAAATATAAACAAATATCGTATATATTATATAATCATCAGTTTGTATAGAAAAAAATAACGATTAATTTTTTAAAATTTTAACACCTAATTAAATAAAAAAACATAAATTGATGGAAAAAGATAAAGGAAAAAAAAAGCATGAGTAGTGCATCGGTTAGAGGATTAAAATTTTTATTTTAAAATTTTTAGAAACAAAAATGAAACAATCTGAAAATTAAATAAAAAAAAAGAACCTAAATTGATGGAAAAAATCAAAATGAAAAAAAAGGCATGTATAGTGAAAAAACTTTTTTTAAAAAAAGAAATAGCTACGGTAATGAATAGTGATTTGTGAGGGGTGAACAATGATTTTTACTATTTAAACCCCCACCTCTTTTAGTTATATAATAATTAGTCATTTGTTTGCGCTAAAGCTGTGAGTCCGGTAAAAAACAATATATTTTAAAATTTTAAAATCTTTTAATTATAATTTTTTTATTTTTTTATTTAAAAAACATAAATCATTCTTCTTTATGGGTTGATTTTAAAATAAAAAATATAATAACTTTAACTAAAACATTAATCAAGAACTTAAAAAAAATTTAAAAATATAATTTTTATAATATTGTATTTTAAAAAATAAAGTTATAATTAATGGACAAAAATTAACAAATGAAAAAAAAAGAACATAAATTGATAGAAAAAAAAGCAAAAAAAAGAAAAAGAAAAAAAGAAAAGAAAAGTGTGTGTAGTGCATCAACTAGGGGATTAAAATTTTTATTTTAAAATTTTAGAGAACGAAATGAAATAAACTAAAAATTAAATAAATTAAATAAAAAAAGAACCTATATTGATGGAAAAGAAAAAAGGAAAAAAAGAAAAAGAAAAAACATGTTTAGTGAAACAACTTGAAATTAATTTTTTTATTTTTTATTTATAAATTTATTGTTTAAAAAACATAAATCATTCTTCTTTATGAATTGATTTTAAAATAAAAAAATGTAATAATTTTAACAAAATATTAATCAATAATTAAAAAAAACCCTTAAAAATATAATTTTCATAATATTGTATTCCAAAAAATAAATTTATAATTAATAGAGCCATTTTTTCAAAAATTAACAAATGAAAAAAAAAAGAACATAAATTGATGGAAAAAAGCAAAGGAAAAGAAGACATGTGTAGTGCATTAGCTAGGAGATTAAAATTTTTATTTTAAAATTTTAGAGACCAAAATGAAACAACCTGAAAATTTAAAGAAATTAAATTAAAAAAGAACCTAATTTGATGGGGAAAAAAAAACATGTATAGTGAAACAACTTAAAAAAAAAAAAAAAAACCTTTGCTATTGGAATGAATAATGATTTGTTTGTTTAAAAAACATAAATCATTCTTTTTTATGGATTGATTTTAAAATAAAAAATATAATACTTTTAACTAAAATATTAATCAAGAATTAACAAAAAACTTTAAAAATATAATTTTTAAAATATTTTATTCTAAAAAATAAAATTATAATTAATGGACGAGACTTTTACAAAAATTAGCAAATGAAAGAAAGAGAGCATAAATTGATAGAAAAAAGCAAAGGAAAAAAAAAGACATGTGTAGTGATGAGCTAGGGGATTAAAACCTTTATTTTAAAATTTAAGGGATCAAAATAAAACAACCTGAAAAAAAAAAAAAGAACCTAGTTTAATGGAAAAAAGTAAAAGAAAAAAAACATGTAAAGTGAAACAATTTTTTTTTTTAAAAAAATTTTAATGAAGCAATTTGAAAATTAAAATAAGAACCTAGTTGATGGAAAAAATTAAAGGAAAAAAAAACATGTAAAGTAAAACAACTTAAAAAAAAAACACTTGCTACAAGAATGAATAATGATTTATAAGAGAGTGAACGAGTGAGTTGTATTGTATAAACCTCTCATCTATTTTAGTTTATAATAATAATAATGACGACGATGATTATTATTATTTATGAGGGAGTTAACAATAATTTGCACTGTAGGAACCCCTTCCCTTCTAATTATATAGTAATAGTCAAGTAAGAGCATCTCCAATGCTCTCTTTATATTAAGATTTTTCTTTATAATAAAGAGGCTTGATCCAAATTTCATCTCCAATGCTCTCTTTATCACAATCTTTATCTTTAAAATTAGTATAAAGAGTGTCTTTGGCTCTCCAATACTAGAGAGTCCAAATGACTTTTTATCTTATATTTTATTAATGAAAATTACTATTTCTAATGCCACTCAACCTCTTCACCAATGACGTCTATGGGTTTTATAGATTTTATCAAAATAAAGAGTTAAATACAGAGTAGCATTAGAGAGGATATTGATCTTCTATCTATATAATTAATGATACTCTCTATTTACATTAAAAATGCTAACTAAAAATAAAGAGCACCATTGGAGTTGCTCTAATAATAATAGTAACATTAATATTTTTTATTTGATAATTTGAGACGACTATTTGTATTAAAGAAAGAAAGAACCAAATAGTGGAAATATAATCATTTAAAAAAGGCGGGAAGGTAAAGGGTTGAGAAAAAACTGAGAGATTTATAGGGAGAGAAAGAGCAAGACAAAAGTCATAACTCGTACTGATCTTTTGAAGGGAAGAACAGAGAAAACATGTTAAATAATAATAATAATAATAATAATAATAAAATCTAAAGAAAGACCCAAAAAGTCGCATAAATTTGTTAGTTAAGACTCCTCCTACTTCTTCTACGGACAGACACACACTCATATAAATTCTGTCATTTCCTTGATCCAAACAACACAATACGACTCTTTTTTTGGGTGATCGAAGAGGTAGGAGATCATGTCTGGGAGTTACAGAATGTGTGGGTGTTTCACTAGGAAGTTCAAAGTCACAAAGGCTGGCCCACCTCCGGATGTCATGGAAGCTTTCCACAAGTTCACCGACGGAGGGACCCACATGTCGGCGGAGCAACTGTGGCGCTACTTGGTGGAAGTTCAAGGAGATGGCGGCGCCTCCATTTCTGACGCCCAGAAGATAGTGGAGCAGGTTTTGCAACAGATGCATCATATTGCTAAGTTTACTAGGCATACTCTCACTCTTGATGACTTTCACCATTATCTGTTCTCTGCTGATCTCAATCCCCCTATTGGAGATCAGGTAATTGGATTATTTTTTTTTTTCAATTTGTTTGTCTTACCAAATTTTAAAATGGAAGAGTAATTCCAGCACTCCCCAGTGGTAAATCTCATCATCAGAGTAAATTCATAGTCTTTTTAGATTCAAAGCAATGCATTGCTTGTCGATGTCAATTTTAGTTTTTGAGTATGAAGTTTCTTTAATGATCGGGAAACTGGGTTGTCATTGGATAATGGGATTAAAAAGTACCTTTTTTTTTTTTTTTTAGCTTTCACACTGTTTGAAAGAATTTTTGGTGTTTTAATACTCAATAGTGCTTTCTTTTCAGGTTCATCAGGATATGACCAAACCACTGTCCCATTATTTCATATATACTGGCCACAATTCCTACCTAACGGGAAACCAACTCAGCAGTAATTGCAGTGATGTCCCGATTATAAACTCTTTGAAAAGAGGTGTAAGAGTGATAGAGCTTGACATATGGCCAAATTCTACCAAAGATGATGTTGATGTTCTACATGGAAGGTGTGCAAATTCAAAATCTTTCATTTGTTGAAGTTTTTAGATGGTAGTACTTAGGTTCAGTGCCTAAGGCAATTTAGATGGACTCTTAGATTGCTAAATTCTGGAATTGGCAATAAATTACATGAGGCATTATAGAAGTTTTAAAAAGGAACTGTAGCAAATCGAAGGCAAAAGGAAACAGTGAGTGAACACAGTTTTTCTTCTGATTGGATATGCCTTTACTTCACCTTGCAATACTATGCTTGGTTGAAGTCAGTTACAGGTTATGCTTTTAACACAGATGTTAGACTGATGTTATAGCGATATTGATGATTCCGGTAGATGTTCTTTAGATATCTTATGCATTAGTGAAACAATAAGGTTGGCTATAGTTGATTCCTGGACTTGAAGACTGCTCAAATTTGTAGATATTTAAAGCCTTTTTAAGATCAGTATTCTTTCTTTATTTGTCATTTTCTTATTTTTCTTCTAGTTATGGTTGATGGAAACTTTGATAACTTCAACTATCCTTCTCTTTCTTCGATTTTGGTTGATCTGTTAATGTGTTTGTGCTTAAATGTAGGACCCTGACTTCTCCAGTGGAGCTCATTAAATGTTTGAAATCCATAAAAGAATATGCCTTTTCATCCTCCCCATATCCAGTCATAATAACTCTTGAAGATCACCTTACCCCAGGCCTTCAATTCAAAGTAGCTAAGGTGTTATTTCCTTTTCCTTTTACGGAGGATTTAAGCCGACAATTTTTTCCTTAGAATGGTCAATTTATTGATCGCAAAAGATTTTTGTGTTTAGATGATCACTGAAACATTTGGAGACATGCTGTTTTGTCCTGAATGTGAATGTTTAGAAGAGTTCCCTTCTCCAGAAGAGTTGAAGTATCGAATAATTATTTCAACAAAACCCCCAAAGGAGTATCTTAAAGCTAAAAGTGGCCAGAGCAAGGGAAATAAGTCCCAAAAGGATAAGGATTCTGATGATGATACATGGGGGAAGGAGCCATCGGATCTTATGTCCGATCAAGAAGATGGTGATACGGTATGCTGAGAAATGAAAGTTTCTACCCTCAACTGCAAGTTAAATGAACAGCTAGTTTCTGAGGTGATAATTTCTGTTCATGTTGCATTATTTGCTTGCAGAGTGATACTGATTCAAGTGAAGATAGTGAAAGTGAGACACAGCAGTTAGGAGTATCAGCATACAAGCGTCTTATTGCCATTCATGCTGGGAAACCCAAGGGTGGATTAAAGGAGGCACTAAAGGTTGATCCTCATAAAGTTAGACGCCTAAGTTTGAGCGAGCAAGCCCTTGAAAAGGCTACTGAAAATCGTGGAACAGATCTTATCAGGTAATCGTTGATATTCAATTTCTGGTGCAAGACATTTCAAATACAAGTATATATTCTAAGTGTGCTTGCATTTTCCCATTTCTTGTAATTGGTTTACTATTCCAAACTACTAGGCCTAGATCTTGCAATCTCTCTGTACAGGTTTACCCAGAAAAATGTCTTAAGGGTGTATCCTAAAGGTACTCGTTTTACCTCTTCCAACTACAAGCCACTAGTTGGTTGGACACATGGGGCTCAAATGGTTGCATTTAATATGCAGGTATGATTTAGTGTTCTTTCTCCAGGTTGACAAACTGAAACGTTATTTAATGTTCTTCAGATCATGTTAATCTTCATTCGTTGATACTGTACTCCTCTAGTTCCCTTTCTTAAAATGGTTAGAACTGATTCAACTGGATTATGTTTTTGCAACATTCAGCGTTAACCTGAAGTCTTTAATTGCATTTCAAGAGCAGTGTGTCAGATATTTATATGTACTGTACTAAGGTCATTGACATTGAGCTATTAAGCATTCCATTGTGCAGCAGTGAAAAGACCAATGAGTTACCTTGATTGTTTAAGTCTGTTGGCATTTCTTTCATTCTAAAGTTTGATTGAAAGTTAAAATGCTCCTTTTGGCTGTAAGAGTTGAGCCAATGCATCATTTAAAGCAAACAGAAAAAAGAATTATGCTTTCAATTTTCACCTCCTCAAAGGATAGTTTTTATCTTAGGCTAGTTTTTGGTCTCTAGTTTTACCATTTCATCTGTGAAGTTCAGTAAATGGCGGTGAGGAATTCACCTTTGACCTTTGAAGGCAATCAAAATTGCTTGGCAGAATTACCAGATTTGCACATGTAAATAACACAATGATGGACAGAGATAGACAGGAAAAAGACAAATTAATAGGATGCACATTTCAGTCTTTTATCATTCAATTAGTTACTATTAAGCTAATTACAACCTAGTACTGTCTAATAGAAGAAGAGGCTGAAAATAGAAAAGAGAAGGACAAGTGGCTTAAATTTTGTAATGTGTCCTTAGATGTGACTTGTTATTTAACTTGACAGTGTTCTTCTGTTTTCCCATTGCTCAATTTGAAAAACTACAAGCTATTGGTTCTCATGACTTCCTAGTTCTAACTCTCAATATTTTCTCTCCCACATTCAGGGTTATGGCAGAGCTCTTTGGCTGATGCATGGGATGTTTAGGTCCAATGGGAGATGCGGTTTTGTGAAGAAACCTGATTTCCTGATGAATGCGGGTCCACATGGTGAAGTTTTTAATCATAAAACCAAATTGCCTGTGAAAAAAACTTTAAAGGTGAGTGCATTGTCACCAACCACCCCTCTCTACTCATTCTTTCCTGTAGAGCTCTAAAATTGTGCAATGTGATTTGACAGGTGAAAGTGTATATGGGTGATGGTTGGCATTTGGATTTCAAAAAGACACACTTCGACTCATATTCCCCACCTGATTTCTACACCAGGGTTAGTTAGGCATGCATTTGTTTTGTAAAGCGAATTTTACCCAAGCAATAAAGTTCATTTCCCCCTTGATTCATGAATTCACCAGTTAATTTGAATTTTAGGTTGGCATTGCAGGAGTGCCAAGCGATGTGATCATGAAGAGAACAAAAACAATAGAGGACAATTGGACACCTGTTTGGGGGGAAGAATTTATATTTCAGTTGACTGTTCCTGAGCTAGCTTTACTACGAATTGAAGTTCATGAGTATGACATGTCTGAGAAGGATGATTTTGCTGGACAGACTTGTTTGCCTGTATCTGAACTGAGACCAGGAATCCGTGCAGTACCCCTCTTCGATCGCAAGGGAGAGAAGTTAAACTCAGTGAGGCTTCTCATGCACTTTGAGTTTGTCTAATGACTGACCTCATCAATTTTTCGCTCCATGTATATATTTCAGTTGAGTCTTTTCATCCACGGTTTCATGTCCATGCTATTGCTATGTATCTATTCTTCAGAACTGTTATGAACCAATCATGATCTGTATTTTCTTTCCTTTAATGAACAAGGTTTATATACTCATTTGTTACAAGAGTCGTTTTTTCTTAACAAATAATCTAAGGTTCTTTGCATGCATATTAAAGGAAAACTCATGGCTGTTCTTTGATCATGGTCAGAAATTTCCTTATATTTTAAAACCCTTGGAAGTTTACTTGTAATTTTTATGCACATTCACGTAAAACAACAACAGTTACTTTCTACGCATATTGCATTCTCTACGGTCTAAATGCTTAGTAGAATTTTTTAGGACACGCAATTAGGCATGATGATTAATGTGAAACAGTCTGAATTTCTATAATTTAAGCTGCTTGCTGAGAGCTCTCTGCACTACTTACAACAGGGGAAGGGACCGTATGTATGAGCCTAGTCGACGTCAGACCTTAAAGTAGCCTGGGGATAGTGGCATAGTCCCTTAGGCTTAAAAACTCTGCGTTTGAATGCAGAAAGTGCTTGAGTTGGAACTTCGTTTAGCTTGGGTACTGGTGTAGGAAATCTTAGAATAAAATATCAAGGCGAGCAAGTGATTGCAAGTTTGGGAGCTCTAGAGTGTGGTCAGTTAATACCTTCTGATCTCACATGACTATCCTGCTTTCTACTATTTGAGTATTAGAAAATCTCATATTCATTCCGGCGAGATGCAAAAGCAGATGGAAGTAAATTTGTCCAGACAAAAATGCAAAACAATTATAAAAGCCGACATGCTCTTTGATATTACAGATAATCCAAGTTCGAAAAACATGATTCTAAACCTAAAATGAAGCCAAAAGAAAAACAGCAAATCAGTCTGAAAAAAGAATTACAACCAAAATTAGAACTTGATAACTTGATTTTATTTTATTGCATCTGGTTTTCCATTCACGGATGAGAAAAGAAGTGGGATGAGGGGTATATAAATAGTGTGATAGTGGCCTCTATATTCTCCTGTAAACTTTACGACTTATATGCTAAGAATTTCATAACTCAAGGAACGAATGCAATCCTTGCCCCACAACTGCTTCTTTGATCTGTTTGTGGTTCGCAGTTAATAACAGTGACAATAAATTCTTTCCTTTCTATCGAAGTTGAAAGATTGGTAGAATTACTGGAATAACATTCTCCTGGCCTCTATTGTTTGTTTCTGAAACAACAAACGAAGAAATGAAGAGGACGGGATGTGAATACTGTAACTTTCTTATAATAAGAGCAATATAGATTCTCGCTTTGCTCAAGCGCCGCTCTTGAGATGTACAGCCATTTGAAGATATTCTTCTCTTTCTTCATTCGTGTGTATATATATATATATATATGTATAAAGCGGAATATATATATACATACATGTAAGCATAAAAAAAATCAACCGAAGGATTTCCGTCTCTTTTTCTTTAGCAAATGGCGTGGCAGACTTTCAGGGTCTGCTTTTGTTGCATAAGAACTTTCATGCACAGGTTGCTTGAACCCCCTGAAGATGTCAAGAAACTCTTCCAAAACTACTCACAGAATGGCACCATGTCAATTGATGGTCTACGTAAATTTCTCTCTGAGGTTCAAGGACAAAACAATGCAACGGAAGATGATGCTCAGGCTATCTTTGATAGTCTTAAGCATCTCAACATCTTCCAAAGAAAGGAGCTTGACCTTGACGCCTTCTTTCGATATCTTCTTGGTGACCTTAATACTCCTCTTTCTCCATCTAGCAGTGTAATCCTCCTCTCTCTCTCTCTCCACCTCAACCCTCTTTTTCTCAATTCCAGAATTATACCAAACTTCTTCCATGCAGCAATCTTTAGTGTATCGATAGTTAAAATCATCTGTGTCAGGGTCAATTGATATAACTTTTCCAAATCCTGTCTGTCTCTTGATCTCTCTCTCTCTCTCTCTCTATATCTCCCCTAATGGTAATAGTTTTGTAATGTTTTTGAACTCAGGTGCAACATGACATGACTGCTCCACTAGCTCATTATTTCATGTACACAGGCCACAACTCTTACTTGACTGGGAATCAACTCAGCAGCGAGAGCAGTGTTGAACCCATCAAGAAGGCCTTGCTAAAAGGTGTAAGAGTGATTGAATTAGATTTATGGCGTGGCCAGAACAACAATGTGGTGGTTCGCCATGGACGGTATGAAATTAATTTTCCTTTTATTTCCAGATTTTATATGGTGGTGTTTTACTGTTGCTTGTGTCTGCCAAATATAAGCTATATATATAGTCTAATTTGATATTTTAATATTATATATATGGTTCTAAAATTTGATTTAATAAAAAGGTTTTAATTAACATTATTTTCTATGTGATTCACATTTTAATTTTAATAAATCTAATCCATAATTTAAGTATAAAATAATAAATACCAAGGACAAATAAATTAAGTGACAAAAAATAACTATATATAAAGAGAAAATTTAACTTATCTAAAAATTGTAGCCTTGTTAGTTTCTTCATGTTACTCTAAAGCAATTTGACTTCAGCCTTTAATTGTTTTTTTTTTATTTGAAAGTCTTTATGTATCTACCTATCTTATATTGTAAATTTTCTTACAAGAAAAATAGCCAATTATTAATTTTAATTACTAAATGAATTATATGATTAAAATTATTTAACCAAATATTTTAATGATAGTTAAAAATGTTGTTTTTGGAATATAGCTAAAGTGAAACACTAAATCCATAAAGAATCGTCTTAAATTCTCAATAACTGTACTATGCATCGCTTTACATTTATCGTTTGTTAATGTGGATTTAAGAAATTAGTGTTTTCCATAGCTAAATTGTTAATATATATATATATATGACAATGTTTGGCTCCATAAATTCTTTTTAGCTTTTTTTTTATTATTATTTTGAATTTATTTAATTTTAGAGATGGTAAATAATTAATTCGAACTTAACAATCCAATTAAGTTCTAAGCTTTGAGTCATTAACTACTTGAACAATGTCTTATTAGCTTTTATTGTGCATGTATACTTAATTAATATGTGAACAAAATATATACCTATCTATAGTAAAAAAATAAAAAATAAATAACTAATGAGTAACTAGCTCAAGTGGTAGTAGCCTTTAATTAATTTGTTCTTACCATCATCCAAATTATTGTTATGACCACTGTCACCATGTATATATATAGCATCATTAGGTTTTGGATTGGAAGAAGAATTTAAAAGTTCAGAGAAAAAAAAATTTCATTACCATTATATTATATAAATGCAATAAAATAAATAAAATCTAATAGTTGTAATTACCGTTTTGATAAGTATTTTAGTATTCTTATTATTTTATTTTTTTTGGGTTAATTTCTTTAAAATAAAATTTTAATAAATCAATACATATATAATGCTATATTTTTAAAATTAATTGAATTCATGGCTTAGTTCGATTAAAGTTATATTAAATATTCTAAACCATTCCTCATATATAGGTGCAATTTAATTGTCTGCCATAATTTCTTTCCATATCAAAAGATTTATTGAATTTTGTTATTTGAAAGTCATAATAACATATGCACTCTAAACATTTATATTTGATGAAAATGTTAAATTTGTAACTAAATATTCTAAGCCGATCTTGATATATATAATTAATTTAATTCTTATACCGTCATTTTTCTTACATGATCAACTACTTAACATTTATTTAATTTCTTCATTTCAAAGTCATAATAACATTTTTTTTTTTTTTGTTTATGCAACTCTATATGGAAAAAAGAATTAGATTTATTAGGAATAAGAAAACTATTCTTTTTCAATAAAAAAATAAAGACACTACTCGGTTAAATTGAGACGTGAGATATTGTTGATTTTATTTTTTCACACTATCAATTAAAGTAGACTTGATGAATAAAAAAATTTACGAAGAGAATATTTGTATATCGATGCCACAACGTTACAAAAATTTGATTTATAATGCAAGGTTCAATGGGAATTTTTTTAACACAAGGTTGTACATTATTAAAACAATTACAATTCAAGATCGAATGAGAAGTGCTATTTAAGCATATTCATAATTTCTACTTGCCATTTAGTAAATTCTAGAATTATAACGTCACTCTGTATAATGTCTTGTAAAGCAAGAACATGCGCTTAGGTTCTGCTTTTGATCCTGTGATTTGCTCCCAAAATTTTAACAAGATCTTATAGTTTGCTTCTAGTTCACAACTTTACAAAAATGTATTATGACTCAAACCATCAAGTGATTAGATTTCTCTTACATGTACAGGACCCTGACTGGTTCAGTGGAACTCCTCAAATGTTTGCTTGCTATTAAGGAATTTGCATTTCAGGCATCTGAATATCCAGTTGTGATAACCTTTGAAGACCACCTACTTGCTGATCTTCAGGCTAAGGTTGCCGAGGTGACAGTGAGCTTCTGTCATGGATTTTGCTGTTGTTAACATGGTTTCGAGTGTACCTCTTGTGTGACCAAAATCAGTATGTGTGTCTCCAGATGGTCGCTAAAACATTTGGGGGCATGCTGTACCGTCCCGGGACAGATCCATTACTGAAATTTCCATCACCGGAGTCATTGAAGAAAAAGGTTTTGATCTCAACTAAACCACCAAAAAAGTATCTTGAAACTCAAGATGGAAAACCTTCACAAAAGTCAACAAAATCATCCAAAAAGGGACAAGAAGACGATGATGAGGTGCATCTGGAACAGTATTCACTCTGTTCTCATTCTGAATGCTCAAAGAATTACCCTGTTTAATTGCTTATTCTGGTCCTTTGCTATGCAGGATGAGATTGCTGAGGGAGAACATCTTCAAGAAGAATATGAGGAGATGAAAGTACCTGAATACAGGCATTTAATTGCCATTCACGCAATGAAGCCGAAAGGTGCATTAGGAAACTGGTTCAGTACAGATGAGAAAGAAGTAAGACGTCTGAGCTTGAGTGAGCAAAAACTTGAAAAAGCTACAAGTACACGAGGAATTGACATTATCAGGTAAATAAGATCATATATTCAGAGTAAATTTCTCAAACGAAATCTTGTGTTTGTCTTACGGTCTCCAAATGCTCATACGGAGTCCCCAGAATAAAATCACTAGTTTGGTCAACCATTTTGGTTAACAAGGATTTTCTGCTTCGTTGATATATAACTTATGTTGTTAATTCAGGGACAGCATTTCAGTCCAGAATGTCTTAACACTTCGGATCTTTTGCTCATTCATGAGGCAGGGCATTGTGTCTAAATTTGTTTTAGTACTGATTAAAAGCTCTGATACTATTTACCTTGCCATCTTAATTATCAGATCTCAATGTCAAGTCTAATGATTTCTCCTCTAGGTTCACCCAGCGTAATTTGTTGAGGATATACCCTAAAGGTACACGCATCACTTCATCTAATTACGATCCTTTTGTTGGATGGACGCACGGAGCTCAAATGGTTGCATTTAATATGCAGGTTGGTCTCCTTCTTAGGTTGACAGAATGAGCATTGATACTTTAGTTCTATAGGAATACCTATGACTTTGAATTCTATTTTTAATTTTCTCATGCAAAATAGAAGTAAAGATGTCATCGAAGGCTTCTTTTCCACTATTTCTGTCACTGAATCTCTCTATAGGACATAAGGCCGAACGAGAGCCTCGGAAGTCAGATGAATACTTTAAAAAGTTATCTTGACAGAAGCACATGTCAAAAGTTCTTTAGGTAGCAAAACTTTTGTTCCAATAGTACAGATGACGCAACTGAAAACGCAGGTCTCTGTATACTATCAGGATCCTGTGATGTGCTTTTTTTTAAAAAAAAAATCCTGTGTTGTGCTTATTGCAGGCAAGATTAGTAGTTTATGACTTTCTTGTAACCGTGTTGGCTCTAAGAATTTTCTTCATCAGAAGCGAATAGGAATACAAGTCCACATATATATATATATAACTGCCTATCATTGTTGAAGTAAATCAAGTCTCATATCTAAATCGCTAGCGCTTTTAGTGATGCTGGCGACAATTTTGGAGTATTCTGAGTAAAGTTCAAGAATTCCTAGAAACCTTTGGTCATTTTGCTTTGAGATCTAGCTCCTCTATGTTGTAGGGTAGAGTTCAAGCTGCATGATAATGACATGCAACTTGCTTTAAAATTTTTCTGTAGGATAGTATATGTGGGAGACTCGTGTCACTGTAATTCAAGTCTAGATAACTTCCAAGAACAGAAAACAGTGATTCTCTAGCCACAACATTATTAAAAAAAAAAAAACCCAACAGTTTATGAGACTACAGATCCAACAACACTATCAGCAAACTTTGTCTTTAAGCTAAATTGGGTGTTTGGATTTCCTAGCAGCTCCAGTTACAAGGGAAAAATGGTGCATGCTTTCTTCTGCTAACACTCTATTTTCATGTTTGACTGATCAATTTCAACAGGAAGAGAATTTTGAATTGTTTGAGCTCCATTTCAATCGCTTGTTGGGACAGAAAGTCCATTCTCTGTGTTGTGACCTCATAGGTTTCCTTGAACTTCTTCCTTTCCTCTTTATTTCCTTGACAGGGATATGGGAAGCACCTTTGGATTATGCAAGGAATGTTTAGAGCCAATGGTGGCTGTGGTTATGTAAAAAAACCTGATTTTTTATTGAGTGAACAGGTTTTTGATCCTAGTATGCAATTGCCGGTCAAGAAGATTTTGAAGGTGCGTGGACTTAGGAAGGAACTATATAAATGTTTTGAATTTCCACCTGTCATCTCTTTAATACTGAAGCATCAGGATCTGTTTCACCTTTTTATTATCAGGTGAAAATCTACTCTGGGGTAGGGTGGCATTTGGATTTTCCCAACACACATTTTGATCCATATTCTCCACCTGACTTTTTCTTCAAAGTAAGATGATCTGTGTAAAAAATTAGTACAAGTATCAGTTGGGATTTCAAGTCACAAATTTTGGAACTGTTTCACCATCAGAGTTATGTACTTGCTGTAATCTTTGACAAGCCACAAGTTGTTTTTTATGCTCATCTTAAAGCGCATCACTATGCTTTACTCATTGGCAGAATGCTACTCTAGATTTCCCTCTTTTGGAACAGGACCATGTAAAAAATGTTACTTATGATAACCAGTTAATGGATTCACAGGTTGCAATTGCTGGGGTTCAAGCTGATAAAGCTGAAGATAAAACGAATGTAGTTAACAACAGCTGGCTACCGGAATGGAATGAGGAATTTAAGTTCAAGCTGACCGTTCCTGAATTGGCTGTGCTCAGGATCAAAGTGGTCGAGCAAGACATATCTGGAAATAATGACTTTGGAGGCCAAACATGTTTGCCTATATCAGAGTTGAGAACTGGGATTCGAGCGGTTCCATTGCATAACCGAAGAGGGGAGAAATACAAGAATACAGAGCTTCTTATTAAATTTGACCTTTTAGACCCCGAAGAATGTTCCGACTGACTTACATTGAGATTGATTCTCTCCATTAGTGGATTGAACCAAGCAGCATTTTCCCTAGTTATTCTATTCTATTATCTTTGCAAATTGTCATCTTATTGTAATCATTGACAAATGAAAAGGATTTAAAAAGTTAATGAGAGTAGGCTACTATAGCCCAACCACATTAAATCCTTCGTCAGTAAATCTATTTGGAGGAAAATGCCACCATGGTATAGAGTTTCTAATTATCTTAATGAATGGCTAAATCATTTATGAAGCAGCCATGCCTATTGTATGGCAGAACATAAGATGTAATTATGTGCTTGCAAACTTCAAATGGTGTAAAGCATGTTAGGATTTGACAAACTTATGACGTAACTTAAAAATCTTAATTAAGTTCAGAGCGACAGAAAAGAGATTTGTGGCCTCTGAACTTTTCTTGGATACGCTTTATTTACCTTCACAGAGAAGTGATCTTCCCTTATGGATTATTAGAATTCTAAAAGAAGGAAAGGGAATATATAGCAGTGACAAGAAATTCTTTCCTTTATATTAAGTTGCAAGATTGGTAGAATTACTGCAACAACATTCTTCTGGCCTCGATTGTTTGTCTCTGAAACAACAAAAAAAGAAACGAAGAAGACGGGATGTGAATGCTGTAACTTTTATAATATGCGCATTATAGATTCTCACTTTGCTCTAGCGCCACTCTTTAAGATGTACAGCCATTTGAAGATATTCTTCTCCTTCTCTGTGCTTATAAAGCAGAATATATATATATACATGAAAGCACAAACAACATCAACTCAAGGACTCCATGTTTTTTTCTTTAACAAATGGCTATGCACTCTTTCCAGGTCTGCTTCTGTGGCATAAGAAATTTCATCCACAGGGTGCTTGGACCCCCTGATGATGTCAAGACACTATTCAAGGATTTCTCACAGGGTGGCAGCATGTCAATGGATGGTCTACGTAATTTTCTCTCTGTTGTGCAAGGACAAAACAATGCCCCAGAAGATGATACTGATGACGCTCAGGCTATCTTTGATCGTCTCAAGCATCTCGGCTTCTTCCAAAGAAAGGACCTTAGTCTGGAAGCCTTCTATCGATATCTTCTTGGTGACCTTAATACTCCTCTTTCTCCATCTAGCAGGGTAATTCTCCTCTCTCTCTCTCTCTCCATCTCAAGTCTCAACCCTCCTTTATCGCAATTCCAGGATTATAGATCTCTCATGGAGGCATCTTTAATATCTCGCCAATTGATATAACTTTCCAAATCATCACTCTCACTCTCACTCCTGCGCGTATGTATCTCCTAATGGTTATAGTGTGTAATGTTTTGAATTCAGGTCCACCATGACATGACTGCTCCATTAGCTCATTATTTCATGTACACAGGCCACAACTCTTACTTGACTGGGAATCAATTCAGCAGTGCGAGCAGTGTTGAACCTATCAAAAGGGCTTTGCAAAATGGTGTAAGAGTAATTGAATTAGACTTGTGGCCAGCCGCGAACAACAAGGTGGTGGTTTGCCATGGAAGGTAGTATTAGTTAATTTCATTTATTTCTAGTTCTGACAATATTTGAGTAATTATGCCTTATATCAATTTGGCTTGTTTCTTAACCTACATAACATAAATATAAGAAAAATGATGTGTTGATTCGCCATGGAAGGTATGAAATTAATTTTTGCTTCAATTTCTAGATCTCATATTGTGTTGTATTGCTGCTTGTGTCTAGTCTACCTAATTTATGCTCGAGGTTTTTGTTTTTTGTTTTGGTTTCGGAATATAAATACGTGATTTTCATTGAAGAAGTGAAAGAGAAAAGAATTCATTCTTAATTGCACTCTAATCAACGAGGATGCGTTCGAGCCATTTTGTTTTTTCTTATGGGGTCATCAAGGAACTACCCATTGTAATATAAATGATTCACCACTTTTATAACTACTTATAAAGCTTGCAGTCTTATTGGGTGTGAAATGGTCCGGGCCATGGATGAAAGCTGTAGTAGCATTTCAATTATTTAGAAAGAATACCTGCACAGGTTTTGATGTTTCTGAAAATCAGATGCTGCTCCAAATTGAATCACATTCTATATTTTTTACCCCACATCATGTAGCCACCTTTTGCATGTTATGAACTACAACTTCATTAAAAGAAAAGAAAAAAAAAGCTGCAATCTCAGAGATGATCAGTGTTTTCTTTCAGCTATTCTACTTGCCATTTAGAAAATTCTAGAATAAGAACATCACTTCGTATGATGCCCTACAATGCAAGAAAATGCACCCATTAATTTCAGCTTCAAGGTTACAGTTATTGATCCTGTGATTTGCACCGAAATATTCAACATATTATATTCTGCTTCATGGTTAACAACTTTACGAATGTATTATGCCTTGAGCCCTCAAATGATTAGATTTCTTCTTTATATGCAGGACACTAACTAGTTCAGTGGAACTCCTCAAATGTTTGATTACTATTAAGGAATTTGCCTTTCAGAAATCTGAGTATCCTGTTGTGATAACCTTTGAAGACCACCTACCTGCCCGTCTTCAGGCCAAGGTTGCTGAGGTGAGAGTGGACTTATATCATGAGATTTTGATATGATTAGCATGGTTTTGAGTGTACCTCTTGTGTGACCAAAAGCAGTATTGTCTGTAGATGGTCACTAAAACATTTAGATAAATGCTGCACTGTCCCGGGACGGATCAATTACTGGAATTTCCGTCGCCGGAATCTTTGAAGAAAAAGGTTTTGATTTCAACTAAACCGCCAAAAGAGTATCCTGAAATTCAAAATAGCAAATCTCCTCAAATGTCAACAGAATCATCAAAGGAAGAACAAAGGGATGATGAGACAGCTTCCCAAAATGATCTTGAAACTCATGAGGTGCACTCTTCAAGAATTAATCTCTTTAACTGCTTATTCATGCGCTTCGCCAAGCAGGATGAGATAGATGTGGGAGAGCAGCTTCAAGAAGACGATGAGGAGATAAGACCACCTCAATACAAGCATTTAATCGCCATTCATGCAGGGAAGCCGAAAGGTGAATTAGAGAACTGGTTCATCATAAATGAGAAAGGAGTAAAACGTCTGAGTTTGAGTGAGCAAGTACTTGAAAATGCCATAAGAAAATGTGGAAAATACATCACCAGGTAATAATATTATACATTCAGAATAAATTTCTCAAACAAAGTCCTGTATGTGTCTTAGGGTCTGCAAATGCTCATACGGGGCCCAAAAAAAGTTCACTAGCTTTGGTTCATTTTACAAGGATATGTGCTTCATTGATATAAATTCAGGTTGACAAGTCAGGGGCGAAAATTGCAGTCCAGAAATATGCCTTAACACCTCGAGTCTTCTGCTCATTCATGAGGCAGGCTGGCCGCTGGCATGCCTGTCTAAATTCGTTTTACTACTGATTATAACCTCAAATATCATTTACCTGCTCATTTTAATTATCAGATCCAATTATCAAGTCTAATGATTTCTTCCTCTAGGTTCACCCAGCATAATTTGTTGAGGGTATACCCCAAAGCTACACGTATTTATTCATCCAATTACGATCCTTTTGTCGGATGGACGCATGGAGCTCAAATGGTTGCATTCAATATGCAGGTTCGTCTCCTTCTTAGGTTGACCAAATGAGTACTGATACTTAAGTGCTCTAGTGCTATAGATGACTTTGAACTCTATTTTTAATTTTCTCATGCTTGTTTTCCAATTCTGTATTGAAACGTACCTCACTGCAAAAAAGAAGTAAAGATGGTATTCTAGGATTCTTTTCTACTATTTCTGTAACTGGTTGCTCTCTATAGGACATAAGACCGAAAAATACAATCTCGGATGCATACTTAAAAAGTAAGCTCCACAGAACTTCATTTCAAAAGTTTACAGAACTGTTGCGGCAACAGTACAGCCAATGCAATAACAAATCCTGTCTCTGTATAATATCAGGATGCTGTGATGTGCTTATTGCAGGCAACATGCAAAGTTTTTACTTTCTTGCTATTGACTTGGTTCCAAGCATTTTCTTCATGAAAAGGATAGAAGCCTGTAACCGAAAAAAATCTGCCTATCATTGTTGAGGTAAATCAAATCCCGTAACTAAAGGATCAGTAGTTCTTTTAGCGATCACTGGCACAGCTATTGGATGATTCTGAGTGAAGTTAAAAAAATTCCTAGAAATATTTGATCATCTTGCTTTAAGATCTAGGTTCAGGAAGTTGTAGAGTTCAAGCTGCATAATAACAACAGTATAACACTACGCAGCTTGCTTTAAAATGTCCTGTGATGTGGCATGAGAGAGTGTCTTGTGTCATTGTAATTCAAATCTAGGAGACTTTTCTCAGAAGCGACAGTGCTTCCCTAGCCACAACTTTTTTAAAAAATAAATAAATAACAAGTTTGTTTGAGCTACAGATCCAACAACACTCTCATCAAACTTTGTCAGTTTGTCTTTAAGCTAAAATGAGGATTTGGATTTACTTGCAGCTCCAGTTGCGAGGGAATAATTGTGTATACCTTTTTTCTGCTAAGATTCCATTTCATGTATGATTGATCAATTTAAACAGGAAGAGAATTTCCAGTTGTTTGAGCTACACTTCAATTGCTTGTTAAGACAGATTTTCCATTCTCTGTGTTGTGGGTTTCCTTGAAAGTTTCCTCTTTGTTTCCTTGACAGGGCTATGGAAAGCACCTTCAGATTATGCAAGGAATGTTTAGAGCTAATGGTGGCTGTGGTTATGTCAAAAAACCTAAATTTTTATTGAGCAAAGAGGGTTTTGATCCCACAGTGCCATTACCGGTTAAGAAAATTTTAGTGGTGTGTGGACTTGATTTATAACTATGGATGTTTTAAATTTCCACTGCTCATCTCTTTTACATTGAAGCATTTGGATTAATTACCTTTTTATTATCAGGTGAAAATCTACTCTGGGGAAGGGTGGCATTTGGATTTTCCCAACACACATTTTGATCCATATTCTCCACCTGACTTCTTCGTAAAAGTAAGATGATCTATACATGTAAATATGTTTATCCGCAAATGAATTTAGTATTTATATGCCTGTTGGAATTTCAAGTAACAAATTTGGGACTGTCCCTCCATTAGAGTTTCTACTTGTTGTAATCTCTTACATTCCAGGAGTTTGTCCAAAGTCTATTGTGCTCATCTTAATGCACTTCGCTAAGCATTACTCATTGGCATAAAGCTACTCTAGATTTCCCTCTTTCGGAACATGACCACGGAAGATTTTTTACTTATGATAACCAGTTGATGGATTAGCAGGTTGGAATTGCTGGGGTCGATGCTGATAAAGCTAAGGGAGAAACTGAAGCAGTTGAAAACAGCTGGCTACCGGAATGGAATGAGGAGTTTAAGTTCGAACTGACAGTTCCTGAATTGGCTATCCTTATGATTGAAGTCCTCGAGAAAGACAAATATGGAAAACATGACTTTGGAGGCCGAACATGTTTTCCTATATCAGAGTTGAGAACTGGCATTCGAGCAGTTCCATTACATGATCGTAGAGGAGTCAAATACAGGAATTCAAGGCTTCTAATGAAGTTAAACCTTTACCCATCAAAGGATGCCGTGCCTGAAGATGTCAGGATACTTTTCCAAGAGTACTCACAGGATGGCAACATGTCAATTGATGGTCTACATAAGTTTCTAAACGAGTATCAAGGAGAGAAGAACGCCACCAAAGAGATTTCTCGGGCTATCTTTATTAGTCTCAAACATTTCAACATCTTCCGTCTGGAAGCCTTCTATCAGTATCTTCTTAGCGACCTTAACACTCCTCTTTCTCCATCTTGCAACGTAATACTCCTCTCAACATCCAACCTCTTTTTAGCAATTCCTAATTATACTAAACATCTTCCGTGCAGCCATCGTTAATATCTCCATTATTACAATCATCTGTGTCATAGCCAATCGACGTAACTTTTTCCAATTCTTCTCTGTGCGTTTCTTCTGATGGTAATAATTTGTAATGTTTTTGAATGCAGGCACGCCATGACATGACTGCTCCACTAGCTCATTATTTCCTGTACACAGGCCATAACTGGTACTTGACTGAGAATCAGACAAGCAGTGAGGGCAGTGTTGAATCTATCAAAAAGGCTTTGCAAAAAGGTGCAAGAGTAATTGAATTAGATTTATGGCCATCCAAAAACAACAAGGTGGTGGTTTTCCATGGAAGGTATAAGTTAATTTTCATTTATTTATTATTCTAACATTGAGTGATTATGCCTGATGTTTATCTTGTTTCTTAATATGCATGAATAATTAATAATTATACTATCTACTAAAAAGAAATGGTATTTTACTGTAACCAAAATGGCTTTATTTTGGGTCTTTTAGACTCAACAATGTGCTGATTTTTTTAAAAAAAATAAGTGGTTTTTTTTTTTTTTGTCAATTTGTTCAATTTTTTACACTTTGATTCTCTAAATTATTAATTTATAGAAAATGATCCCTAATGTTAATTAGTATTACAAAAAAGTTTTTATAATTTTTTTGCTTGGACTGGGTTTCCAGCCCAGCCATGTGAGCTTTGTTTTCTCCAAGCCCATACAAAAAGGCTTGGTGTCAGTCCAGCCTCGCTTTTTTTTTTTTTCCTTTTTTTCCTATGCTTTTATTTTATTTTTTATTATTTAATCAAAATAAATTTTTTTCATAATTAATGGTTAGTTTTTTATTTTTATTTTTATAAAGATTCATTAATTAAAATTAAATATTCTTCTAATATAAATTGATTAAGAACCTCCTTCTAATTTGATTGTTTAAAAAAACAAAATTAATTGCATGTATTTTTTATTTATCAAGATAAAAAAAAATATTTCTAAAATGTATTTGAATTCAATTACACACATATAATACATATTAAATTAAATAATTTTTTCGCAATCAGTGTTAAGTAATTTTTATTTTATACTTATATTTTTAAATTATTTAAAATATTAAAACATAATATATAATAGACTCACCCAAAAGTATGTTTTTTAAAATTATTAATTGTAATCTAGTCTTTTTAGTTTATTGAAATTAATTAATTAGCACACATATAGCATCGGAAATAGTTAAATAATCTCTTGGCTACGTCAAGCATCCTCTTTTAGTTTTTTTTTTTTTAAATAATTTCTTTCCTAGTAAATATACTAAACAATATAGCCTTTGACTGTAATGAAGATCCTATTTTGGCTTTTAGTAATTTTTATTTTATTTTAGTTCCTATTTTGTATTTTTGTTTTTTAATTTTAGTCATTGAAGTTTTATTATATTTGATTTTTATCTCTCGCAATGAACTCTTTTTAACTTTTAGTGAAACTTTTTGTTACATTTTGGTTTTTATTTTATGATCTTTCTTTTATTTTAATCATTAATAAAACTTATTATGTTTGATTTTTCTCTTTTTATACTAAAATTAAATACGGTTTCATTATCCTAAGTCTTTTTTGGCTTTTTGTAAAAAAAAAATTCTTTTTGGTTTGATTCTTATTTTGTGTTTTTTCTGTTTTGTCATGAAAATTTTATCATGTTTGATTTTTATTCGTGTCTTTTGCATAATTGGTTTTTTAATCTTGTTGTTCATAAGTCTTTTTTGGCTTTTAATGAATTTTTTTATCTTTATTTTATGATCTTTATTTTGTTTTGATCATTTAAGTTTTGTTGTGTATATTTTTTTTTCTTATCTTTTGCCAAATAGCTAGGTTTGAAATATTTCAATTTCATTCTGATTTGATAAATTTTTTTTGTTTTTTTGTTTTGAGTGATCTCTTTATCGCATTAACAAACTACACATGAAAAATATAGGTAAAAGTTAATCATTCAAAATTCAAAAACTACTACATCGTTATTTTAATTATCATTTATATTTTATATTTTTAATAAAATACATGTTTGTATTAAATAATATCTAATTAATCAAATTATATTAATCAAATTTGTAAACTTTTTGTTTAACTAATCATGTGGTAATGCACAAAATATATGTTTTAATATTTTTATTTTTTGAATTTTATTTTACATGATTTTTTTAAATTTATATTTTACATGAATGAATAGATAAAATTGCCGTATAGCTCATCACGCGGAAACCAGTAGGGTATATGCTAGTTTAAACATATACCATCATGCTTAATTGCCTCCGCTCTAGTCAACAAGGATGCGTTCAAGCCTTTTGCCTTTTCTTATGAGGTCATCTAGGAACTACTCGTGGCCACCTAGGAACTTGTTATAGAGCTTGCAGTATTATATTGTTTTCGTCATCAGGGATTACGTTATCGGGTGTGATTTTGTCCTGATCACCACTGACCATGCATGATGAAAGCAGTAGTATTTCGATTATTTAGAAAGACAAATTGCTCAAGTATTGATGCTTCTGAATGTCAGATGCCGCTCCAAGTTGAATCATATTCGGGTTTTTTTCCCCTTCCCCAGACCATGCAGCCCAAGCTTCGTAACAACGCATTTTATGAGCTACAATCTCATTTTGAAAGAAAGAAAGAAAAGCTACAACCTGACAGATGAGATCATCCTTACTTCAGTGTTTTATTTCTTGACAGCTGTTGTAATTTCCATTTAGTTAATTCTAGAATGAGAACATCATCCAGATTAATGTCTTATAATGCATGAAAACAAGATCGTTGTTCAAGGTTCACCACTTTAGGAAATGTATTATTGTATTATGCCTCAAGCCCTCAAAAGATAGATTTCTTTTATATGTGCAGGACCCTGAATGGTTCAGCGGAACTCCTCGAATGTTTGCTTGCTATTAAAGAATTTGCCTTTCGGACATCTGAATATCCTGTGGTGATAACCTTTGAAGATCACCTACCAGCTGATCTTCAGGCTATGGTTGGTGAGGTGAGAGTGAACTTATATCATGGATTTTGTTGTTGTTAGCTTGGTTTTGAATGTACCTTTTGTGACCAAAATCAGCGTATCTGTAGATGGTCACTAAAACATTTGGGGGCATGCTGTTCCGTCCCGCAAGAGATATTCCATCACCGCAATCATTGAAGAAAAAGGTTTTGATTTCAACTAAACCACCAAAAGACGATCTTGAAACTCAAAATAGCAAATCTCCACAGAAGTCGAAAAAATCACCAAAGGAAGAACAATGGGATGATGAGAAGACAGCTTCCAAAACTGATCTTGAAACTTACGATAAGGTGCACCTGGAATAGTAATCATTCTGCTCTATTCTGAATGCTTCAAGAATTAAACGTTTTAATTGCTTATTCATGTCCTCCGCTGAGCAGAATGAGATAGGTGAGGGGGAGCAGCTTCAAGTAGAAGATGGAGAGATAAGAATGCCTGAATACAGGCATTTACTTGCCATTCGTGCAAGGAAACCGAAAGGTGCATTACAAAACTGGCTCAGTAAAGATGAGAAAGAAGTAAGATGTCTAAGCTTGAGTGAGCAACAACTTGAAAATGCTACACGAACATATGGAAAAGACATTATCAGGTAAATAAGATCATATATTCAGAATAAATTTCTGAAACAAAGTCCTGTATGCGTATCTTACTCTGCAAATGTTCATACAAGAACCCCCAAAAGAATCACTAGCTTTATTCAACCACTTGGTTTCATTAACAAGGATTTTGTGCTTGTTGATATACAACCTACGTTGTTAAGTCAGGGACAATATGGCAGTCCAGAATGTCTACACCTCGGATCTTCTGCTCATTCATGTGGCAGGGCATGCCTATCTAAACTTGTTTTAGTATTGATTGTAACCTCGATATTATTTACCTTGCCATTTTAATTATCAAATCTAATTATGGATTCTAATAATTTCTTCCTGTAGGTACACCCAGCATAACTTGTTGAGGGTCTACCCCGAAGGTACACACATTGATTCATCTAATTACGATCCTTTTGTCGGATGGATGCACGGAGCTCAAATGGTTGCATATAATATGCAGGTTTGTCTCCTACTTAGGTTGACAGAACGAGTACTGACACTTTTGTGCTCTAGGGGTATCTATGATTTTGAATTCTATTATTAATTTTCTCATGCATATCTTCTGATTCTATATTGGAATACTCCTCACTTCAAAAATAAGTAAAGAGGGCATTGTAGCCTTCTTTTTCACTATTTCAGTCATTGATCGCTCTCTATAGGACATAAGAACGAACAAGACACACAAATGAATACTTTAAAAAGATAACCTTGATGGAAGTTCTTTAGGTTGCAAAAGTGTTGTTCCAACTTTACAGCCTATGCGATAACAAAGCAGGTCTCAGTATAATATCAGGGTCCCCAGATGTGCTTATTTCAGGCAAGATACATATACAGTTTAGTTCTTGTTATCGTGTTGGCTTTAAGCATTTTCTTCATGTAAAGGGATACAAGTCCATAACCAAAAAATATCTTCCTATCGCTGTGGAGGTAAATCAAGTTCCCTAACTAAATCAGTGGTCCTTTAGGTAATCACTGGCTACGATTTTTGGAGTGTTCTGAATAAAGTTCCAGAATCCCTAAAATCTTTGGTCATCTCCCGTTAAGATCTAGAGTTTGTATGTTGTAGAGAAGAGTTCAAGCGGCATAATAATAACATTATGCAGCTTGCTTTCAAGTCTAACTGTCTAGGAGACTTCCTCCCAGATGAGACAATGGTTCTCTAGCCACAACATCAGCACTATCATCAAACTTTGTCAGTTTGTCATTAAGCTAAGAGTGGGATCTGGGTTTACTAGCAGTTCCAATCACAAGGGGAGAATTGTAAATGCGTTGTTTCTGCTAAGATTCCATTTTCATGCATAATTGATCAATTTAAACAGGAAAATTTTCAATTTTTTGAGCTCGATTTCAGTTGCTTCTTATGTCAGATTGGCCATTCTGAGCGTTGTGGGTTTCCTTGACCCTTTCCCCTTTATTTCCTTGACAGGGCTATGGGAAGCAGCTTTGGGTTATGCAAGGAATGTTTAGAGCCAATGGAGGCTGCGGTTATGTGAAAAAGCCTGATTTTTTATTGAGGGAGGAGGTTTTTGATCCTAGTGCGCAATTACCGGTCAAGAACATTTTGAAGGTCGGTAGACTTAGGCAGTAACTGAATCCGTTTTATATTTGCACTTTTAACTTCTTTAACAGTGAACAATTTGGATTTACTTTTGTGTTATTAGGTGAAAATCTCATCTGGAGAAGGGTGGTATTTGGATTTCTGCCACATGTATTCTGCACCTGACTTATTCGTAAAGGTTAGATTATCTATGTAACTTTGTGTAATACACTGGTATATGTTCCTGTTGGAATTTCAAGTATTTTTGGCACTGTTTTATCGTCAGAGGTCTATACATATTGTCAAGGTTTACACGCCGGAAGTTTTTCCATGTTTGTTATGCTCTCTTAACAAGTGGTTCAGTATTCATTACTCATTGGCATAATGGATTCACAGGTTGGAATTGCTGGGATCCAAGCTGATAAAGCTGAGTATAACACAAACATAGTTAAGAACAGCTGGGTACCGGAATGGAACAAGGAATTTGAGTTCAAACTGACTGTTCCTGAATTGGCTGTGCTCACCGTCGAAGTCCTCGAGCAAAACATTTCTGGAAAGAGTGACTTTGGAGGCCAAACATGTTTGCCTATATCAGAATTGAGAACTGGGATTCGAGCAGTTCCATTGCATGATCTTAGAGGAGAAAAATACAAGAATACAAGGCTTCTTATGAAATTTGACCTTCGAGACGCCAATGAATTTTCTGAGTGACAAAAATCGTGAGATTAATTGTCTCCATTAGTGGATTGAACATAGGAGCTATTCCTTCCATCCAATTTTATAGCTACTCTTTCCTTTTATATACCTTTGTAAATTGCCATCTCATTGTAAGCATTGACACAAGTAAATGAAAAAGATCTGAAATGTTAATAAGATTAGGCTATTTAAGCTAGGCCAACTAAATTAGATCCTTTGCCAGTAAAACTATTTAGAGGAAAATTCCACCTTAATATCGATCTGTTCGCAGTTATCATAATGAATGGCTACATCATTTATGAAACAACCATGCCTCTTGTTTGGAAGATTGCAGAACGTTAGGTTGGCATGATGCGGTTGCTTTTGTGTTGTTAACTTGAAACGAAGTATGTAAAACATGCTTGGAAATGACAAAACTTATGACGTAACTAATAAATCTTGGGTGCAGAACTACAAAACAGAGATTTGTGCCCCCCAGAGAAGTGATCTGTCCTTGTGGATTAGAACATTAAAAGTAGAAAGGGGAATATATAAATGGGTCATGATAATTGTGTATGCTCTTCACAACTTCAGTGCCAAGCATTTTGCGCATACAAATGGACAAAGTTCTCATCCCCCATATCTATATTTCCACAAAAGAAGAATAAGAGGTAGGTATCCAATTCTCTGCCCCACTAGTCTTTTTTTTTTTTTTAATCTATTCTTGCTTTACTGTTCAAACCAATGACAAGCAACCTCTTTCGTTTATATCAAGAAAAAGTTTCAAATCCATACAATAGCTACAACCAGGTGCTTCTCACCTCTTTGTTTCTTTTCTATAAAAAAAACACAAAACACATAGAGACACGAGACGGAGAGAGAGAGAGAGAGGATGTGAACTTAAGCTGTTTTCTTACAATATGTGCATGAGACAGATTCTCACTTTGCTGAGACGCAACTTTTGAGAATGTACTGCCATATGAAGACATTCTCCTCTTTCTCCATGCTTTTTAAGCAGAAAATGTACGTTGAATCATAAACAAAAACAACTTAAGCATTTCATCTCTTTCTCTGTGATAAATGTCCAAGCAGTCTTTTAGAGTCTGCTTCTGTTTCAGGAGAATATTCAAACTCAGGGTTCTTGAGCCTCCTGAAGATGTCAAGACCCTATTTGACCAATACTCGCAGAATGGAACCATGTCTCTCGATAATCTACATGGTTTCTTGGTTGAGTTTCAAGGAGAACACAAGGCCACCAAGGACGATGCTCAGGCTATCTTCAATAGTCTCAGGCATCTAAACATCTTCTCAAGAAGAGGCCTCCAGCTTGAAGCCTTCTTCCGATATCTTCTAGGAGAACTTAATGGTCCTCTCTCTCCATCTCGTGGGGTAATCTTATTTCCCTTTCTCAAAGTCAACTAAATATCTATATTTCTTCACCACCCTTTTTTTTTCTTTTTTCTTTTTTTTCCCTTTCAGCTTCAGAATCATACAAAACATCTACCGCTCGAACATCGTCTCAGTTTTTTCAAATCATTTAATCCTGATAATCAAATGAATACTCCTAAGTCCTGACAGTAACAGCTTGAGAAATGTCTTTGAATACAGGTGCATCATGACATGGCTGCACCACTGGCTCATTATTTCCTATACACTGGCCATAACTCTTATTTGACTGGAAATCAACTCAGCAGTGACAGCAGTGCTGAACCTATTATAAAGGCTTTGAGGAAAGGTGTAAGAGTAATTGAATTGGATTTGTGGCCAAATTCCACGAAAGACGAGGTGGAGGTTCGCCATGGAGGGTATGAGGTTTATTTTCATTTATTTCAAATTCCAACTTTGTGTCCTAATGTTGTTTATGCCCTTCTAATTTGTGATGTTCATTGAGTTGAAAATGGGGGGGGGGGGGGGGGGACTACATTTTTCTTGCTGTCTGACTAGTTCATATGGATTAAACATTTTTCATTTTTTGAATCAAACATGGTCAATGAGTAACTTCTGCAAATTTTTTCCCCTTGCTATGGCTTATATTATTTTGCTGGGTTTTGGTTTCTCAAGATGGAATCAGTAATATTTCGTCCATCTAAAATGAAACACCATGCCATGTTTCTGAATAACAGAAACAGCTCCAAATGGAATCATTTTCGTTATTGTTGCTTTTACAGCCTAAAACCTTGGGCATCGGATCATTCCTGCTTCATTTTCCTTTTCACAAATATCCTACTCCACCGAATATTTATTCATTAAAAACAGGGATGTTGGTATTGGTGTTTTACAAAGCAAAGAATTGGCAATACAGACTTTTGATCCTATATTCCTAGAGTCCATTTCTGCTCCAAGAGGTTGATAGCCTGACAAAATAAATCATTCTTCAAATGACCGAACTTCTTTCTTTCTTTCTTTCTTCTTTTGCCTAAGTGTAGGACACTCACTAATCCAGTGGACCTACTCAAATGTTTACATGCTATTAAGGAAAATGCTTTTCAGAAATCTGAATATCCAGTTGTGATAACCTTTGAAGACCACCTACCTGCCAATCTTCAGGCTAAGGTTGCGGAGGTGAGAGTGAACTTAAGCCGTGGATTTTTATGATTAAAATTGTTTAGAATGTAATATTGTGTGACCGAAATCAGTATGTCTATAGATGGTCACTAAAACATTTGGAGACATGCTGTACCGTCCGGAGACAGATCAATTAGGGAAATTTCCATCACCGGATTCATTGAAGAAAAAGGTTATGATTTCAACTAAACCACCAAAAGAGTATCTTGAAACTCAAACTAGTAAGCCTCTACAAATGTCAAAAACATCATCAAAGAAAGAACAATGGGATGATGAGAAGACAGCTTCCAAAAATAATCTTGAAACTTACGATAAGGTGAATCTAGAATTGTACTTATTCTGCTCTTATTCTAATGCTTCAAGAATTAACCTTTTCAATTACTTGTTCATGTTTTTCACCAAGCAGGACGACATAGATGAGGGAGAAGACCTTCAAGATGAAGACGAGGAGACGATGACAGTTCCTGAATATGGGCATTTAATTTCCATTCACGCAGGGAAACCAAAAGGTGCATTACAAAACTGGCTCAGCATGGATGAGAAAAAAGTAAGACGTCTAAGCCTGAGTGAACAAGAACTCGAACGTGCTACTAGAAGATATGGAACTGACATTATCAGGTATATAAGATCATATTCTAAATAAATTTCTTAGAGAAATTCATAAAAAAAGATTTTATGCTTCCTTTCTATAGGACCTATGTTGTTAAGTCAGAGACAACATGGTATAGTCCAGAATGTCTTTAACACCTTGGATCTTCTGCTCATCCATGAGGCAGGACATGCCTGTCTAAGTTTGTTTTAGTACTTATAATAACCACCGATGTTATTTACTAGTTCTCAAGTCTAATGATTTCTTCATCTAGATTCACCCAGCGTAATTTGTTGAGAGTGTACCCCAAAGGTACACGCATTACTTCTTCTAATTACAATCCTTTTGTTGGGTGGATGCATGGAGCTCAAATGGTTGCATTTAATATGCAGGTTAGTGTCCTTCAGATTTCTGAATGAGTAATAATTTCGATAGTAATTGACAGTTATCAAACGATTGTTCATGTTCATATATATATATGTATATATTCTGATGCAACATGGCTGTAGAATTATACCTCAAAAAAACGATTAAAGATGACATTCCACTCGAGGACATTGTCCAACCCATAAACATCTTTTAGCAACAAGATTTACCAGCTGGAAGCAGAATACCAGAATTAGAGGGCTGGTCAGCACATGAAAACATAATGTTAAATCAAACAAGGATGGTCTCAAATGGATATTTAAAAATAAGTGGAACATTTTTTTCACTCAAAACCAACCTTGAAGTTGCATGTAAGAGTAGATAGTCCAAGTGAATAGAATCAGCACAGTTGCGTCTGCTTGATATGAGTATCCTGCTGTATGGTTCTTGAGGGGAAGATATAACGTCCATGACTATATCTATTTGTTTACCCTATTGGTTCTGTGCATTTTTACATCAAGAGAGATGCAAGTCAGTAACAAAAAAATTGCCTACATCACTGAGGCAGATCAAGTCCAATAACAAATCAGTAGAGCTTCCGATAAAGTGCACTAGTGACACTACGACAGTTAGAAGGAACTTGGATTTCATATTAGCTTTAAGTGCATTGGAACAATGGTTCATTAATTGTTTTTCAGCTAAGGTTCCACTTTTATGTGAGTTTCCAGTTGTTTGAGCCAAGTATAAATTGCTTGTTGGAAAAGATTGCCCTTTTCTAAGTTGTTTATTTCCTTGACTTCTTCTTTTGTTTCCTTGGCAGGGCTATGGGAAGCACCTTTGGGTTATGCAAGGAATGTTTAGAGCCAATGGAGGCTGTGGTTATGTGAAAAAACCTGAATTTTTATTGAGAGATGAGGTTTTCGATCCTATTGTGCAATTAACTGTTAAGATAATTCTGAAGGTGCGTGGACATAGGTAGTAACTATAAATGTTCTAAATTTCCATTTCTCATCTCTTTGATATTGAATCATCTGATTTACCTTTTCATGAACAGGTGACGATCTACATGGGAGAAGGTTGGGATTTGGATTTTCGGCGCACACATTTTGATATGTATTCTCCACCAGACTTCTTTGTAAAAGTAAGATGACCTATAGCTATCTGTTTAATCGCAGGTGTAATCAACAAGCAAGTTAAAATATATATGATTCATTCTCAGGAATAAGTCACAAGTTTTGAGGCTGTTCTACTGACAGCATTGTAAACTTGCACTAACCTTGGAGGTGCCAATTAAGTTGTTTCTAAGTGTTTTCTGCTAATCTTAATTTGCACAACTGTCACGCTGCTCCTTTCCTTGATGCTGCTCTGCATTTCCCTCTGAAATGAGCCTAACCTCCATGAATCTGAACATTGACCAAAATGCTATGAGAGGACTGATTAATTAATTGGTTTGCAGGTTGGAATTGCTGGAGTCCCGGCGGATAAAGCTATGTATAGAACAAAAGCAATTGAAGACGACTGGCTGCCTGTATGGAATGAGAAATTTGAGTTCAAACTTACTGTTCCTGAATTGGCTGTGCTTAGAATTACAGTTCGCGAGTACGACACATCTGGAAAGCACGACTTTGGAGGCCAAACATGTTTACCTATATCAGAGTTGAGAACTGGGATTCGAGCAGTCCCATTACATGATCGTAGAGGAGTCAAATACAAGAATACAAAACTTCTTGTGCAGTTTGAAAAGAATTGATCGTACAGTATGCATCAGTACACCCACCATATTTTACCGTGCTGTTGACATGTATTGTTTACCTATCACTTTATTGCAGATCTTCAATCATACATTGCAAACTTTTTACAGGAAAACATTGGACACTCTGATATTAAGAAAGCATATCTGATTCTATTTGAAAGCAAAATCATGAATTTGAGGGGATAGGCGTGAGTTGGTAGTACTTTTTCGGTTGTCTGATTACAGAAAATGTTGATGGGGAAAACAAAACCAAACGCAAATCTATATTAAAAAAAAATCACAATACATAAGCGGTTACTTTTTTGCTACATTTGAAATGTTTGATGGAAAAACGTAGTAGACTTACTAAATTATTGATTTAACTACAAAATAAAGGCCTTGAGGAAGAAGCATTCTTTGAACAAATTACAGTATTTTAAACAAGAAATTCTTCTTTTTTCTTTTTTTTTCACTCTGCTTGATGACAAGGCAAGAACTCTCAGACAAAAATTCTGTCATCAAAATTTCGGTTAAGAGTTCTAGTTTGTTAGAACTTGCTATCGGCCACCTAATAAATAGTTGAGAAAGCTGCAATATTTTTAAAGAAAACCGAACATATCTATGCTGCGTTCGTACAGATTATATTCTGATATTCGCATTCTGAATTTTTAATGCAAGTAAGATATTATCAGAGCAAGAAAACATGAAAGCATATGAAATTTTTCTAAGTGTCGATTATGACATGTTAAAAGCTGATTGACCCTTAATGGAGGATTAGATTCAAAGAAATTGGAAGCACATTTGAATTGGTCGTAGAAACTAAATAATGAGCTTAAAATCTCTTATCAAGCCGCAGCTGCTGAACACCTAATGCAGATTCGGGAGGCCGATAGATCAACAAATCATAACAGATTATTCATTTGTTTTTGCTAAAGTCAATTCACAGATTGAAGTTGAGGTTGATCAAGTCAGTATCTGTAACCTCATCCTTGTTAAGAGGACTCCTCCAACCTCCTGCAGATAATGTAAATATATGTGATTAAACAGCCCATCCTACATTAAAAAACCAACAATTGAATCTGAAAGAATTTTATATTTTGCTAGCTTCTATAAAAATATTATTATACATAAGCTAGAGATTATGATTTTATTGTAGTTAAACTCTTGCTACAATGGCCAAAACTGAGTCGTTTTACGTTTTTTTTTTTTTTAAATTGAAACAATGTCGTTTTGCCAAAATAATAATAATAATAATAAATTTTTTTGGATATGTTGTGTTTTTTTTTTTTTAACACTCTGATCATTCAGGTCTTACTTTTATTGAAAATGGTTTTTAAATTTAATTTGTATTACACAAGGTTGTTGTGTCTTTTTTATATTGGGTTGTGCTTCAGTCCAGGCATGTGGGCTCGGTTGTCTTAAGCTCATCTGGATAAGGGCCTCCTTTTTTGGTTTCTTTTTTCTTTTCTTATGCTTTTATTGTAATATTATACAAAATGGTCCCCAAACTTAATTTTTTTACAACATAATTCTTGTGTTTTTTTTTTTTTTTATGATTGGGTTGTGCTTTTAAAAAAAAATTTAATAGTTATTTTTTATTTTTTTATAAACTCATTAACTAAATTAAGCATTCTTCTGATATAAATCGATTTAGCACCATCTTTTAATTTGATTAATTAAAAAAAATTAATTAATTGCATGTTTTCTTCTTCTTCTTTTTTATTGATTAAAATCAAAAATATTCATAGGATATATTTAAACTCAATTATAAAATATAAATATTTTACTAAATATTGCATAATATAAATTTTCACAATTAATGTTAATTAATTTTTATTTTACATCTAGCTAGATTTTTTAAAATTATTTAATATGATTTACACTTAAAATTTTTACAATATTAAAACATATTATATAGATTTAAGAACTATGCTAGTGAAAACTACATGAAAATTGAATCTGAAAAGGAATAGGAAGATCATCCAGAAGCCGCAGAGAAGAGAGACTTATGTAGCTAATATATTTTGATTTTGGATTGTGTATAAGGTTATGAGGAAGCATTTTCCAAAACAAGAGAGTGCAAATTCCATTGCTGAATTAGTAATTTTGCTTCCCATTAATATTTTCTGTTAGTTGTCAGTAAGAATCGCTAAAATGATTAAACCAGATCCATCATCTCCAGTTCGAAATTTCATTGAAATGAATTCTTGATTCATCCAAAAGACACAGCAGCTCTAGGGGTTGAAGATAACTAGATGATCCAGATGGACTTTGCGATCTCTAAAATGCATGGAAAGTGAGAATTTGGCACCTTCTGTTTCATAAGAACTTGATTTGTAGATCTTCTTTCTGGAAGTCCACCCAAAAGTCCTATCATCAAATGCTAAAAAAATGGAATCATTGCATAAAAGATGAATTATTTACCCAAAATAACCAATTGAAATACAATTGGCCTCTAAAGGAAATTTGAAAAAACCAACAATAATCGTTGGCCATCGATATTATAAGTTATAACCCAACAAATACTCTTACTAATGCATAGTTGGCTGAAACAGAGATTAACAAAAAGTGACAATGGTAAGGTACAACAAAAGAGAAAATCTCAAAATCCTCTCTTAAAGTAGAACAATGGCACAGGATTGTAGAGAAATCATCCTACTCCCATTCACACATTGAAGGACCAAAGGTTCCATTGGCATCATCACTCCATAAAGAAAGAATTTAACGACTGTTCATAAATCTACAAATCCAAATAAATGATCCAAATGATAGACAATAAGCAAATGACCCACCTCAGCATCTTCGCCCCTATCAGTTCTGACAGAGGTTTCCATCTTCCGGTCTCCCCTCCAAATAAAGTCAGCTGTCCAATAAAAACCTACAGTATATAAACATTTGGAATCATATGTGTGCGCATCGGACAGCTCGTAAAGAAACTAAAACAAATGGTTTTTATTGCAGTTAAATGAGTGAACAAAATGACGTAGTTTTAAGTTTTTTTAGCATTAAACGACGTGTTTTATCTTGAAATTTAACTAATATTTTTGGAAATTTTATGTATTTTGTTACACGTTGGTTCTTAGAAATAATTTTATATGAAACAGTCTCTGAACCTTTTTTGTTACCACAAAGTCTCTTAATGTTGAGGGAGGAAAAGTGGAGGGTTCGGTTTTTTGGATTTCTAGGGTGCATTAGAGCATGTGTTGAAATTCAAAATGAATTTTTACATGTCTTAGGGATGATTTTAGGTGAAACGGGTGTAGAAATTGGGTTTGAGAGATCAACAACAATTGTCTCTATTTTTTCGACGACCAAATGATAGTAGAAAGTTGCATAGAGCGGTGGCAAAGTTGCAACACCACAGCTCATGGCGGCCTGACGGGCGACGTCTTAGTCCACTCTTTTTTTAATGACCGGACTTTGCTTTTAGTATAGGCGCACGAGACTAGTTGTCTCCAGGCCCATCCACACGGGCTTGATGCACATCCCAGCCCAACTTTCTTTCTTTATTCTTATTATTATTATTCTTATTATTAATGATTTTAGTTTTTCATTATTTATTATTTGCTCAAAATAATTTTTTTCCGAAAATTTAAAGTTTTTTTTATTTATTTTATAAACTCATTGACTAAAATTAAATATTATTTTAATTTATATTGATTTAACTAATCAATTATGTGTTTTTTTTTAACTAAAATTAACTAAAATCAATTAACTAAAATTAATTAACCAATTATGTGTTTTTTTTAACTAATCAAAAGCAAACATATTTATAGGGTATATTTAAAATCATACATGGAATATAAAATTTTATTAAGTACTGCACAATACATATTAAATTAAATAAATTATTAATTTGTATTATAGACCTAGATTATTTAAATTATTAAATTATATTATATAGACTTACCTACGATGAAAACTATATTATTTTTTAAAAAAATGGTCTTATTATTATTATTATTATTATGTCCAACTGTCAATTTCTAATTATTTTCTATCCAATCTTTGAATTTTTTTATTTTTTTATTTTTTGTGCTCGAAATCACTAGAGACTTAATTTTACTAAAGTGTTCGACAAAAGCTATCACGTGGTATTTTTTAATTGTCATGTGATAATAAAAAAGCCACGCATCACTCAACTCCAAACACAGCAATAATTCTTATTCTCATGTAATTTTGGACACTCAAATAGAAAACAAATCAAAAATTGGACACTCGAAATAGAAAAAAAAAAAAAAAAGTTGGACACTAAAACAGAAAAAAAAAAATCACAGGTTAGGCATCAAAAATGCAGTTTTCTCAAAAAACTTATTGTCTCGAGATTATAAAATTAGTCCATCAATTTCTATTTGGTTGCATTACCAACAAATTTTATCATGCTCTTAGCATTTCCTACTAATCATAGGCAATTTTGGGGGTCAATACCCTCACCTATCTTTCTATAACATGTCAATTTTTCAATCTATTATTATATCCTAAAACACATCTATTAATTATTATGCCTATATTATTTGAGCTAATTTCTAATATGTTATTTCGGTCAATTTTTTCCACCAAATCAACAAAAAATGTCATGTGACATTTACTTTGATAAAAATGCCCCTTGTATCTTAACATGTTATGTTTTTAATCTGTCCTTATATAATGTGTCAAGTTTTTTATATGTTCTTACAACTAAAGAGTCTATATATTATTTTTAGTAATTTTCCAAATAATGTGTTGCAAATTTTTTGTTAATTAAAAATCTATAAAAATAATTAGTACAAGTTAGCATATAATTGTTAAAAAAAACATTCATTTAACATGTTAATGTTAAAGAGTTTATTATATTATTGTCATTGTAATAATTTACTTAAATATATTATTGAACAAGTTGATATAATATTTATCAATATATTAAATCAAAAGAAAACATGTGAATCATATCCAAAAAATAAATAATTATATAATTAAAAAATATGTAATTATTCTTTTAATTACATAAATAAGAGACTAATTAAAAATTACTTAAATATAATTATTATTTTTTAATTTCTTGAACAGTTACATACTAACTTAAACTAATTGCTTTTATATATTTTTAATTAAAAAATTTATTATAGTGCAACACATTATTAGAAAACTTTTTAACAATAATATAATGAAATTTTTAATATTAAGGATGTATTGAAAACTCAACCAATTATATAAGAACATATTGAAAACTTGATATGTTAAAAGACAAGGGGCATTTTTATCAAAGAAAAAATCATGTGATATTTTTGGGTGGTTTGACTAGAAAAATCAACATGAAAAATAAATTAGAAACTAGTTCAAATAACATGAACATAATAGAGATGTTTTAGAATATAAGAACAAATTGAAAACTTGGCTTGCTATATAAGGATATGCAAGGATAATAACCCTAATTATTTACTATTACGTATTAGTTAAAAATTACGTTTTGAAAATTCTAAAACTTTTTAGCTCACCGCCACGTATATATAAATCCATTTAAGATTAAATTCGAAAAAACAAAAGACATATAAGTTAAAAATTACTTTTCTTTCTTAATTTTTTGGAATTTTCTATTAGTTAAAAATTATGTTTTGAAAATTCTAAACACATTTAGACCAAATATATTTAAGATCCAATTAAAATTAAATTTAAAAAAAAAAAAAAGACATAGAAGGTCCAATTATGATTGTCATTTGCGGAACAAATGGTTGACCAATAGAAAAATTTACAAATAATAAAAATTGTTTTCTCTGTCTAAAAACAAGATTGACTAACATATCACAAGTTATATAAGTTTTACTGTTGCTAATAATTTGTTGAACTTTTTATAGTAGGTTGAGATAGGATAGAATCAATATGAATAAATTTAGAGATTAAGTTTTTTTTTTGAATGTTTGAAGGTAAAATACTTTTGGTATTGATGACGATAATGGTAAAAATAATAAATAAAATGTGAATTAAGTTAAGAAGTGAATGAATTGTTAATATTGCATGTGCAATTAGTATAATAACAAGAAGTTATGCATGCATGTAACCGCTAATGTTTTTTAAATTTAAAATTATAAGACTTTTAATATCCGAAAAGAAGTTTTGAGAGATCATATATATAGAAATTATAGAACTACAAAAAAAAAAAAAAAGCATGAAATCTATTTATAATAAAGAAATGATATATCAAAGTATAAGAAAGAGAGACATTTGGTGCAACAAAACTGAAATAAATTTCTTGATAAAACTACATTTTCTATGCCTAACCATTGATTTTATTTATGTTTCAGTATCCAACCTTAATTATTATTTTTTTCTATTTTAGTGTCTTTGATTTTATTTATTTATTTATTTCTATTTGAGTGTCTAAAGTTATCTTAGAGTATGAATTGTTGATATATTTGAAATTGACTACAACGTGGCAGTTTTTGCTAGAGATGTAAGTAAAATTGGGCTTTTGTTGACTCAAGGCAGCAAAATAGGAAAAAAAAATCAAAGGTTTGATAGCAAATAATTAGAAATTAAGAATTGGAAAAGAAAAAAAATTGGGTATCAAAAAAGTCGTTCTCTTAATTTTTTTAGACCCAATCATATGCTTCACAAGGACAGAGTCATGCTAAAATCCCACTTTCACCGGATCTTTTCAGATTGCTCTCACAAATCGGACAGCCTGTGACAGATCATGTGAAATGGCAACCATTTTTTAAACTTCAACGCTTGATGCCCGTTATTGATTATATCCTAAACAACACAACAGAGCTAAGCCTTTCCTTTCTTAGGGCTTAACCTTTCTTATCCTGAATACACTGGATTGCTATTCGTGATCTCTTAGAATAAGTTCAGTAATTTTATCAACTAAATCAGCTGGTAGCCAGGCAGACACTCAACAAACTTGCATTTATTGCTCAGTAACTTCAGTTCTTTGTCAGACTTTGATTCTGCTGCAATTTGTTTGGCTGTGATGGACCCCATATGTCTCTTCCATCTTTTAAGCACATTAGAATTCTCCACTAAAATGTGTGAAGACCTAGGAGAGATCTTGACCAAGTTTAATTATAAAGGACACAGTATACACTAATCCCTTGAAACCATGTGATTCAGAGCCCACTACATGGGTGGAATGATTTTGCTTGGAATCTCCAATAAATCCCCTTGCCCCCATGTCTCCCAGACCAGCTAACTTTTGCTGATAAAACTAAAGTCCTGATTAGTTTAACATGCAACAAGAAAAAACAAAGTGAAGTGATAGCAAAAGAAACCTCAAGATCGAAGCCAGAAGAAAAGGAACAGATCAAATATCAAGGAAAATGCTTTTAATGCAAGTACACAACAAACAACATAAAAATAGGAACCATCATGTTAGCGATAACTAACTTTAGTAGTTTTATGTACACTTGCAGAAAGAATAAAACTTTGTAGGATATTATCTCAATCAGATAGGTAAGTGGAAAACGAAAGTTAGAAAGGAACTCAACAAAAATTGCATGGATTTTCTTTTGGCATGGATATACATTTCTATTCAATCTGAAGGAATGGAGAATGTGGCAGTGGAGAAACTATCGTGGACCTCTTCACAAAGAGCCAATGCTCTTTCCAAATTAGCAACTACGTCAATAATATTAGGCCTCTCTTTTCCCTCCAAATTTACACAATGCATTGCAGTATAGGCCATAAGCTCCACTGCCTCAGTCTCTTGCATCTCCGGCGGCCCCACCCTTTTATCCAACATATTCTGCAGCATCCCTCTTTCTATCAATGGTGTTGCATAATCCACAATTCCCATTGGGCCCGCCCCATCTTCATCATTCCTGAACACAGCCCTTTTTCCTGACAAAAGTTCTAATAATACCACCCCTAAACCATAAACATCACTTTTTGCTGTTAACACATTTAATACATAGTACTCAGGATCAATATATCCTACTGTCCCAACTGCCCTGGTTGACATGAATTCTTGATCAGATTCTGGACCCATTAGTGATAATCCAAAATCAGATACTTTAGCTGTCCAATTTGCATCCAGCAGTATATTAGAGGACTTGATGTCTCTATGAATAATAGGAGGCACTGCATAGTTGTGGAGATACTCAATTCCCCTTGCAGCATCTAATGCAATCTTGATCCTTATTTTCCAAGAATTAAGAATGCTGCTACTCTTTTCAGTATTTTCCTTGTTATGCAAACGATCATGGAGAGCCCTGTTGCTCATGTACTGATAAACCAAAAGCCTCTCGTCATTTTCTTCGCAGAAACCTATGAGCCCCAGTAAATGCTTATGGTGAAGCCGAGATAGCAGTGCTAGTTCCGAATGGAATGCACTTTCTTTCTCCTGAAATTTCCTTGTCTTTGGACCGGTTTCTCCTCTTTTAATTGCCACTTCACGCCCATCAGGAAGTTTGCCTTTGTAAACAGTGCCAAAGCTCCCAGCACCAATCTTGTTTTCCGATGCGAAATTATTAGTAGCAGCAAGAAGCTCTGATAGGAAGAAATTCTGTGTCTTTTCTGTACGCCTAGAAGATGATTCATTTCTCTGCTGTCCCAACCTTCGTAAGCCATAACTCCTAATGGAAAATGATCTTAAAGGTGGTGCAACAGAATCATTGTTCACTGAAGCACCAGCATTCACATTCACATCAACAATTGACAGTTGGACAGTATTGTTATATCTTTTACTCAAAAGTCTCCATAACCAATAAACAACAGCGCTAATCCCTGCAAAAGCACCTACAGAACCGACAATCAGAAAAGCCAAAGAGATCTTGTTTCTTGACTCCACTTGAAGGACTGGCTGTAATTCTTCGGATGGTGGTGGTGTTATTGGTGGCAATGGCAATGCAAGTGGACGTTCAATCTGGCACGATTTGCAGACACTCCCGGAGCCACCACATAAAGTCTCAGAATTTGGATACATACCACAAGTGCTACATGAAGACTGAATGCAGGAACCTGGAATCATCATTCCTAGGGGAAGATCATTTCCATGATCAAAAGCATTAGACCATCCCATTCCCCGACAAATCATCGATAAATTCTTTGTTGTAAGCCCACATATGAAATTCAAACCAGCAACAATCAACTCAAATGAATCATTTTCTGATGTGTAACTATCCAATTGAAATTTATTAACTTTTCCCCAGCATGTTACTAGTCCGTTTTTTTGCTTAATAGCACAAGTAAAATTTGCTCCTAGTGCAAGTCCTGAAAATTCAAAAGCTGAATTAAAAGGAACATCCAATTGTCCTGAACTATTGCTCCCTTTACAGACCAAAATCCCTCTCCTAGTCAATCCACAAGCATGAGACTCTCCAGCAACCAAGTTTAACATAGTCAAATTGCCAAACTGTACCTCAATCTCAGTCCCTACATCATTATTACCCCAACAGTGAACTCTACTATTATTCATCAAAATCCCACAGGTAAAGCCACTCCCAGATGTGATTGTACTAAACTTTAGGGCCACCCCAGGTGATGAAAAAGAAGACCTACCTCTACCAGCTCCTCTCCAACACTTAACTATGCCAGAGTTGACCTCTCTAGCACAAACCTGAACATCTCCAACTGTTAGATCAGTCAATCTGACAGTGTTGCTGTAGTATATGCGCCTCGGTTGCAAGCTTGAAAAGTGATTTATAGCAGCTGTCTCCCAACATAGAACAGTCAGGCCTCCAGACCTGAGGCCACACAAGAAGTTCAGGCCTCCAGAGATAGCTTCAAAAGAAATATTTGGTTCCATATAAATGGTTCGGCCATTTTGGTAGCATTGAATCTGTTGCGTTGGCTCACCAGCGACGATACCACAGGCAGTAGGAGTACTATATGTGAGGGCAATGGTGGAGGAAGTGCCAAGACTTTCGACCACAGCAACATGGAGCAATAAGGAGGTGATAGCCACGAAAAGGATTATGGTGAGACAGGAAGGCTTGACTGTCATTTGAAAGTTGGATGTTGAATATATGTGGAGGCCCCTGGTTTTTTCTTCTTCATTGAGAGAGAGAAAGAATGAAGAAGAAGGAAAGTTGAGAACACGATATGGGAATGATATGAGGGTGACATGTGGTCCCTTAAATTGGTGCAATTGATAGTATTGTTCAAAGGTATTCGGATGGTAGTGTGTAGATAGAAGTAATATAATAAGGATGGTGCCTCGCTGGTTAACCATCTTGTGTCTTCCTACTCTCAGCATGTATAATGAAAATGAACTCCTCGCATAAATCTTGCAAAAGCTAGAAGCAGGACTAGTTTACTTGAACCAAAAATCTCTCAAAAACAGCAAGCATTTTCTTGGTATGTATGCGAAATGTGTTGAACTATTCTTCCACAGTAGTCAGTTTCTTGAAACAATTGGGTGCTTAAACTGCAAATTTTAGCTGATATTGTCTCCAAGCATGCTGTGAATCAGTGTGCATTAGCGTGTTTTCATTTAATTGAGCATTTACCAGCCAGGTCATGTGTTGTTAGGTTGCCAATGTGCGGTAATTTAATTAACATTATGGTCATTCCTTCCTAAGAAACTTCAAATTTGAACCTCTCCTTTGCAACAACAAAAAAAAAAAGGAGTTAGTTCACGGGAAATTTCTCAAATTTTAATCTTTAGGTTTTGCTGTGACAGGATTTTCCCAGGTATTACATAATGTGATTAAGGTAATGTAATCAAAGACAGTATGCAATTGTGCCTATAAAATATGTAGAACTTGAACATTGTATGCCGTGACTATGAAATAGAAAACAATACACTAAACTTTAAGACAACGTGGGCCCCACCAAAATGAAAAACATGTTACAAGGACCTTGAATATTATCATCAGTGCTAAGGGTATCTAGTTAATTATAAAATCAGTTTTAATTATTGGATGATTTATAGTTAAGAAAAAGAGATAATAACATAATAAGGGTGTGTATTTTAGGAATTTTTACAATCAAGTATGTCAATTTTTTATTTATTTTTAAATAGATATGTATATTCTCAAGATGATAACAATCAAGTAAAATTTAAAGATATCATATATGATATAAAATATTAATAATATATCATTTAAGAGATAAAATAAAAACTATTATATGAATATTAAGTGATGATGTGACAAATTAGTGACCACATAAAAATTATGACATAAATATTAAGTGATAATGTGGTAAATTAGTAATGACGTGACAATAATGACATCAATAATTAATGACACAATTAAATCATTCCTCTTGGTCTTGTTCTCTCGATTCCCCTATCTATCTTCCACTTCATCAGGAGTGAAGCAAAAATCACTAAGATCATCTTGGTCATCTTTGACACGGTATGGCGCCCACTTATATTCTAATCATCGAAAATCAGTATTTTTTTTAATTATATATAATTTGAAGAAAATATTCACTTCATAATGAATTTGATTAATTTCAACCTTGTAAAGGCAATGCTGGAACTTCTCGGTGCTGGGGCTTCAGCTGCAACACCTATTGGCTGGCAATCCGTCAACAATTCAATGACTTCTGTGAGCGAATATCTGGATCTTTAATAGGTTCTTTTGCCTTAATAATTATGATTATGCTGATAATAATCACATCAGCTGTAGCCATCTCGCGGTTCTAATGAGTTACAAGAATATTGATGCATATATGTATCTGTGTTATTAAAATATTTTATTTGAGTATATGTATTTGTGTTTCTTAATTACTAGATCCTAAGATGTCGTCGATCACTAACAATATTCAGGACTTGTGCATTTATGGTATGGTATGAAATTAGGATATCTATATTTTCTCTTGTTTGTTGATGGTTTTACACAATTTACTTGGGTTTGTTTGCTTAAAAATAAAATTGCTGTTCATTTCTTTTTTCTCCAATTTGAATCTTATGTCCATCAATAACTTAATGACACAATTAAATCATTCCATTCGGACTAGGAAAGAGAGTATAAAAAATTACATTCATATTTCAAATAAATTGGCATTGTTCACCTTATTGCATGTCCATGCACTCATGAACAGAATGGCATTTCTGAGCATAAAATCAAGCATGTTGCTGACACTAGCTTAACTATTTTGGCAGATGCTGCTATTCCGTTCAAGTGTTGGCCTTGTGCTTTTCAAACTAGTGTTTAATTAATTAACTTATTGTCTACTCCAATTATCCATAATAAAACAACGTTTGAATTGCTATAATGGTAGTAAACCTAAATACGCAGAACTGAAAATCTTTTATTGTACTAAATATTCTCTTTTACATTCATATAATCGGCATAAATTTTATTCTTGCACTAACGTTTGTGTTTATCTGGGTCAGTCTCCTTATCATCATAGTTATTTATGTCTTGATCTTGAAACTAATAGAGTCTTTGTGGCTAGACACGTTAAATTTGATGAAACTACTTTCCTTTACATGAAAAAAGATGAACAGAATGAGAGTTTCACTTTGCCAAGGTCTACAACTAATCTGTGGATGATAATTTCAATTTCATCTCCTTACACCATGCACAAGGTATGTCTATCTCTACGCCTTTATCTTTCTCTCCATCTACTTTTGTTTCCTCCTCTCTTTCAACTCCTACAGCAACTAGGACAATATCTCCTAACTTTCATCTCTTTATTCCTTCCCATAACATCCATTGTACTGTGAACCCTCCTCCTCCATTTGCCAATTCCTCTCCTAGTCTCAATTTTATTATTATTCTTTTTACATATCCCATTATATCATTTATCACATCTGATTCTCTACTCGTTTAAACCCACTTTATGGCCCTTTGTCTCTCCTCATACTTGTTCATGTTTTGTCTTGCTACTGTTATTGTTTTTCTGCTAGTTTATATGGATGATTTAATCATCACAAGTTCCTCTCCTAAATTGATCTTGGATATTAACCATCAGCTCAAACTTACATTTCTTATTTACGACTTGAGTGCTTTTCATTACTTCCTCGATATATAGGTCTCTGCTCATCTCAAGGACATTGTCCTCTCTCAAAAAAAGTATATTAGTGACCTTTTTTGCTCACACTGGTATGGAGGATTTCAATCCCTGTTCCACTCTAATGGTGATTTCTCTTACTTTGTCGAAAACCAGTGGCAACCCACTAGAGCATGGTGATCACTATCGTTAATTAGTTGGTGCTCTTCAGTATGTTATCATCACTCGCCCAATCATCCCATATATTATTAATAAACGTTGTTAATTCATGCATCATCCGACTGATAAGCATTGGAAAGCTTTGAAGAGATTACTAAGTTACTTGAAAGGTACTTGATCCAAAGGTTTGTTTTTTACTTCTACTTCACGTCTGAAACTCCAATGTTATGCTAAACAACCTACCATTGCTTATTCTTTTATAGAAAGTGAACATAAGGCTATTACAAATGCCACAGCAAAGGTTATCTGGATTCGTTCTCTTCTTGCTAAATTTAGCTTTACTATTTCTAATCCAGATCTTTGGTGTGATAATATTAATGTCATTTATCTTACCTCTAATACAGTGTTTTATGCTAGGATGAAACATATTGAACCAGAATATCATTTTGTCTGAGAACAGATTGCCAATGGTACTCTTATAGTTTGCTTTATTTCCCCCAGCAACCAAGTAGCTGATATCTCACCAATTCCTTGTCCATCTCTCATTTTCAATTTCTTAGAGACAAGCTTCATCTCATAGATGCCCAAAGGCTTGCTGAAGGGTGCTAGGACTATTACATTTCAGAAATGTTAGCATAAGTAGGACCTTCACCATTCCTCAATCTCTTTTTTGACATCAAACACTTTATATTTATCTTGTACGGCTATAAATCCTTATCACAAGTATACGTTTCCATATAAATAGGTTTCACATCAAGATTAATATATACAAGAGTTTTCAATACTTCCCACCATGGATTTGTCCAAAAATTTGGTGATCCAAAACCTAGTCCAAATAAGATTTAAAATGTCGGTCAAATAAGAAATTGATTCAATTAAATCTAGTCAATTTGGTTAAAACCTGATTGATCCAAAATCTAGTATGGCCAAGGTTTGAAGTTAGACTAGAAAATAAATTGATCCAATCAAACCCAGTTGATCCGATCAAAACTCGATTGATTCATCTAGGCAAAACTTAATTAAGATTAAGTCAAATCTAATTGATCCAATAAAAAAGTCTATTGATTCAGTCAAAATTCAATTAAGATTTAGTATAATCAAAAGTTAAAATAATAATAATAATAAGTTGAAAGTAAAAACCTTGTAGCATGGCTTCAAACCTTGTTTTTGCCAAGAACAAAAAAAGGTCCTACCAAGTTGCTACAAGTGAATTAGTTATATAATATGTATGTGATTCAGATTATACTAACTGATCCTATGAAAAAGCAAGTGTGTTATCAATTAAAAAAGAAGAAAAAAAAAAACAACTAATGTATTGGGGATTGGCGTTGAATGTTGGTAATGACAAACTCACACATTTTGTTTAAAAGATTTTCCAATCCACTATAAGCATACTTGGGATGCATTTGTATCTGTGTGGATAAAAGATTATAAAATTATCATATATTACAGTCCCACTAGGGTGACCCGTGACCGAATAACTCGGAGCCGTGGCCGAGTCTCACAACTATGAGCAGTTACATTGAGATGGTCACCGGCCTGTTTAAAAAGTACGAATCCAAGTTTCTGGTACTAAAAATATAATAATAATAATAGTTGAGGCTGAATGGTCCTGGCCTCCTAGGCTTCTCACTCTTGCCAGCTAACCTTCATCTGTTGGGCCGGACTATTAAAGATGTCTTATTGATTAATTCTGATATTGAAACAATGAGGCACTGATATAGAACTGTCAATTTTCTAGGCCTGGCCCATAGCTGATCGATGTTGTTTGCTTGACGGGAAAGGGGAGGAAAAACAACGGCAGGGACGCAGGGTGGTACCAAAAAAAAATAAAAGAAAAACAGCAAAAAAAAAAAAAACATTCTTTATTTTGCAATTGCCTTTTTTTTCCCCTTGGAAAAAGACGATGCATGCTAATTATCAGAAAAATTAGGTGAAAACCGAATATGTTCATGGAGAATAGTTTCATATAAAAAAAAAAAAAATCAAAGATAAGCAAGAAATCAAGAATAGGTTCATTTTGTGGCAAAGGGACTTAACAGTTTTGAGCTAAAAATTAGTGGAAGATCGAATCTGTTCATTGAGAATCTTACAAAATCAGGGATTTACCGTATAGGGTTCATTACCTTTTCGATAGTGGTGGAGGTTACCCCAAACTCGAGGCGTTCAACAATTAACGGTAGTACACTTGTTCATCCCGTCTTAAAAATTTAAATATGAATCATGATGTCATAACCTTTGATTAACAGTAATTCTATATCTTATGATTCTTTCTAAAAATATATATGCACTGATTACTGAAAAATCTCCAGATATATGGAAGTGCTGATGCCATGAGCATGATAGATCTTGCTTCTCTTTTGTATGATACAGATCTTTATTTTTGTAGTAAAATGACAAGAGTACCCCGACAAAACACCAGCCCATTTTCTATTCACCGTATCCGTTAAAGACTTTTTATCTCCCGCACTGGAGTTTCTTTAGTTTCAGAAAAGGAAATGGAGTCACATCAGAGTCCAAAGTGTGGCATCTTATCGTCAAAGTAAACACCCCCGCGTGAACCAAAGCCATTGCTTCTATCTCCTTATGTGAATAATTGCCCCTCGATTATGAAGGACAATCTTCTCCCATCACATCAAAATATCTCAACCCAACATACTTTGATTGACACATCAGGATTGGATTACGCTGGCTAACCAGATACCGGAAAAGGATAAAAATAAAAAAGTCAATTACGACAAGTAATTTTCAAGGAATATGTAGTTAACCAATTGTTTTCCGTTATTAACATAGGCTAATCGATGAGAGACCTCCTAGGTTTCTGTTTAATGGTTGGTTTTGCCCTTGTTGTAGTATATTGAGATTGGTAGTTTCAATTTGATTTGAAAATAACATGTTTTAAGTAAATATTGTTGTTTTGTCAATTTTTGTTTGATTTTACTATTGATTAATGGGTTAAATTTCCATCGTTGATCAAAATTGTCCTAAAAAAAATAATTCTCTTAATAATTTGAATTGAATTTTTAATATATCGTTACTTTCAAAACAATTCAATTTTTTTTAGGTTAGAAGGTATTTTAAATTTTTATAAGTAAATAGATTAATTTTTTATATAATATTTAAAATCTTTTATCCATCTTTAAGTTTTTAAATAGATTAATTTTTGTAGGTCATAGATAATCAAACTCTTGACTATTTATTTATTTGACGTTCCTCTCAATCAATTTGTCAATTTCCAATCATCTTATATTTACTTTGCTTTGGTAGTTGTTTTAAAAAAAATCTTCATTTTATTGTTTTCTCAAAATCTAATGTATTTAATTAAGAAATACCGTGACATATAAGATTTCTTAAATGTCAAAGAAATTCATTGCAAGAAATGATAATAGCTTCTAAGTCAGAAACCTTTTTTTTGTTTTTTTCCTTCTTGCAAAGTTATCTTTAAATGCATGATGTAGTTATAATACTCTTGAACAAGTAATGCCGGAGATATTCAACAACATGATAAAACGTGGATGGAATAGGAGAAGTATTACACCATATTAGAGTACTTGATGCTATTCATCAAAACAGAGAGGACACATTGGTAACAAAAAGGTTAAATTATTTTACATTATTTTAGGACTTATATGCAAACCTACAAACTTTAATTACCATACTATATTTATGAATCAGACTCGTAATAGGAGTGTGTTCTATTTATTTATTTATTATTATTATTAAGTATTATTTTTTCTACAAGGACTGAGTCAAGGATAAGCTTTCAATGTGAGTTCGCAATGCCACCAGACAGAACTGCAATTAAACACGTTTGACTTTCTGGAATGCTTATTGTACCCTTTTATATATGTTATATATTTCTAACTTTGTGAGTTGGCCTGATCTGGAGAATGGAAAGCCACTTGGACTCGGAAGAAGCATGCTATACGACAATATCTTCAGGTAGCTTTGGTCTGGCCTTAAAAAGAGAAGACGGCAAATCCAGGAACGGACAATTGGTGGAAAAACAAGTCATGAAAAAATGCTACCCCTACTAGCCAGGTAGTGTTCCAATTTAGGCAAAACCCACTTTACAGAGAAAGTGAGGGTTAATTACTTTTTCTCCAACTATCATCCCCACCACTTCTAATAATAAAATCAGTCCTTGCATATCCACTCACCATACCTGCCAAGTTGAGAGATGCAACGGATCGATTAAAAAACACAAGGGAATTGAACCAGTAGTAAAAAAGAATAAAGGGTGTTTTTTTTTTTTTTTTGGCAATTAGAATTTATATCTCATAGAAAAAATTGAACCAATAACAAAATGGAATTCTTATGAATTTTATAATATTAGTCACTATGTATAGTTTGCTTTTGATTAAATTAAAGTTAATTTCAACGCATGAAAATTGACTGAGTATAATCCTGGATCCGAGAGGGCAAAAAAAGATTGTAAATAATTGGGGCGTGCTCCTGAAGCTGAAAAAAACAAATGATGGTGATTGAACCGGCAACTTGCAAGTGGGTTCGAGTAAGTCCAAAATAAGCTGTCACGAGCAAGGAGCTTTTCGGGGTGAAAGGCCCTCCTGGTAATTGAGTTAGAAGGGCAAGAAAATGAAAGCGATGTGGGATTTGGCCAAAGATCCATAGCCATCCAACCAGCATTATAGGAGAGAGAAAGCAAATGGGTTTGTGTTTTGGGACAATAACTACTCTATGATCATGATTTTGCCTCTCGGCTAGGCACATGTCCTGTAAATATAAGCATCATAAAGTTGTGGTGGATTAGAACCATAATGAACTTAGGCTTGAAAGAAGGGTATGTGGGAATAAAGTTATATTATATGAGTTGACTTGTATCCACATATTAAAAAAAAAAAAAAAAGGGTGCTTCAACCACCATTGGCCGCCTGGAGCAAAAAGGCCAAAAAAGAGAGGAAAATTTCGGAATTTTAAGTTATTATTATATTTATCACTCCTTTTATAAATGTTAAAGTTGGTTTCTTTACATCTCTGGATTCAGTGGACCTTCCGGATTATCTTTTTATTCAAGGTATGTTTTTTAAATTCAAATAATCCCCCTTGCGTAACTCTATGTTCAAGGTTCGACGAATGTTATCACAAGGAAAACGCTTTATCTTTCGTTTCAGAGAGTATTTTAAAATAATTTTCACATTCATGCATGTCTCTACAGCAATCTATAAGATCTAGGCCTCGTTTATTTGTCGAAAAATGATTTTTTTTTAATTGAGCTGTTATTAGATAAAAATATCATAGAATTATAGAATTAAAGACCATTTGTAATGTGTCCAGACTCTAGATTTACCATTCGAACAGTCCCAGTTAAATTCGACAGCCTTGGCTCAATTATTGCACTTTCACACGTGCTGCGGAAACGTAGGTTTCACAGGCTTTTGTTGGGATCAACCTTGCGCAGTTTCATCATGATTGATGCCCTGAAATGGTCACGTAGTTTACAGCAATTCGTGGAGTTTAATTTTTATTTACCTTTGAGTGAGAGTCAATTTATTTTTACTGTCATGGAGTTTGATTTACTCCAATTCATGTATATTTTGATAGTCCAAATTGGAAAAGAAACCTTGTGAATTTTGATCCCAAATTTTGAAAATAATAGCTTTTTTATTATTATTTTAAGCAAGAATAATAAATTACCATTTAAATGAAAGTGTCTACTTTCTAGAGATGCTTCTGGCGTGTCTTCTTTGAGGCCTTAGCTGTTTTATATTCTTGTGTCGCATCCAAAAAAGAAATTGGCAGATAGAATTCAAATAATGTACCTCGTGGAAATACCATCTTGACGTGTCTTTTTCTAACAATGACTAGCCTAGCAGAACACGACAATAGAATACAAGTGCATCGAATGCCTGCCTTTTTCTCTCATGTAAAAATGACTTTAGTAAATAAATAGTTAGGTAACCACGTTATGCTGCAGTCATATAAGCATCATATAGATAGAATTAATGATTCGTATGGTATAGTATGAATAGAAAATTTATTTTTGATTATTAATATAAATCGAATCTAATTGGATATATATATATATATAAGCATAAAAATTTATATTTTAATAACTAAAGGTTCTTTCAAAACATTGTTTGAATTATTTTAGTTAAAAATTTAAAATATGAAAAAATAAATAACAAATAATTAGTATCATGTGTGCAGACATATAGTTAATTTATAACAAAACTAATGGTTTATAATATAATAAAAAAATTATAATCTACAGTAAATGAACGGTGATCATTATTTAAACACCCCGATTCTTTTAATTTTCTTTAAAATAATTTTATTTTTTAATAAATATAATTTATTTTTTTTATGTACGGATTTCAAATAAGTTTTTGTCAATAAATAATCAATTAAAAATAAAATTTATGTGTTTTATTTCTTTATTTTTATATAATTAAAATATATTAAAATCAATTTTATCATTGTTTTTATTGCAGTCTACCAACTTCAATATATTCCTTATAACTTAATTTTTTAAAATATTTTTTTATGTGTATTGTACCTTTGACCCACTGAGTATGGTCATAACATAAAAAAAAAAAAAAATAGAGGTCATTTATTTGAATAAAAATCAAATATCCATCAACACATAACACTAACTGTTTAATATTAATTTTTTAAACATTATAAAAATAAATTAATAATTTTTAATCAAATATTTGTATTTAATTTATTTTCTTTTTTTCATAAATTTTGTAGTTAAAAACCATAATTTTTTTATGCACTCATTCTTAAATAAAAATTTATAATAATTTAATTATAAAATTTTAAAAATGCCTCAATTTTGTTTTCAAAAGATTGCATAAAAAAATAAAGTAACAATAACTTGATTAAAAATGAAAAATGAAAAAAAAAAGCAGATATTGTAGAAATACTCATGAAAAAACGTTAATATCGCTGATGAAAAATAAAGCAACCATTAAATGCTCCGTAAAATGAATGAGTTTAGTTACGAAAAAGGACAATAAATCATGAAAAGAGAGGAAACAAACGAAGGACGGAAAAGTAACCTCACTTACCCATTAATGGCATAAAAGAAATTACACACAAAATTGAAGAGCGGAAAAATACCACTTGCAAAGATAAAAAGCATAAAATTACAAAAAAAGATAGAAAAAACTTAGAAAGGAAAGAAAAAGTGGGGGCAAAAAGAAATATCACATATATTGTAAGATGAACGTTTTAAAATTGTTGACAATCTATGGTAGTAAGATGGCTAAATCCAGCAATGGAGAGCAAGACAAGTCAGCTGCAAAAAGGAAAGAACGGTTGAGATGAAGCAAAATATGAGAGAATAGTATCAATGAGTCACAGTCCACAGTAAACATGAGTCTAGATGAACAGAAAATGAATAGTAAACATCACATTTGTTTTAGTTTTTTAGTAATTTACTTTATGAGTAATTTCTTCCTTTCAAAATCAGATTATTATTTTTTATAGTTTTATTTGTTTCAAAAAACACTTGGTCTACTAAAATATTTAAATCATGTATTTTATTATAATATTTCTAATTAAATCACGTTGGTAAGGGATATATTATTTTTTAAATACTAATTTAAGAGTTCAATAGTAAATTCTTCTATTTGAATTTTCAAGTTTTGATTTTTTTTTAGTGTTTAATTATCTGAAATTGAAAAATATTAATGTGTCGGCCACGAATTGTCATGTGACAAGTGACAAAAAAAAATCTTATTTAGGTTGTTAAAAAATAGAATTTGAATGCTTAAATTTTTATCAACTTTCTCTTTGAGTGTCTAGAATTTGATAGTTTATATATATATTTTTTTCTATCTGAGTTTTTTCGGTCATTTAAAACTAAAAAAATCTTAATGTGATTGAGATTTACTCAAATGTGACTGTCTTTGGCTTAAACGTGACAAAAATTGAATCTCACTTAAATTTATTAAGAAAAAAATTTATATTAAAAAAAAATAGTTGGCAATAATTTTTTAAAAAAATTAAATTAATTATCGTTAACAAAATAAACTCGAATTGTTTTAACTTTTTTCAATGTTAAAACTTTTAAATTTGAAAAAGAAAATATTAAAATGATGATATCTTAAAAGTGTTTTAAGAAATTAATTAGTAAATTTTTCAAGTTCATTGATCAATAGTAATTGATTTTGATTTTTTTAATTATTACCTGCTATTTTCTTTTATAAAATTTTTATATATTTCTTATTTTTTTCTCAATAAATTTAAGGCATACTTTTTTCTACTTGGTCAATTAAAGATCGTTGTGTGTCCGTGCATCCCGATCACATAAATACTTTTCATCTCAAGTGATTGAGAAAATTCAAATAGAAAAAAATAAAATCATACGTCGGGTATTCAAATGCAAAAATAATCAAAAGTTAACCACTTACTTTTCAGTTTTCTCTAAAATTAAAATTATTTTTTGTTGAATAATCCAAGTCGGATCTATGTTTTACAATGTGAAAATTTATTCCGGACATGATTAGCATTTTCAAAATTAGATGATTGTGGACATTCAAATAAAAAAAATCAAAATTTGCACACTCAAATTGGAAAGGTTTACTAAAAACACTAAAATTGTAGTTTTCTCATTAAAAAAGATTATAGTATTTTTAAAAGATATGAATAAAATAATGACATAGCATATCAATTAGTGATATAACTAATATGAATATAAAATCAAATAGGGTAATTTTTTTTAAGAACTGGATGTGTATTTTCTTAGAAGACAAAACTCCAAGTATACAAAAACTTCGTTCGAATGAATAATACTCCCTCCGTCCCAAAAGAAATCTTTCTTTTCTTATTTGCATGTCTCAAAATGAATATTTTTATCAAAAAAAATTATCCTCTCTAAAAATTGACTTTGCAATTTTTTTTCAATTATATTTATTTTTAAAAGATAACGTAGTGAATATAGATGGTACTGGAGAGTAGAAAAGAATTCGTATTTGGTAGCTACAAGACAAGGAAACGGGAACATAATTTTCCCCGGATAAAACAAAAGAAAGATGACGAAGTTGTTGAATTAGAGATGCGCAATAAGCAAAAGTTACATGGACTTGAAAATTCTTATTTTATAATAAGTAAATAGTTCATAGTTTAAATGTTTGTTAATGAAAGACGAGAATGTGGACAAAATAACAAAAAAGAAAAAAACATGTCAAATCAAATTCCTTTTTTTCCACCTCCCCCTCAATGAGAAGGGAATAGACAGAACAATTGCAGGATGGTTTAGATTGGCTTGACCTGATTTCCTAGTGGATTGCCACTTGGCTTGGGGATAATCATCCTATTTTTAGAGCAGAGAAAGGATCAAGAGCAGATGATAGTGTCGTTGTGGAACAAACGTGTCAGTAAATGCATGGGTTTGAAAATAAAAAGGCCAGAAAAAGACCCCTCGGTAGCCATGCTCGTGGTCCAACGAAAAAGAGGTCGAGGTCCCAAAATTCACAGTCGAGTGGGGTTTTTCCGAAAATGATGGTTTAGTTGTTGCATCTATTTATTTTACACGCTTCATTGTTCCCTGATTTATTTATTTATTTATGCAGCAAAAACAGGCTACTCTACATTCCCATTTTAATTAATCAAAGATAGTTTCGGCACGAGTTTTGTTTCATGCGTCAATTAAATAAACACTCTATCGTTGGAAATTAGGAGCAAAACTGAAAGCATGGACGTAATCCGAAAATACTAATTGATTTTTAAAGATATAAAACGTATGCATAATAAAAAATTTCAAAATTAAAATGTATTTTTTTTTTTCAGACTTGAAGAATTGTTAAGCCAAGCATGTAGGTGGAAGGATTTCCGATATTGGCAATAATTGAGAAAATACGCTCTGGTTCTCAATCCTCCATGCATATGACCTTTTGAAGCCTTCAACGCCCCCATTGTAGCCTATAAGGCTGTTCTTCAGGCTGGAGACTTGTAAAGAGAAATAGTATAGAACTGCTGGTGTTAATTAATTGTAGCATCCCCAACGTTGCCCAAAAATATCTTTATTTTTACACCCTCAACAGTTTGAGAACCCCGGTTATTATATGATAGATCAATATATTTTAACCATATGAATTGTGTTTATTTATCTTAATTTATTAGTAGTGATGTGATAAACCTAATCTACCGTACTATGTCTTTTATGGTCCGAAACGACAAAGGAAAAATGTGTGGTAATGCAGGCCTGCAGGGTCGTCCTAATAATATTTTTGGGCAGATTAATTTTGTGGTAATGCAGGCCTGCAGGGTCATCCTAATTATATTTATTTTTGTGTAAATTAATTTTGTGGTAATGCAGGCCTGCAGGGTCATCGTAATTATATTTTTGTGCAAATTAATCAATTAAAAAAAAATTACTATAACCAAATCTATCACCTTATCAAATCCAATCTTCTTATATTCTCTCCTCAATTAAACACCCAAAAAAGCCAAGACAGTGACTCTTGCGTCCTCTCTGCTCATGTTGCTCCACATACTTCAGTGGACACAGCATCTCTCTCTGTCCTCAGTTTGACACCCAGAAAGCCAAAATACACTTATACTACGAAGAAAAGAAAACGAAAAGGAAGAAGAAGAAGAAGAAAAGTGTAGATGATAAATAAAGCCCACAAGACGAAGAGAAAAGAAGAGAATCTATGCTGAAGCTCGACTGTGCCTTTTCTTTTGTTCTATTGTTTAACTAACAGGACCCACACCCACGCAGGACCAATACCTCCCCTTCCCCACTCTTCCTCAATAAATAATTCAAAAAGCTTTTGAAGTAAACACACTGTCCTATTTTTTTATTACAACCTTGGAACAAAAAACAAAATTTCAAACGCTTACCTTCCTTAATATATTTATATCTATACATATTTACACGTAAGTCTCTGTTTGCTCGCCTGCGATGCTGACGCCGGTTAGCGTAGCAAGGCAATGCTTGACAGAGGAGGCGGCGCGTGCTTTAGACGAAGCTGTTGCGGTGGCGCGTCGAAGAAGCCACTCCCAGACGACCTCTCTCCACGCCGTCTACGCACTGCTAGCTCTCCCTGGCTCAACTCTTAGAGATGCCTGCTCACGTGCCACCGCGAGCGCGTACTCCTCACGCCGTCAGTTTCGTGCCCTCGACCTCTGCGTTGGCGTCTCTCTAGACCGGTTACCGTCTTCTAAAACTCTCGATGAGGACCCACCAATATCGAATTCCCTGATGGCAGCGATCAAACGGTCACAGGCGAATCAACGGAGACACCCTGATAACTTCCATATGCACCAAATACACTGTAACCAGCAAGCGGCGTCGGTTTTGAAAGTGGAAATGAAGCATTTCATCTTATCGATTTTGGACGATCCTATTGTGAGTCGGGTATTCGGGGAAGCCGGGTTTAGGAGTTGTGATTTAAAGATAGCAATAGTTCATCCGCCGGTTACTCAAAAATTCTCACGGGTCGGGTGCGCCCCAGTATTTCTATGTAATTTACCGGGCTCGAATAATACGGGTCCGGTGCGACAACCCGGGTTTAGTTTTCCGTTTAGTGGTGGGCTTGATGATGATGCCGGTGATGATGATGTTTGTAGAAGAATTGGTGAGGCTTTAGTGAGGAGAGATGGGAAAGGAAGGAACTTATTGCTTGTTGGGGTTCATGCAAGTAATGCTTTAAAGGGCTTCGTTGATAGTGTAAATAAAGATAACAAAGGAGGTTTTTTGCCTAGTGAAATTAGGGGGTGAGTGTAATTAGCATTGAAGATGAGGTTATTCAGTTTGTTAGTGAAGGAGGGAGCGACAAAGAGAAGATGGGATTGAAGTTTGAGGAGTTGGGCCAGGAATTGAAGCGGTGTTCGGGTCCAGGGATTGTTGTGAATTTTGGAGATTTGAAGGTTTTGGTTGGTGAAATTGTATGTGCTGATTCTGTGAGTTATTTGGTTTCGAAATTGACGAGTTTATTGGAGGGTTTTAGGGAGAAAATTTGGTTGGTGGGAGCTGCAGATAGTTATGACACATATTTGAAGTCTGTAAGGCGGTTTTCGGATGTTGAAAAGGATTGGGATCTTAGGATTCTGCCTATTGCTTCTTACAAGAGTCCCATTGGTGGTTTTGGCTCGAAATCGAGGTGAGCAGTATTATCCTGTTATAGCTCGTATTTTCTCTGTTTGAATTTGTTGTGTCAAAGGCTGAAAATGTCCTATATTATACTTTCATTGGATTTTAAAAAAAATTTGGATGCAAGAATTTCTATGCAGCGTGGTGGAGTCTAAATTTGATGTGTGCATTTCTGATTGTAGCATACAGTAAGTAGGAGAAGGATTTGGCCCAAAAAGATTGGCCTGGATTTAATTTATTATTATCTTCTTTTTTTTTTTTTTTTTACTTATTTACGATTGCTTCTATGAACCAGTGTTTGCTGTTGTTTTAGACTTGCTGTATTTGTGTTCTAATTTGTTACCTCGATTACATTAGTAGATGCAATTTCTAAGCTTTTTCTTTGCATAATTCTTTTGCTGGGTACTTGGTGCTTCTGTTCCTGTGTACTTGTTGTTATTTGTATTGCTTGTGTCCCAAGTATTACCTTGTTCAAATGGCACTTATTCTTGTTGCTGGAGCATTTATTCACTTAGTTTTGTACTTAGCAAGTTTCCTGCATTGGGAGCTTAGAAACGCTGTTAAAATTTGATCACATCTCACTTTTAATTGTCCATGAAATGAAATTTAGTGTTCTGTAATTTGCTTCTTTTCTTTTACTTGTGGTTATATTTTTCATTTTTATCTTTTTGTTGAAAATGAAAAATATGGCACCATGTTAGTGGCTAGCGATATTCCAAAATCAATTATGCAAACATGTATGCTGTGCGCACAGTTTAGTTTCTGACCATCTTTTACCCATTCGCACAGTTTAGCTTCTGACCATCTTTTGCCCATTGAATCTCACAGTTACCTGCTCATGACACTTACAGCTTGTTGGGGTCTTTTGTTCCATTTGGTGGGTTCTTTTCTACGCCATCTGATTTCAGAATTCCATCGAACAGCACAAATCAATCAATCACTCGTTGTCACCTTTGCAATGCAAAGTGTGAGCAAGATGTTGCTGCTATTCTGAAGATGGGATCAACAATATCGTTTGCTGATCAGTGCTCAGAGAACTTACCTTCTTTGTTACAAATGACTGAACTTGACATGAGAAAGGCATTGGATGCTGACAAGGTGTGTTACTCTGTATTGCAAATCTTTGACTTAGCTCAACATGCATACCACATAACTGTGTGGTTCTTGTATGAATAGTCCGCAAAGATTTATCTGCAAATTATCTATTTTCTGTTTTTCCATTGGTATTAGTAACAATATTTATGGAAGTGTGTGCTTCATCTTCAGTGCAGACCAGAGATGATGGTACAACATTGAATGATAAAATTTTGGTGCTGCAAAATAAATGGAATGATATTTGTCAACGTCTCCATCATGCCCAACCATTCTCAAACTTTGATGTTTCCCAGGCCACATCCCAGGTCTCCATTGCTGAGGGTTTTCAATATGTCGCAGATAGGAAGGAGAGCAGAAGCAATAGCAGCAGCAGCAGAGATTCGTCACTAAATGAGAGTCAATGTGCAAATCTTAATCTTGGCATTTGTTTGAAGCAAAAGATCTTTCCTGGGAAATACTGTGTAGTTTCCGAAGCTGAGAATGTTAACCACCAATCTAAGCTACTGGAAGAAGTTCCAATACATCAGCAAAAAAGAGAGAGACCCCTTGGTTTACCCGTTACCCCCTGTCCAGTGTGAGTCTGCCCACTGAACGGACATCGTCATCGTCTGTCACTTCAGTAACCACAGATTTGGGGTTGGGAACTCTTTATGCATCAAGTGCTCGGGAGGCAGATACTACAAAATTATGTGATGACCCTATGGAGCATCTTCAGCGCATCTCAGATTCTGGTTCTGCAGAGTTTGATGACACTGCTTCCCTTCAGATTGCACAATCTTCCTCCTGCTCTGGCCCTTCTTCAGGAGGGCAATTCGATTTAAGAGATTTCAAATCGGTGATGAGAGCTCTTTCTGAAAGAGTTGGTTGGCAAGCTAGAGCCACACGTGCTATTAGTGAAGCTGTATCCCGCTGCAAAGCAGGACATGGAAGACACCATGGTTCCAATTCCAAAGGAGATATTTTGTTTACTTTCCTTGGACCTGACAGAATTGGAAAGAAAAAAATTGCCTCATCACTTGCTGAGGTAGTGTTCGGCAGTATCCAAAGCTTAGTCTCTGTGGATTTGGGCTCCCATGATAAGGTTAGCTCATCAAACCCAATACTTGGAAGTCAACAATTACATGATGATGATGAATTAGGGAGGTCAACGACTTTTGTTGATTATATTGCCTCGAAGTTAAGCAAGAAACCCCATTCGGTAATCTTTCTTGAAAATGTAGAGAAGGCTGATCCTTTAGTCCAGAATAGCTTGTCCCATGCTTTGAGGACTGGTAAATTTCCAGATTCACGTGGACGAGAAGTTAGCACCAACAATACAATTTTTGTGGCAACATCAACAGTCACAGTGGGCAATATGAACATCCTGTCAGAGAAGGAATCCATTAGGTTTCCCGAGGAAATGATACTAGGAGCTAAAAGCTGGCAAATGCAAATATTAGTGGAACATGTTACTGGGGCTGCCAGTAAAAGCAGTGAAATGAAGGTGAGGATTTCAAGAGAAGTAACTTCTGCAGTCTCATCTTCGAATAAAAGAAAATTAGATGTAACCAGTGACGAGCACGAATGCAGCTGTGAGTCTAGCAAACGGACCCCTAAGGCATTGCGATCCTGTCTGGATTTGAATCTTCCTGTAGAGGATACAGAAGAGTGTGCCGATTATGCTGACTCTGACAGTGACCCCATTTCTGAAAACTCACAAGCTTGGTTGGAAGATTTTTGTGATCAAGTGGATGAAAAGGTGGTGTTCGAGCCATTTGATTTTGATTCTGTTGCTGAAAAGATAGTGAAGGAAATCAGCAAACAATTTCTGAGGGCATTCGGATCTGAGATAGTGCTGGAGATTGATCATGAAGTCATGGTGCAAATACTTGCAGCTTCGTGGTTGTCGGAGAAGAAGAGAGCAATGGAGGATTGGATTGAAGGGGTTGTTGGGAGAGGGTTCAGTGAAGCCAAGCGGAAGTTGCCATTTAGTGCTCCGTGTGTTGTGAAGCTAGTTACTTGTAAAGGCCTTGTGGTGAAAGAGCAAGCACCTGGGATATGCCTGCCTTATAGAATTAATCTGTGAACTGATTTTTCACTCACCAACTTTTCTTGTAATTATATGTATAGTAGCGTATAGCTCTAGTATCTGAAAAGCCTTTTTGGTCTATTGATCCCATAATTTTTTTGTGCAGCCAGATGTTATGGTGTAACTTTTGAACCTTTTTTGCTTTTTGTGGAAGAAAAGGTGGAAAAAGAACGTGAATGCCTCTTAGTAGTTAGTCCTTCCTATACCCAAACAGTTTCAACTCTCAACCACGTCATCCTTGAAATACAATTAGAAATGGCACTCTCTCTGAAAAGAATAGTATATATGTCGAGAACTTCTCAAAAAACACGAGAAGGCAAATGTGGATGAAGATATCTTCAAGACTTTGTACCATTTCATCTATTAGGCCCAACCATTTTGAAGGTATTGTAGTTGCAGCTGTGGTAAATAGACAGAAAAGGCAGACATCATTTATGATAAAAAAAAAAATTCTGGCAACCTCTTGTAGGATTCAAAGCTCGAAAGATTTATCCTCATTTAAAGAGTGCAAGCTTGCAGCCCAGTAAGTGCAGACTCGCCGATACGTAGAGTGGGCCTAGATAAAACAAAGACATGTAGACCCACGCCAATCCAGGCAGACTCGGCCCAAAACAACATATTCAGAATTATATCCGCCAGCCCCAATATTATTATTCGTAAAGGAAAAACTAAAACAGAGGGTGTAATGGAATAATTTACCCTCAATTGAGGCTGTAACAAAATAAAACCTATATTTAAACTATTTGAACACTAAGTTATTATTTTTTAGATAAAATTTATCATTTTTTATTATATCTAACAGTCAAAATATTAACTGTCAATTGAAATGCTTAAAATGACATTGGTTTAAATGTTTTTTAAAAAAAATTAAAATTGATAACTCATAAAAAATAATAATTTTTTTTAGTACATGGATCTCCATTGTACAACATTAATTGTCACACAATAAAAGTCAATCTATAAACAACAAAATCATTTAAGATTTCTTAAAGCTAACTATTATTAAATATTTTTTTCAAAATTAATTTTAATTCTAAAAAACATGAAATACTGAAAATTATATATATATTTTTTAAGTATTTTAATTAACGGTCAACACTTTGACCATCAGACATAACAAAATAAATAAAATTCATCAAAAAATTAATAATTTAAAGTCCAAAATTGATGAAGTAAACCTTTTTTCGCCATAACTCTAACTGTTTGATAGTAAATTATGCCAACGTATTTAAGTGAAAAGCCAAGTGTTGAACTATGATTAGCAATAGTGAAACACCTTAAAAAATAATGTCTGTTTTCTAAAAAAAAAAAAATTGAAGTAATTTTTTGAAATTTTATTCCCCTTTAATCCCCTGAGTTTGGTCGTCGTACGAAATGGCTCATGAACTCCGTTTGTGTTAAGCTTAGGTTCCTTAATATAGAGGGAGGAGAGGGTGAGAAGGGAGGAAAGGGATATTCCGGCGACCCCAACTTCTCAATGACCGAAAGTCTAGGATTCCCCCTTTCTTTCTCTCTTTGTTTTTTTAATACCTGTTGTGTGAGGCTGGTCCTGGCGCTCCTGCATCATTCAGGAGCAGGCCAGACAGTATAGGCCCAGCGAGCGAGCCAGGCCCACCTTTTATTTTATTATATTTTTTTCAAAATCTTCTTTTCTTATTCTTTTGGCCTTTTTTTTTTTTTTTTCATTTTCAATGTTATTTGTTTTCCTTTTGTGATACAAAAAAACTGATTGCAATATGTATTTTTATGTCCTTAATTTATATGAATAGCTAGAGTTCGGTTAAATTTTTAGTCTTAGAAACTTAATATGGTATTTAATAATAAAAAATAAGCATGTTTAATTTTTATTTACTTTCATTATTTAAAGTATGTAACACATATGGACTGAGAATTTTTTTTATATATATAAGGATGAACATTTGGTTAATTTGTGATTTTTTTGTCTAACATGTGTTGCATAAAATATATTTGTAACCCATGAAGATTGCCAAAATAAATAAATTAAGTAGATGATATTTAGGTGTTTAGCAACATACATGTCAGTTGCTTCTAATACAATATCTTATAGATTTAAAACGTGTTAGAGTATTTTTATAAAAATATAATTTTTAATTTTATTAATTACTTTGAAAAAAAAATACTGTTTTGAAACAGTATATTATACTATTGAAACAGTACTCAAAGCCTATATTAATTTCTTTTGAAACTGTTGTTGTCAGAACGACTGGTACATATGTAGCTGTTTTGACAAGCAGTTACAACATAAAAGATAACAGAAAAGATCAACCGTTTTTTGCCAATCTATTTGTTTTCTTAACGTAGAATGGCCACTAAATTTCTTTAAAAGAAGACATTCAATTCTTACAACCGGCTCTTTGCTTTTCAACTATATATGTGTATGCGTGCGCCACTTTGCCATTCCATACTTGCACAATATTGTTATATTCTTGTTATTTAAAGAGAAAAGTATTGTAATGTTTTCTAGTTGAAAAAAAATATTCTTTATGTTTCTGTGCTCTTTAATCTCTCATTATAAAATCATATAATTTTTATTTGCTTTAGTTTTTGGGTAAGAGTGATATTAAATTATTTAGAATTTCAAGTCTTATAACTAGCTTTTTATTTTTCAACTATATACATGTGTGTGCCATTCTATACATACACAATATTTTTATATTCTTGTTATTTAAAAAAAAAAAGTATTGTAGTGTTTTCTAGTAAAGAAGAAAAATAATTCTTTTTTTTTTTTTGTTCCTTTAATCTCTCATTATAAAACCATATAATGTTTATTTGCTTTATCTTTTGGGTAAGAGTGGTATTAAATTATTTAGAGTTTCAAGTCTTATAAATAGCATAAACTTGTTAAGATATGACAAGATGACTGAACTTCTTATAACCTTGAGAGAATGTGCAATATTACTTGATCCATTGCAATAAATAAATTCTACGGACAACACGTGTCGTCTCAAAAAAGTAACATAACTATGCCTCAAGTAAATCATCTAAAATTCTTGTAAGAACTATTATGATAGCTTGGTCATCTTAATATTGCAAAATATGGTAACGTGATTTTAATCCATAATTTTCCTAATGATTAAGATAAAAAGTTCTATTTATTTATTTATTTTAATTTACAATGAATTTATTTATTTTATTGTGTTAGTTTTTATTGATTAATTATGTTCCTTTTTATTTGTTAGGAACAACAAAACATGTGATTTGAAAATTATTTAATGTCTTTTAAACATTACAAAATATTTCATATGATATTTATTTTTTCATTTTAATTCTCTATTCAATTTATAAAATAGGTTGTCCATATGTGTTCGTTTTTTTTAATGATAAATAAATTTAACTCAATTTGTCTACATGTTTCTTTTTTTCCACTCCTGAATTTTTGTGATGGTCCTAAAATTCGATTTTGGGTTCTCAATGATCACTTCTTCCGATTTCGTGAATACTTTTTTCATGCAATACCCATTATATATCTTTTCCATCCTTCATCTATTAAAGTTGATGTACATATCCACCGGGACATAAAAATAAAGGGCAAACATCAACGAGATGACTAAATTATTAGAGTATTATCAATTTTATATCCAAATTTTTTTATATCAATTATATTATTAAAAAAATTTTAATTTTTTAATTAAAATCTTCTATTCAAATAACTTAAAAAACACGTTAAATTTATTATAAAGTAAAGTTGTTTTTTACAAAAATACAATACAATTAGGATGAAAATATGAAGAAAAACCTTAAAAATAGATGAAAGTCTTTAATTGAGAATTTCTACAAAATAGCGATGTTGAAATTGAATAAAAAAAATATTTTGTAATAATGTTGAGACTAACGATATAGTTTGGCGCTATTTCTAAGATTTGCTCATAAAGAGATAATACCAATAAGAAGAAGAAAAAAGACTGGGCATTTGGAATTACACTATAAATTGATCCACAGGCTGAAAATGGAATTAGAAGCGACTATGGCTATTCTATAATCTTACGTCGAATAATGTTATTATCATCGTGATTATTTTTTAGGAAAAGGAATAGCCTTAAACTTATTCAATGCTAAGAACATGTATTTGTTTAATATCTTATGAGATAATTTTTTATAAGATTAATTTGTCACTATTGCTTCTCCTTTTTATCTAATTTTGCAATATGTGGCATAGCTCGTGAGCTCGTTGTTCAGTTAAGAAAATCGACACAGCAATTCAAATGCATTTCATGGTTTGATATTTATCAATCACAGGAATTAGAGGAATGATAATACATATTTGTGCATATCACCCATTCTAAATTAACTCCAACTGCATAGAAATTTAGGTTTAATTGATAGAAAGACCTGATTAAATACCTAATTTTATCTAAGATTAAGAACTATTTTTTTTCAATCAATAATTGAAGAGGATTTGGCATGTTTCATCCTTGAAGAAAAACGCTCTTATTTGACGTTCGAGTTTTCTCCGTCGTCCTGCTGTGGAAATTCTGCCTGTGGTTATGGCCAAGTGGACTGTGGGTTTTGCTAGAAGCTAACATCTTGGTGTTTTCCATCCACTGTACCTGATAAAAAGTCCGAGGCGGCTGGCTAAAAGATTTATCAGGTGGTAGAGACTAGAGAGACTGTCGTCGGGGTGCAGAATAGCCATTTAATATTCGTTGCGTGGCCAGCTTGCTGGTCTACTTTTTAACTTTTCAGCTGCAAGCCAGAGACCACTGCAATTGCTGAACGAAGCAGTGATGTCATACTTAAATCAAAGTCACATTTTGGAAGTCCGTTCAACTTCAAAAAAGGCTTCGCTCAAATATCATGTCCTTGAGACAGTTTTAATAGTATTTTTTTTTAGATCTGTTCGTATAAATTTCTATCGCAATGATGCCAGTTTCACCCAAATTTTTTAATAAAATATATTTTTAGAAAAAAAGGACACCTGTTTCAAACAGTACATAAATACTATTGGAAACTATTACAATGGCAACAAAAAGTTGTTATTGTGTAGTTACAAATAGCAACGTATTATCTACAGTTTTGCTTTTTAATGTTTTTTATTCATGCTTTTAATTTTCTTCAAACATTCTCATTTACCTATAAATATAGTTCGCTCTTGGCGTTTGAGTAATGAGAACAACAATTCTTTCCTTGTGCAGAGTACGGAAAAAATAGAGAGAAAAAATAGTAGCATTTTTATTCCTTTGCTTTGTCTAAAGAGAGAAATATATCATTCAATTTTGTTTGTTTTTTATCCTAATGTGAAACCATATAATGTTTATTTGTTCTGTTTCAGGGCAAGAGTAGTGCCATTTTATTTAGAATTTCAAATCTTACAAATACTATAAATTTGTTAAGATACAATAAAGTGGTTGAACTTATTGTATATATGAGATGACGCACAACTTATACTTTATCTATTGCATCGGATAAATTCTACAAACGGAACATATCGTCTCAAGAAAACAACTCGGTTATGCCTCTAGTAAGTCATTTAAAAATTATAGTAAAAATATTTTAATAGTTCGATCATCTATACACTATGAAAAATGGTAACTTAATTTTAATATCTAGTTTTTTTAATGATAAAGGTAAAAAGTTTAAATTCTTTTTCCTGCAAACTTCAAATTCGTTTTCATCTTATTTTACAATAAATTTATTTATTTATTTTGTGAATTTTTATTACTTAATTATGTTTCTTTTCATGTTATAATAACAATACTAGTTATTTATACTAGTCTAATTATTCAAACAAGATGCATGCCTTTTTTTTATTTTATTTTTTATCATTCTCATTCTTCTCCTTCTACCGTACTTGTCAAATCAAGTCTTTTGATTATTAATTTTTTTTCTTTCCTTCAGCCTTGTAAAATCAAGGCCTCTTGTTAATTTATTTGGCAGTAGGAAAAATAAAAATAAAAAAGCAATCTCATACCTTTTACCTAGATCACATATTTAATATACCCGAATATGATTAATTAAAAATAAATTATGCATTAATTAATATAACAAAAAAGTGATGTTGCCACTGCATATAAAATAAATTAAACATATCTAAATATTATGTGCAACAAAAATTAATAAGATACACTTATCGTATCATGATATATTAAGTACTCAAATAATTATCTGAAAAAAAAGTGTGTAAAGTAAAAAAAAAAAAAAACTCCTATACTCTATGTTTATATTTTAAAATTTTATTTGTATTGATAGAAGACTCAAGACTTTATTTAATATTTATCTAGGTAAATTAGAAACTTTTGTAACCTAATTTTGTACTTGTATTTATCATGAATATGTCTAATACGTCAATAAAATCTCAGGGATTCTAAAATTTTAATTGTAAACAAGACATGAAACATAAAACACATTAAAAAATATTTCTTAAAGAGTAACCATTTCTCCTGTCTTTAGAGGTTTCCTCCTTCCAGCAACTAGCATGTTCTATTGGAACGTCTTTTATTTTTTAAAAAAAAGGGGGGAAAAGGATGAATAAATTCATTCTTAAATCAAATAATTAATCAATAAATTCTAGTATCTAAAAAATAGGAGGAGTAGGAATAAGTTGCCATACAAGTAAATATTAATTATACCTTGATGAAATCAAAGCATAAAAATTGCCAAACAATCTTGTTTGTTAAGTGCCAACCTACTCACAAATGAATGTATAAGTTGGACTTTGTAAGAGGGTGGATTAGGTTAACCAGTTCAAAGCTATTAAGTTATAATGGTATCAATACATTTTCTGATTGAAATCTTTAGGGTATAAAACGGGAATTCAATGAGTTTTATTCAATTCAAACAGCTATATATTTTTTGGTTTCGTAGCCGAACATGCAACTAAAATTTTACACATTACAAAACCATTTTTTTTTCTTTTTTTAACATGACATTTACACAATTTAAGAGTGTTAAAAAAATTTCATCATGGAGCTCATATCTCTGGATCCTCAATTTCATTCTTCTCGATTCTAGTACATGCATATGAATTTTTAAAATCATTCTTGTCAAATATTTTTTTTTTCGAAAAAGGAAATGAGGTCTCGAATTCATAACCGCTACTCTTACTATTTATAGAATAAAAAATGTGTTATTATAAAATATTTGTCACTTGTAATGCTAAAAGTGTGTGTGTATATATATATATATGTCGGTGGTTGATGCAGTTTGAATTGTATGTATGTTTAAGTCTTGCTACTTGAGGAGAAAAAGAAAACAAGGAAAGCGAAAGGTCTTGCTGCTGAATGGTTGCTCCAGCAGCCCAGCCTGTCCCTACTTAAATTACGACCCTGGTGTAGCCAGATTGGGTGATCAATAAATACATGACCTGATTATTATACTTAACATAAATGCAACTTTTCCATTCCACCAACGAAAACGACATGAAATGCTTGTTCTGACCTTGCTTGGGTTCCTTTCATGGGGCCCTGATCACCATATCTTACATGAAATCTTCGTCGTCGTTTATGTTTTTGTGTGGTCGCATTTTGAAGTAGACCAATGCCAAGGACTTTTCATCGAGCTTAACATATTCAATTAATCATAGTCAAATTGGAAATTCATTGTCCCCAATCCCAAGCCTTTTCCTTTTTTGTTTTTTTTGTTGCATGAATCGAAGCCGTTCCCATGTTTGAACATTCAAGATCCTGAATCGTACATTGATGAGGATGACGGGTTAACAGAAAGCTAGGCCATACTAGCTAGCTAGCACAGAAGGCTATACCAATAAAGCTACCACTACTATTTATGTGGAAATTCACAGAAGAAGAGGCATTAAAGAACACATGCTCTCACTGTGCTTATCCAATCGGAAGGGCATATCCACCGGCCAGTATCTTGCAGCTAAACTTAACAAGCCCTTATTTTTGGGATGAAATTTAGCCGTCCATGTGTAAACCTCAACAATCCAATTAAAGGTTTATACGTGGCTTAGTGGCAGTGCATGTCCCTCAGGTTTGAAGAATTCGATTGCCAATTAGAATCGGTTTAAAGGCATAATTTACTCTTAAAATATTGAGATTGAGGTAAAATAAAACTTACATGATCAATTTATGCTATTTAAACTTCAAATCATTAATTTCTGGATAATTTTTTTTAAAATTTTTTTAAATTTATCTAGCAGTCAAAATTGATGGTTAGCGAACTTTTTATTAGAATTAAAATTAATTTTAAAAAATGTAATAAAAATTAGTTTTAAAAAAGTTTAGATGATTTTGTTATTTATGAATATGAATTTTCTTGTTAAATAATTAATTATGAATACTGGATTCATCTTGTAAAATAAAAATTGAATAATTAAATATTTTTTAAATTAATTTTTATTTCAAAAAATTGAAATGCTTAAAATGATAAAACGATGTGTAATGGATAATTCGGTAACAAAAATAATTTATTAATATTTTTCAAAAAATAATTTTAGCTCTAAAAAAATGAAATGCCCGAAATGACTTATTATAAGCATTTCATTTATTTTTTGAAAATTAAAATTATTTTGAAAAAAAATACTAAATGATTTTTTGTTAATGCTCGACAATCAAACATAACGGAAGAAGATAAAATTTTCTCAAAAATTAATAATTTGTGATTCAAATATTTCAGATTGATAATATAAACTTTATTTTATCATAATTCTAATACTTTAAAGATAAATTATATTATTATATCAATTTTAATCTAATAATTTTAAAAAATATAATTCGTATTTTTTTTATCGACAAAAAAAGTATCTTCATATTAGTTTATAAACTAATAAAAAAAAATTTCAAATGATTTTAAAAATACATTATTCACATTAATATGGTGCATCTTAAATAATTTAATCAATTCCATTGATGCCGGCTGAGTTCCAGATTTGAATTTAAAAAAAAAAAAAAAACACCAGCCCTTTTGATGTTAAATGCAATCGGTATCATCCAATTGTGCTTCTAAAACTTGAATGATTGGGAGCCACTGCCTAATGGACACGTGTCATGATCTTTGGTAAGGTGTTTTTCATAAAGTTTTATCTCATTATTGGGATTTTCAAAAAATTATTTTAGTCATACATTGTTGTTTGCATAACTTTTTATTCTATATATATATATATATATAAAGTAATACTTCCCATTTAATTTATAACCATCAATTCTATTATTATATTAAAGAATATACAACCTAACATAAAAATATTAGTTACTACATCACATGATTCGTTGCTTCAGTCAAATATATCACGTGTAAAAAGTTTTTTAAAAAATAAATGAGATGGTATTAATCATCAATATATAATTTAGTGAGTTCATTTGAAGTGTTAATTTTTTTCCCTTCGTGTTTGTGGTTGTTATTGATATAATGATAGCATTGATTCTCTTAATAACGCTGTGGATTTGTTTCGCTAATTAGATTGAAAGGAAATGTTGACTGAAAACGTTGTCCCTACCTTTTCTCATGCCAAGTTCTACCAACTCGTGAGATGTCAAATTTTAACAGCATAACTGAATAGAGGGTGGACAAAGGAGCCAATGCCACATATTTCTCAAATTACGAGGGGCCATTACATATTTTTAAACTACAAAGTTCAAATTGACAAATTACTCAAACTACGTGACATCTATTTGCCATCAAACCGTTCATATGCATTGTCCAAGCATGTATTCCCTCCGTCTAAAAAAATGGTCTCATTTTCCATTTATACATGTCTAAAATATTTATTTAGTCAACACTTTTAATGCTGTATTTTTTTTAAATACTCATATTTTACAATTCAAAATTAAATTGAATAAATTGTATTCTTAAAAAAATTATTGATGTGACATTATAATTAATAAATTTTTTAAATCGTGTAAAAAAATAAAAAAGAAATATCAATTTGGGATAGAGAGAGGGTAATATATTTAAAATTCACAAAATATATTATAAATGTAACACTATTGTATAGTTCACTGGAAACAAAGAAAGAATGGCTAATCAGTACTCTTATTCCACTAAAAATAAGCAAGAAATATTTAATACGTGAACATGTGTATACATATTTTCATTCCTGTTGGTTTTTTACTTTAACTTCAAATCATTTGCTAGGAACAAGATGCAATTGGCAAAAATGTTCCATAGAAAAACCTTTTTTTTTTCCGTCGTAACGCCCTTAACCCTGATCTTTGGGCTGAAAAATCTCGTGTGGACCTAATTAGATGATTCTCATGGAGTCCAAAATTTTTTGTCCAGTAATTGAGAGGACGTTGGTCTTTATTACATGCTTGTTCAACATATCGATAAGTTAAGCTGTGGTTTGGTTAAAAGATTCGGAATAAAAATATAAAAATTAGAATTAAAATTAGAAAATTGAATGATATTTTTATTTTAATATTATGTTTAAACTCGTAAAAAATAATTAGAATAAAATTAAAAAATTTTAACATCTGATTTAAAACAAATAGAGAAAATGATTAGGAGAATAATTTTATCAATTATTATAATCATAACTGCAGTAATAATAGTGGTAAAAGATGAAAAATTCATGACGATAATAATAACAGTGTAACAGTATTTGTTAAAAACAAATAATGTTATTGTCATAGAAAGTTTTCTCATTACTATCGAAAGCAATAATGGAGATGATAATAATAATATAAATAGTCGATGTTTAATATATAAAAATAATATATCATTATTTTGAATATATATTATACTCTCATTCTTTATTTTTATTTCAATAAAAAAATCTTATTTATATTTTTTATTTTTATTCTAACTCTCCTATGATAACGATTAATTTTTATTTTTGTTCTAATTTCATTCATTCCAACCAAATACCTAAAGAATAAAAATAAAACTTTGTCATTAGCTTCTTGAAAATACAATATAACGATGCCTACTTAGTCACAGTCACGTAGAATATCCTAGCTTTCGCTCCGAATTCGGGTGCAATTTGAATGCTTCGTATAAAATTGAATATGAAAAATGCAATAGTTTTTTTTATTTTTTCAAGTATATACCCACCATCTGAACACTCATTTTATGAAGAGAGAATAGCATTTGAAATACCCGTACTTTTTCATTTTTTTATTTGAGTACTTGTATTCATGAAATATAATCAATCAAATACCTTAGTAATTTTATTACTACATACGTGGCAACTAACTCTCCGCACTACAGGTCTGAGTTGATATTATTTTTAATATTTTTTATTTTACAAATATTGACAAATAAAATACATATACTTTATGATTCTTTCTAATCGAGTACTTGTACTATTTTTGTTTTTTATTTGAATCGTATTTGCAAAATTTCATAAATTAAGTCTCTCATAGTTTATGTTGCAAGTATATTGATGTGACAATTATGTCCCTGTCAAGCGGGCTAGATGTTAGAAATTGATAATAACCAATAGCATATGAAGTACATGTACTTGTGATTGTTTTTTATGAAGTAAAAGGATTGATCTATCCTTGTATACATAGGCAAATAGCTATGTCGTCCTTCTGTTTCCAATTGTGTTCACTTCTCCAATATGTCATTTTGTCCCTTTTTTTATTATGACAGTAATAACAATATAATACTATTCATATACATGTGAATATGAAAAGTGCAATAATTTTTTTTTCCCCAGGTATATAGCCAACATTTGAACACTTATTTTATGAATGGATAATAGCATTTGAAGTACTCGTATATTTTTTTATTCGAGTACTTGTGATCACGAAATATAATCAATCAAATACCTCAATTAATTTTGTTACTACAATAGTGACGTGGCATCAAACTATCTGCCATGTGGGTTTAGGTTGATATTAGTTTAATATTTTTATTTTTATTCTTTTAGAGACAATGGTATATAAAATGCACGTATTTTATGATTCTTTCTATTTGAGTACTTGTACTGTTTTTTGTTTTTCAGTTGAATGCTTGTATTTGTAAAATTTGATAAATTAAGTATCTTCGCTTGTTTATGTTACAAATATATTGATGTAATAACTATTTCTCAATCAAGTGGGCTAGGTGTTAGAAATTGATAATGATAAATGGCATATGAAGTACATGTACTACAGATTTTTTACAAAATAAAAAGCTTGATCTGTCCTCGTATAACTGGGCAAATATCTAATTCGTTTCTTTGTTTTCAACTGTGTCCACTTCTCCAACGCGTCATTTTGTGTATTTTTTTTACATAATTATATATATTTTTAATGACTTTGAAAATGCCCCTGGGCTATGCAAAAGTATAATCTATTTTTTTTTAATTATCTATTAAAATTTTAATGGTTGAGTAATTTTTATTTTTTAAAATATCTTGAAATTTTTTTTTATGTCCTTATCTCAGTGATATTTTTTATAATGAAAAATACAATTCCAACAATTTGGATGGAAAAAGCTTAAAAGGAGGACGAGACTAAGAATCAAATGCTATAGAATAATATTAGTTGGATACCCGCGCTATGTTACGGGAAGACAACCGTTACATACGTAGGGTTAACGATTTGTATGATATAATGTCGGTAGAAAATGTTATTTTTGTGATTAATATAAATCAAATTTATATATAGTTAATTTATAACAAAACTATATATATATATATATATATATATATATATATATATATATATATATAACAAATTCGAGTATATAGAATAAATGAAAAAAAAAAAAAACCCACCTAAATTGTAGAAATATATCAAAGTCAATAGATTAAAATAAAAACTACAACAAAATTGATTCTAATGAATTCTAAATAAATATATATAAAAAAACAAATAAAACTTGTAAATTTTTTTAAATTATCATTATTTTTTAAAAAGCTTGAGTCAAACGATCTAAGCATACTTTTAACTCTCTCTCTCTCTCTCTCTTCTCTTATATATATACACTTTTAATTCTCTCTCTCTCTCTCTCTCTCTCTCTCTCTCTCTCTCTCTATATATATATATATATATATATATATATATATATATAAAATAAAACATCAATTTAAAAATATAAAAATAATTTATTGTATAAATTATAATAATATAATTTAAAAAAATAAAAATTTGACATATAAATTATATCAAAAGGTTAAAAAAATTAATTTAATGAGAATTTTAATAACAAATAAGTAATTGAAGAAATAAATTTTAAACAATAAGAATAAAATAATCAAATATGTATGTTAGCATCAATGTCAAATGTATAATTAATATTGATTCATGGACATTGAAGGGACCAATAATATATATGTTTTATTTTTCAATTAAGGGACCAATTATATATGACTCGCTTAATTTGTACAACACTTATTAGAGGTCCAGTTATGCTATGATAATATGTATATTCTTTTAAGGATTTTATTTTGTCTCTCGGTGATATAATCCTAAAACACATCAAGATTTAAAATAATGAGCTAACTTTTTTTTTTTTTTTCTATCATGAGATTAGTGACAAGACTTTTTAAAATATAAAATAAATTATAGGAAGAAAAAAAAAGCGGGGTTGCGCTTGGTTGGCCTATTCGACAATCTATAGTAAATGAACAATAGCCACGGTTCAAATACCTCAGCTTTTTTAATTTTCTTTATAATAAAAATTATGAATTTTTTAACTAATTATGAATTTTTTTAAAAAAATTGAGTGAAATTAATTTTTTATTTGATTATTATTTTTTAAAAAAATTAAGTCAAATTATCTAAAACACACTTTTAGCTCTCTCTCCCTCATCGAATTTTCATATGCAATTACGCTATTCTCATTTAAAAATAATAAAAATAATCAATCATATAAATTATAATAATATATTTTAAAAAATAAAATAATCAAATTCTAACATTTTATTTCAAAATCCATATATAAAAAATCAAATTTATTAACAAATAAAATTATATAAAATTAAAAAATTAATTAGATGATAATTTTAATAAGAAACAAACAATTGAAAAAATAAGTTTTAAACAATAAAAATAATATACTCGGATATATATGTTTAAACTAAAATTTTTAAAATTATTATATATATTTTATTACCGTCAAATTGTACGTAAAACTAAAAAAAATAACAATTTTTTTTTTATGTTTTCACATTTAATTTCATGATAAAAAAATAAAAAAATAAATTATTAAAAAAAAAGAAAAGGCAAATGCTGGTTGGGACTTGTTTTGAATGAACAAGATTCAAGAGTCAACTAAAAATTTGAATTCTGATTTATCTATCTATTTGTTTATTTTTGGGAATTAGTCACAGTTATTATATCCAAGACAAAACAAAAAATTGTCTGGGATGTTTCATTAGTAAAAAAAAAAAAAAAAGAAAGGTCTGCGGCTTTTGAATTAGTTAGAACCGTTATAGCCTATTGAATGATTCGAAGTGAGAATTAAGTAGGCAACATGGCCTGTATTTTGTGTCTTGTACTTAACTGGACTTCCAAAAAATGTTTTAAGGTAACAAAAAACAAAAAAAGAAAAGGCTTGGGGATTCGGGGGATCGAACGCCGTGCCTCTTGCATGCAAAGCGAGAGCTCAACCATTTGAGCAGCCGTTAAAAAACTTTATTTTGTGTTTTGTATTTAACTGCGCTTCCAAAAAATGTTTTAACCTAATAAAAAACAAAAATAGAAAAGGGTTGGAGACGAGGGGGATCAAACCCCGTGCCTCTCGCATGCAAAGCGAGAGCTCAATCATTTGAGCAGCCGTTTTTTTTTTAAAAAAAAAACCTACAGTAAATGAATAGGAAAAATCTCAGATCTTTTAAATTTTTTAGTAATAATAGACGTAATTAAACTCAGAAGAATGTCTTGAAGACTTATAAAATTATATAAGGACAAATAGAATTATTTGTCTGTTTTTCTATTTGAGTGGTAGTACAATTTTTTTAAAATCTTAAAAAAATTAATAAAACTAACTAACTATTTAATTAGATGAATTTATATATATGTTACTCATTAACTAAGATTTTTAAGCTTATATCGTTACCTAAATTTAAAATCCAACTAACAGGTAATAAAAATGGAAACTAACATAGCTAATTAATTGATTAGTTTTATTGGGGTTTTTTATGTTGTTTTTATTTTTTATTTCTCAATGGGAAAGCAAAAATTTTTAAAAATAACAAAATCATGGTTGTTTCGCACACAAGGGCGTACTTGTATTTAATTGAAATGCCATTTGAATTGTAATAGAAACTTCCAAAAAATTTAATTGCTCAAATTTTATAAGTACATGGATTCAAATAGGAAATCACAAAATACAAATATTTCATTAAAATAAATAAAAATGTTAAAATAATATCAATCTGGGCCTACTCGAGGTAGAGTTAACTGAAAATTTAGCATTACGATTACAAAACTAACTGTTGTGCTTGATTGATCAAAATTCTTATATACAAATATTTAAACAAAAAAAAATCAATACAAGTATTCAAATATATGAAAGAGTGCGAGTAGTTTAAATTCCACTACCCCTTATGTGAACCAAGCAATCCATGCAATAGAAAAATGGTTTAAATGCATATGACTTCTCTCTGTCCTTTTGATTTTTTTAATGTTATTTTTGTATTTTTTTTAATTCATCATCTCTTTTTATTTTTAAATTTTTCTTAATATGATTCATTTATCTGTTTTTCGATTAATTTTTTAATCAAAATTGGTAGCTGGTATAAATTTTTTCACCTCGCATGACATGTTTGATTAAATTGTCATTCGAGAAAATAATAAAAAAAATAAAAAACCAAAATAATTGTGAAAATTACAAAACTATCCATTTTCAAAGCACTTCACCTTGATCAGTTCTCTCTTATCCAGCTAATATATTTTTAGTCTCCGCCGCCATCTTTTGGTCACACATTCTCTTTATCATCTCTTTATTTGCTTCTTTGAGTTTCAAAAGTTTAGTCATCGTTATTTGTTTAACTCAAATTTGTCTATTTTAACTTCAAAATTTTAGTTTAATTCCCCATTTACCATTTTGGCATAAATACCCAAAAAAAAAAGTAATTTGAAAAGTTGATTTGGGGTCCAATTGAAAAGGAGATGAAATATGAGGAGCAAATAGTATTCAATTAGAGGTATAATTGGAAGAGAATAAAAATCAAAAGCCTTAATTGAGAATGAATTAGAATGGAATTAAAAGAAATTAAAAGAAAATTAACTAAATAAATTAAAAAAAAGGCCTAATTGAAGAAAAATTAAAACACTGATGGACAAAATTTGAAGAAAGAACGGACGACAGGGATGAACTTAAACATTCATCTCGAACGATGCGTCGTTCGTCGTGTGTTCTTCCTTCAAAATTTGCCGCGCCAGCTTGGTTCTTCATCTCTAAAAGAAAGTGAAACCTGCAGAATGGAAAACAAAAAAGACAAATAACAGGGGCTGGCGTTTTGTCCCTTACCTTGACTCGTCCCCCACTTCACGCCGAGACCTAGACCTGCCCATGATTCCCGTTGCTGTCAATTGTAGCCATGGAAGCAGTTGACAGCAACCATGTAAAGAAAAAAAAACAAGAAAAAAGAGGAGCGGGTTTGGGCACAGAAAAAAGACGGCCAGGATGAGAGGGAGAGGGTCCAAGGGTTCAAAGTGAAAGGGAAAAGTTGCAATATAAACGGGTCTTTGACAGTGAGGGTAGAAAAGGAGAAATTTTATAATATATAAATATAGTAATTACTTCATTAATCTATCTAGAAAGAAGAAATAGATACATAAAAAAATAAAAAAACTAAGAAAGAGAAAAAAAATTAAGTGAAAGTTAAAATTTTTTTATCACTTTTCGTGATTTCGAATATAATTTTATCTGTTTATCTTTTTTTTAAATGAATTTATAAAATAATAATTTTACATATCACTAAATACTCTTTATCTGTTATAAGATTTCTCGTAGAACAGAGCGCTAAAAAAGGAATAAACTGCAAGCCTTGATTGCTCATTCTTATTTGTAACGAGAGAAATAGACAGAAGATTTTTTTTTTTGCAGGGGGGGGGGGGGGTTGCTGTACAGAAAAATAAATAAATAGAGGACGTGGTTTCTTTTCTTTCTTTTAGGGACAGAAATTTTGGGGAGATAGTGTCTTCCTTCGGGTTTTCTGTTTGGATGTGAAAAAGATAAAGAAAAAGAGAGCTGGGACGAAACAAGAAAAACACAGAACGTTTGAGGAGGAAAGAGCTTAAGAAGGAAAAGAAAATGACATTGCTTCATACTCCTAGGTTTTGAGGAAGGAAACGGTAACAACTTCCCTAGGCTAACAAACTGTGTTTCACAAGGGTTACTGCCATGAAATCTGACAAGGTAAGGGGTGAAAGTCTATGCAATGTTTAAGATGGCATGCCCAAGATATTCTAGCCAATCCGTTCTGATAATAAAAGGCTAAACCCATGGGTTGAATGTAGGAAGGTTGCATGACCTTTCATTTCTCTTAATTGATGGCATGATAAGAGTTGTTTTATCATGAGCTTTGGTTTTATTTGGGTCAAGAATAAACCTCGTTTGGGATATTTAGCTCAAATCGGCATGTTTTTGGATTTTATCTATTTGACAAGGCTGTCCTATTTATTTTAATTTGAAATTTTTAAAGTTAGTTCATGTATACATCGATAGAATGTATTCTAGATTTTATAATTTTAAGAGTCTATTTACCATTTATTTGCTATTTAGTTGTCTTGAAATTTAATTTTTAAATCCAATACCTTTGATTCTTTTCATTAGAAATTTTTAAAATTTGTACATATATTTTGTCCTCGTCTTGTGTTTTAATTTTCATGATTTGTTTTGAACTTTAATTTTTAGGTCTAGTTTCTTTAATTATCTTAGTCTAAAATTTTTTGAATTTGTAGCTATACTTTTTCTCGATCCGTATTTTAATTTTCATAATTTTTGAAATTCATTTGCTATTTATTTGTGATTTATTTTCAATTTTGTTATTACTATAATCATTAATGTGATATGTTTGTTGTTTATTTAGCAAGATGAGAGATCATCAAGTCTCCTAAATTCTAGGGACCGATGACGATCTCTCGTCAAATTCATCTTGTTAATAAAAGAAAACACGCTTTCTTATGATAATTAGAAAAATTTAAATTGACTTAATGAGTCTTCTATTTGAATAGAAACTTGATATAGGTCTCGAACCACAATAAAAAAAAGAAAGAAATAAAAAGAAGAGGATTAGTTAGGATAGATATAAAATCAGTTTAAATACATTTAGTTAATTAGATAGTTCTTTCACATGTCAATCATGTTAGAACGTAATTATATTTGATACAAAATTAATGCGATTTTCAACCATGAGGTTCGACATCAATTTAATATGATGTCACAAATAAAAACATAATTAAAAAATTAATTTGACGTAGATGATGATTAAGTTTGGAAATAGATTTAGGAAATAATTTGACAAGTATAATTTTTATGAGATATTTTTCGGATTAAAACAAACATGTACCTTTCTTCGAAAAAAATGTTTTTAGGTGATTGTTATATTTCAAAAAATATAACCAATTCTTTACTCAAGAATTTTTGAATCCTTTTTTTAGTTTTGTAGTTATTTTTAAACTTGATGACAATTCCAAAACTTTTTTCTAAATTTTTTTTATAAGATTTTTAAAAATCTTCTAAACGATGGACAATGATAATGCTAGCAAGGTATATTGTTGGGTTGGTTGATTTGCAGATGATGAGTGAAGAGTTTGGAGCTTTAAAGCAGTATGAGGCTAGCGCGACCACTCGAAATGAAAGTGAATACGAAGCTTTGTTTGTCCGAGGGGAAAACAACTTGCATAGGAAAATCAATTAATGAATAAGTTATTTTTCTGAAAATTATTTTTCAAAAAAAATATTTTCTCGTCGTTTGGCAATTGGATGAAAAAATTACTAGAAAATATATTTCAATGTTTGTTTGATACATACAATTAAAATACAAAAACAAGTATGTGATTGTTATATCAATAAGTTTTAAGAAAACTTTAAAAAGGCATATTTATAATTTTACAATATAAGATACACTTAGAAAATTTTAATAAATTTTCACGAGATACCGACTCTAAAATTTTAATTCAAAAAATAAAATGTACTTTTTGAAATATTAAACCAATTCATCAAAATTATTTGAAAAAAATAAAGTCAATATTTGCATTTAGTAAAAAAAATAAAATTATAAGTAATCCTAGCATTGTTATTTTGGTAACTCGATTAAGAATGCTTTTTTTTTTAAAAAAAAAATTGAACTGATAATTTAGTTTAAAAAATAGTTTTATAAATTATTAGTTATCATTTATAGATAATTATTCATTTGGTTTAAAAGGATTAATGTTTCAATAATTTGTAACTAATTATTCACTCGCAATTAGCCATAAAATTTTACAACCGATTAAAATTACAAATTATTGATTTAGTTGCAAATAAATGGTGTTGAAAAAATAATATATTTATTAATGATTTATTTTTTTTACAAAAAATTACAGTATTGTAATAATCATTTCCAATCATTTAAGTATAGTTTAGATGATATTTGAGATAATAGTAAAAAAAATAGAGATAAATTATTTAAATATTTATTATAAAAATAGTTTTAAGATGTAAAAATGATTTTTAAGAATATTTAATATATCTATAAATAAAAAAATTAAATATTAGTAGAAATAGAGAAAAAAATAAATAATCAATAATAATTGATAAGGAATAATTAAAAATTAATTTAATATATTTTAAATAAAAAGAAGATAGAGAAAAAAGTTATTAAAATATATCAAGAGGGAGGTATGAAACGCGAGAGTCGGACAACTCGTGAGAAGTAAAATGTTTTTTTTAACAGGGAAAACATTTTCTAAAAAATATTCTATCACTTTTTGTTGACCGAAAATCATTTTTTGTTGATTTTTTTTTTCAAACACAAAATAAATATTGAAAAATGAGGAAAACAACTTCCTAATTTTTTTTTTTTTTTCAAATAAACACAGCCTGACTGAATTGCAAGATAGGCTGTGGGAGTTGAGGACAATGGCTGTAGGTTTAAAGGGTGAAAACGTAAGTAACTGTATTTGATGGGTCACGAGAGAGGAAAGAAACTTGTAAGGAGGCAGCTGGGGTTTGAAGCTCAATTGGAATGCAATTGTGGTGTGTTTTGAAATTATGACTGCTGCTGCACTGACTGCATTTAAAGATAAAAATTCAAAATTTGAGAAACGATTGAAAGAGTTTCATAATTTTTACAATTTCATTGGTTTTTAATTTTTTTAATTTGACAATTTAATATGATGTGTTGTGTCATAGTGAATTTTTATGTTATCTGTTAATTTTAATTGAAAAATTAGTTTAATAAAAAAATATTCGAATGAATCATATTAAGAAAAATTTAAAAATAAAAGAATTTGATAGATAAAAAAATAAGGGATTGTATTAAGAAAATTAAAAAAATAGAAAGACGTCATATCATCTAACCAAAGAAAAATACGAGAAAATTAAAAAATAGCTTTTGAAAAATGAAATCGAGATTAACAGTATTGTATCTTCGTGGCTAAAAAGGCATGGTCATTTATTCCTCTTTTAACCGTAGACCCAAAACAGATGTGGCAATCGGCAACCCCTTTTGAATAAAATAAAATTGCAAAATAATACTACTAAAATAAGTACAATTTAAAAACAGACGACAGAGCTTTCTAGAAACCATCGAAGCGCTCCTTTGTGATTACACGTAGCTCGATACCTTCAAGAATTCATTCTCAGTGGAGCTTTTTTCTTGCATTTAAAACAACATTATCCAACTCAAACTAACAGAGCGTGCACCGTAAAGAAACAACAGGCAAATCAACGCTGCTATATGCAATCACTTTCACCAATATCGCTAGCTTGTTTTATTTATTTACATCACAGGCCGTGAGCATAGTATAATTAAGCAGCGAATGAGATTAAAAATCATGCTGACGGTGCATGTACGTCCACGTCATCCAGAAGAGGCCAAAAACGCGTAAAGCGTGATAATCCTGAATCTCGATACGGTCACCTTTGGGTGAGGGCAGTTTCTATTAGATTTTCAACACGTGGCCATCTAAAAATCAATTACAGTTAGATATGAAGAATCCAGTGGCCCCCACCTTCCACCCACACAGAAAATTTTCATTTCATTTCATTTGCATTTGCATTTCATTTTCCTTAGAGGGAAACATCAAAGATAAACAAAAAAAAAAAGAAAAAAGAGTAGAAGTAAAAACAAACAGGAGGAGCCATAGAACAAGTGGAGGCTGGCTTCGGAGACTCAGACTTTTTGACTTTTGAAAAAAAGCCTCATTAAAAGAGAAGCCAAAAAGTCTCTCCATTCTTTCTTGAGCTTGTTTGGCTTTGTGAAGTGAATAAAAGCAGAGGGAGGTTAATAGTCTTGGAAAAAAAAAAAAGACCTAGAACAAAGCAGTTCAGGGTAGGGTTTAGTTCTTACGCTCAAGCTCTCTCTTTTTTACATTTGAATTAAGGTATGTTTATTTTGTTATGACTTGATGATGGGTTCTATTTGTCTTGGTGGTTTTTTGATAATACTAATGTTTCTAGGTTTTGTTAGAAAAAGCAGGTAAAGGGTGGGATTTGAGTTGTGAGGGTGTTTAGGTTGTTCTTTATGCAAAATTATGTTGGAAATAAATTTTGAATTGTTAGTTATTTTTTATTATTATATACTACGTTGCAGGTTGTGCTAGATAGTGCTGTTGTTTTTGTTACGATTTTAACTAATTTCTGTTTTTTTTTGTTCCTTTTTTCATTTCTTGATATTTCTCTTTTGTGATTGGTTACTGTTTTTTGGTTGATGGCACAAAATTTTTAGAAATGTTTTGTTTTAGTCCTCATCGAATTTTTCCGTCAGTTGTTGTCTCTCTCTCTTTCTCTTCGTGTGTAATGAAAAACAAACTAAATGACCCGTGCTTGTAAATGTTTTTGAAGACGTTATTTGCTTACAATTTTGTAGAGAAGAGAGACTTTGTGGAGGCTCTAAAGAGACAGGCTTTTCGATGTGCAGTGGTTCAAAGAGGAAACCAACACATACTGGTTTCAACATGGAGAATGAATTTCAAAAGCAAGACGGGGTTTGTTATGATTTCTCTCTTTTGCTTGAACTGTCTGCCTCAAATGATCTGATCGGGTTTAAGAGAGCAATTGAAGAGGAGGGTCATGATGTTGATGAGCCAGGCTTGTGGTATGGAAGGAGAATTGGCTCGAAAAAGATGGGGTTTGAGGAGAGAACACCTCTCATGATTGCAGCCTTGTTCGGAAGCAAAGATGTGTTGAACTATATCTTGGAAACGGGTCATGTAGATGTCAACAGGGGTTACGGTTCTGATGGGGCCACAGCGCTTCACTGTGCTGCTGCAGGTGGCTCTTCTTCTGCACCTGAGGTTGCCAGGCTCTTGCTTGATGCCTCCGCGGATCCTAATTCTGTTGATGCCAATGGAAGTCGCCCTGGTGACTTGATTGCTCCAGTTGTCAAGTACGGTTCTAATTCAAGGAGAAAAACCCTGGAGATCATATTTAAGGGTGGTAATAATGGTGAAGAATCATGTGTTTTGGCTGATCAAATTGTTAATGAGATGGATGGGCTAGAACACCAAGAATTTTCAACGCCAAGGGTATCAAAAGATGGGTCCGAGAAGAAAGAGTATCCTATTGATCTGACACTTCCAGATATTAAGAATGGGATATATGGGACTGATGACTTTAGAATGTATACATTTAAGGTCAAGCCTTGCTCGAGGGCTTACTCTCATGATTGGACAGAGTGCCCATTTGTGCACCCTGGGGAAAACGCTAGGCGCCGCGATCCCAGGAAATACCACTATAGTTGTGTTCCGTGTCCTGAGTTTCGGAAGGGATCTTGCAGGCAGGGTGATGCCTGTGAATATGCACATGGTATTTTTGAGTGCTGGCTTCATCCTGCCCAGTATAGAACTCGTCTCTGTAAAGATGAGACAGGTTGCACAAGGAGGGTGTGCTTCTTTGCTCACAAGCCTGAAGAGCTTCGTCCCTTGTATGCCTCTACAGGTTCAGCAGTGCCTTCTCCTAGATCCTACTCAGCCAATGGTTTGACTTTGGACATGAATTCTATTAGCCCACTTTCCCTTGGTTCTTCATCTGTCTTGATGCCATCTGCTTCAACCCCACCTATGACTCCCTCTGGGTCCTCTTCACCTATGGGTGGATGGACAAACCAGTCTAATTTGGTGCCCCCTACGTTGCAGCTTCCTGGTAGCAGGTTGAAATCTGCCACGTGTGCACGAGATATGGATTTAGACATGGAACACCTTCGAAGGCAACAGTTGATGGATGAGATTTCTGGTCTTTCCTCTCCTTCCAGCTGGAACAATGGTCTGTCCACTGGCTCAGCTTTTACTGCTTCTGGTGATCGAACTGGGGAGATACATAGGCTTGGAGGAGTGAGGCCTACTAACCTTGAAGATATTTTTGGATCCCTCGATCCTTCAATTTTGCCTCAGTTGCAGGGGCTCTCACTGGATGCTGCAGCAACCCAAATGCAGTCTCCAACAGGGATGCAGATGCGCCAGAGCATCAACCAGCAGCTTCGGTCCAGCTATCCCACCAGCTTCTCACCATCTCCTGTGAGAACATCGCCATCTTTTGGAATGGATCATTCTGGAGGGGCTGCAGCGGCAGTTTTGAGTTCAAGGTCTGCTGCCTTTGCAAAACGTAGCCAGAGCTTCGTGGAACGAAGTGCTGTGAACCGTCATAATGGGCTTTCTTCACCATCTTCAGCTAACGTAATGCCTCCTAACCTTTCAGACTGGGGTTCTCCTGATGGCAAATTGGATTGGGGTATTCAGGGAGAAGAACTTAATAAGCTCCGAAAGTCCGCTTCTTTTGGGTTTCGAAGCAATGGAAGCAGTGTTGCTAGAGCTGCTGCCTCAGTGCCAGCAACTGTTGATGAGCCGGATGTGTCATGGGTACAGTCCCTAGTGAAGGATACCCCTCCTGTGAAATCTGTGCCAGCAGGTTTTGAGGAGCAGGAGCAGCAGCAGAAGCAGCAATGTCATCTTAACATTGGAGGTTCAGAGATGCTCCCAGCTTGGGTGGAGCAGCTGTATATTGAGCAGGAGCCATTGGTGGCTTAGAAGCAAAATTCGCCCCGATTTGGCCCGTTATTCAACATTTAACTATTTATTTCTTTTGCCATTTTTTGAATTGTTATTAGTTTTGATGAGATCTAGGAGTAAGAAACTGGAGAAAGGACAAAAGAAAAGAAAAATAGAAATAGAAATTAGACCCTGAGGAAGAAAACAAAGAAATTTGGGCAGAGGACGAAAGGTCTCTGCTCAGAAATCAGACCCCGAGGAAGAAAACAAAGAAATTTGGGCAGGACGAAAGGTTTCTGCTCATGGAGTTCTTAGTTTCGAAGAACAATAGATTCTTTTTCACCAGCTGATAGAAGTTGGAAGCATAATGTTGTGCTGATGAGAGTAGTGGCTGTCGCCCCTGGATTTCATTTTACCTCTGGGCTGATTTCATTTTAGCTTGTGGGTTGTTGTATACATCATATGTACCAAAAACTGTTACGGTAATTACTTAATAAAACATGTATCAGAGTTCGATGGATACTTTTTCTTTCTGCTTATTATGTGTGCGTGCCTATCGTCTCGTTTCTGTTCTAATATGTTAACGAGATTTTCTATCCTCGACCAACCATGAAATAACCTCTGTATTTAACAGGAAGCATCATTCTCAACGTCGTGTTGGAGCCTACACATGTGGCCTAGTTATGGCAGGAAAAGAAAAGTAGATGCTGGTAACCAGCACTCTATATCAAACTTGTAAGAAGGAACGAAAACAGATGTTTATATCCAGGGCTATGTATCAAACTGATGGTGCTAGCTCCCAAAATGATGCCATTTCTTTCTTCATTCTTTCATCTTTTGTCAATGTAGTCCACCTATCGCCCTTTTTTGAATGAAACGTTTTTACTTTCGGCATGGAAAAGGAGAGAGTCATTGATTCCATAATTCTCTAGTTGGGGAGATTGTTGAGCACTAATGAAAAGGCAGTCTAGTTAGCATTACTTGCTCTGTAGCTTTAAATAAATCAACTTTATCAAGTGGTGGTGCACTAGAAGAAGAAAAAAGAAGAGAGCATGCTTTGGTGCTCCAAGCCTACCTCTCCATTTCATTTCCTGCTCATGCAAGAGCCAAAACATTAACAAAAAAGGAAAAAAAGAAGAAAAAAGCACATTGAAACCTACACATCTGTAGTGGCTTTCTCTAAACTGCGTAGTGGAGAGAATAATTTATTTGCTTGATGTTGCTTGCTTAATTATTATTATTATTATTTTTTGTTTTGTTTGAGAAACAAAACATTCTTCCTTGTTTGGTGCTGAGTAAAGTACAGACTTAACGATACATTAAAAAAAAAAAAAAATTGCTTCGAATGGACCTAGTCAAGTAGAATTATATATGTTTTGATAAGCAAGTGGATTTAGTATTGATTGCAATTAAAATATTGCTCAATAATAAACTAATTAATAAAGCAGGTGAAGACATAGATAAGCTTCGGGTGACAACGTACATGAAAAGTCTTAAAACACATCATTAGTTTGTAATCCAAGTCATCATTTTTGGATTCTTTTAATAAAATAAGAAAAGAAGAGTCAAAATTTGAAACTTAATTAGGGAGTAGTAAACATCAAATTGAGGAGCAGCTGACGATGGTGCAGGGTTGGACGCTTTGACAACCTACCTGGTACCCGTGTCTTAACTTGATTTGAAGGATGTTACAACATTTGTAAAGGTTTTGAGCATCACAAGAAGCTTTGATGTGATGCAACCATACTATATTTCAGAAAAGAACATATTTGTCCCTCAACTATCATGAGACTCTTATTTGGATCCCCCATTACACGGTATCCAATTGCTGCTGCCGGTGTCTAAATTTATTGTTCCTCCATAACGAAAAGCGTAATTGAAATTTTCCACCAAATCAACACTTGAATGTTTTATGGTAAAATTTCTAAAATTCAAGATATGCACTTTCATGTATAGTTTATATTAAAAATTATTATTATACGATTTTTTAATTATAAGATCTAAGTTTAAATGAAAGGAAAAAAAATTAATAGATGAAAAAAAACAGTTAAAATTCACTGTTTCAAGTTTTCTCTCTTCAATGAATAACATTATTCTAATGCACAAGAAAATAAATTATAAGATATATAATTGTCTTTTTTAAAAAATAAATTAATGTTTTATGACTATTAAAATTGCTATTAACGCCTATTGCCTAAGGAGTATTTCATATCAATAATGTAGCAATGACACTTTAAATACATGAAGACCTAATTTCATACCAATTAGAGCTAGAAATGTATATTTTATATTTTTAAAACATAAATTTGTAACAAAAACAACATTTTATGATTTTAATGTTTTCCGTAACAGGTTAATATAGGTTAAATGCGAGGGTTAATTGAGTAACGTTTGATACTCGAGGGATCTAATGAACAAAATGCTTTGGATGGAGACCTAATCTATAGAGTTTGATGATTATTGAGGGGAAATTTGTCAGATAAATGCACCATTTGGACCTTTTGTTTTTATAAATCTATCAAATAAGTTTTTGTATTTTTAATTCAATCAATTGAATATGTTTATTTCTAATTCTAATCAATTGAATACGATTATACAAAACTAAAAATTTTTATACGTTAATTCGAATAAAAAATAATATAAGCATATAAAATGAGATCCACATACGGTATTTATAAACATGCTTATTATATTTTATTCGATCTAAATTATAAAATTATCAATTTTCTAAAATCATACTCAAATTACTAAAATTAAAAATAAACATTTTTAATTGACTAAGTTAAAAATATAAAAGCTTTTTTGATAGATTTATAAAAACACGAAGCGGAAATAGGTTTAACCAAATTTGTCTGTTATCCTTAATTTATGACTATCAAATGCAGGAACCGGCTGTTTTCACTAAGGTCAAAGTGTTTTACGGTACAGCGGACAAAAAGATGAACCTTTTCATGTAATTTAAATTCTGCTGCTTGGAGATTCAAAAAGTTAAAAATTAGATTCTGAGTTTCTTGTAATAATAGAATTTACAAAAAGTATAATCTTACAAGTTGAATTTTTTCATGGCAAGAGTCAAGCAAGTTGATCTACAAGCTCCTGTAACAACTGATCCAAAATTTGCAACCCAAAATCTGCACTGATTTCTTCAAAGTCTTCTTCGATTTTACATATATTTTTGTGTGCAATATTCCAATTTGTCTCGACCACTTGAGTTTCAGTCAGCTTGCCGACTTCACCCCACATGCTCAAGTAGTCATGATTATGGCAAACTTTCTTCCTTGATCCTGGACAAGGTTCTTCAGTTTTCTTCGAATTTCGATCATCGAAGATCAAGTTACCATCACTACGTTGTGATAAGTGCTTGTGACTTTGATTGTCAAGTTGTGGGGATAATTTCCTTCTCGAATTAGACTCCCCTGACTTTGTATCTTCCTCTGTTACATACGCAAAGAAACAACATATTTAGAACAGAATATACACAATTCTTGAATGAAGAAGTAAAGGAAAATAAAACCTACTAGTAATTGTGCCTAAAGGACTTGAAATTTGAGCTGAATTGAGGAGAGAAACCTGATGTAGTAATTTCTGGATCAACGGTGAATTGATCAAAATCAAGAACAGAAACAGGGCTGGAATCTTGTGAGTTGAACTCTGCTTCCTCATTTTTAAATGCACAACCTTTTGTTTTCTGGTTTCTCTTCCTTGATTCTGCTCCAGTATCAGAGACTTCCTTGTGGTAGAACCAATTGGATCTCTTGGCATCTTCTAAGGAAAGATTTTCACAGTCCTTTAGATTCATGGGACCAGGTGAATCGTCAATTTTGCCGCCACAGACAACTTCTTGTGCAAGATTATTATCTTCTAATATTCTGTTACTCAACCCTGCCTCATTTAAAACTCTCAAAACCATCTTGCTGATTTTCTCTTCACTTTCTCTCTTATCTAATTCTACTACTTTCTCTCTTCTGTTTTCCTTCCTTTTACATTTTTCTCTTCTTATCGCCTTCAATTCTCCAGAACGCACATCCCATTTTCTTTCTTTAGATCTAACTTTTTTACTCTCACTTCCAATATTCTCAAAGCTAAGAACTAAGTACTCGTTTTCTACCTCAAGAAAAGTTGGCATCTCGCGAAACGACAATGTACTCTTAGCCCTTCTATGCTCCCCTTGCATTTGATCGCCTTCACCTCTAAATTCCACAGAATTCATCGATCGACTTCTTGGTATCGAATTAGCGCTTACTTTCATATCAACCAAACTAGTTTCTGGCAAAGGTTCCAATCCCATTAACCTAGCCACAACACCTGGAGTAGTAGCAGTGGCCTCAAGTTTCTCATTTGACTTGACGAGTTCTTGGTGTCTACTATCACAGACTGTTGAACTTGTTTCAGTGATTTGGTCAGATGGGTGTGTAGGAAGGCTGCGAGAGCAAAGAATTCGACGTAGAAGACCTGTAAGGCAACTAGCAGTAACACTTTTCGATGAAGTGCATATATTTGGATCAAAAGAGGAAGTGGAGAAAGATGAAATGGAAGGAGATGGTAACAGTTTCATCTTCCCAATAACAAAAAAAAAAAGGAGTTAAAATCAAGAAACAAGGTTTTTGAAGTAGCGCTTAGGAGTGAGAATTGGTTTGGGGTTTGTGGGATTTCAACTTTGCCAAAAGGAAAACTAGCTGTCGTGGTTAATTTAAGAAAGAAAAAGGTGGGAGTTCAAAAGAAAAAGAAAGATTTGAATGTCTTTTTCAGATAGAGAAAAAAATAATAATAAAAAGAAAAATAAAACTCACAGAAAAAAAAAAACAGAGAGAGAAGGAAAAGACAGAGAGGGACAGGAGGCGGGCTTTAGATTTGAATGGGAACAAATCGACAGTAGTGATGGAGAATTGATGCAGAGTTCAGAAATTATGTTTCCACGCGCGTTGACAAGTCAATTTCTTCCATTTGTTTTGCTTTCGGTACGGTAAGCTAAAAAGGTGCAAGGCAAGAACTTGGTCTATGTCAGCATAGGATGACAATACCACGAGTATTTCTTAGGATCTGATTGGTATAATGGCTGAGTTTTATTGCGTATTTAGTAATGCATACAAGTATCTTCGAAAAAGTATGTTTGGATCGAAAAAAACATCACATGTGCTTTTTTTTCCTTTTTTTACGGTTTCAATGTCAATTTATCGAATTTATCTAAAAAATCGTGTTTTAAAAAAACTTTGAAATACAGTCCAAACACAATTTTAGTATGATAAGTGATTGTAAAATTATTTGACAATACATGTTTTACGTTAAATATAATAAGATTTGATTCAAAAGTTTTCCTTTATAGTTTCTAAGTTTTAGCTTTCATTGCTTTTTTGAAAAGAAAAAACTCGAAAGCTTAAGAATAAAAGAAAGGAAAAAGCACTAATTAATTATCTAAACGGGCTCTTTAGTGTTCTATTGTAATAAATTTAAATTTATAAAATTAAAACTACCAAATAAAATAATAAGTCTATCAATGAATTACATAATATACATATTATATTAATAATTTTGATAGTACAATACCAGAATTTTTAAAATTCAATAGAGTAACTAATGATATTTATTTTATGTATTTACTTTTTAAAAAAAGACAAATACAAATTAAAGAAAAATAAATTATATCCAGACATATAAAAAATAATAAGAATATTTTCATATAGTTTAGTTTTTTTTTTAAAAAAAAATTCTCTCTTATTTCTATATTTTCTATTTATTTATTTTTTAGCTACTACTAAAGTAACATAAAAAATTTCAATACAATAAAGTCATTAAAATACATATTAATTGTTCAAAGAAGTTATAAGCTTAAAATAACTGTGTTAATATCAGCCAAAAAAAAAAATGTCACTCCACTTAAAAATAAAAATAGGATCAATAAGTAAAAATAAATAAATAAAAATCTAACATCCCCAATCAAACACAAATATTTATAGTATTTATAAGATGTTTTGGTTGTAGAAATTCTAGGTTTTTCGGTACCAAATGCGCTCTTTGTGTAATCTAAATCTAAAAGTGGTATGGTCAACAAAATTTTCCAATAGATTCACCCAATTTAAAAAGGAAAATAGAAGCAGATGATTTTGGGACTTTTAAATTCGAAAGACACAGCAACTAAAAACTCCAATATCACTATACAATTTTCCATATCAACTTCTTTCCTACGATGATTATAATATTCTGTACATGCAGCATGCATACGTAAGAAAGAGATGGGTTAGATTGAACCACGAGAGACATTGTCTGGTTAATGTGTCCAGGAATTCAGGGAATGCAGGCAGAGGGAATTCTTTTTGGGTTTTGCAGCCTTCATCACTCAAAACTCTGAACCACAGAAGTCGTCCAGCAGGTTGATGCAATGCTTCCCTACCGACCACCTCTGCACCTTTTCGTTCAGAATTTAAAGTAATCGATCGTGGCAATACACTCACCTCACCCATGTAGTTGGAGTTTTATAATTATCGTTTCTATTATTTATCTAGATTGTTCATTCATTGTTTACAACTTAAAAGTTTTAATTGAGACTTGATTGGTCTAAATATTTTATTTTATTGACGATTAAAAAAAATCATTGGATTTTAACAAAATAAACAAATAAAATTTAGCGAACCAATATTATTTATGACTATCAATATATATCACTATTGTAACAACGGTTTATCGATGTCTGACATGTTTGAATCTAAATGTCACTATAATGAGACCACGATGACTGTTATGTTAGGCACCACCTTGAAAATTGTATGCCAAATCCACACAAATGTATGGGGTGCTTGGCAAGGCACGTACTTTTTCTTTGTTCTTAAGGAAAAGGGAGTGACAATTATTTTTCCTTCTTTTATTATTGGCAGGCTTATTAGGTTATGTTACACGTCATGCAATTAAGATTTGATCTTAAGTTGTTGGAAACAAACTGACATAATTTCATTGACCAGATTAGTTAACAACACAATCATGCTAATTTTATTAAACAAATTAGCTTAGTCAGGCATGCTAGAGACATCCATGCATGCATCCACCACATGCGAAGCAAATTATTTCCTACTCTCATTTTTAAAAATTGAAATTTATCAACTAAATTGATTGCGATGAGAATTGATCAAATGACTAGTCGGTAGATGAATAAGAATACAAAGAGTTAATATTATGATTTATATAAAAAAAATGATCAATCAATCAAATAAAATAAATGTAAATAAAGAAAAATATAGCTGTAGGAGCATGTAGCGTCGATAATCCGTAAATCGAGTGACATATAAGTGGGTGGTTAAAGTCTCTAAATGAATGAAATTTTAAATATTATCTAATATGTAAGTGGGAGAATTCTAAGAAAGAGAGTTAAGAGGTTTTTTCACTAAAAATTAGAAAGTTCCAACTCTTTCGCAATAACATGAGGTTGATATTTATAGCAAAATAAGGATTATCCTTGATCGTTATGATCATACCACGTCATTTATGTTTGGACAATTAGCTTTGCGCTGAAGAAATTTTTTTTTTTATGCCAACTGCTTTAACTTGCTATTAAAGTATAAAAAAAAAATTAAAAATTCATGATTGTTTTTAGTGGATTTTTTTTTGAACCCATCAAGTCAATCTTATAGTGCATTTCAAAGATAAATTATAGATACTGATATTGTCAAAATATTCAAGTGTATTTCAAATGATTCAAAGATTGTATATTTGATGGAGTTCATCCTCAATTAAATTTTATTTATTGTATGATTTAGACTCATAAAAAAAGTAAATAAATATATTATTATATAATAAAATTAACTAAAGCATATATAATGCTATGTCCACATAAATTTTAGTTGATGTGGGTTCTACACACTTCCATAACTCTCAGAGAGTTCGTAGGCAGAAATTAATTAAAATGTCAAACCATAATAATGAAGATATCAATGAAGTATGATATAGTCCTTTTCTCATTCACTAACCAATTCTTGATTTGAAATTATTTGGGCCTAAAATTCTCATCTAGGATCTTGGATCTCAGCCTTATGATACCTTTGGTGTATGCTACTCGAGACCGTAATTTTGACAAGCCCGAATTTCAAGTTTTTCAATGGGCCTCAGGCCTGCAACTACTAGGCAAAATATTGTGATAGTTGCTCTTCGTACACTTTTTCCTTTTTGTTTTCCAATCGAGTAAAGGGACATTCAGTTGCTGTGCAGTTTTTTTTTTTTTAAATAAATTTAAAAATTTAAAAATATTTTTGAAACCAATAAAAAACGGTTTTTTTTATCTATAAAATATCATATTATTAAAATTACAATCTGTATTATTTCATCGTAACGATTATTAATATCACTCCGCTTTTATTGTGACGACAATCATCACAACAATACCTAACATAATTACCATTTCCATTTATTTTTTCACCATCACTACCATCATGGTTAATACAATAATCATTTTTTCATCACAATCACCTCTTTTAACATCATAACCATTATAATTCACTCCATCAAACACCACCTCTATTGTCTTAATAATTTTCAAAAATATATTTATGGTTATTTTTGTTATCTATCATATCGTTCGAACTAGTCTATTATATCATTATCATCTACAACGACTATTATTATTTACCTATAAAACAACAATAATCATAAATTACTAGCTATAATGATTATTAATATCATCTCGCTTTCATTGTGATGACAATTATCACAACAATACTTAACATAATTACTTGTTTTCATTTATTTTATCACCATCACTACCATCATGGTTAATACAACAATCATTTTTTCATCATCATCACTATTATAATTCACTCCATCAAACACCACTTCTATTGTTTTAATAGTTTTCAAAAATATATTTATGATTGTTTTTGTTATCTATCATATTGTTCGAACCAGTCTATCATATTATTATCATCTACTACAACTATTATTATTTACCTACAAAACAACAATCATCATAAATTACTAGCTATAACCTTGGTCATTATTTTTAACACCACATCAATCATTATGGTATTGTCATCACCATGATCAATATCATGCATGTTGTTGCCATGATGCTATCATTTAGCCATTATAATTAAATTATATAATATTATCACTTTTTAAATTTTTAATTAATAATATATCATTATGCTTCTTAAATTATATATATATATATATTTGTTAAAAGAAATAAAAAGCTTTCAAAAAAAAAAAAAGAAAAGAACATAAGATGTATACTCCTGGGCTTTTCGAGAAACAAAAAACTAAAATAAAATACCAAATGACCTCTAACTTTTTTCATTTTGGTATAGCAACTTTTTTAATGGTGGCAATCACGTTATTCCTTTTAAAATTTGTCAATTTTTTTTGGATGATGATGCAGTTGATTTTAACAGCTAAATATAAATTTGGAGTTTTCAAGATAATATTTATTTTTCAAACTAAAATAAATCAATTTATTTTATTAAAAAAATATTCTAGCTGTATAATAATTTATTTATTAGTTTTAGTTAATAAAAAAAATAGTTTTTTGTATCTTTTATGGGAACAAAGAAAAAATAATAATTTCAATCAAAAACTAATTCAAAGATATCCCGTGAATGTAAATTTTAAAGTACAATGAACCATGAAATAAAAAAGAAAATGATTCTTTCAAATAAATTTTATATTTTAACCAAATAAGAGGGTTTTATTTTAATTTAAAATGTTTTTTTATTACTGCATACAATAAATTTTGAGGGAAATTTCCTAAAAACAAATCCCGGAATTCGAAATTAGTTGGTCAAAATCATGAACATATTAAAAAAAATGGAAGAATAGATGGAAAAGGTTGGTGTATACAGATTTTAAAAAAATTAAAGTCCACATATTCAATTGAAAAAATTAAAAACTAAATTTAACAACAATACAATTCTGTTGCAAAATATTGGTTTAATCATAATTTTGATAGAAACTCAATGGTTGAAATGTTATTAATGTTGGCTTAATCAAATAGTTTGTGTATCATTTTATATATGTATGCTACAACAAAAAAATAAAATTATTTTTCATGTTGTTTCTTTGATTAAATCTACAGTTTGGTTAGAGTTGTTGAAACTAATTAAAGTATCTTACTAATTAAATCTTTTTTTAGGATTGATCAAGTGGAAAAGGTTCCATAAAAATATATTCAAAACAAAGAACAATAAAATGGATCCAAAATAATTGAATTCCAAAAATAAAGATGGTTAACGTGTTTTTTTTTAAAAAAAAAACCTAATAACTACAAAGAACTTTTATAAGAAAAATCTAAGAAAACTAGAATAATCATGTAGAAAGATCTTGTATGGTTAGCCTATTCTGAAAATCATTCTATTTTAGGAAGTAGATTATTAGTCTTCTAAGTATTTGGAATCAATTTCCTAAATAGTAGCTGTCATTATAATCTAGGGATTTATATGTTTTTTTTTTCTAAAGAAGCAGATTGAAAAAATATATGTACCTATAAATATGTATAATCTTACCTCAATGTACAGAATAATAAAAAATATTTTTTTTCTTGGAAACTTTCAAATTATATGCTAAAAAAACAATAAAACAAGCAGTAAATAAAGTTATAAATAAAGTTTAAGCATAGAGCTTGCGAAGAAATTTGAGAGAGAGAGAAAAAAATATTTTTTTGACAGGAAAAGAACTACAATGAAAATATAAATCTATTATAGAGAAACATTAAACTTAATGTCCAAATGAATTTGACAGCAGTATATCATGTAAACCTTTCTACCCGAATCTATCGGGAAATCCTCGTTGTCAATTTCTCTTTTCTATGTTCCTATTTGACAAGTTTGTAAACTAGATTGCGTTCCTCAATATCTCATATTGCTTGGAATACCAGATTTAGTTGATGACAACAAAAAGTCATAGCGATGTGGCCCATAAGTTATTGAAAATACATACACCTTTCGTGTTGTCCAGCATTAGCAATTTGCATATAAAAGTAAGGTTAGATGGTTGAATGAAACAATTTAGGTAAATAGCCAAAGCCCATCTATGACGTTTGGAATTTAGGGAAAAATGTTTATAGTCCACTCCATCACGGTTTCCCTTTTAATCTTTTAATCCGGAGGAAGAAAATTATGTGGCCTACTTTGTTGATTAATCAGGACAAGCAACGCGATCATAAAGAAGATTAAATTATAAAGCAATCCTTACATTTTCAAGAAACAAATTAATTAGTTTCTTATTTTTAAAAAGTAATTAATTAAATTCTTGATTAGTATTGGTTGTATTTAATTTAATATTATTTTATTTCAAAAAATATCATTTTTTCTCATTAATCTTTCCATACATTTTATTTTTTAAAATAAAAAATATAGAAAATCAATAATTAATTTTTAAAACAAAATACATTAATTTATTTATTTTTCAAAACTTGAAAGACTATTTTGTAATTTGCTATCATAAAGGGTGACATCTTACGTTGTGGACATGCTGCACCTAGATCAGGCCTGCCCACGAAGCTATCATGGATAGTTATTAATTAGTAGCAGATTTTTTAGGAAATGCGAATTCTTGAATTGGCTGATCAGATCAGCGGATCGGCCGATATATAAAAATATTAAATTACATCGTTTAAATTAAATTTCATTCAAAAAAAAATTATTGTAGGAAAAAAATTGCAATATCCAAATATAATATTTTATTTTATTGATTCAACAAAAACCAGCACTAATTGTGCACACTAATTTAATTAAAATTGACAAAACGAATTGAATATGACTCAGTTCACACACAAGACTTATATAAAGAAAAGACCACCAAACTCTTATATTTATAGAACAACAAATCCTACATTAACTAGGAAACCAGCTTTAACAAGGATCTGTAACAAGTCCTATGTCAGGTAAGAAACCTATGCCAAGTAGGAAACCAACACCTATAAAAGGTCAAATCCTCAAGATATAATGATGGAAGACTAATTTAATTCCAACACCCTTCCTTAAACCAAGCTGGCCCATCATTTTCTTAAATTTCAAAAACCAATCAGCTTTTAAATGGTTTTGCGAAAATATTAGCTACTTGATTCTCTGAAGAACAAAAATTCAACTATAATTTTTTGATCTTTTATCAAATCACAAATATAATAGTAATTGATGTCAATATGTTTGCTGCAACCATGAAACACCTCTGGCTTCTTTATTTGCACTTCCACCGCATCCTTGCCGCCGATCAAATTTATTATTCCTGCTACCTTTACCTCTGTTACTTTAACCATGATGTTTGTGTTTAATTTTGTTTAATGATTCCTCCTTGGTTTTTATGTTCAGCTAAGATTGTGATGCTTCTTCAATGGTTACCACAATTTTTTCTAATTAAAGCCCTGTTCACGGATTGCTTATGAACTTTGTAATTCATCAATCGATAGCTTACTGAAATCTTTTGATTCTTTAATTGTTGCTATTATGTACTCAAATCAAATTGCCAGGCTTCAAAGAATTTTCTCCATAACTAAGAGATTTGTTATTTTTTCCTTATTAGCTTTCATCTTATTAATCAATTTTAGTGTGCGTAAAAGATACTTGCCAACAGTCTCGTTATCTTGCATTCGAAGAAGTTCAAAATCTGTGCGTAAAATTTGCAACGTCACCTTCTTTGTCATGTCTGCACCTTTGTTAAAATTGTTTAAAACATCTCAAACTTCTTTTACCATTTCAGCATTCATGATCTTCCCAAAAATAGATAATTCAACCTTTTGAAAAATATGATGCCAGACTTCTTGATTTTTCTTTGTACAATTTGTCTTTTGTACATTTACTGATTCCTACACTTCATTCTCGATGACATATCCCAATTATCAATATTATACTCAAAGAAAGATTACATCTGAATTTTCTAACGTTCAAAATTATTTTTACCATCAAATTTGAACATTGAACAATCCACAAATTTTGTATTAAACCCCATATTTGTAATTGAATATCTAGGCTACCAGATGTAGGAAAAACAAAAATTAAAATACCCAAACACAATATTTTATTTTAGTGATTAAAAAACAACGCTAACTATGCATACACTAATTTAATTAAAATCTACGAAACCAATAGACAGTAACTCAGTCCACACACAAGACACGAGTTTTTTTTTTTTTTTGATACACATAAGAAAAGACTTAACTCCAATATTTATAGAAACTCCAATAACAAGTCCTACATTAAATGGAAAACCAATTTTAACATGAATTTATAACAAATCATATGTCAAGTAGGAAACCATCACCTACTCGGATGTCAAATCCTCAAAAAATAAGAATTGAAGACTAATGCCAGCTTGATTTAATTCAACACTTCATCTTTACAGCAAGGATCCATTCAATTTTATTTATATTATTTTGTATTTATTTAATACTATATGTCTTCACTAACATTTCTCTTTACTTGCAATTCATCTTTTTAAGATACGTAAAGTTATTTGAGTTTTAGATTAATTTTATTGGATTGCAAACCTCTTTGATCCTTTACATATAAAATAAATTTCTACTACGTTGAAATAAAAATTAAAAACATAAATTGAATTATCTTTAAATATTTGATGGTTAATAGTAGTTTATATATGGATTCAAAACGCTCATTACTTGCACGGATCGTTATTAACAATTCTACCGTTCTCATCCATTAAATAATATTTAAGTACTTTTAAAGTCTATTTTAATTTAAAATTGTCAAGTTTCAAATATTTAATTACCGAAATCTGATTATGAGTTAGTAAATGGTAAAATGAATCAAAATTCTCAATTTGAGGGGCTGTTCCTAAAGGGCCCAACAAATTCCTAATTGGAATTATAGGATCTCTTTTAGTTAATTCTTTTATTACATTATAATATTTTACACCATTGGATAGATCCATTCGAAAACAATTAGATGATGACAAACTTATCAAAGATTGACATTCCATATTTCGAAAATTAAATATTTGATGGTTAATAGTAGTTTATATATATATTTTAAGCAAATTAGAAATTTAAATACTATTTTTCATATAATGTTATTACAATGAAGCTCTATGTCTACTTATCTAGGGGCTCCTCTTTGTTAAAATATCCAGGGATGATTGGATAATTTCATGATATATTTAATTTATGTGTACGAACAATAAGTTCACTAATGGAAGGGATGGTTGTGGATTCAAGTAAAAGGTAAGCAAAAGACGGCTAAGTTTTACATTTTTTATTTATTACAAAACTAGAATATATATGCGGATAGGTTAACCATATACAAGATCAAAATCATGGTATTTTTTACCCTAATACAAATTATTTGAGGAAACACATCTCACCTCTGTCAAGTTTAAATTTAAAATCTCTTTATAATTGAGATTAATCGATCCCAGATTTACCACGTCACCAATTCGACACTGATCGAAATCGAATCCACTTGAAATAAACCCTTGATAGCTTTGCTATTGCAACCTCATTACACCCGTGAATTGATGTGCTGCAAAGCATATGGGAGCTTGCTCCTGGAACTCCTACGTACATATTTGCATTCCTTTTCTTTTGGAGATAGAAGATGACACTAATACCTTAAATAGATCTACATCTTCTTTTAAAGTTTATTTTATCGGAAATAAATTATTTTCTTATTGCCTCTCCATACCTAAATTTCTGGTTTATTATATTTTCCTTTCTGTCAAAGCCCTTAGATGCTGTTTGATAATCAGAAATAGAGTGGTAAAAATGGGAATAGAAGTTTTATTCCCACGTTATAGTTGTTTTGTTAAAAGAAATGAAATGGGAATGAGAATTAAAATTTACACACAACTTCAGTTGGACTTGCTTTTGTCCAGTTGAGGGTCGGTCTGATAGTAGACAATATCTCCTGTGTCGCTCACAAAATGATCTTCTCCCATGCTTCTTAGTAGATTGCTGAATAAGTGAGATGGAAATGGCCCAGATTTCTTAGGTTCGCGATAGTACTTTCCAAGCACTGGCTTAGCCGCCTTTGTCTGCATGCAAAGGCAAGTATATATCAAACTGTTAATAATTATAAATCATTGATAATTAACCATTCCGCACTTAATTTGCAATCTGGAAAACAAATCGGAGTCTCTGTTTTTTTTTTTTTTGAGCTATGAAGACGTGATTACCGCTTCTAGCAAGTGGTAGTGTGGAATTTGAGGAAACAGATGATGTATAACGTGTGTGCCGATATCATGGTGGATGCCATTGATCCATCCATAGTCACGATCCACTGTTGTAAGCCCTCCACGCAGATAACTCCATTCCTGTGATCAAAACAGAAGATCTTAATTTACTTCTTCTTGCTAAAATTAATAAAGGGCCCTTGTAATTAATTAGTATCAAGTCTTTAGAGAGGAAATATAGATTTAATTATAAATTAGTCCTTGTAGTTTAGCAAAAACCATTAATCAATCCTCATAGTTTTAAAAAACTATATATTTAATCTCTATATTTTTAAATCCATTTATAAACATAATCTTTTTCGTTTGCTTTAGATTTTTTTCCTTATTTATTTTGATTTTTTATTAAAGAAGAAGAAGAAAGAAGGAAGTAGATAGGATATAAAAATATGATAAGAAAAAATATTTTTTTAATCAAAATGATACTTAATAAGTATGCGTATTGATTAATCCATTACCATAACAATGATCAAAAAGTTAGGAAATATTTATATAGTAAAACTAATATACCTTGCCGCGGTACCAAGGAAGTTTCTGCTCATGCCCATGGTGGTGCAAGTATGTAACGAAGTCTAGCCACATAATAAATATCTGCAAAATGTATTAAACTTAATTGATCCTTACTGGTGACAAGCAGGAAATCCAAATTTATGGAGTTAAAAGTTACCAAGTATGGAACACCGTAGAGCTTGAGCACTTGGACCGGACCAAAAACAAATGATAAATAGATGAGCAGAAAAACCATTAGAGTCCAACACACAGTTGAAGTTAACACAGCTTTCCTTTCATTGGGGCCGAACAATTTACTGTAGGGATTGAAATGAGAACCTTCTTTTCCTGGACTTCTGCTCCACTGAGAGACAAAGGGCAGCAGAGAAAAATTAAGCATGTTCAAGAAATTCCCATATTGTTCTGAATTCTGTTCATATATCTAGATCTATGCCTAACAAAATTCTTTCTTTGTTTTCTTTTTTTTTTTTTTCCTGGTAAATATTAATCCTTAATAAAGTCAAGATGTGAGGAAGCTCTCAGTACCAAATATATGGGGTAAACTAACATGACGAGAGGCACAGTGTATCTCATAACCCGAGTACTCAAGTCTAAATTCTTGTAAATCTTCTCAGGCAGCTGAAAGTAGGATTAAAGGGAAGGTAAGGGATTAGATTTAGCTCAAAAAAGAGATTAGCAGCAGAGTTTAAAGGAAGAAGGAATATTTACCGGGACCCATGATTCATCGTTTTCAACATTGCCATGATTCTGATGGTGTTTCCTGTGGCTAATTCTCCTGTACAATATTCATGTACAACTTGAAGGTCAAGCTAAAAAATATATCAAACATATACAGAGGAAGAGGTTGAAAAAACTGAAATGACTGTGCTGGATAAACTCACCATCCGTGGTAAGGTACGAGAATTGAAGAATGCAAGATATGCCCCACCACATTGTTTAGCAAGTGATTGTTGGAAAAGCTTCCATGGCCACTGCAGAATACACAGAAATGCATTACTAATGTACTTCAAAACACAGAATGTGCATGAGTTCAATACAGAAACGTAATTACCAGTCATGTCCAAGAACAAAGATAGCCCAGAACATTGTCCCCTGGACAGCCCAGTAAAAGGGCCAAAAAATCCAACTATTTAAGTAAGCAGCAGCTGCTGCCAAGGCAAAGATGACGAGGACATCTTTTAAAACATAGCTCAGTGACCTCCCTGGATTCTTGACCCAGCAATGCTTAGGAATGGCAGCTCGGATCTCAGCAATATTGAATGGAGGAGGTGCACTTGGATCAAAATTGCCTTTACCATCGATCCCATCAACAGTACCATTACTAGCATTTTTCTTGTTCAGTGTTCCAGCACAAGATTCCTTCATTGTTGGACTCGAGTTGGAATCCCAATATCTTTTTGGGACATGGGTGAGTGTCTTGCTTGCCCAGGTAATTTTCTTCACAGCATATGCATATAGTTAGGTTTGTTTCGTATTTGGACAAACCTAAAGGATCACCTAAATTTATAGGCATTTCCAATTAAATTTTTGCATCAATTCTGTGTTTTGAGTTTTAAAAAATCTTAATTAAGTCTTTTCTCTATATCTAATCTATTCAAATTGTATTTTTCTTTGGATAAATGACCTCTTTTTATAAGAAAATTAACATTTTTTTTAAAAAAAATCTAATAAAAACTCCAATAGAAAAATCAAAATATTTGGAGATAAAATTTTTTGGGAGTTAAAATCGATACTGATTCCAAATAAATGGAGGCATTTTGTAGGGTCACTTTGTTTTTTTGTTTTTTTTGTTTTTTTTTTTTTGTTTTTTCTGGCAGCTAACGAACGAGTTGGTCCTTGCACATGTGGTTGCCAAGAAAACCAAAATTTTCTTCATTTCTAGGAAGCAATGTCGTCTGTGGATATACTCCATAGAAATGCACGTAGGAAGATGACTTGTTCCGGGAAAATTAAAAAGAAAATTGAGGGTGGAAGTGTGATGTCTATTCTGTGAAGATATAACTTGCAATTATTGAAGGAATTCAAGTAATCAGGTAGTTATCCATCGCTTGTAGAATCATACAAGTTTGGGATTTCTAATTGTAAGACGAAATAGTAGTCTGAGCCTTGAGATAATCTATACTTTTGTGGTAATGCATGCATCTACGACCTAAGTAGGGAAGTCTTTGCTTATTGAATTATACAAGTTCAAATTTCTAATAAAGAAATACTTGTAATGGTCACGTTAATTTTGAAGTGAGATAAGAACTTATATATGATACTGCATGCATGCCTCATTCTTAATATGTAAAAAAGAAAAAAAATTTTATAATACACAAGAAATAACTAATAGTATATATAAAAAGACTTGAGAATTTTTTTATGTACAAAAAATAACTAATTACATGTATTATAAAATTTATAAGTAAGAAAGAATCCTTTTATGTTGATATTTGTGCGTCACTGGCCTGATAGGACTTGAGGATCTTATTTCAATTGATAGTTATCTTGAATTGGTTATATGTATTAATTTAAGATTTATCTTAAGAAATTTTCCATGACTTTGACGCAATTATTTTTAATTTATGATTCGGTGATAATATTTTTCAAAAATAAAACATGAAGAATTGGAGAACACATACCACGTAGATGTCCACTTGCAAGGTTTTTTAACTAATGATTTTTGACGTTATAATGCTATTTTATTTATTTATTTTTGCTATCATTAATTGAAATACTAATGCATTTTCATAATAACACGAAACAAAGAAATATTAAAAAAAATTCTAGATTGAATTATACTTAACAATATTAAAAATCAATTTATATAGTATATAAAATCTGCATTTAAAACCTATCATTAACCCCAAAAGAGGATTAAATATCAATAGGTAAAGGAATTAAGTGATTAAAAAAAACCAACAAACTTAATTTTTTATTCAATAAAGAGTTGAATCTCACAATAATCAAAACTTAATTTTTTTTTAATGTACTATATAATCATCATCAATTTAGAAAAAATATTTATTTACTAAATATGATATGAAATTGAGTATTTTTTAATTCGATTGTGCATAAGTACTTATATCTGGTTCATATATGTGTACTGTGATGAAATTAAAGACGAAAAAATTTTCTGCAAGCGATTCCTTTTCCATGCCAAACAGAGGATAAAAAATCAAGCAAAACTTGAATTGATTAAAGATCTAGAATGGATGTTCAAAAAAAAAAAAAAAAGAACTAGTAGGTTATTGCACATTTCTAGCAGAAAACATTGAACTATCTTTTTTTTTTGTTTTCCCAAAGGTATCTGACATCATGACATATTTTAATTCCACAAAAAACATACCAATCCCGGTTCAAATATAGGTTCCTCGATCGTGTTATTTATTTTTTCTTTTTAAAAATCAACAACTCACATTTTAATTTTATGTGATTATTGGGTACATAATAATTATAAAGCATTTTTACTACTTTAGCAACTCCCCTTTTCCCGCAACTAGGCATTAAAGTCTCCTTAACATTCCTTTTTGTCATACAGCTCGGTGCTCATGACCATTATTGCGCAGCAACAATTAATCTTGAAGAACGCCTAGGGATGTTAATATTTTTTTATTAAATTATATATCGTTTATACATGAATAAGTCTTGCTAAATTGATTACTGGAATATGGTTCTCGTATTAAAACAATACAAACTTTTTAAATTAATTATTATATGTAGTTCACTCACAGACCACATATATGTGTGTGTGTCTCTCTAATAGGTTATCTAGCAGAAGATTTTTTCAAAAAAAAAAAATATATATATATATATATATCTCTACCATTATTCATAAATTTTTGTTTGAATTGCATTTTTTAACTTTCAAAACTTTGGGTTTTTGGATGCAGGCAATGAAAATCAAGCCTTCTCTCTCTCAAGCAATGAATGCCATATAAAACACGTTTTGAGAAAAATATTGCACGGCCTCGACTCAACTAGGCTGACACTTGGGCCACCGATGTCTTTTATGCAGGTAGCAAAGGACTACTAGGTTATCAAATTACAGATTTACAAGGGGTTAAAGTTAATTTTTCTTCCCTAAAGTAAAATCAACATACTCAAGTGCAAATTGATGCATTTGAAAATCTGAACAAAGAGCATGCTTGTTGCCCAACAACTTAAAAGATGTTTTCGGCAGGGAAGGCATAAGGAATCACTTTAATGAATCTGCAAGTGAGAAAGCATGACATCAATACCTTATGTCGTCTAGGAGTTGCTGCTTATTCCGTCAGCCTCAGGATTATGTCGTTTTTGCCTTTCTCTGACAAATCTTGCTCCTCAAAAAATGGGTGCGTTTACATCAACTAAAAGTTGGCCGGTGCAGGGAGTGTATGTATAAAGATGCTTTGTTGCTAAATCAACTCCAAATCTTTGCTGCCGAAATATAATGCCAATCACAACTACTAATCAATATTTTGTTTAATCAATCAAATGAAATTAAGAACAAACCTAGCTAGAAACGAAGAGCAAAAACAAATGTCAGGATTTCTTGGTGGGAACTGGGGGCACCGAGGTGGGGTTTATAATTAAATAAAGCTTGCAAATTTAAGTGTCTCAAGTCCCATAGTTAATCTATGCTGATTGTATTAAGAAAGATATGACTTTAATTCTCGATCCTTCGCTTAATTTCTTTCGCATAGGAAACGTAATATAAGGCGTGAGTGCATATAAAATCATGAAAAAACTACCTCTGTGGGGAACTTGTTGCATGCATTTGTGATGCTTAACCGACTTCGCGTATTTAGTGTACTAAGTTAATTTTTTATATCTTGTAATCTTATACTCAATTTTTATAGTTATTTGGTCTAACCCTTTAAGAGTATGTTTTATATTCATATTTCTTACTGCATGTAAGGATGCTTTTATGTATCGAAAATGTTTGACGACATCATGATAACGGATTTCATTTTAAAAAATAGAAAATTTTTAGAAACAAATTTAAAAAGTGAAAAAGTTAAATGACATAATACCCATATTGAAAATTACTCTTCTTTTTTTCCTCCTTTGTATCCTTTCAAAAAAATACTACCTTATAAAATTATGATTTTTTTTTTTTAACATCAAAAAAATTGAAAGTTTAAGCAAAGAAACACAAATAACGTAACGGAACTTCTTTATCCTTACTTGAACAATCAAATAAGAGTTACAAACAAATACCCAAGATAAAATAAATAATTAATAATCTAAAAAACGAACAACAATCACACAAAGAACATATAAATTTTATATGAAAAACTTTCTCAATTTGAGAAGAAAAACCACGAGACCGAAGTCTACAAAACCTTTGATTTGTCAACAATAATGGGCAATACAAAGAGTCTTTTTTAGATTAAATTAGAGGAACACATTAGTTGCAAGCATTAAAGGTTGTACAAACTTTTTGCAAGCTTCATCAATAGATGACATAAAAAGAAAAGAGAAGAAACCAAATTTAGTTTTTATAAAAAAATAGTATTATTGTGAGTATTATATCTCATTCTCAATGACTTAAAACTAGATCTCTATCGTTCGGAATATGTGATCTGTCTCTCCTAACCACACCTATCAAATTTGAGCTTGATCTAACAATTAACGAATCCGAAAACAAATTTTTATCATGATTAGTTTATGCTGAAACTTTTTTTTTCCTCTAAAGTTGCAGGTCTCTCTTATTTTCTTTTCCTTTTTCTTCTCACTTTCTTCCTTAATTTTGTCTCAGGATTAAAGATAAGAGAGAATTTTTTAAAAACACTCAAATTACTGTTTATTCTCTAACTAGAAGGATAAGCCTACAATATGGAATTGGGACCTTCACTTTCTCTTTTGGGAAAATAGGTAGGTTCAAAGTTGATTGCTTTACTGCCAAGTCAGACATAGTTGCATATATCAAATTCCAATTGACGAGTGATAGAAAGCAAAAAGAGAGGTGGATCCAGCCCATCAAGGGAAAGGAAACCCCATAATTAGGGATGACTAAGGACAAATTTTAAAATACTTCAAGATTGATTTTAAACTTTCTCATGACAAAATGTCTGATTCGAACGGAACGGAACGGAGCGGACTTTTTGCAGGCTGGGTCAGAATGGCTATCTAAAAGGAATTGAAGACCTACTGCTCGACACCAAATACAAGTTTAACAATCCTGTGATGTACGTACATCACTGAGAATGGTAATGCTTGAACACTATAGAATTAATTCCTAATATTTTGCAGAAGAAGCAAAGTTTTTTTGACGCTAACGAGCTATCACTATAATATTCTCTGCAGAAGCCAGTGAGCTTGATCATGCATCTATGTCACTTGAGGATAACATGGGAGCAGATTACTACAGTAGCAATCTTTCATGTAAGGAAAAAAAAATAGTTCCTATATTTTGAAACCTACGAGTAATTTAATCCCTTTTGCTCTTTTTTAATTTATTTTGTTATAAGAAATAGAAATAAAATATAAAAAATCAATGAGAAAATAAGAGATTTTATAATATAAAAATAATATTAAATTAGGTATGTTCAATACCGATTAAAAAATTAAATAATATGTTTAAAAATAAAGGAATTAATTAATTTTTTTCTTAAAACTATAGGGACTACTTTATAATTTACTCGCTAAAGGGTATGTAGTCATAATTTGTATAAAGGAGACGAATGACCCGAGAAAAGAAAGCAAGCTTGCAGAATCACTTTCGTTTTTGGGCAACTATTTTTTCAGAATGCTTTACTTTAACTAGTATATTTATTTCTTTCAACAAAAAAAATTAACCCAAAAATTTAAATTATTCTAATAAACAAAATCTCAATATATAATTTATATTTATATTTTTAACTGAAAGTCATTTAGATTTAAAATTTACATAAACTCGTATTATCTTTTATTATTATATTTTTAATTAAAAGAGAGTTTCGGTATGAAATCCTTTAAGACTTAAAATTTATATGTATTCAACTAAAAAATTAGAGTTGATAAGATTTGAACCTATAATTATTTGATAATCAAAACTTTAATATCATGTTAAAAAATCATTTTAATTTAAAAATTTAAAGTATTAAACAAGGCTTCAATGCCAATAATGATGGATTATTCGCATGGAATAGGATTAATGTAGAGCTTTCCTGTAAAGAAAATGGTTTCAATTAAAAAAAAAATAATACATTAGTCTGGATTAAAATTTTTAAAAGTTTAAAATTTCAGTTTTATATTAACTCTTTAACACCTTATAAAATTTTTTTTGAAATTTGTATAAATTTATTCTTATTTTCTTCTAAAATTTTTAATTTAATCAGAATAGTAAAGATAGTCGAGTTCAAACTTACCAAATATTAGACAATGAAAACTAATACCAGATCAAATAAACAGAAATGGTTTTCATTACATCAAACAAGTAGATTGTAGACGGAATCTCCAGTATTGGCTCGTCTTGAGGAAAAAGTATTGCTCGTCGGAAAACCTGCTTGCACACAGATATCAATGAAAGAAGATATTTTTGTCACTGATTACATGGTCCACAGTCAGCTAGTCCCCCTAGTCTGGATATGGCACTACTTTTTGAAAGCTGAGGTGCGACTCTGTTCATTCACGGGCGTTTCTATGCTGGTCAGACTTCTGTCTATTCATGTTGTCGAATATTTCCACAACACACAGAGCTTGTGTGCAAAGTATGATTTTAAACGAAATTTTATCATACTTCATCGTCCAGTAATTAATAACATTTATTTTATATAAAAAAATATAAAGAGAATTTTTTTAAAAAATAAACTTAAATAAAAATATTTTTATCATTTTTTAATAGATTTTGATTTTTTTTATTTCAATGTCTTTCAGAAAAGTAAACTAATGAAATAAATATTATTAATTATTATTTTAAAATTCTCTGATTTTACCATTGGAATATGCAAAATAGGTGATTCCCTTAGTGGAAAATGTTCATGGAACACTATATGATGGGCTTTTTCTACTTCAAGGGAATGGGGAATATGATGGCTTTATTTTATTTTTTATTAAGACTTTGCATTATTTTTTAATTTATTGAAATATTTGACTCTTCATTTAGTTTTTCTTGAAATCCTCCGATATCATAACATCATTTATTTTTAATTCTATGTGTCATGTTATTATTAACTAAAAAACTAAAGAAAAATCATCGATTCATTGTTGTAACACCCTCGCCATAATCATATTTCTACTACCTAAGTAGAGTATTGGACGAAGCGCATTACGGCGACATACTCTAAACTCTAAGTAGTTTTCTTATGATATTCTTAGGACTTTAACGAGTACATTACGTATATAACTCCTTAAGATAAAATTTACATAACATAATTAAATACATTAATAAGACATTACGGGCGATATTTAATTTCTCACGAACGTCCATACCCTAAATTTACGAGACAAAATAAAAACTAATATATGGTGCCTCATATGAGCCGGTTAGGAGGAGCCGGCCGCATCCGTACCAACTTGTCCTTTTTACGTCAAGACATAAAAAAAAATAACAACGGGGTGAGCCGAAGCTCGGTAAGCGGGGTGATGCACATGATATGCAATGTTGTTTTGACTTCCCACCATACTCATCAATTTTAATCTCGGGTACCCTAGGTATTAGTCGGTTTACTCTATTTATCATCCGGGTGGTCCGCGAGATCACCTTCTGCTACAACGGAATTATCCCTCGTTGTAACTACCGTTAGCGAGAATCCATCGTCTAACGGTGCAAGCACACAGACTTGATTTCATCCGGATGATCCTCGGATCATCTTCTGCTACAACGAAATTATCCCTCGTTGTAACTACTATTAGCGAAATCCATCGTCTAATAGTGCGGGCACACATCTTAGAATACTTGGACTACTAATACCCATTTATTCCAGTTAAGTTATCAAACCTACATGTATAAACCATTTCGCAATCAATTGACTTGTCTTAAACCACCCACTATGCACATGATGCACATGATGACATATTTAATCACATTCAACCAAATTCGGGTACCAACCCTTCATTCTCATGCCATACTCATGGTCCAACCCACACTCGGAATTTATCCATTGCTCACATACCAATCATGATACCCACGGCGAGAACACAATCTCTCGCTCATTAATATTGTTCATTAGTTTCATTAATATTTAAAAGAAGGTCCAAGTCCATTTACTTTAATCCGAGCCCATTAACTTTATCCTATGTCCATCGACTCTATTTAATTCCATTTTATTTAGTCCAAGCTCATTTAGTTTATTCCAAACCTATTAATTTTGTCAAAATCTAATTTTTTTAGTTTTAGGGTTTATTACTTGGGCAACTCCTAATCGAGTAAATAATTTTCTAATTTCAGAACATAATTAAATCTTACTCATTTTATGTTAGATACTAGACATATTTATTTATAACATATCCAAAAATTAGGTCTAAATACCAAGTACACAATTGATTACAAATTTTTGAAACTTAGGGAACAATCTGCCTAATAGTAGTTTATCTAGAGCTATCCATACTAAATCGGGTGTAACTCTTTGTACACGAATCCAATGACCAAGAAATTTTAAAGGAAGTTATTTGAAACATAGATGAACAACTTTTATGCTTTAAGTTTCACCTAGAAATCGATCTAAAATCCTTGAACATACACCCCAAAATTCGGACAGAATTTACTCCTTATCAACACTAATTTATTAGTTCATTCCAAGCCAATTTTAAACATGTTTTAGTTCACTTAAATTTAGTCTAAGTTCAATCCAACCCATCACCACATACTTGGATATTTTTCAAAAAATCATAACATCATAAATCATCACAACAAGGCATCCATACATAGATTTATCCCAAGCATCAAGCATATAACCATTGAAAATTATTACAACCCATAAAATAAACACTAACAAAATAACTTAAACAAAATAATTTAAGACATTAATCAGCCAAAAAAATGAAACCTACTTACCTCTTTTAGGTTTGATTATAGTTTTCTTAGCTCTTTTTCTTTCCTTTCCTTTTTCCCTTCCTCTTTTTCTTTCCTTTCCTTTCTCTCCTCACGTTTTTCTTCCTCTCTTTTCTTTCTTGCCTTTTCTCTCTCAATTTCTGGTACCTACGGGTTACTAAAGTTTTTTCTCCTATTTTAACACTTGCTATATATATATATACTTACTTTCATTCAGCTACAAGTGTTAGAAATTAATGGGATAAGGTGTAAAGGTTATGGGTGAGTCATGAGGAAAGTTGGTTGCTTTGGAATCCATAATGGGTGAGTTGGCATTAAATTCATTTATTGCATTTACTTAGGTGTCTATATAAAATTTAGAATAATTAAAATCATTAATTAACTTAATTCAAGTAACTAAAACTACTTTCTTTCATAAAAATTCGGAATTTCTTTTCCTTCCCAAAATTCCAGCGAGTGTTTCCTCCTAACCCATCTATACTAAAATGTGCATAACTCTTTCTATATGTATCAAAAAATTATGAAATTTTATAGAGAGCTAGTAAACACATAGAAAAACAACTTTTATTCTTTAAGTTTTTCTCAAAAATCAATCTAACAGCATCAAATAAATCTCACAAGATTCGGGCAGATTCTTCTCCCAAAATTCCAGCAGAATGCATTTCGAAACAACCCTCACTATAATTGGTATAACTCTTAATGTATAGGCCTAAATATTATAAAATTTTATACAGATCCATTCAACACATAGATGAACAACTTTCATTCTTTAAGGTTGACCTAAAAAGTACCCTAAAGTCCTCAAATAATTCACACAAAACTCGAGCAGAATATAGTCCTTAAAACACTCGATTTTGCATATTTGATTTCTTTAATAATTAAACCATTAATCTTAAGCACAATAACTTTAATTTAACATAAATCAGATATTTCAAGCATTAATTTCTCATGATGAAATGATAATTATACTTACTCTTAATATACATATATATAGAATTATTCTAATACACGTCGCGTTATGGATAAGGGTTTTTACGAGGGTTACAACTATAGTGTTACTATTTGAACTACTGTTCACACTCTTACAATTTCCTATTCACCCTCTCATATTTTACTGTGCGTTTCAATATTCATGACTTTTTTTACACTTTGATCCCCGATATTTTCGAAAGTATATTTCGATCCACATGTTCATTTGATCATCCATTTTGATCCTTGGATGGAGAGAGAAAGCCGAGAGGAAGAGAGAGACGAGAAGAGAGAGAGATCGTCGGTCAACCTTATTTAGGCCACTTTGGTCGATGAAAATCCACTAGATTTGTTTATCTTTGAAAGATGAGTTTGTCCATGGTAGTTTCAAGCCATTAAACAATTAGAGGAGGTAGATCGGAGCCAAAAAAAGAAAAAAAAATTCGACTTGATTTTGTATTTTTCTTTATTTTTGTGTGTATTAAAATAATTTTTAAGGTTTTATATGTGTTCATTGGCTTTGTTATGATCGTTTAAAGGTGTTGGGAGAAAAAAATGATGCCAAAATTCAATTTTTAAAAGTTTGAAAGTTGACTCTCGATTTTTCGACAAACTTCCGACGACTTTTAGTTCGTCGAAGTTGTATAGTAATTTTTTTTTTGGGGGGCGAGGCAAGCTTGGCGTGAGGGCTGCACTGCACGAGCCAACTACACTAGCCTCCCTCAATTATTATTATGTTTTTAAAATTATGTGCGGTCCGGTTGCATAAGCCAACCGAGTGCTTATATATATATATATATATATATATATATATATATATATAGAGAGAGAGAGAGAGAGAGAGAGAGAGAGAGAGAGAGAGAGAGAGAGAGAGAGAGAGAGAGAGAGAGAGAGAGAGAGTATCTAATTATATTAATTTTATTGTGATTTAGCCCATTTGTTTTAAGTTGTTTTATTATTTTTATTATTTTAAATCTATAAATTTAATTTGCCATTTGTTTTCAAATTCTTATCCAATTAATTTAAAATTATCCATTTATTTTAATATCATCCATTCTTTTCTCATCTAATTAATTTAAAATTATATGGTCCTCAATTGTTTTTAATATAATATGTATTTTTTTTAATTTCAAACTTTAATGGTATTGTAATTTGATCCCGTTTTGTTTTAGTGTTTTTTGTTGATTATTTTTATTATTTAAAATTTACTACTTTAATTTGTCAATTTTAAAAAATTCTCATCTATTTACTTTCAAAATTTAAAATATTTTTTTCACCTTTGATTTTATATATTTTTATACATTCACATCATAAAACAAACTATCAAATTAAAATGATTTTTCTAAATAGTTTTGTATATTTTATTCTACCTGCAGCATAACACGGGTAAAAAACCTAATTATACTCTACTTATAAATGAGTGACACATGGCATGTGGCTTTCTCAATACAGTAAAACCATTTGTATATATATAAAAAAAAAGATTAAAAAATGATTTAAGTAATAAAATAATAATAATAAAAAAACAAGTAGCTAAAAAGACCAATACCCCACCCCCAATTAGAAGGCTTTACTCTTTTTCTCTTAAAGGGATTCTCTTTTAAATTTTCACAGAAAAGTCTCAAATAGATTCTCTTTGAATTTTTCACACAAAGTAAAAAAAATTATTAATTTTTATACCATATCAATATTTTTTTATTTGAAATGAGAGTGAGATAAATAACTTTTCTAATATTTTAAATTATGATAAGCATTAGGAGTTAATGTTTAAGATCAACGATGTGATTGATTTATGAGGTAATAGAGAAAAAATTAATAATGTTGAAAATGATTCTCTAAAATTAAAATTATGTTGATATATCGACAAAATTGCTAGTGCATGAGAAAAATATATTATGTGCTAGAGTAGTTAACATGAACTCTAAACGATGAGTTGTGATTTTCTCCTCGTCAATTGGAGGAAGAGATTTGTTGGGTCTTTTTGATATAGGTCCAATCCATGAGTGACTTTAGTATAACCCATTAATAGATTAATTAGGAAAAATAATTAATTAGAAAAAAGATTGAAATTGAATATAAAAAAATGACTATTGTGAAACTAGAAAGAAAGAATTTCTTATTTTATTTTTTCTATTTAGCCCATACATGCATACATATAAAAGAAAGCGTTTAAATTTTTTTTTTCTCATACATTTTTCAAAATGGGAATTTATTCTTTTTACAAATTCTATAAAAAGAAAATAAAAATTTTTGGTGCACAAAATTAAGGTTTTCACTAGCATTGTTTTTTAGGTACTATAATTACAAAGAATTGCGATGTTCAAGATAGTAATCTCATACAATATTAAATTTCGTTGAAACATGAAGATTTTATGAATTTTAGATTTTTGTGAGAAAATAGATTTAAATAGAAAAACTTAATTAATTGTATTATTTTTTTTAATTATAGTGGATTATTTCGAAATTGATCTTGTGATTTTTTCTCAACGACAAAGATAGTTTTTAATGATAATTTTGTGTTCTTATGATTGATTTATTTTATATTTTTAATTATTTTATGTGATTGACTTAATTATTTTTATATGAAATGAGATTGAATTTTCAACATTATATGACATGTTTTCTTTAGCTCTATCAACCAGCCAGCTAGCTAGTTTTTTTTTTTTTGATAGAAAGCCCAACTTTATCAACGAGAGAAGAACTCAAAGGTGAACTATATCTCACACAAGCATCAACAATAAATAATGGTGGGCTATCTAACCAGATTTCTTTCCAATTAAGGAGAATAAAATTTCGCATTTTTTTTACAAAATTAGAACGTTCTAATCTTTTATGTCAGTTTTACTAACTGGGCTTACTAGCTTGCTCCGCTAATTGGTTTTTATTGTTGAAATACTATAGCTAATTAAACTCATAATAAATCAACCTAAATTTGCACTGTTCTCTGTTCAATTCACGCCAAATTTATTTTCAGTTGGATCGTTGAATTCAAATTTCTACAAAAAGTGTGTTTTCAGAATTGTTGTTTACCTTTTCACACTTAAAATTTAAAATAATATTTGCATCACATGCTCACTGTATTAGTATTGGATCAAAAATTAAAATAAGAACTGAAAATCAAATCTGCTAAGTTTTTTTTTTTTTTTTTGACATAATCGAATTTATTGTTCATAATTGATATATAAATAGTTGAACGTTGATACAAACTCCAATATTAGACATTTAAGTATGTTCTTGCTTTCTCTAACATTTTTTTCCTCTTCGAAATCCACTATTTCATAATGGCAATGCTGCCACAATAATTTTACCGGGGAAGGAATTGGCATGCTAATTATTTTTCATTTACACGGAAAAGGAAAACCGGCATGTTGCTTGCTTTCTAGCTACAGATTTTTCACTGGAGGTCTTATGTTGAATAGGGAAGTTATATAACTAAAAACAGCAATCCGTTGGGATGCAAACAGGTTCAGTTTTACTCCGAACCAAGTGCAGGATAGTTTAATCTACGATCCAATCATCGATATCCAAATAACCAAGAAATAACTGAACATTATTTAGTACTGTGCTTTTAATTTGTTTTCAACACGAGTAACTCAATTCTTATGTTTTTCCATTTGAACTTATTCGTGTGAGATAGGAAACTGATCAATATCTATTGCAGGGGACCCTGGTATTTTTATGGTGTGAATACCAATGAAAATTGATCGGTAATTTGACTTTTTTATTTGAATATCTGTAAATTAATTTGTCTACTTTAATTTCTATATTTTATTGGTGAAGTAATTTTTGTTGTAATTATTTGCAAAATATCGATATATCGATTAAGTATTATTTGAAAAAAAATACAAAATAAAATAAGTAAAAATATAAAATGAAGAGCGAGAAAGAAAGGGAGGTGAAGAGAAATGTCCAAACCTGCATTTTAGTTATGCGTTGCTGTCAGATAACAGCCACATCATTGAATTACTAACATCTGTTACAAAATGTACTTCATTGAAATGGATCAAGCACTCAGTAGAAAAGAATTAAGAGCTAGGTACCTAAATAGAAAACAATAAGAATATAGGTACTAAATATGAGGTTAAAGAATGACCAGAGTCGTGACTCTTCTTTGGCAGGTACAGAAAGAAACTCTTCTCTTGGTTCTTGTTTACGTTTCCGCACTCACTTCCCTCTCTGCGTCTATTGCCATGGATCGAGCACAGATCTTATTGGTAGGATTACCTCTATTTCTTTTATGCACTGACCTTATCCACCTCTTCACTCCACCACCTCCCAAACACTCTCATGCCCACCTGCACCCCCACCCCCCACCACCACCACCATCACAAACAACCACCAATGGTTGCCCATGAATCCGTAGAAACTCCATCGCAGGTGAAGTATCAAATGAACGTTTTTATTCTTAGTAAAATCTCAATAGAATTGTAATACTAATTAATTTTGTGGGGTTTGTGTCTCTATTGCAGAAACCAGTTGTTGGAGGGATTGGTCTTGGCAGCACTGTCAAAATTGACTTTTGCTCTTCTTGCTCTTACAGGTATCTATAGATTCCTTGAATCTGTCTTGTTCTCTTAAGCTTTTTGGGTTTTGTTTATGTTTACGGGATTACAAAACCCCAATTGTAATTTGATCTATTGATTAAGTAAATATGGTCAACTTAATGGATTTCCCTGTCTTGAGAATGTGAAGAGAACCCTTGATTTTCATGGTTTGTTTAGTGGTTGTTTGTGATTTATGTTGAAATTTGGTGAACTCTGCATGACACTTTATTTTATGCTCTCGTAATCTCATTAGCAGTAATTTAGGTTTTGGTTTTGATGGGATTTATTTGGTTTGAGCTGCTATTGATGCCTGGATTACTATTTTGTGTTGCTCTCTGCAGAGGGAATGCGGTAACGATGAAAAAGATGTTGGAAATGCAGTTTCCAGGAATTGATGTTGTGCTTGCAAATTATCCCCCATCCCTGCCGAAGCGGGTGGTAGCCAAATTAGTACCGGTTTTTCAGATCGGGGTTATGGGAATTGTGTTGGGTGGTGAACAGATATTTCCGATTCTGGGACTCATGACTCCACCTCCTTGGTATTATTCTTTACGTGCCAATAAATTTGGGACCATTGCGTCTACTTGGCTTCTTGGCAATGCATTGCAGTCCTTCCTGCAAAGCTCTGGGGCGTTTGAAGTTTACTGCAATGATGAATTGGTTAGTGGCCTATTGCTTGAGCATGAGTTTGAATTTTCAGTTTGTTCCAATAGATTTCTTTTTGGCCATTGGATTATCTGAAAGCTTCTGCAAGTTCATTGTGATGATCTGTTGCAAGAGGGATTTTATGCATTGGCCACTCGTCCTATTAATAGGATTACGTGCTCTGATAATCAATGTTTACAGTCGAAACATGGGTTGGATGGTCTATACTATTTAATCAGATACATTTTTAACCCAGCAGATACCATTAGTTTCCAAATACCACCAATGCCTTTAGGAGTCAGTATCTAAATTTTCAACTTATTATTGTGCTGAGCATTTGAGAATCTTAGTTCAAATGTTTTATTTAGTTGCTTGACGAAGTTGAACCTTGATTTGAATTTTGTCAAGACAAATAGATGGAAATTTCCTTTCTTAATCTTATTTTCTCGTGAATTGCAGATTTTCTCCAAACTGAGGGAGGGCAGATTTCCAGGAGAGATTGAACTAAAAGATCTTGTTGGCAGAAGGTTGGCTAATTCTGGCATTTCTGATATGTCGTCCTAGTTATCTGCCACCTACGTGGGGTTGAATTTGAAACAGGTGGTTGTAAGCCTACTGGTATACTGTCTGGAAGGCAGGGTATTATAGATGTAAATTTGAACCTGTATGTATCTCTGTTGAGAATCCATATCAAATCAGATTTCTATTGTAGTTTATTGTTGACTTTCCGTTTATTTCCTTGATAATTTAGGTTGTAGTTTATTAAGGACATGGCCTGGATTCTTAGTTTGCACTAAGATTCCTATAAATATGTAACCCTATGTGGCATTTTTATTCAAGTATCAATAACAAATCAAAGCCTTTGGCGAATTCTGGAGGTCGCTCCCTTTTGAAGTGATCGATCTCTCTTATTTTCCCTCTTTTAACTTTCAATTTTCCCCAATTTTCTTATGATAAAACCCTAGAATGCTACCACTTTCAGAGAATACCAACCATGTTGATGCTTTGATGTCTTCAATTGCTATTGTCAGTCAAATCAGCTAACCAGTTATGCTACTTTCAAAATGCATGAAACTAAAGGTGAGAAAGTTGTTGCTTTCCTTGTTTCACCAAATGGCAAGAACGTGACTTCAAGTCGAGCATGCGGTGTAGGCTGCTCGTTACAAGCTTGATTCTTTTTTCTTTTTGTTTCTTTGATATTCCAGGGCCCAATTTTGTAGCTTCAAAAACCCATTAGCATGATTGAAGGGCTTGGGGACCCGCCAGCACAAAAATTTGACAAACGTCTTAGAATAACAGTTCTTGGACCTACGGTTAGAAGTTTCGCTGGCTAACCGATGAGAGGAATGTGTAGAAGTCAGTAGAAGTTCTTGCCAGGTTCGGAGGTGCAGGAATTTCTAGCAGGACAACTAGCACGTGTTTGCATTCCAAATCCCATGCCTAATTTCACATCCCTCCTCATCAAACTGCTAGCACCGTGACGTCTTTCAGAGTTTCAAAATTGGCTAAACCCATCATTTACTTCCTGTATTTTTACATAAATTTATCAAATAAATCCCTACATCACCATCAAACTGACATTCTCTGGACTGAGAGAGCTCAGGTTCCCATTTTCTTATTTTAATAGTTGGTTCGTGACCATCGATCTGTCGGAACGAAGCGGGTGTGTTTTCTTTGTTTTGTTCTGGTTGCCTTGACCAGAGGGTTAACAACCCGTTTAGAATGAATCCTATCCGAAGACAAAGTTTTCCAGACAGATGATGCGCGGGAATTATTTTAATTTCAATTAATTGAGTATAATTTTGAAAAATTGATAAATTTTTATATACTATGTCGAATAAAAAAAATATAAATATTACCAACGAAACTCGTGCAATATTTATACTATATTTTTATTCGTATAAAATTATCAATTTTGCAAACTTATACTCAAATTATTGAAACTGAAAATACACAAACTAAAAATGCATGTGTTTAATTAATCAAATTAAAAACACATGAGCTTATTTGATGAATTTATAAAAATACAGAATGCAAATAATGGACTTAAACTCCTGTCCTTTGCATAATTTATCAAATGCTGGCAAGTACCGTGCAAAGGTCTGCTATCTATTTGTAGGGAGCAACAAATTCGAAGCACTAGAACAAGAACAATGTTATTCGGTGCATAATTTATTGGAACAAACTTGGATTCTTCAAAGCAGTGAAATGAATGTACAGCAATTCAATATATTCTTATAAAAAACTTTAAAAATTTGATCTGGAAAAAGCAGCAGCCAAAGTAACTAGCAGATCAAGGGCGAAGGAAATATACATCTCTTTCTAAGAAAGTATGTGGCTATCGAAGAAGAAAAAAATACGAGGCTGATAGGTAGATAACAGAAAAAACAAAATGACTTATTAATACCAAGACACAGTTTATGTTGTTCATGACTTTTTGAGTCAGAGGCCTGGCCATGGTAGCCTTGAGTTATTCAATGTCTTCCTTCCAGATGAATGGTAGGTTTCCCATGATAAAATAATAGTTGAACCTGAACAACTGCAACCTGGAATCCAACCTTCAGGACGTGAAAACAAAATTGAAATAAAAACAATGGATAAAAAAATTAGCTCCAGAGATTGAAACCTGTACCTGTCTTCATCGTTATATTCTGCTTATATCACGACCGAAGACAAATGTTGTAGCCCAGTTAATAGCCACATAGAACCTATTCCTCCAGCTTATAACACGAGTTAGGTATGCAGAACGCCATATAAACCAACTAGTAAACCCTTTCAGAGCCAATCCTTTTGCCTCCTGCAGAAAACGTTCCACAAGTGAGTCAACTGAGTTCATCATATAACAGCTCAACCAAGAAGGCTTGAAAGTGAATGCAAACTCACTTTGCTCTGTCTAAGATCTACAAGTGCCTTGTAGCGACCAATAGTTGCCATGCTTCCCAGATGCCTGTAAACAAATGGATCCCCAAATTCTATGTCTTTATCACAGTTTCTGTGCCCTCCACCATCTTTACCAATTTTATTCAATAAACTTGCAAGATATTTTCCTTGTCGCTCTGCCACCTGTAGAAGAAAACTCAACAGAGAAACATATCAAAGAACCACAATCAGTTTTTCATAAATGAAGAAACACTAGCAAGGCATCACAAGCAGAGTTGATAGCCACCCACAACTGCACTAACGATATAAAAAGAAAGTCGGCACTTGGAATCATACAAATAGCTTAGTTACAGAGATCTAATTAATTTAATTCCTGCAATCATACCAGGTCTATTTCTTGTCAAGAGGACAGGCTTCAGAAATGAAGAGGGACAAAGACTTGAAAAGTCAAATCATCTGCTTATTGAGCTAAATTGACAGGAGTCTTTAAAACAATTTCCTAATTGTTCTAGGAATTTATAATAATACCTGCATTAGTAAATTTTAGCTTGAAACTTGTTGAATTAGGAGTCAACAAGAAATTAAAGAAGGCTTATATTGTTGTTAGTTCACCTGAGCCAACGCAGGGAGAACTGGTCTGCTAGTACTTTCAAGAAACCCACTGCAGTCACCAATTGCAAAAACATCTGGCACAGAGGGAACTCGCAGCCACTCATCAATACCAATTCTGTAAATGTACCATAATGATTAGGAAAAAAAAAAAAAAAGACCACGCCAGTTAAACATACTTCAAGAATAGAAACTAGCTTTGGCAATGGAAAGGGATATGGAACATTATGGGATGTCCAAAAGTAATATCAGTGCATCTATGCAGCTTTTTGAAAGGAAGAACAAATCAGACACATATGGATAACCATAGAAGGCGAAAGGAGAGCTATAGTTAGAGCCACCTTGTGAAACATCTATCTAACCATCAACTTGAGGAATTACCATCTTATCCATACACTTCCAGAACAAGTATACCAATAAGTTGGCCTCTTCTACAAAGAGATTATAACAGCCATGCATCTAAATTTATATCAGCTGAAAACTTAATTTGTCATGGAGAAAGAGTGAGTTACCGTCCACCAGGAGACTTAGGAAATTCCAGAGATTTTACAAATGGTGAGGGGCCAACACCTGTAGACCACACCAGCAGACCGTATGGAACCTCTGTGCCATCTGTAAGAATTAGCTTCTGAGATTTAACATCCTTGACAACCCCACGGACAAGACGAACTCCTGACTGAGAAAAACAGTAATAGGAAAAATCCCTTAATAATCGGATTACCAACTGGTTCCAACAGTCAATATAACATAGTTATAAGAGAAGTTCCAAATGCTTTATACAAGCTGGTACTGACCCCTTTCATTAACATATAACTAAGAAAGATCAACATCATGGATAATCTTCTTAAATAAAGAGACTAAATGATGCAAATAAGATAGGGCAGCCTGCAATTTTTTTGCAACATTTAAATACATCTAACCTTTGTCAACTGCTTAGTAGCATAATGACGAAGGCTATCATCGAAGGAAGACAAGATCTCATTTGCCTGTGAATAAGAAAACAATTCTCTCAATCCCATCATATATTAATGGCAATTCTGAAATGGAAATTTAGCAAAAGAAAATCCCTAATGAATAATCCCAATATCAATAATGAATTGTTTTCAAATGAACACTTGAAGATAATATAAAGAAAAATTCTATATAAACACAACTAATAGCTTAAATTCATAACAAGCAGACCTCAATCAAAGTAACATGGATATAATCTTTCACATGGGCATATCTTTGACGAACATCTCTCATGATAAAATCACTGAGTTCACCGCTGAATTCAACTCCTGTGGGACCACCTCCTACAACCACACAATGTAACAATCTGCTCTTCTCTTCTTCTGAAATACCTGTCTCCGCCCCAAACGAAAAAAAAAGAAGAAGAAGAAGAAGCCCCATCATATTACACAAACACACTTATCATATAAATTTATTTCCCAAAAAAATGTTTTTTTTTTCAAAAAGAAAAACAGCAATGCCGTTGCATACCAGGCATCTCGGACAGCATCAAGTTGAGCAGTAGCTTCCTGCGAATTTCCTGAGCATGGTGAACTTCTCTAAGAAAAATAGCATGCTCTTTCACACCCTGAATTCCGAAGGTCGACGCCTCAGCTCCCATTGCAACTACTAACTTATCATAAGAAATTTTAAACTTCCATGGATCCACCGTGTCCAACCCATCAGTAACTGTCTCACAATCCACCTTCAATAAATACAAACCAAATTATACCATTTTAATTGGAAAGTCTAGTAACAGGCCACAATTGATTTAATTTCCTACTAAAAAAGTGTGCAAAGAAGTCATTTGATATACTCTCTTCAAAAACAAGAAATCATTACACGGATCTGGTCCATCATCTAAGATTATGGACCAAACCAATAAAGCTATTACAAATAGTTAAACTTGGCCAAATCATCTATTTAGTAAACTGTGAATCTTTTCATATCTAATAGCACCATTCATAATTGTAGAATGAAATAATTAAGAATTCATCCATAACAAAATGATGTAAACAAATGTAATAATGCATAAAGATATTACTTTGGTTTAGATGGTGAATTATAATAATTTCTCTAAAAAAAAAAAGATAAAACACATTGTTTAAAAAGAAAAAGTAACCAAAAAAAAGTAAACATTTTAGGGAAAAAAAACAAAAGGTACAAGTCTTTTAAAAAAGCGGAAAGAGAAAAGATCACATTACCGTGTGTTTCTCTGCATCAAGGCCAGTACAATTAGCAAGAAAAAAGTAAGATCCAGGTGCTTTCGAAATGGCAGGTTGGATCCGACCAATGGGTTCAGCCACGGACCTAAACTCCAAAGTCCCAACACAAGTTGAAGCCAAGAGAGGCGTGAAAACCATGTGGTTTCTTGGCGAGACACAAACGACATCGTATAATTCAGTGTCTAATCCTTTCATTAACCTACATCCTGCCCAACCAGAGCCCAGCACCACGACTCTCGGCTTCTCATCTCCCTTCGTGGGCTCAAGACCCGCGTACCGCGTCAGTGACGGCGAGGTATGCGTGTCGGTGGTGAAGTGAGAGAGTGAAGTGAAGAGGAAGTTTGGGTTTGTTAAGAGAGGTTTGGATTTGGAAGTAGAGTGTTGAATTAGATTTCTAAAGAGAGACATGATTTGATTGTTTCTTGTTTAGTACTAGTATTTGTTTTGCATTAGAGAATTAAGGATGTTTTCCGTTTTTGTTTTCTAGGTTCCTGCGCCCAAAAATTTAGGAGATGTGTGGTGCGTCCCTGTATTTTCCCAATTTGACTTGGATTGGATAGATGGGACCTTTCATTTGGTGGCAGAAGTTAAAGAAGAATGATGGAGGCAAGCACGTGCTCTGCGACAAACATGTGGCTGCTTAGCAAAGATCATCAGCCGCCCTGCCCTGCCCTTCTATTATGTGAATTTGGTCGAATTGACCCCTCTATCATAAACTTTACCAATCAATCCCTATGCTTCCTATTTTAGGTAAAAAAAAAAAAAAAAAATTAGTTCTGGCTTTCTGCCGTTAGTTGATCCATTCCAAACTCCTAATCATACAATGTATCATTCGTCAGTAAAAGGTGAGATTGCATCTTTTTAGAATGAAATTAAAAAGAAAAAGAAATATATAAATCTTAAAGGATTTTAAAGTCTTTTTCATAAAGAGGACTTAAATAAATAGAAAACCAAAATCCACTTTATATTTTTATTTTTTTTAAAGAAAAAAACACCATCCCTTTCCATCCAAATACAAAATTCCCAATTCAGTTTTAAACTGAAACTCCTAATTGTGCAGCCTTCGCGGCTCTATAGAAGCTGTTCGTTGCTCTTTTTTTACAAGACATCTTCAGCTTTGGGATATTCAGATTCTTCGAAATCTTTTTCGGGTTTTACGTTCTCTCAAGGAGGGTAGTCAGTATGCAGACTTCAGCGGTCAAAGGAAAATGTGATTTTGGAGTGTTATCAACAATTTACTTGTACGTAGAAAGAGTTCCAGTATTTTGTGAATCCTTTCTTAAGGAATTACAATGTGTGCCTTAACTCTTCCGATGACCATTAGTTACACCAGAGTAGGAAAGTTTCCCCTTCAGAAATCAGGCTTTACCTTGATGTTGATTTATAATTAATTTGTATCATGGAAAAAAAAAAAAATCTGAGTTAATAGCCATCCAGGCAATATTAGTAATCAATGAAAGTAATTTATTTAATATTTCGAAAAAGTAGATTTGAAACACGCGACTTTATTCTAATCATGAAAATTTATACCAGTGATAAGGCAAGAAATAACCATGAATGTAAGTAGTCATTCAAATTCAGTAACATTATTCTCAAATATTGCCTATCGATCCCATCATCTATAATGGGAGAGAAGGTGGAGGCTGATCATGCGTCCTTGGGCCATGATAATCTATGTCAAAGCTTTCTTCCCAGAAAGGAGCTGGAAAATTCAATTGGACAGAAGGTGGAGGTTGATCATGCGTCTTTGCGCCATCATAATCAATGTGATCAAAACTATGTTCCCAAACACGTCCTCCATAATTCAAAGGGTGAGAAGGTGGAGGTTGATCATGCGTCTTTGGGCCATCATAATCAATGTGATCAAAACTATGTTCCCAAACACGTCCTCCATAATTCAAAGGGTGAGAAGGTGGAGGTTGATCGTGTGTCCTTGGGCCATTATAATCTACGTCAAAACTGCCTTCCTTACCACCTTCATACTTCACACCGCCATGAAGTGCATGATCTTGATTATCCTTGATACCCACTGTTGAAAATGTTCTCGGATTCATTGCAGACAACGCATCTCCATTCCCTGCAAATATAAGTTAGTGTCCTGTGATATATTACACATACACACACACTTTAATGAACAAGAAAAATAAAATAAAATTTGAATGTTATCTACTTGTAGGTGGAATAAGGTTCCGAGCAGAGCAAATCATTGAGGTCAACAAGCAAAAGAAGAGTCGAACCATTCTGTGTGTTTTCAGAACTGTCATGGCAGCAATTTCTAGTTGAAAAGAAGAGTGTTTACTGTTTAGGTTAGAGAGTTCTGTGCCTGCTCAAATAATGACTAATCTTGTTGTGTTATTATTAATTTATGTAATTAGGGGAGTAATATCCAGACTTGATTAGCCAAAAAAATTCAACACAAGAAAAAGGAAACAATCTGATAATTAAGAAGGTAAATTGGAATATTCTTATTCTATCACTCCTTCCATCCAAATAAATTCTCTTCCCTAACTTTTCACATATATTAAGAAGATTATTAATTACTATTTATATCATTATTTTTTTTGTTTACACTTTTCTAAAAATATTTTTTTTGTTATAAAATAAATAGAAATAATAGGAGAATTGAAGAAAAGGATGATAAGAAAACGAAATCACTATAATGTGAATATAAGTGATAAGAACTTCAAAGTTTCTCTTATTCTCTCTAGGAAACTTGTACACAAACTAATGAACAATCAAGCCTATTTATAGGCTTCAAAATTGAAGAGAGAATTGGAAGGGACTATGAATAATCAATTGCATCACCCTTTCAATTTCTTATATTGAATGATGAATTGAATCATATTAAGAATCATGATTAGTGGGGATATGAAAAGTGGATGAGCATGATGATGGACATTCATTATTGCATAACACTCCCCCTTGAATGTCCATTGTATAAGGAACATGCATCGTTAAAACCTTACTAGAAAAAAACACGGTGGGAAAAAAATCCTAATGAAGGAAAAAGAATACAATATTCCTTGTACACATTAATCTTCATTTTGGTCTCCTCCTCGTTGAAGGCATTATTTAAGATCTTTAAGACGACGCATTCCAATCTTGTGAATCATCTTCTCAAAAGTTATGATAGGTAATGCTTTAGCGAATAAATCTATCTGGATTGTCACTTTGATGTATTCTTCCTTCAATGAAATTATGCAAGCGACATTATCCTCATATGATATTGTTGTAACTTCTTTTCATTGGTAGATAAACCGCATGTATCTCGAATATGATGGATCGTTGATCTTAGCCAAACACATTCTTGACTTGCCTCATGGATTGATGTTTCTGCATGATTTGAAGATGTGGCGACTATAGTTTATTTTATAAAACACAAAGACATAGCTGGATCTCCATATGTAAATATATAACCGAGTTGTGATCGAGCTTTGTGTGGATCGGATAAATAACTCGCATCCGTATAATCAATTAATCTTATCTTTGATTTATTAGAGTAATATAAGCCCATATCAATTATTCCTCGAAGATAACGTAGTATCTATTTAACTTTATTTCAATTTCTCTATACTTGAAACAAAACTATGACTTACTAATAAATTTATAGAAAAGACTATATTAGGTCGAGTATTATTAGCAAGATATATCAATGCACCAATGGCACTAAAATATAGTACTTCGGGACCAAATAGTTTTTCGTTATATTATCGAGTTCGAAAAGGATCTTTTTGGATATCAAGTGAATGAACTACTATTGGGCTAGTCAATGAATGATCTTTACATAGAATCATTGTAGAACCTTTTTCTATATAAATTGACTGATGAATGAAAATCTTATTTTTCGAGTGCTCGAACTGCAGTCGAGATAACATTTTATTTTTCCAAGATATTCACATTAAATTGCCTTTTTTAGGTAACTTATGACACTTGGAATCTCTTTGGGAGTTCCAATAATATTTAAGTTATCAACATATACAACAAACCCCTTTTCAAATAAAAACATATGAACAAATAGGGTTATTTTTTATAACTTTCTTTCAACAAATAATCATTGAAGTGATTATATCACATGCACATGAGTTAGTAATAAAAAGTAGATATAAAAATAAAATATAAAAAGTATAAATTGAATTTCTAAAAAACAAAATAATAAAACAAATACTAAAATAATCCTAATAGAGATCTCTATAATTTAATTGAATTCTTTTCTCGAGATTATGTATTACATGCTTCGGCATGTTAAGTCCTTCTAGGACTTTCATATCGATATCATTTCAAATGAATAAATAAATTATGATCACATTTATTAAATACATACATATGAATATTTTTCATATATTTTGCCGAGCTAATGAGATAATAAAATATAATTGCATCCATTATAGGAGAATATGTCTCCTCATAGTCAATGTCAGTTCTTTGCAAAAACTCTTGTGTTGAAAACTTTGCTTTGTATCTTACAATCTCATCTTTCTTATTTCGTATTCGTATAAATACTTATTTGTATCTCACTAGCTTAACATCTTCGGGTGTTTTAGCTATGAGTTCAAAAAATTACTCTTTTGTAGGAGAACATAATTATGCTTGGATTGCTCTTTTTATTTAGGCCAATCATCTTTATGTCGACATTCTTCAATAATTTAGGCTCGGGATCCTTATTTTCATCCATAATATCAATTGCAATATTATATGCAAAATCTTATCAATAGATGTTTCTTTTCGGTCCTATTTTCTCCCTCCATTGATATAATTTATCAAAATCTCTTGATTTTTCTTAAGTATTTGGACTTCTTCGGAAGCCTATTATCATAAATATATTGGACCATTTCGCGATTATTTTCATCTTGTTTTTTTTTTAAGGGATTTTTATCTTTAGAATCGATTTGTCTTTCACGCTTCGGGCGTGCTTTAAATTCGTTAGCTATAATATTAATAGATTGTCATTCTAGGACATCAATTCTAATAGAAGTATTCTCAACGAAGACATGCATTTTATTTACTCTTTTATGATGTGAGAATACATTTAGCAGTTGATTTATAATACCTTATAAACGAATTATCTTGTGAACTTCTAGTTCATATTGTTTTGTACCAAATCGATATAAAGATAGAGTACTCCATGTAATCTCTTTTTTCAACAATTTCAACTACTTATTTTGTGTATTCTCTCCCCCTAATGTTGAAAAAACTATTTCATCAAAATGACAATCGATAAATCAAGTCTGTAAAAATATCACTTATTCATGATTCAAGATATTTAATTATAAAAAAGGATTCAAATCCAATATATATTCTCAATTTCCTTTAAGTGCCCATTTTATTTTCTTATGAAGGAGCACTAAGGATATACACTGCAATGTCAAAAAATTCTTAAATAAGAAATATTTGACTCATGACTATAAATCAACCGTAGAGGAGAGAATTTCTAATAACTTATGGGTCATATGCGAATAAGTGTTGCTGCACATAAGATTGCATGTCCCTAAACATAAACAGGGAGTTTTATTTTCAAATAATGGTTTAGCTATCAATTGGAGCCTTTTGATAAATGATTTTTCTAAGCCTTTTTTAGTATGAACATGAGCAACGGGATGTTCAACCTTTATTTTAATAGCTAATCAATAATAATTTAATGCTTGAGAAATAAATTCATCAGCATTATCAAGGTGACTTGTTTTAATAGCATAATTTGAAAATTATGCTCGAAATCAAATTATTTTCTAACAATCTCAAAAACGTCGAGTTTCGAGTAGATAATAAGCATATATGTGACCATCTTGTTGATGCATTTATCAAAATCGTAAAATATTTAAATGGTCCACATGGTGGATGAATTGATCTACATATATCATCTTGAATACATTCTAAAATACCGAAGATTCAATCTTAATTTTACTTGATGATGACTTAATCATCAATTTGCCTTAGCAACATGCAGAATATGAAAGTTCATTAAATTGAAGAATCTTCTAGCTCTTTAATAGATATTCATATAAATTTTTTAATAATTTTTTCGCATCATGAAAGACCCAAGATAACACAACTGGTCAAGTCACATAGTAAAAGTATTTGAATTAGTAAACTTCGGTTTATCATAATATTTGTTTCAATCATTTCAATGTTTGTAATAAAGACTAGAAGAGAAAACAGATAAATTTTTTGATAGATATTTTTTACCCGATATAATGATTATAATATATAAGTATTCACATATGCTATCTTGATATGATATCAATTCGGATGAATATTTTTGAAACTCAATAAATTTCTATAAGACTTTGAAAAGAATAGTACATCATTCATAATAAATTTATCCTTTCGGATAATAACATATTTGCTCTTCTAGAGCCTTTAAATTAGTCACTTCAAGTAATAATATATCGACTCTTCTAGAGCCTTTAAAAATTTTCTCTTCAAGTAATAATTTATTCACTCTTCTAGAGCTTCAAAATTTTTTCTTTTCAAGTCATGATATAATCGCTCTTCTAGAGCCTTCAAAATCTATCTCTTTAGATAATAATATAGTCGCTCTTTTAGAGCTTTCTATTAGATTAATATTATCATATATAATATTACACATAAAATAAATAATCAATACAAAATAAATAAATAAATATATTTCTCGTAAACACAAATAAATAAATAAATAGTAAAATAAGAAATATAAAAAATTTTATCTATAAATAGAAAAACTAACAAGTAATTAATTTCAATTACTATTATTTTGATATATAAAAGTGGCCTTCATATTTTACTCTTTATTTTTTAATAAGGCTTGACAAGCCTCAATGCGATGCTTTGGTATATGACAGTTACACGATCAATATTTATTCATTCAACATCTATAATATTTATTTTTCAAGTATACTTGACTTTATCTATTTTTACTTTTATAGTTATCCACTTTTGGTGGTGAGATGTAATATTATGGTCATTACGATTATAATGATAATTATTTTGACCATATCCATGGCTATGACCACATCTTCATCCATGTCTAAAATTATTATAAACCGTCATATTCACTTCGTGGAATAGAGTAGATCCAATTGGATAAGATTTATTTATTTTTTCATTTTATTTAGCCACTAATAAGTATAAAATCGATCCAAAATATTTCTTAAACTCCTTTTCTCGATATGTTACTCGCAGGAGCATATCCAAGACATAAAAAGTAGAGAATATTTTTTTAAAATCAAGCACTCATAATCAATAATTCTTATTCAAAATATCAAGAGTCACCAAATCAAGTTTATGAGGTTTGATATGATAAAAATTCTATAATACAATATATAATAATAATATTAAAAAATAAGAACAAATATAATAAAATAAAAGCTTTTCAAATAACATATATTAGATCATTAGTAGATCATTTAAGTTTTTCAAATATATATTTCATGTATCAATAGATTTAAAGTACATGAATAAATTAGATACCTACCTCTTAATGATCTAAATAATTTAGATCTTTTGGTAGAGCACTTGTGTAGAAGAAATTCAATTGTTGAAATAATTGATTAAATCTTTTGATATATACATACCTTATGGTCTATTGTCTCGATTCGTTAGAGCTTCGTGCTGATAACGTGTTATAAAATAAATAGAAATAATAGGAGAATTGAAGAAAAGGATGACAAGAAAATGAAATCACTATAATGTAAATATAAGTGATAAGAACTTTAAAGTTTTTCTTATTCTCTCTAGAAAACTTGTACACAAACTAATGAACAATCAAGCCTATTTATGAGCTTCAAAATTGAAGAAAGAATTGAAAGGGACTATGAATAATCAATTGCATCACCCTTTCAATTTCTCATATTGAATGATGAATTGAATCATATTAAGAATCATGAGTAGTGGGGATATGAAAAATGAATGAGCATGATGATGGACATTTATTATTTCATAACATTTTTAAAATTTTATTTGAATTTTTTTTATAAAATAAACTTTAATTAAGAATATTTTAAGAAATTATACCATTTAAAATTTTGATCTCACAAGTATGTTGAGACAAATATAAACAAAAATATAAACAATACTTTTGGGATAGAGAGAATATATTTTTCATGTTAGTTAATTTGAAAAGAATTAAATTACTTGTGTTTTCTCATGTTCTAGGAACATAACGAATCATAATCCAAATTTCAGTATTAATTAGATGAGCCAAGTTTCAGTATTAATTAATTAGATGAGAGAAATAGACAATGCAGCAATTTTCAGCTAAGTAAATTTTTCTCTATCTATAGGTATTTTTTTCAATGAATTTATTTGTCTTCAACATTTATTATCTTTAAAATAAAATTAATTATTACACAATAAACTGAAGAGGATGAAAAAAGCAATAAAAAATCCCTAAATAAATGTGTATACATTTGGATAGGAATTAAAATAAAATATTTTATATATAAAAGGATTAATAGTATTAATTATTATGATTAATTGTTAATTTATCCATAAACTTTATGCATTGTATTATTAAAATGTTTGTTAAATTATTGATTACATTGAATATTAAAAATTAAAATTTGAATCGTACAGCAAAAAGTGTTAATTGAAACCCTTTTTATTAAATCAAATTTTATTACTATAAAATATCAAAAAGTATCCAATTAGACTATACCCTTTTTATTAAATCAAATTTTATTACTATAAAATATCAAAAAGTATCCAATTAGACTATAAATCTTTGTATGGATATTGAGGTTTTATATATACACACATATTTAATGAATATTAATTGCATATTTGGAAGTTACAAATAGTAACAATAAAGATGGTTTTGGTATATTTTGAGATGAATTGTTTCGTTAAAATTTTAGGCAGCAACAAAACTATAAGAATTGCAAATAATTCTTACAAGCGATAATGTTTATGGTGAAAAATTAAGATTATTCTTTTTATTGGTCCACATGTAAATAAATTACGCACACGTTAAATCTTTTTTGATTGATCCATATGCAACTGGTTGCCAAATATTCCTTTAAAAAAAAAAACTAGGCTAACTTCATTTTCTTAAATAAGTTAGACAATTATGAATTTTAGTATATTTTGAGATGAATTGTTACTTTAAAGTTTTATGTATTAATGAATCTATAAGAATTGCAAATAAAGCTTGTACGCTATAACGTTTATGGTGAAATAGTTATATTATTTTCTAAGAATATCTTTAGGTGCTCGTTTGATAATCGAAATAGAGTGATATGAATGAAAATAAAAATTTTATTCTCATGTTGCAGTTGTTTGATAATCGGGAATCAAATGAGAATGGCAATGAAAAATGAGAATGAGAATCAAAATTATATACAACTTTATTTTTATTTAAGATGTGAGAATAAAAACAAGAAATGGAAACGAATTTTTTTCTAAAATAATAATATATTTTATTTATTTATTTATTATCTATTAGATATTTGTACCACCACCACCATCACAACCACTTTCACTACCACCACTATTAGAATTACTGCTGCCACTATTATCATCACCTTTATTATTTTTACAACCATTATAGTTTGATAAAATTATTTTTTAATCATTATTTTTATTTATATAAAAAAATCAGATATTAAAAAATTTAAATTACATTTTGATTTCTCATTAGTATTTCAAACACGGTATGATAATACAAATATCATTTCAATTTTTTAATTTTTATTTCGATTCTTTAATTCTCATTCCGAATCTTTCATTCCCGCTAATCAAACGACACTTTAATGATTTGAATGCTTTCTCTATCGAACTTGTTCTCTTTTTATCCCTTTCAAAAGAATTTTATTCGGTTGGAGTTTTGAGGGATCCATCTTCATTAAATCAAAATCTTCATTTGATAGAATGTTGATGACGTTATTGGAGTCTATCAAAATAAGATGGACTTTGTAGTTGAAGGCCATCACTGAAATTAACAAGACATCATTGTGAGAGAGAGAAAAAAAGTTATTCCCTCTACATCTACACAAGTAAGGGCAATAGACTTGAGCTACGATGTGGGATTTCTTGTGATGGCAAGGACCAGGAGAGCTCCCCTCTTCTTTTTATCAAACTTTGTTTTGATTAATTAACGGTCCACCCAAAATCATGTTAATTTGGGAGTAGTCTTGCTCTTGTGGATTTTACTTGGCATTGGTCTAGTTTGATTTTGGCCCTTCTATCTTTATGAATTTCTTGAGATATCTCTCTATTATTAAAAATGTCATGTGGCAGTCAACTCTAGATATGTCAGCACTTCAAACTTCTAGGTAGTCGGGAGCACTCAAATAAGGAAAAAAAAAATTAAGCATTGAAACAAAAAATTAAAAATTAGGCACAAAAAATGCCAGGAAAAAAAAAACAATAGTTAGGAACTGAAAATGTAGTTTTATTAAAAAATTTATTTCAGTTTTTGCACATTAAATGCCTCTCGTCTTCTTGTATTCTGATCTATCCCTTATTTATTATAAATAGATTTCAAGCATATCTTGTGCTTCTATTATATATAATTTCTTTTTAAATATTGAAAGTTATATAATTTTAAATTTCAAGAATATCAACAATTACATGTGTGCATATTTTCTTCTTATTATGCTAATTGCATAAGCAATTTTAACAAGGCATTTACTTTTTATCTTAATGCTGATTTTACTTATTACTTTTATCTTTATCGTCACCGCTATGAAAAGTATTGCACCTTCAACGCTTAAATCAAAAAGCTTAATTACTAAACTTAGTCATGTCGATTATATCCCATTTCAACCTATTATAAAAAGTTTAGTAAGTTATTTGCCACAAAAAGCATATATCACCAATGATATGTTGGTCGATCTTCTTTCTAGACAAAAGAAACATTTTTTGTTCTTTGTAAATTTCTCCATTTGTGAACCATTTGCTTCCACAAATGGCAATCGTAGTTGAACTTTATATGTCTTTTGTTCTTGAATTTAATCTTAATTGGATTTTAGATATATTTAGACTAAATGACATCATGTTAATTTTCTTTTTGACAACCAAAAGGGTATAGAATTTTTTAAAAATATTTTTAATCGATACATAGCACCAAAAAATTGTCTTTGATAAATAGAAAATGCTATGAGCATGAGGTAAAAAAAATTTGTTGGTAATGGAACTAAGCGAAAATTGTTAGACTAGTTTTGCAACCTCAAGAAAATAAATTTCTTGATAAAATTGTATTTTTGATGTCCAATTTTTAACTTTTTTTTTCTTGTTTCAATGCCTAACTTTTTTTTTTTTTCTATTTAAGTGTTCATAATTACCTAAGAGTAAGGACCGACATATTTAGAGTTGACTATTACATGATATTTTTGCAACTCTTGTCGGATACGTTAGCAAAATTAAACATCAGGTGAATATAAGCATTGAAAAAAATAAAAAATAAAGCTTGAATAACAAATCATTAAAACTCAACGGTTGGATACCAAATAAATAAATAATCAAAAGTTCGTCACAAAAATAAAGTATTACCTATTTTAAAAGATGTGATATCTGATCACACTTCTTTTATTGGAGGGCAAGGGGCAAAATACGCAACTATGCGCACATAGTAAGTTCCGAGAAAACTAATGGAGAAATAATATAGGATTTCCAACAAAATACTGCTGGCCTCCAATAATAAAATTAATCGCGGTACTCCAGAAATGCAGTGTGACTGGGGGGTTCATGGTCAAACAGGATTTTAGTTGGCAAAGGCATTATGCAATGAATCAGCCTTTTTTTTTTCCCCCAATTTGGAAATACAAAAACTCCTCAAAAAAAAAAAAAAAAAAGAGTTTTATTCAGAATATTTGATATCCAGCCATTAGCTCCATTACAAAGGAAAAGGAAAAAAAAAAAAAAAAAGCAACTTAATTTAACACAACCAAAGCCGAGCAGAAAACGAAAAAGCATCATAAATTGAGATCATATAGGCTTTCATCAATATTATTTCAGTATTTTTCACATTAAACCATCCTCATTAGTGGACTGAGGAGGGACATGCTTGTAGCTTTAACTTGTTTCTTGATGATCTTGAAGTTTATCACCAACCTCATCACCAGGTGGTGCAGGACGATGCTTAACGCTTGCCTCTGGCTCATGATAATCATTGATTTCCACCTTCACTAACCTTCTAGCCATAGCCAACTTATATTCATTCCCACCTGCAAAACCACATTTCAATCTTTAACTAGACATAGCTATATGTATATATGTATTCTCGTTCATCTCCAACGATTCAAAGGGCAGTTGTTTGTATTGAATTACCTGAGAGTCGAAAGGCATTTGGAGAAATGCTCATCATCACCATTAAGGCAAAGAACACGCGAACAAAGAGCCAAATGCCAAACCTCATGATTTGTCTCTGTCTGAAAGCTGAAACAATTGTTGACAAGAGAACACTATTTGTAAGAAAATACTTGGTTCAAAAAGCCAAGAATCCCCTTCAATCCTACGTAGTTTCGAGCTCATAACGCTTTATGACGTGTTGATAAAATACAAAATTCTAAGAATGAAATTGAGTAGGAGATAATACCGGATATAGACAGTTCTGGGCAGTGGTGATGACAACGCAAATCTGAATTTTTCGTAATGGCTCGTGCCATTTTCTGGCTTCTGAAGTGGTAAGTGTTAAAAATAGATAATGCCACAAAAGTAAAAAATGACTATAATTCCTATTATTGTTACAGGTCCACAGATTCTCCCGTCAATGGTTTCATGTATCTATTTCCTGTGGACATAGAACTCATCGAAGGGTTAATCCAAAGAACTCCTGCCCTGTCAGTCACTGACTGGTCTCATAAACGCCCTCTTTCCTAGAGTAGCATTCTTCATGTGAGGTTTCGCATGGTAGATGGTTAAATTGGATATGATTATCTTTAACCACCAGGGTTCAACTCTTAAATCTAACATGAGAGGTAGAATTCTCATGAATCCTTTAGTGTCATTGCGAATGCTCTATTTTTTACCAGACTAGAAAGGTGAACTGTCTTTGACCGGATTAGCAAGGTGAATTTGGTTTCAGTGTTCAGAAATATTGCCGGCGCCATAAAACCAAAAGGAGGAGAGAAAAATACTAACATTATTGAATTGATAAAGCAATAAACAGTTGGTACTAATTGGGAGACTCTGCCGACAGCTTAAAAGTCACCGGGAAATTTCAGTTTTCTATTTTTATTCTCTTAGTAATTAATTTTTGGTAATCTACTGGGAACTCTGCTTGCGAGGTTTTGACTGTGCACAAATTGGTGTATTTAAGGACTCAAGAAGACACGAAAAACTGCCCTTAGCTTGGTAAGGGGAGTATCATTACATATCACCAGCACAAATGCATGGCATCTCCTACAGCAACTAGTCACATTCACGCTTCTTTTGAACTAGGTTATAGCTTGCTGCTCCATTTTCAGGGCAGATAGAACTGATATTGCCCTGGCAAAATGACCTCCAGTAGCTACTGTTGAACAGGATGCAGAAGAAATTAATGCAACTTATGAACACTTCAATATGAAAGACAGTATCTACCATGATCCATGTCTCTCGAAAAGAGGAGGATTGATGGCCTGAGACAACCATAAAAATGAAGAATGAGGGAGAAATTCTCAAATAAATCCAAAAGTATACAGATTGGTGTGAACTATCATACAAGAAAATTGTGTTATCAAAAAGACAAACCTCTCAAGTTCTTTCATATAACGGAAGGAACAAAGTAAGCATCTATTAAACAAGCATTTTGTTTTAGTTTCTGCAACAAGCACGTCATTAAGTGTTTCTTCTGCATATCGATGATTATCAAAGGTTGCATCAATTCCTACGTGCCAAAGCTGCAGCAATCCCACCAGCAACTAGTCCAACAGCAGTAGCAGCAATGCCTATGCCAATCACACCATCTACAGACAAACCAAAAATAAGAGGACAATAATTCAGCAGTTTCATCAATTCAGTTCAGATGAAAAATACAAGCAATATCACCAATATTATTTGTTACCTTTCTTGATCCGGTCTTCAATTGCTTTCTTAAGGGATTGTGCCTGTCTCCATTCGGGCTCCATCTATAAAATGACCATGCCCTTGTGATTCAACCACAAAGCATAAAAAGACTAGTATAGAATAATGTACTGTTGTTGGGAAATTGAGGCCTGAGATTCAACACACCCCACCATGAACAACCAATTTAAAGGAAAGAAATAAAACAAAGATGAATAAAGATTAGACACACAAGATTTAACATGGTTTGACGAAATCCTGTATACTCCACGGACCTAAGAGTAACCCTTCTTTACTATGAGAGAAAATTTAATGCAAGAATATGATTGTAATTTTTATACCTAAAACCCAGTCACAAAGTCCCTTGTACACCCACTCTCTCATTTAAAGAAAACCTCCCTTCCCTTTGCCTGTTGCACATACTCTCCGCATCAAATGCCAAGCATGGCTTTCTATTTATATTAGTATAAGCTGCCAATAATTCAATTGTCCAGCACTAGGGATGGCAATGGTTGACCATGGTTACAGTTTTAGGTATAACCATAAATATAACCATAACTGAATTAAAACCAATAACCAAAACCATAATAATAACTATCAGTTATAGATTTTGTATAATCATAATCATAACAATCAGTTTTTGATTATCTATTTGGTTAAACCATAAACCATCTGTTTTATTTTCCAAGAAAACTAAGTGAATAAATAAATCTAATGAATTTGAATAATCACATATCAAAAAGAACATTCATGATAGAAAAATATAATAGTAACAACAACCATATAGGCTTTGCACATAAAAATATTCTTAAACCACAAAAAATGTCCAACATAAAACAAGTCTCAATAGTCAATACCATGGTAAAAGTTAAAAAAATTAAAAAGGCATTTTTAATGCATGAAATGAATTATTAATTATTTATAATCAATAACATAATTGTAATATTTCAATACTTAATACAAAAATGTATAAAATAAACAAATAATATTCTTTCAATTCGATTATCATGAAAAACATAACCATAACCACAACCAACATGTAGTTATTAACCATTTTTTATCCAAAGAAGCTTAACCATTCAATTCGGTTTTGGTCAACCATCGGTTTCAGTTATCATTGTCATCCCTATCAAGCACACGCACAAGCTCCAAGTGTTAACACATGCATTAAATGTAGCAGCAAATAAATTGTGGGATGGAGGCACTAACTTCAAGCACTAAATGTGACCTTCGACAAAATTCAAGGCACATTTTTCTTGTTTTGAATTTTGTCAAATGTCACATTTAACGCTTGAAGTTAGTGTTCCAGAGCAATTTGTCTGCTTCCACATTCAATGCATGCATTCCAGAGCAATTTGTCTGCTTCCACATTTAATGCATGCATTGACAATTGATTATTGACAGCCTATACTAGTATAAATAGCAAATCATTATTGGCATTTGATACAAAAGAGTGTGCAGAAAGCAAAGGAAAGAGAGGTAGAGAGGTGTTCCTTGAAGGTGAGAGAGTGGGTGTACAAAGGATTTTATAATTGGGTTTCGAGTATAAAAATTACAATCACAATTTTGTACTAATTTTTCTCTCATAGCAAAGAAGGGTTACTCTCGGGTCAACAGAGTAGGCAGGATTTTACCTCATCACATTAAATCTTGCATATCCACTATATATTTATCTCTGGTTTATTTCATTCCATTAAATTGGTGTGGTGTGTTTTGAATCTAGGTATCCAATTTCCCAACACATACAACATATGACCCTTTAATCACGCGGTTGGCTTCTCAAAGATCATGCAGTTTCAAGGTAGAACGTCAATTTACTTGAAACATATCCTACGAAATGCATTATGGCAAGGCAATGTCATAATACTGGACTGAGGTCATGAATTATGAGAAAACAACAACATGCAATGAAGGAAACATCTTTTCACAATAATTCAGAAGAAACAAAAAAACTAAGAAATGAGGATGCTAAACCTTTAAACATTCTTCCACCAGCTCCCTACTCCTTGAATAGTCACCACTTCTATAATAACCAACAGCTAGAAGATAAAGCTTCTCTCTCTGTTTCAGAGGGCTGGTAGTGCTGCCCAGTGAAGCTACAAAAGTGAATATTAGTAACAAAAGGAAAACTGTGTGTGTGCGCGCGTGTGTGAAAGAGAGAGATGGTTTTGTATCTATTTGCTTACACTCAAGCATAGCTAAGCCGCGATGTACATCTTCTGGTTGTCTTGAGTGAACAAGTGCCCATGAAAAGCGCATGATACATTCATTCTTAAACTCATCGGAGGAAGAACCTTTTTCAGCTTCAATAACCTCTTCCTCACACCCCTATAGATGCATCAGCAATGAGGATTAGAGAAGAGAATGAAGAAATGATGCATATAATCAAGAATGGCATGTCATATGAATGTTACAAAAGCCTGCAGCAAAAAGGTACCATACTACACCCAAAGCTCAGATGTAGTATCAACTTTTGACAATAAAACAATCGCCTACAGACCAAATGCTAAAACTATGCAGGGAGGTGAACAGGTTTCCATATGACTGGCCATACATTGCTAGCAACACGCAAATGTATGTATTTGTAAAACCTTTCTTACGTATCCTACATATCATCAGTAGTTTTTGTTTTTGCTTTTTTCCTCATAAAGCCACGAAATGAAGCATTGATCCATAAAAAAACACTGAAAATTCCAACAACCATCAAAGTTAAATTACTTGTTCCTTCCTTTTAATCTATTCTTTTGTGATTTTTTAGCTTAGCTAGAAACTTGCGAGGTTGAAGAAAGAAAATCAACCTTTAAAAATTAAAAAAAAAAAAAAAAAACCAAAACAGTCACAGTTAAAGGGTAAATAAGCAGAAGTTAAATAGTACGTTTTTATTCCATTTCGTATGATATAGTATAAGGCTTTAAGACATTCTAGTACTGCTAATTAATAAACCTCGATCGGTCACCACAAACAATAATCAATCTATAGCTATCTGCAACCAAAGCTAAACTTTAATACTTAAAAAGAAAAAAAAGAGCCCAATATCAAAAAATTATGAAATTAAAGATTTTCCAAATCTAAGTCGGTAAATCACCGAAAAGTATACAATAAAAGCAGCTGATAAGAAGTGTTATAGAATAATTTTCAACCCAAAATTGCAATGATATTTAGATGAATATTGGGATGGTTTATCGATTAAAAAAGAAGAGACATACAGCGATGATGTCCCGATCGCACCAGGGGATCTGATCAGCACCGGCGAAGAAGTTGGTGATGGACTCAACCACCTTCCCTAACTTTGCTTCCATTTTTTTTATTTTGCTGCACTCCTTCTGCGCCTACTATAATAACACGTTACGAATTGCTACAAGACTCTACAGCAGAGGATTCGTAAATACTGCTACTATGTCTATTTTATTGTGTTTTATTTACTTTGCTGTGAAGAAAAATAGAGAATACGAGTGCCCTGTGCGCCCGCGTTGTGTATTGCAGAAGAGAAGACGAATGGCGATCCAAAACGGTGGCACTTTGTTCTTCTCTTTCTTTCACGTTGTTCCAAACAATGACACCTTGTTCTCCTCTTTCTAAATATAAAGCTAAATAGGTCAAACCATCCCTTCATATTAAACCATTTAAAATCAAGTCCTTAAATTTTAATACTTTTGGTTTTTGGGATCTAATTTTCAATTTCTTGAAATTTAACCTATCTTTAAGTTTTTTTTTGTCATTTATTCCAAAAACTGACAATCACATAAATAATTTCATAATGAAAATCATTCAATGAGATTTATATGAGACTTTTCAAAAAAATTGAGATCATTCTAGATTATTTTCTATTTTTCTTGATTTTTTATATTTTTATTGTTCAAAAAATAAACAACTATAATTTTTAATTTTGAAAATTCTGAGATTTTTTTTTAAATAGATTGAATTTTTCTCAATAAGTGTGCAAAATTTCAGCTCAAAATATCAACAAATTAATTTTTAAAAAAGAGAGTATGATAATTAAAAATTATCGGATGGACTGAAAAAATCTCAAAGCAATAAAAGTTTATATGAATTCTAAAAATCAAATTTGAAGTTCAAAAACATAATTTTAAATAAATTAAAATTCAAAAGAGATTTTGACCCATTGAGCTTATTTAGAATTGAGTCTTGTTCCTTTATACTGGTTTTTTAATTGCATAATAAAAGATATCATTCGCACGTAGTTTCTTAATTAATTAAAAAAACAATTTTAAAGATGCATTTTTTATGTCCTTTGATTATTTAGAAAATTTTATTAAAATTTCATAAATTTTATCTTCAATATTCAAACCTAAATTACTTCTAGCTTCTATTGTTTTATCTCTCTCTCAAAAAATAAAAAATAAATCTTTTGCTTTATTTATAAATTTTTGTTAAGAGTTCCTGAACTTACTTTGGTTTTTCTGAACAACGCTTGCGCGCACCACACGCGACAACCCCATGACTAGGCCTATGGAATAAAGTTCAATATTTAATTTTCACAAATTCTTGTCTTGCTAAACTGTGAAGGATACACATCTCACTCTTTGCTCAAAAAGATAAAAAATAAAAAATTCAACAAATCAATCTAGAAGCCTACAGATAAGTGGTGAACAAATATCATGCTACAAGAATCCTGATTTTGCCTGTTCTCAACGAAAGAAGCCCACGGAACAAGGTTAAATGACAAAAGAAACTACCATAGAGCTCAAGTTTCCAATAAATCAATTGCAGGGCATAGAGTCTCTTCAAACCTTTCTTCACTAAAATAGGTTTCTGGCTCTTCTGATCACTCTCTTTGCACTGCCTTGACAACTAAAGAAGTTGAATAAACCACCCTTTACATCAGCAATCTCAAACACGCTGTACAAGTAGCAACAGAGCATGCATCAACGACCACTCCATAATGCACAACTCGATTCAGAGTTTCCTCATCTCACATGCATGCACAATTCACTAGTAGATCACACACGAGAATCAAGACGTGCTACTCCACCAGGGGCATTGAATAATTTCTCCCATAACTTTGCAGAAATAAAAGAAAAATGAAAAGGCGAATTCCAAGGATTTCTGAGGGCCACAAAACAACCTCCTCAATGTAAACTTGTTCACTTTCCGTTTGGATGTAACCAGAGATTCTGCAGTAACGAAACCATCTCACAGGAATGCTGTCAAAAGAACTCGAGATACGGATTACGCCTTGCATGAAATTACACATGAAGCAGGAGATATTCTTTTGAGGTGCACATCTAGTGCATGTCTTGTCTCTGTAAGCAAATTACTTCAGCAGGTGACAGATTTTCTTCCTCCTGCTTCATAAATTCCCCATTTCCACTGCAGAGTCGGGCAGATAACGTAGGGGATAAAGTTGCATAGCTACCTGATTTATTTGAAAATCATAGCCACATGAAATTAGTAAAAATACTACAGAATATCACTTGTAATTCAACATTGATTACACTGATTTAGTGGAAATCAAAGAGAAATGGTCAGAACAAAGCACCTCTAAAGGATGAACTTCTTTCAAAGTCTTTGGTTGTGTGTAATAGGATGGTCCCTGAGAGGACAACAAGGAAGCCACATATTTCTGATATAATGCTTCCCACACTTTGGTCATCCCAATCCTGATGTAATGTATTTTACCAATATATAAATTCAAATCAGGATCAGAAATGATACATTTTACTGTTTGAAATCCAGGTCTGGAGGAGGAAATCGAAGTGGTTCTCAAACTAAGCCTAATGATGGCATGCTCAACCTGATGACTAGGCTTGCCATAGTGAGTGAGGCATAAAAAATCACAAAGGTGCAAGTTTTGATAGAAAGGCACTATTAAGTAATTGCATGTTAGAACGCAAACAAGACATTTTGTTTATCCTATCTTGCATCAATTTACAAATCCATGCTTCAACAAGTTGAAGTTAAATAAGTGTTCTTCCGGTGAAATTCATTAAAATGAAAAGAGCATTAGGCAAAAATGTACAAAGTAATGACATAAATGCAATTAAGGCAAGTAAGCTTCCATAAGAGAGTAACAGTACCTTGAACATGATTACACTGGCTAGAATTGTAAGTGATGTGAACATGACATAATAAATGGGGGAAACGACTGCAGTATTGAACGTATCAAGCGCCTGAAACTTCAAAGGTTGCAGTTTTTGAGGTATAAAAAGAAAAAAATTCGATACAAGATATATTTTAACCATCTTTAGGATCTAAAGAACCACTGAAAATATGCAGCACAGATGTATGTAAAAAAAAAAAAGGGCAGAAAAGTTTCAGTTTTGGGATAAACGCAATTGGATTGTTTCTTTTCTGGCTTCAGTAGTATCATTTGTTCCCAACCACCACACCTCTAAGAGAATTTTCCATGAATAAAAGGTGTGCTAATAGCTATGGCCTAAGGCGATATCTAGTACTTTACCTAAGAAGTGTTTTCTAGGTTAATGGGATGCTGATAGTGACAACCTACAAAGTTACTCCGTCAACTATCCCGGGTTACACTTGATTAATTTGGGAAGGTTTTTTATAACCTGATTACTTATTGTTTTTAATATAGATTGCCAATCATCATATTAAATTCACAGTTCAGCTTTACAACTCATTTCTAGCAATCCTACAATGTCAAATCTATATTTGGGGTGGTTGTCCTTCCATCTCATTTCTGTTTGTGGAATGTTAATGAAATTATGACTACTATTCAACTATCTTTGACCTTACCATGGCATCCTGGTTGAAAATAAAGGTTAAGGAGGTTATAGAGGTAGGATTAGCCCACAATATCGTGCATTTCATTTGGAGACTATGCTAAAATAGACTGGATTGGGATTTCTTTGGAGAAAGACATAAAAGAGTGAGAATCAAAAAGCAAAAAAAAAAAAAAAAATGGGAACATAATAGATGGGCTTGTAGTTCAATGATACTCTTGCAAGCAAGAGGAGTGAGATCTAGAGTTCAAGTCTCACCTTTGTCAATTCATAGCTAATCACAAAAATGATAAAAAAATCATGATAGAATAGTGAGAGAAAAAAAATGGTAGCATGTTTAGAGCATCTAAAACAGGGGAGTTTAGGGATTTGCATAAATTTTAATGGACATCAGCTGATAGCATCAATTTGAATTCCAACTTAAATCTTTGAAAGGAAAAGGCATAAAAAGAAACTACACATGCAACACAGAGCTTCTCTGTATTTCACCAGATTATACAAGAGTAGATTGGAAGAAAGCCAAATATTCTAGACAGTAACTTGCTGCAACTGGCAATGACTGAGAAATTTGCACTGGTCATGCCATATGTCCAACAGCAAGTCAAATTCATCGGACATGACTTCTTAACCTTCTTAAGTGATTTAAGAAAAATATCAGAAAAGCAAGCAAAGCAGAACATAGAGAAAAGACACCAAGCAGAAAGCAATACGGAACATAGAAGACAAAGGGGGAAAAAAAGGAAAACAAAACAAGAAAGAGGAAAAATGATTCATGCAAGAGCAAGATTTTGGAGATATAAGTACAACTTATTCATTAAACAAAAAGATATATTTCCACATTTCTAACCTTGTTTAGATAATTCATTTGTGTGATGACACATGTGGCCACAATAAACACAAAGAACCATGTCTCTGGGTAGAGTAATTGGTTGTTTCCTTCAAACGTTAATTTCAGAGCAGTTCCAAGGGCCTTAACACTCATTACCTGCACGTGACATGGAGACAAAACGTATTATAAAAAAAAATAACTACAGGAAGTAGGTTTACTCGGGTTCTTCCAGGAGAAATATTCAAGTAATTGTATTAGCCCAAGCCCCATTACATAAACATGTACCATCAGTGCACTCAGGGAAATTCTTTCCACCTTATGTTGGCCAAGAAACTGCGTAGATAACATTTTTATCAATCACTTCTCTTGAGAAACCTGGTTAAAAATTTACCACAGGAAAGTTCACTCTGCACATATTAAAATTTTGATCATTTAAAAAGTGAATTTCGCAACCATTCAAAGATTGGAGACCTTTTTAACCACAAAATGCACAAAACTCCATCCCCATCAATGCAGAATGGTTTATTAATTTATTAAGTTGTTTTACCTTTGAACACTGATAGAAATGAGAGAAAACTGTATCTAGATTCATAAATTTGGTCTTATAATTAAAAATCAAAGTACCACTGCTGGTTCAGATGATTTACCGAAAGAGAACCCATCAATGAACAGATGCCAGTGAACACCAACACATTCGAGTGCCCGCATTGTGGAACAAAATGAAAGATCAGAATGAAAACCAACACAACCACTGAGGCCACGTAAATCAAAAAGGCTGCAACAGATATTAACATGGTAAGTCAACAAAAGGAACAATTTAAATAAAAGAAAGACATATGCATATGAAGGTGCAAGCTAACCTGGTTGAGTTGCCATACTCCATATTTCCTGAACAGAAGTTATAGGGACCTCCTGTGGTGCATGGATCACGATTACAACAGAACCAGCAATGCACATCACACAACCCAAGATCCCTAGTTGGTGCAACTTCTCATTCAAGATAAACTGAGCCAATACGGCACTATACACCATTAAAAAAGAAGAACGAAAAAAAAAAAAAGACAAGAAATGTGGTTAGGATTTAAGAAGAAATTTTAATATAAAAATTCCAAAAATTTCAGCATGCGATACCAACTTAATAAGAGATTTACCTGACTATAATACTCAATGCACCAAGAGGGGTAACAAGAACTGCTGGAGCAAATGCATATGCAACAAAGTTTGCAACCTCTCCAACAATCACTATATGAGAAACGATACAACAAGAGATATTCTACAAACAATCAGCGAATATTCAGATGGTCATTACTAATCGTAATTCGTGTACTCTAGCCAACTACCATTCCTCAATTTGACTAGAGCAAGAAATCTCAATTAATTCCTTCAGCTACCAAACGAAAAAAGAAATTAACTAAAAATTCAATCTGATTAACGTTAAGCTGACCGATGTAATAACCTCAATTCAAAGATAATATGAATCATTAAAATTCGCAAATAAATCAAAAGAATCCCAATATGCAACCAACTTGTAAATAACAAAAAAGAAAACACCAATTCATTTACATAGCGGATAACAATTTGCAATTCCTACACAAGAAATATATCAAAATTTTCCAAAAGCAACTTACTTGTGATCATGCCCAACCACCATAGTGGCTCTAAGAGATATGAGAACCCACCAACACCTACAAAAATGCAAACCAAACCCAATTCACAAAACCAAAAACCCGTTTCAAAACCAAAAAAAAATAAAAAGAACAGAAATATTTTTACCAGCTCTAACACCAGAAGCTGCAGCAGCTCTTCTAAGGCCTTTCTTTTTAATAATGAAGCTAGCACCAATAAATAGACTTGACAACAAAGCCAAAATGAATCCTTTTAGATTGTCTACAGAGAAACCCATTAGAGGGTTGAATCTTTCTCTTCTTTGTGTTTGTTGATGCTGAAGAAGTTCGTTTTCTTCTCTTCATCTGCCAATCAATCATTGACTGCGTTTGCTTTCCTCATATCGTTACCAATTTGTTAATAGAATATGCTGCTCTGTTTTTCGTTTGCTACTAAACAGGAAAAATGCTATCGTGTTGTTTTCTGTACAGCTAATTTGTGTGTGCGTGACTGGACTGCATATGTTATTTCATTAGTTTTTTTATCTGATTTAATGACAAAAATTTTCCTCAAATTATTGAGTTACGTAAATTTAAGATTTTTATTATCAATTTAATTTATTTAAAATCAAACTATTATTTTCTTCTCAAATATTATCCTTCTTTTGTTATATTTAAAGATTAAAGTATTAATGGTTAACTTGAATACTTAAATGATATCATTTAAACATTTTTTTTAATAAATGACAACAATTATTCTCAAACCATTTAAGTTTGACAATTTAAGCTTTTTGCTACCAATTTAGATTATTTGAACCTTCAACTATTATTTTTTAAATAAATATTATTCTTACTCTTTTATTTGTTGCAGTAAAAATATTAATCATTAACTTATATATTTAAACCTCGTCATTTAAGCATTTTAGTTTTTTATTTTTTCCAAAAGAAATTTAATTTCAAAATAATTGTTAATACTAGTGAATCATCTTCCTAATATGTGACGACATATCATCTTAAGATATTATTAAATCAATTAAATTAATTAAATTAGACAAAGATGATTGAAATTACTTATGAAACTTATGCCTTTCTATAATAACATTTCAGATCTAATTCATGTCCTTTTTTTATTCTTTATTGTAAACTCTTGATTTAATCCATTGCAGCTTCTTTTTTCTCTTTGTTCAGTCCAATTAATTAAGCTAATTTAATAGCATCCTGGGACGACATATTGGATCACATGTCGTTCTTATTAACCATTATGATTATTAAATTAATCTTCTTTCGCAAAAAAAAATTCTTAAATAACATTGTTTGAGCATTCAACTTAACGGTTGATGTTTTAATCATAAAAAATAACAATACAATAACATTTTTCAAAAAAATAATAATTTAAGGTCTAAATAACCCAAATTAATAATAAAGACCTTAAATTTTCATAATTTCCAAAATATTAATAATTTGAGGGTAGTTGTGTCATTAAAATCAAAATACTTAAATGTCATCGTTTAAGCATTCAATTAACAATCAATGTTTTGAACGTAAAAAATAATAGAAAAATAATAACATTTATTTAGAAAATAATAATTTGAAATTTCAAATAATTTAAATGCTATAACCCCAATAATTTGGGTGGTAGTTTTTGTAGTTAAACTATTTTTGTCCTATCGCAATTTTTTTTTTCTAAAGAGAAAAAGGTAAAACAATGTAGAATTTGTCTAAAAAAGAAAGCGATTGGAGGTTGCTCTAGTTAGCTATGGTATTCCGAGGAAAATGGGAACGCTCAGTGATACATACGAGTCTTGTGATGTTATGGAACACTTCTTAGCTGAAGGTTACATGTTAATGACAACATTCTCTTAAGTGTATGATAACATTCGTCTCACGTGTACCATATATGTATATATATATATATGTGGAATGTAGTTTCAAGATATTCAACATTTGTTCTTAAGCTCAAAAATATTTTTAAAATTATCTTAAAAGATTATATAAATCACATTAATTAAGAAAAAAAGTGTTATATATTAATCTTTAAGGAATTGATTTAGTGGTTAAGGAACTCGGCTTTTTAGGTTCAAACCTTAGCGTCAATGTCTTGAAAATTTTATTAAATACTTCTGAATCCATCAAATTAATGTGAGAATTGAAAAAAATAAATAAATAACTAAAAAACTCTATATAGTCGGATAAAATCTGTCATTGTGCATAGCGCTAAAATATTAACACATTTCAACTACTGATGTTGTCTGATTTCTAACTGTAGTTTGTATTACACTGAATGGATTGCTTTTTTGTCAATTACTTTTCAAGCCTTCAATTATGAATATACAGGAAACTATTTATTATTATTTTTTTGGTCGTATTTTTAAGATGACCATCATCATCGGAACTAATGTATTTATAAGAAATTATTTTTAAAATTTGATTTATGCAAATCTGTAAGAAATAAGAGAGCAATTTCAAGGAAATGGAGGGCTTTATCCTTTGCTTACTAATCGGATTCTTTTTAAAAATATTTATATTAATAATAATTGCCCATATTCCAATTGCCAAGTTTATCCACATACGTACTAGGAGGATCATCAATATTTGAGGTTGAGGTGGACATGGAGGCTCTTGAAGAAAGTTTTCTGACCGTAGTCAAATTAAACAACAGATAAGGCCACCTTGCTTGTCATCTACAGCATAAACACTGCAATTACGTGTTCTAGCTTTCTTTCCACTCATCAATAATGCCATAGCGAGAAACATCAGCATTAAATTCGTGACGACGCCATTTCCAAACGGGCCATGTCATTTATTATCACTTATCAGTTTAGAGGTGGAGAACAAAGCATTTTGCATATATATAGCAGCCAGGAGTCTCACCCACTTATAACAAGGCACAGCTTTTCCCGGTCTAAGGCATTGAGAGGAAAAAAAAAAAAAAATCTAATAGTAGCAAATATTTATTGTGTTTTTGGTTTAGAAAATGGCCATAACAGTAGTGCCAACAGTTTTTAGAGTGGTAAGGCTTTTATAATCGTAAAAAAACCCCAAATATAAAGTAGAGTTATTTGATTAAATACGCGGAAGAAAATTGCACTTGTATTGAAATAATTAAAAGAAAATAGAAATATTTTAACTTATATAAGCAATAATTTACATGAAAAAAATTATTTAATATTTTTCTACATGCTTTTTATACATTAAAATACTTAAATTATAAAGTATATACCTTTCATACATTAATATTACCTAAAATTATAAAATATAGCGTAACAGCCACGGCAAAAGAGTTTTAAAACTTTTGTTACGTGTGGACTGTTGAGTCCATATGAACATTATTAAGCGTGGCGTCCATGCGAACCACGTACCGGCCCCACCTCTGGCCCAAACGGGCTTTAGGACATCATGCATTTTGACAAAAAATTAATCAATCACGTGAAAAGAAAAATGTGTACAGAAATGAAATGGTAAATATATAGCAGAGAGACTTGCAGAATCCTACGGACATCAGATTTTGCACCAGGCTTGGTTGAACAGATGTTTACTATTCTTGAGTTGCTTGAAAGGAAGAAAATGCCTACTATTCTATGTTGAATACAGCCATACAAACCAATTAGCAGCCCCCTCAAAAACTGATCGACTTACCAGATTGAAATCACACTTCTCTAAACAGATGAATAACAATTCGAATTCATACCCTCTCACTAACTATATATAAAGGAAAAGAAATCCTCAAAACACAGATAGAAATGGCATATGGCGTCAAAGCAAAGCACCACTGCTACGGAAACAGCATCTCTTAAAAAATGTGGCCGAATAAAGGGCAACTTAAGCAGAGGAAGCAAAGTTGGTGAGGATACCCACGCAGCCATCACAACATGCTTTACTCCATTAGCAAAGCAAAAATCATCCAAAGTTTTCAGTTTTCAGAGTAGTTTCTTTCTGGTCTCCACTTCAGTATATCCTGGCCGCTGCTGATTCATTCTTGTCTTTCACTGATGAATATGAAGCTGAATTTTTCATGAAGGAAGCATGTGTCAAGCATCTGAAAAGGATCAACAATCAGTGCCACGAAGGTGGCAAGAGCTTATGCCGAAAAGATAAAGTCAGAATGTAAAGCTAAAGAAAAAGAAGATTCCTAGGTGATAATCCACTTCATTAAATGACAGAATGCACCCCATTTGTCAGGAGGAACCAACACATGATATAGCACCAATATTCAACTCATCAAGATGGTATTAGAAAAGAATGAAGGCAGGATTCTTTCCCTCTCTCTCTCTGATAGCAACTGTCTACACAGGTTTTTTCAACAGCAGTTGGTTATAGGAAAGACTTGATTCCACAGCTGTTCGCAAACAGCTCCCATACCTATATGTTAGCATCTCCTCACAACTGCCACCCCCTTCTCCTTCCAGCAGGAAGTACAATACAGGAAGATATGTTTTAAATACTACTTCCAAACAGTCCATCTAAGTGTTATAAAGAATGGTAATATGGAGCTTTTCATAAGAAATGAAACCAAAAGTTAATAAAAGCATATGTAAAAGGATCATGTTCCCAGAAAAATTTCACTGACATACCTGCAAGGTAGATGTTTTTCTGCTCAGTAGTTCATCTAACTTGCATTCATTCTGGAAGAAGCCCTCTTTCTCCTTTTGTTCTTGGGCTTCACAGTATCCTTCAAAGTTTTCTCTCCATTTGTTTGCAGTGCAGTTCCAGAGGTATCTGTAGCTAAAATTTCTTGTTTAATATCTTTGGTTGGTTTCTCTGGATCAGTTTTGGGACTATTTTCCGTAATTCCTTCTTGTTCCATATGCTGTGTTGATGTTCCTGCATGTTTCACACACGACACAAATCAATTGATGCATCCTCTCTCTGTGACCCATCACAGAATCACCCAAGTAGACTGCACACATGCAGGAATCAGAAAGGATTGGAATGTGAACCTTCCAATGCATTTGAAAGCTGGATCGCAAGATTTCACCACCACTAATAAGCTATGTTGCATTGGCACACAAAAAAGCTTAAAAAAGTGCACCCAGGTTGCTCTTTGAAAAAAATATACATATTCACATTGCATATATGGGTATTCATTATCCACTATTTCACCCAATCAATGATCAAAGCAGCTATACACAGGTGGAGGGTTTGCGGCCACCAGAAGATCAACCGATTAATCTATCTATGTTGCACCATGTTCTAGGAACAATACTGCTACTATGCTCTCCTACAACCAAATGCCCAGGCATTAAAATTGTATTATTGACTCACAGAAAATGCTACTACTCAAAATAAAGAAGGTTATAACTTTCTAGCCACAGAACAATGGAATAGCAGGAGATCTGCCGTCACCTTGTCAGCTTACTCGTGTAGAACCAAGTAGCCATTTTGTAGCTTTACGAAGAAGAAAATAAGATTTGTTGCTCGGCAAAATTTATTTAAGAGTTGCCTCCCATCCAAAAAAGAACAATTCGAAGTCTGCTTTAAGTTGTCTTTGATGGGGAGAGTTTTGCTTCATATTTTTATACAGTATTATAAATGGAGTGAACTAGGAAGCTTGGCAGGGACAAAATCAGCAAAATCATTTACAAGCAGAAGAAAAGCAAGGTAATTTCTCATACTTCTAATAAAACTGTACAAGTTGCGTACCGCGTGAGGCTAGAGAAGCTTTCAGGGAATCAGGATCAACACCCTTTGGATATGGATCCCTGAGGAGAGCAAAAGGAACATTTGAGTCACTATTTAAAAGTAATAAAAAATCATGCAAAAAATAAGTAAAGAATCATGTTGAAAATTTCTTAAACCAAATAGATTTGAGTTTCCAAAGCACAGAAACGAGAAGAAAGGTCTATAATAATCCTATAGAATTTCTAATTACGCAAATCTAGGTGAGCTTAATAACTAACAAGTGGATTATAGAATTTCTAATTACGACAAATCTAGGTGAGCTTAATAACTAAAAAGTGGATTATAGAATTTCTAATTACGACAAATCTAGGTGAGCTTAATAACTAACAAGTTTGTGAAATGGTTAATTCAGTTCCACAGCTCTTCACTCTCTCGTTTGCAGCAGTCATGATCATACAGATTTGAATCCATTACAAGGAGCCATAAACTAATATTAAAGTATGTAACAGGGGAACTGATGTTATTAAACTGCTTTAGGGGCAAGAGATCCTTCTCAGGTAATCACGTTCATGATCCAGAAAACTTTTCTATTTCCAACAAAATGCACACTCGTTATGCTAAGCTCATGATTATGATTTGAACAATGGATGCACAATCTTCTTTTGGCAGAGAAAGTTTGCACTTCAAAAAAACATTGGAAAGTGCTAGCTCCATACCAGTTTGATGGACCCCCAAGAAAATTCATAGCATTGCCCTCTGCTCGACTTGATCCACCTCTTTCAGATGATTTGATATCACCATCGTTGTCATTACTTCTACTGCTGCAGGTTTCCTCAGATACCAGCTTCAATCTATCCATATGATGCCTTGACAGCTCACTAGCTCCTACCTGCTCAAAAGTTTTATTTTGCTCTTTTACATCATGAGCAGCTATACTAACATTGCCAGCAACAGAAGTAGGATGGCGCTTGATCTTGCGTAGTGCTCTCTCTGTGTTGTGTGCTTCAACCTACATCAATTCACACAATAAAATTCGATTTGGAGCAAAAGACATGATCCCATGGCTACATATTTGTAGAAGCAGCAAATTGACACAAAATATAAAATAATAATAACAATAATGATAAATAAATAGAATAGAATAGATTGCAAAGAGCATGAACATTTGGAATCAAAATAGAAATGGCACCGCAATTTTCAAAAAATTTCTAGAGAAGAAACTCACTGCATTCTTTATCTTCTTTGTTATGGATTCAGCACTCAAGGAAGCAAGTTGCAAACAATGCATAATAACACTCTGTGGCACACCCTCCCCTCCAGCTTTCTGAATTGCACAAATATCACCATTTGCATTAACTGTTACAGTCATTCTTCCACCCATAACAGCCTCCTCACTGTAGGTAGGATCAACCACCTACATAGCACTCATTCAGATTAAATGAACTGGCAGATGAGCTTCTCGAGCTCAACATCAACATGCATAGGGAGTGGACACAAAAGAACTTATAGTATAAATCTGCCCACCATTTTGCCCTCACTGCCGAAAAATGCAAAAGTTATTGCTATAGGGAGATGGTGGACTATCAACGGAAGAGCTTCTCTTTCCTGTCACAATGCCATGGATAACAATCAACTTAACAATACAAATGGCTAAAGTTAGTAAAACATCAAAAAGTCTGACATGTAATTGCCACAACAATACATTAAAGCCTACAGCATCTACTAGGAGAAGAACAAAGTAAGGTGCGGACTTTCTAACGAGGACTTCTGAATCTCCTGCTCAGAGTTACTGGTCCATTTTGTTATGTGGATGAATTCAAGATGTAGATCATGGAAATATGGCCACTTCTGAAGTTTGAAGTGTTCGTCTCTCTGTGACTTTATAGAGACCCTATTAAAGAGTGTTGTGTTAGACTCTTATTCTGAAGGCAAAAGTTGATTTAAAACACAATGCCTGGGGATGACTTCCAAGCAAACAATTGTTCTTAACACCAGAGATGAAAGCTTTCAACTACTTCTAATGAGCCAATGATATTGTTATTTTACGTAGTAAATACACACAGCTGAAATGCATGAGGATGGTGAAAACAGTTCTAGCAAGCACTCCCCAGTCTTACCCTTATTCTAAACAAGACACTTCAATCTTCATTGCCTAATTCAATTTCCTATTTTAGGAACTGCATGGACATTGTGCTCCAACCTTTAAGAGAATAAATTTGGTCCAGCATGGCAACATGAACCACAGTTTCTAGGATTATGATTCTGCTAAGGCCTGTTACTACATTACCTTGCGTGGAACACAATGATTTATACAGCATCAATTATTGGCTGTAAACACCAGGGATGGCACAATAACCAAGAAGGAAACGAAGCTTTTTAACCATCACAGCAGATAAATGCACATTCCTAATCTCTATAATTTATAAAATGACCTTACGTAAAAAGAAACAAAAATTCTTTGCAAACTCTATCCCATACATTATGATGAAACCATTCTCCACTCCCACAACACACTTATTCAATCAATCTAATACATGAGTAATTTTCACCGCTACAGTCAGAATTATAGAATGCATATGGGGTTGGAAGGCACTAATCATCCGAGTTGAGTATAAAGGCAATGAGAATGATGGCTAGACAAAGTAGGATAGTCAACTTAAAAATGTCTTAAGTGTGATATGATAAACAAAATCTGTCCAACAGGTTTTTTATTTGAAGAGTTATCCAAAAAGCACAGAGAAAGATACAGTACAACTCCAATCCGGGTACATTTTACAAGCCAAATTGGTTCTTAAAGATAAAAACTCAAAATTAAGAATATGCTTCCTTGGTTAAAATTCAAGCTTGCATTACAAGTAAATATTTTAAAGTGTTAAATGAGCCAACCTCTGGTGGATGTACTATCACTTCTTGACCATCTTCACCACCTAAAGTGCATTCTGGTCTTCGAAATGTTAAGAGAGCGGCTAAAGCAGCAATGTTGGCAGCATCAACAAGATTTCTGTTTGCACAACAGATAGGAAACTATTAGTCAAAAAATAACTATTTAGCATTAGTTAAAGAAGAAATAAAGAAAACATCTATAGGAGAATTTAATGAAAAGTTTCTATGTAAAATAATTAGCTTAAGTAAAGACGTAAATGGCAAAAAACTAAACAACAACAAAAATAATAGCTTACCCCCCATTATCTAAGATATGAAGGTCAATACGAATGGCCCACACTAACTTTCCAGCAAGAACACAAAGTGATTCTGTATCCACAGCCCTGCTCTCCCTGAAAGGACATTTAAATATTCAAACAAAGTTGAACTATATTATAAAAGGAGTAGTATTCTTCTCAAGGACTATAGTGAGTTTCATAAGCAGTGCTGGTACTTGCTAATAAGGCCCTGACATGGTATCCCTTAAGGGAGAGAAAAGAGCTAAAAAGAAAACAACAATTTACTTTATCCAAAACATTTTGGCATCATTAGTGTCTTATTCAAATATGATTATGAACAAACATATAAACTATGTTTGTTCAAATATAATATTCTTCGGTAAATAAATCATGCTAAAACTGACAGCGAAGAAAAACATCAAGCCAGTAAACATAAGAAATTCTGTTTAAATGGATACAAGCAAAGAGACTAATCACCTTAGACCACGATCTACTATACGGCCAAGCTCCACTGCAGATTCCCCAGGGCGACCTGGCTCAAATGAAGGATCAGCCATTGGAGAGAACTCTGTAAAAATCGAAAGTGACCCTTCGTTCCGTCGGTCTTGATAAGGTTGAACTAATTGACCTGTCACAAAACCCATTACATGAGTCTGTCCTAGCTGCACCTCCGATGACCCATCTTCTCTGCAAATTCACCATAACCAACACACCATTCAATCAATCTCAAACCCAACATATAATAACACTCAACCATAAAACTCTCCAATCTTCAAAAATAAAGACAAACTATGGCAAGACACCAACAATTATGACACATTATCAACTCCTAAAAGAAATCCCATTATTCTTTTCCTCTTGCAGCTCCTATGCATCATTGTAACCAAAATTACAACAACTTTTTATGGTAAAAAAAGGCATAACAATACAGTAAAATGTGTAAAACCAAGAGGAAAGCTTGAAATGTGAAACATAAACTGGAAAAAAAATAATAATGAGCAACTTGCCTGCCAGACTTGATGGTAATTTTACGAAACTCGAGAGGATTGCGACCATCAACTCTAAGGTTTGAAGCCAAAGCAGTCTCTATGAATTTCTTCTCGTTCACTGTTAATCTCCATGTATTCGCTAATCTTCCATCCATTGTATTCTATGCCTTCTCAAATTCTAATATAAAAGTAAACCCAAAAAGAATGAAAACAAAGAAAGAAAGAAAGAAAAACCCAAAAAAGTGAAACAAGGAAAGAACTTTAGCTTCTCTCTCAAGCACTACAACAAACAGTTTGCAGACAAAAACTAATAAAGCTAGCAATGGAAAATCAAGAAATTTTTATAGAGTTAAGAGAAATGGGTTTCGCAAACAAATAACAAAAAATTGAAGCAGAAGAAAAAATAAACGCGTTACTTGGGAAGGTTTCAGTAGAGTTGGAGCAAAGAATTTTCTGAATTTCTACCACACTAAAACCCTAACGTTATTCTAGTCTGCTTCCCAGTTACAAATAGGCGGGCTTGACTAATGGTCCATTGGGCCTTTCAGTTTTGTTGTTCAGATACAGACCGGATTATTGCTTACCATCATTGAAATTAGGAAAAACTAGCAATGGGACTTTAGTTTCCTCTCTTTTTTCTTGCTGTGCTCCGTTTAATCTCATATCATTGTGGATGTTAAATTCGACTCCTCCTCCTTCTTAATACGAACAATTATATCTATTGGTTCAAATAACAAATAAAAACTCCAAAAATCATCCTTATGTTTACATCAATTTCACAAATAAGTTCCTATAAAAAGATTTGGTCAAATTTTATCTTATATTTACAAAATTTAGTGAATTCACACAATTTGATTAAATTGTAAGCTGAATAACAATTAAATTTTAAAAAATGTTTTCAATATTATTACACTTATTCGTGTTACTAGGCCAATTTTAAGAAAAGTATGATTTAAACATATCAAACATATATAAATTGCGTAAAAAAAAATATATATGTCAGATTGATAGATACATGCATTTTTAAGAAGATAGGAAATCAATCGGTAAAGAAACTTTGCCTATACTAGCTAGTTTAGGTTAGAATAAAATAACAAAAATATCATTGTCTTAAAATCATAAAAATATCATCAAATAAATAATATTATGTGAATGTGTGAATAGTATAAAAATAATGAAAACGTTCGTATCTCTTTTGAGATTCTTTATAATCACAGGTTCAAATCTGAATAAAGAAAGCAGGATGCAACTAGCCGGTGGGATGAGAATCAACCTAAAACTTTCTCACTTCTATATGCAGTATTAGATTGTATCCTTTCCCCAGTTAATTTCAAATGATGCTTGGCTGTTGGTTGTTGCTATTGTTGTAGTAGGAAAATTGATATGTGCAATTTAACAAGATAGGGAATTTATACATACAATTTTGTTCTTTATTTAAACACTCATAGTTAATTAGTATCAATTTTCTTTTTCTTTTCATAGTTTTTGTGTTAAAGATCATGCTATGGAGCTATGGTGAACAGAAAATTAAATTGTGTTAACTTGACAAATCAAAAGGAATCCATTGTCATTCGATAGCTCTTCTTCATCTTCACCATCTCTCTCACAGCTTCATTAAATGCCTTCTTTTCACACTCTTCCCCATCGAAACCAAACAAACCACCCTCACTTCCACTTCCAATCTGCCCATGATCTTTCGGTCTAATCACAACAAGTGTGGCTCCTCTCATTATGTACCCAGTTTCTGGCAAATCTAGCACGGGCACATACCACAACTTCATGCTCAAATCAGGCACTCGGCTCCTCTCCGAAGATGATTCTGTCGTCGCCATTGATTTCACTGAACTTCTCATCTCATCAATCTCATCTTTTCCCATAAAAACCCTCCCCTGCTTGCATACGTCACTTGCTATGATATTTTCTAGTACGTGATGTTCTTTCAAAACCAGCTGCTTCAGCAAATAATGCCTTGTTGAAGCAGCAATCAAGCAGCAAATTGTCCACACAACTCGTAACTTCAGTTGATTATCAGTTAAAACTTCTCCATTGCTTTCAGAAAACTTGTCTGATGATAAAGGCTGTATTTTTTTCTGAAAAGATGTAGCGCCAATAATAACAATACTCTTTAGCTCGCTACCAAACCTGGCTTCCCATTTAAGCAATGAATCACTTCCCTCCAATCCTGTTTTGTCACTGTCAGAAGGAAGCTCTATGTGCATAGTTTTAACTTGTTTGAAATGCTTCAAAACTTCTTTTGGTGAACAAGAAGAAACAATTTTTCGGTCTGTAGTAATTGACCTGTGAGCAATAAAATGGAGTAGCGGTTTGGCTATGAATTTACTAAAAAGAATCTTAAAAAGATTCCTTCTTGATGGGTCTTCTGCTTCTGAGTTGCGTTTGGCAGGAGGGATGGAAACAAATACTGTGTCGGCTTCGAAGACGAGAGAAGCGAAACGCTTGGAGACCGAGATGCACTGAGTGAGAGATCTAGCATCACATACTTTGTTGAAGATAACGAGGAGAAGAGCATCAGGTAGGCGATCAAAGCAATCTTTCTCCATGGAACTCATGGAGTTGGTATTAGAGAAACGTTTCTGATGTTGTGGAGATTGAGGTGAGGAGATGAGAGGATATTTAGAGGGATTGAAAGGAGAAGAGGAAGTCCATTTTTGACCAATGATTTGAACAGGATTCCGAGTAAGCCAAACTTTCTGACTTTTGGAAAGAAAATTCAAGATGGTTTGACTTGCTTTTTTAATTCGATCTCTTACAACTTAGGCTAAGAGAGTTGACCAAGAATAACTTAATTGGTGTTTCAATTTTTTGGTTTGGGGAGTTAGATGGATAGAAAACACTTGGGCTATTAATTGTCCAAAGGAGATGTGACGCATTGCTTCCCGGCCATGACCAGAAAATAGGCAGAAATCATGTCATGCTAGCCAGTAAACCGCTTTCCAAATATAGTTTACCTAATTTTTTTTATTTTTTTTATGATTTCCATATAATTGTCCTTCATTAGATTAATATTTATTTATAAGCACGAAACGTGGAGAGCGTATATTATTAGAGTTTAAAATGTTTTTGTTTGGTAATTTTATAGCTTTATTCTCCAATAATCTTTTAAATATTTCAACGCCAAGATTATCTTATAGTTTTTGAAATTGATTTTGAAATTTTTCTGTGAAACATTTTTTGGAACTAGGTTTTATTGGTTTTTTTTTTCCTCTATTATGGAGAATATGTGATGTTTTATTTTTTACATTGATGATATATAGTGTGTTTTATGGTAATTTTTTAATATATATATATATATATATATATATATTAGCATTAATTTTATATTTAGTTTTTCTTGTACTTTTTAAGATTAAGTAATGTCAATGCTATCGAGTTTAAAATGTTTTTGTTTAATAATTTTATAGCTTTTTTCTTCTATAATCTCTTAAATATTTCAGTGCGACGATTATATTACAGTTTTTTAAATTGATATGAAGTTTTTTGTGAAGCATTTATTTTTTGCGTTGATGATATATATTGTGTTTTATGGTAATTTTTTTAATATATATATTAGTAATAAATTTATATTTAGTTTTTCTTGTACTTTTTAAGATTGAGATATGTCAATGTTATCGAGTTTCTTGAATCATATTTATGATTTCTATTCGTATGTATATTTCATTTGTTCTTTACGCAATTTTTGGCAGGTGGTGGTATGAGGTTTAACATCCAAGAGAAGCCCTTACTTTTTCAATTCATATTCTTTTGTTTTATTCCAAATTTACATTTCTACTTTGATGTTGTAACAAGATTACTGAATTCCAGGGTGATTCAGAACGTGTAGTCTACAATTTTAAAGACTTTCAAGTTTTAATCACGAGAGGCAATTAGCAGCAGCTGCTTTCTGGTGTATTTTGCGAAGATAAAACGGTTCACGTCATAGGGCTTCCAAGGAGAATTACCTGCCACAGACAGCCATTTGACAATTGACAACATTAACTGAATCTTGTTTCTTATCTCTCTTTCTTTCTTTCTTTCTTTCTTTCTTTTTTCTTTTCTTTTTAATGGCCTGCAACGATATCTGAACCTGATCCTTGTTGAATGCAGGAATTGATGGCTAAGTTAGAGCATGCCAATCAAAAAGTGGCCTTCACCAGTGAAATGCCATCCACTCCAAAAGCCCATATTGGAAACCAGAAAAAGTCCCGGAAACCAGACCTTAACTGCACTCTGACCAATCCCAATATCAGACAAAATTTTGGTTAACTAGGCATATCTGATGCCGTGAGAGTTGAGAGTTATTGCAATACGGGAATCACAGACCATTCCCAAAGTGAGTGGAAGTGGGAAGACTGAGAACTTGCGGACCAGCCTCAATCGAGACTCTATGGCTATGTGATACAGCCTCCTCGGCATCCACGAAACTCCATACATGGCTACCATTACATGGCCTAGGTTTCACTGCTACGTTTGTAGATAAACATCTATGCTTTGTTTGATATACAATGACAGCTCTTACAACCACCATATATGAAACAATTGAATTCCAACTAGTGCTAATCTAATTCTTATCTGCATCAGAAGTACCTGTCTTGTTGATGAATTATTAGACAAGACATTAAATGTTCAAATGTCCTACAAAGAAAAGAAAACTACTAGATTTGAAGATGATTCAGATACATGATATGGTAAGAAGCAAAGATCTACATAAAGAGAGCTTGGGAGCCTCAAAATAGTACAAGAACAGGAATGAAAACACTCATGTTTTAGAGTTTCTGGAAGGGACTAACAGAAAAAGAATAATTACATTGATGATATTTGAATCAAACCCTGGAAGGGATCAGAGGGATATTGTTCTGCAGGTAAGCACAAGCAGCTGCTACTCCACTCCCCAACTTTATTGGGTAACCCACATCCTTGAGTATCATCTCCACTCCAGCAAGGCAGCCCAACAATTGCAACTGAGAAAAGAAGAAAAAGAATGAGGCAGTTCAATCATTAAATGCTTTAACAGGAAACAATAAGGAGGGAAAACATTACTGAAAATGCTTCGACAGATGATGCTGCACAGGAAGACAGTGAGGGTCTGATTCAGGAATCAGGACCCATTTGGCAGAGTTATGAAAGTCTTACACTAACAGGCTAACATGACTAATAATTAAGATTCGATTTCTCTCTCACTTTTTCATAGTTATGAAAACTAAAAGTTGCAGTAGTTGAAAATTTTTTTCTGGAAACTACAGCTAGTTAATCCATTATATTGTGATCAGAGTTCAAAAGACTCGAGAGTTTAAGAGAGATCCAAAGAAGCATTAAAGTTTAAACAGTAAAAGGTTTTAAATCTTTACTTTGGCTCTAAATGCCATGAGACCATTGAGATGCCATTATGACTCTTAAGAATCTGAGTTCTTAGACATTCCAAATCAGTTTCCGTGTCACAATTACCAGGTCGATAGGCACCAATTGTGACCTCATACTGTTAATTTTATTGTTTTTTCCCCCTTGATGCATGACTAATGAATCCATCCACACAGGCAAATTGTTCATGATTCTTTAATACAATTTGAAGGACAGTTCTTTTATTTTATTATTTATTTTTGTGCATTATTTGTGTGCTACTGTCAGCACTCAGCAGTGTCTTCATGTACTCAAATATCCTTCTTAGATTTATTCTTAAAATGGTCTTTCTGATTGATGTTTAATGAATCAGTACATGCGCATGTTAAAGGATATGAGAAATGAAGGTTACCTCATTCAAGTTGCCAAGATGCCCTATTCTGAAAACCTTGCCAGCTACTTTGTTAAGACCCAAACCTAAGCTTAAGTTGTATCTTTTCCATGCCCTCCTAACAATTTCTGCACTATCAATGTATGGGGGAACGACTACTGCAGTCACCGTGTCACTGAACCATTCCTCCTTCTGAGTACAGTTCTTCAAGCCCCATGCCTCCACAGCAAGCCTACAATTAAGATTTAAAGAGTTATGTATTATGCATAATTCATACAATACAATAATTTATATAACTTTGTGAAATAATCGAAAGGAAAACATAGAAGAAAAAACCTTGTTGCTTTTCCTAGACGAGCATGCCTTGCAATCACATTGTCAAGCTCTTCTTCGAAAACGAGATCCAGTGCTGCTCTAAGTCCATACAACAATTGAATGGAAGGGGTGTACGGCCAAATTGTTCCAAGCTTGTAGAACTTCAAATAGTCCTTCCAGTCAAAGAAGACTCTAAACGACTTAGCAGTTTTAGATGCCTCAATAGCTTTGGGGCTTGCACACACGATACCCATCCCAGTAGGAAGAGAAAGAGCCTTTTGAGAGCCAGTTAAAGCCACATCAACTCCCCATTCATCCATACGGAAATCAAGGGCACAAATGGAGGACACTCCATCAACAAGTAAGAGAGCTGGATGCCTGTAGTCATCTGAGGATCATTGAAAAGATGAGATCCATCTTACTCAATCGAAATTACAGTTACACGTTGAAAGAAATGGATTATGATATCCTAAAGTAACAGAATCGGAGAAGAGTTGTGCATTGACACAACTTTAAGTGGTTTTTTAAAGCAGGCACAAAAGCTAATAAAACAAGCCAAACAAATAGAAATGATCATTTTGAATATGTTAGTCATATGGGTGAGGAACAAGAACATTTTCCATGCAATTTGCACTGCATAAGTTCATCTTCCACCCTACAAGAATCCAGCACAAACGTCATGTCTCACTCAACCATTTTAGGCTCTACTAATTTATGAATGCTATTCAAAACTTTTCATCCAAAATGACATGGAAAATGTTAAGAAATGCTGAGTCCAACCTATCAGCAAAGTAAAAAATGCAGTTGACCTATATTTTATTGAAGCACTATTAGAGATAGGTTGACCCGTTGAAGAACGTATCCTGTGTTGAAACATGAAATGATTTGTGAGCCCAAGAACATTGAGGAGGACTACTATAGCACATATCCAAGCTGTGATCTTCTTTCAGGTACTTGGAGACTGTATAACTTCTCACATATTCTTTTTCTTTAATGAAAATGGTGCTAAAACTTTTGAATGTATGATCTTCACAGATCTTCTACACAACAGAAAAATATTAGAAAGATAGATTGCTGCATCACCCGAGATGACTTGCAGAAGCATTAGAATAAATTGCTCTCTGACTTGCAGAAGCATTAGAATAAACTGCTCTGTAAGAGGTACTATTTTGCACAATGAATAAACTTGGGGGGAACATACATGAAGCTTGGAGGTCAACATACAAGTGGGTTGCCACTTTCAAGTTTCAACTAAAACTCTCAAGTCACTAAGGACCTTTCTCCATATCTAGGAGCCTCAGTCGGTCTCCTTGCAACTTATGTAGGTTTAGCTCACATGTTCCGAATTCAGACAAGCATAAAGGCCAATAGCAGGTATAGGATTAGATGCTTATGTCTATTCATATTTAAGCTAGCCTATGTTGCAAAAGATCCTTGATTTCACCTTAGAAACATCCAAGCAAGCAATAATAATGATTTAAGGACTTTTAAAATACAGAGGGAGTCATAGACGAAGGCATATATACATACCGAGTATTTTTCTAACTTTAGCCAAATTGTTGGTAACTCCAGTTGCAGTCTCATTGTGAACAATGCAAACAGCCTTGATAGTGTGTGCAGTATCTTCTGCTAGTTTTGATGCCAGGATGTCAAGGTTGGCACCTTGACCCCAGTCACTTTCAACGACATCAACATTGAAACCAAGGCGTTGTTGCTGATCAATCCAAAGCAAACTGAATTGGCCAATCAGGAAAGATACAGTCCGATCTCCAGGAGACAACGTGTTGGTAAGTGCACTCTCCCATGCACCAGTGCCTGAAACAAATAGCAGTGATCAACTAACACAAACTAAGATTACCTCAAATACAAATAAATAAGTGCCCATTATTTCATTCCTTCAATTAGATGGCAGAAGTTAGGAAAAACTTTCAAAATTTTTAACTGTGATCATGTAATCTACGACAACAAGAATCCAAGAAATTTGAAGCATTTCTATGTATTTGGATTTGTTCAGCAGAGGAATGATAATCATTTTAGAATTTAAGACTTCGTCAGATGACTGCTACAACAGTACCTGTTGTTGGGATGAGAAAAGGTGTTCCTGAGGTAGTCTTGAAAATCTTCTTCACATCCTCAAGAAGAGTTTTTGTCAAGGCTGGAACTGCAGGAGAACGGTAATCCTCATTGTTCCTATTCATTGCCCGAAGGACTGGTTCCGGAATATTAACCGGTCCTGGAACAAATAGATGATTCCTTCCTGGTCCATAAACGTAGTCCATCTTTGCCCCTAATTAAGAACATCACCAACAAATTATTTCAACAAACTCTGGATGGGTCACTATGTCAAAACAACTTGGTTAGAAATTTAAAATAAAGAAACCAAGGTTCGTTCCCTCATCAAACAACTCATATATATTTATGCACTAAACTGGATTTGTAAATTAGGAAAAAACTATTTGTTCAACTGCACTTTCTTTGCATTTTAGTGTCAAATAAATTAAAAGTTAAGAAATCAAGCTGAATTTTCATTTTGTGCTGCTTCATTTATAAAATTCATGCAGTACTGTTGGATTCAAAATAAGCATAACCAACTACATACAATTAGAGCAAATTTAGTCTATGCTGGAACGTACGAAAATTTGTACTGCTCAATGAAAGAGAACCAAATAATTTTGGGGTTGCTTTTTTTATGCTTTTGGCTTGGTGATAGAAACAGTATCTAACAATACACCTAAAACACAAATTTGATTTTTCTTTATCTCAAAAGCGTTTTGCTGATACACTTAGCCATAAAAATCTGATTAGAACTAGTTTGAGCAGGTATATAATCTAGTCAAATGATAGCATTAGCAGCAAAACAAACATTCATCGTCGAAAACAAGGAGCTAGCTAGTTAAATGTATTAGTTTGTAAGAAGCAAATAAAAATTTTTGAGACTAGAAAACGTTAGAAGCAAAAGAGATAAAGCAAGCTACCATGAAGGAAAAACAGACTCTTTCAGGTTTCTTGCCTTTCACTCTGACTCTTGCAGGATTTAGAATTTCTTTCCTTTTTCTTTCAACATATAAACAAACTTAAGGTTCTTCCAAAAACATTTGGACACTAATACTCCCAAGTAGAATTTTTTGAAGTTTAAACCACTCGGCCTTGGGACATCAGCCTAATATAAAATGATATGCATTCTATCGGTTGCTGATTTTCTTTTTTTTTTTTAAAAAAAAAAATCAATCTTTAAGCAAACCGACTCTTCATATAGTTTTTCAGCATCCATGAATACATGTAATAAAAATTTCTTTAAACAGAGAGCAATACATCAATATCAGGAATTACCTGACTGTGGTGACTTTTGATCAAAAAGTAGCAGAGAAGTGTGTCTCTGCCTCTTCTCTTTTTTGGGCAGAGTGTTGAGGGGTTGAGTGCCTGTAGTAAAGAGCCCAGGAGGAGAATTCGGTTTAATAAGAGGGCGGGAGAGCCAATCAGTGTCCCATGTGGGGTCCTCCTCCCAGTTACGTGGCAGATAAGAGTGAACCTATTGGTGTCCTGCGGCTAAGAATGACTGGCATGGCCCGCATTTCTTTGGCGTGCATTGGATTTCCGCCAACACCTAATATTTTCTGTGTAGAGTTTTTTGTTTTCCTCTTACTTGCATCTTTGTCCCTGTCGTTTGCCATCTTTCACTTCTACCTTTCAAAGTATTTGCTCATGCGAAGTGAAATTGTTGGAATTAAATGTTCAAAAAAGAATTATTTCAATCATCATCTTCTCGTCATTTACTCTATTTTCTTGTTTAATTTCTTCTTTAAGTAGCAGTTGTTTTTGCTGTGTTATTATGATAAGGGCATAAAGGAAACATATTTCTTAAATTGGTGGGAGACAAAACAAATTGTAAGCCATCAGGGACTAAACAAAATCAATGGTTTATCAACTCTTTTTTTTTTCTTTTTCTTTTTCCCCGAAACTAAAATAAAAGAAGAATACTTAACCTTATTTTGGCACCACATGCAGGGCTTTTGGAAGAAGGTAGTATGAGGTTGAGAAAGCAATGCGAAAGATAATGTGATAAAGGGCTATCAACCACACCCCTCTCGTGGGAATTAAGACCACACAGCACTTTTTAATCTTGTTTCTCTCTACTTCCTTTTCATAATTTCTCTCTCCCCTATTTTGCTACAGTTCTTGAGATGGGTAGGACATAGTGGAGCTCACCATTTTTTGTATTTTATTTATTTATTTATTTTGTGATTTCTTACACCTTTTGACGTCTATCATCAACGATATAACTTGGTGGCGTTATCTTGGTCTCTCATGCCTTGTACAAATATCTATCCACAAAAGGTGGGAATAAGTTACTTCAAATTTAAAGCGCCAAAAAATAAAAATAACAAAAACATTCAGCAATTCATACTCCTTCATGATTAGCACTACTCCTAGTAACTGTTACTGTCCTCCAAACATTAACTCTTTTTTTAACAAGTTTTTGGGATTAATTTCAAACCGCTGCTAACATGAAAACAAAACCAGCCTGCACTAGCAGGAAGCAAACCATCTGCTTTCAGCCAAGTAAACGACTAGATGTTTAATGATATCAGATTATCACTTCTTCCTTTTGATGGGAGATTCATGGAGCTTTGGGAAAAGTATAAGAAGCCATAAGAAAATGAGTGAGAGACTATTTCATTGCCCCATACAAACTCCTCAAGCAATTAAATGGACACACAACACACTCACGAGAATATATAGACCCAGGCTAGGGGTTTAATATACAGGAACATGAGAAAACTAAAAACCTTAGAACATCTATAGCCCTTTGCAGAAGTATAATCAACGGTATGGATTATGGAAGGGTGGGGCACTTCCAGTCATAATCGTTACATAGCAGATTATAGATCATCATATGCCTACCACAAAGAAATATTGCAGTTATCAACATTCCACGTTTCTAATATAAAAACACTCCAAATTCCACACCGTTAAAACTAGTCAAGTTGATAAAAAAAAACATATATATATATATATTTAGCATTTGCAGAATAGCATCGTTAATTCATACAGAACTTCACCAGGAAGATGTGGAAGGTGAGGTGACAACAGCACCACAAATATTTGCTTACAGCTTTGGTAGAAGTGTAGAGGTGATTCACAGCAGCTTTCAGTTTGACCGTTGATTCATAGCTGAAGCAGATTCAATTTTCTGCATTATAAAGGTGAGGGCACACATACATCTTAATACTTCACATTGACAAAGAAATAACTCACCACATCAAATAGATGAAAGCAAATAATTAAAATAATAATAATAATAAATTAGACATCATCATGACACTACCTACTGTATCACTTCGAGTAGAGCTGAATCAGTGTCAAAACAGATAACTATTATACCACATCCAGATTCCAGAGGCAAAGCTAAACCGACCAGAAGCCAAGAACAGAACACAACAGTTGACATATTGCCAAGTTTTATTAGCGTCTAAAAGAACAGTACGGTTCAGAATAATTAAAAACCAAAACTGTGAAGGTAGAACGGAATTAAAATTATTCAAAACTGATAACGTACACTTCTCACAGGGCATAATACATGTAAGATGTTCCGCTCATTTGTGTATATTTTAAATTGAATGAAATTCTAATATTTCTTTCCCTAACTCTTCATTATATACGTAAAACAAATTATCCAATTCATTTCCTAGCAAACAAAAATTGTAGCAAGACCACATACATCTTGCTCATGTTAATTGATTTTGGCCGTTCCCCCAGTCACCTTTTGTACAATTATGCAAATTCCTTTCCAATGGATATTTCAGATCAGCCAGAAAGAAACCAAATAGGAATTGGCACCTTATTACTGTGATGTTGAAAAGAATTCCACAGTATAGCCAATGACTGAAGCCGTGATGGACCAGGGGAAAGCCACGGGCTGATGCCTTTAATCAGTTGCTCTCCTTCCCTTGAGCACTAAGACTACTTTATACCTGATGTAAAATTTTGTTTTGGAGGAAAACCAGGTTGACGCACTCGATGAGGTCTGTCAATAAAAGGCCTATTATCTGGTGGTCCTGCCCCAAGAATCCCCAATGAGTTAGGATCAGATAAACGGGTACCATTACTCATTGGTCTTTGTAAGGGGGTTGAAATTGGGGTTGAATATCAGCTTCAGCTCTTCTACGTCGTTTCCATGCTTCAAATTTCCCAGCATCATGACCTCTGTTTATTGGTTGAGACATTGGATAGGCAGCTGCATTTTTATAGCCTCTTTGCCTCTCAAAATTACGAGAAAGGGGAGGAAAATTGTTGGAATCACCATCTTTGTCAACAGAACAATATGCAGTGCCATTGGCATGAGAGGGTCCAATGCCCGCATCTTCTTCCTGCTCCTGTTTAAGTTTTGAATAAATCTGACGAAGTTTCTCACCAGATAAATTTGAAAAAGTAGAAACATAATTCCATAATCGTGTCATCATCCCTGAGAAGACATTGATTTAAAAGAAAATAAGGGGCAGAGAACACCAAAAGTAAATAAAAAGGCAAAATAACTAGGGAATATATAGGACAGAAAAACACATACTATCTTGTTTATAACGCTCTTCCTCGTATTCTAAGACAATCTGGTCTATTTTCCGTCCAATGAGTTGTAAATAGTTCCGAATTTTCGAAAGCACCTGCAAGCAAAGGTTGAACATAAACTTCTAGCATTAAAAAAAAAAAAAAAAAAAGGCACTGAACAATGGACTATCAGAACAAAAGATGCTGTACTTTGTCCTTCGGAAGGTCAGCACTGGTAGTCTGCAGCTTGTTAAGGCGTTTCAGAGTTTTAATTTCATCAACCATGACTTCTTCGCACCATTCCATCCACTTAACTTCCTTAAACTGCTCACATAACTCCTCATTGTCTGACATCTCACCCTCCTCTTTTACTAACTGTTCAACTCTCTGGGGTCTCTGAGGCCTGTTCTTTTTCGTTTGTACACTAAACATTACAGACACAGGAGGCTTTACTTTCTTGTCCCTGGCCCGAGAAACAGAGATGTTCGGAAGATTCTCTCCCCCTTCTTGGAAGCCTTCCGACCCCCTTTAGCATTTGCATTCTTTCCACCAATAGCTGCAAGTTCCTGATTGAAAAGGAAAGTGCAAGTTATCAGCGCATAAAATCCACCACGCTTCAATGCAAATTATCAGTACATAAAATCCACTGCTCTTCCAAATTAGATATACAACAGAACCATAAGAAACAATTAAAAACGAGCAAGCACTTATGGAATTACTGCCATCTGATACAAGCATACTGTAATCAACGGATAATGAAACTTCAAGTCTAAAGCTCAAAAAATTTTGTCCGTCAAACCGGGAAGCTTGCTAGATTAATATACTCGTGTCTGCTGCAGCAATTGTTTATATGGCAACCTTGACTTTAACAATATACATAGCAAACAAGTATAATGGGAAACAAACCTTTGCAAGGGTGACACTGCATAAGACTTGAGCTTGCCCAATTTAGGCTGTTAAACTAGGAAGCTAGCTAGATTAATATACTTGAGTGTGCTATGGCAAAAGTTTAAATGGTAACTGGAGTTTAATAACATACACATAGCAAACAAGCATCATGGCGACAAAACTATGCAAAGGCGACAGCAAGAGAATGGATGAAAGCATAAAGAAGCCAGCTCCAGTTTTGGCTTTTCCTGCTTTCCAAGTCATAGCTTACCATCTCCAGAAGTGCATTGGCACGGTCTTTCAAATTTGGAGCACGTGGTAGAAAGGTCTCGTGGTGCTGGAGTTCTGCTGGAGCAATCTTCTTTGAAAGGCCAAGCCTTTCATCTAACCGTATCTTCTCCCAATTGCCAAATCCATGGTAGTGTATTCCCAGAAGCAATCTTGCATCATCAACTAAGGAAAAAGGCATAATCAATCAGATAGAGAAAACAAGTACATCATTATCCTGTAAGGTAATAATACATAAGATAGGGAACAACATACTCTGATTCCAGCCACATCCTTTCGACCAGTTTGAAGGCTTAAGGTACATCAACACTCGAAATTGTGCAATGGGATTTTCATAACGACTAATCCGCTTTGCTAGTAGCTGAAGTTCTTGCACACGGCTCAATAGATCATTTGCCTTCACAGGGACACCAAAAAAATCCAACAAAGGGCCCTGAAGGAAATCCCAATTGAAATTGTTGGATCAGAAAAGGTTATTATGGTATTCAACCACAAACAGAGGAGATGCAGCACAAACGAACAGCATGCATAGACAGAATAACAAACCTTTGGCTCCAGATTTCCAACTTCAACTGCTTCTTTGCAACCATCAACCAAAGAATAAAAAGCTCCCTTTGTGATTCAGGTGGAGCTGCAGCCACTGTTCCACCAACCTCCTCAGCTATCAAGTCTATTTGGTTCAAGTTCCCAAACTTAATCACCTAATTCAAACAAAAATAAGAGTGAAGAGAGAATTCAGGCTTTAACAAAGCAAAGCAAGCAGTAACAGCATTTAATTGAAAAAAAAATGAAAAAGGATTTATCAAGGAATCTGAAAACTAATGATTTTTACTAAACATTTCCAATAAGAGATAAGATCTAGATATACAAAGTTCTAGATTGTCTAGAAAGAAGGATTTGTTTTCACTTTTAACAATCTCAAAAATTCAAAGATAAATTAGCATCATACCGCACGAGAAAAACGTAAAGCATCTCTCTTAGGCAGATTTCCATGAGACCATTCTCTCACTTGGGCAGATGCTCCCTCAATCATTGGTGCTAAGGGGGCAGAGAAATCAGCTTTGCGACGCTTATGCACTCTCTCCTGTGGTTCTGGTGGTTCAGAACCTTTCTTTTTCCGTTTGTTACTTCTCTCAGGTTGATTATCCTCAGCATAACTCTTAGTATTTCTTGCAGCCCGAGGAGCTAAAGCATCCTAAAGGGAGAAAACAGATATTACTCGAATAAAAATATGATAATTACAAAAGAAATTCACTAGTTATATTCAAAGAACATGTCAAAAGTCAAATCTAAAAAATCTTAAATCAAATTCAACAAAAGAGATACATACTTCAGCTTCAGCTACAGCATCTGGTTTAATCCAACGACTCCAGAAACTCCCATCATCTTCGGCGCTACAAAAATTTGCAACCTGGATATAATCCAAGAATAAAATTAATCAACAAACTTGGTTGTGAAGGCATCAATAAATATGACAAATGACAAAGCATCCCTATGCCAACCGCACACACGCAACACCCCTGAGTCTCCATACATGATTTGGTAGGCGCTTGCTTTTACTCTTGTTAGGAAGGAGAGAGGGGGGGGGGGGGGGTGATTTGTCTTTTTCTGCATTTTCTCTCTTCCTTGAACTTATAGCCCATCATTTTCTTTTTCCCATAAACCTACTTAAGGGTCCCAATAATACACACTTAAATTACTTTAATTCAAAATTACTTCGACAATAGAGCCCATGACAATTTTATAAAATCATCAAACAGCATAATCATTTAAGATTTTACACCATTAAAAACTACCCTAATGTAAATGCAGCAGCGGCCTGAATATCTTCAAATAGCATAATCATTCAAGATTTGACACCATTAAAAACTAACCTAATGTAGATGCAGCAGCAGCCTGGATATAATTAAAAAAAAAGTACAGAAATAAGTGGCAGAATTCAAACTTAAAAATTAATGAGTTATTTACTTGCCTTAAAAGCACCTAACAATTCGTTCCCTTGCTCTCCTTCAGCTTCCTTCTCTTCAACTTTCTCTGCTCTTTCAAGAATTTCATCAATATCCATGCTTAAGAGTCTTTTCTTGCTTTCTTCATCATTTCTGTCCTCTTTAAAAAGTTCCTCAGCCCCAAATCTCAAAATTGCTGAGAGCTCATTCTGCAATCAAGAAAGGCAAAAAAGATTGTAAATGCAATAGTTCCAAGGGACAATAATACAGCAACTAACAGAATATTAGAATACTATATAATCCTTACAAACGAGAATTCAGCCTACAATTGAATACCCATATTTAGGCTTAGAAATATAGAATAACACCAAGATAAAAATGAATTATGGTTTGATTGCGTTCTTACTTTGTCAAAATGACCCCCTTTTTTTGCTTCTTTCTTTTCCAATCTACCCTCTGCGTTTAGTTTTTGGATCACCAAATGATCAAGAACCTATAAAGAACACATGTCACACAAAAGACATAAAATACTTGGGTTAAATACTATTAGACAACGTCACAGAATGTTAACATATTAAATGTGAGTATTATGTGTATATAATGCAAATGATCATGACTGTTAGGATGAAAGAAACGAAAAGCACTGATAGACATCAACTTCAAGAAACTACCATCTTTTTCTTGGCTCTCTCTAGGATATCTTCCTCAACACTTTTGCTTGTCACAAATCTATAGATGTTAACAACATCTTGCTGCCCAATTCTATGAGCTCTACTCATTGCCTGATACATCATCAAACAAATAAGCTAAGCAACATGTGTTTCCTCTAAACTAAATAATTCAATTGGTTGAATCGAAGATGGATGATGTAGGAGAGAGACCAAAAAATACATGGAATGAAACAAGTTTGTTCGTTCTGCTTAAAACCTGTAGATCATTTTGGGGATTCCAGTCTGAATCAAATATTATAACTGTGTCAGCAGTTGCAAGATTGATGCCTAAGCCGCCAGCCCGAGTTGAAAGAAGGAAGCAGAAATCATCACTGCCAGGTGCATTGAAATGGTCCATTGCCTGCTGACGCAATTCAGCCTTTGTGCTACCATCAAGTCTTTGAAATTGGAACCCTTTGAGTGACATGTATTGAGCTATTATATCCAACATTCTGACCATCTGCAGCAGTTGACCAATGCCACAATTCATTTGTCATTTGATATGCTTGTGATACTTTTAAGCTAAACTAAGTTAATTTAGACCATATATCCAAGACTAAGTTTCTCAGAAGGATAATAGACAAAATTGAAAGCAATTTGACAATAATCATCTACCACACATCAAGTTATCATCATAACATGCTGCTAAAACTTCAGCAAAGTGTCGGTTGAGGTAAGTACTTGGTACTTGTTTTAAATTGTGAGATATAATGGAATTTTAGAAGTGGAAATGAAGATGCACAAAGGAAGTTAAGCATCAGACGTTCCCGAGTAGAACACCCAGGTACTTGGAAAATGCCTAAGCAATTGCATACATCCACTATACAAAGGTTGAGGTCCATATGCAATATCTGTTCCCTCCTCTACCAATTTATCCAAATTTAACTAAATAGACAAAATTTACCAAGAAAATGCATGACACTAACCATTGTTTACCCTCATGACATTTATCAGCTTATCCACATTTCACTAGGAGGCTGAACCAGAATGGAAGAGATCATAATATCATTTATCACTTACGAGGCATACTAAATAATCTACATTCAGCAATTATATCCAAGGAGCATAACAACAATGGTTCTGAAACAAACCTGGGAAAAAATAAGGACACGATGTTTTGTCTCGTGCAATTTGACAAGTAGTTTGTCGAGTATAACTAGCTTTCCACTGCTTAAAATAATCCTCTCCAGTTTGCTGCTATCATTGATAGTGATGTCCCCACCATAACCATGATCCGCACTTTCAAATAGGAAGGGATGGTTGCAGCATTTCTTCAACTCTACCACAATATTCAGAAGTGAAACCTGAAAACACAAAACAACTAATATTATCAGTTTTCAACACAATAAAAAAAGACATAACTTCCGTCAGTTCTAATCCATAAAAGCAATGCCTCTGTCAACTTTTCACCCCCAAAAACTAGAACATCATAAAAAATGTTTGACTTGTAATTCTAGTGATGTCACCAAGACCAGTAAAGATACCTTCCAAGCCTAAATTTCTAATAGATAATATTCATAATTTCATCATGGATACATACTAACCTGATTCCCACGAACTCCTTTGTTCAGGTCATGGAAGTTACGTTCCAAAATCCATTTATAGTATCTAGCACATGCAAAACGCACAAATTACAAAAGCTTTCAAGAAACAATCCAGAATAAAATCACTTTATCACAAATGGAAAACGTCACTCACTGTTTCTGGAGGGGAGACATTTCAACCCTCAGAATGCGCTCTATTTTTGGAGGCAAGGATTTCTCCACGTCCTTGATAACTCTTCTGAGAATGTGAGGCCTCAATTCCATGTGAAGATTAGCAAGCTACAAAGAAAAGCCATAGAAACTTAAATTAGCTAAGTCAAAAACAATGTGTGTGTGCCAACTGTGGAAAAATGACAGTGTATTGTACCTCATTTTCATTAAATGAGCTAAGATTTTTATAATTGTGAACAAAATCATCCTTACTCCTGAACTTGTCAGGATCCAGGAAATGAAGCAGAGCCCTGGCATATTTTAAGAAAAAACAAAAATCAATTAAACCAGGCAAACAAGAGAGATCTGCAGCAACTGAGAGAGGAAAAAGAAAAAAAAAATCGACAATGAACTTTCTTTGAACAAAACAAAGCAACGAAATTGCTCTCGTGTAATGCTGGCCTGCAGGCCATTATAAACAATCAGCAGAACCAACATATCAATCACCTCCTAAAGAACTCCAATTTCAAAACATGAGCAAAAACAGATTTCAACAACATAAAAAATATCATAATTAGTATCATTACTTCTCCCCAGACAAAGGGTTCTTAGTTCAGGCATGTTTATGATATGCCAAAATGAAATGTTAAATGAAAGAAAATACCAAAACAAGTGAATAGAACATGTGAATGCACTAGCAGCTCTTACCTCAAGAGGAAGTAAAATAAAGATTTTATTAAAAAAGACAGTCTATGCTATAAACAGTTTCCTAGACTTTAAGTTATCATATCTGGGGGCAAATTTGGCAAATAAAATAACTCCTGAAGTTTGAATACCAGAATAATGATAGTAAGAGGAAATAAATAAATACCATAGCTCTTCCACACTGTTCTGTAATGGAGTGCCAGTAATTAGCAACTTGTTCTTGGTGCTAAATTCCTGTAGGGAAAGAAAATGAATTATCCTAATAAAAACCAAATGAACCAACCACAGCATACATACAAATACTGAACAGCAAAATTAATTGGAAAATGCCATACCAAAAGTGTTGTGTACAACTGCGCTTCACTGTTCTTTAACCTGTGAGCTTCATCAACCATTAAATAATTCCACTTGACCTTGGACAGCACTGCCTTATCCTTCAGAACAACTTCATATGTGGTCAACAGAGTACTGAATTTTATAGGCTGGCCAACTCTCTTATCATTGTAAAATTCGTATTGCTGACAAACCTGAAACCAAGGCACAAAATATAAATAAACACACAACAAAAAGAAACAATAATAAAAGAAAGAAAAAAACAATAACCTACAATTTGAAAGTAACACCTTCCAAGATGAGTTAAACAAAAATAACAAATATTGGCCTAGTAAAAACCAAAATCCTTTTCTATCTGGGTCTTTATCCCGACCATCACGTTTGTTTAAAGACTCAGGCTTATTTTAAGACACTAATATAGAGTTTTAACCATACCAGTACAGCCAAAAAACCCTGTCTCAGAAGGCAACAAAGGAAAGAGAAATCCTAACTCCCTACCTCATCACAGTATGAGAGAGTTTCATGGATAAGCAAAAACTAGTTTGCTATTAAGGCATCATTCACTAGTGCTCGAGAATGCAACCGATACATGATTTTTGTAGTTCATATGGAAAGACAATGTTTGATTGACAGGGTCATGAAGCCATGGAGGCCGTCATCAATTACAATGTTTTTATTCACTAAGACACATCAACCCCCACCCCCTTTTTCTTTTGCACTGAGCAAGGTCAGCCTTCAAAGCTTCTCAAGGATAAGAAAAGCTAGTGGCATGCTTATACAGTTGACGCCAACTAGATCAGGGCTTTTGAGCTTTCCCACCCCTTCCCCTATCAAGAGTTTTTGGACGCCTGAGCTTTAATAACAGGGGATGCTTGATAAGTAACCGTTTTTTTATTTTTGGATAAAAAGTGTCATTAGAAAAAACAAACTGTGCAGTACAGAGCGGGAGAATAAGACATCCCTCTAAAAAGCAAAAAGCAACAAAATGATAAAGCATTCCAATCTCTTTGATTATTCCCTAGAGAAGTGCCCCTAAAAGCACCTGCTGCTTGACACCAAAAAGAAGCCAAGAAATGAAACTATGTTTTATATTTTAAAATTTTAGTGACTTCTGGAACTCTATGGTCAAATTATTATGTTTTTTTCATTTATCAGCACTGACAAAAATAAAACCAGTACTTTGTGCAATCATTGAACCTTCCTAGCACTTATAATTGATAGATTCTCGCATGATAAATAATAATAGTAATAGTAATAATATAACTATAACTTAGACAAATCTTATGATTTTAAGTTCTAGCAATCTAATTTTGAAGTGCACAAAACAATTAAAGATCGAATGCCGACAAGGAATTAAATTAAATACGTTTACCTCAAAGACGTGAAAATATGACTAACCTCTCGACTAGCACGAGTACCAACATATACAATAACATTCATATTGGGAAGCCACTTTCTAAATTCTTTAGCCCAATTAGACAAAGTTGATAAAGGTACAACAACAAGAAACGGCCCGGAGATCTGCTGAGCATTCTGCAGAGGGAAAAATACGAAATTTCCATAACATGACCAATGACAAGGTTTAAAACTATTTTAAAACTTTTATATGATGAAATTACAGTGGTAGAATTAGAAAAAAAAAATCTACTGGAATAAAAAAGGAAATAAGTAAACAAATTCCTCAATTGTTCAAGAAAAGAAAAGCAAAAGGTTTTACCTGCAAAAAACCAAGCATGGAAACTGACTGAACTGTTTTTCCAAGACCCATCTCATCAGCTAAAATGACATTTGTGTCATTTCTCCAACTGTGAAATGTAAGAGACTAATTAGGAAATGTCCAATAACATTATGTTTTAAGTTAGTCAACACCTTCAAGCAAATGATAACCATACCTGTTAACTAGAAAATTCAAACCCTCAAGCTGGTAATCACGAAGCTTTCCTCCTCTCAACCATTCCGGCTGTTCATCAAGCTTCCTTAAACTTGCTAAGAAAAAAGAAAAAACAAAATGCTCACTCATTTAAATTCTATATTTGCAACATATCACACTAAATACCATGCAGGGAATATATGGAACAGTAAAGACTACAGCTGGTTTCACTAGTAATACGGTAAAGGAAAAGAAATTAGAGAAACGAAGTGCACACACAAGTTTTTATATTTGAATAAAAAGCAAAAACTCCCTAAAATTTGCTAGTAGGACGGTAACATCAAGCAGCAAAGTGAAAACAATCCTCAGTCTTCAGAACAGCAGAACTTAACATTTTTAAATTACAATGCCACCCATTTCAAAGGCCATAAATATCCAACTTTTCAACTGAGTTACGGCAACACTCACAGACCTTTTCCTTTCTTACGCTGTAGATCCACCATTTTCCCCTGTACAGCAATTGCAGCCTCACGCACCTGCAAAAGAAACAATAGTTACAAAAGAGTGCTACTTCATGCATGTCAATTGCAATTCTCATAGAAAAATTCAGACCAAAAACACAAATTGTTTGTGCCAGACCTTGTACTCGTCAATAGCATCTTGTGCAAAAGCAATATCTACATCCTTTTCCCTGTACAACACATCATTAACTATTAAGATCAGAGAAACTCTCACAAACATCTATGATTACATCACTACTTCATCGGTGGATATCTACAGGCTAATTTCACATATATGATGTTGATTCCCATACCCCAGGAAATATGACCACGTCTAGGATGTAATTATGCAATTATGCATAACAAAAGGTACATAAGAGTTTCAGAAATACCACTCAAAAATCATAACATTAGTATAGTTTAGAATACCAGGTTGCTTCAGCATAAGATAGTCCTTGCCACTTGACTAAATACTCCGGCACGACATTACCAGAGCTATCTTTAGTGATTCGATCAGAAATAATTCTCTCCACCTAGGAAAACATATAATGAGCGACTAAAAAGAATTGGAGAGTGACACAGATTTGTAGAATAGTGTAAGATAAAAAGAAAAACTGGCCAAAGACCAAAATAAAACGATGCTGCAAAATCAAACCTGACTATTTTGCTTTATTAGATCCAAGTCCATTTCCTTGCTCACGTCATTGACCTCAATCTGATAGATGAAAACCAAAAATTTGAGGATAACTAAACCAGCCCAAATAGCCAATTTGTCTGGCAGATTTATTTTGTATTGAAGTAAACTTGTAACACCACAAAATTTAATCAGATCAAAGGAATAAAAATGGAAGAAACAGTTCCATGAATTAAATGCAAATACTGTTTTCCACAAATTAAAAATTCAAGAAAATCCAATTTAAAAAAATAAAATGCACCCTCAGTGGCAGCAAATCAATACAAAAAACAATAAACCCCAAAAATAAAAGGAAAGCATAATTCTTTCCAAATTCAAAAGCTAAAAGACAAAAAATAACGGCATCTAACTTAGCCTTCACTATATTTTGATTAGAATTCAGTATTTTTTTCATCTTATAAGAACTAACAGCATATTCATAATGTAAGAAATGATAAAAAACATATTTCTTCCAGCTATAAGTGCCACTCAATTATCATCATGGTTGGACTTGCTCAACCATCTTGACAAAATGATCACCTAACTTGAAGGAAACAAGCCAACTAAATGCCAACTGTATCACCTATTCAGTCTGAGACCTTAGAAATAATGGTCTAGAACAGCATATGAAGCTACACAGCGATGCTATTTCATAGTCAGAGGAAAAAAAAAAACATTTGTGCATTTCTCATAATTACAGTATCTCACATTCAGACTAAGCAACAGAAGTAAATTCTTAAGTGTAACATGTGCATCCTAGGATCTCTCATTCTCCCCTCTACTATTATTACAAAAAGAAAACTTCAAGAACTATTTTAAAATTGTAGAAGCAAAAGGTATACCTCCTCGCGTGTAAATGATCTCCTGTACCTCACATCTTCCATCACTTTTTTAGTGTAGTTCAGTACCTTCTTAAAACCACTTAGCTGGTGACATAAAAGCAGGCAATGTAAACAAGAGATCAAAGAACAAATAAATAAGAATTTTCAAAGCAGAATAAATCAAACTTAAACAAAAAAATGTGTTTGACCAATTAGAGCTTAAATTACATGCATAGGTAACAGATATAATAGCAGTCATACATTTTGTAATTCAGAGAAAGATTTCCATTGACAGTGCAGATGTGACTGCCCTTTCCACTTTATCAAGAACTCCATTTCTTTCCAATCAGGGGCAGAATCAAACAGGTGGCTTAACAGAACAGGTTCTGTTGATCTATTGTTCATCATTGCATCTTCGGCCATGCCCCTTGGCTGATGCCACAGTACCCTTTCAATGGAGTCACCATCTTCTTCTTCAACTTCATCCTATATTGGAGATGTAAGACAAACATAAGAAAAGGTAATAATAGCATACCAAAAACTGAAGCCTGTGAAATTTATAATATTGAAATCCAAAGCACACCCACAATCGCCAAAACAAGAACAATAATATTGAATAATATCCAAAGTAGAAACAAGTACATAAAAACAAGAACTAGAAGAGGATTTCTGGTTCAAATGATTCCCACACATCATTCACCTTTCCCAAAAAAATATAATTTTTGACAGACCAATCTAGAATCCTCCAACCATACCACAATGACCAATTTGACCTCATTGATAGGATTTTGGACAAAACAATGAAAAGTTACTAGCTAAGTGCAAATGTCCCATAGACAGCACACATCATTTTTAGAGCTAGTCCTGCTTAAAAAATCACATACACACAGCAAACCCAACTTAATAGCTAGGGCGGAAAAAAAGATTGGCGTGACAACAAATAAACAAACACACACATGAATTAAAAAAAAAAATGAGCCATGATTTTTTTTAAGTTAAAAATAATTCACTTTCACATTCTAGGGAGTAACTGGAAACCTTGCAAGAACTCATGCACCTTCAATTTTAAGAACATGATGAAAAGAAAGACAACAAGAAAATTATATATATATATATATATAGGGATCGAAGCAAGCAAGAAAACTCATACACACATACCTAGTCTGTAAGATGATAATTCTAACCAAAATGTCTAAATCATAAGATTTTTTCATCCAGGTAAAAAAAATGAAGCACTTCAATACTTGGTAAATTATAGCATGATAGACCACACCTTTTGGGCCTTCTTCTTTTTCGCTTCATCAATTTCTTCACTTTCATCACTTTCAACATATGACACTTTACGAACTGACCTACTAGAAGTGCGAACCTCATCGTTTCTTCCACCAATGTTTGTTGACATAGTGGACCGAGCATTAGATTTACGGAGATGAGCACCTCTCTTGGTCATGTTCTTGAAATCTGCATCACTGTCACTGTCAGAATCCTCTGCCGAATACTCTTCCCCTTCAAATGATGTTTTCCCTCTCTTTTGACGACCAGAAGCACGTGATGACTTGTGCTCTCTGGCAGATTTTGTATTACGCCCACCTTTAACCTGCTGCCTACCCTTATGTTTTTTTGTGTAATAAAAATCATCATCATCATCACCATCTGAGATAACCAAATCATCACTGTTATCATCTTCGTCTGAATCTTCACCCTCCCAGTCTTTATCCTGGTTTTAATGAAAAAGCACTTTATCAGGGTAAAAGGGATGCATATGCAATATTGATGTGAATGTCATTATCTGAATCTAAAGCCTCTTCTTGCCATGCCTTGCAGCATGCACAAAAATGTAAGTGTGCCGCATTATATAAATAAGGCGACAAACTAACAGAAGAATGTAAAGATAATAAAAGTCAAGGAACGATACATTGGGCTTTTACAAGTCAAGGCACAAAACATTGGGCTTAAAAGCAGTTAACCATACTTCATATGACGACTATGAAAAGCAAAGACAATAACCTTGGCCCCTGTGTGTCCACTCGTGATGCCATAATCAGGGTCAAAGTCTGCATCATCAGGATCATCTTCTGCAAGCAATATCAAAAACATGTCAGCTAGAACATCAAACAGTAAAAGAAATTACCAACTACTAGATAATATTCGTGCATCTCATCACTTGTTTTAGTGGAAATACTATTAAAAGAAAATGCAACAATAACAAAAAGTTACCATCTTCGTCTTCTTCCTCATAATCAGCATCGCCATCATGATTATTGTCATCGTCATCATAACCTTCACCATTGTGCAAACCTCTTGACCTCCTGGACAAATTATTCTTGATCGGTACAGGCTTTGATTGCAGCCTAGAACTCAAATCAACAGATTGCCTAACCCCCCTATAATGCATCGAGTCACTTTGATCCTCCCCATCCTGCTCATAGTATTCATCAGACAACATCTCATCTGCAGGGACATCAGAGTGGCCCTTCCCCCCTTACCCACTTCTTTTTGCCCCTCATCATCTTCCAACTCTAATCCATCATCCTTTCCATTCGATACATTATCTTCTGACCCTTCTGCATTTCCATCCTCTGACTTGGAATCTTGCCCAGAATCAGATGCCCCGAGAGTACCCATGGGTTGACAGTCCTTCCAAAAACTGGAGCCCCATTTTCCAGCCACATTTCTCCTTCCAGAAGGTTGCAACTCTGAATTACTCACACCGGTATCATTATCAGCAGCTACATCACTCTGCAACCTACCCACATCATCCGGTTCACTTCCATATTGCACATCCATGTTCATATCCAATTCTCTTTCACTAGAAGTCCCATCTATATCCTCATTGCCTAACATGCTACTTGTACTCTGGCCTTGCCTTTTTCCTTCTAGGACACTCTGTGAAACAGTTTCGTTAGTATAGTTCCTGAAAAAAGCCATCCTCTCACATGGAATTTCAGAGGTAATTATTTCCTGCCTTTCCCTATCTGAAATGCTTGCCGTGAATACAATGCAGAGGTAACTTGTTATATTGTCGCCTACAATCTCCCCATAAGACCTGGAAACGAGAGAAACCATTGATTAATTAAAATCAACATACGAACAATAAAACTAAAATTGCGCTTCACAAAGGCGTCTCCAAGAAAAAAACACTACAAGAAGAAAATATTTTTTGTAAGAGTTCAACTTTAACCCCATATTCTTCACTGTTGTTAGTTAGTAAAAAAGAAAACCCAAATTTGAAAAAGAAGAGATCACTTTATCAAGTGAAGATTATCGGGTTCTTTTCAGATAGCAGATAACTGAATAATCAACCCTTTGCTGACGGAACCTCATTCATTTCATAACACATTCACTGAATAGGACTGGAGAAGATTCTGATCACAGTTTAAACTGGCAGTGGACGGTATTCAAAAACTATAAACTAAGATCGAACAAACCCCACTTCACCGGAAAAAAAAAAAAAAACAATCGCTAAAGACTGAAGAAAAGCAGCAACAAGCGCCTACAAGATTTCAAATGATACTAGAAATGAAAGAAGGATCAAAACAGGCTCAATTCACTCAAAACAAGCAGAAACCGAAGCGAAACAATCACTCATACCACTAAAAAACAAAACAGAAGATAAAAACAAATCAAACAAGGCCAGCTATAGATCCATGAGTGAAGCCGCGAAATCAAATGACTAGACAGTTAAAACTCCAATTTAGAAACCCTAAAAGATCAAGAAACCCTAAATTCGAAATCGGAAGTGTTTATTTCGCGAGAGTAAACATCGAAATAAGAAAATCGTGCCAAAAATCGAAGCCGATTATTAAAAAAGATGCTAACCTTCAATAAATGAATAACCAGACTCATTTATCTAGCTAACTAGGTCAAGATATATTAAAAAAAGGAGAAAGTGCGCAGGTTAATATCGGGCGCACCTTACAAATCGCCGGGAACCGAATCGCCGGCGGGTAATGAATTTGAAAAAAGAAAGGAAAACGGTACCGTTTATATATGTTTCGGTTTAAATGTTAACGGGTATAGAATTTTGAGTATAGGCGGCGGTTGTTGTTAAGATGCGCGGAGGGTGAGATTAAGAACGGTCCCGTTTGGGAGGAAGACGACGAGTCGATTTTAGGATTAATCGTCGATGGGTGTCCGTGAGAAAAAAAGAAAGAGAGAGAGAGACGCACCACAATGTATTCGTTTTTTTCTAGAGAGAAAATAAAAGATTTGTTTCTTGTGTTTTTTTTGTTGAGAGAGAGGCAGAAATTAAAACGTTGATTTGGGTTTTTGGAGCTTTTATTTATTTTGGAGAAAAAACGTGTTTATAGTTAATGTACATATATTTATATAAAATAATCTCTCATTTTTTTTGTGTATTTAAGAGAGAGAGCGTGGAGCCAATGGCATGAGCCCATCTGGCGATTAATCGGACGGAAGCGTGAGACCATTTTTTGGAGTAGTACCCGCTGCTTTCAATTTCAAGGGTTGAAAAAAATGCAAAAGGAGGGGGGAGAGCTGAGCGACGAAAATGCCCTTAGAGGGGTTTTCCTGCCCTCCGGTACCTTTATTACAAAAGAGAGCCCGTGGTGATGTACCTGCTCATCGGCTGTAGGGCGGAGCAGGTGGTCCCACTGTTTGCGAATGACTAGGATAAGGAAACGCTCCGCCAATGTGTTCCCTGCCAAAATTATTTTCTGATTTGTGATGTTGCACGAAACAAAAAAAATTATTAAACAAAATCAAAATACAAATACTTCAATAATCCAATAACAGTGATTCAATATTTATAAAATCAAATATATCAATTTAACTTATTTAACTTTCTCATCTTGTACAAACCAACTAATCAACCGACTATAATATAACAAAATCACTATAATATTAACCACGATCTTAAAACAAAATGATCACATTCACAATCAACCAATCCAATCAAATTGAAACTATTAATTAAATGAAAAACCTATGGAGTTCACTGTTAAATTTTAAAAGATTGTAGACTAAACTGTTCCTTTGATACAAAATTCATTGTTGTGACTTTTTGAACATATCAATATAATATGTTGTGGAGTCGGCGATCAAATTTAACCCGAATTTAACAATACTAGTCCCTTTAACTGACATAAGGATACAACAATAATGAAAATATAGCATACAAAAACTTGTATAATAGGCTTTACTTAAATTCATTTTTTTATTTATTTTATTAACATATGTGGTTCTTATCATTTGTTTTACATTCAAAACAACTAACAATACATTATAACCAGCCTTTAGTCTGTGCATTATATGGGAATGTATTAACATTTTGTAATCATCGATCAAATTTCATTAAATTACCATTAAAAATACAAAATATATTGAAAACTAATATTTATAATATAAACATAGGACACAATAATGGTAGTCCATTTGTAAAATAAGTTATTATCGATAGATGTAGAGTGGGGTTAGATTTTATATTTTAGAAAAGCCATATTTAGTTTCATGTAAACACCATATTAGCTTGGAACAACAAAAAGCAAAAACAAAAAAGGTAAATTAAAAGATGATAATAGGCTGAAAATCATAAATTTTACACTTTTTAATGATCTTAGCTTGTTTTTTTAACTTTGAATAGAAATGTCATAAACTAACTTTTGATAACGATACTTAGCACATATCAAGTTTTCCGATCGAGATTCCAATCAAAGTCGATATGGTGTGAGACGAAACATGACAACTAGATTAAATATGCATGTAGGATCCACGTAAACGGTGACTTAGAAAATTGATTATCAAACTTAAAAGAAATATCATCCCCTATATACCCTAATTACAATAAAATCCTCAATTCAAATTAACCCTAACTAGTATGTCATTTGTTTTCTATTTCAATTTTGCACATCACACCATCTTCCTTCGTTTTATATTTGATTTCTTTTGGAATAATCAAAAAGTGGTTTAACGTTTTAAATTTGAGGGATTAGGGTTTTTAGGGGATTTGTTTGAAGGTTCATCTCACGGGGTTTGAATTTTGAATTTAAGGGATTAAGGACATAGAAAGGTTTGGGATTTTGAAATTAGGTGATTAGGGACAAAAAGGGCTTTAGGTTTTTAATTGTTGAACTAGAGTAATTACTTCGTGACCGAAGGAAAGAATGGGATTGAAGGATCCGTGGATTTAAAAAAGATGAGAAAAGAAAGAAGAAAGAAGACAACGTAGAAGAAAGAAGATGGCGGTCATGTGTTTGTTCGAGTAAAAGAATTCGAGATAAAGGAAAATGGTGGTACGTAAATTAGTTTGATTACGAGAGTGAAAAAGGAAGATGGTGTCTTGTGCAAAATTGACTCGAAAAAAGATGACATACGGCTCGGGGTTAATTTGAATTAGAGATTTTATGGTAATTGGAGTATATAGGGGATGACATGTTTAATAATTAATTTTCCAAGTAACTACTTATGCGGATCCTAGGTGTCATGTTTAGTCTAGCTATCATGCTTCATCACATACAATGTCGGTTTGGATTAAAATTTCAATCGAAAAACTTAATATGTCTTGCTATTGTTATTAGAAATTTAGTTCGTGACCTTTTTATCCAAAACTAAAAAAAGAACTGAAATTGTTAAAAAGTATAAAGTTCGTGATTTTTTAGAACATTATGCCAAGACAATATCATGTATCCCTTTTAAGCTAAATGTTATAAATCTAATTCGATTATCAATTCTCAAGTTTGTTTTTTGGTTTATCATTAAGTCAAACATAAGCAATTAGTTAGATGGCATGTTATTTTTATTATTATCAACATATTTTCAAATAAAAAATAACCTAAGCTAATAATTATTGAAATCGTAATCAATCACCTTAACTTTAATTGAGCATTGTTTTATGTAAAATATCTCATAAAAAAAGATATTTTCCGATTTTCCATTTTTGTTACTTGATAGAAAATTTGATCGATATAGAATATTGTAAGATTGACGAGCTCGAAGATTCCCAAACTAATAGATTAGTCTTAATAACATCCTTCATTTATGATGCTTCTTAATCCAATCCCGGTAGTATAAATTCATTGACATCATTAATCCTTTCATCAATCTCCATTAGTAATGGAGACATATTGCCTTTAAATGTACATGCATTGAAATTTTACAAATGTAATGAGTCTTAAAAATACCGATTTAGTTATCTCACTTCTCACTCTCCTAAACATGTAAAAAAATAAATAAAAACTTATTAGAATAATTAAAAAAATTAACAATAGATCAAAAATTGTCACACCTATTTAAAAAGATCCACGTACAAATTTTAGATTATCTTTTCCCATAACTAAATCATTATTAGTTATCTTTAGGTATCCATAAATTAACATGAAAATAAAAAATTAGTTTTAAAAGACAATGAACTTACTCGACATATTTTTCCCATTAAATATGGAATCTAGTGTAATGACTTTAAGCTACTTCAAGCCCAACTATAAATTAAAAACTAATTAAATTCATAAAATAAATAGAACAAGGACATAATTAGCCCATAAGTGCAATTTAATGCTAAAATAAGAAGAATAATGATAACGAAAAAAGCTTTGATGGGAAAAAAATGCAATCAATAGCTCATCACACAACGTCATAAACTAGTCTAATCTGATTCGAGTTCGAATCCAAGTCGAACGACTTTTTTCAGCATTTTAAGAAATAACCTAGTTATATATGTAGTCAAAACATAAGAATTTGAAACTTTACGAAAATGGATATCTTTGTTTTGCTTAATTTGAATGGCTTCATTATCCTGTGTGATTAAAAATTGGAGTCCTTGAATTGTATAAAGACATAAAGGAAAGAGCGAGAAAGTTAGAGTAATGATCGAACTTGATAGATTGAGAGTTCAAGGTGCTAAAGAAAAGTATAAAAGAATTAAAGTGTAAATGATGCTTTTAGATTACCAATCTTTTATCTATCTATTAAAACAATTGTTTGGATCATCATTAATATGTTTAATTATTTTAATGTGTTTGATTTTTAATTTTTTTATTAGGAATTGTTAGAAGAGAAAAGAAAAAAACTAAATTGTGTTCACTAAGACCCATTGCATCTACTAGATTTGTACATGTGTACGTTTAATTGCAAGATGTCTCCCTTACTAAAAATGATAGAAGGAAGGATTAATAATGTTAAAGGATCATTATTGCTAGGATTGGATTAAAAAGTTTTAAAGACGAGGAATGTCATTTTGATTGAATCGACGAGTACAGGGACCATCGAGCTCATTAATCTGGATATTTTATAATTAATCTATAAACTTAGTTTATTTATTGAAAAATATTTTTAGCTTACAAAGTTTCATGAGATATTTCATAAACAATAATCAACTCATAATAGCATTCAATTTTTTCAATCGCCACCACCATTTTTATCTTTGTCGGCGTTACAATGATTACCTCCTCCATTCTAAAACCCACCATCTTCGTCATTACTATTGACGCCGCCACCACTCCATCATCGCCACTATCAACACCACCTATTTTTCATTATTGCTACTGCAACTACTACTTCCACCCTTATTACCTCCATTATCATAACTACCATTACTTTATCATCACAACACATCGTGGTCATTCTACCACCACTATATTTTTTACATCATCATTGTCAAACTTCATAATTTTTTTTATCTAAAATATTAAATGAATACTTTTTGAATATTTTACATGAAACAAATGACGAGTCCAATTTTTTTTCCCAAAATGCACGCAAAAAGTTAAGAACCCTTATAAATAATCATGCATACAAAAAAAAAAATCCTAGAAACGACTTGCAGACACAAGTGATTGTTTTTGTGCCATGCTCCATGTATCATACAATTCCAAATGATTTAAAAGCAAATACATACAAACAAAAAAGTGAATAATGAGAAATACGATGGGAAAATTGAATGTATATATACAATAATATAAGATGAAGCAACAATAACATGCATTATGCTACATACATACATACAATGGTTATAATGGCAAGTTCTATAGAATTTATATTGAACTAGAGAGATAAAATTATTAACTTGATAAAATATAAAAACGAAGATAAAAAAATAATTAAGATTTTTTTTTAATGCATGTATATATAGTTAAAATGACATTTTTTACTCTTATCTATTATTATTAGTGAAAAAAAAGAGACAAAGAGAGACCTAAGTGTTTCAATGTACTTAATTACGGTGAAATACCTATAAAACGAAGTCGTTTTATGCATTTTTTTAGTAAAAGGACAACATTTTCCAATAAATTTAAGTGATTTTTTTTTTAAGTTTGGGGTTTTTACACTCTAGTACTTAAAAATTTGAGTTTGTATTCGTTTTTTATCTAAAATATTCAACGAATACTTTCCGAATATTTTACATGAAACAAATGATAGTCCAATTTTTTTTTCTAAAATACACATAAAAAGTTAAGAACCCCCACAAATAATCAAACATAAAAAAAAATGTTAATCCCGAAAACAACGTGCAACACAAGTGATTGTTTTCTTACCATGCTCCATGTATCAAACGATTCCAAATAATTTAAAAGCAAATACATAAAAGAAAAAGAGTGAACAATAAGAAATATGATGGGAAAATTGAATGTACATATAAAGTACTATAAGATGAAACAATAATAGTATGCATTATGCTACAATGACACACACCACACACACACACACACACACACACACACACTATATACACTATAATGGCACGTTCTATAGAATGTATATTGAATCGGAGAGATAAAATTATTAACTGGATAAAATATATAAATGAAGATAAAAAATAATTAAAGTGTTTTTTTTAATGCATGTATATATAATTGAAATAACATTTTTTGCTCTTATATGTTATTAGCGGGAAAAAAAGAGACAAAGAGAAACCCAAGTGTTTTAATGTGCTTAATTACGGTGAAATACCTATAAAATGAAGTCGTTTTGTGCATTTTTTAGTAGAAGGATAACATTTTCCAATAAATTTAAGTGATTTTTTCTTTTTAAGTTTGAGGTTTTTACACTCTAATCCTTAAAAATTTTAGTTTGTATTCGTTTATGTTTGAACAAAATCTTTAAAAGTGAAAGGAGGAGGAAGAAAGCAAAAAAAAAAAAGGGAGGTGAGATGAGAAAAAAAATCTTGAACGATCTATAAATCCCAACATATAATCTAAATAAATTGACGTCTCTTGTCCATATTCAAGGTGGCCATTTGTTAATAAAGGTTTTGGCGAATCAAATGATTGAGAAAAAGAGATCAAGTCCTAAAAAGAAAATTGAATCTTTGAATTTGATTCGATATTTTTGAGTTTTTAGATTAGATTTGAGATTTAAAATTGTTTTTAAGCATTTTAAAATCATTTTAAGGTGTTTAAGAATAAAAATTAGGTAGAAAATTGACGTGAAAGCTAAAAACAATGGCTTTTCAATTTTTTGGCAAGAAATTCTAACTATTCTATAAAATGCTATTTTTTAATGATTGAAAAATTGGAGAGGAAGGTGATTTGGGCACCAAGTTGTTTGAAATTGAAGGCAACTCATAGTTTGCTTCCTTGTCGAGCTTGGGCTTTTGCCTTAAGTGTAGCGCCCCAACTGCCTTGTCGATTACCTAAAAGGTGTGATTGGGTATACCATAGTTTAAAGATCGAAGTCTCAAATGTTATCTCATATACATACACAATGTACTCGAATATCATTACAAAAATTATAAAATATAATTTATAAGCAAAGGTAGATCCTATAATTATCGTGTCACACATGAGTCTTTTTTTGGGAGGAACCGGTAGCTTCGTTTTTAGCATTATTATCGCCTTTACCTGTAATGGTATGAAATAAACACGAGTGAGCCGAAACTTAATAAGTGCGTGATGTAGTGATATGCAATGATTTTTTGACTTCTCTCACTTTGACTCATAAAATTTTATTTTCGGGTACCTTGCGTATTAGCAAGTCTACTTTATATTTAATCCGGGTGAATCGCGAGCTCACCTTCTACTATAACGGAATTATCCCTCGTTGTAGTCACTATTAGCGAGAATCCATCATCTAACAGTGCGAGCACACGACTTAGAGTACGCACATACACGGATCACTAATACCCATTTTATCCGATAGGTTATCAAACCTATCCAATTTCCATTCAATTTGGTTACCAAACTTCATTGTTTTCGACTCAATAGTTTTTCTCAATTTAATCCATTCCCATATGCATACGATACACGTGATGTATCATGAACCATATTCCATCAAGTCATGGTTACTAAACCCGTCGATTTCGTACCATTGAGTTCACGCAAGGAAATCAAGACTCGTCTAATAGGGTTAATCCATTTCATATATCATGAACCACATTTCATATCTCATAGGCACTAAACTATTTATGTCCATACTATTTTAGAAATTCAATCCACACTTAGGTCTTCATCAATATTTTCATGGTATGATCCAACTTGACCATTTTAGTACCAAGGTCCACTAAATGTTTTTCGAATATCCAAGTTCATTTATTTTTATCCAAACTCATTTTGTTTTAGTCTAAGCCCATTTATTTTAATCCAAGCCTAAATCCATTTATTTTAATCCAATTCCATTTTATTTTAATCTAAGCCCATCTTTATTCTAACTCAAGTTCATTGATTGTAATCCAAACACATTTTTATTTTAGTCTAAGCCCATTTTGTTTTAGACCAAGTTCATGTGTTTTATTCCAAGTCCACTTTATTTTAAATCTAAGCCCAATCATATATATCTTCCAAACTCATATGGTCATATTAGGGTGGCTTAGGTGTCTAATTAAATACTCGAGGCTAATTAAACACCTTAACTAATCAAGTTTAAGTACCTAAACTCATTTTTCCCATTAGATTTTGGAATTCCCTCTCCCTAAACTCAAAAGTTTTCTCTGTACTAAATCGGTCATAACTCTTTATATATGTATATATATATATATATATATATATATCTAAAAATCATAAAATTTTACGGAGAGCTAGTAGAAACATTGAGGAACAACTTTTATTCTTTAAGTTTTATTCAAAAATCACTATAAGATCCCTAAATATATCATGCAAGGTTCAAAATTTTCCACCCTAAAAATTCTCTTTTAAAATTTTTAAAACACATTTCTCATCACATATAGTTATCACCAAACCAACCCATCACACATGTATAACTATCCATCATCATACATATACATGGTATACTTATACATTATAGCCTAAAGTTTACCATGAAATACACATCCAACATTTAAAGTAAATCCATCATCATCAAAACATCATAAATCCATCACCAAACATCAAATTTTTAACATCAACACAAACTATCATGACCACATATTATGTGGCTTAAAACAAAAACCCATAAATCAAACATGAAAAAGAGAACTTAAGGCATAAATAAAACTAAAATGAAACCAAAAGAATCCTACTTATGATGATATGTGTTTGGTTAAGATTTCTTAGCCTTTTTCTTCTCTATCTCCTTCATTTATTTCCTTTCCCTTTCCCCTTTCTTTCTCTCAAACTCACGTTTTTCTCTCCTCTTTTTGAAGGGCACGAATTCTTAGCTAAAAGGAACGACAATGTTTCATTTTTTCATCCAATTTTGATACTACACTTTTCCTTTTTATTTCTTTTATGTTTAATACACCAAGTGTCCAATTTTTATGGTAAGCGAGGTCAATTCATGGAGACAAAAATAGAGGTAAGTTGAAGTGTTTAACCTTTCAAAATTAAGTGAGAAAGTACAAATGAAAGTATGGTGGAAGCTTTTATGTCACATCACTAATTAAAGAGAAAAATTAAAAGGTGACTAAATTAACCAATTTCCTAACCTAATTTAGCTCCTAAAATTCGACCATAACTCTTAAGCGGGACATATTTTTCACTTGCATGATCATTTTAAATATACATTATGAAAAAATAAATAATGGTTAATTAATTTTTTTCAAAAAGCATTCCTATGAACAATTCCATAAACCTTAAATATTTTCACACCACAAATATAAAAGAAATGACACATAATTTATGTTCATATAATTATGGATATTTCAAGAGATATTTGGGCTCAAGAATTAAATTTTGGTATGGCAAAATTAATTTTTTTAAAACCCAAGCATCTTAAACTCACCAAACACAAACATGACACAAAAATCATAATTGCAACTTAGTAGATGTAGATAGAATTATTTTCGTACGTATAGATACGTTAAGCAAGTTCACGAGAGTTACATTAAGCATGTGTCAACTTATTAGCAAAGTCCCGATGTGTGAACCAAGCCGACCTTTTTTTGGGTTTTGTTTTGTTTTTTCATTATTTTGGGCATCCTACTATAAAATAAAATTAAAAAATGGCACCTTATATCTCTATAAAGCGTAAGAGTGTTAAAATCAAGCAAATTATAACAATTTCTTAAAGGAGAGTTTTTCTTTGACAAACAAAGACATATTTTCCGTTTGTAAAGTACCTTTTTTCCTGTTTTGGGGGTTGAAGTGAGAAATGGCTCGATGAAATGTTTCATTCACCACGCACTTATCCCATTCACTTGCTTTTTCCTTGCTTTATATTTATTAAATATTCTTATAATTTTATTTATTATGCGTCTTTAACTATTAGAAAATAATAAAAAAAACTATTAAAAACTAAAAAGATGCACTAATGAGGATCGTATCTATAAGATTTTGCACTTTCGAACAAATATAATTTGTATCTTGTGTATCTAAGGAATAATCGTCTCAAAGTGAATTAACCATTGATAACATTTATTCAATTAAATTTTAAAATTTAATATATGTTTATGTAGCTATTAGTTATAAAAACATTTTATGTGGCTTAAGTAGTAACTACTTTACAAGAAAGAGAAATAGTGGAGTACGCTATCATAATTCTCTTGGCGTGAAGATATGAAGATGGCTTTATATGTTCTAATTTCTTAATTGGATTCTTATTTGTGAGAACTATCGAAGTGTTTATTCTTCTTTTCTTTTTTATTTTTTTTATTCATCTTTAATACCGTTTACTTTTCTTTTGAATTGCAAAAATTATCTATAATGTATTTTTAAGTCTTTAATTTATATAAATTGTTAGAGTTTGGCTATATTTTTTGTCATAGAATCTCGATACAATGTTTAACAATTAAAAAACTAAAAAAATGACATTTTATTTTTATTGGGTTTGATAATGTAAAGTATATAAAGATATCAAATTCGCATATTGATTTAGCATTATTTTTTCGTAACAATAAATATTTGGTTATTTATGATTTTCTTAATTTTACATGTATTGCATAAAATATACTTCACATAATAGTTTTTGTTTTTTTTTTGGAGTATTTGTAATCATAGAAAAATTTTAAAATAAATAAACTAAATAATATCTAGATATTAAAAAATATACATATCTTTAAGTAAGGTACAAAATCATATACATCCGTAATGTGTAATTTGAAAATTATTTCATCTCTATTGAATATTACAAGATACCTTATATTATAGTTTTTTTTTTCATTTTAATCATCCACTCGATTTATTAAACGGAGTTGTCCATGGCCATATATGTGTTAGTCGTTGTTGTTGTTTTTTTCCTTATTTTACAATGATAAGTTATTTAGTGCAAACTTAGTGTGCGAGCTTGTCTCACCATCTCACTTCATCTTTTTTAAACTCGTTATTTTCTTTTTTATTTTAAGTTTTTTTGTGTTAAAAAATTATTTTTTTCATAATACATGTCATTACTTCAAACAATTTTTTTTTATTAATTTAAAATATGTAATTCTAAAATTATTTAGTATATATTAAACATTATAATAATATATGATAAGATAGAGTTATCCATATCTATGAAAATATCAAAACTCTACTCTTTACTTACTCATTACTTATAAGATAAAGATTCAATACTTTAATATTACACAAACTTATGTTTCATTACTTAAAATAGAAATGTTTAATATTTATTTGGCTAAAAGGGTTTAACTAATTTTGAATTTTAAATTATTTGAAATTGAGTTCTTGCATTTTTTTTTATTGGTTATTGGGGATTCTTAAACTTTAGAATTTATAAAATCAAGTCCACCTAATATTTTTTGATCGAAATAACGAAAATATGCATCTATAAGTCACATTGTTAACGAAAAAAGCCATCCAATAGTAACCTCGGTATGTCGAGAACCCATAAATAACAAGTTTACGATTACAAGCACCGTCTTCAAACCAAAACAAAAACCACGAGTACCAAATCCAAAACATAAATCATCACCACCACTACCACCACTTATACTACTTGATAACATCATCTTAATTAACATCCTTTAAAGGTTGTTATTGTTGTCTCTTCCGTTTCTTCTTCTTTCTTGCCCTCCTAATTTTGGCTATCCTTCTTATAATAATCTTTGTTGTCAAACATAAAAATCTCAATTCAATCTCTAATAAGTTGGACTATGGTATATGGCCATATCTATACCTAATCTTACATAAAAAACAAAACCTAAACTACCAAGCACCACCACCACCTATACTACCTAGCAACTTCACTTTCATCATCCTTGTTCAAAGGTTGTTGTAGATGTCTCTTATGCTTATCCTCCCTCATTGCCTTCGCAATTCATTGTAGGTCAATAAGTTATTGTGATTTTGCAACATCTATGCCACAACCACGATGGACATCCATTAGGTGCTTCCCACTAAGGTCCCATCACCAATCTTGATCGAACACTCCATAACCGTTCAATCTCACCAAACGTATCTTTAGTGGGATGCTGGAATCTACAACACAGGGAAGTATTCATCTTATTTAGCTATGATAAGATGCACATCCAATGAAACAAGTGTCCGATGACAATTCCTTATCCATGTTTTAATTTTATAAAATTAACCCTAACTAGTATTTTGATTTTTCTTACCCTTTTCTTAGAGCAACAATTTAATTATCGATAATACCCATGCCCAAAGGTTCGCTATATGGATACGAGAAGAGAGTATTTGAGTTGAGAGAATTTGATGGGGAGATTTTTGGTAGAGCGAGGTAGGGGAAGGTTTGGATTGAGATAGGGAATAAGATAGAGGATTTTTGGAACTAAGGGCTATGAGTTGGTGTTATTGCATGATTATCAAGAGAGAGAGAGAGAGAGAGAGAGAGGAGAGAGCGAGAGTTTTTTAATGGGTGGAAAAGTCGGTAGTGTGAATTTCACATTCACAACTCTATTATTTTAGACGAAAAAATATTGATCGAATTTAATTCCAAAAGTTCTAAAGTTTAGAGATTTCCAGAATCAATAAAAAAATTTAAAGACTCAAATTCAAATAACTTAAAGTTCATAAATGGTTAGATTCTTTTGGCCTATTTATTTTTAGCAAACAAAATGTCAAGTGTGAGTAATATTCTCGTAGTAACTTGCAATGTAAATTATAAATTACTCCTTTTATTTTTTAAAAATAAATAAATTAGTTGTTTTTGTTTTCAAAACTAATCATTTAATCTAACAACCAAGCATTGATTACGCTTAATTTATTATTATTTTATTTTAATAAAAATATCATTGTTTTCAAATAATTATTCCATATTTTTATTTAATTTTTATTTTTTCTATTTTTTAAAACAAAAAAATAAAAATAATTTGAAGAAGAACAAAAAGAAAAGATAAGTTAAAAGAAAATTTAAAAATATAAGGACTAAATAATTATTTTTAAAATAGAAAGGATTGTTTATTTCATTTATTAAAACTAAAGGGACTAACTCATATAACTTACTCCAAATCGCGGCCAAATTTTCTTGTCGTCTACCTATTTGTTCAATGGTCACGTGAGCCTGTATTTAATGGATTCTAAGTTCACGTAAACACTTCATTAAAAAAAGCTTACCAAAATGCTTGAATGCTGACACTTAGCAGACTCAAATAACAAAAATAAAAGTAGAGATACTTAAATAAAAACAATTGAAAAGTGCGTACACCTGGAAATAATCTCTATCGTAATTCACTTACATATTGATGTACAACTTTGTCTTTTCAGAAATAAAAATATAAAAATCAACCAAAACAGAACAAAAGCACTCCTCGCTCGTCTTCATTATCTGAAATTCACCAAAAACAAACCCTAATCCCCAAATTCATCCCATCCCATCCCATCCCATCCCTCTCTCTCGATCAAAAATCAAATTGAACCCGTGGAATTCAAAAAAGAAAGCAAAAATGGTGTTGGCACAGTTAGGGGGAGCATATCCCGAGCAATCCAGCAAATGAGCAATGCAACAATCATCGACGAGAAAGCATTAAACGATTGCTTAAACGAGATCACTCGAGCTCTTCTTCAAGCCGATGTCCAATTCAAACTTGTTCGCGACATGCAAACAAATATCAAGAAAATCGTCAATCTCGACGATCTTGCTGCCGGTCACAACAAGCGCAGAATCATCCAACAAGTAATTAATATTATGCTTGAAAAAATAAACAAGATTGTCCTCCTTCTATTTCAATTTTAATTTTACTGAATTGAATTTTATTTTTTTAGGCAATATTTAATGAGTTGTGCAAGATTTTGGACCCAGGGAAGCCCTCTTTTACTCCAAAGAAAGGGAAACCTAGTGTTGTTATGTTTGTAGGTTTACAAGGTAATTTGTCTTAAATTATTTTAGATAATAATAAAATTTTCATTCCATCTTTTGTTTTTGGATTGTGATAGTAATTTAGAAGAAATATCTAATGTTATTAAATTATTTAGGGTCTGGAAAAACGACTACGTGTACAAAATATGCGTATTATCATCAGAAAAAAGGCTGGAAACCTGCTCTTGTCTGCGCTGATACATTTAGAGCTGGTGCTTTCGATCAGTTAAAGCAGAATGCAACTAAAGCTAAAATTCCATTCTATGGAAGGTTAGTGATTTTAAGCGGAGGAGAATAAAAAAATGTGTTTTCTGCAATTTGATCAATTGTTTACTTCTTGTTGCTGATACAGTTATATGGAATCGGATCCTGTGAAAATTGCCGTGGAAGGTGTGGAAAGATTTAAGAAGGAGAATTGTGATCTTATAATTGTTGATACAAGTGGACGGCATAAACAGGAAGCTGCACTTTTTGAAGAAATGCGTCAAGTTTCTGAAGCAACTGTATGCTATTCTTTTATTAGTGTTTTTGCATGCTTAGGTGTTATTATTATTTTTTTATTGATTGTTACTGCATTCAAATCTGATTTATTTTCGTTTTGTGTCTTCCAGAAACCAGATCTTGTTATATTTGTTATGGATAGCAGTATTGGTCAAGCTGCATTTGATCAAGCTCAAGCATTTAAGCAAAGTGTTGCAGTTGGAGCTGTGATTGTTACCAAAATGGATGGTCATGCAAAGGGTGGTGGTGCGCTTAGTGCGTGAGTATTCCAACAGTTGTTCTATTGTATCAAAACTTCCTCTTGTTTAAGCATGTATATTGATTTGTGGTTACATAAAATGTGCAGCGTTGCAGCAACTAAGAGTCCTGTCATTTTTATTGGAACTGGAGAGCATATGGATGAGTTTGAAGTCTTTGATGTTAAACCTTTTGTTAGTCGCCTCTTAGGTATTTACCTGCCTTCTTTCAGTCGGCACCTTTGCTTTGATGTTCTTCAGACCTCAGAAGTTTATGATGTTTTTTATTCTAATAGCGTTTGCGTTGTTATGATCTTCCAACTAGGCATGGGTGACTGGTCTGGATTCATGGACAAAATTCATGAGGTTGTTCCCATGGATCAACAGCCTGAGCTTCTGCAAAAGCTGTCAGAAGGGAACTTTACCTTAAGGATTATGTATGAGCAATTCCAGAATCTACTAAAAATGGGTCCCATTGGACAGGTTCTCTATTCATTATCCTATTTCGTTGGATCTTTGTTAGAGAGTATTCTATTTCAACTATTGTTCTTAAATGTGTGCGTATGGTAGGGTAAAAATATCTTTTTGATCAGAATTTCCATGTTACTGGTAAGTTTTCTGGGAAGTATCGTAGACCACAGGAAAATGGATCGCTTTTTCTATGCTAAACTAAACATTTTGAAAAGTTCAATATATTGTTAATTCGGAGTTTCTTCCAAGATATCACTATCTGCAAATGCTTTACAAGTTTCTATGAATTTTATTTAAGGAATACTTATGATTGTTTGTCAGAGTTTGTTAGGATTTTACCCCACATAGCAATTTCAACAGGAATATTTTAGGAGACTTAATTCATTTAATTTTGAAAGAACTGATGCCAGTAGAGAAGCTCATGGTTAAGAGTGATTAATTGGCTCTTAAAATTTCAAATTAAGAGCTAGAAGTGACATTAATATTTCCTTGCCTAGGATGGTCCTAAAGGTTACCTGGTAAAACCAATTCATTCAATTGGACAATTCAACTTTTGTGGATCACAAATAATTTATAAGAATTAAGTATAAGGTGTGGATCACAAATAATTTATAAGAATTAAGTATAAGGTGTGGATCACAAATAATTTATAAGAATTAAGTATAAGGTTTACCGTTGAGCTTGTAGCTCATTGGTACTCTTGCATAAGCAAGTTGGGTGAGGTCTCAGGTTTGAGTTGCACCTTTGTCAATTTAACTTTAATAATATAAAATTGGAATACACCCTTAAAAAAACGGTTCACATAACTGTAAGACATTAATTTTGATCAGATGGCAATACCTTTTCACTCTAGCTTCCCTCTCTTGTTTGCTTCTCTCTCTTAGATGCTATAGTCCTATGTCTTACAAGTCACAAGTTCCCTTGCATCTAACTCTTACCTTTTGCCCATTCGACTTTTCCATTTTACTTTCTCTTACATTTAGCATATGAGAATTGGAGTAGACGGAAACAAGAGATTCATCACCCGCTATGCAATTAATAGGTCACAGATGGTTCTCATGATGATGCAAGCTGTACCCCAGCTGGATATGATAGTGTAACACAAGAAACCAGATTTAGTGACAATATCGATTCATATGGTCCTTTCCATTGGTTTGCCTAGTTTCATTACAGATGGTTCTCAAGATGATACAATTTGTACCCCAGCTGGATACGATAGTCTAACACAAGAAACCAGATTTAGCGACAGTAGTGATTCATATGGTCCTTTCCATTAGTTTGCCTAGTTTCCAATACAGGTCCAATTAATTTGTTGCCAGCATGCTTTAACATTATACTTCAAAAGGCGAAAGAGATGGCAAATGATAGAATTGTGAGGGAAGGCAGTGATGCATATGAGAGAGGAAGGTGAAGATAAGTGAAAAAGTATGGCAGACATAGACAGCTTACAACCTGTCCCTAATTAGCATTTTACAGCTGTGAATATTTATTTGGTGAACTGTATAATTAAATGAATTGGGAAATAAAATCTTGGGAGTATTTATATTATTCTTTTCATCTCTACTGAAATTTTTTTATGTATTCTCCCTTTACTTTTCTCCCCTTCCCTATTAAGTTGTGACTTCAGTTTAATAGTGTTCGGGTTGCCTTTTTTAGGTATTTTCAATGCTTCCTGGATTTAGTGCTGAATTAATGCCAAAAGGTCATGAAAAGGAAAGCCAGGCGAAGATTAAGCGATACATGACCATGATGGATTCAATGACTAATGAAGGTAAGTGCTATCTGGCACATCACATTTCATATGTAGTGCGGTGCATTTCCTCTTGGATATGCAAAAACACACTTTCTTTCATGAATTTATTGGGTATTTTAGCTGATCATTTTAAGCTGATCTTTGCAGAGTTGGATAGTTCAAATCCGAAGCTCATGAATGAGTCACGCATGATGAGGATAGCACGGGGTGCTGGCCGTCCGATTAGAGATGTAATGGAGATGTTGGAAGAGTACAAGCGACTTGCTAAGGTCTGGAGCAAAATGAAGGGCCTTAAGATTCCGAAGAAGGGTGAGATGAGTGCACTGTCTAGAAATATGAATGCACAGCACATGAGCAAAGTCCTCCCTCCACAGATGCTGAAGCAGATTGGTGGCATGGGTGGCTTGCAAAACTTAATGAAGCAAATGGGTTCGGCAAAAGACATGATGGGCATGTTTGGAGGCGGGGACAAGTAAATGTGTGATTGCCAACTGCAAGTTGAAATGAATTCCCATGACTATAACCTTGGCCTGTCAGGAGGATCATAACTTCGTAAGGCATGGAGAGTTTGATAAGCAATTCAATGCTTTTAAACGGTTCTGCAGATGCTTATTCTTGAAGGATTAATGCATTTGTCCTTGTTCTCTGTTTTTCTCCTCTGGTACAGAGAGGCTAACTTGTAGCAATAACTTTTCCAACTCAGTTAACCTGTTTATCTGTATTTATTTACGGCGGGTACAAAAAAAAAAAAAAAAAGGAAGAAGAAGCGGAAAATATAGGTTTTACGTCATAAAGCCTTGGAAAAAAAAAAGTACTTTTTTACGTCATGAAGCTAAAAATTTTACATTTTTTAATCACCGTTCGAGGATTTGTTACTCAGAATTTTGCATTTGTCAACTCATCAAGAAATTTGTTTGGGACTTTTGGATGAATGTGAATCCCAATATATCCTAGTTAATTTAATAATGGGGTGCCTAATAAATCATTCATGGCTGAATGCCATCTTCCAAGACTTGAGAAGCAATGCCTGAATGGCTGAAAAGTATTTGGTGGTCGTCTGGTTTGGAAGAGATACCTTGCTGTGTTATGAGTATCCAAAGGTGGCAAAGTCATCTATGCGGCATAAGACTGTGTGTTATGATTATCCAAAATTGGCAGGGTCATCTCTGCAGCATGGGACATTATACCTCATAATTCTTTAATGCTAGAGTGTGGACGCTATCTGCTTTCAGATTGGTGTAGACTTCTTATTGACACTGCCAATAAAGAAAGCAGGCAAGAACTTGGAGAAGTTAACCATCAATGTTTAGATGTTTTTACAAAGCATCGATGTTTCTTGGATTGGCAGTGGCCCGGTGGTGCTGTCCTCAAAATTTAGCCAAGTAAGTCAAGGAAGAAAATAACCTCTTTAATCACGTGTAGAACTGTCAACGAATCAGGCTTGAATTGGCAATGGCCTGGTGCTGCTGTCCTCAAAATTTAGACCAAGTAACTTGAGGAAGAAAGTAACCTCTTTGATCACGTGTAGAACTGTCAACGAATCAGGCTTGAATTGGCAATGGCCTGGTGTTGCTGTCCTCAAACTTTAGACCAAGTAAGTCGAGGAAGAAAGTAACCTCTTTGATCACTAGTAGAACTGTCAACGAATCGGATTTGAATAGGATTATACAGTAGACCTGGATTCAATTTTCAGATTGAATTTTATGAATTCGAATTGAATTTTGAAAGTGTGTTTTTGAATCCGGATCTTAATGGATATGGATTTGATTATGAGCTTCATCAGATTAATCACTTGTTTTTTTTTATAGAAAATTTATGCTTATTATATTTAATATATTGTTTGAATATAAAATATATTTGAACTATATGTATAATAAAATATATTAAGATAATATTTCATCTATCAATTTAAAAAAAAATTCAAAATGTTACACAATTTAAAAACACAAAATCAAATAATTTTAATAAAAGTTTATCTTGAATTAGGTAGGAAGTATGATAAGACTAAAAGAAATAAAAAATAAAAAATCTTTATTTTTGGTCCATGTGGTAGTAAAAATAAGATGATGATAAATATAATAACATCAACTCTTAAAAAGATATATAAGTCAATTTATAATTTTTTTTTCATGAAATTGAATTAAGAAAATGGCAAAAAAAATTATATGTGATTTTTTTAAAATACAATCATTAGTGTAAAAGAATATGCGTTATTTGAATTTTATAATAAATAAACTCTAAATTTCAACATAGTTTCATATTTAAAATTTTAATATTTTAAACATATTATATTTACTATGAAAATATTATTTTTAATTTCGAATCAGATTATTATCAGATCGGATAAAAATAAATCAAAATTTAATTTATTTAATAAATTCGGATAAAAAAAATTATTTATCATGTTCATTTAATTATATCGAATTTAAGTCAAATTTGGATTTATCATGTCTATTTAATTTTATCGAATTCGCGTCAAATTCGAATCAACATCCGATCAATTTGCAATCCTAATTCCCATACATAGATTTCTTGGAGTTAGTCAAATATTTGGAAAACCACTATATTCATCGAAATCCAAGAACTTTCGGCACCAAATTTATAACTTGCTTCAATCTCATATCTCAATTGGTCGAATTTTCCATAACGATCTCATGAGAATCTGGACATTCAATGGACAGTGAAAGAGCCTCTTATGCTAGAAGATCTGTTATTATCTTCTCTACATGTATCAATTTTCAGAAAGTGCCATGCCCTTGTTTAGGGTTCAACGTGAGCCAGCTGGACATACCAGCATAGTCGTGAGGATGACTGGAGGGCAAGTGGCAACAACACTGCACATTTTGCTATTATCAATTATCAAATAGCCAAAAATGGACGCAGAAAAAGGAAGAATAATCTCAAACATTTTCTACGCTCCGAAATCCTTATTGATACACATATTAGCAGATAAATTGTCCTTTGATCTATTTCTGGCCAAAGGGAAACTTCGTAAATACCCATACGGTATTTGAGTTCAAAATGTGATATCAAGGGATGTGTTTATTTTCTTAGGAAGAGTACAGACACCATGCAAAATTTCCTAATGATATACATATATCTGACATAAGGCAAGGTTCGTAAATACACAAATACAATGTTTTTAGTACAAAATATGATACCAAGGGATGCTTTTATTTTTCTTAGGAAGATTACAGACGTTATGCAAAATTTCCTAAATTTAGAGAGCAGGTGAAACATGAAGACATGGGGATGAGGAAAAACAGAGAAGGATAATCGTCAATATGGTATCACACACTAGATCTCAATATCATCACCGACAAATTCTCCTCTGGCATTCCAGGGACGATCTTCAAAAGACCTTCCAAGGATGCTGCGCTTCTCATTTATAGACCCATCCTCACAGCGATATTCTGGAAAGTAATCCAAAAATCCTTTACTTCCTAGGTCATCAAGTCCATTGAAGAGGAAGTTTCTAACCAAGTCCTATGGATTAGACGTGAAGTAAGAATTGCATCAGTAACTAGTGGCAAACAATGCATAAGCATATTCGGTAAGTCGAGAATGATACCTTTGCAAGCCTTTCTCCAATCAACCTTTTAAGAATTCCATGGCCGGGATCCTGCTTCCAGAATTTGCATTAATCAAATATGTAGGGCCAGAAAAGAGAGAAGATTGAATGGGTGCCATGTATTTATCTGCTTCAACATTGTAATTATGGAATTACACTACATAAATGGCAAACTCTAGCAACTTTAATCCAAGAATTTCACCATAGAAGATATCTCCCAGAAGGTACCAATATACCTAGTCAGTTCTGAGAGTCCGAAAAGAAGCACGAGGATAGGGCCCTAATGCTAACAAGTTTATGTTCAAAGTTGGTTTTTTGAAAGCATCTATTTCTTAAAAGGTTTTGCACATATCGAGACCTTGTACGATTCGAAATTTTTTTTGATTGAGACCTTAAGCTTTTTTTTTTGTCTAATTTAAGAGTTCTACTCTTATGTTGTTGTTTCAGACCTTAATGTACCACATAAGCACACGTGACAAACTCTAACCAACGACAGCTTGCCATGTGTCATGGTGAGCTCAAATTGGGTGGTTGAATTGGTGATGTGACAAGATGTCATTTGTTAGAACTTGCCACCTATGCTTACGTGACATGTGGCAAGCTGTCAATGACTAAGGTTTGAAACGACAACATAAGAGTAGAACTCTTAAATTAGACAAAAAAAATTTAAAATCTCAATCAAAAAAATCCAAATTGTACTGGATCTCAATATGCATAAAACCCATTTTTTAAAGTCAATTTTCTTTTTAAATGAAATTCATGAGCCTAATTAAAATAATATAGAAGAAAAGTATTTTCTTTTCAAAAAACCAAATTTCATACACCAGTTCATCTAAATGGCAATTTGGCTCAATTACAACCCTTTTCGTTTCTAGAATTCAAATGACCATCTCTAATAAAACTTCAATGCAGGGGCTTAAAAAGCTTATCACGGGCCAGTTGTTTGAAACTCAAATTACAGTCACAGATCTTAAAACATTTTCTAAAGGAAGAAAAGTAGAACACTGAAGACATGCCATGATTAATTCCAAGCATCCAAGCTTTTAGAAGTCCTACAGTTAATCACAAGACACTGACAGAAATGATGGACCACATGAAATAAGGTAAGAACAAATCAAAAGGGGAAAGGACATCAAATAATCACCTTTTCTGCTCTCCATGTCAGATACTTATGCTGCGCTTGACTATTGCATTTAACATGAGATGCATTTATCTCCTCTGGTGCTTGGTCAATCAGTTCAAGCCATGCCTAAAGGAGAAAAGGAGAATAATAATTGACCAGTCCAAATTGGAATTCTATATTTTTTGAAATACTGACTACCAAATCCATGTGGATTCTCATTCCTATTCCGGTTTAATCCCATCAGTAGCATAAACATAATTTAAAGCAGTAGCCAAAGCCATTAAGCACCTTGTAGTACTCTGTGAAGGCGGAATATAAAGCATCATATCTATCCTGACTTGGAGGAAACTTGGTCCATATCACGATCGGTGAGAAAAACTTCAAGGACTCGCTTGTGAGCTTTCCTCCCCAAGGAAAAAGCTGCATGAAATCTGTTTTCAGTCACCATACCATTAATTTTAGATTGGATCAAGAAACAAATAGATCATATTTATTTGATGTTCCCGGAGAAAGCATTGAAGTTACCTCGCTGTACTTGAGACCTAAAGGAATTAATCTATCAAAGTACTTTTCCTTGTAGCCTCTTTGGTCAATGACATTGTGCAAGGGGTTAAGGTCCCTACAATGGGTTAGAAGTTCCAGAAACCTTAGTGCTTCAGTAATTAGTTTCAGCTTATAGAAAGAAGATTAAAACGTGTTTAGAAAAGCATAGTGAAAGGAAGAGAAGAGAGCTTACAACACAATGATGTTTATGGAGGCAGTGGTGAAAAAATTGGCACAAAATATGGGCACACCAAATTCAGGTCTGGCAAAAACAGCAAAATCCAAAATCTGCATAAGTTTTCCGAGGTCAGTTATTACAGAGGAAAACAAAAATGTTCTGTGTCTCCAGGCAGCCAAAGAACTTCATTTTGTGGTGCTAGACAATGTGCATATAACTAGCATTGATAACTTTTGCAAACTTTGAATCTCATTGAAGTACAAATTCCTTTATGACCAGATCATGCATCATAGGGAGAGTTGAGAGAAACTAAAATGTAGGGAATGAGAATAAGAATTTAACATGAATAGGACAAGAGCATGTTGCACTCATGCTGGCTTGATCCCTTACGATGAATAAACCTAAATAAATATTAATAGCATTCTGAAGAAGCTTAATTATTTTCTTTTGAAGGTTATGTTATAATCATAGCACATATAGTAGTGATAATTAATTCCAAGTACAAGAGATACGTTTTTATGCCAGCAGGCATATGAATATACACAAAGTCCAAATAAATGACAATCAGTAAATCGGCTGTAAAATGTATTCTCATGACCATAAAACTCAAATTAACAAGATGAACTCATGATTTTTCCCCTTCTAACACCCGAGAGCAAAAACACATAAAAAAAACAAGGTTACAAGAGAATGGTACCTGCATTGCTTCATTTTCAATGTTCAAACTACGTAGGAATCTTATCTTGGGGGCTTGGAATGAAAGCATTTGAAGCTCTGTTGTTCCATCCATCGCGGTCATGGAACTATATTTTTCCTGGTCTCAAAAAGTTCTTGTGATACATGCATATAATCTTGAAATAACACTTAAAATAATCATTGTTTTGCGGCTGACAAAGAGTGTTATTTTGTTTGTTGAAATCCAGTATGCAGCAATAATAAACAAATTTCTTTGAATTTGATAGATTACTCAATAAGCAATCAATAAACAGAGTAACCACAGGTTTTTCCTTCTGCAGAAACCAGGAGGCACAGTCATCTGAAACAGTTTACAAAGAGAACTAAGGATTCTAGACTCTAGAGGTAATTGTTTGATAATAGTGTCCTATTGTTGTATAACCCTTGCTAGAAAACCGGAGAGCGGATGAGAAACTACTTCCAACTTTATAATCATCAAAGTCCATAATTGCGCAATGCCTATTACAGTGACAATAGCAAAAACATGCAAGCAAATCAAAACGGCATCTTTTGGCTTAGATATTAAGCAATCACTCTGTTATAAGCAGCTAAAGAAAGACAATCAATCCCTCGCTCAAGTTTAACTCCCTTTTTTTAAACGAAATTGGAAGATGCATAAAATAAGAAAGAAAGTAAGTTTAAAAAGAAATAAGAAAGAGTCTCTAAGCCCTTAGAAACCAAACAAACGAAACAACGAAGATGCACATCTGACCTTACTGTTAAGTATTTAGACCGATAGAAAGTATGAAGCAAGTACGATAACGATATACATAAGCCAGACTTTCAAGAATCAAAATGGCCTAAATTATGGCAAATCACATAAATATTTCCATGGTATCTCCTCAATTTCCCAAGTTACAGACCAAAAACTCTACCATAAGCTCCTTTATAATTCAAACGGCAAAACCCAACTTCATTTCCAACCCTCTAAAACCCAAACTCAATAAAGAATTTCAAACAAAACTAAAAGCAACCCATTTCTGCATGCAAGCAATATAATCCATAAACACAAGAAGGAAAAACGGGAAGCAAGAAAATGAAGTAATACCTGGAGAGGAGAAGGAACCAAAAGGGTGTGGCGTTTGGTTTCATCGAGAGCAAAATGAATGAACTTCTGATAAGAAAAGGAACCTGCAGAGACTTTCAAGACACGATGAGGTTTACACTTCTTGCTAGTGAAATTAGTGGTGATGCTACTAGTGATTAAGCTGCTGGTTTGCAATTGAGGTCTCATTAGTGAAGAAGATAAGCAAGAGGTTAGTAAAGAAGAACATAAGTCCATCGAAGTGAAGCTTTCAGTACGGAAACTCTAAACATTACCTCACCGTTTTCTTAAAAAAGGAACCAAAAAAAACAAAAAAGTGAAAAAGGTGCTTCGCTTCTGCGGCTCTCTTTATTCGCATGGCATGTTGTCCGTTCAAGTACTTTACAACTTTTCTTCTGCAACATTTTTCAGGCATCGAGATCTACGTTTCTTTCTCGTGTGTGGGTCATTTTTTCTCTCGTCTAAATCTATCATGGGCAAAGTAAATAGGCGTGATTTAATTAGCACACATGTTGAAAATAACAAAAATATAATCATTTAGTCCCACTATCAAATTTTTTTTATCCCTTTCACTTTCATTATATATATGTGTGTGTGTGGAATGAACGTATAGCTTTTAATTTTTTGAGGGTTAATCTATTTTTCAGTTTTTTTATTATTTATCCTAAAAAATATCAATCACATAATAATTTTATGATAAAAATAGTTTTTAGAATAGCTTTTAATTTTTTGAGGGTTAATCTATTTTCCAGTTTTTTTTATTATTTATCCTAAAAAATATCAACCACATAATAATTTTATGATAAAAACCATTCAGCGAGATTTTTTTATTTATTTGTAAATTAGATTACAAATAGACCATTAATGCATTCAACCTAGAAGACCTAAAGATTCTTTAGAAAACTCACTTTTACTTCTTCTAGATTTCAAAATTTATTCCACCGGAATTGAATCAGTTGCATTAGCATGAAGGTTGCTGGTAAAAGATGATTATCTTACCAAAACATAAACTAACCAATTGTTTTGCACGTTTTTCTGTTCATGCGTTTTGGAAATATAATTAAGAATTTTCTAATTTGGATTCCACCGAGCTTTGGCATCTCAAATCTCAATCCCATGTTAGATTTTTGGAATGGCTATCGGAGTTTCTTGTTTTTTTGTCAGATTTCACAAACCCTTTCTGCCCTTTTTGTGCCTACTGGCTTTACATGATGTTAGTTCTGAAAATCATTCTCATCCAGTAACACAGTATCAATTCATCCCAGGCAAGGCAGCTAGCCTTTATACATTGCTTGATGTCCTGGTTTCAGAGGGCGTAATTATTTCTTGCTGCCTATACGTATCAAATCAAGGCTCAAGCAGCTGTTGCCTGTTATTGCCCTGGCAAATTTCGCACAGCACAGACTATTGGTTTCCTCTGCTAGTTGAGCCCTTTTTACAACTGGATGTTCTTCAAATTGAGGCTAGCTGTCAAATGCCCTTTTGGGACCATGACAGGCTTCATGCATAGTCAAAGGTCGAAATAGCATTGCCCTTTAACTTTGCTGTGAAAATAACGACCCCCTTCCAGTTTTAAGTTGACTGGAACCAGCTCTCTTCGGACTAGTTGCAATTATCTTATTTTCATATTCCCTAGATAAGCTCCAGCCCAGTGAACTTGATCCTGTGTTGAAAATTTGAACTCACAAAAGCCAAGATAACAGCTGAAAGCTTGAATTTTCAACCAATTGGACTGGACATTTAAACATCCAGAACTCCGACTTTAGTTGAAATCATTGAAATTTGAATCCTTTCCTCGTCACTAATTTTTTAGATGAGAAGGACTAATAGATTATCTAGACAGACAGAGAATTATTTAATCCAGCCCGGTCCCATTGTTAACTGTACCACACCATTGTCTATCATGGGTATCGTTATTAGCCTCAAATTGTTCACACGAGCATGGAATATAGAGCTGCAAATTGACATTTAAGAAGAAAAATGGACCCTATAATTTATGAAGAACAATAAGCCAAAACATCTCTGCAAGTGGATGCTATTGCTAGCTACGTAATTTAAATCTATCAGAAACTCTGACCAGACAAGTGAGTAATTTACTTAGTTTAAATCAAAAACCAAAATAACATGGATAAGGTTGCATGATTTTAACAACTAGTGATCCTAGTAAGAAAATCTGGTCATCGAATAGGGAAGATTTAGTCAAAATATTGGTAATCTTTCCGTTATCCATATCTTAAAATTTGTATGGTTTAAAGTTCTATTCCAACTAACCCTCACTCATCTCACGTTTAATGTTTTGCTATAATCTTGCAATATTTTCATCATCTCTGTTACAAAATGAGAAAATATCTCCTCATTCGTATATTTAATTAATATGTACATTAAATAAATCAACTTGTCAACAGTCCATGAAAGTCTTTGTCCAGTGTATTATTATTTTAGACTTTGTTTTATACACGTACAAAGCAAAAGAAAACTCTCTTTTTTTTCAGTACCATACAAATCTTATTATTAGATTGATTTGAGTATTGGTAGAATATTGATTTACACAAACACCTCAATGGTTGACTTTGAATTCGCTTGCAACAGATATCCTTGATTTTCTCTCTATATGTGTATATATATACAAGCCTGTGAGTTCCAGCCAGTGTACTCTCTGCGTTGATACACTTGAAGAAGGGAGAGAGACAACTATAGAGGGAAAGAAATGGCAGGAGGGGCGTTTGAAGATGGAGCAACACTAAAGAGGGCTCATCTCTATGAGCATAAAACTACTGGTTATTTTATAATTGCTTGCCTTATTGCGGCAATGGGAGGATCCCTTTTTGGGTATGATCTTGGTGTGTCTGGTGAGTATCTCCTTGACTTATTTTGGTCCTTGATCAATCTTCATCTTCTCTTTTACATGTATGGATACTTTTTATACATATGGGTCATTAAATTTCTGTCTAACATTAGTTAGATGTCATTTCTCTTATTAAACACGAGCATCTTCACTTTAGAATGTCTTGAAATTATTATGATCTGTATAGTAAGATCAGTAACGAAATAGTTGTTGAAGACAAGTTGGATTGTAGGCACATTCTGCATAGCTTTCTAATAAAAGGCGACCGCAAATTAGCCCATCATTTGATTTTTCTTTTTTCGGAAATTTGATGATTGTAAGGGAATAGAAAGAGGCAATAATGGTTCCTGTGGCAGAGTTGCACAGAAAATTTGATATTATGTTAAGACTTTCTTGTTAAACAAATTTTTTGCAGACATTGAACTAATGAAACAGCAAATTAATCGATGTTATTAGTGCATGTGTTTTTCATTTTGATTAGAATACTTGCATGGTCCTCTCTCAAGATCATAGAAATTAATATTTAGAGATCAGAATATAGGTTGGACCCCAACTGATTGCCTCAGCGTCACTCTGATTTTGTTCTGTAAAACAACCTCCAATAATAGGGAAGCCTTGACTAAGAACAGGCTTCGTTTATAGGTAACTTATCATGTTAAAATTAACAAAGCATACACATGTTGTCAAAGAAAAGGATAGATTAACATGAAAATTGGTTTCAGGTGGAGTGACTTCCATGGATGATTTCTTAAAGAAATTCTTCCCGAAAGTGTATGATAGGAAGCAGCAGCATCTCCACGAGACAGATTACTGCAAATATGACAACCAGATACTTACTCTATTTACATCTTCATTGTACTTTGGGGCCCTTGTTTTCACATTTGCCGCATCCTTCATGACCAGAAATAAAGGCAGGAGAGCAAGCATACTTTGTGGATCATTAAGCTTCTTTATTGGAGCTGTTATCAATGCATTTGCAGTGAATATTGCAATGCTGATCATAGGAAGATTACTTCTCGGTGTAGGCATTGGATTCAGCAACCAGGTATGCTTAATGCTCCCTAGGCCAAAAGTACCATAACTTGCCTCCTAATTTGCTTACAGCATTTTTGTTCTAATGGTACAGGCAGTTCCCTTGTATCTGTCAGAAATGTCTCCTGCAAATTCTCGTGGGCGATATAACCAGCTGTTTCAACTCACAACCTGCTTAGGGATCCTAATAGCAAATCTTGTAAATTACGGAACTGAAAAAATCCATCCATGGGGCTGGAGGCTATCTCTTGGTTCAGCGACAATCCCTGCAATTTTAATGGGTGTAGGCGCTATTTTCCTTCCTGAGACTCCCAACAGCCTTGTAGAACAAGGAAAGTTGGAAGAAGGAAGAAGAATATTGGAGAAAGTTAGAGGTACAACGAATGTTGAAGCTGAGTTTGCTGATCTTATTGATGCAAGTAATGAAGCAAAAGCAATAAAGAACCCTTTCAGGAATCTTTTGAAGCGGAGGAATCGGCCCCAATTGATAATAGGCGCTCTGGGAATCCCAATGTTTCAACAGCTCACTGGAATGAATTCTATACTCTTCTATGCTCCTGTTTTCTTCCAAAGCTTGGGTTTTGGGGCAGGAACATCTCTTTATTCATCTGTCATTACTAGTGGGGCACTTGTTGTCGGCGCTCTCACTTCAATGGCATTAGTAGACAAATTCGGCAGAAGAACTTTCTTCATTGAAGCTAGTATTGAAATGTTCTGCTACATGGTAAGTACTGCAACCGAACAAGTCAAGGCTCATTTAAATCTTCAGCATATTTCTAGGGCTTGAATACTAACTCAATTGCTTAATCTGCAGGTGGCTTTGGCTATAACTTTGGCGGTGAAGTTTGGACAAGGAGTAAATCTCCCGAAAGCAGTCAGCGTGTTCCTAGTCATTATCATTTGCTTGTTTTGCTTTGCTTATGGAAGGTCTTGGGGTCCTCTAGGGTGGTTAGTTCCAAGCGAGCTCTTTCCATTGGAGACAAGGTCTGCTGGCCAAAGTGTTGTGGTCTGTGTCAACATGATCTTCACAGCTTTGATAGCACAATGCTTTCTCGTGTCTCTCTGCCATCTTCGTTATGGGATTTTCTTGTTATTTGCTGGCTTGGTTGCCATCATGGGCAGCTTCATCTTCTTTCTCCTACCAGAAACAAAGCAAGTTCCAATAGAGGAGGTATATCTTCTCTTTCAAAACCATTGGTACTGGAAGAAAATAGTAGGAGATGGCACTAATGGGGATGAATTTGATGGAAAGAAGGGACAAGCAAATTAGGATAAATCTCCAAATTCAGGGGAAACATCCCATTTTCTAGTTTGATGCTTATTTTTTCTTTAGATTACATTGCTGTAAATAATTTCGTCTTTGGTTAGGCGTTTCTATGGATAAATATACATTAAATCCTAATAATATTTATTTGGCCAAGCATTTCTGGGAATGGTTTTCCCCGCATTTTTTTGGCTGAAATATAAGTTATTTTAAGAATTAGATTTTCGTTTGATTAGATTCACGTGTAAGTGGAATCTGTGGGAATCTTGATATAACACACTTCCAACCAAACTGAAAGAATGAGAGAGACGAATTTGAGAAAGGAAGAAAATACATTTAACCCTTACATAAACATTATGTATTTCCCCAGTTATAAAAAATGAATTTACCAGCTTTCCATTAACATTTATTATAACAAAGTAGTGATTCAATCTTCTCTGCTCACAAGATTGTGCATATGCATGTCTTTAATTGTTAAAAGAAAAAATGAAAAAAATAAGAGAAGAAGAAAACTGCTATGCAAGTTCTGAAACTCATTGGGATTCCACTGTACACAATTTATAGATTGCATATTTCACTATACATTTCTCATTTTAGGACACTATTGTGATCGAGCATTTTTGAATAGCTCTTTCCACTTCTGCGGATCACATCCAGGACCTTCTCCCTGTACAAGTAATAACTTCAGTTCAGCATAATGAAGCAATTCATCAAATGATGTGCTCACAAGAAATAGTTCTAAAGATAACCAGGCAACAATATGGCAACATGGATAATTTGGAAAGAACTGCAGGAAAACACATAAATGGAGTGGAAACAATCATATCTTGTCCAGTTAGCCAAAGTTTAGTAATTGAATGATATCACAGACTAGGTGATTGGGTTATAAAGTGTGGCATCATACATTCACCCACAGGATTAAGGTCAAATCACTTACCTTAAAGTTCAATTAGTAGGAGAAAAATGAAAATTTCTATTATAAGGTCCTTGTACTCATTTTGTGTAGCAATAAAAAAACCCAGTATGCACTTCATCAAAATCATAAATCAACAATGGGTTCTATGGACACCAAAAAGGGAAAACAATTTGGACTGAAACTTCTGTCAAACTAGTATTCTGATGTTCCATAGAAGTCACGGAGCCAGACATCAATTTCTCAAACAAGTCTTTTCAGTAGGCATGACTCCTATGATAAAACATGGGTGCACATGTACTTTTATATAATAAAGATAAAGTATTATTTGATTTTCATTACAAACACACCTCAACTGAGTTGATTTCATAAATTTCGCCTTCGGTAAAATCTATGTCCAATGCCTGAATGCAAGCTTCGGCTACTACAATTCTGCTAACCTCTCCAACAAGCTTATCTCCTGCGAACCCAAATAGATATTCAATAAAAAGAAAAAAACATGCGAAAGAGAGAGGAAAAATATTAGAACTGTGGGATGCAAGCATGGCATACAAGGCATAAGAATTATTGCCACTTTCAACGTAGCATGGGAAGATTGGCATAATTGTATCCAAACAGATCAATTTCAAAAGAATTCTGTATTATCTATTTCATGATGAAACTTGAGAAAACCAAGGCACCAGCCTTTTTTCAAAAATACCAAAATGATACGATGAAAAAAGAATGGCTTTTTATCATTGGGAAATGGTCAAGAAAAAACACTAAAGAAATAAGCAAACCAGATAGTGTTGATGCATATCAGCCAATAGCATTATCCTTGAACTCCTATAAACAAATTATAGTATTATGTTTAGTTAACCCTAAGGAATGTAATTTTATGATAACATCATTGTTGCAAAAACATGTAAAATTCCAAGCTGCACACTTCACATCCCAAATGAACTATAAAAAGAAAATCCCAAGATAGCAATGACACTGGACACCAGAATCCCCTTCCTGATAGTACCTTATTCAACAGAAAGTAAAACATGTGCCTCAATGACCAGTGGGTGATAGTTCAATAGTGATTTCACAAATTATTATCACTTCCTGCTTCAATTTTAGAAATCAACTTCTCAGACCATCCTAGAGGCATAGAAATCTGTATCATTTAAATTTATTTCCTGTCTAAAATTCAAATATATGCTAAGTTTTTGTAATCCAAACGACGAGCAGAAAACTCAACCTCCATGGGTCAAGTCAACATGTTAAAAACATAACAAGATTGCATACCTTGACCAATGACAACTGCACGCCTATTACCAGCAGTAGCTTGGAGCAAGGTATTTAGATCATATGATGTGTAAGGTCCATCTGTTAATCTCCCAGGTCTAATAAACAAATAATGTAAACATATATGAAAGAGCATATAGATGCCCGCTGCAAATAAAAATTCTTTTGTAGTTTCTAGAATAAATCTATAATTTTCCAACATCAAGCGGGTAAAGCATGACCAAACCTGATTATGGTAAAAGGGAGACCGGAATTGCGAACAAAATCTTCCCCCATTTTCTTATACTTGAGAACACCAAAAAGATTCATAATGCTGCAAGAAGACAATATGAAACAAATGAATCTAATCCAAGACAAAGCATGGTAGCAGATGTTTCATTTGTTCTACACGAAAAAGAATTTCAGTTGTTCAATATCCACTGTAAGCAGCATCTCAAACATCTCCAAAGATCGAAGAATAGATGAATCCTACAGTTATTCAAATATGATGGCCTATAAAGTCTCCCAAGACATTGCAAGGCTAGAAACAAAAGGCTGCTTTTGGTCAAGTAAAAGTTTAGAAGCTAAATGCCTTTACATTCCTCTCGTTCTCTCTCTTATGCATGGGTGAAAACCCGACCACCCAGACATGTTTAACTTTATAAGGAGCAAGATTCAATTAGCCGAATAGCTAGTAACTATAGCTAAACTGTTCCTGCTACAATTAAGTATTTCTAGACAGATAATAAAAAAGGATATGTCTACTGAATTTCTTGCTTAACGTGTTCCACTCTATGTTCTATTGATTTCAAACACAATGAAACTGTGGGTCCACTGCAAATACAACTCAGTCTCACCTCCATGGTAGTTCGTTGAATTTGGTTACACCAACTGATGAAACAAGAACAATTCTTTTCAGTGTTGAAGGCAATGCAGAAACAAGATTCCTTACACCCTCCCAATCTTCAGAAAAAAACAACATAGTCAATGGCATTTAGGGCATAAACTTATTCTGTCTGCTAGTGTGCGTTTGTGTATGTATTTTCTTGAGTTGAAGGAATAAGAAAGTTAAACACTTTCAACATATAAGAATTTTAGCTAAAAAGTAAACTTCTGACCTGTTCTTTCTGGTGTATTATCTCCATCCCATCGCTTTGAAGGAAAAGCTGTTGTTCCAGTGCAGCAGATCACATGTGTGACTCCCTATAGTATAAATTTAGGAAACATTAACAACTAGACTTATAAACTAGCCAAGTAGTTTTGGTATCATCCAGAAATATGAGAAAGAATATACAGGTAGATGAACACAAACCTCAAACAAAGATGGATCTAGATCCTCCGGGTTCCGAGTGTCTCCTTTAAATACCTAGAAAGTTTTAACAACTCTTTATGATCAAGTTTTACATCCTAGGGAAAGAAAACAAGCTTGAAGCAAGGAATTTGTATGCACCAGAATGCTAAAGAAAATGGTATACTGTGGCAATGAAAGGGAAAGAATGATCGATCAGCAGAGAAGATAGGCACCTGCAGCATCTCCTCATCTTGTTCACCAAACAGTTCAATTGCTTTCTCAGGACCTCGTAGTAACAAGCGTGATTTAATATTACGGTTCAGCAATGATGCCACTACTAGCTGCCCTGAAAAGGGAGCAACATTCTAACATTTAATGTAGAAAAAACCTTAGTGAACTATCTAAGAGTAAAATGTAACCAAAGAAGCAATCACAAGAACTGCATTATTGATTATTCGGAGCTTAACAAGAACTAAGGCGTTCCTGCCATGATAAAAGAATGGGAAATGTGTAACAGTTACACTGTTTCCTGTTTTTAAAGTAGTAAGGAGACTATCTGTAGTCATCCACCCTTCCTCAGCTTTGTAGTTACATTATGCCCTGTAATCTACTTTTATGTATCCTAAATGTGACCCACGTTTTACCCCTTTGTTTCATCATATAATGTTCAAAGGCTTGGCCACAACCATGTGTTTGCAATGGCATCAATTAACTAGTAGGTTAAATTCCCCTGACAACTGCACAACATAACCCCTCACAAATTCAATGCCTGTGGTAAAACGTGCATGTTAACATAGTGTCCTGAAGATGACAGATACCCTGCACAATGGAAAACAATAACTAGATTCCTAGCAAACATGACTTTTATTGATGCAAGTGGAAGAAAAGTAAAGGATATAAAATAAAGGAAGTTTAATTTTTAGTTTGTGTGTTAAAATGAGGAAGGGAAAGAAGGAAGAGAAGGAAAAAGGAACTAATTAAGTCAGGTTCCAAGTTTCCTATTGTATCACCAAAAACTTCCTCACTTGTCAAAGCAAATGCAAAATCTTGCTTTATTTTCTGACATACGCCAAGAGATACAACAAAACTGCATATTAATTTAAGAACGTAAGGTAAAAGATACAATTTATAACTTTACCTTCGTTTTCCTTTCATACAACAAAACAAGAGAAATTTAATTAATGAGGAAGTTCAGTTTCACTTCCTTTTCTTTTCCTCTCAATTCCATGACTGATTAATATCCCTTAGCACAAGCATTATCACAGCACCAAACAACCATATGAGGAACAAATGCATTATATTAACAACACAGTACCAATGTGAGCAATCTTATATAACATAACTATAGCTAGCAACAACCATTCAATATATAACATATACCACCAGCATTTCTAGTTCGGACATTAATCATTTCATGAAATTACAAAATGCTGGTATACCATAAACAGCTAAATTTACTCACACCCACAATCTCATTGAAAAACAAGGCCACAAATTGTTAACTCATAAATAACATTACTCTAAAGCACATCAATGCACTAAGTACTGTTTGTAAGTAAGCAAAAGTTGGAACAAGAAAGTGTAGGAGAGCCTACCAACACCACCAGTGCCACCAACGACGAGAACAAGCTTGGAGGAAGATGGAGAGATGGATTTAGAATCAAGGGTAGCCTCTGAAATTGGTGACTGACCAATCACTTCTTCCTTCACTGCATGAACAACTAATGGTGATGTTGTTTTTCTTCTAGAGTTCGCAAAGCACTTAAAAGAGCCGTACCCAGAAGAGGTATGAAGTGGTAGAAAAGGAAAAGGATAGATTCTTTGTGGATGGTTTGTGAATTTTTCAAGTGTAAGTGGAAAGTCAGTGATGGCAGTGAAAGAGAGGCTGCAAGCCATGAAAACAGGAACTGGCAGAGTTCGCAGGAAGAGGAAAACGCTTGGATTTTGTGGTTGTTATGTTTTCAGCAGCATTAATTTACTTACAAGAATGTCCTGTGTTGTTTACAATTTTGAGTAAAAAGCTGGTGTTTTTTTCTTTTCTTCACCATAATGAATGGCCGAAATACAAATGCTTCTCTCTCTCTCTCTCTCTCTCTCTCTCTCTCTTGATAATAAATACAAACGCTTCTTGTTAACCTCACAAAGCCGCTTGTGTGGAGAACAAGGAGCTAGCAATAAATATTTATTCATTTTATCATGATAAATTTTGTTAATTTTAATTTGGGTCTCTTCTTCAAAGAACGAGAAGAAAAGGAAAGAAAGGGAAAAAAAAAATCACACTACTTGTCTCTATGGCGGTATGTATAAAGACCATCCAAAAGTTTCAAGATTTAACAAAAATCTTATTTATTTTTTAAAAAATATTATAAAAAACCCTATTTTGAACCCCATTTAAAAATTATTCAAATTAAAAAAAATTAAAAAGTTAGATAAAAATTATAATTATTTTTTAGTCTATGAAAAATATTAATTTCACTATTTAACTTATATCAATTTTATTTTGAGTTTCTTTTCCGATATTATTTCTCTAATTTTTAAAGTTTATTAATTTAACTATTTTATTTCTAAATATTAATTAAAAATATTTTACATATAAATGGATGTTTATGCCAATTATTCAAACTTTTAGAGGTCTTTATAATTTTAAGATAACTTGGAACTTAGAAGGTTATTATAATTTATCAAAATTAAAAGAAAAAAGGTTTATAAAATCTAAATTTAGCATTAAGTAAACAAAAAATAATTTGGGTAGATATGAAAGAGGTGATATTCGTACTCGTTTGCATTTCTTATAAATTATAACTACACTTAGACTATCTCTATCTTAAAAAAAATGGAAAAGTATAAACAAAAAATATATTGAAATATTATAAAAATTAATAACTTTTTAAAATATATAAAAAATTAAAGACAATGATTTTTTTTAGGACGGAAAAAGTATAATTTTTTAAATTTATTTTCCTATTTGTCTCGATTATATAAAATCTTCATGAATCGATGGAAATTAATTCAATTATCAATAAAATTTTCAACTTATTTAAATTTCTGCATAATTAATTAAGAAAAACAGTTGATTGTTTTGATTTTAACAAAAACGATAATCAATAATAATGATTATATTATTTTAGTTTAGTAACACCGAGTGAATCGTGGCCATATATACACATAATAATAGAATTTCATTGATTCCTTGTTTGATTCGCTTCTAAGTGATGGAAAAATTTATAAAACTTCGGTTAAACCATGAATTAGAAACATTTTAAACCAATAAAATTAAATAAAAAGGAAGATTAAAAAGATGAAGCTAAAAATTAATATATTGTCGTACATGAAATTAAGGCAAAGAAAAGATGCTGTATTAGGTAAAAGACAGTAAATTATAAATTAGTCACTATAGTTTTAAAACATTGATTAATTAGTCCCTAGTGTTTCACAAACTAAATAATTGATTATTTTTATCCATTTTATTCTTTTCTAATTTATTTTATCTTTATAAATATATATTATAAAAAAAATGATAAGAAAAAAGACATTTTTTAAGAATAAAGTAATATTAAATTAAGAGTACAGGGATAAATAATTAGTTTTTTTAAATAACAAGAACTAATTAATTTATTTTGTAAAACTAGAGGGACTAATTTATAATTTACTCGCTTAGAAGAGGATGTGGCGTTTTGGAATTTTCCCTAGTTACCTTATTTTGAACTTCAGCAGAAGCAACCGGTAAACTCCTCCCTCAAGCTCTTGAAAAGAAAAAAAAAAAAAAGAACAAAAATGCAGCCTTCATCATCAGCTTTGTCAAGATTATCAAATTTACAGAGGCACCTGCACCCTCCACATTCAAACTTCAAGGCAAATTCATTATCACATCACTTTCTTATTGCTTTTTTTTTTTTGGCTCTGATTTTATTTATTTATTTTTATCAGATTCAAGAAAGGTTGGTGAAGCTATCTCCAGAGGTTGCTGAAGCTTTGTCATCTGGGAATCCTGTTGTTGCTTTAGAATCCACCATTATTTCTCATGGTATTCCTACTCCTATTCCTCTTTCTTTCTTTCTCTATTTTTTCACTCCCTAAACCCGTTTACTAATTTTGGGCATGTAATTTATTTTCATTTGAATTAAGCACATAGTTTAAGTTCAAAGTCAGTCGTATTGCGTGAAAGAGAATATTTTCAGGTTTTTTACATTCATCTGTATTGCTATTGCGTGCATGGCTTCTTATGCTTTTAAGTTATGTACAGGGATGCCATATCCTAAAAATTTGGAAACAGCAAAGGAGGTGGAGGCAATTGTGAGGGAGAATGGAGCAGTTCCTGCTACCATTGCAATTTTGGATGGTGTAGCTTGCGTAGGTATTTATGTTTAGCTCTCTTCTTTCATTTTGTATGCATCTATGTACATTTGGAAGAGTAGCAGCCTATGCATGTTACGACTTACTGAGAAGGTAAGGTCCACTTGGTCATTGCAGTCAATGATCTTGACTTGGTGAAAGTTAAACGATTTGCAACGTATGAATTATATGGAGAAATCTTTCCATTTATTTTTGAATACTCTGATATCCATGCCAGATGTTCATTATGTAGTGAATAACAACAAAATATGTGAAATCATTGAATGGACTCAAAATATTTTAGTAATTAGATTAATCTAGGGACATTTTCTGGGTATGTCTCATGCCTTTTCTGGCAGCTGGATCCTGAGGAAGATGGTTTCATGAACCAGTTATTTATCGATACTTGTTAAATTATTTAAGACCTTTTAGGAATTAGAGCTTGTGCATATTAACCAATTCTGCAAAATTAGAGCATGGATTGGCAAACTTTAGGGGTGTAAACTTCAAAAGAATAAATTCTTGTCACGGAATCAATAAGAACTTTATTTCTGCATTAAAAAAAAAAAGAGAATAATTAGTGTTTATGTTGATGCTTTTTGGCTCTATGTTTCAACTACTGAATGTTATGCTTATGCATTTGATTTAGTTTAACTCACAAGGAGATATAATGAACTCTTCACAGCTTTATTAGGCTCTTTGTTGTGCTTGCATTGGTTGAGACTGGGATTGAAAGGGGTTTGATATGCCTTTTTCCCATGTTTCACCTGGCCTTTTTGCTGCAATTATAGAAGATATGAAGTTGCATTGCCCTTAAGATAACCACTCTTTTTTTAACAGTAATTTTCTCACGTTGCGAAGCTCTTTATGTGTTTAGGTTTGAGTATGGGAGAACTAGAGAGACTTGCTACTCTTGGAACTAAAGCACAAAAGACTGCTCGGAGGGACATCGCACATGTTGTGAGTAGCTTTGACTATTACTCACTCTGTGAATACATTTTTTTTTCCTTGTAATTCACATATATAAAGGAACCACAGTGTAGGTTTGAGTAGTTCCTTCTCTTATTATTGTTATTATGCACTTGAGGGAGTGTTTTGATCTGGTATCAATGTGCCAGATCAATAGTGCTACAAACAACTTTTGGTTGCACCTTGTTTGTTGATCAAGGTAGGTCTCATGACAAAGAAGTTGAGCCTATGCAGGTTGGTGTAAATTAATTTCTTATTGACTTTATGTATTGAATTTTGATTGCTAAGAATTAGTTAACTGATAATTGGTCAACTAAAAAGTTGAGTCTCGGAGTAACTGCATATGACGACTTTGAGCACAAGTAAGAGTTATATGATTTTGGAACTTGGGTAATTCCTGTGCGCATTTTCTCTCCTACTCCTTGTTTGACATGTGGAATCCTTAAACCAGTAAAATTTGATAGCTTGTCAAGTGTTGCAGCTAACTTTATATTCTTATTTTTGGTTTTATTTTAGGTGGCTACTAGGGGGAATGGTGCTACTACTGTTTCAGCAACCATGTTTTTTGCTTCCATGGTGATCTCTCTGTTTTAAATTCTAATGCTTTGTGCTGCAAATAAACAGCATTTGGTGTTTGCTTCAAATGTGTTCTTAATGTGGGCTTTACTTGTTAACTCATACAGGTTGGTATCCATGTTTTTGTTACTGGGGGAATTGGGGGAGTACATAGACACAGCGAGGAGAGTAAGTTCAATACTCTAGCTTCCATCTGTATCATGGAATACAATGATGTGGTCAGTCAAGCATTAATAGAAGTATAATGTAGTGGGAGCATCCAATGCTTTTGACTAGTTCTTCGTGATCATGTGGTGTTTAGAACACACATCAACTACTAACCCATTGCTGATCGTATGAGTGAACTTTTTTTTTTTTTTATCTGAAGAAGAGGGAAACCTTTCTGTATTTGATTGCAGGAATTGATATACATTTTTCTCATATTTTCTTGGCAGCAATGGATATATCTTCTGATCTTACAGAGCTTGGCAGGACTCCAGTAGCAGTTATCTCTGCTGGAGTAAAATCCATATTAGATATTCCCAGAACCCTAGAATATTTGGTATATATCACTTATTTTTTTACCCATATATCGCTGGAAGCAATTCAACTTCAGATGTTCATATAAGTTTTAAAAATACAGGAAACTCAGGGTGTTTGTGTTGCCACTTACAAGACCAACGAGTTTCCTGCATTTTTCACGGAGAGAAGTGGTTGCAAGGTACACCCTTTCTTGTGGCTTGCAATCTCTCTTAAGCTGCATCTGATTTCTATTTGCAAAACTTAAGTATGGTTAAATCTGTTAGGTTCAGTTGCAATGTATACCAACCAATGTTCTAGGATTGCACCACTCAACAACATTCCCTAACGTTATGTCTGATGATAAAAACTCCACACCATGTTATGGTCCCTTGAAGTTTGCTGTTGCTTTCAATCTGATATATAAGCAATGGTTCAAATGTTTTTACAAAGGTACATAAAATGGTTTACATGGACCAAATCAACCATATAGGTTGTGCTCTCTGCATCTACCGGTTACAATAGCAGAGTCCACTCTACCAATATTTGAGGCTACTTTGGTCTACATAGATTCAAATTTACCGAAATTTTCAAGGAGCAGAACCTGGGACATGGTCACATGGGGTGTACACAAGACGAACCCAAAGAAGATTGATAAATCTTAGCAAGGCTCTGTGCAAGAGAAACTCAAAAAAGACAAATTTATCTGAAAATGATCTTGCTTTCATGAAAAAGCTTGTACTTAAAAATTTTAACTGGTAGAATGTTGATTTTACACTGCACTAGTACATGTGTCTGCAAGTTTTGATTTAACATGCGATTTCATCTAATCTGATGATTTTTTTCTGTTTGATTTATGAGAAATATATAGGTACATTGTCGCGTAGACACCCCAGAGGACTGTGCTCGGCTAATAGGCGAGTGAAGAAATTTGGTCATCTCACTGTTTTTCCACCCCCAACCCATATGAGAATGAGAAGGATTATGAGTCATTGTGCTTTCCTTTCTTTGTTAATTGCAGATGTGAACTTGAAAGTTAAGCTTGGAACTGGAATTCTGATCGCAGTTCCAATCCCTAAGGAACACTCTGCTTCTGGAGGCTTAATTGAGTCTGCTATACAAAGTGCCCTTAGAGAAGCTAGGTTGGAAACTTTTTTCGCTTCATTTAATTTTCAAATTCTTTTTGTTCCCTGTTATATATTTGGCTTTAAGTTTTACGTAAATGGAATTGGATCCATAGGGACAAGAATATAACCGGCAATGCTGAAACTCCATTCTTGCTTGCAAAAGTGAACGAACTCACTGGAGGAGCCTCACTGGCATCCAGTATCCTTTCTCTTGTTCTTAACACCTGATATTCAAATTTTGGAAGTTTTATTTTGTGGTCATGGACTTGACATTTAGATAATCTTGTTCTAATCATTTTCATAATTTTCACTGTTATCGTGATTTTGGAAAGTTGATCTTAACTGAAGTTTAGACATCGCCCTTGTAAAAAATAATGCTCTTGTTGGTGCTAAGATTGCAGTTGCCCTTGCTGAGCTCAGAGAACATTCTAACAGAGGTAATCTTTATGTTATGTTGATTTCTTCGTATCAAGTAGAAGAAAAATAATACCCAAGAACATCTCTGGGTCCGTATGACCTTTTTTGTGTTATAGAGATCAGCTTGACTGTAGGGTGCCATTATTATTTGTGCTTTGCGATATCATCTTTTTCGTATATTAGCATTTGGTTCTTCAAGTAGCAGAATTAGTAGAGCAATGTTCACATTCATTTGCTGAGTCTAATTGTTATCTATGATGGTCCCTAAAGAGGGACTGACAATAGGTATGTGCAACGGTACCTGTTCCATTTTGAGGGAAAAAAAATTGTAAGGCTGAGAAGTCTTGGAGACAAGGACTGGGGTATATGGAAAAAACTTGCATGCGTTACCAAACTTATCAGAATCTCAGATTCCTCTGGATAGATCTTTCTGTGCTCCTCCATTTCCTTCTCCTTCTTCCCTGGTGGCCCTTTATAACGCATTCCAGACACTAGTTAGGCTGTCAGTTCTGATTAAATTGATGTCTAATTTTTGGCAGGTGATGCTGATTGAATGTCTTGCTCTCGAAATTGGCCTCATGTGGCAACCAATCATCCTGCAAGTTGGAAACGTGTTGGACCCTTCTTCACTAACACATGCACACACTCTCTCTCCTCATCAGGTATAGAGTTGGAATTGTTAAGGAGGTTAAATTTTAACGTTGGAGGGGAAGTTCTGTTTTACTTCCCTTAAGAATTCTTTAAGAGAAATGCCCTAAGAACTCAACTAAGGAATCAAATCAGGGTCCTTTGTCATGTAACCTGAACCGCATTAAATAATAGGCTTCACCATGGGAGTGCTTCATTCTTCATCATAGATTGAACCACACTTGGCATTCCCATAAAGAAGTCCAGTCAAGAAACGTTTGCCCATCTTGTGATGTTGTCAGAGGCTGTAATACCGCGCTGTGATTGGACAAGAGCCCATTCTATGAACTTTAAGTAAGCAATCTACCCTTCACATTACTTTAATTAACACTACTAGCATATAGTCATAGAGGATCTGCGTGCTCTCCATCTCCTCTGTCCTTTACAATGTTAGTCATTTAACTAATAAATCAGTAACCTTAATCGAAGAGGACAAGCAGCAGCTTCTCTCTGTATCTATCTTTTTGGGCAGCCTATGCCATGAACTAATAAAACATGTGAAGTTGACAGCCAGGAAGACACTTATTTCACCACTATGGTGTCCAATCACCAACTATATTAAAACAAAATGTAGATTTCTATCCTTACTTCGATTACTCGTTTAAACCAAATATGGTCGATAAAAAACTCAATTACGGCCCTTAGAGTTTAGGAGTTGATGGACTTAACAAAGTCTAAAGGCAAACGAAAGTGTCCTCTTCTTCATTTCTTATGGGGTGCTCAATGTGGGATCTTTTAATGTATCGATCTTACTTGCATTAGACAAAGACAGCTAAGAAAGCAAAACAAATGTCCGGAACTTTCATCCTTTGTAAACAACTCCAACAAGCTCTGTTTGGACTGGTCTCTTCAACCTTTTCTCCATCTGTTCCCATTCAACCACTCACTCTTACCTGGACTATCAAAACCGTGGAAGACGACTCATCATGGTTCAGTCTTAATTATTCTTTTAAGTTATACTAGGAAAATGGATTGCTGAGATAATTTTTTTTTCCTTGTAAATTTCAACAACAAAGCAGGCTGTGTCAGGCTCAGGCTTGATCAAGTAGAACGAAAATTGTTTAATAGGTTCTGAACTACACGTAATGTTTAAATTTCTCCCTTGGGAGATAGTGGGTGCAAGATTCATGAATCCCCTGGCTAATCCACTGTTTAATGTAAACAACACTACTTTTGGAAAAATCAATTAATAATTATTGTGATATTACGGGTAACAAAATGCATGTATCATGAGTCATGATCCATGTGCCCTAGCATATTGCACATGCATTTTATGCTACATTGGATAAAATTGAGCTTGCATGAAGAGACCGCATTGAATTGAATTGATTTGTGAAGGTTCATTCATTTTCAAATTCATTCTGAAAAATTCGCTGCCAAATTTCAGTTTTCAAAGCTCAATAGCTTTTGACATGAAAGCAATATATTATATTCTCGTAACTTTCGGCAAAACTCATGTTCACAATGAATCAATCTACTTGCAAAGACTTGTTTCTGGTGCGAACAATGTGAAATTATGATTAGCAGCATTTTAATGTTAGTGATTTTCTCTAATTGCATTTTAATATTAGTAATATTTGTACCTTTGATTTCTCAAATTTTTTTTCTTTAAAGAGGGAGAGAAGTAAGGTTAGAAAGGGAAAACAGCTGCTGAAAAGAAACTGTAGAGGTACTTTCGATGTGACAAATGTTATAGACGTGGCAATTCGATTTTACCAAATTCAATGCAATTGATTTTCAAGATTGTCGGTTTTCAGCATGAGAGAGAGAGGTGCAGATAATCTGATTGTGATATTTGTCCTAGAAGACAAGTCGATGAGCTAAAGTTATTGCTGTTTGAAAACCATGTCGTGCACATTTCTTTTTGTTTTCGTCTGTTCTTTTAATGGAACATGGATACCATTCGATCCAAATAATTCATGGAAGAGAAGAGATGGCATGCAAACTTGATTTATCGGCACCTTCTTGCTTATAATGACGATTGAATCCAACGATTCAGTGAGAATCAAAACTTGCATCTGGTCCTTTTTAAGAACACTCATAATTTAGAAGAAGAAATTTACTGAGCACCTATTTTTTAAATATTAATTAGTTCAATAATATTCTCCACTATATCTTAATCGTAGACTGTTATCTCGAATTAAATTTTTTCAATTCAAATATTATAATCAATTTTTTATTTATAATTAAATTCATCAAACACTTCTATATCATAAGAAATTCTCTCCTAAATTTTCTACGGACCTCTATCATTGTATTATAAAAATACATATAAAATCCAAACCCCAAATTGAGCAAATGCCGTCGATTCAACCCAATCCATAGCTCCTGTTAGCTTCTAAACTGAAGTGATGGGGACTCCTATATTGCATTTTACAAATATGGATGTCAGGTAATATTTGAATTTTAACAAACCTGTGAAAAGAAGTTATTCACTGGGTTGAATTGGATAGCATTGGTACCAATTTAGATGCAATACCAAATTGGAAACAGAGGGTGCAAATTGAGTTGTCAATTCAAACACAGGTGGAAAATGATAATTTTCTCTAGCAACAGGGACGAAGGGGACTCTGAATTGTTTCTAAACATTAGATAAAACAGAAGAATATCTTTTCATCGTAACTTCTTGATTGTCAAAAACCACAACTCCATCTATACACTTAGAAAGCTTTCCAAGCAAGAATCAGGATCTCCATATTTTCGATTTAAGGCAGTTACAAAGCCAGAAGCAGAAAAGTCGCTTGTCTCTCGATCATGTGTACCATTCAACAAAAGTACCTAATGTTTGAGCGAGCTAAATAAGTACAGTGCATATATGCTAAAAAAAAAAAAAAAAAAAAAGCAACATATTTTGATATGACAAAAGACAATCATTCAAAAAGCAAAAGAAAAAAATCTTTTAGAACTTCGAAATTCATCCAAATACAGATAGAACACATCTTCAGTCATGTCTACAGCCTTTTATTCAAAACTCCATGGGGTTTTTATGCCTTGTTTTGCTATTTGACTTCATTGGCAGGGGCCATGTTCACGAATCCCATACAGCAACAAGACCTGTGTTGCGGCATTATACAAAGAGGCTCTTGTAAGAGATTTGTTGGCACCCCACCATCCTGTTGGCGTAACCAGGGCTGAAATTGCCTCGAATTGTCTTAAATAAATAAACTAATATGATGACCGGGCATGATGAAAAGAAGAAGAAGAAGAGATAATGACAAAAGCATGGATCTTTTTAAGAGTTCTGAGTTATTTGCATGTATTCAAAAGTAAAGGAAAAGAGGAGATAAACATTTGGTGGGTTTTCTTAGGAGATGGGAGTGAAGTATGAATGGGAATTTAGAGGTAAGAGAACGTTAAAAGGGAAATGAAGGAAACTAGATCTAAAAAGAGGGAGAGATAGGGATTAAATGATTTAGGATTTTTTAAAAAAATCTTATTGTTTTTGTTGTAGTTTAAAGGCTGGGTAATTTGTAATTTTATGGTATAAAAAACAAAATCTTTGTGTTTTTTAATTATTAGATCATGTTGATATCATGCTCAAAAAATATATCCAAAATTTAATTAGGATTTAAATATAAATTCAAAAATAATTATGATATTAGAATTGAATAAATTTTAGTTCAAAATAGGAATTCATGATTAATGCATAGTACAGACACTATGGAACCATTTATTTATTTATTTTAATAACAAAAGCAAAAGAAATTTTTAAATGGCTTAAAAATCAGATGTGACCATGAGGTAGGGTAGGGTAGGGTAGGGTAGGGTAGGGGGAAGGGCCAGTCAAAACATAATAAGAATTTCGATGAATAGGAAAGAGAAGTGAAAATTTGAACGGTAGTTGGGTTAGCTCTTGAGATTGCACAAACGCCGGCCACGTAATAGAAGGAGAAGAAGAGATAAATGTAGTATCTAGTTTTGGATGTTTCCTTAACCTCCTTGTCTCTTTGTCTTAATGCAACAAAGATAATACCAATTGTATGGTCATTGGCATTGTACAAGATAACAAAACCAAGTTTTGGATGCATCCTTTGTTTCTTGCTTGCAATTACTTGCCCCACTAGGAAACAAAACAGAGTACATGCATTGTTTGTCTTCGTCAGGGCATCTTTGGACTTTTATCACCTTTAGGAATATTTTATAGACTTGTGGTGTTTCAGGCCACACTTGATTCCCTAGCCACCCAATGTTAAGACAAAAGGCCATAAAAGTGGAGGTTTTTGAGAAAGAGAGAGAGGGAGGCAGTTTCTAGAGAGAGAGGAAGTAACTGACTATTGAGAAAGAAAGAAAGAAAGGCTCACCTTCTCATAAATTCCATATTCCACTGCGGAGAGAACGACAACAAATCATTAAACGACAAAAAGTAGCCCTCACGCATTGTCGACAACGTAGCCATGGAAAAGTCTCTGATCGTTTAATTGGAACTAATTGACTCTCTCTGTCACAAATTAAAACCAGAGAAAAACAGAGAAAGCTAGCTCTTTTATTTCATTGAGAGATTTTGAGGAGGAAAGGTTTGGAATTTTCATTTGGGTTTTTTATCAATTGCAAAACCCAGTAAGGATTTTTCCATCTCTCTGTTTTCTTGGCTGGTTTTTAAGTAGTTCTTTGGAATTTTTCCAATTGTGGTTCTTTCTTTGAGAAATTTAGCTGAATTGGTCTTTGTTTCTTAATCCTAGTTTAGCTTTCTTTTGAGATTTCTATATATTTGTTCAATCTTCCTCAGCCGAGTACCAATTGTTAGTAGCTAATTTCATTAGAATCCTCTGTTTGTTTGATCCATTGGATTTGCTCTTACCTTCAGTTCTCTTGGTGCAATTGGTGAGTTCATTTTTCGAAGTCCTTCCCGAGAGAAAATAATCATTTCTCATAGTTTGTAATCATGCAAATTTGGTTCTCTGCATGAAAAACAGTTGTCATATGCTTGTAAATCCTTGATTTCGCTTTTCTTTGTGAAGTGAATTTCTTGAACCCATCCTTTTGTTCTCATTTGTATTCTTTCTTGGTTCCCTAAACCCATAGCTGTTGTCATTGATTATTTTAGTGGCTCTCCAATGTATCAAGATGATGGATCGTCATCTGTAACATCATCACCTCTCCAATTTTTCTCCATGATTTCACTTTCACCTAGCATGGGATCACCATATCCCTGGGTTAAAGAGCTAAAATCAGAGGAGAGGGGTTTGTATTTGATCCATCTATTGCTCACTTGTGCAAACCATGTTGCCTCCGGTAGCCTTGAAAATGCAGAGATTGCCCTTGGTCAAATCTCCCATCTAGCCTCTCCTGATGGTGATACCATGCAGCGCATTGCTGCTTACTTTGCTGAGGCGCTTGCTGGTAGGATTGTCAAAGCCTGGCCTGGTATCGACAGGGCCCTCAATGCTACTCAAATAACTATGGTTTCTGAGGAAATCCTAGTTCGCAAACTGTTTTATGAGATGTTTCCGTTCTTGAAAGTGGCTTTAGTGCTTACGAATCAAGCTATAATTGAAGCCATGGAAGGGGAGAAGATGGTTCATGTAATTGATCTTCACGCAGCCGAACCTGCTCAGTGGATTGCGCTTCTTCAAGCTTTAAGCGCGAGGCCTGAGGGACCACCCCATCTGAGAATCACAGGGATTCATCAGCATAAAGAGGTATTAGATCAAATGGCTCATAAGCTAATTGAAGAAGCAGAAAAGTTGGATATCCCATTTCAGTTCAATCCCATTGTTAGCAAATTAGAGAATCTTGATATAGAGAAATTGCGTGTTAAAACGGGGGAGGCTCTAGCTATCAGTTCAGTTCTTCAATTGCATTCTTTTTTGGCCTCTGATGATGAATTGAGGAAGAAATCTCCACCGACGTTGAAGAATTCAAATGGAATTAACTTGCAAAGAGTCCTTCAAATGAATCCAAGCACATTAGGGGAGTTGCTTGAGAAAGATACGGCTAATGGATATAGCCCAAGTCCTGACTCCGCCTCGTCATCACCTCTATCTTCAACTGCTTCAGTGAAGATGGATTACTTCCTTAACTCCCTTTGGGGTTTATCACCCAAGCTGATGGTGATAACGGAACAAGATTCTAACCACAATGGATCAACTCTTATGGAGAGGCTATTGGAAGCTCTATACTCATATGCCGCTTTATTTGATTGTTTGGAATCTAATGTATCTAGAACATCAATGGAAAGATTGAAGGTGGAGAAAATGCTTTTCGGAGAGGAAATAAAGAACATTATAGCATGCGAGGGAGCTGCAAGGAAGGAAAGACATGAAAAACTCGAGAAGTGGATCCAAAGGCTTGATTTGGCTGGGTTTGGAAATGCGTCTTTGAGCTACTATGGTATGTTGCAGGCAAGAAGGTTGTTGCAAGGTTATGGTTGCGATGGGTATAGAATGATAGAAGAAAATGGAAGTGTAGTGATATGCTGGCAAGATCGACCTCTTTTTTCAGTTTCAGCATGGAGGTGTAGGAAGTAAGAGCCTAAGGCCGATCACTTGGTGTTAAGAGCTTTCTTGTTCTTCTTCTTTGTATGGAAGAAATTTGTTCTCTTGAAAATACATACTAACTAGAATGATATGAAAGCTCTTTCAGTAGCTCAAGATTCTCCTCCTCTTTTTTCGGTTTCAGCATGAAGGTGTAGGAAGTAAGAGCCTTAAGGCTGATCACTTCGTGTTAAGAGCTTTCTTGTTTTTCCTTTTTGTATGGAAGAAATTTGTTCTCTTGAAAATACATACTGACTAGAATGATATGAAAGCTCTTTCAATAGCTCTCAAGATTCTCCTATCTTTTTTTGCCCCCCTTCTCTTTTTGCATCAAGTCGAACCCAAATTTAAGGGTCAAGCTTGTATATTCCATCGACGCCTTCTGTTTCTCATCTTCATATCAAATATGATGGATCTCCACAATTCCTATAACAGGCATAAAATGTAACCTCTTCCGTCATGCTTCACCATCATGCGATGATTTATCTGTATATCTGCATTGGAAGATAAAAAAAGAAAAAGAAAAAGAAATTTTCACTCTATTTCAGTCTTTATTTTGTGTTTTGAATCCATTACAAAAGTAACGATGCTTGCAAGAAATATATATATTTTTTAGTAAGTGCAAACAGACGCTGCACCGCCTTTTGGATCATCGGTTCTCTATGTGGCTGGCTTAATCTTTGATACATGAGCGTGCATGTTGGTGTTTTAGCAAGGAAATTTTCTGATCCTGTTTTTGTAATCCTTGAGCTGATCCTTTTCTTTCAAACAAACGGGGGAATTGGGAATGAAATCATCTTGCAAAAGAAAGAGAGAAAGGATAGGGAGAGAAGTCTGCTCGAAAAAGGGCAGGTCTATTACTTTGCTTTGTTGATTTGTCAAATGGAAAGTAGGGATGGAAGATGACAAAATGTCAATTTCATGGACGTAGGTAGTTGTTTGATAGTACTCGAGTATTTATGAACTGATGAAACCAAGCAAATACAGCTTTGCAAGTCACCGTGGTGCCTTCCAAGTAACTGAACTCGTTTCGTGTATGAGCCCAGAGGTGAGGTGCGTTCACACTTCACGATTAGGATTAGAATTCATGCCTTTTGGTTTCTTGACAAGCAATGCTGATTGCAAATTACAAGTGTTTTAGAACCATTCCAATTGTTTTTTTTTTTCCCTTGCATAAATCTAATTCTTTTGAAGCTTAGCTTTTAAATATTTGTGAGTTGTGACCTCCTTGGATGAAAAAGAGCTGCAACCAAGCAAGGAAGGAAGCAAATAACAAGCTGCCAATTTGAGGGATGAAAGTTCTACTGGACTTGGAGGGATCCAACGAGTATAAAGAAGCAAGCTTAAAAAGGGGGATTGAAATGATTAGCCCAGCTTTGTAATCCAGAAATTGGGCTCAGCTATGGACAGATTTCAACTTTGGAAGCAGGAAAATGTATGTAGTCCGTTCATGAACTGGGCTATCAAACTCTGTTTTCGAGTCTTCCCATGGTGGGTGATTGGTTAGGTTTATGCATTTGCACGCGGGAGACAAAAACAATTTTGAGTGACGTTACAAATTGCATCACATTGTATTCGTATTTTTCATTTATTCTCATTTAGAATAGATATTTTAATTGACATATTTAACCTCCTTCATTTTATAAATAAAACTCCTCCACTTTCAACTATTTCTTTCAAGAAAAAGAAAAAAAAAAAAAACTCCATAATTCACATAAAGCCATAAAGCCCTTGCGTTTATGCTTGTTGCTATATGCAAAATTCAAGTCCTATATCTAATCGTTAAAAAAAACCTGAGTGAGGTATGCATCTCAACATTTAAAACAAAGATAATAATTAAAGTTTCGCACGTGTGCGAGTGAAAAGCTCAAGACAAACAATATATGCAGCTTCAATTTCATGCAAAATTGTTCTATAAGCAATATGGGACTCAATTGGATCATTTTACAAATTAAATCTCATGGATGTGGGGGTACCGGCGAAAATTGAAACAAATATAAGATCAGTAGTAGTTTGGAATGCTAATTAAGATTGAAATCCCAATCTTTCATTTGAAATAATTTTGTTTATTCGAGAAAGCGATTATACTGCTAGAGCTGTCCTCCTCCATTGTCTCACACAAAAAGCATGCTAGGAGGAACGTCGGTGTAACCTGGGAAAAGCATAATTAAAAAAAAAAAAAAAAAAAGTTACATGGTTTGGATATTGTTTATGATTAAATCAATACCTACCTCAGGTAGCTCACTCATGAAGAGGAGACTGAAGAGCCAAATTCGGGATCCCTTATTCTTATTATATCTTATAATTAATTTCCAATTCCATGTTTTCTATTGGATGGGATACATATTAATTAATTTATCACATGTCGCTCCAATTATTAGTAAACTTTTCTTTCTTGGATTCGAATCCTACAATGAAAAATCTCACAAGCACTACCATTTGTAAGAGCAGACAAATTTTCAATTATCAATTGTCAGTATGCCTAACTTTTACAAACATTTTGATCCTTGACTTTGATCTTAATTAAAACTAAAAATTTTACACCACTTGCAAACGCAATTACACTATATATGCACTAATTGGTTGTTTAATATTATTATTTTTTTAATTTTGGATAAGTTATAAGTTAGAATAATTAATTGAAAAAAATAAAAACTATATTTTCTCACTAATAATAATAATAATAATTAAAAAAATATATATTTTCTCTCTAAGGAATATATTGAGGCTAATGAAATATAATAAAAAATAACCACAAATTTGATTATATAAAGAATAAATAAATAAAACACATGAATTTTATTTTTGAATTGATTATTTATTTTAAGAAAAAACATTATTCGAAAATTTATACATAAAGAAAAATAAATCATATTTATTGAGAGATAAAATTACATTAAAAATAATAACTTAATTTGATGATAATTTTTATAAAAAATAATAAATTAAATAAATCAATTTTAAAAAATAAGAATAATATAATCTAATACATGTATTCATTTTAAAATCTGAAAACATATTCTATATATTTCATAATTGTTTGTCTATATGAAAAAAAATGATTGGTTTTTCATAATTTACGCATTTAATTCAATAATTAAAAAATGAACATACATTGCTGAAAAAAAGAAAAAAATTGAATAATTCCACGTCAGCAAGCACCCGTGGATAATTGCTATAGGATATCTCGGGGCAAAATGTTTTTGCAAGCAATCATCGTTTCTTTTCTTTCTCACTTTCTTTTTTGATTGATGAAATTGTTACCTACCAATCCCTGCCTTACAAGCAAAGTGACCCACGTAGGAATTTTCATTGTAGCTGTTATGAAAATTCTTATCAAATTAATTTTTATTGTTTTATATAATTTTATTTATTAATATATATGTGTGTTTGTGTGAATTTTAAAATAAGTTTTTTAAATAAATAATCAACTAAAAGATAAAATTCATGTATTTTATTTGCTTATTCTTTATATAATCAAAAATTCAAGAACTTATGAAAGCCTTATCTCTCTTTCTGCCTCTACGACATGACCTGACAATGAAATCATCGAATCAAAACCCTATCATTAAAAGAAGAAGAATATATTAATATCATTTATTTCGGTAATGTAAAAAATTAGTCCGCCAATTCTCATTTCTAATATGTTAGTATTTAGTACCATTGATTCAATGATAAGATTCTCGAGTGAAATATAAATTAGTCTTTTTAGTTTTGCAAGATAATTTTTTAATTTTAAAAACTAATTTGTTAGTGCTGTTACAGTGTTGATAATATTTAAATTTAATAGTAATTTGTTTTTAAAAAAGTTCTCTTTTCTTATTAATTTTTTTATTATTTCTAGTATTTTAGAAAACTAAATAATTTAGAAAATAACATAAAATATACAAAAGAAAATAATTAATTAATTTTAAAAACCAGAAAGAGTGATTAATTTGTTTTGCAAAACTAGAGAGACTATTTTATAATTTACTTTAAGATTCTTAGATGTTGGGATTGATTATAACTTGCATATGGGAATGGATGATCTCTCTCAAGACATTCATATTACGAAGGGAAAAAAAAAAAAAAAAGCTTCAGAGAGTTTACTTTTCTTTTCCCTGTTTAAGGGATTGAGCGTTCAATTTAAGGGAGAAATTTTTAGTATTTGTTTTTGCTTAGGTTGTTAGGATTTGTTGTTAGTTTTTCTACTTAATAAATCCCTATTTTTAAGGGATTGAGTTCTGGTTGAACTAGTTTTTTGTTTGTTTTGTAAGGCTATATAACTGTCATGTTTGCTCTTTAATTAATCGAGCAGTTGATTCCTCCAAACTATTTATCTTTACATTCGTTTTTAACAAATTTACATAAGGAGAATAATCGATTTATGTCAATTATTTCAATCTTTTGCAAGCAATTATAGGCAATAAGAACTGAAAATTCGACAATTTAATATGAAATTTTACATTAATTTATGATAGGAAATGCTTTTGACATTAAAATCAAAATGATTGTGTCACACATCCAGCCAGGCTTATTGAAAGGGCTTTAGTTACTAAATTTCAGGCATGTCACACAGCAATCCCCTCCTACATATTCTTCGTCTCAAACTGGAGGAGGAACGATGTAACCTGTAAAAAAAAAAAAAAAAACATCGATCTTGACCTTAGAAATATTAACATTTGCAAGAAATTTAAACCAGCAAAACAAGAAGAAAAAATTGATAGGAAAATTATACTATATATTTAATATTAGACTTACTTCCGCATTTCATTCCAGGTTGGATCGTAATACCGCAAGTTCGAGCAACATAGACCACCTTCTCCATGCTAACCATCGCTTCCACCGTTGGTGTAACAAATTCGCAAACACAAGGGATGTTTAATTTCGTCACCGCTTGACAACAACCGGGAGAGGGAGGAATTCTTTCCCCTTCTTTTTTGACGAATTGATAGCATTGGGTTTCGATGTCAACAATGCTACCTCCGCACTGGGCTGAGACCTTGTGGTCACCCAAAAATTGCGCTCCAACAACCACCAACAATGCCAAGGCCAGTGCATGAGTATTAGTGCTTGCCATTTCTCTCATAAGCTGTCTCGAGGTTTGATTTTGAATATTGGTTGTGGCATGACCGGGTTCAATATATATAGAGAGAGAGAAAGAAGGTTTGGAGGAAAATAGGCCTTTCAGCTATTACTTTCCTACAGGTTCACGTTTATTTTCCATTTCGAGACTGTATGAGTTTAAAAGCATGGTGACAAATGGAAATAAATATGCGGAGTTGTTAGATAGTTGTTGAAAACTGGAGATCTTGAAATGAATGATTTTGGATTTTTGCACAGAAAAACAGATTCAAAGTTGGGACTGATGATGAAGTGGTGTCTGTTACAGCACCCTGAAATCGTCGCATTCATTCGCATCGGTTACTGATTACCTTTACTCCCCTATATCAACAAAATGCTTTCTTTGAAAACAGAAAATCTTCTTTTCGCCTCTCAAGTTCCTTTTGGAATATTTAGAAATAAATCAAAGCCTATGTAAAAGAAAAGAAGGAAATGAAACTTAATCGCCTAAGGTGACTCGTGGCTTGGAAGAGCAAATCCCTCTTTCTTCTCATTGATTTCATCCCTTTTAATCGATGTTAATTTGCTAAATAATTCATAGATATTTACTAGCTAGGTACTAATAGTTCGTGTAAGTTAGTCCAGTTAGTATAAAGACATGCCAAAAAAAATTAATTAAAAACAAGATAAATAACTCAATTTATCCTTGTTAATTAGATAAGTCTTTGGTACGTCCTAACATTTCTAATCATATTTATTATGCCGTTATATATTATCTAATTTTTTAATATGTCCTTGCATCAATTTTTTTCTATCAAATTGACAAAATTATACTTTTCATTCAGAAATTGCCCTTTAGTTATATAAGAATGTAATAGAAAATTTTCTCATAATTACTCATAATATTTTTAAAAAATAAAAAATTTCAAAATTAATCAACCATTTAAATTTTAAAAAACATAGATTTTATTTTTAAAAAAATAAAATTATATTCTTATATAAATCAATATAGTAATTTTTAAAAATATAATTATGTCAAGTTATATAGAAAAACATATTAGAAAATTAAATAGTGTACAAAGACATGATTAGAAATATAAAAACAAATTAAAGATTTCATCAATTATGTTAGAATAGATTGAGTCATTTACCTCTAAAAATACAAAAAAGTATTCTAACTCTTGAAGTTTAACTACATTAATGTGGAATGTATGGACTTCAAATAATTTCCTCTTTTCCTCTCTTATACATTGATTATTACTATTAATTGAATAAAGGACCCAATAAAGTAATTGTAAATTTTGATCGGTGAGTTTCAATTTGTTCTAATTATAATTTGGTGGAGATATTCCCTTCAACTTTCCTAGCTTCCCCTATTTCCTTTTCTCTTTCATCTCACAAGTTCTTATTATTAATTGAAGTTGATTTGAAAATATATTTAGCATTTTTGTTTTCGTAAAAAAAAAAAAGACAAAAACATATAGAAAGATATCGACCTCTGAAAACATTTCCAACCAGGCTACATATAATTGTCATGAGATACGATAAGAACTAAGAATTGCATGCTAATAGAGTTTATGACAGAAAGGGAAATGGCTTGTTAACTGGTTACATTACTACATATACAGCAAAGACTAGTAGTAATAAATTAAGCAGCAGCTGGAAGGAGACGATCCAGTAGAAACATGAACTTTCAAGGGCATTTGGGGCCTCCTCTCTTGGTCTTCCAGTTGTTGTAGCAAGGGCAAGACTGTTTGTTCCCATACGTTCCAGGAGGCACACACAAGCACTTCGCACAGCATTTTTGACAGAAAAACAGGCATGGCTTCTTGTATGCCGTCGCTGAACACCTAGTGGTGCACCTCGGTGCACATTCTGCCCACAACAATTCACGAATCAGCACCAGTTTTTCCAACTAAAATCAACACACCACAACCAGCTCACATCGGTTAACCTCGATTAATATGAGATGGGCTTGGGCTTGGGCTTGGGCTTGCCCACCACCTATATATATATATATTTTCTATTTTCAAAATACAAAGAAAAAAATTGTTTCATCTTACATAAAAAAATAATAATAATAATAAATAAATAAATATAAGGTTAAAAAAAAATGTGATCCATTAGATTAGGGGATCATACCTCACGTTTTCTTGTTTTACCTTCCTAAATGGTCTAACCTCCCAATTTTAATTAAAAAAAAAATCTTAGGATTGCACCAAGGTCCGCTCTCTTGTTTTATTTGTTTCTTTTTTAAAAAAAGTTGGAAATCAAAAAAGCAAAAAAACAAAGGTAACTCACCCTGAGGACGAAGGCTGCCTTGAGTGGCACCATACTGCAATACCGAAAAAGGAGTCAGCATTGAGTTACTATAATATCATTAAATTTTTCAAGTGATAATCGTAGTCTCACCGTAGCATGGTTGCCTTGGCGTTGTGGCTGTGAAGCTGAGATTGGTGTTTTAAAAGCCTAGACATTGATCCAGTTCAATATGATCATTAACATTGATGCAATTTTGAAGTAAAAATTTGTTGAAGGACAAGAGAGACAGTATTGTGGATCCTTACCTGGTTTTGTCCAAGTAGAACAAGCACCAGCAGAAAGCATAATAAAATGGCAATGCTGAATTTGCCCATTTTCTTGGGGAAGAGAAACTAAAAGTTTAATAACAGTAAGCTAGGAGTGGGATGGAAAAGAAAGTGTGTTTGTGTCGAGCTACGGTGGAAAGTAATGGTATTTATAGGCAATTGCCCGTTGGGGCAATCTGTTGGCTGAATTTATTGCACAGTACGTATTTCTTTCTTGGAACAGAAGAGGAAAAAATCATAAGATATGGTTTCTCAGCAGTATTATACGTAACAAGAAACTGAAACTTTCTTCCTGTTATTACCAAATGTCACAAGTACCCTTTATCAAAAAGAAACACGTAGGGCCTTTGGCTTCGTCTCATAAATTTTGGTTCCATCAGCTATATAGAACAAGATAAAATTTTTATTTCTGCCAAAAACAGAAAAAATTGCGGTGTAGCATCGTGGTTGTACTTTTAATCCTTCTACTTGTATTTTGTCGCCATCCAGAGGCTAATCGTTTATGTTTTGGCTTGCTATTTGCCACACGTACGTAGTCATATGTATTTGGCAATGGTAATTAAACTGGAAAAATAATAAGATGTTTTTATTTAAAAAAAAAACACTTTGAAATTTATCTTGATTGATAAGTGGATTTCTTCACAAGAAAATGCATCATTATGAGAATAGATGCCTGCATAAAACTCGATTGAAAATAATAACAATAATAATAATCACGGTATATGAAAACCGAAACTATAATATGTTTAATTAAAGGAAACAGAGAAAAAAATCCAGTTTGCAACTAACCAGTTTGGGTAGGAAGTAGAGGATATGGTACAGACAAATGGGGCAGTCATAGTTATAATTGTGGGGTCCTAGTTATCCGTATTCCATGTGCGATTGCAAGCAAGTGGGTCATAACAGGGCCGTTAAGCATGTGCCCATAACATGCCTCTGTTCTCCTTTGGGGCCCGCCTCCACATGCTTAGAAGCCAAGCCGAAAAGTGACTAACACAAACTAGAAGAACACACGTGAGAATTTATGCGCACCACTTTTCCCTTCTCATCACGCTCTCGTTTTATTTATTTTATTGCTCATTAGTTCTTCTGATGATCAGTACTGCATTTATAAGCTTAGTTAGTACGTACACATCTCTCGATGCCTAATTATAATTGCCACGTTACTGGCTCCGTATTAAACAGCTCCTTTTGCCTAGGGGTAGGAAATAATAGGAAGTCCTGCTGTGAGAAATGGTAGATTTTATGCCTACGTTTCTTTTTCCTTTTTTTTTTTTTTTTTTTCAGGAGATGAATTTATGTAGTTTTAACAGTTGGTTGCAAAAAAATTCAATGGATAGACCAAGTGGTTGAAAAAATTTGTTTCTTTTCTTAATTTATTTTTTATTCTTCTAGTTTCACTAAATTGATGTGGATTTGTAAAAATGGCTCTTCAAAGCTAATTAAACGATTAGTCGGCGCATTAGTTAAGATGTAGAGAGCTGGTCTTATGATTTATAAAAGCAGCGGTCATCTAATCAAGCATAAAAAATGCAAATAATGAGAAGCGTGAGAGAAAGAGCAGGCAACAAGAGGTCAAATTTTAAACAAGTAGAGTCTTAAGTATTATTTGATATGTGAGTATAAAAGTTTTTGGATTGAGAGTTTAAGATTTTCTCTTACTAGAGATCAAAAATTTTCCAATATAAAAGTTCCTATGATGCCAAAAGTTTTGATCCTAAAACAATGATATGACATTGATATTTATAGTGAAATAATATAATCCTTGACTTGCTAAGGCCATGTCACGTCATCTAAGATTGGATAGTCGATTTGGCTCGAAAGATTTAAGTATTTTGAACCAAACTACTTCAACTTGCTAACAAATGTTAAATAAAATAACAACTCGAGCATTTCTTTTGCAGTCCCTCGCTCCAACTCCACCAAGTCAATCTTTCTAATGCATTCTAAATACAATACATGTACACTCGCCTCGTCGAATACTTATGTCTATTCTTACGATCCAAAACCTTGTGTTGAGTAAGGTCCATTCTTAGTTCAATTTATTTGTCGTGCAATTTGGATCCATGTAAAAATTAAAGAAAAATAACATGAATTAATATAGAATAAAATTTAGTTAAATTAATAAATTAAAATATCTAGCATATACATTTAGCTCATGCATTGATAGCCTTGTCGACAAAAATGTTTGTGTAACTATGTATGGTGCAATAAAAAATAAATAGAATTGGAAAGAATAACCTCACAATGATCGTGGATGATTTATCTAGCTTTTTTCGATACTTAAAAAGAAGAAGACAAATACAACATGTAACATGTTAAGTTGTGAAGACCGATATGAACGTGATTCGTAATTTAGTATGCTACACATAACCAAGTATGATTTTTTAGTACGCTCACGATGATTGTGGATGACCTATTGTGCTTTTTTAGATACTTAAAAAAGGAGAAGACAAATACAATATGTAGTATGTTAAGTTGTGAAGACCGATGTAAACATAATTCGTAGTTTAGCACGCTACATGTAATGAGGGTGAATTATATATATATATATATATATATATATATATATATATATATACACTATAACTTTAGTTGTCCATGTTATACGAGTTTAATCTTTTAAAAAAAACAATATATATATACTTTCCAAATCCAAAAATTTATATTTTCTTAACTTTGCATCTACACATGTAACACTAACTATATGTTATTATTTTTAAAAAAATTCTAAATCAATTTCTTTGAATTAAAATAATATTTTAGGAGAACCATCCAATGATTCAAATACAACATTTTATACTAATATTATTGATTATTTTGTGAATAAATATATATAAATTAAATGTCCATATTTTTTAAAAAAGAATCTTTTCATCGCAATTAAGTAAGGATGAAAAATATATCCATTTGTTAATTGTTATGCTAGTTTGTATATTAACTCGTTGCTTTATTTTTTCGATGCAACTTATGAAAAAATTATTAAGGCATTTTTTATAATCTTGGATTAAATATTTTATATAAATTATTGCAAGTTCTTATTTAAAAATCAATACATGAAAAATAACAAATTGTATTTTTTAACTAAAAATTTTATAAAAAGTATAAAGAAGAATAACTTATAAAATTATATATTTTTTTACCTTTAATTAAATATATTTTAGCAGACTTGCAATATAATACATGTTATTACATGAAAATTATTTTGAAATAATTTTATATATCCCGCTCGATCTACAACATAACATGGGCAACCAACTAGTAAAAGACTAAGATGAACACACAATGATGCATTTTGTATGTTAGATTTATGATGGAATTTTATTTTTATTGTTCTTTTTTCGATAAGTCAATGATTCATGTTAAAGGACTTTATAATTTAAACAAGCCTGTTTTAACTTAAGTTAAACACAAAATTAAAAGTTATAATTATTGATTGGGAAAAAAAGGATGTCTCAATATTACTAGTAATCAAAAGAGAACTATCCGTAAATTTTATTATAACTATGCGAAAAAAAAAAAAAACTTCAAATAACACTTCATATATTGATAGTACTATGCTATTATTTAATAAAATAAAATTTCCCGTAGAAAAGCTTGGGAAAAGGTAAGTCATTTACTATTTTATTTTTTATTTTTAATTATGGGAAAAGGAGTTTTTTTTAAAAAAATCGTTGTATCACTCGGTAATGCATTTTGTATTATCAAATACAGATTACAATGTTTTTATGTGAATTAATGCATATTATATAATATAACATTTTTCAATTTGTTTTTATATCTTGAAATGAATCGATTTTATCCTTAAATTTATATACAGTGTATAATCTATTTTTCAAATGAATTTTTTAAGCCAACCCACTCCAATGAATTATGGGAGCTGCACATGTTAATTTTTTGTTCCTAAAATGTCTTTGAAAGACAAACACTGATTTCACGTGTCTAATCGATTCTTCATCTTTTCTCTTTCTTTCTCTATCTATCTTCTTTTACTTTAGAATAAAAGATATGCATACCCACATCAGAAAATCTTTTATTGGCTTTGATTTTCATTGCCATAACTATCTTATTTGCAAACAAGAGCAACTTAATCATCCAAAAATTGATAGTTTTTAAGCAATCATGGGAAGAGAATAAAAAAAAAAATCAATCTTTATATTTCGAAAAACAAGTAAAAACAAGTTCAGAAAGTTTTATACGTTTACAAATTTATAGAAAAGTTCAGAAGATCTTTGGAGTTAAACGAGAGATGAAACATTTTCAAAAGCTGTACTTGGAATTCTGCGACTTCAAACAATTCAAGAAATTAGTTTTTTGTTCGTCGTGAAACTCTTCTCGTGTTTAATATTTGTGGTCATCTTTTTGGAGAAGATTTGCTACTAGAAACCCTCGCAAACACGTCCTCGATCTTTAATAGAATTAGATAGGACTAATAATTATAGTGCTGGAGGTGGAAGGTTTTCCAATTTAGGTTTTGTGCTATGAACACTTTCAAGTGACCTGAATGAGAATGGGCTTGCTGCTGGTGAGATAGACGAGACTTATATAGATGAGTTCATTCGAGAAAATAGCTATAATGAATCTCGAAACAACTATGAATTAAAAAACGTTGCAAAGGACTTCTATTTTAATGCAATTCTTTAAATGCTAATTGGGATGGAATTAATGATTTGATTTTCCGTCCATAAATTGAGAAAGGACTGCATTTTTTCAATATAAAAAGAAAGATTAATCATAAGCTTGGTTTCGATGTTTGTTTTCACTTTTAAGCACGTGAAATGAAACCATATTTCATGTTTATGAATTAAAAAACAAAAAATTCGCTGCTGAAGGGCTACACGTGCACACAAGAGTGGAGGATGGATGAATTACTTGGAAGAAAAAAAAAAAGAACAAAAAAGGGGGAAATAAGTAGGGACATTAATAGAACACCTTTTTTTCTGAAGGAATCAACACGATATTTTCCTTAAAAACACGCTAGATTTCAAGGGCTACTTGGTAGTGGTAAAAAAAATAAAATTGGGTTGTTATTCACAACTGGAGGAGTTATTATTTAGTTAAAAAAAAAAAACTTTGATTTAGTGATCGAGTTCTTATATTTAACCGAAACATTTTTTGTTATTACGTTGAATACCATTAGATGTGTTGATGAAATGACTTGCTTCTTGATTTCACATGGCAGAACTTTAAACAAAAACAAGAGAGCAAAAATATAAAACTTCAAAAATGAAATTTTCACTGGCACAATCACTTAGAAAAAAAACTTCATCTCTCCTCCCTCGCTAGAAAAGTGATTAGCTTAGGCTATGTTTGTTTGGAGAAAAACGAGTTTCAAGAACTTGTTTTCCTCATTTTTCAGTGTTTGTTTTTCGTTTAAGAAAAAAGTTAACGAAAAATGATTTTCAGATCAATGAAAAATAATAGAATATTTTTAGAAAAATGTTTTCCCAGTTTAAAAAGAGGAAAACATTTTCCTTCTTACTAGCTGTTTTGCTCTCGCATTACTTAACTCTCTCTCGATATATTTTAACAATTTTTTCCTCTATCTTTTTTATTTAAAATATATCAAATTAATTTTTAATTATTCCTTATCAATTATTATTTATTATTTAATTATTTTTTCTCTCGCTTTTTCTATTATTTGATTTATAGATACATTAAATATTCTTAAAAACCATTTTTACATCTTAAAATTATTTTTATAATAAATATTTCAATAATTTATCTTTATTTTTTTAGTATTATCTCAAATACCACTTACGCTATACTTAAACAATTGAAAATGATTATTACAAGACTCGTAATTTTTTTTAAAAAAATTAAAATTAATTAATTCATTAATAAATATATTATTTTTTCAACACTATTCATTTGCAACTAAATCAATAATTTGTAATTTTAATCCGTTGTAAAATTTTGTTAGTAATTGTAGTAAATAATTAGTTACAAATTATTCCAACATTAATCTTTTGAAACCAAATGAATAATTATTTACAAATGATAACTAATAATTTATAAAATTATTTTTTAGACTAAATTATCAGTTCAATTTCTAAAAAAAAAAAAGAATTCTTAATTGAGTTAGCAAAATAACAATGCTAGGATTAATTAGAATTTTTTTTTTACTAAATGTGAACATTGACTTGATTTTGTCCCAAATGATCTTAATGAATTTGTTTGATGGTCAAAAAAGTACATTTTCTTTTTTTGAATTAAAGTTTTAGGGTTAGTATTTATGAAAATTTATTAAATGTTTCTAAATATATCTTATATTATGAAATTATGAATATGACTTTTTGAAGTTTTCTCAAAACTTGTTGGTGTAAAAATCATATACTCGTTTTTGTATTTTAATTTTTTTGTATTAAACAAACGTTAAAATATATTTTTCAGCATTTTTTTTTATGTAATTGCCAAAAGACAAAAAATATTTTTTTGAAAATTAATTTTTTTAAAAATAGTTTCCTCATGAATTGATTTTTCTATAAAAGTTATTTTTTTCAAACAAACAGAGCCTTGATGATAAAACAAGATCCTTTACCGTGGAGAGTGCTTTGATTGATGATAAAGAGACGAAATTCGTAATTCTCTCAGCATGGTAAATCATTTCTCCTTTGTTGCACTATGTACCTAAGTTGTTAGACATTCTTTATGTATCTAAAACAGGTGGGGAGTTCACTCGTTCATTTGAACAATGAATGAACAAGTGAACTCTCCATTTTACCTCGCCCCTTTAATTGTTCATCCGAACTTTTCTTTTTGAGTTTTTTTTTCCTCTTTTTTAATTTTCACCCTTAGTTTTTTTCTTTAGTTTTTTTTTTAAAAAATTTTTGAATTATTTCATTCGATCCATGAAAATTTAAAATAAAAATTTTAATCCCTAATCGATGCATTATATGTCTTTTTTTCTTTGGTTTTTTTCCTCATCAATTTATTATTTTTTAATTTGATCGGGTGCTAAAAGTTTTAAAAATCGATCGTTATTTTTTTTCAAATAGGCTGATAATTTACTTTACCCTCACACTATACTACTAAATTTTAGTTTTTTTTTCCTTTTTTTAAAAAAATTAACTATTATTTTTTTCTTATTTTCTTGGTTTTTTTTTTTAAACTTTTACTCTTATTGTTTAAAATTTATTTCTTCAATTATTTTGAGTGTTAAAATTTTTAAAAATCAATCCTTATTTTTTCAAACAGAGTTGATGATTTACTTTATCCTCACACTATATTACTCAATCTTAGTTTTTTTTTCCTTTTTCTTAAAAAAATTTCATTGTTACTTTTTACTTATTTTCTTAGTTTTTTTTTTAAACTTTTACTCTTATTTTTTAAAATTTATTTCTTTAATTATTTGTTTCTTATTAAAATTCTAATCAAATTAATCTTTGATATAATTTTATTTGTTAATAAAATTTTAAAATGTCGATGTTTTGTTTAAATATATTATTATAATTTATGCAATAAATTATTTTTATGTTTTTTTAATGAGTGTTTTATTTTTTAAAATATATTATTATAATTAGTATGAATAGTGAACAATCACGCAAGTACTCGTTCATTTGAACAGCTTTTTTTTTATAAATATATTATTTTTATGTTTTTTAAATAAGTGTTTTATTTTTAAAAATATATTATTATAATTAGTATGAACAGTGAACCATCACGCGGGTACTATTCATTTGAACCTTTTTTTTTCCTTGAGTTTTTTCCCGTTCTTCTTTTTTTAATTTTCACTTTTACTTATTTTCTTATTTTTTTCTTCTTAATTTTCACCCTTGGTTTTTTTCCTTATTTTTTTTTAATTTTCAAATTATTTCATTCTAATCCCTAAAAGTTTTTTTTTTAAATTTAATCCTAACCGATGCACTATACGTCTTTTTTCTTTTCTTTTTTTTTTTTTTCTTTTCTCATTAATTTATGTTCTTTTTTTATTTGATTGAGTGTTTAAATTTTTAAAAATTGATCATTATTTTTTTCAAATAGGCTGATGATTTACTTTATTTTCACACTATTCTTCTCAATCTTAGTTTTTTTTCTTTTTTAAAAAAATTATCACCGTTATTTTTTCTTATTTTCTTAGTTTATATATATATATATATATCAAGCAATTTTGCTCAATATATAAATTCGATTTACATTAATCATTGAAAATAAAACTTTTACTCGTAGTATACCATGCAAATCGATAACGCTATATATATAATGGGTGCTCGATCGTAACATAACGCGGGTATCCATTTAGTTTTGTTATTAATAAAAAAAAACTACATCTCATTGTGATTAAATGGTTCAACAAGTTGGCCCAAACTTGACGAGTCTGGCTCCATCTAAACCCGAATTAATTTTTATTTATTTATTTTTGAGTTTGTAATATACTAAAAGTGCGTTTAGATTAAGTTGTCAAATGAATATTCCACAAAATTCACGGATAAAGAAGTCAAATCATAGTTTATTAAATATTTACTTGTGTAACATGAGAATGTGGTGAGTTTGATAGTCAAAAGAGTATATTTCATTTTTTTTTGTCATTAGAGTTTATTTCTCAATTTAAAATATGAAAATTTTCATGAATCCTTTAATTATGACGTAGATGATTTGTATGCAATCAAAATATAGAGGCGAATTCAATCCCGACGTGTGAAAGTTAACTAAAAGATATCCTAATCGTAAAACTAGACGAAAAATAATAATTTACAAGCATATGGAAATTGTGAACCTTACTTTGCGTTTGAGAGTGAAAAAATAAGAGAGGAAATATTGAGGGTAAAATTTAAGGATGTAAAAAATGATTAACGGGGTAAAGTGTTAAGGATGTTTAGTAAAAAATGGAAAAAATTATGAATAATAGTGTATCACAATAAAAAATAAAATAATATTTTAAATTAAAAATAATTGTATAATAATAATAATAATAATAATAATAATAATATATTTGTATTTTAAAATAAAAATGGATGAGAAGAAGAATAAAATAAGGTTAAATCCAGGAAGAGGAGGGAAGGACCAAAAAACCCAAAAAATCCTCTCCAAAAAATTATTTACCCCTCCAACAACGTTAACATTTAAAGCTAGTTTGGGATTAGACGTTAACCTCCATAAAATATTTCTCTTCCCTTAAATTCATACCAAATATAAGTAAAAGGTGAAAAGTTATAACCTCCATACCAATTATATCCTTACTGGTGTAGTTAATTACAAATACTCTAAAACACAAGCATGTTTTACTGTTCATATTCACTGTTTTTTTTATTGTTCAATAAATAATGTTTTTTCAGTCGGCTTTTTTTTCCCTCTAAAACAGTAAAGTGTTAACCCCCTTTTTCCCCTCTATCGGCCTTTCTTCAACATTTTACAAGCAAGTTTTTTTTTTTTTTTTTTTTTTTTTTTTTTTTTAAGTGGTTTGGTTTCACTATTCCTGTAGCAAGTGTTTTTTTTTGGTTTACTTTCACCATACATTTCCCCCTTTGCTTTTTTTTTTTTTTTTAACATCAATTTAGGTTTTTTTAATTTAAATTTTTAGGTTTATTTTATTTTGATCTCTAAAATTTTAAAATAAAATTTTTAATCTTATAACCGATGCACTACACATAGTTTTTTTCCTTTGTTTTTTTCATCAATTTATATTATTTAAAAAAATTAATTTTGCTTTTTTTTTTCATCAATTTATGTTCTTTTTTAAATTTAATTAGGTGTTAAAATTTTGAAAAATCAATTGTTATTTTTTTTACACAAACCGACTATTATATATATATATATATATATATTACTTAGGTGGTCTTTTTATAATTTTTATAAATTTATATTTTTTATTTAATTAGGTGTTCTATCTATTCGTAGTATTGCGTAGATAATTTCAAAAATCAATATTTTCCTCAACATTAAATAAATTTTTTTTCTCATTTGTTAATTTTTGTAAAAGTCCATCTATTGATTATAATTTATTTTTTGGAATACAATATTATGAAAATTATATTTTAATTTTTTTAATTCTTGATTAATATTTTAGTTAAAATTATTATATTTTTTATTTTAAAATAAATCTATAAAGGAGAATGATTTATGTTTTTGAAGTAGAAAATTTATAAAAAAAATTACAAAAATTAAGTGAATAAAAAATTATAATTAAAAAATTTTAAAATTTTAAAATAATTATTTTTACCGAACCCGTTATGTATCACAGGAAAGCGACTAGTAATGTCAATTTGACATCACAATGTGAAACTTAAGGGGAAAAAACACACACACACCCCTCACGGGGTGAGAAATTATTTATAAATTAAAAAAAGAAAAAAGATTCTGATAAACAATCATTATCATAGTTTGATTGGTCACGGACCAAATCAGTCGCTAATTTCAATACTTTGGTTTGGAACAACGATTCAGTATCTTATGAAGTATTGTTCCTCCGCTAAAAAGAGATTCATGTATAATTATTACCATAGGTCTCATCATGTGAGTTACAGGGTGATAAAACAAATTTGGAGGCAATGGGCTGTGTCGAAATGCCCAAAAGCACTAATAAAACTCTAAGAGGAAACACGAAAGGCCCAAAACGGTCAACATAGACTCCTTTAGGGTTGGTTCATCGACCCAGGCCATTAAACCCTGCAAATCCCCCGTCTTTCAAAACTTCGTCTCTCTCCTCCGAAAAGAAAAGAAGCTTTAGGAGAGGGAAAAAAGTGCAAAAATGAGCAGCTGGAGAAGTCTCCTTCTTCGAATCGGAGACAAGTGCCCCGATTATGGCTCCAGCTCCGACTTCAAAGAACACATTGTCATTACAAACACTCTCTCTTTCTCGCTCTTATTTTCTACTTCCTGAAAAAACCCTAGGTTGCCAAGAAGTTTTTAAATATAATTCATTCTGTTCATGATTTTTTGAAAATTTTGCAGGAAACTTGCTTCGGTGTTATTCGGCGCGAGTTGGAGCACTCTTCTAACGATATTTTATCTGTAGAGTTCAACTCTTTCATTTTCTGCTTGATTCTGCTTTCCTTTTATTTTACTACAAATTAGCTTGTGTTTTTTCTGTTTTATTCTGAACAAGGAAATGCTTCTTAATAAGATTGTTTTGCTTTTATGGGCATGCTGCTTTATTTACTGTGATTTCTTTCCAAATGACAGTTCCTTCTCCAATGTGCTGAACAGTTGCCTCACAAGATTCCTTTATACGGGACTTTGGTATTGTACTTTATTATGTTTTCGTTTAATTTACATGCATGTAAAAATGTTTCATGTGTGCGAAATCGTGGCATGTATTCTTGATTATCTCAAAATGGGGCAGTGTTTACTCTCTCTCTCTTTTGGTTTCGTTTTCTCTAAATGAATTAATGTTAGTGTTTATCACCTTCCTTAGGTATCTCTCCTTATTGTCTGGGGATTGGTGTATATATGATATTCCTCGTGTAGTTTCTTGAGTCTGCTTTTTTCACGGACATGCGTTCTTTTAGCTTGTCTTATGCTGGGACTAGACTAATGGAACTAAGTTTGTAATCATGATGATTTTTAATGGGTTAATGAGCAAGTTAGAAGAACTAGGTGTGGCCCTTGTTAGCTACAAAGTACTGGAGAGAGGAATTTGAATAGAAAAGTGAGGAAGTCATGGTTGCAAAATCCGTTTGATCTTTTGATGGATCAATGTGATGCACTTTCTAACATGAACTCTGTTCCTAATTCGAACATTTATGGATTTATTTCCGGTCCTGAAAGCTCAGTGACATGACCTGTATTTTCCTCATCAATCTAACAAGATATAAAATCAAAAGATGATAAGAAAAGACTACAAAACTCCACTATAACAAGACTTATACGCTATGAAGGGAAGAAAACTTATCGTATTTATTTCACTATGATATTTTAGCATTTAGTGATTATGTTTAGCATGATACTCATGAGCTTATAATACTTGACGAAAAGTAGATGAAAAAAGGCATCAGCATAATCATAACTCGTGTGCTGAAGAAGACAACTGAGTTTTCTATGCTAATTCCTTTTTCTTCCTGGTGCTAGAGATGACTCTTTGGTCACTAAAACCCAATAAATGTCTGAAACATGCGCAGCATGCAATGTTACCTGTAGAGAATACTGATCATCTCCTTGTTTACTGCTTTGCATGTTTCCTGTTTTTTTGGACTGGTTTTGTGCTTTGTTGAGTTTGGTACCCTTGTCATTTACATGCTTTTTAAGATGAAGCTTCATTGCAAATACAGTGAACCCACCTGCTTATTCTCTTGCTTCTCTCGATCTCCCTCTCTCTCTCTCTCTCTCACACACACACACAGGTTGGCCTATTGAACTTGGAGAATGAGGACTTTGTGAAAGAAATAGTGGAGACAGCTCAAGCTAATTTTCAGGTGAGCATACCTGGCCTGAATGGGCTGTGATTATACTATTTGTAGTGCCCCTCGTAGCCATTGAGATCTAAATGCTTATACGTTCTTTAGGTTTCATACAATTCTATCACCGTGCATATAGTAATTGTGCCAGTAATAGTCATCGTGCGTAGTGCTTTCTTCAAAGAGGAGCTTCAATTGCCTATTATTGCATAAAATTATGAAGGGAGCTTTTTTACTGTTGTTAGTGCTTTTTAGAACTAATTTAGAGGGCTATATTCATGCGTGTGAGAGGTGAGGAGAGACTTAAGTGTGGATTTTGTAGCAAAACCTAGTTTATGCATCATTTATATTATGGGAGGCTATCTTGGAAGTACAAACACTATGATGCATTATGTTCTGTTCTTGTTTAATTCTATTCAGCACTGTTCTCACTGATGCACTATTCTTGTAAGTGACTTTTTGTTCTCTCCATGTCTGTGAACTTTCCAGGATGCCTTAGATTTTGGAAACTGCGACAGGATTCGCATTTTGATGCGCTTTCTTACTGTTATGGTACGTTGATATAGCTATTCCTCTTTGATCATTCAATGCACATCTATAGGTGATTGCTTTGCAAAGAAGATTAGGAGTGTCCATAATTTATTGTAAGGGTGAGAATTTCTTCTCTGCCTTTTAGGTTATTGGTAATTGGGGTGATAGAAAATAATTAGGATGTGAAGTAGATTTATGTCATTGTGATATGGCATTCATGGCATCTTGCATTTGCATTGTCTCTTTCAAGTCTGATAGGAAACTTGGAAAGCTGAGTGCATTCTTTGTTGTAGATGTGCAGTAAAGTTCTCCAACCTTCTTCTCTGTTGGTTGTCTTTGAAACATTGTTATCGTCTGCTGCCACAACATTGGATGAGGAGAAAGGAAATCCTTCCTGGCAAGCCCGTGGGGACTTTTATGTAAGCTGCATTTTATCCTGTCTTCCGTGGGGAGGGTCAGAGCTTATTGAGGTAATGCATTTCTTGGTTACGTTATTGGTGGTTAGCTTAGGCATCTCTCATTCCATAAATTCTGTTTCATCATGCTCTTGTTAATCAGATTGCACATTTCGTCATATTAAGTTCTAATATAAAGCACTTGTATCCATTACTATATGTATATGTGTTGACATGAATATCAAGGGCTGCTTGGGAGATGCTTACTTGGTGGTGTATTCAAAACTAATATGGTCATTGGGATGCTTACTTAATTGACACAAGCTATAAATTCTATTTTATCATGCATCTTTGTGAATTAGATTGCACATTTCGTCAAATTAAGTTCTCGGATCAAGTACTTGTATTCATGGTCATATATTTGTGTCAAAATGAATATCAAGAATTGGTCAGAAGATGCTTACTTCTTGGTGTATTGGAAACTATATGGTTCGTTGGGACCCTTTCACAGAATTGACACAAGCTAGAAATGTCAGACTGCTATTTTATGCTTCTTTAATATATGAAATAACAATGCCATATGATATGCCAAGTTTTGAATGCAAGCATTTGATTCATCAAGCTGCATTTAACTGCAGCATATCTTGTGGAAGATACCTCTCATATGGTTTTGTGCATGTGATAATGAATGCATGAACTGTCATAGGAGTTTAATCGGACTTATGATTCTTAGTTAAATCTTTAATTAGACTTATGTTTGTTGAATCTGAATATGTAAGCCAGTATTATATAACAGTTCTAAGAAACATTTGGTCTTTAGAGTACCAACTTGACCTTTTTTTTTTATTCAGTAGGGACTTGTTGACTGGTCTTTGGTACCTCTTTTCTTTGTCTTAAACTTAGTTCTCTCTTTTAAAGTTGCAGAAAAATTGAATCTCTCTTTACTCTGCTGTAATTTTTTTTTTCTTACCTTATTTTGTATATACTCATCCAGTCTTTGGTTAAGGACACCCAATATTATACGTGAAACCTCCCTCTATCTCCCCATTGCTAACATCAACATCTACGTGCAGCAAGTTCCTGAGGAGATTGAGAGTGTCATGGTTGGTATAGAAGCTTATTTGAGCATTAGAAGGCACAATTCTGACACCGGTTTGTCTTTTTTTGAGGATGATGATGAATCTGGGAGTGGTGTTGTTGAAAAGGTATCATTTCTCTTTTGTAGGTACTCTCTTATGTTGTTATCACATATTTGCAGAAGTACAAACAGGCGTATCGTTACAAATCAGAAATAACAAATGCATGTATGGAAAGTTTGGCTCCTTTCTAGAGATCCTGTTTTTATTGAAAGTACAAATTCATGTTCATGTTCTGTGATGTATTTTATGCAACAATGTTTTTAAATCTTTGAATTGTGCTTGTTTCTTTTCTATCTCAACAGTCATTCTTTATGTTTTGTTCAGGATTTCTTGGAAGATTTATGGGGTCGGATTCAAGTACTATCTAGCAACGGATGGAAAGTTGACAGTGGTAAGCTCTCAGTATTATTTGGATTTATTTCTTGTTTCAATACTTTTATTGCAAATTGTCTTTTTTGATATCAGCTATTATATTATCTATTTTACTGTGGTAAAAATAATGTTATTTTTTCTCAGATTATTGTTCTTCAGGTCAAGATGATGGTGAACATTTACGCTCTAAAAGGATAATATAGGAAGGAAATATGAATTCCTTGGAAGAAAAATTTAGAAATAGAACTTTTTAGTCTAATAAAATTAAAGTAGTGTTTTCTTTAGCAAGAAAACATTGAACAATCTTGTTCTGTTTTACTTTTTATTGGACCCAGGGGAGGGAGGTTGACGTTACAAATTTCTCTTCTGCTATGCCATTAAGGGTATATGAAAAAGGGTGCTTAATAACTCCTGAGAGAATTTCAGAAAAATATCCATGAGGATGAAATTAGCTTACCCAATCCTTTAAATCTGCTTGTTAATGAGAATTTTTATTCATAACAAATTTGATCGTGGACAGAAACTTTATTCACAACGGATAACTATTCATATCCTTTATTTGAAAGCTTGATAACATTTAAAGACTGTATTTCATTTATGATAATTTTCTTCTAAATGTAGTGTGAAATTTTGTGATTTTATCATTCCGTTATTTTCTTGCATTTAATGCAGTTTCTTGAATTCTGTGGTCATAGGGTGTCAATACGTTCCTCTACTTTTTTTCATCTCTTATGCTTTCTTCATGGTTATAATTTCGTGTTTGATTTATGCCACATTACATTCTCTAGTACCCAGACCTCATCTCTCGTTTGAAGCTCAGCTGGTTGCTGGGAAGTCTCATCAGTTTGGGCCCATCAATGCTCCCGAGCAACCTGAGCCGCTTTCAGAAGTTTCTGGGGTACTTTATGGTAAACAGAAGCATGATGCAGAGTTGAAGTATCCTCAAAGGATACGCAGGCTTAATATATTTCCTGCCAGTAAAACTGAGGTACCATACTATTCATATTGTGGATGCTTGTATGTTAGGATGCATGTAGAAGCATCATCTCAAACAGCAGGAAGGAGATAGCTGTCATGATTTTTTTTAATACTTCAGTGATTTCTTTTGAAACATCAGTAGCTCATTTGTAGACATTCAATTATAAAGATGACCTTCTGATGGGAATTGAATGTGTGCCTTTTGCATCACACCTTTTCTTTACTTTGTTACCTAGCTTTGACTTTGCACGTGATCTTTTCCATCAAATCCGTCGTTGGACATGGGAGAGGAAAGAGCAAGGAAACTGTATGAGTTTGGTATTCCATCGAATCTGTTTTTTTAATCTATCTGTATTTCATGTGAGCTTGTTATGCAGAGGTTTCCCATTATAACATAAAAAAATGACAGGGGACTGCAAGTATTGAAACTAGAATAGGGTAATCTATTTTTGGAAATCTGACGGCTTTTTTATTCCTCTCTGCAACTCAAGAGAGTTGAACATTTTGTTGAGTGTTGGAATTTGCTTTTTCTTTGGAATTTGTTGGCTGCTTCACAGTTTCAGTGTCTACAATGTCAGAATGTTTGTGACTCATGCTATTTCAACAAAAATAAGCACTTGCATTTAGATTTCGCATTTTGTGCTACATTTAGTTTTGCATTTTTTGTAAATTTTTTAAACTGCATTTTCACATTCATTTCCTCCTCTATTTGGATAACAGGATATGCAACCTATAGATTGCTTCGTTGTGGAAGAGTACTTGCTGGATGTGCTTTTGTTGCTCAATGGATGGTTTGTATAATACCACCCACTTGTCCTTCTACATTATTTGTTCCTCACTGTTTTAAACTTTTTCGTTAATATTATAATGAGTAGTCTGCCTTTCCCTGATCTATTGGGTTCACTTGAATATATGTATACAAAATAAAAGGTGCAATAAAATATACACAAACGACAATGATTCTTTCAACTTGTGGAGATTGATATAATCTCGTTTTTGATGTCACGTAGATGAGTTCAAATGTAGTATAAATGTATCAAACCAGCTATCTGTTAGCCCATCACCATGCTGTTGATGTCTCACGTCTGTAGATGGAATGTTGGTCCTGCAGGGCTTTCTTTTTCTGGTTTCTTATCCTTGATTGCTAGCGTGTATCCTTGGTGCGACATGTGCCTATATGGAGTCTTGAAAGTAATTAATTCAATTTCTACAGATAAAATTGGGTCCGTGGTTCTCCCTTAACCATTTTTTGAAGACATGCATCTGTCTTTTGTTTTCCTTTGTGCTGGATTGGATCAGTTTGATTTCATCTTTCTGTTCCTTGCTCCTTATCTCTAGTATTTGGTTATGCTCATTGATCTCAGATTTTTTATTTGTTTTGTATATTTAGTGTTAGTTATTTTTATTTCTTGGTTCTTGCAAAGCTAGTCGAAAGGAATGTGCTTCGTTCATGGTTGGCCTGCCTGTACCCTTTCGTTACGACTATCTAATGGCAGAGACTTTATTCTCTCAGGTAAGATAATTTTAGTTTGTGGTTTTGATGAAGTTCATCGTCAATTTTATGCAATATCTCCTTTTTTTCCCATTTTGGTCACATAAAGGCCCCGATTGCCCAACTATCCTGTCACAAGTCCTGTGTGTGTAATGAACTTGTGAAGTACCTATGTACTGGCAGATCAGTTATTATGCTGTCTAGGTGGTTATCTTAGTTTTTAAGAATATAAATTCCCAGCAATCTAGAATGGGTTTCTGATGCACCAAGCCCTCTTTATTCATCAATGCAAAGGTAGTTACCAGTTTAGATGCTCATTTTGCTATTTTACCTCTCCTTCTCTTTGTTGTTCATTGCATACCCTATATTGTTTTCACTAATTTTGAAACCAACCAAAATAATTTCCACAGAATTTTGAGGTTTTCATATTCATTATATATTTCTGGGATTTTGCCACATGTATGCAGTTCAGCAAACAACTTTCTGCATTGTCATGGCTATAGACGATTGACTCTTCTTTCTTACATGGATCAATCCTTGTGCTTTTGTTAAACCAAGGAAAAATTGAAGTGAGATTGAAAACAATCAAAAGAGCAAACTATTATTATCCTGTAATATGTAAGCTTTTGGTGTATTATTACGACAGAAAATCTTAACATCTACAGCTACCCAAGATGACCCTACTTGACCATTCAATTAATTTGAATGTATTAGATTTTGTTATTTGGAAATAAGTTGAAATGAAACATAAGAAGATGTGTTCTTCTGAATTTGAAACACTTGATGCTTCTTCTTCATCTTCTTTTTTTTATAAAGATTCTTCATTTTGGAAGACGGGGAAATAAAAGTTATAGCAAGCAAATTGTCTGAAATGTATTTTGATTTGTAACTGTAGGGTCTTGTAATGCAGTGCAGTCAAAATTATTTTTGCCAATGGCTAATAAAACAGCATGGACTTTTGTGTTTGTTATTATTGATTTTGTTTGGCAAATTTTCTAATAAACACCATCTCTATATTGTTCTTACAGTTACTTTTGCTACCACTACCACCGTTCAAGCCGATATATTATACACTTGTGATAATGGACCTTTGTAAGGTATGGCAGATGCTATTAACTTCTACTTTTTCTTCTTTTGCATTTGAATGTATTGTTGATTCTATGAGAAAACTCACTGGTAAGCAAAATTTAATTGCATTTTTAAATATTTCTGACAATGAATTATGCTTGTCAGGCTCTTCCTGGAGCCTTCCCTGGAGTTGTAGCTGGTGCAGTCCGTGCACTTTTTGAGAAAATAGCTGATTTAGATATGGAGTGTCGGACAAGGCTCATCCTTTGGTTTTCACACCATCTGTAAGTCTAAACTTTGAAAAGTTAAAAAAAGAGAGTTAAGTACTCTCTCTCTCTCTCTCTCTCTCTGGAGGGCAGGGAGGGTGGAAAGGGAATATTGGTTTCAAATGAATGCCAACTTTTGATTCTTTATGGCATTTGCATCGTATCAATATAAAGTTCATGCTTATTAACAGGGGGGCCTTGGTTGGTAAATGGGAGTCTTATCTTTTGTTTGTCTAATTGTTGTGAGAATATTTTTAATTTCGAAATAATTTAAAAGATAATGTTGGGAACTGAGTAAAGCTTCGTTTTTTTTTTTTTAAAGCTTGGATAGAAAGTCTCAACAAAGGTTTGCATTGCTTATATAAAGTTGGAGATAGAAAGTCTTAAGTAGTAATTTCTAGCAATTTTGCATGACTAAGATTTTGATACTTCAATCACATTTTGTATCTCTTGCAAGGAAAACGTAGTGAAAGTTCCAGTTGATTGTTATTAGGTTTAAGGTGCTGGAATTTAGTGATTTAGGAACTTAAAAATTGAAAGCAGGTTTGAATAGTTCATGAAATAAAAGAAAAACATGGTAGAAATTATTTTCAATTAAAAGTTAAGCATCCCATTTTAGGGGTTAAGGAGGTCATTCCTTAATTACAGCATCACACTTTCAAGAAACCAAACCAATTAGCAGCACTTCTTTCCCAAAATTTGCAACATAAAGTCTACAAGCATATTTATAGACTTGAAATATTCCTAATCTGAATTAGATTTGGACTCCTAAATAAGAAACGTAAAATATTCTTACTTGGACCAGGAAAGGGAAACCTAAATATGAAATCTAAACCTTTTGCTAATCAGTAGATGCTTTATATTTCCAAATAGCTAGAAAATTCTCCTTTGCAGAAATGCAGTGAAATTAAAAATCTTCCCTTGCTTAACCATACAGTTGATTCCCCTAGATGCATCTGGAAATGGCTTGAGTCATAGATAATTTCTGCCGTGATAGTTAGATTTTTTTTTTCAGTTAGCCTGAGTGCATTTTATGATGGTTTCCTGATTTCACAGGTCAAACTTTCAATTTATCTGGCCATGGGAAGAGTGGGCTTATGTTTTAGACCTACCTAAGTGGGCCCCACAGCGCGTGTTTGTTCAAGAGGTCTTGGAGAGAGAAGTCCGTCTTTCATACTGGGACAAAGTTAAGCAGGTATAAAGCAATGCTCAAGACTGCTATTTCTTTCACTACAAGTTTCCCAAAGTTCTTTCTAATTCGCCCCAATGGTTAAACTTTGGACAATGATAGGGCATACCATGGCAAAGACTATAGCACAATACTTTTTTATGTGTCAATTTCTTACTAGTTTAAAATGACTGGTTCCGGCAGCATCTTTTGTATAGTCTATAGCATATATAATTTCCAACCAGTTAGAAGCCGTCACCTCTGCAATGTGCGTGCAAATCATGATGTGCTCCTAACCTTTCCCTGAAACTTGTGATAGTTTCATTGTTCTTATGTCCTAATTGAGACATGAAATATGTGCCGTTCTTCAACACCTCCACTTTCTATTCTGCACTTCTGGCATTGGCTTTTTTCTTTTTCTTTTTCCCTCCTTTTTGGCTTTTGGTCTGAGCATCTCGCCATAACATTTAGAAAGCAATTATGCTGCTAAGCTTTCTTTTGGCTTATCAGACATCCTGTTGAAAAGCCAACAGATTTTCTGGATGCAAAACTTGGTTTAGTACAGATGCCATCAATTTTTATTTTTTTTCCCTTTGAATTTTGTTCTTAATGTGGGTGAAATGGAAAACCTACAATATATGGTATGTGGTGCAAGGTGAAACTCTCTCTCTTTCTATCTCTCACCTATGCTGGGTTGTAAAAGGGGGCAAATTGAGGAGCAACATCTTCCTTTTCTCATAGTTTTTAATGGTTGAGGTTTTGCTACTGTTGATTCATGATTGACACATTTCCTTAACATTATCTGTCTGATTAGAGCATTGAGAATGCACCTGCTTTAGAAGAGTTGCTCCCACCAAAGTGTAGTCCAAACTTTATATACAGCATCGAAGATGGTAGAGAAAGAACTGAGCAGCATGCCCTGTCTGCAGAGCTCAACAACAAGGTGAAGGGAAGGCAAACTGCCCGAGAAATAATTTCATGGGTAGAAGAAAGTGTATTTCCCAGTCATGGTTGGGAAGTTACCCTTAAAGTGGTTGTACAGACCCTTCTTGATATTGGTTCTAAAAGTTTCACTCATTTGATGACTGTTTTGGAGAGATATGGCCAAGTTATTGCACGAATTTGTCCTGATCACGATAAGCAGGTCATGCTGATAGCTGAAGTTAGTTCCTACTGGAAGAACAATGGTCAAATGACTGCCATAGCAATTGACAGAATGATGGGTTATCGGCTAATTTCTAATTTGGCAATTGTGAAATGGGTCTTTTCTCCAGCAAACATTGAGCAATTTCATACATCTGATCGCCCATGGGAGGTATGTTAACAGTTCTTTTTGTTGGTTTTATTCTCTTTCTTTCTTTCCTGCTGAGATTCTCCATAATTTATGTTTTGTATCAACTTTGTGCGATTGCATCTTCCATGTGAGGGTTGATGTTAAATGATATAAGTTTAATAATTAGCAATGGAGAAAACTAGATGTGCCAATTTGAAAACTCTAGAACTCAATTCTTCAGACAAATGGAAAGTAAAGATTAAAGACTTTATCAGTGATTTTAAGATATACTTTCTGCTTGAAATATCAATGCATGAAGGAGGTACAAGAATTTGTCTTTATACCAAGGTTTCAACCTCTGTTACGAGGAAGAAAGAAAAGAACTAAAGGACCGGTAGAAGACAAGGAAAAAGGTGGGTCCTCTCTATTAACCTATTTGGTTTAGACTTGAGAGAAAGGAAGGGGATGGAAAGAGAAAAGGGGACCTTTACCTATTGTCTTCCTTTCCATTGCCAACCGTTTTGGGAAAGAAAGGTTTTGATGGTTTTCAAAGGAAAGGTAAACTTTCTAAATGTGTTCCCTTTTACAGAAATAATGGAGGAGAAGCGACTTCCAAATACTCATGCTGAACCTTTCTGGACTTATAGGAGAGTGGATTGTTAACTGCAACTTATTGTTTCGGTTATCAAAGACTCAAAACTTAAGGAGGGTATCAACATTTTATACTTGCTGGGTTGATGTTAGCTTTCATACTTATAAGTCTTGCGGCCTTTTCAACAATCATTTATCTTATAAGCCACATACCAAGAGCTCTTGAAAGTTTAAGGCATCTGCATATTCGTAAATCGGTAAACTGTCTTGGTATTCGTTTGAAGCTTTATGGCTGTTAATCTTTCCCCAGGGAAAGCCTGTATCATAGTTCAAAGTGAATTAATTGTCGGCAACTTTTATCTGTGACTGAAAACTAATTCGCTTGCTGTGTTCACATGCTCGTGTGCTTATTATTTTTATGATAAAATCACACTTTTTGTTCAGCTTTGTTATATTATCATTGATAAGCTTAATAGCGACCAAACTTCTTCTTGTTGTGCTCCTTTACTAATTCTTTCATTTCCGTTAAGATCTTTATGTCTGAGGTTTCATGGTGGCAATTCGACAGATGTATATAAAAGATTTCACCTGTGCTTGATTATCATTTTCTTTCTTTTTCTAAGCAGAACATTTTCCCTGCTTCTGGGTTTACTTTTTCTTGCTAAATATCCTTGGAACTTGGAAGATTTCATATGTTTTTATTAACAATCTCTTAAGATTTTTCTCCTTTTTCAATCCCCAATTGTTCTTTCACAGGTTCTTAGAAATGCTATCAGCAAGACTTATAATCGTATATCTGATCTAAGAAATGAGATATCATCTCTTAAGAAGAGTGTTGTATCAGCTGAAGAAGCAGCGACGAAGGTAAAAGCAGAGTTAGATGCTGCTGAATCAAAGCTCTCTCTGGTGGATGGTGAGCCTGTTCTTGGTGATAACCCTGTGAAGTTGAAGCTCTTGAAAGCAAATGCTGAAAAGGCAACAGAGGAAGAGGTGTCTGTACGTGATTCTTTGGAAGCCAAGGAGGCTCTTCTTACTCGGGCTCTTGATGAAAATGAGGTAATCAGTGGGAGATTAGCTGTAAATTTCCTCCTTTTGGCTGCCTTTAATTCTTAGCAGTGTTCTCATGTTGCATGAACTCTTATCTGATTCATTTATGCCAAACTAGTTTAGTTGCCTGAAGATGTTAAAAGTGCTTTCATATAATATCAAGTTCTTCTAAAGAAGCATGGGTTGTCACCTCGGAATGGTAGCTTGGTTAAAGTTTTTGTGTGGACAAATAAAATCTAGGAAACTCATTTAGCTCCGATAAGTGTAGGTAAATGCTGTGTTGCTTCATGCTAAATGTCTCCTACTTGGGTGCTTTCACTTGAGTGGCTTGCAGCTCATGCCTTTGTTCTCCTAGTCAAGGTACAAAAAGGCAGAGCAATGTATTGGCACTTATTAGCTTCCACTCCCACCCTTCTCCTTTTCTTTTGTCTTGCATCTCAGTTTTCTCAGTTGGATCACCTGGCTTGAAAAATATAATCTGAAAAAACACTTCATTTAATAGCAATATCCAAGTATGCATCTGGCTTGCATGTTCACGCTTAGTTTTCCATCTTTGCCTTTGTTATTCAGTGAATCCATGTCTGGATGTGGCCCATTAGCATCATTTGCTTCTACGAGTAGTTGAAGTCTAGTTTGATAGTAGCAATTGGTTGGGTTTGGCTTTGACTTGTTTCTGTGGAATTTATATATTCTTATGCATGCCTGTATGGGGGGTGTGTTTCTGATCTCAATGCACAAATGTCATGGTCAATAACAAACCTGGAATAAGAAAAAACAAACCCAACCTCTCCTGAATAAGATATTCATGTTTTCATTCCTCTGATTTGGAGGCAGCTTCTCGTTCTTTCTTTCTAACAATGATTTGCATTTGTAGGCATTGTTCCTCTCTTTGTACAAAAACTTCTCAAATGTGTTGATGGAACGCTTACCTGATCCATCTAAAGCTCGATCATTGCCGGAATTGAAGTCAATTCAAGCAGATGAAATGGCTGTTGACCTTGAAGAATCATCAGTAATGGAAGTGGATAATGAGAGTGGAAGACCCGACAAAAGGTCTCTTACCTCCTCTTTCTTACCATTTTCATTTTTGTTTCCTTCTTTGCTTTTACTTTTCATTTTATGAAATACAAGTCAACAGCTGTTGTTTTTCCCTCAACTTTTGCAGTCAGTCGAATGGAGGAAAGGCTAGCAACATCTACAATGTGGGAGAGAAAGAGCAATGGTGTTTATCAACTCTCGGCTATGTTAAGGCTTTTGCAAGGCAGTATGCTTCTGAGGTGAGTATGGTGTAATGAGCTTCTATTCTTTTTCTGACTTTGTAGTTGTTTGGCATTTATCTGCAGATATTCTCTCTTTCCCTCTTTGATAGACCTTGTAAAGCTTTTGCATAACATTTTTACTGCACTGGGTGGGGAACGATTCAAATTTTAGCCACATCCCTTGGTTGCTCAGCAGCATACATTTTGTATTCAATTTAGCGAACTCGTTGATGCTGACCTTAGTATTGGAGCTCCTGTGCTTCTTTTTTTTTTTTTTCGGGCTTATCTGATTTAAGAAACCTAGGTCAGCAAAAGCTATTCTTTTTGCTGCAATGGGTCCTTGACTGTAACCATTTGTCTTTGCTCAGTCATGCTACGAGAAGGTCATGGCAACTGACCTAGCGGCAGTCTGATAGCACTGCCAAATCGTCTGCACTCTGCAGAGAAGCTCAAGGCTTATTTGCCTAGACTTATTTTAGAAATTGGCATTTGGTATATCGTTGGATGGTAGCCAAGGCAGTCCCTACTTTTATTTAGGCCTGTTGAACACAATTAATTGGCAATACTTGTAAGAAATGCAAATCATCAACTCCATAAAAAGTAGAGGAACACACACAGAGGGAACTTAATATGGAAATCAATATAGCTGCATATGTTCACAACATTATAGATGTCGAACAGAGATATATCTTTATTTTTCTCATTACACTCTACTCGATTTATTGATGTTTCATCGCGTCTGTCCCATCTGCGCTTCCTGTTTTGAAACATTGCATGAAATAGTTTTCCTGAAATGTGGATCTTCTTAGCAACATAAGCTTGGGAACATTGATGTGATTACTGATGTTACTTGACAGTTTGTTTGATACCAGCAAAGTATTTGTATGAAGTTGTTTCAAGGGAACTGCTCTAGCCATTGCTCTCTTATGTGCTTAGTATAAATTCATGATGGTCATAACTGTCATTTGTGTTTTTTCAGTTTAAATTTGTCGTTGAAGATGATCTAAAGTGCAACAGATATCTAAGTTTCTGACATCTATGCACTACTTCGTTTGCAGATATGGGCTCACATTGAGAAGCTAGATGCAGATGTATTCACAGAAAATGTGCATCCTCTTTTCAAGAAAGCATTTTATTCTGGTTTAAGTCGGCCAATCAATGATGTATCATCTGGTTAAAATTTATAGTGACTTTTTATCTCAAAATTTGTTCCTCTGTATCCATAATTGATTAGTGTATATGACCAAGACCATGGGAAGAAAATTGAGTTTAGCCTCAATATTCAAGGGCAAGTGAGCTGTTTTAATAATGCTTGTGTTTTTTCGGCTACAGCTATGAGAGAGTCAGTTAGATTAGGGAGAAGCTAACCGAAGCTGCATATCAGGAAACCTAGGTTAACGAGTATTCTGTATATTAACTCTGTAGCATCGCTGATATTGTTTGTTTCCTTCCCTGGTGTTTTTGGCACAGCTTTCACTCGGTTCCATTGAACTTATTGTGCGTTGAATGCTATCTATCAATTTGTTGGTTGTGCTTAGGCCATTCGGATTTTAATGCTCATGATCAGCAATCTCCCCTGGCAACAAAAGTTGTCTTCTTGTTTCGATAGTAATCAATTGTAAGTTCATACTCTCAGCCCTTTTCTTTTTGCTCAGAAATCGAAAGACCACGGTTCAAGTTAATTTTAGTGATGATCATTGTCACTCTGTTGAAACTTAAGACGAATAATTATTCACTTTCCGCTCATGCTCTCGTGTCTGCCTTTTCTTCGCTTGAACTGCTAGCAATTTATTGCTGTCAATCAGGTCTCGTGATTGAGGCCAGTTTTTGTGTGTGGTTCATTCGTTATGGTGTGCCCTCGTTAAATATTTATCAGGGGCCATTTTATCATCAGTTGACGTGACAAGATGTTTTCGTTTCCTACCTGACTAACGTGCCCGGTGTTGTGTTGTCAAGGAGAAATTTTAGTAGCAGTAACCATCAATAATCTGTCTATTTTGAGGGAAGAAACAGATATAAAAGGGGCTAAATTATCGCATTTTGATGCGTTAAAAATGATAAAATATTTTTAATTAAATTTCATCTCTCTTTCTTATTTCTCTCTATTCGAGTATCGTTAAAATTCAAGTATAAAGTGTCAGGTTTGTAGTATCAGAAAGCATGAACCTTTAATTTTCTTTTAACCGCGTTGCAAATGAATGAAAACATGAAAGTTTTGAAATGATGTGAAACAATCAATCACGTTATCTTGTCTTGAGATGTACAATATCAGGTCACGTAGTTGGTGGGGAAAATGCTATAAAATCCTTTGGGAAAGGAGGAGAGGTGTACGCATGCTATAGGCGAAGTACAATACGATCCTGAATGAAAAGAATTGGCTTCTCAAGTGCCTTCTACAGCGAAGGCATTGCTTTCGTTCTTGCTGAATGATTGTTGGGCCAATAATGATGATGTTCCATTACCCTTGGACCATGTGGTATATACGCATCGTATGGGTAGGGTGTCCATGGTGGCTATTCGTGATCAATGTTTGATCGAATTCAGGCCAAAAAAAAAAAAAAATGGCTGTCTGCTTCAGTTGTGCATTGGATTCCAGGAAGGCACTTGTAGATGAGACCAAATGTGAAGGTGGTGCCTCTACAAAATCGCAAGCAAGGGCATTGTGCGCCAGGAAAAGGAAGACGAGGGAGAAAGATCCAATATGAAGTGTGATCAATAATAGAACCTGTGAATCGAAACTTGCAATCTGAGCAACGCAATTTTTATCACCTAAAACGACAACAACAAAAAAAGGTATGCTAATGGCATGCAATTCTATTTAAAGCGCGTTAAGGCGTTCGCAATGTTCGTGGGGTGCAGAAATGAGATGCTCGTGAGTGAGAGAAGTCTGTCCCAGGTGTCATTTCATTTACTAAGTAGGTTGGGAGAGGGAGAGCATTGACAGTTCTGAAAATGAAAAAGACATACAGATTTGTTTGGTTTCTACAGCTCAACCAGTAGTTACCCTCAGAAGGAAAGGGAAACAAGAAAAAAGAAGAAAAAGAAAGAAAGAGCTTTAACCAAGTAACAAATGAAATCCCAGATTAGTAGTAGTTCTTTTTCTATTATTGTTATTCCCAGCATTTCACTTTGGTACGTACAATAGGAAACAATGACTGCGTCATCTCTAATTAGGCAATTCACGACTTACCATCAGCAGCTCACACGCAAATCTCTCACTGTATCACAGCGTTTACTCATTTCATTTATTTCTGAATTCTTTCTTTCTGCGACGTTCTTATTAAGGGATAAGTTAATGATGAATGAATTCACCATTGACTTCCTACAGTATATATATATATATGTGTATATATATATATATATGCGGGTGTAAAAAAAAAAAACACGTGAAAGTTTTAACAGGTTAGTGATATGATCTTAATATGGAACTCAATGATGAGCTATATTAATCTAGCTAATGGCTCCTGTTGATTATTGAAACTAATTCTTGTACAAAAATTATTATATTTCAGATTAGATATAGGGTTTGTTTGGTATTATTGTTGTGATGTGTTGTACCTTCTTAATTATTATGTTTTGTTGTGTTGAGCTTGATTTAAAAGTAAAATAAAAGTTCATAATTAAATATTGTTCTTAAAAAAATTTATATTTTTACTTGAAGAATATAGAAAATCTCAATATCCCACAATAAATTGTCAAAACAATACATTTTTCTTTTAAGATGTCATGTAATTTGGCTTTAAAGCAAAACATGGTTACAGACAAAGTAGATAAGTATATTAATCGCTTATTCAAAAAGCAAATGATGAAACTACAACCTAAAATTTCAGATCTAGCGAGCTAGTGCTTCCAACTTTATGAATGAAAGATGCATAATCAATTAAGCGAGAAAAACATAGAATTTATGAACACAAACACCAAAAAAAAAAAAAAAAAAGAAGGTCGAATTCCATTAAAGTTGAATGCAGGTCGATTTTGAAAGATCGAAGCATGATTTGTCTGTTTAAAAACCTAATCAAACTCTCTCTTGTTTTCTTCTTAATTGATTGGAAAAAAAAAAAAAAAAAACTTAAGTTGATCAGTATCTTGTAAATAGTGACACCATCAATGTGAAACGAAAGTTGAAGGCGGCTGGCTATCCACACCTCCTAATCTCTCCTATCCTACAGCTTCCCTTTCATATTGGTCAAAGTACCTAAGAAAAAGTAGGCGATGACCCTTCTTTTTAATTTTTTTATGAATATCGAAATTGCAGGGATCGAGCAAGTTTCTGTTCGGGCAAGGATCTTATAGATAGCCAGACCTAGACAGGGCTCAAGTAATTTGGGAATCATAATGTCTTTTTAAAAAAAAAAAAAAAAAAGAAAGAAGGAAAGAAAGAAAGAAAGAAAGACGAAGAACAACCCGTATATTTAGGTTTAGGAGTTACTATAACTTAGAACCTGATTAATTGTGCTGGCCCAAAAAAAAAAAAAAAAAAAAAGTATCCATACACTGTAAAGTTAGAACCAAATTCATGGGCGTAGAGTCATTACAAACAAACCTGGCTGCAAAATCATCGTAAGCCTTATCCTGGTGCAAAACATGCAATGCATGCTTACTAACCTCTTAATAAACCTAAAAACTCCTTCATTTCCTCGATTAAAGCAGATTTATTTAGATTCGAGTGATATGGCATGCTATTTCAAAACTTTATTATCTTGTGAATCATCTAACAGTGAAATGTGAAGTTTGCATCCCCTATATGAATATAATCAGAAAAAAATTATTATACAATCAGAATGGAGTTTATAATAGTCAAATTAATAATGATCTTTAATAGAATCGATCAAATAATTTATTTAGAATTTTCCTGATTTGGATACTTTGATCTTAGAGAATCCTAGTTCATTTTAATCTTTTTTTTTTTTTCCCTATCTATGGCAGTTACAAATCTATCTTATTTATTTGTGACCTAACACTTCGAATTAACACTTTGTGATTGTTTTAGATTATTTCTTTTATGTTGTTGACAAAAATAACCAAAATTGTACTTGTAGTAGCAGGCTGGTCATAAGTAATAAGATATTCTTTTTCAAAGTCCAAACTACCCACTTTTAGACCCATTTCTCTAACAAGGGAAAAGTCGCTGTTTCTCTCTCTATACACGTTTAAGGCACTATTTAGAGAGAGAAAATCAAAGCAAACCAAACCCCCTTCTCTCTCTAACTCTCTTCTAAAAAAGAAAGAAAGCCTCCAAGATTATGTCTTTTTAGAGAGAGAAAGGCCCAACAAGTATAATAACCAAAACCCAGCATTTCTCATTCTTTCTAAATTAGAATTTGTCAATGTTTTCTCTGCAAGCAGAGATCGAAGTAGGAAAAAGATAGATAATGGAATTTATAGGTAAATCAGTGAAGAAGAAATTCAAAGGGTTCGGTTTCTTTAAAGGAACTGTCAAATCCTACGACGAGTCGTCTGGTTTATTCGAGATCAAGTACGAGGACGGTGATTTCGAGGAGCTTGATTTCTCTGACGTTGCTTCTCTGTTAGGAGAGGAGAAAGAAGCCGCCGCTGTTGCTACGGCCGGCCCTACTGACCCCAAGCCCCGTTTGGGCCGGAAGCCCAAGAAGCGTCGCCGTGCTGAGCCTAAGAAGCCTGAGAGCGGAAGAGAGTCAGGTAATTATGGGGTTGTTGAGGCTAATGGGAATTTGGATATGAATAGAAATGTTGATTTGAACGATGGGTTTGTTGGGGATTTGAGGGAAAATGTTGATATTAATGTTGATTTGAATGAAACCCTAGAGAAAGGAAGTGGGGTTGTGGAGAATTTGAGAGAGGGGGTTTTGATTTGAATGCTGGGTTTAATTTTGATTTAAACGAGGAGGAAGAGGAGGGTCTTAATCATAATCGTAACAATAATAGTAATAATATTAATAATTTAAGTGTTGATTGTGAAGGGAAGAAGAGAGGGTGTATTGACTTGAATGTGGACGTTAGTGGTGATGTGGACGAGAATTTTAAGGAGGTTGATTTGGAGTGTAAAGTTGTAGAGACCCAAAGGAGAGAATGTGGGTTTGATTTGAATTTGGGGATTGATGAGGAAATTAGGGAGGAGATGGATGTTGGTTTTGAAGGGCAATTGGCAGAGACTACAAATTTTGATATTCAAAGGACGGGGGAGGTTGAGAAAAGTCAAATTGAAAGAGCCATTCCTAATGGGAAATTGGAAGAAGTTCATGTCACCAATGATTCGTGTGTAGGGTTGGGTGAGAGAATTGAGGAGGTGAATATTGTTTATGTTGAAGACTTTAGGGCTTGTGGTTCTGTTGGGGTGATGGATGTTAAGGATGTCAAGGAGGATTGTCCCGAGGTGATTGATTTAACAAGTGCCTATAAAGAGGAGAGTGGGAGTCGGAGGAGGGGGAGGAGGAGAAAACATGCAGATAATTTAGATTCTACTGCAGAAGTGACTGTTCTCTCGGATGCTACTGCTGTTAGGGACGATAGTTCGGTGGGGAGTGGTAGTCGGAGGCGCGGGAGGAGGAGAAAACTTGCAGATAATTTGAATCCTACTCCAGAAACAATAGTTCTCTTAGATGCTAATGCTGTTAGGGAAGATTGTATGATGGAAGTTGATGAGAACCTAGGTGATATTGGAAGTTCATATAAACAGGTCAGTGCTTGTGCTAGAAAGAGGAGAAAACTTTTGGGTAATGGGAATTCTATGCAAGAAACAACGGTCTTGAGAAGAAGTGCTCGTAGAGGATCAGCTAAAAACAATATGTTAAAAGATTTATCAATGTCTGCTGTAGTAAGTACATTAATGGAGGACAAGCCTGTTAAATCACATCACGAATGGCCCAAAGAGCCTGTGGTTCTTCCTCCAAAGTTGCAACTACCTCCTTCTTCACAGAATTTAGATTTGAGTGGAATTCCCGTACTTGACCTATTCTCAGTTTACGCCTGTTTAAGGACATTTAGTACTTTGTTGTTTTTAAGTCCATTTGGGTTGGAAGAATTTGTGGCAGCACTGAAGGGTAACTCCCCAAGTTCATTATTTGATTTTATTCATGTTTCAATTTTGCAAACTCTAAGAAAGCATTTGGAGCACCTTTCAAATGAAGGTTCTGAATCTGCTTCTAATTGCCTGAGGTATTCTTTTTGTTTCTTCCTACTTTTTTGTTTTTGTCGAAGTTGATTTGGTTTTCATTTGAAACGTAGGTTTATTGGTATTTATTATTTCGAAATTGACTATCATGTAGGAGCCTTGATTGGGGTTTGTTGGACATAATTACATGGCCTGTTTTCATGGTTGAGTACCTCCTGATCCATTGTTCAGGGCTGAAACCTGAATTTGATCTTAGTAGATTGAAGCTGTTAAAAAATGACTACCACAAACAACCTTTATCTGTGAAGTTGGAGATACTACAGTGTCTTTGTGATGACATGATTGAGGTGGAAGCCATTAGGTCGGAGCTTAATAGGAGATCTTCAGGAGCTGAACCTGATGTGGACTTTGATCGAAATGTGGGTCTTGGGGCTTACAAGAAGAGGAAGACTGCAATGGATGTCTCAGGTAACTCATGCCTAACGGAGGATGCTGCTGATGACACTAATGACTGGAATAGTGATGAATGTTGCCTTTGTAAGATGGATGGGAATTTAATATGTTGCGATGGTTGTCCTGCTGCATATCATGCAAAGTGTGTAGGCGTTGCCAATAACTCTTTGCCAGAGGGTGACTGGTATTGTCCTGAGTGTGCAATTGACAGGCAGAAGCCTTGGATGAAACCTCGAAAGTTGCTTCGAGGAGCAGAGCTACTGGGAGTTGATCCTTATGACCGGCTATATTTTAGCAGCTGTGGTTACTTGTTGGTGTAAGTTTTTCCTATTGGTCATAGACCAGTCGTTGATGATCATATCTGTTATGTGCTGTTTTATTGTTTATGAGTAGCTGGTATGTATAACACAGTCCAAAGTATTTAACAAAACAATGTAAGCAAGTAAAATATAAGGTTACAAAGTTTAAGAAGTGTTGAAGTCTGTTTTCTTATATAGGTTAAAAAATTTAAGACCATCAATATCTCAAGGCAACTAATTTATATGACTGATTAATTGGTAGTAGCCATGAGATGTCTTTTCACTAGCTGATGTCATTAACAATAGCTATACACTATTTACTTTGTGTAGTTTATTCCTTTACCTAGGGAGCCGTGTTTGTGATTGTGATCTTATCCCTTTAATATTAAACTTGTGTGGTCATAGTTTTTGAGCAATGGTTATTTTTATGATCCATCTGCATGTGAGCTTGCTTCAGCACATGCATATTTTTTCATGTATTGTTGATCTTGCAGGTCAGATACATGTGAGACTGAATTTTCATTCAATTACTATCGAAGGGACGATCTTAGTGTTGTTATCGAAGTGCTAAAGTCTTCACAGATGATTTATGGCAGCATTTTGGAGGCTATCCACAAGCACTGGGATATGCCTGTTACTTTATATGCGGCAAGTAGCAATTTGAGCTCCTTAAAGCATACAACAAGCTTAGACTTGTGCTTACCCCAATGTACTTTGGCATCTTTAGAAACATGTGCAACTAGAATTGAGGCTGCTGATGGACGAAACCTGGAAAAGTTCGTTAATGGATGTTGTGGTCATCTTGATGTTGAGCTTTCAAAGTCTGTGAGCGTGACATGCATGAGTTCTGAAGGATCAGCAGAAACCACCCAAATCAGTTCGGGGAACCAGAACTTTCAGAAAGGCCCTGACTGTGCTAGCAGATCTGCTGGCTTCTCAAATGAATCCGAGGTTCCAGGAATGTCTCCGCTCGTGGGAGACAATTCTATGACTTCCAACAGTTTGGATGTTAAACAAGAAAGGAATCCATGTTCTTCTCCTGCCAGACGTCCTTCATCTGCTGCAAAGGCAACAGCTGAGGTCACATTACAGTTGCAGCCTGGAACTGAATACATGAACTATTATAGTTTTGGTCATACATCTGCTTCAATTGCGGATGTTTTATTGTCTAAGTCATCAGACAAGACCACTGAAAACTCCATAAAATCAGATGAGGATATGGCTTTAGCTCAGATGAAGGTCATCTTAAAGAAATCGAACAAGTTCCGTTGGTCAAGTATTCGTAGTCTAAATGCTGAAGTCCAGAAAGAAAAATGTGGATGGTGCTTCTCCTGCAGAGCTACCACTGATGAGCCAGATTGCTTGTTTAATATGAGTTTAGGTCCTGTTCAGGAAGGGTCTGAAAGTGAGGTGATCAGTCTTCAATCAAAAAGAAACAGGAAAGGCTATCTTATAGATTTAATAAGTCATATTCTCTTGATTGAAGATCGGCTTCAGGGGCTGTTACTGGGTCCATGGCTGAATCCGCATTATACCAAGCTTTGGCGTAAAAGCATTCTCAAGGCATCTGATATTGTGTCAGTTAAACATTTACTTCTCAAAGTAAGGACTTCTCCTTTACCTTGATGGTCAACGATGAGCAGAATTGATATTGCATTTCATTTCTTCACGATTTCTATTATTCAATGTCGGACCCATTTCAAGGTTCAAACTGACATGTAGAGCCTATCTCGTTTGCAAGCTTTTAAACCCCACTCGCTTGATTTTAAAATGTTCGTCAAAATTCTATTTTTCTTTAATTCGGGTTTCAGCAATAGGTTATATAGTGCAGTTGGATTACCTGTAGTCCCTTCTGTAAACAAATCTGAAGCATCCCCTTATGGGTCTGATGTGCAATAACTTGATTTAGAACAGTCAATGTTGTCTTGAAACCAGGATTTGCTATATTTGTTTATTGAATTTATCTAGTCTCATTTAGCAATCCAAGTTGGGTAGGTAGTCTTTGACTCCTTGGTCTAGAACAGACCATGTTGGTCCAAGCTGTAATAATCTTTACCGTAGTTATTGCTTGATGCATTTGCTTAAATTCACGGTGTTATGGGCATTGTGCAGTTAGAGGCAAATGTGCGGCGGCTTGCACTTTCAGCAGACTGGGTGAAACATGTGGACTCTGGTGTCATGATGGGATCATCTTGTCATATTGTGACTGCTTCCTCACGTGCAGCTTCAAAGAATGGGATTGGCAGGAAAAGGGCTAGGTCCACAGAATTTGAGTCAAATCCTTCTGCAAATTCTGCCAGTGGATTGAGTATGTTTTGGTGGAGAGGTGGTAGGCTTTCTCGCCAGCTGTTCTGTTGGAAGGTTTTACCTTTCTCCTTGATATCCAAGGCTGCCAGACAAGGTCTGCAATTCTTCCTGTTTCTTCTATTTACTTGGGGTGGTAGTTTTTGCATTTTAGTCAACTGAGTACTATTCTGAACATGTTTAAAGTTTGAAATTCTGCAGCTGGTTGTATGAAGATACCAGGCATATTATATCCTGAGAATTCAGATTTTGCAAAGAGAAGCAGACATGTTGCCTGGCAAGCTGCCGTCGAGTCATCAGCGACTGTAGAACAGCTTGCTTTGCAGGTATGGTGCTCATTTTTCTTCTCTCTTTCAATTTTCTTGATCATGGTAATCACCTTCCTGCTTTGTTCTCTCTACCTCATCCATGTGGGTATGTACATCTAATTGCAAATGTCGGCTGTTTGATTACAATATCTGCTTTCAGCTTCCTTTCTGCTGGTTCCATCTATTTATTTTAATTGTATGACCTTTCCAGGTTAGAGAGTTCGATTCGAACATTAGGTGGGATGAAATTGAGAACGCTCATCCTTTGTCTATGTTGGACAAGGAACTTAGAAAATCATTCAGGTTGTTCAAGAAGGTAATTGTTCGCAGGAAGTGTGTAGAAGAAGAAGGGGCAAAGTATCTTCTTGATTTTGGCAAGAGGAGAAGTATTCCCGAAGTGGTTTCAAAACATGGGTCTATGATTGAAGAATCCTCCAGTGAAAGGAAGAAGTATTGGCTAAATGACTCTTATGTTCCCTTGCATCTCTTGAAAGGTTTTGAAGAGAGAAGAATTGCTCGCAGGTCTAGTAAGATGAGTTCTGGGAAACACACTGAGGCCTGTGCGGTAGTGAAGAAGCCCTTGAAGAAAAGAGGGTTTTCTTATCTTTTTGCAAGAGCAGAAAGATCTGAGTACCACCAGTGCGGACATTGTAACAAAGATGTTCCAATCAGGTAACTTAATCTTAAAATGTATAATTCTTTTCATTTGTTGTACATTGTTAAAATTTGACAGCATGGGTACTTATTATATACAATTTTTTGTTATGAGCATTGCTCGTTTTTGTTCCTTCTAATATTTGTTTCGTTGTAAATATTAATTTACTCTCTTATGATGTTTAACCACTTGACAGGGAAGCTGTCTGCTGTCAACATTGCAAGGGTAAGCAGTTCTTCCTTAATGTCACTATAATCACAGGATTAAATCTGATATTTGGCACTCACTCTCCTTTTCCATTTAAGTTTTGTATCTTACACATATGATACAATTTTCAGGATTTTTCCACAAAAGGCACGTGAGGAAATCTGCTGGTGCCATCACAGCCAAATGTACATATACATGCCATCGGTGCCACTATGGGAAAAATGTGAAGAAGACAAATGCAAAAACAGTGAAGAGTGACACTCGAAGAAGAAAAAGTAGCGCCAAGAGCACAAAAGTTCAGGAGCAAAAATCAAAAAAGATCACTGTAGGTAGAAATTCGATGAGATTGAAGAACAGTAAAAAAGCCTTACGGCATTCACAACCACTAAAATCAAGAAACAATAAGAAGGTTGCTGTTGTACCACTGCGTCGTTCAGCTAGGAAAGCTAAACAGAAAGCATTGCAAAACAAGAAGGTTGTAGGACGCAAGAGAGGAAGACCAACCAAATCCAAAAAACACGCAAATAAGAAACCAAAGGAAGGTACTTCATTGCGTAAGAAGAGAACAGATACTTATCATAGTTACTGGCGTAATGGTCTTCTTTTGTCTAGAAAACCAGATGATGAACGAGTGACACATTTTAGGGAGAAAAGCTTCATTGCCCCATCCGAGAGTGTCATTGATGGTCAACCCAAATGCCATCTTTGCTGCGAAGCAGGATATACATCTATTTCAAATTATATTTCTTGTGAGATGTGTGGAGGTAACTATGTTTATTGTTCTTTATGTCCTTTTTTCGTTTAGGTAATTAAATTATTGGAAACTAAGGAAGAATATAATATCTGTTCATACATTAGTTTTTCTTCCACTTTTTTTTTCACTGTAATGTTTTCACTGTAACATGCATTATGCAGAATGGTTTCATGGAGATGCTTTTGGACTTGATTCGGAGAACATGAATAAGCTCCTTGGTTTTAGGTGCCATATGTGCCTTAAGAAGACTCCTCCTATCTGCCCGCATTCAGCAGCCACAAGCCATGACGTTGAAATAGCTGAGGTACAAAATGATGTTGCGACTGAATTCCCCAAGGAAGAGACTGATAGTATCATACATCCAGAGGTGGATCATCCAGGTTTACTTCCTGTTGACGAGTCTATTCATGCGGAGGTGCAATTAGGTACTGCCCTGGATTCAAATCAGAGTTTCGTGTCTGAGTCTAAATTGGAAGCAGAAAATGGGCTTGCACTTAGTAATGTGAAGGAGAATACTGATGCAATTAGAACTTCTAATGAGAATTTGAAACCAGATTCACTAACATCATCTAATGAAAATCATATGGTTGAAGAGCACACAATTAAATTAGGTGGTGATGCTACTGTAACTTCACAAGATGTGGCACAGCTTTCTTCCTGTAAGGTTGATGTGGATTTGATAGAAACTGAATTGGCTTCATTAGGATCAGATGGTGCGAAGGATGGCTTAACAACACGTGCCCCGAAATCACCAATTGATGGAACCTTTCTAGACTCCATCAAGATGCAACCACAATCATTCATAGCATCAACTGAATTGTAAGATGAGAGCGAAACAATTGTAGATTAGATCCAGAGTCTATCATTTAACTGGTGAGACAGGAACGTTAGAGGCTTGAGTTATTTTCAAGTTCGGAGTTACCTGTAAATCTTTTAATGTTGTTGACATTCATGGCAGAAGCTTATAAAATACAATGGGAAGATTCTTTGAAAACTAAAAATAAGGAGTTTATTTGAGGAGGTAGTTTCTCTAACAGCTTTCAATCTCTATGAAGATTGCTCCATGTCATTGCTGTCTCAAAAGAATGGAATTCACTTGGTTCCTGCTTGGGAGGCATGTGTAGGAGCATCTTTTTACCAGGTCTGATGGCATTTTCCTTTGCCCTTTTTTTTTTTAAATATTTATATAGTTTTTCCCAATAGCTAGCAAGTAAGATTAGGTTAATTGTTAGAGCTTGAGGCTTGGAATTGCTAGCAATGGGTTTCGTGAGGGTTTATGAAGAGTAGCACATTATTCTATAACTGAGTGAGTTGTGGTAGCGGTTCTGTATTTGGATTCTTAACTTAATTTTTCTCAGATTGATTTTCGATTGAAAAGTAGTAGTTAACCTTGTAAACTCGTGTAAATATCTCATCAATATAGTCGAAAGGAATTCATATGTGCATATTTGTTTCAACCATCTTGAATTCATATCAACTAGTAGAAATGATTTCGTATGAAGGAATACAAACTTGCTAATGTATTTACGTGGATATGCATACAGTTAATATGTGTGTGCAGCAGTTAATTTCGTCTAGATGCATGATACAAAACTTAAGGTTGCAGTAATTCTGATTTCAGATACTAAGCAGCCACTTGGGGTTTCATTTTTGATGTGTTTGAGATGTCGGATTCTCAATTGAGATTGGACAACGTTTGTCTGAGAATTCCAACCTTTTTCCAAGTATGGGGTTTGCAACGCCAAACAATGATTGCAAAGTATTTCCCTTTTCTCTTTGTTTTGGTGTCCCAGATATATCCTGTACGACTTATGATCATTACAATGTGCGCAAGGCATTGTTAGCGCGAACTTTTGAAACTTCCCGCCCAAAGCTGGAAAAGGTTCCTTCAGAAGAAAGTAGGAGATGTTGTGCTTGGGGTAATGGCAATTTGTATTGTTCCTTTCAACTTTCCCAGTGCGAATGTTATCTGATCCCATCTAACTTTTTATTACAGGATTTATTTAATCCTTAGGTAGTATGCATAATCTGAACGTTTTCCCAGGCTAAAAATCACCATTAGTCCCTATATTTTCTGAATTTGGTAATATTGAACCGTCTAATAATGAGTTGCTCACGTTATGCCTTGTGCTTATTATTATTATTATTTTTTGTCATATGCCTTGTGCTTATTATTATTATTATTTTTTGTCATTTAGGACCTAGTAAATTATAGATTAGTCCCTTTAGTTTCAAGAAATAAATTTAAAATTAAATTATAAATTAGTACCTCTATCTTGTTTAATTTAATATTATTTTATTATATAAAATTTTTTTTCTAATTAATTTTTCTATATATTTTTTTAAAATAAATTGAAATAGAGCACCCGAAAAAAAAGATTAAGTTTACACGTATATTTAAAAATATAAGGATTAAATAATTAGTTTTAAAAATAAAATAAACTAATTAATTTGTTTTTCCAAAACAAAGGGGACTCATTTCTAATTTACTCTTTAGGACCCTCTGTTTTTTATTATTTTTCCATCAATTGACCAAGAACCCCGTTAGCTGACCTGAAGAAACTAATGGCGTGATTACACGTGTTGATGCAGGCCCACATCTAAAGTAGATTCTAAAATTGAAATTCAAGAAAACAATTCGAAAATGAAAATAAAAATACGAGGAAAAAAATACCTGGATTAAGTAAATTTTCTCACCTAAAGTAGATTTTGGAATATTTTGCCGTAAAAAAATGAATCTGGAAGTATTTCATTGACTTTATGACAAAAGATGTAATGATGTTGAGTTTTTTGGTTAAATAGATATTTCATCGCAAATCTTGCACATTTGATATATATATATATATATAAAGCTAAAATTGCTAGAAATTTAAATTTGGAATTGAGACGTAACATTCGTATGTTACAAACCGCTATTAGAATTTCATCTCCCTAACTCAAAAGTAATAGATATATAATTAGTTTTTTCATCCGTGTTACATCGTGGATTTAATAAAATATATGAAATTATTTTTAAAAAAATTATTTCAATTTAATAGTCCGTGTTATGATGTGAATTTATAAAAACATATGAAATCAAATATAAAAAAATATATATTTATAATTATTCAACCAAAATTTTGTATTTAACTATTTCTCATTTGTATTTTTCATGATTTTTCTGTTAGAAAAATAATTTATTATTGTTAATCCATGAATTATTAACTAAAAAAAATTAATAAAATTTTAAAAAAGTTTTAGCATTTCATAAGATTGTATCGAAAAACTGAAATAACAATTAATAAAAACTTACATAGAATTGAACAAATAAAAAATTATTTTTTTATTTTTATTTAATGTTGATGAAAATATCGATTTTTGAAAAAATGTAAATTTAATTTTTATATATTTATTTACAAAAAAATGAATAATATTAAAATAAAAAACTATATTAATTTGAATCATTGAGAGGTTAAGCCAAAAAATAATTTTAATTATTTAATTTAAAATAAATAAATTTTAAAATATTCAAAAATAAATAAATAAATAGCAAATGTTTAGTGTAGTAGTAGTTGCATAGTTAGTTTATAAAAAAATAACAATTCAAATTTTTTTTATATATCATAATTATACTAAATGGATTCGAGTTTTTAGCATAAAATAAAAAAACACTATATAAAAAAAATTAACTTGCAAGGAATATATTGACTAAATTTAAAGTTAATATACTAAAATAAAAATTATTACAAAATCAATTTCGATAAATTTTGATTATATAAAGAAGAAACAAATAAAACACGTGAATTCTTTTTTTTTCTTTTTTTCCTCCTTAAATACTTTTTTTTTTTTTTATGCTATACAAGACTAGTTATTGAATAGAGGCCTCACACCCGGAGCAAACATCTCTTTTTTGTATTTCACATTTGACTTTCAATTATTAATTAACTAATTTGAGTTTTTTTCTAAAAAATTCGAGAAAAAAATTATTGAAATGCACTTTTAATCTAAAAATATATTTTAGACAAATGATTTATATTAATCATGCCACTGTAATTTAAAAATTATATAAATATATTTTTTAAAAGAAAAACTAATCATGTTCTAAAAATTTATTCTAAAATCCATACATATAGAAAAATAAATCAAAATTATCAATAAATAAAACTTTAAATTAATTTGATGAGAATTTAAAAAAAGGACAAACTATAGTAGTCAATTTTAAATAATACAAATAATTAATAAAAAAATACTAAAACAAAATGGGATCAAATCACAATACAATTGAAGTTTGAAATTATATATATATATATATATATATATTAAGGACCAAAGTATCAAAAAAAGCCATAAATAGTGAAAGAAATAATGATTTGTAAGTATGTGAATAGTGATTTATGAGTATGTGAATAGTATTATGAATAGTAAAAACTCATTTTGTTTTAGTGTTTTTTATAAACTGTTAAAACTTTTCATTAAATTTTAATTATTTGAGAATAAATTTTTCAATTTAATTTCAAATTGAATTTTTTTAATTATTTTTATTTGAAATTATGTTATTTTATTATATTTTTTTTGGTTAACTTTAACCAACAAGTGCAATTTCTCGGTTTCTAAAAGTATATAAAAATTTATAGATATTTTATTTTTATTTTTTTCCTAAATACTAAAAAGCAATTAACAAATATTTTAAAGAATCAAGAAAGAAAATACATTCGCATGTTTTGACATATTTTTAGGTATTTGAAAATTTAAGAAATCAATCATGTACAACTTATGCATGCTTTTAGTGTCAAAATAGATGATTTTTTTTTAAAAAAATCAATTTACAATAAAATAATTCAAAAAATCTGAAATTAAAAATTAGCATATTAATTTTTAGATACTTAAATTTAAAAAACAAAATTGTACCATGTGGCTTTTTATTTAAATCTAGCATGAAGTGGTATAGGTGGAAAAGAAAAAAAGAGCAAAAAGATGAAGTGAACAGTAACCGAACCCGAAAAGAAAAAAAAATGAGGCGGAAAAAAAAATGGTATCATGTGGCTTTTTAAATAAATCTAGCATGAAGCGATATCAGTGGGAAAAAAAAAAAAAGCAAAAAGTACAAGTGAACATTAACCAAACAAAAAAAAAGACGAAAAAAAAATGAATAGTAAATGAATGAATAATAATTTATTATTGAAAAATTCCACGTCTTTTAGTTTATTAGCAATAGGCGATCAAATCTGTATCTATTTTTTTTAATAAATATTTTTAACTTTTTTATTTTTACTTAAAAGTAAAATCCGCTATTAGCAATCCGTAACAGACAATAATCACTACGTATCAATAATAAATAAATAAATAATAATAACATGCAGTGAGTGATGAGGAGGGAGCAATCCCAAATTCTTCCATTCTATTTCCACCTTTTTTATAAGTAAGATAAGAAGGGCTCTAGCCCAGCCCAGTCCGGATGAGCCCATGTTACAGTCCATTTAAATATTATCAAAGCAAATGAATGTCATCCATCACACACCACAAGAAGTGCCAATAGGGAGGGAGAGAGAGAGAGAGCAGATGATTGTAAGAGAAAGGGAAGATGCCTATCTATAACAGATCGTGTAACAGATAAGAGACCGAAACCATAACAGAAATGAAAAGCCAAGACAACTAGACAAGACATGCATACATACATATAATAGTTGTTCTTTCTAGGTGTCTTCAATTTTTGAAGTTGAACAAAACAATGGCATTCTCTCCTACATCTACTTCTTCACTTTCTACTTTTCAATCTTCTAATTCTACTCTTTTTTATTCACCCAAATTATACTCCCATCCTTTTCCTACCTCTTTCTTTTCTTTTGCTTTCTACCCAAAGAAAAGACACTCTTACACTCGTCGTTTTCGACTTTTTGCTACTGCAAATGTGGCTCTTCAGTCTGGCAATGGTGCTGTCGTTGCTACCCCTAATGCTGCCACTGAGAAGCTGGACTCATCCTCCTACGGAAGACAGTACTTCCCTTTAGGTGCTGTTGTTGGCCAGGTCTATTCTATACATCCCTCTCTCTTCAATTTTGGTCATGAAAAGATGTATTCTGTTTTTAGTTCTAAATTTTCCCTCGCTTGTAAAAGGGTCAATTGGGTTATAATTATTTCGATGTTTGTTTTACTGAAATGGGTTTTTTCTTTTAGGGTTGTATTAGTTATGTTATTATGGATGAGTGACTGAATTAATGCTAAAAGATTATTGAAGGAACTTGTCATTAAGTCGAAAGATTATGACTTTTTTGAGATTTCGATAATAAATGTTTTAAGCGAGTGCTTGTTCTCCATAGCTGCAGCTGAATGCCATTGGATGTGTGTCACCACATATGATTATGGCAACTTAGTGAACACAGCACACCTGTGTGTCATTGGTTGTGTTTAATTTGGAAATTCATTTGATAATTGTAATGCTGACTTGTGAATTTTTCATTAACATGTAACTAGTGATGTCAACCTTGTTATAGGATGCTATCAAAACTGCTCTTTTGCTTGGGGCTATTGACCGTGAGATTGGTGGGATTGCTATATCTGGAAGGCGAGGAACAGCCAAGACAGTAATGGCACGTGGGCTTCATGCAGTTTTGCCACCCATTGATGTAGTCGTGGGTTCAGTAGCAAATGCAGATCCAGCATGCCCTGAAGAGTAAGGTCACTGAGTGATTGAAAGATTTGTGTGCATGTGCTCTTACTTTTCCACATACAAAAAAAGAAGGCTATATTTGTTCATACAGACAGCTGCTTTTGTTTCTAATCACCTTAAAAAGGAAGATTTTTTGCTCTGAAGTCATATTGTCACTTTAAACATGCAGAATGATATGCTATCATTTGCTCAAAGTTATTTATTTGTCCACTCCCCACTCAGAATAACTTTTCCTTGATTTATGTGATGTTTATTAACATGGTGCTAGCTATGTGGAAAATCTCCATAAAAAATGGTCATTATCTGTTTGTTCATGCTCCGATAATAAATTTTTAACCAGAAATAGTTGTGTTTGTCTGTTCAAGATCAACCGGAGATATTGCCCCCTGTCCTTTTTTTCTATATTGCAAGTTAATTTAAGGTTTCAAAAAAAAATCATGATTAAGTTCTGGCTTTAACTCTGTGTTCGGTGACTTACTCAAGAGGAGCAAAGCTCAATTGCTGACCCTAGATTATAGCCTCATGTGTCATTTTTCCCGTTTAGAACAAGTGACGCAAAACTTCCAAATTTTTTTCCTAAACAATAAAGCTGGAGGTGCCATGAGATTAAGAAGTCCATGTTGGCAACTAAAAGTTTAGATTTGCCCTTCAATAAGTCTATGCATATGGTTTTGGAACCGAAGCCTTATTTACTGCTATTCTGTGCAGAACAATTATCAAGTAAATAGAAAATGATGGTGTATGTACATTGACAGATCTAATTTCTGTCAGCAATCTTATGCAGCCGCCAAATTTATGTTGTCATGAATCATAATGTTACCCTCTAGGTTCAAGGGAACTATTATTATTATTTTGTGAACTGTTAAATCTTTTTGGTCTCAAATGACTCATCTGGCCATGCTTTCTGAAGGTGGGAAGATGGTTTGGCTGAAGGAGTGGAATATGATTCCAATGGTAATATCAAGACCCAAGTTGTGAGGTCTCCTTTTGTTCAGGTCTGTGTCTTGAGAAAAAAACCTCAGTAGTTTAGATGGTTTTCATTACTTAGCTAATAAAGCTAGTCAATTCATGCACAGATTCCTCTGGGAGTTACTGAGGATAGGCTCATTGGATCAGTGGATGTTGAGGAGTCTGTGAAAACAGGAACAACTGTCTTCCAACCAGGCCTTCTTGCTGAAGCTCATAGAGGTGTTTTATATGTTGATGAAATTAATCTCTTGGATGAGGGTATAAGTAATTTGCTTCTTAATGTGTTGACGGAAGGAGTTAATATTGTGGAAAGAGAGGGAATCAGCTTTAGGCATCCTTGCAAGCCCCTTTTGATTGCTACTTATAACCCAGAAGAGGGTGCTGTTCGTGAACACTTATTAGATCGCATTGCTATTAATCTGAGGTATGTGCCTTCAATTAAGCAATGGAGTAAATTCCTTGCCCTTAATTTTGTTCTTACCATTTCAATAATGACATAATTCTTCTGCAGCGCAGATCTTCCAATGAATTTTGAAGATCGTGTTGCTGCCGTTGGAATTGCAACGCAATTTCAGGAACATAGTGATGAAGTATTTAAAATGGTTGAGGAAGAGACCGAATATGCAAAGACCCAGGTACTGTGCAGCAATGACTTGTCCTGTGAGTTGGTCCTCCAATGCAAAAATTTTAGGAGTCCAGTGAAAAAAACCCTTGGGAATGAATGTTTGTAACCCAATGGCAATTCCCCTCTGTCAATTGAGAAGAGGTTCCAGGCTGTTGTCTATGATTTAACACACTCCAGTTCAAGTGGAGATTATAATCTCCCATCTCCCTTTAACAACTGATAATGCTTGGCTAAACAAAAACAGGACAACCTACTTGGGATGGATCCCTTGTATAAATAAGGGCAGAAGAATACTCTTTGAAGGAACAAATGTGATACTTCTGTTTAAAGACATGGTTATATGATCATATGAAGTAAGTTTTTTATATAATAGAAAAAAGAGAAATCATTTTCTTGAATCTACCATTGAGTTTGGGATGCTAAACATGATCTATTTAGTCACAGCCTCCAAATCTCGATCAGTTGTGACTTTGTATATAACTTTTCTTCCATGATATTTTTTCGGTGCTAGTGCTAAATTGTCTTTTCTAGCCACTTTTAATGCAATAATTTACATAATTAGCAAGCCTGACTTTCTAGAAGGCCTCTGACTAAGTTTCTGGGAGAAGAATTATTTCTTAAACATACTAGATGCACTCACATAATTTATTTGCTATGGTAATTGAATTACCTAGAACATCAATGATGACAGCATATCCAAACTTTGCAGGTCATACATTTTGCTTTATTAAAATGCAAACTCTCACTGTTATACTGACGAATATGATATTTGGTCCTTATTGCATTTTGTGATGCTGCAGTACAGTTTGTTGTCCACAGATAAATTACTGTCTTTCTACATATTGTTTCCTGCAGATCATTTTGGCAAGGGAGTATCTGAAGGATGTTACTATTGGCAGGGAGCAATTGAAGTACCTCGTTTTGGAAGCCCTTCGAGGTGGTTGCCAGGTACTGGAATTAATGCTCTTGCTTAATATGTAGAGTTTTTTTTTTTTTCCCCTTCCTCCCTCTCCCCCTCCTCCTAGACCCTCTCTGTTGGAAAACAAAATCAAGGAAGTCCACAAATTATCTCCCTTAACGTCCTTTGTAATTGGACTACTTAACAAAAACCATCATGTTGGTGTTTTGTGCCATTAAGCATAGTGAACCATGTATGCAAGAACCAATGGCCACTTTGTATTTCATGGGGTAGCTCATGCCATGGGTCCAATCATAGTTTTAAAAAACTGTCGTTACTTAACGTAACAGCCGCTATATAATGGTGGCGGGGCACTCCGTTATTGTTATTTGGCGTCACAAGTGTTCTGACACCGTTTCACACAGATAACGGCAAATAACGGCGTTACACAAACTTGTATTAGAAAAAAAAGAACATTTTAGCAGCCGAAATTCAGCCAGAGATAGAGAACCCACGGGATTTATTTGCAGGCTTTGAGTGAAAAATTATAAATTAGTCCTTTTATTTTTAAAAAATAAATTAGTTAGTCCTTTTTATTTCAAAAACTAATAATTTATTTATTTTTGTTCATTTTATATTTTTTTTCCAATTTATTTTTGTTCTTGTTTTAAAAGTTAGAAAAAAAAGGTAAATTTATACCATGAAAAGATTGATGAAAAAAGAAAATATTTTATGGAATAAAATATGTTGCATTAAACATGATCAATATTGATTAAAAGCTTAAATAATTAATTTTTAAAGCATTAAGGGCTAATTAATTCATTTATGGAAACTAGAAGAACCAATCTATAATTTACTCTTTATTATTTGACTTTGTTTGTCACTTTATCTTGAGTTTGGCTCTCGCATGCGCAAATTCATTTGCCTGCAAAGCAAATGCAAGCTTTAATTGGGTAAATTATAATTTAGTCTCTTTATTTTGAAAAAATAAATTTGTTGGTCCTTTTTGTCTTAAGAACTTGTTATTTAGTCTTTTTTCAATTTTATGCTATTTTCTAATTTGTTTTTCCTTTTGTTTTAAAAATTAAAAAAGTAAAAAAAATAATGTATTAGAAGTGTGTATATTGAAATTAAAAAAAAAGTAAAAAAAAAAATTAGTTGGTCCTATTATTATGATCCTCCGCGATGAGTTTTTTTGGAGATGAATATTTTGTAATGTGTATATTGAAATTATAATATATTTTATTTGATATGAATCTATTAGAAATGTTATTAATTATTTTGTAATAAATTCAAATATTGTTATATAATATTAAACTCGTTAGAAATGTTATTACTTATTATTATGCTTAATTAGTAAAAATGTTAAAAATATAGGAATTAAAATAAATTTATTAATAGTTGTTAATGTATTCATGACATCGGTTATTGTAACCATTATTTTATTACCTCGATCGCAATCCTTTTTTCAACCGCAACCGTTATTTAAAACTATGGGTCCAATGTCAGATGGTCAACGGTGAGGATTTTTTGGATGTTCATGAATTCCTAATGGGCTGCAGGACTTTTTCTTTTCTTTTCTTTTTGAACTTTGCTTCTTACTTTTGAGCTGCTATTAAGATCTTTTAACTGTATACTCTGAATGGCAGGGACACAGAGCTGAACTATATGCTGCCCGTGTTGCAAAATGCCTGACTGCTTTAGAAGGACGTGAAAAAGTGACCGTGGATGACCTTAAAAAAGCTGTTAAGTGTTTTTTTCTGAAACAGTGTTCATAAGTAATGAGAGAAAAATGAAAAGAATCGTTTTCATTGCTTGCGATAAAGATTCACTGATACAATCACTTCTATAAAAAGTTTCTAAAACAGATACTTAACCCTTTTATATAATTTGTATAAAAATTTTAGCTCTTGTTATCATCATCCCTTCATATCTATTTACTGGAACAATCTCTTTATATGATTTGCGTAAAGTTTACTAACTTACAATTTTGATATGCCACCATTTTATGCAGGTAGAACTAGTTATTCTTCCTCGTTCAATCATCAATGAGAACCCACCTGAGCAGCAAGACCAACAGCCTCCGCCTCCTCCGCCTCCTCAAAATCAAGATCCTGGGGATGAGCAGAATGAGGAGGAAGATCAAGAGGTTCTTTAACATTTATAAGCTTTTTGCTTGATGCAGAAAATTATGCTGGTTTTTCCAATATTATATTTTAAAAAAGGAAAGAAAAAAGATTGTTATTTGGTGTCTTTTGACTTAGTACCATCTCTTCTTTATCAACTTGGAACGTACTTGTTTAAAATGTGACTGTTCTTTTCTGCAATTAGGAGGACAATGAAGAGAATGAGCAACAGCAGGAACAAATACCTGAAGAATTCATATTTGATGCGGAAGGAGGGTTGGTTGATGAGAAACTTCTCTTCTTTGCACAACAAGCACAGAGACGCCGAGGGAAGGCTGGGAGAGCAAAGAATGTGATATTTTCTGAGGATAGAGGTCGATATATTAAACCCATGCTCCCGAAGGTTTGTCCCCCAATTCTCTTCTGCCTCCTCTGTCCTCTTTTTCTTTTTTAAAACACTATTGAATTCCACATCAGGCCATCGTTTTTATTTTCTCTCTTCATGTTGAATTTTAAACGACTTGATATAACAGTACAAGGAATTATGATCACTTTGTATCCAATACATTGATTTTATCTCTGGTTCTTATTTAACTTATGAATTAACTCTCCTTTTCTAAAATCATAATAATCTGTTTGTCCTTGCCCCACTGACTGGTTTGCTTCATCCATTTTTCCTGAATTCCTCATTCAAGGGTCCTGTAAAGAGATTAGCAGTGGATGCAACCCTCAGGGCAGCTGCTCCATATCAAAAATTGCGTAAAGAGAAGGATACTCAAAAGAGTAGGAAGGTTTATGTTGAGAAAACTGACATGAGGGCAAAAAGAATGGCAAGAAAAGCCGGAGCACTGGTAACAATGGATTCTTGTATTATTTGCAGTTATCCTTGACTTCCTTTTAGAAAAATTTGATTCTGCTTCCAAAAAAATTCTGTTGTGCTTCTATATATTTTAGCTTTGATTGTGTTTCACAGAGAAGGATACTCAAAAGAGTAGGATTTTCTGGATTCAATTTTAAAATTTTAGTCGCCATCATTTTTCCATGTAGAGATCAATGTAAATATAAAAATTTATGGAATTTGAATCTTAGAGGCTTCAACTACACTATCAGATTTTTTGTCTGGTAATAATAATATCGGTTTCGAGCACTGTGGGCTTAATAGGATTTGTATGTTGGGCTAATTTCTGTTCCATTATTGAGGCAGGGAGTTTTGGTGCTGTTTTCATTTCCCTAACGTTGAGAGAGACAGAGGGTATAGGAGCTCCCTTGTAGTGTTGAAACTTCTGATATGTTTGGATTCTCATGCACGTATTTCATGACAGGTAATTTTTGTGGTTGATGCTAGTGGCAGCATGGCATTGAATCGAATGCAAAATGCAAAAGGTGCAGCTCTAAAGTTGCTTGCTGAGAGTTATACAAGCAGGGATCAGGTATATTTAATCAGTACATCTGTCATGCACTTCAACTGTTATGAAAGCTTACGCTTCAAATTTTTATTGATTCTTCTATGTTAAAAGAAGTTAGCTCCTGATGACATTCAGCACTTTCAACTATTGGAACTCTGTTGACACCGCAAACAACTGATTCTTTCTAACTCTGTTTCTGATCAATGTGAATTAGGTTGCTATTATTCCTTTCCGTGGAGATGCTGCTGAAGTTCTTTTGCCTCCTTCCAGATCAATTTCAATGGCAAGAAAGCGTCTCGAAAGGCTTCCATGTGGTGGTGGTTCTCCCTTAGCTCACGGCCTAACGACTGTAAGCAGATCTAGTTTATCCCCCCAGTTCGTATCCCAACAAAAGAATTCCCATAAAATGGGAATTTTTCTGTTACTGAATATTTCAATTTGAGCTCATGTGTAAATGATATGCATAAAACTGTTCATATGTTTTATCTTGTGAATGACATCCCATGTATATACTTGCTGAAAACTGCTGCCAGTATCATTACGTCTTTTCCTTCTGAGCTGCTATTCCTTTCTGATTCATTCTTGAAATTGCTAAAAAATTTGCCATGCAGCACTTGTTTTTGTTGCAATCAGCTTTCTGGAATTGTATACCCGCATGCCCTTATCCTGTTTCTAACTTTCATGACCTTAATTTTGTTTAGGCTGTCAGGGTTGGGATAAATGCAGAAAAGAGTGGTGATGTTGGACGCATAATGATTGTTGCAATAACTGATGGCAGAGCCAATATATCACTGAAAAGGTCCAATGATCCCGAAGCTGCTGGTCCTGATGCTCCAAGACCTTCGGCACAAGAATTGAAGGTAAATTTTGAGCTCTGAACAGTACATGTAGCATATCGCCAACTACAATGCAAAAGCTTCTAAATGGCACTAGACAGACAGACTGCACATAGGAGATTGCCAAATTTGTTCACTCTCAAAGGATCAGGACCTATCTGGTTTTAAACACAAAGCTAGTTGTAAAGGTGATGCAGGATTTTCTTGTCACCACTTTTGCTAGAAAACATACTTTATATCGGACTCAAAGTTCTAGATCTCAATCTTCATTTTTGCCATTTATCTGTGTGAAGAGGTGCACATAGAGGAGTCAATCTGCAATTCAGAAATTTTTCTGTAGTTTTGCTTTTCTATGATTGTAATGCATTCTTTGTCTGTCTGATAAAGGATGAGATTCTTGAAGTGGCTGGGAAAATATTCAAGGCAGGGATGTCTCTCCTTTTGATTGACACAGAAAACAAGTTTGTTTCAACCGGTTTTGCTAAGGAAATTGCTAGAGTTGCTCAAGGTTTGTCTACTTGAAGAAAACTCTTTAATTCTTCATTTTCAAAGGCCGTAACAAATCAATTGTGCTACAACAAATCTTTGCTCTGCAGGGAAATACTATTACTTGCCGAACGCATCAGATGCAGTTATTTCAGCCACGACGAAAGAAGCTTTATCAGCCTTAAAGAGCTCATGATTTCAACATTCTTGATCGACTAAATCACAAAAATTGTATAATGTTTCCCACAAAATTGTCAAGCTTGATTAAGCATATGGAGAGTTGCAACTTTTAGGTCCTATTAATTCTGCATTTGTATTCTCAGTTGTGAAACAAAATCGTTTTTTTATATCCTTTTGATACAGTTTGCTAGCTATACTTGGTGCGCGGTCAGTTATTGCTACAGTAATCCGCACCTGACGAGTCGCTGGAGCAGTGTTCTATTTACGGACAAAATAAATGGATGAGGGATGGTTTTTTATTTTTATTTTATGGGATAATTATCCTCCTATCATAAGCACAAATGTAAAGAGAACGTGACACAAGCAATTAGGGCATCTCAAGAAACCCACCCGGCTCAAGCACTGAAATCGTAGATAAATAGATTGACATTTGGATTATTAATATTTAATCTGCAACATTCATGAAAAAGGGTGTAAAAAAAAAAAAAAAAAAACCTGGACTAAATTTGAAGTGCTGGACAGGGAAGACCCATAATTTCATAAGTTACGTAACGTTTTTTTTTAAGGCCCAACCCAACAGTAGTTCAAAAATAATAATAAAATAAAACATACCATCCCAAACACTCCAAAAAAACAAAAATCTCAGCGACTGTCTGTCAGTGGGAGAGTTTCCTCTCCTGTCTTTTAAATTTTAAATTTGCCCGCCTTACCTCGTTCTGCAAACATCCAATCACACAATATCCTTCTGATTTCCGAAATCGGATTTTGGTACCTAGGGTTTCCAAAGAGCAATTGATTTAGGTAAAGTACTTGCTTTCCTTTTTTTTTTTTTTTTAAATCTATTTTTTAAAAGAATTATTGACTAATTGTTTGCTGTATGTTATTAAAAATCGCTAATTTTTTGTTGCAGGATTTGATTTTTAATTTTGATGGAGAATTTGTATAAAAAACTCTACGATAAGTACGATAAGCTTAAGGTGTGCTGCTTTTCTTTTCTTTTCTTTTACGGGAAAAGATATTATCTAATTTATGAACACCCGTTTGGTTCAGTTATGTTGATGAATTTTTTTTCTTTTTTGTTTCAGAAGAAACAATTGTCAGAATTCGATGAGCTCAACAAAGATCAAGAAGTCAAGTTTTTGAATTATATCTCTGGTATGCATGTCTTCTCAATTTTTGTTTCATTTAAGGTATTAATTATATATTTGTCTCTCCTAAGCTGTTCCTTGGAAGTTATCGCTAACGAAATAGTAAGAAATTTTGTTCCTGCAGTGGCTGAAGAGATGATTCAACACTTGAAAGATGAAAATGACAGGTTGCGTAAACAAGCCAATGATTTGAGAAGCGAAGTTGCTTCAATCAGGCATGCATTCCCGACCGTCCTTTCTAAGTTCTGTGGTGGTTCTAAATGTTTTCATTCTGTAGAATATTCTCTTATTCGTTTTGTTTTTCTTGCAGGTCCACCAAGGACGAACAATGTGCGGAGTACCAGAAGTTGTTGATGGAAGAGAACCAGAAAAGTAAGGAACATTAAATTGGCATTAAATTGCTTGATGAATGCCAAAATTCGACTGCAATTCCGTTATGCGTTGATGGCTTATCGTTACATTATAATGCCAACTTCAAAATGCTATTAGATTAATATCATCTGCATTAAGATAAAATATTATTTTAGATGACAAATGGTATCTGTGATGAAATTAGTGGGAGAGTCAAAATGATCTTCGGAAGAAACTATGAATGGAATGGAAACAGATGGTTTGGATCCATGGATGATGGGAGTGGCATATGAAGCTTGTTAATTTTTCAGCAGGAGCCAATTTTAATAGCGTCTCTAGATTTTCTAGCTGTCAGTAGTTGCATCACCAGGTGGCATACACAAATTGAAACCACAGAATTATCTTTGACCCAAACCATAGCAAGTGCCTACTATCTAATCAAGAAAAGTTCATACAACATATCATTTGACTTCTTAAGAACTAAAAGCGAAAGCTTAATCTCCAGTGTCTCAACTATTTTGGTTGAATCATCATAAAAATGGCCGATCAAACTATCTCCCTAACTCAATATTATTTCTCTTGTTCCATTATTCAAGTGAAAATGGTCAAATATGCATGTTGAGTATGTCTAGAGAGACTTAATCTACCTGCTGCTATTGGAACTATCATTTACTTCAAAGCAGCCCCTTCTTGCATGTCTATCGACTCTAGGAAACTTGTAGCTAAATATGTTATTAGAAGTATCATTTACTGGCCTTGCCGATTTAGAAGCAAAGCTCTAGTCACTTTGACCAGAATTTGTGGCTAAATAATTATACATCTATTTCATTATTGAGAGGTTTATCTATGGCAGATAAAATGCTCAATGAAGAAGTTGAGAAGCTTCAAAGGCAGCTTCAATATGGACTTTCCTGCTATTCTAAGGATGGAAACAGTGTACAGCTGAATATGTTTGCAACTGCACAAGTTACACCAGAAGAGATATCCACTGACTCAACAAGAAGTAGGGTGAGAAAACGTAGCCGAGAAGTTAGGGAGAGAATAGAAGAAGACATTACCCATGGTTGTAATGATATAGAAGGAGAATCTGCAAAGCGCTCATCTAAGGGAACTGTTTCCTGTGGGGATCTTCCAAATGATCAGCAGGTAATGCTCATAACCTTACATTTATAGAATGTAAGCTGTCAAGTCTCTCTCTTTTTTTTTCCCTGACTGTTCTGTTGTGGTTGTTCAGCTAGAATCTTGTGAAAGAACTGCATACAGATCAGGTTTGTTTCCAATGCTAAATTTTCTTGGCCCTTTCGTCATGTTGTATCCATTTATTTATCTTGTTTTTTTCAGATGGTGGCATTGTAGCCGACGGTGGCCCTGCCAACGTTCAGTTTCAAGCCCTTCTCGAATACCTAGTAGGCATGAAATTGTCTGCTGTTAATCAAACTGATGAAGTTTGCATTTCAGCTTTGCATCAATCAAGTGGTAATTCCAGTAATATATATGCATAAATCACATATTTTAATCTTTGTTTATTTTGAGTTTTCTGTTAGTAGTTTGGACTTTGGACTTGGCTTTATTCCAATACTGATTCAAGCACTATATGTGAATCTGCACAATTTTTTTTTTTTATTACCATGAAGATATGTAAATAAACTGTAAAGAAATCGCCGTGTAGTTTAGCAATCACAGCTTGGAAATTTTGAGTATGATACCTTACCTAGTCCTGTCATAGGATATGCTTGAAATTGCATGTCCTGTTTTTGGTCATGATCTTCTCTGAAAAGTTATCATTCGCAAATTTGAGTTTCCTTCCCGTAGGTTATATGATCTGTTTGGATATTGGCTAGCTGGTGGTTGTAATTCTTCTTTGCAAAATCTTATTGGATGTAGGAGCTTATAAACACATCTTTGGTTAGGTTCTGGCACAATGAGGTTTTGTACTATGGTTGCATCGCATCAGTTTGGATATTGAACAATACTGAACTATGTATTTCATTTCAACTGCTACGATTTCTTTAGATACTACATTAATTAAGCAATGACAATTTTATCACCAGAGTTTTCATCCATCTTGATACATGCGGGACTCACATTGAGTTTCTAAACACTTCGGTATTTATGCTTAATTTTGAAGCATGATGGATATATACATTTTCTTTTTTTAGACATTCGGCTGAATATGTGAGCTCAAGTAGGCAGTTTCCATGAAATGTATTGATTTTTCATACTTTGTCCTTCAGCACTGTACGTGTCCCTTTTCGGGATATCAAACCCAGGAGATGGTCTCCATTGTGGATGCCATGAATTTATGTTACGGCTTTATATTTTGTCTGCGTTAGTTCTCAATTAAATTTTAAAGTGGATTTGATATCTTAGATCTGAAGAAATGTTGATCAAACCTAACCAGGCGCCTTGCTGTGTATATTGTTTTTGTGCACTCAACATTGGACGAGCAACTTGTGTTCCTGTTCTCATTTCATTTTCTGAGCATCTCTAGCATCTGTTGTTCTGATGGCTGCAGCTTTGATGTTTGTTTCTCTTACAGGTTACTCATTCACTCTAACATGGGTGAAGAAGGAAGCTGAAGAGGAACCGGAGCTGTTATATCGTGTGTTAACACTAGGGACGTTTGAGAGGATAGCGCCAGAGTGGATGCGATCAGTGTTGATGTTCAGCATGAGAATGTGGCCAATCTTCTTTGAAAGAGTAGCCTGTGTGATCAAGCTGCATCGCTGATTGTGCTCGCTTCTTCTTTTTCTGCGGTTCGATTTGCTGCTGTATATGACGTGGGAAACTGATGAGTTGATTCGTGTTATTTTAGACCAGCATGTTGGGTCCCTACTATGTTGTTTTGTACCATGAAGCGAAATAGTTACATTGTTTAGTAATAAACTATATTGTTGTACTGTGAATAAATTTATTGCTGTGTTGTTTGAATCAAAATGACTATAAAGCTCATAACTTTATCATAAGAATTGAGTGGATAAATTAATAAAAAATTTTAACAATATTAATTTAAATATAATCAGACTATTTTGCATTATAACATGAGAAAATTAATAAAATCTTTTCTAAAAGTTTGTTTTGAAAATTAAGAATCATTGTTGATGGGCGAAAATGTAAAAAACCCTAGTGAACTTATGTGAAAAAACAATACCTTCTTGAACAAAAAAACTTTATGATTTCTTAAATGTTTAAAATTTTTAAAAAGAAATCAGAAAATTGTAAACTAAAATATTTAAGAAATAAAAAATTACAAGTTTCTTAGAAATTAAAATTTTAAAAATTTCAGAAAAAAACTAAATTAGATAAAGTATTTCATTTTTTAAAAATCCAAAATAGTTTCCTTCGGTTTTTTTTTTAAATGTTATTGTTCTCATTTATTTTATTTTAATAAAACGGATTTAATACACTCTATGTCTTTATACTATATCGAAAATATTTTTACAACCTTATGCCTAGATATAGTTTATAATTAACCTTACAGTAGTGGACGTTAGTGTAAAACAGTTCATTCATTAACTTTTTCAATCAGCTTGACTAACTTTTATTAGTTGATTAATGTCCGACCAATCCAATATAAACATGTGTCATTTTAAAAATAAAAACATAATTTTTAATTCAGTTTTTTAAAGTTAAATTAATTAATAATCATTTAAAAATTATTTAAAAATTAAAAAAGAGAGAAAAAACATAAGTCTTATTAGTAGTTTGCCATGTCTTTTATATACTTGCATTTAGACATAACAAGATTTGAAACAAAGAGAGAGAAGATGAGAAGATAGAGTTTGATAATTTTATTTGTAAATTTTATTTTCAAACTAGTTTGGTTTTTGTTTTTTATGAAGGAAAAGATTCTTTGTTTATCACTTACACTCGCCTATTTGAGAAGTTTTACAAATCAGCATAAGAGATTGAGTCAATTGGAAGCTTACAAATAATGGATCCTTGAGTATAAATAGAGTAATTATATTAGATCTTTCAAGGTAAGAATGTATTTATTTAAATTGATGTGGGTCTTTCCCGATTTTCAATTAAAGTTAGTATCCATTCTTGAAAATTTCCCCTTCCTTCCTCTCTGATCCATTTTCTTTATGTTATTGTGTATAAGAGTTGTCAAAAATAGAACCCAAACAACTTGGATTGTAGGTTTTTTGTAGGACAATTGATTTGTTGATTCCGTACATATGGATCTAAGTGTTTTTGATCTCATAATCGCATATAAAATCAAGTAAAACATTTGCTCAAATATATACTCAAATCTCTTTTTAAAATTATACCAATCCATTCCAATCATTTTTTATATGAAATCAGTTCAAATACACATAGAGTCCGTTCCTGTCTAAGTTCTAAGGAATGTGAGTAAATTGTACTTAAACCAATGATGCATGATAAACAAAATCAAAGAAATTTAAAAGCATGATATGCTATATAATATCCACTCATAATATAATCGAAGAATCGAACGAAATCAAGATTGTTGAGATGGAGTCGTCCGCTCCGAAGAATCTAATAACATAACGTGGTGGAATAACCATCCATATCACATATTAAAGAATAATTCAAAACAAATGAATTATTCTAGAAATAGGAATACAAGATTATCTAGAAGGATGGAATTAATCGGAAGACTCAAACCGATAACTTTAACTAATTCTTATAATCTCTCAAACAATTCTAAACAATTGCTTAACAATGTCCCATCATCAATCCCCAATTCAATCAACCTTCTTACATACCATCTTTTCTCAAATTCAATTCAAACCTTTAAACAATTAATTTTTCAATTTAATCATCAATTCCATTCTAATTCACTCAATACTCATTTCATTCATCTTTAATTGCATTTAAATAACTTGATTCTTTATTTTCTCCAAATTCTTTTCAATTCAAAAATAAATTTTAGATTTTTCACTATTCATCATTTTCAATCTCTTAATTAATCAAATTTACTCCATTCCAGTTCAATTTACCTTCATAAACAAGGTTATCCAAGGTAATTAAACATTTAATCACTTATCATCACTTAAATAACTTTTTTCCATATGTGTCTTAAAACTCTAACATCAATCTAACTTAATTCTTCATTCAAATAAAAAATCCAATTTGACTTTAAAATCATCAATTACACATATACACATCACAATTTACTCTTCAATCCCAATTTCTATCCCAACTCTCAAAGCTTTCCAAGCTTCAATCCAACTAAAATCCTCTTAATCAACTTGTTTATGGTTTTTCTAAGCTAATTTAACAAAGTTTTAGCTTAGTATTTGTAAGTGAGAATTGGGAGAAAATTTGGAGAGAAATGGATGAGAAGGAGAGGAGAGAAAGGAAGAAAAAATGGAGGGGCAATAATTGTCCCATATTTTATATGTCGCCCCTTTTTTTAACTTAAATATCTTTTTAGGTTGGACTATTACAAAAAAAATAAAAAATAAAAAAATAAAAAATAAAAAAATAAAAAAATCATATGTATGCATTTAATAAATGTGATCACAACTTATTCATTCGAGTTGAAAATTATATCTATATAAAAATCATAGAAGGACTTAAGATGTCCGAAGCATGTAATATATATTTCTAAAAAATATATTCAATTAAATTATAAAGATCTCTATAAGGATTATTCTAATGTTTTTTTTTATTACTTTAGTTTTTAGAAATTTGATTTATCATATACTTTTTATATTTTATTTTTTAATATTTATTTTTTATTACTAATCTGGATGGAAGTGGTATAATCATCTTAATAAATATTTTTTTAAAATATTATACATATAACCATATTTATTCTTGTATTTTTGTAAAGAAATTTGAAAAATAATTTATGATAATTGTTGTATATGTTGATGATTTAAATATTATTAGAACTCTCGAAGGGATTCTAAGTGCCATAAGTTATCTAAAAAGAGAATTTGATATGAAATACCTTGAAAAAACAAAATTTTATCTCAACCTATAGTTCGAGCTCTTGGAGAATGAGATTTTTATTTATCGATCAATTTATATACAAAAAGCTCTACAATGATTTTATATAAAGCTCATCCATAGACTAGTTTAATGATAGTTCATTTACTTGATATCCAAAAAGACTATTTTCGATCTCAAAAAAATACCGAAAAACTACTTACTTATGAAGTATCATATCTTAGTATCATTGGTACATCTTGCTAATAATACTTGATTTGATATGGAGACATTGAAATGAAATTAAATATTTCCTATGTTACCTCTAAAGAAAAATTAATATGGTATTTATTTAGCTCAAATAAATCAAAGTCGAGTTTAATTAGTTATGCGGATACAAATTATTTATTTAATACATACAAAACTCAATCACAAACGAGTTATATATTTACATATGATAATACAACTATATCATGACGTTCTACGAAACAAACTATAGCTGTTATATATTTAAATCATGTAAAAATATCAATTTATGAGGTAAGTCAAGAATGCGTTTGGCTACATCAATGACCCATTATGTCTAAGAGACATGTAATTTATCTACCAACAAAAAAATTCTAACAATATTATACGAAGATAATGTTGCTTGTATAATTTCATTAGAAAAAGAATACATTAAAATGATAATGAATTATTCATTAAGACATTACCTATCATAACGTTTAAGAAAATAATTCACAAGACTGAGATGCACATGTTGCATGCCTCCACTTCATCATCAACATCAGCATTAACATCCTTCTCACATGAATGAATGCATGTACTGCTATCATGAACGCACCATTCGCTCATGTTATCCTATTTTGTCCAGGACGTGCATCTGTCAGTAGCATGTGTATTTGTCAGCAGTATGTGTATTTGTCAGTAGCATGTGTATTTGTATGGATAACTTAATAAGAATTCTGACATGTTTACTATCTATAGCAAGTGTTCCATGGCAGTTTGTTTTTGGATTTGTTTGCCTTTTCATGCTATGTTCATATTAACAAGAAAAACTATAATCTACCATTCACGAACTGTTTATTTAGACTCAACGTTACTGTGGATGTAGACCCAGGTTGCCTATGCACCTCTTCTCTTTGCTTCTCTGCCTTTAGATGGTTCCTCATTGCTTATGCTTGTTTCTGGACCTTCCATTCCTTTTGTTCTTTTGCATTTTTTTTCCTTCCTTTGCCTTTTCACTAAATCACTGTATAAATCTATTGTTATGTATATTTTTGTTTCAATCGTTTGATAAAAATTAAATGTTTTGAAACCATCAGATCGAGCATCCTTTGTTTATTTTTGCCCTTTTTTGATTTCCTTATTTACCTAATGGGCGTCGGTGTTCAAAGCCACCAACATTCTCCTCTTCACCCAAAAACCTTACTGCATCTGCATCTCTCCTAAAATTTCATAACTCGATACCGACCATCAGCCACTCATCCCCACCATAACCCGTCGCAGCACGGGTTGCTCCACCCCCAGCCAAAGACCAACTCCCTCATAATAGCCATTACCATCTACCTCACCTAAACCTATAACCCCCATTGAAACTCTTCCCAAACTCCTTACCCACTATGGATCTCTACATCTAGAAACCACTCGTCTTCACAACCAAGACTAGATCCCTAGCAGCTGACATCAATTGCTAAGTCAAGGATCTCCCTCACCCAAATCTGTAACCCACTGCAACTCTTCCCAAACTCCTCACCCATTATCGATCTCCACATTCTGAAACACTTCTCCTCTTAGCCAAAGACTAGCTCCCTAATAGTCGACATCAAGTCCTAATTTAAGAAAGCCATGCTATCTCATGTTTGCCACTTCAAAGAACAGGTCAAGTACTCTTTTTCTTACTTACAAAATTAATACAATTCTAGGATATTTGTTAATGAAGTTGGTGCAATTTAATTATGACTTCAGTGTTTAGAACACTAAGGAGGAAGAGGGAAAGGGAAATAAAAAAAATAGCGGAAGGATATTTAGATGTCTATTGATTCACCAACAATTATGTCAATATATGACTAGGATCCTAAGCAGTTATCAATCCTGGTATTAATTGATGTAGAGAAGAACCTCATATAAATTGGTGCTTTAACCCTTGCAAAAGCAAGTATTAAGCTGGGGAAAGTCCATATTCATTTTGGAACAACTAAATTTGATAAAAGACGTATTATTAGAGATAAAGGTACCAATTTCTTATTTTTCTTTGTGTGCTTTTACATCATCAAATAGTTTGTGACTTGATAAAGATCAGGTTACTTGTTTGAAATACTTTTTGTCGATAATGTCGTTAATAATTTTTACATGCAGCAATTATACTTTCAATGAAAGTCAATGTTAGATTATCTGTTTGCTACCTTATAGGGAATCATAATGTTTTAAAATCTTCAGTAGTCTTGTCTTTAGGTGATGATCTTACGGAAAATTCTAAAACCATTGACATAGGTAATTATGAGTTTAAAACATCTATGATCAATATCATGGAGTTCTTTTCATCTCCTTCCAGTCCTCTATGTGCTTTTGAGTAAATTCTGTCATGCATGGCCTTGGTGACATCCATGATTGTCTACAACCATGAAACATAGTTGTACTATGAACCTTGAAGATGTTTAAGTACATCTCTAAAGCTGCATAATGATTATACTAAGGGGATGATAGGGTTGATAATTTAAATTGTTTTTTTAGGTAAAGTTTAACTTCCTTTTGTTAGTTTAGGTGAAATTTGTCATCCTGTTTAGGATTTTAATTGATTGTGTGGAGAATTTCGTTAATGTCTCTTTCTAAGAATTCTCTATTATCTTTCTCTGAGCAGAGGATCAGCTCATTTGGCTCAAAAGCACTAAAGGTAGGATAGACTGTGATTGATGCTATAATGAGACTATGCAAAGCGTATTTTGATGCTGCGAATTAGGATCTTTGTGATGCAAGCCCTTAGAAGGATGAAAAAGATACAGATTCAGAAGAGCCAAAATTTTGAATCATGTTACGAACATAACAAAATGTAGAATAGAGAAATTGTGTTAACTGGGGATCCTTGCAGCAAATGATGGTGAAAGTTTGGTAACCATTCTCATTGTGTCGTGGAAAGGTGTGGTCACCTTGCTTCAGCAAGGCAAGAGGGTGAAAGAGATGTTAAGTATGCAGGATATTATTTTAATCCTAATTTCACTCGTGAATGAACATCTCAGATGTGCAGCCCAGACTTGGTCTTCTTCACCAAAGGAAACCATTTCTATAACTAAAGTCAGATGTTAAGCACTAAAAGCTGCACAAAAAGATGACCAAATGCTTAATATGTGTATTTTTTAAATGTGTAATAATTGAATTGACGTAATGCTCTTACATACAGCTCAATTAAACAACTACTAGAATTTTAGGTTTTTTTTTTTTTTCCGGTTCTGTAATGCTTGGTATAAGTATTATTTTGTTTTGGATTTAAATAAAAACTGAAAAGCTCAGGACTTCCTGCAAACAATGCTTAAGATTTCTTATTTCAAGCATTCTTAACGCTTCATCTAGGTTTATTATGCATATGTTATGTATGCATTTGTTTTGTTCCTCCGCTAGGCTTCGTACAATTATTTATATATATTTGTAACATCGCTATCCAAGAATCATTGTAAGATAAATCTCTCTTTCACTTATTATAAAAATTAGCATAAGCTAAAGCACCTGACTGACCAAATCAATTTCAACTAAGTTGCTACTAACATAAATCACCAATGCCAACACTATTTAAAAAAAAAAATCAACTCTCGAAAACATGTAATGCTGCTACCACCGGTAGCGTAGCATGGTAACTTAACTAGTCTACATCTATAGTAGACGCACTTACCTCTTTTTTTCTTTTTTTTTTTATTGAAAGTAATCTTATTTCTTTAGACATCTTGGGTACGAAGTTCCCCACATAAGGTTGAAGTGCATCAGATTATTTGAAATGACATAAATAAGAAAAATCAGGGTACATTTCACGGAACTAGTGTAACAATACCATTCACACTATGAATCATGTATTATTTCACACGGCATCCAAAGGACCTTAAGAGTCACATTTTTTAAAGCGAATTTACCAATGCGATGAATCGTATATTCTTAACCATTTTCATTACACTAGTTTAACAAGGCAATGCACACCATCAATCATGTATTCTTAGCCATTGCCGCTAATATTTTGACTTCCACCTCTGTACCGTGTTCGTAAGTGTAAATCTTCCACCCATCAGTTTGAGTAAAACAGTAACAATGATTTAGCATCTAAGTCACTCAAAGCATAACAATGTGAAGAAAGTGGCAAAATATATGCCTTGTGATTCATAATGCAGGGTTGTACAAACTACAAAATGAGAAGCTTCCAGTCATCTGAGGATGCCCAGTGCCTGCAGCTGTTTTTAATATACGGCAATTTTACTTGTTTCAGGAAGATTTGGTGGGTAAACATCCTCGTCTGGATGTTAAATTGACAGCTTTTGAAGAGATTGTCTTTTCGATTTTTTCAACTGAAGCGAACTTGAGAGACGTAAAGGGCGAGCTTGAGACAAGGAAATTCTGTCAGCTCACTTCAAACTGCTGGCATTCCAATAGCTATGCCGGCACTTCTTGTTGAATTTCTGGGTCATCTTTAATGGTTGTTAAATAGATAAGTTCCCGCTGCCTGATTGGATTCTTTCTTCATCATTCAGCTAGCTTTTGGCCAGGGTATGATTTAAAGAGCTACAAGGAAGGTGATCCTGCTCTTGGAGAGGAGCAAAAGGACCATGCTAACTCGATGATGAACGATAAGAGTCATATTGGTTGCACAAATCACCTGCCTTTTATTGTCGCAAGAGAAAAGAAAGAAAAGACAAAAGTTACTAAAATACCCTCTTAATTACATCAACTATAGAATGCACTCATTTAGGGTTATTACTTGTGTTTTTTTCAAACTCCAAATTTCTGATCCCTAGCTAGGTCCAACCTGTTCGATGATCTTCAGCATCGATCACCATCAAATAAAGCTGCACCACCTATTATTTTTACTTCCTGTACCACTGCTACTATTATAGTACACTGTAAATAGCTTACGTTGGTCCAAACAAAAAAATCATAATGGACCACTCAATAGGCTACAACAATTCCAAAACCCCTTATAAAACCCTATAGTCACCATTTTCAAAAACATCTCAAAAACGTATACTGCAGCTAGTGATGTAGGATAACTTAATAGGAGTTCTGATACGTTTACTATCAGTAGCCAGGGGTTGCATGCATGACAACTTTTTTCATGTTTAACTTTGTCATACCCTAAAATTTTACCTAAAATTTTACCTTTTGTGTATTATTTTTGTGTTCTTTATTTTATTTTCATTATTTAAATTTAGGCTTGCTTTGTATAAAATCAAGACAAAAAAATACATACATACATATATATATATAATTTTTCTTTTATTTATTTATTTATAATTCAGAACCAAATTACAAAAAATAAAATAAAATACAAAAATACAAAACAAAACAAAAAATTTTCAACTTGCAGCTGCCCAACTCCTCTCAAGTCAACAATTTCGGCACCCCTCTACCTCGCTAGCCCACCCTACTGCCGCATATTCCAAGCAACTCGAATCACCATACAACCTCCACAAGTGCTTCCAACGAGCCTCACTGCTTCAGCCCACACAACTCCCACAGATCCCTCCAGTACAACTTCCCCCATATCTAGCAATCTCCAGGGCAATCCCCCAATTCCCGCAACCTCACCATGCTGCAAATTGCAAGCAATCGCACTACCTTCCCCTTACCAGCCCTCGCCATAGCCATCCCTTAGGACCAAAAAATGGTCGACACGCCCACTCCAGAAAACCTGCAGTAAAATCCCCCACCATCATAGTGGGGGAACCAACCAAGCCACATTCACATATATATATACATACAAGGGCAGCAAGAAAAAAAGAAAAAGAGGAAAAAGAAAAAAGACAGGGGAGGGGGATTTTTTTTCTTTAGTCCGATATCCAAGAAAATTAAGAGTGAAGCCTCGCAAAAATTAGGAGAGAGTTAGCGATAAAAAAAAAAGAGGCAAATCGACAAGTAAAGGAAAAAAGAGAGAAAATCAAAAAAAAAAAAAGGGAAATTAAATTTACCCGAATCGAAGGCAGATCCTCATCCATTCCAACCAATTCTTTTAGGTAATCCCTCTAATTTCTCTTTAATTTCGTTTTTTTGTTTCAATTTAAGTCCGATTTAAATTTGGGATTTTTTTCGAAATTGTAAAAATTTGAAGAATAGATTTGGGGGTTTTGATAAAATTGAGTCCTAAAGGGTCGAATTAACTTGATTTCACTCTAATCAAAGCAATATCGCATGAAAATTTGAAGAATTGAAAAATTAGGGTTCGGTCGAATTGGAGAAAATTTTTAGAAATTGATTTGGGGGTTTTTGTTTGAGCAAGTGGAAAGAAGGAAAGAAAGGGGAGAAGAAAGAAAGAAAAGGGAAAATCAAGCCGCCATGGACGAACCTCCACTGGTTCGTCCATGGCAAGCAAGCAACATGTTACAAAAAAAAAGAGAGACGGGAAAGGGAGAGAAAGGAGAAAGGGAAGGAAAAGAAAGAAGAGAGGGGTGCGGGAAAGGAGAAAGAGAAGAAAACGAAAAAAAAAAGGGACGAACCTGGTTCGTCCATGGCAATCGGGTAGAGAGAAGGGAAGAAGAAGAAGAAAGAGAAACGGGAAAGAGAGAGGAGAAAAGGGAAATTGAAAAAAAAAAAGAAAAAGGGGTTTTGATCTTAAGTTATGCTGAAATGGGTTTTGGGTTTGGTTTTTGGGTTTTTTTTTTGGTTTTAAATGTCGTGGGTTAGGCTGGCCCAACCCACGGTTAATGGACTGGACCGAAATTTCAGTCCAATCCGCAAATAAAAGAAAAAGAAGAGAAATTCGGCCGGATAGCCCAAAAAAAAAAAAAAAAAGAGTAAGAAAAAAGAGTGAATTTTTTTGTTGGGATTTTGTTATTTCGTATTAAAATTAGCTATTGAATTGTTTTTATTATTTTAATTAATGTAATTTTTAATCTGGAATTTATTTTATGTATGCTCGTTACTAATTTAAATTTCGATATTTGATTTCTTTTATTTAATTCATGTAGCTTTAATTTATTTGTTTATTAATTAGGTTCAGTAAGTAATAAGTAGAAGATTGTCAAGTCTCCTAAGTTTTAGGGACTCGATGATAACCCTTCTTAAAAAGAAATAAATAAATAAATAAAATATAATAATAAAATAAAAGAAAAAAATAACAAAAAAAAATCATAAAACTTTTTAACAAAGTCTCCTATCCGATAGGATCGTTGTTAGTCAAAAAAAAAAAAGTTTTTTTTTTCTAATAAACAAGTGTTCTCCGACACACCTGTTGTGTCGAGACTCAAAAAAGGTGGATCCGATGTTTGAACCGACGTGTCTCTCGATGAAAGGGGTCCGACGATCGTTTCAATACGATGCCACGCTCAAAAATAAAAAACTTAATTTGACTTGAAAAATTGGAGTCTCAAGAACTCGAAAAATAATTTGGCAAAAATAAAATACTTTAGGAGATAATTTAGGACTAAGCTACATGTGGTACCTTTCTTAGAAAAGTGGCACTTTTGGGTGATTAATTATCTTCCCATAAGCGTAACCGACTCCTTACCATATAATCTCCGAACCAATGCCAATTTTAGGTTCCTAGTTCCTTCAATACTAGGTGGCGACTCCAAACTCGCAAATAGTCTTAAAAATAAAATAAAGATCCGAAACTAGTGATATCACCAGATAGATTTTTTTTTTATGGGAGTCTCGTCCGACGCTCTGCAGTGGCTGCAATGGCGACTCCACTCGGGGAGATATGTCGTGCCATAAGTTTAGTCCTTGCAAATTTATTTTCTTTATTTACTTTTGCCGTTTATTTCTTTATGTCTCCTTTATTTTTCAAGTCATTTATTTTCTTGTATTATTTTATTGTCTTTAAATTTTTGCAATTTATTTCCTTTTAATTTTATACATGCTTAATGCATTTTGAACTCGGGTTATATGTTTTTTTTTTTTTTTTGAACCGTTGCACACACGCCACGAATGAAACCTACAAAAGCTCTGGACCCGAGCTAAACCCCGTTATGATTTAGATAGAGAGATTTGGAGGCAAGTATGACGAAAGTCTACCGATGCTCTTCCGACTCTTGTTTGACCGGAACTCGCCCTATGTATAGGAAATGGTGGAATAACCTTCCCCTACCTCCTAACACATAAGGTCGTAGGCCGGATTACCCCACCGGTAATTTAGACAAGCTCAAGAGCTTGAAAAGATTCAGATTAGACCAGCCTTCGCCAAACCGTACACGAGCTAGATCCTATCCACTAGTGGTTGACTCGATTAAGACACGAATCATTTTTCAATGATGTAAATACTAACCCTCGATTCTCGCAGTGGTCCTTCACGTTAAATCATGACGAAGAAACCGTAAATGACATCGAGGATTTTAGGGTCGATCGTAGCGGCCCAAATTGACGAGGGAGATTGTTTGCCCCCGAGCTTTGTGTCGAAACCGCCCGAGAAAGCAAAACTCTCCGACAAGCTACCCAATATGGGACCACTACTTAGTTGCCGGGAAATGCTTACTTCTACCGATAGGTTTGACTTCCAAAAGATGTATGGTGATATAGCTCACTCGCTTAAGATCAAGGTTCGTATCTCGTGCTTCCAAGCCATGATAGGGCATCGGGATCCGTAATACCGCCGTTTCACTTTCGGGAGTGTGGATATGTCGCCCACACTAGAAGAGTATGAGGCTTTGCTAGCATTTCCCGAATCAAAGGCGCCTATTTCTACAAACTCTCCCGAACAAGCTCTAAGCACACTTCACATGGTTAATCGGAATAAACTCGACCATCGTCGATAAGCAAAGGACGCAGTAGGGTCAAACGCATGGATGGTTTTGGAATCTCCTCCAAACAGAATTCACAAAACACCTACATGACAAGGACAATAGCCTCGCACTCGAATACCGGCATCGGGCATATATGGGTTGGTACTATTACCGTCACCGAAGGTATGATCGACTTCGAAGCGGTAAATGTGTTCAAAAGTGTAAGTATCCCTCAAAATCAACCCTACCGCCGCAATCCTAGCAGTAAACACTCTCATCTTTGAATTTTTGTCGAAGGAAAGTGGGAGGGACATTTGAGGTGCCGTGTCCCACTACCGTTTGTTTGGACGGTTAGCCACATAGTGACCGGTAAGGCCTCGGGTATCTTTCGCACGCCATGGCACTTACATTCCAAACTAGAGAACTTTGCTAGACACCCCCTCAATGAGTTGGGAAAAACAAGATGGACTGGTATGTTCTGGAGTTTAGAGAAGTCGAATTTCACCTGGAGGGCACAATATGCTTTTTTCTCGGTCTTACTTGGCTTATCGTGGAGATTATCCTTGGGTACCGTTAATCGGAGCACGTTGTTGTATCGCCTATTGCCCGAATATGTTCCCGAGACAGCTTGGGTTTTGAACATGCTTTATACCGAGAACCATGGATTTGGTCGAGTGTTATGAAGATTTGAAAGTCTCAAGGAAACTTTTGGAAAAAGCAAAGGCCGCGTGGAGAAATAGAGGGATAGTCACTCCCGAAAGAAGAGTAGACTGAAGAACCACGCCAGTGGTATCCTAAATGGCAAAGCACTAGGGGAAAAGGATATCGTGTGCCACCATTCGAGGGTCCCTCTCGACCGAGGAGTGAGACGATGGAGGACATCCGCCAAGAGATAAATGCCCAACATGAAGTATTTAATGAAGTCCCGAATACTCAAGTTGACCGAACTAACTCAAAAGAAAAGAAAGTTGGAAGAAACTCTTGACTTGAAAGACCACGCAACGAGTGCTTTAGAAAAAGAAAACAAGGAGCTTCGTGATCAACTTCAACGATCAAAGTGGGTTAGTAAGACAGATAAAGAAGGATCATCGATCGCTCAATGAAAAACATGAGAATGCAACCAAACTCACAGCTTCTCGATGGATGAGTTAACTAATCTTCATGATGAGAAAATGGTTGTTGAAAGGGAAAGAGATGTCCCGAGGAGGGAAGTAGCCGAATGGGGAAGTAGGACCATGGAATACCACTTGCAAGCCCGTAATGCTAAGAATTATGCCCTACACACGCGACACACCATGGAGGATTTAGCCGATGGCATACATCCGGAGACGAGCAAGTTCAGCTCTTTTTGAGCAACTCCGAAGGCTTCGTGAATGGCATGATCGCCTACGAGGGTTTCGATGCTGTGGCCGAATCTAGAATAGGTTTTGTAATAGGGATTTTCATGTTTGTAATTTCCTTTTTGGAAAATGGCTCTAAGTCACGTTTAGGACGTGCTAGAAGTTCGAATTTCAATGTATTGAAAATACCCTATGTAATAACATTACTTTTGTGACCTTTTGTTTTGTAGTGAAAACTATCTTTATGTCGCGATTAAGAATCCATTGAAGTCGATATTTTTAGTTTTCTCGAGCATGGCCTTTCACGCGTGTCATCATATCACGAGATCAACCGAGTGTGTATGCCGCAATCAAAATAAGGGGGAGATATATCTCCCAAGTCGCCCAAAGTATCCGTGGGGTCTCTATTGCCTTCGCCGAATACCGAGCTTTGATCCGGCCCGTCTTTAATACAAACTCGTCATGATTTAATGTGCAACGAACACAAAAAGGTATCTAACCCAGCTCAAATCATGCATGTACATACCGTATATTCACCGTACATATATTCTTTTAGTTGTTTTCGTGATCGTGAAACATAGGCCGCTCCACCAAAGCTCAATCCCCTCCACGCGTCCACAACACTAGGTTCGTGGCCCGCCAAATGGAGAACGAAGAAAGTGGCAAGACAAGAGCAAGCCAGGCTGCAAGAAGATGTTGAATTCCCGAAGGAGGAAATGGCGCAATCGAGGATCTTATTTCAAGAGGCAAGTAAGTAGGGGAGGTATCTCGAATCGGGAACGTACACAACCCGAGATATCACCCGCAATTCCATTGCTCGGTCAAGTTGGGCCATCCAACACACATGCAACCAACCAAGATGCTTTCTATGCCGAAACTTCACATGCTACCGGAGCATATCCGGCGGATCCACGAGTGCCACAAAGGCCACCCCTACCTCGCAATGGATCCTATAAGGGAGGAAACTCATGATTATAAGGCAAGCTCAAGGTCCAAGTATAGACAAGTTAATGGCTCTAGAAGAACGTCCGAGAGCCGTCGAGGGAGGAGACATCTATGACCCGACCAAGGCTTCGTAAATGTGCCTAAGTACCCGACGTGGTAATTCCAAGAAAATTCAAGGTCCCGGATTTTGCCAAGTACACCGGAACTCAATGTCCCACGACCCACTCGAGGGTTTACCGTAGCAAAATGGCAGAGGTTGTACATGATGAAAAATTGCTAATACACTTCTTCCATGAGAGTTTAGGTGGGTCAAGACCGAGCCGGTATACGAGGTCGGAAGGATCTAAGATTGAAGGTGGAAAGATTTGCGTATGCTTTCCTTAAGCAATACAAGTTTAACACGGAGGTAGCTCCGAACCGGTCGACTTACAAGGTATGGAAAAGTGGGGCTAAAGAGACAACCAAGGAGTATGCACAAAGGTGGCGTGAAGTGGCCGCTCGCATTCACCCGCCACTACCCGAGCCTCGAATTAATCTCCATATTCTCGAATACTTTCAAAGCACCCTACTTTGAGTATTTGATTGGAAATGCTTCAACAAACTTCACTGGATATAGTGGTCATCGCAGAAAGAGTAGAGCTAGCCATCAAGGCCGGAAAGATCTCCTGGGAGCAGAAAGAAGGTAAGCATGGGAACCAAGAGAAGTGGAAGGGGAAGTCAATCAAGTGGCAACCTACGTACCCTCAAGCTATTGGAACAACTCAAGACAATACACCAATCAAAGTCATTACCAAACACAACCATCGCCTTACCCCCAACCACAATATCCAACACATACCATAGCCGCCACCTTTCCCTCCACCCAAATAAGACCACCAACACCAAGTCAAAACTACCCACCTTACCACCAAATTTGCCACCCCAATATCATCCCACTATACCCACTTACCAAAACAACCAATTTCCACGTTCAAGCAAGACCACCTCGTGGTCCTTCGAATTTCCACCAAATACCACGCAATCAACCCAACCGTAATTACAACTACAATAGAGAAGACTATGAACCTTTACCACCCCCGCCCTTCTCTCTAAAAGAGTTGTTTCAACGATTGGTTAATATAGGGCAAGTAGTCCCTATTCCCGCAGAGCTCGTGCGACCTCCATTTCCCTCATGGTACAAAAGCAATGAACAATGTGAATACCATAATGGTATCAATGGGCACTCCATCGAGGATTGTTTGGCTTTTAAGAGAAAAGTGAGGGAGCTTATCAAACATAAATGGATAAGTTTTGATGATTCAAGCCCTCCGAATATCAATACTAATCCACTCCCAAGTCATGTCGCTGGGGGAGTAATGTCGTATGATAACACCGGAAGTGGAAGAAGTTCGATCAAGAGGAGAAGAAGGTGAAGGTATCTATGGACTCGGTTATACACAATGCTATCCCAAGCCGATTGCCTTAGAAAGCCGCTTAACCGTCAAATCGGAGATGATCGGGACCACGCATTGTCGGTATCATCGTGTGAAAGTGGCATGATATCGATAAATGTGAAGAGTTTCATAAGGAGGTAGAGACTATGATGATGCTGTGGACTCTACGAGTAGAGGAGGCACATAGAGAGCAGCTTGTAGGCATGGTTTCACCACAGGGAACCAATTATGATGATTTGTGCCGCTACCAACCAACGAGCAATGGGCCTCCGAGGATGATTTCGACAATGCCGAAGATCCGTTTAGCCCCACCTTACAATACGCTTAATCATAACTATCCGATCATGAATATGTCAACGGTAGTGATGTAACTGGCCTTACTAGGAGTGGACGTTGTTATACACCCGAAGAGTTGGAAGCATCCGTAAAGGCAAAAGGCAAGGAAGTAGCAGACCTCACGAAGGTCGGAGAATTAAACAAGCCTCGTAGATGATGAAGAGGCAATTGAATTTCTCAAGGTGATGAAAAATAGATGACTATAGCGTGGTGGATCAACTAAGGAAAACACCCGCCAAGATCTCCCCGCTGTCATTAATCATGAGTTCGTAATCGCATCGAAAAGTGTTGCAAAGAGTTTTAAATGAAGCATATGTCCCTCAAGAGGTCACCGCCGATGCCATGGAAAATCCGGTGGGTAGAATTCAGTGCTACCAACTATTTGTCTTTCTCCGATGATGAATCGGGTCCCGAAGGCACAGTGCCATAACAAGCCGCTACACATCACAGCTCAAATGCAAAGAACATGTGATTGCCAAAGTTCTGATCGATAATGGGTCTCGCTTTGAATGTTTTACCCAAGTTGGTTTTGGATCGATTACCAGCTGATGCATCTCATACGCGTCCTAAGTAGCATGATGGCTAGAGCTTATGATGGATCTCCAAGACAGGTGATAGGAGACATCGATATCAACTCGGATATCGGGCCCAATCAGCTCCTAGTTACTTTACAGTGTCATCGATATTCAGCCATCCTATAAGCATGCTTCGGGAAGACCCCGGATTCACTCACTGGGCCGTGACTTCATCACTTCACCAAAGATTGAAATATGTGGCTAATGGCAAGCCTAGTCACCGTGATGGCGTAAGAGGCACTACCTCTCGCTAAAAATGTGTCGTTGCCTTATATCGAGAGTGAAGGAAGTCGAGATGGTAATCTACATGCATTTGAAATCGTCAATGCAGAATCGGTGCCGAGAATACCTTTCGAAGAAGGCCGAAGTGTCCGTGGCTACAATGATGGCAACAAAATACTTGATGAAATATGGACTCCCATGGAACCGTGATTGCAATGTCGAATGTTGGGAGCCGTGAATGTGTTGACGCAAGCCAATTCAGTATTACCGTTTTGGTTTGGGATTCAAACCTACTAGGAAGGATTATCTCGAGGGTTATCGAGCAAAAGAAAGAAAAACGATTAGCTAGAATCAAAGGTCGAGAGCCTAATGAAGAAAGGATTATGATTCCTCACATTCGAGTTACTTTCCCCTACCCCGCTCAGTGTCATCAATCGAATCATGAAGTAGTGAACTCGGGGGCAACAGTGGTGGATTTGTCCATCAATCACCCGGAGGGGGAGTCAAGGAATGAAGAAGCCGCAATCCCGAATCGATAGTGGTTGTTCCTCGCTCCGTGATGCCGCCACAACTAATCGTCAACACTCAAGAGGAAATGCCGCCTATCGACCCGCCGATCAAGGAAGGAGCGTCTGGGGAGGGGCTCAATAATTGGAAGGAAGAGGAGATTCCGCCTACCTATACTATCGAGTAATTTATCGCTTCTTTTCATTTTGAACATCTTAATCTTTTGGTATTCTAGCTCAAGATACCAAGAAAGACTTGTGTGGAGCATTTATCTATGATATTAATATGAGATCATGAACTCTCTTAAACACTCGTGCCATTTTTCTTTTCTTTTTCTTTTCCATTCCTTTTATTTTCACATTTTCTAATTTTCGTGGATATAGAAAATGAGCATCTTCTAAAATTCCAAAATAATTGCATCGAACATGTTTGGCCTAAATTTGAGGAGAATTTGATCGCCATGGATGAAGAAGAATTTGAGGACAAGGATGTGGATGAATTTACTAAGCTAGTCGAGTTATCCGAACGGCCATAAAACCTCATCAAGAAGAGCTAGAAAACATAAACGCGGGCACCGAGGATAGTAAAAAGAACTCGCAGATCGGAACCATGATATCGTAACAAGAAAGAGAGGGTTTGATTGCCTTACTACAGGAGTACATGGATGTGTTTGCTCGGTCGTATGAGGATATGCCCGGTTTAGATGCCGGTATAGTGGTACATAAAATCCCTATATTCCTCGATCATAAACCAAGAAACAAAAGTCGAGGAGAATGAGGCCGGATGTTCTTACGAAGGTCAAAGAAGAAGTCATCAAGCAATTTGAAGTCGGATTCCTCCGGTGATTAAATATCCAACTCGGGTGTCAAACATCGTGGTAGTCAACAAGAAAAATGGAAAGATCGTGATGTGTGTTGATTTTCGAAACTTAAACAAGGCTAGTCCCAAAGATGATTTCCCATTGCCCCACATTGACATGCTTCGTAGACAATGCCGCAAAGAACTCCACTTACTCCTTCATGGATGGTTTCTCGGATACAATCAGATCAAAATGGCAGAGGAGGACATGGAGAAGATCGCTTTTATCACCCCAATGGGAACCTTTTGTTACAAAGTCATGCCATTTGGTTTGAAAAATGCCGGAGCAACTTATCAACGGCTATGGTTACCCTTTTTCATGACATGATGCATAAGGAAATAGAGGTGTACGTGGACGACATGATCGCTAAGACAAAGCCCGAAGGGGATCATATACGTACGTTGAGAAAGTCGTTTGAGCGGTCGAGAAAGTACCAGCTGAAGTTGAATCCAACCAAGTGCACATTCTGGGGTTAAATCAGAAAACTACCGGGATTTGTGGTGAGCAATAGAGGGATAGAGGTGGATCCCGACAAAACTAAAGCCATCCATGCAATGCCAGCACCCAATAAGTGAGAGGGAAGTCCGAGGTTTTCTAGGCCGCTTGAACTACATAGCCCGATTCATCTCACATCTCACAGCTATACGTGAACCCATCTTTCGGCTTTCGAGAAAGAACAATCCGAGAATTTGGGACGATGCATGCCGCCGGCCTTTGACAAGATCAAAGAGTATCTACAAAGTCCTCCTCTTCTTGTCCCACCCGTGCCTCGGTCGACCTTTGATTCCGTATCCGATAGCTCACCGAGTCAAGCAATGGGTCGTGTTCTGGGGCAACATAATGATACCGGAAGAAAGGAGCAAGCCATTTACTTTTTGAGTAAGAAATTCAATGATCGTGAGTCTCGATACAAATTCCTTAGAAAAGTTATGTCGTGGCCTAATATGGAGCACCCGACGGCTTAGACAAGATATGTTGTACTATACGACATGGCCGATATCGAAAACAGATCCCCTCAAGTATATCTTCGAGAAGCCATATTTGTCAAGCGTAATTGCAAGATGGCAAGTTTTATTGCGTAATATGATATCGTATACATGACCGTAAAGTCGCTGAAAGGGAGCGCAATCGCGTACCATTTGCGTACAATGCAGCTGATGATTATGAACCATTGAACTTTGATTTTCCCGATGAGAACATCATGGCATCCGAAATCGAAGCAATGGAGTCCGATGTTGAAAAATGGACTATGTATTTCGATGGGGCAATGAATGTATCGTGCAATGGTATAGGAGCAAGCACTAGTCTCTCCAGATAAGTAAGCGTATCCGATAGCCATCCGACTTCGGTTTGACCGCACCAACAACATAGCCGAGTACGAAGCTTGCATACATGGTTTAGAGGCAGCTATAGCATGCAGGGATCACAAATCTTAAAGTATACGGCGACTCGATGCCGATAATTTACCAAGTCAAAGGAGAATGGCAAACCAAAGATGAGAAGTTGAAACCTTATCGAGCTTATCCGACCAAACTAGCCGAAGAGTTTGATGAAATTGAGTTTGCTCATTTAGGGAGAGATAAAAATCAGCTTGCCGATGCATTAGCAACACTAGCTTCGATGACTCGACTTGATATGGGGTCGTGATACAGCCCATTTGTATTGAAACCGTAAATTCACCAACTTCATCGTTGTGCTATCAAGAAGAAACGGATGGCAAGCCATGGTACCATGACATCCAGATGTTCATAAAGAATCGAGAGTATCCCTCGTGCATCTCCAAGATAGATCGAAGGCTTTGAGAAGATTATCCATGGATTTTTACTTGGATGGTGAGGTTTTGTACAAACGGAGTTTCGACTGAACACTTCTTCGATGTTTAAATACCGCAGAGGCTAAGAAGATGATTAAGGAGGTCCATGAAGGAATCCGTGCAACCCATGCAAATGGCCACACTATGACTCGTCAAATGCAACGACGTGGATATTTTTGGTTAACGATGGAAAGAGATTGTATAGAGTATGTCCGCAAATGTCATAAATGTCAAGTTTACGGAGATCGATCAATGCTCCTCCCGCTCCACCGAACAATATGGTGTCCCCTCGGCCTTTTGCCATGTGGGGATTAGATGTCATCGGCCCTATTAATCCAAAAGCAAGCAATGGTCATCGTTTCATCTTGGTGGCAATCGACTATTTCACTAAATGGGTCGAAGTCGCTTCTTACGCTCATGTCACTCGTAAAGTGGTCCAACGGTTCATAGAGAAAAACTTGGTTTGTCGATACGGCTTGCCAAGCACTTTAGTTACCGACAATGCTCGAATTTCAATGGAAAGATGATAGCAGTAATTGTGCAAACGATGGAAAATTAAGCACTCGAACTCAACACCATATCGGCCTAAGATGAATGGGGCTGTCGAAGCCGCAAACAAGAATATCAAGAAGATCGTGCGTAAAATGGTGGTTACATATGAGATCGGCATGAAATGCTCGCATATGCTCGCATGCATATCGTACTACCGTAAGAACGTCTACGGAGCCACCCCATATTCCTTGGTTTACGGGATGGAGGCAGTGACGCCTTTGGAAGTAGAAATCCCTTCTCTTAGGATACTCATGGAAACACAACTGGAGGAAGCGTAATGGGCTCGAATTAGATACGAACAAGTTGAACATGATCGATGAAAAGAGGTTGACGGCTATTTGTCATGCACGAATGTATCGAAGAGAGTGGCCAATGCATACAACAAAAAGGTTCGACCAAGAGAATTTTGTGAGGGAGATTTGGTGCTTCGAAAAGTCCTATCGATACCCGGAGAGAACGAAGCAAGTGGTCACCCAACTATGAAGGCCCGTATGTAGTAAGGAAGGTATTCTCGGAGGTGCACTTCTTTGACTAGTATGGATGGGGATGATATAGTCAAACCTCGTAAACTCGATGCAAGTAAAGAAATACTATGCTTCGAGAAATGACATTTTCTTCTTTCGAAATAAAGAATAAAATTCAGAGCCAAACATGTGCTTTGCATTTTATTTTCTTTTGTCTCCGTATGTCTTCGACCTACGACCTCAAAAAAAAAAAAAAAAAAAAACCTCATATCCTTTCATGATCTCTATTAATATTGTTTATGAATGGCATATAAGTTAATTAAGATGTTTAGGCAAGTATTCTATTTAATAGATAGCCGACTAAATCCGACCTCAAAAAAAAAAAAAAAGGTGCCGATGAATCGAAGGGAACTTGTGGTTTCTATGTGCCTTTGAAGTTGGTCGGACCATTTTGCATGTGATGAAAATTATTCTTGACTAGACTAAGCAACCAAGATTTTAGTTCGTGAATAATCGCTCGACACTACTTTTGTCTACGATAACGGACGAATGAAGCGACAAGCCCGATGAAGAGGAACAAATATGTCTTGTCAGCACTCTGGACTCGTCATGCAAAGGTTACGTGTAAAAAGGGGAGAAATAAACAAACATGAAACCGAATCACAATTGAACCTAAATCTTGTTCATTTGGCCCCGTCCCGAATTGCTCCCGTGGCACCACCCATGACCATGATGTAGCACGTGTTTTAATTTGCATGTTCTATCTAAATATTATTCTAATAAAAAGGGGCTAATGAAAATGAAACTTGTCGAGTTAGGTACTATTATTGATTGAATGAGGAAAGGCCTTCGTTGGAAGTTTATCATACTCAAATTCAAAATTTACCATTTGAAAGACCAATTTTCAGCTTTTATTCCTTTCATGAAACCTAAGCTCGGATCACCCCTCACATTGGGGGCAAATCGATGGTTCGGAACAATGACTTAAGAGGCATGTCACCCAAATTACTCGTCTTCATAAAAAACTCAATGCTAAAAAAAAAAAAAAAAAAAAAAAAGAGGAAGTCACTACCAAAATTTGGAATGTGAGAGAAAGGAAATCATGATCTTTCTAAAATGTACTAACACAAAAAGGAAAAGAAAGAACCAAACCACCACGATTCATACCATGAAAGAAGAGAGTGATTTGCCTTACAAATACCAATCCCCGTAAAAGAGAGAGAGAGAAGCATGAGTTAAGAGGACGTAATCACAATCGAACATGCCTCTAATAACATTTAACTCAAAAAAAAAAAAAAAGTGGTCCGATGTCAATAGAACCTTGAAACACCGTTTGAGCCTATTTGACCATCTTTTTCAGGAAACCACGCCTTAGCCTCGCATTACGTACTAGTAAAAGTCCCTTCTAACTTGAGATGATTTACCAATCGGATAAGTAGCAGATTCTCGAGCACCTATAATTGAATTTTATTGAAAATGGATAGTCAAAATCGAGACATAAGCTTTGCCAAATCATGGTTGGTGCCAAAGGACAATACTTGGGGGCAAGCAACATTTTCTACCATCAAACCCATAATTTGATCATTGTTTCAATGTCACGTCCAAACATAAATGCAAAAGCCACATACTAGCCATACCGTAACGTTTGCATGACAAGTCTATGAGAGTTGGTGGGTTTTTGTTTGAACCTTAGAATCAAAATCCCCGAATAAGATCTACATAGCTTTCTCCACGAAAGAAGCAGCTTCATGAAATGCAAAGTTGTTAAACACTTCGAGAGTTACATGGTATCTCAAGTTATCAAGAAAGACACCAAAGAGAAGAAATGAACCTAATACAACATTATCCAATGTGAGAAATCACTCGACAAGCCGATCATACCGGGGAATAGCCACAATCATCGATACAATAGAAATGATCAGCTCGTCCTATGGGTAATCGAACAATGGATGAGACCAAGTTCATAAGAAAGGCAAGACTCGGTCAGTGGGCAAGGTCATAAGACTCGGATGACGGATGACTAACAAGCACCGAAAACCCGAATAGCCGACAAAGAAAAGTTGAAATGGGGATTTGAGTCGGAGCGGCCTATGGCTTTTACGAGTACCCCAACTAATCATTATATTAAGTTTTGTTTCGTGTACTCGCGCCCTAAAGAAAAAGAAGAAAAATTGAGATAAATCCTAGGTAACGAATTACCAAGGACACGAAAATTCAAAGTTTCTCTCAAATCCTCTCGAGCATGGTCGTCTCATAACGGACCACCCCCAAGCGTATAACCCAACATCCAATGACCAGCTCCACTTCGGTAAGGTCCGTCAACTCAAGTCATCACGACAGTAAAACCGCCAAGAATTACCGCATATTTAAATTTTCGTGGTTGGTCGCCCTCCAAGTTGACCATGTAATGCATATTTAATTTTTCGTGGTTGGTCGCCCTCCAAGTTGACCATGTAATCGCATATTTAAATTTTCGTGGTCGGTCGCCCTCCAAGTTGACCATGTAATGCATATTTAATTTTTCAGGGTTGGTCGCCCTCCAAGTTGACCATGTAATGCATATTTAATTTTTCGTGGTCGGCCGCCCTCCAATTTGGTCGTGTACCGCATATTTAAATTTTCGTGGTTGGTCGCCCTCCAAGTTGACCATGTAATGCATATTTAATTTTTCGTAGGTTGGTCGCCCTCCAAGTTGACCATGTAATGCATATTTAATTTTTCGTGGTCGGTCGCCCTCCAATTTGACCATGTAATGCATATTTAATTTTTCGTGGTCGGTCGCCCTCCAATTTGGCCGTGTATCGCATATTTAAATTTTCGTGGTTGGTCGCCCTCCAAGTTGACCATGTAATGCATATTTAATTTTTCGTGGTTGGTCGCCCTCCAAGTTGATCGGTCGCCTCCATATAATGCATATTTAATTTTTCGTGGCCGGCCGCCCTCCAATTTGGCTCGTATATCGCATATTTAATTTTTCGTGGTTGGTCGCCCTCCAAGTTGACCATGTAACGCATATTTAATTTTTCGTGGTCGGCCGCCCTCCGATTTGACTCGTGTTATGCATATTTAATTTTTCGTGGTTGGTCGCCCTCTAAATTAACCATGTAACGCATATTTATTTTTCGAGATTGACCGCCCTCCAAGTTGGTCGTGTTTTGCATATTTTAAGCTTTCGCAGTACCGCATGGTTAATTCATTTATGTTGCACGTTTAATTTTCAAGGCAGATTACCATTTGATAATATCGCATGTTTAATTTTCGCAGTAGGTCGCCCTTAACAACAAGGTCATTGCACTCGTTTTCATAATTCATTGCATTTCTACATGACATTTCGTCTCTAACTAAGTCATTTTAGTAGATTTTAATTTATTTTTCTCATATTTTCTTCTTTGCAAGCTCACTAAACAAACTCAACTTGAAATTTATGTTTCGGTTAATGTTTGCATCGTAAGCATTGCAAAGAGGGGCAACTCGTCATACCCTAAAATTTTACCTTTTGTGTATTATTTTTGTGTTCTTTATTTTATTTTCATTATTTAAATTTAGGCTTGCTTTGTATAAAATCAAGACAAAAAATACATACATACATATATACATACATATATATATATATATATATATATATATATATATATATATATATACATATATATATATATTTTTCTTTTATTTATTTATTTATAATTCAGAACCAAATTACAAAAAATAAAATAAAATACAAAAATACAAAACAAAACAAAAAAATTTTCAACTTGCAGCTACCTAACTCCTCTCAAGTCAACAATTTCGGCACCCCTCTACTCGCTAGGCCACCCTATCGTCGCATATTCCAAGCAGCTGAATCACCATACAACCTCCACAAGTGCTTCCAATGACCTCATTGCTTCAGCCACACAACTCCCACGAGTCCCTCCGGACAACTTCCCCCATATCTAGCAATCTCCGGGGCAATCCCCCAATTCCCGCAACCTCACCATGCCGCAAATTGCAGCAATCGCACTACCTTCCCCTTACCGGCCACTCGCCATAGCCATCCCTTAGGACCAAAAAAATGGTCGGACACGCCCACTCCGGAAAACTCGCGAGAAAATCCCCCACCATCATAGTGGGGGAACCAACCAAGCCACATTCACATATATATATACATACGAGGGCGACGAAAAAAAAAGAAAAAGAGAAAAAAGAAAAAAGACGAGGGAGGGGGATTTTTTTCTTTAGTCCGATATCCAAGAAAATTAAGAGTGAAGCCTCGCAAAATTAGGAGAGAGTTAGCGATAAAAAAAAAAGAGGCAAATCGACGAGTAAAGGAAAAAAGAGAGAAAATCAAAAAAAAAAAAAGGGAAATTAAATTTACTCGAATCGAAGGCGATCCTCATCCATTCCAACCAATTCTTTTAGGTAATCCCTCTAATTTCTCTTTAATTTCGTTTTTTTGTTTCAATTTAAGTCCGATTTAAATTTGGGATTTTTTTCGAAATTGTAAAAATTTGAAGAATAGATTTGGGGGTTTTGATAAAATTGAGTCCTAAAGGGTCGAATTAACTTGATTTCACTCTAATCAAAGCAATATCGCATGAAAATTTGAAGAATTGAAAAATTAGGGTTCGGTCGAATTGGAGAAAATTTTTAGAAATTGATTTGGGGGTTTTTGTTTGAGCGAGGGAAAGAAGGAAAGAAAGGGGAGAAGAAAGAAAGAAAAGGGAAAATCAAGCTGCCATGGACGAACCTCCACTGGTTCGTCCATGGCAGCAGCAACATGTTACAAAAAAAAGAGAGACGGGAAAGGGAGAGAAAGGAGAAAGGGAAGGAAAAGAAAGAAGAGAGGGGTGCGGGAAAGGAGAAAGAGAAGAAAACGAAAAAAAAAAAGGGGACGAACCTGGTTCGTCCATGGCGATCGGGTAGAGAGAAGGGAAGAAGAAGAAGAAAGAGAAACGGGAAAGAGAGAGGAGAAAAGGGAAATTGAAAAAAAAAAGAAAAAGGGGTTTTGATCTTAAGTTATGCTTGAAATGGGTTTTGGGTTTGGTTTTTGGGTTTTTTTTTTGGTTTTAAATGTTGTGGGTTAGGTGGCCCAACCCACGGATTAATGGACTGGACTGAAATTTCGGTCCGATCCGCAAATAAAAGAAAAAGAAGAGAAATTCGGGCTGGATAGCCCAAAAAAAAAAAAAAAAAGAGTAAGAAAAAAGAGTGAATTTTTTTGTTGGGATTTTGTTATTTCGTATTAAAATTAGCTATTGAATTGTTTTTATTATTTTAATTAATGTAATTTTTAATCCGGAATTTATTTTATGTATGCACTGTTACTAATTTAAATTTCGGTATTTGATTTCTTTTATTTAATTCATGTAGCTTTAATTTATTTGTTTATTAATTAGGTTCAGTAAGTAATAAGTAGAAGATTGTCAAGTCTCCTAAGTTTTAGGGATCGATGATAACCCTTCTTAAAAAGAAATAAATAAATAAATAAAATATAATAATAAAATAAAAGAAAAAAATAACAAAAAAAAATCATAAAACTTTTTAACAAAGTCTCCTATCCGATAGGGATCGTTGTTAGTCAAAAAAAAAAAAAGTTTTTTTTTTCTAATAAACAAGTGTTCTCCGGCACACCGGTTGTGTCGAGACTCAAAAAAGGTGGATCCGATGTTTGAACCGACGTGTCTCTCGATGAAAGGGGTCCGACGATCGTTTCAATACGATGCCACGCTCAAAAATAAAAAACTTAATTTGACTTGAAAAATTGGAGTCTCAAGAACTGAAAAATAATTTGGCAAAAATAAAATACTTTAGGAGATAATTTAGGACTAAGCTACATGTGGTACCTTTCTTAGAAAAGGGCACTTTTGGGTGATTAATTATCTTCCCATAAGCGTAACCGACTCCTTACCATAGAATCTCCGAACCGAGTGCCAATTTTAGGTTCCTAGTTCCTTCAATACTAGGTGGCGACTCCAAACTCGCAAATAGTCTTAAAAATAAAATAAAGATCCGAAACTAGTGATATCACCGGATAGATTTTTTTTTATGGGAGTCTCGTCCGACGTCGGGTAGCGACAAACTTAATATAGGAGTTCTGATATGTTTACGATCAGTAGCAAGTGTTGCATTCATGAAAGCTTTTGAAAGCTTTTTTCTGTGGTATGTTCATACGCACGCATATATATATATATATATATTAGGTACGCTAATCTCTTTAGACATCTTGTGTACGAAGTTCCCCACATTAGGTTCAATTACATCACATTATTTGACATGACGTACGTAGGAAATTCAGGGTACATTTGACGGCACTAGAGTAACAATGCCATTCACACTATGAATCAAGTATTATTTCACATGGCAAATCTATCTCGTTGAAATGGGTTGTCCATATGCAATAGTTGGAACCATTTTCACTGCAACGTTGAAGAGAAATTGATTAAGGAAACAGGTAACTAATATTATTGATTATTCGAAAACTGGCTATTTTTTAAAAATAAAAAAAAATCTAAAAATAAAACTAATTTTTTTCCTTGTTGGTCTTGGCAGCGGATGCAATGGTTTCATCTGACCTTGCAGCTCTGGGATATGAACACATAAATTTAGGTAGGTCATCGATCAATTATAACTTTATTAATTTAGAAAATTTACTGTCTAATTCTTGAATTTTTCCAACAATATGTGTAATAATTTTGCAAATGATTGCTGGGCTGAACTTAACAGAGACTCTGAGGTACTTATCTCTTTTCAATTTTGTGATCACTTCTAATTATATATATTGGAGTGCGTAAATATGAGCTGAGTAACTTTTTTATTAGAAATTAAAAAAAAAAGTTTGTTGGATAGGAAAGTTGGTTTCAAAAGCTTCGACATTTCCCTCCGGAATAAAGGCGTTGACAGATTATGTACATGGAAAAGGCCTGAAGCTTGGAATTTAATGTGACGCTGGATATGACCTAATTGTACTTGTAATGTTTGTACTATGTGGATAATTAATATTTCTCGTTTCACATATATAAGTTGATAAGATATAAATATGTTTATTACTTCTTCGTACAATACAAAGGTTAGAGGAGATATCGAACATGGTCAGTTCTCTTCAATAATAAACCAAGATACTACTATACTCTAACTTTCTTTATTTTTGTTTTTATTGTTATTTTTTTCTTTATCCTACTAAAAGTTTGCTCAGTCCATACTGGTTGTAGGTTTCCTTCATCAATCTGCTTCGGATCAGTCTTTACTTTTCTCAGCAATATTTCTTCGTGGCAGTTCTTATTTATGTTTGGACTTGTCATGCTCGTGAAACAGATGAAACCAAAACTTCATACAGTTACCTAGCTAGTAAGTAGTAAATGCAGTGGACATGTAATCATTTGTTTCATGACAACTTTTCTAAACTGTGGACAAGAAATTGATGTGTCTTCATGACATTCTTGCTGAAATTCAAAACAATACTGACAGGCCTTACGAATTTTAACCAAGATGAGAAATAATCATTAGTTAATTAATTAACAAGGAGATCAGGATAAGTTTTATTAATTTGACCTAGTTAATTAATTAACAAGGAGATCAGGATAAGTTTTATTAATTTGACCTTAATACAACTAGAGATATCCCAAGGAAAGTTAGATGGAAGTAATTTAAAGATTAAAGAATTGGTGTTAATTAAAAATGGTGTAGGGTGGGGAGGTAATTAACTAGTGAAATTGAATGAAGGTAATTACAACCAAACAAGTCCAAATTTGATGAGCTATGAACATAGAAAATATATCTACCATAAGGATATGCTATTAACTTAAAATAATGAAATGGATAACCTCAACAAATCTCTCTTTTTCCTTCTATGAAGCAAAAGCGATCATGTGCACTAAAATAAAACTTTCCATCACTAAAATAAAACTTTAGTTTCTGTCCCAAACCAGTTTAATCAAATGATACATTAAAAAAAATTAGTCTCAAACTCCTTCCTTTAAAAGAAAAAGGAGAAAAAAACCTATGTATTCCTTGTCATCAATAGGATAAACGCAATCTTTTACCATCCAAGATTTGATCTTTGAATTTTTGGGTCATCTTTGATGGTTTATAGACCATGAGATAGAATGTCATAGGGAAAATGTTGGTCTGCTAGTTATTTGTTTTTCTAAAAAAAAACGCACATTCAATAGAAATTTAACATTAAAAAATTAAGGAAGAAACATAGGAAAACACACATACTAGTTCTATGGATAGGGATGCGTGCTGAAGTTAGAAGGGGATAATAACATCATGACTAGGGAAAAAAAAACATGCCAAGAGACAAACATCAGGGATCTTGGCCGTTTTTTAACTGTTCAGTTCTCTTACTAGCCTGGTTTTTGTGTTGGTTGCGTAACATTGCAGGATGATATCCTCTTAATTACCCTCTTAATTACATCAACTATAGAATACACTCGTTTAGGGTTATTGCATCTGTTTTTTCCGAAACTCCAAATTTATGATCCCTATCTAGGTCCAACCTGTTGATGATCATCATCATCGATCACCATCAAATAAAGCTGCACCACCTATTATCTTAACTGCCTGTACCACTGCCACTATTATAGTACACTGTAAATAGCTTAGGTTGGTCCAAGCAAAAAATCATAATGGACCCCTCTAATCGGGTACCAAAATTCCAAAACCCCTAATAAAACCCTACAGTCATAATTTTCAAAAACATCTCAAAAACGTACTCCTGCATGCGCATACAGCTTTTTTCATGTTTAACTTGACAGGAGTATATGTTTACTATCAGAAGCAAGTCTTACATGCACGACAGCTTTTTTCATATTTAACTCAATAGGAGCTCTGATATGTTTTTTTTTTTTTTTTGTCATACTAAAAATGCAGAAAAAATATGCATATGCAGATATGCTCATTAAACATATACTATGTGTTAGTAAGATTCACCACCCATGAAGGTTATAAATGAAATGATAAAATTATGTGTTTTGAAATCACCAAGTTGGATGTTGGATTTTTAACATTAAAAATATTTCTTTATATATAGTGTTGAATATGGATTATTAATGGACTTAAAAATTTTAATTTTTAGAATGATTTAAAATAAAAATAATTTAACACTGATCTAATCCAAAAACATAATAAATTTAATATTTATCAATAAAAAAGTTTAAAAATATTTCACTGTTAGTAAGACATGTATGGGTATGATTCTAACTAGAGACAGGAACAGATGCGTGTTCCAATCCATTAGTTGGGGCGTGTTGTGTCGCCATAAAAAAGGTTGAAATACTTAAGATGTAGTGTACGAAGAAATTATTGTACGAAAAAGTAATAAACATATGTATATCTCCTCTCTAACCTTTGTAATATATCAAACATGGTCATTTCCCTTCCATCATAAACAAAGACCATTGAAAGATGACACATATCTAAAGCTACCTATCGATATTTAGTTTTTCAATTTAAAGATTGAAATTTATCAAAAACATGATGGCACGTATTTCTATCTTTTCTTGCTTAATTAACTTATTTCTCCTGCGAACCAAAATCCTAACCGGCAACAACAATCCCACTGCTAGAGACATAACCATCAATCCAAACTAATTACTAGTATCAAAAAACCATTTGATCTACACACTTGTTTAGGGTTATTACCTGTGTTTTTTTCAAAGTCCAAATTTCTGATCCATAGCTAGGTCCAACCTGTTGATGATCATCATCATCGATCACCATCAAATAAAGCTGCACCACCTATTATCTTTACTGCCTGGACCACTGCAACTATTATAGTAACGCTGTAAATAGCGTAGGTTGGTCCAAGCAAAAAACTCATAATGGACCAGTGTAATAGGCAACCAAAATTCCAAAACCTCTTATAAAACCTGTCATAGCCCAATTTTGGGTTTCCTTTAAAAAAAACAAAAAACAAAAAAATATTAAACCTTCCTAAAATCATTCAAAAATCTATTAAAATCTTTCACAAATCTTTTTAAATTAGAATTTTTTTATTTTTAGCTAAAAAAAATCTCAAAATTAAGATTTGTCAATTAAAATTTGATTTTTGAATTGATTTTGAGAGAAATTTTAAGATGTTTTTGACTTATAAAAAAGCTTTAGAATTTCAATTTGTAAAAAAAAGGGGGGGGGGGGGGGTGCTCTCTCCAAAAAAAAAACCGCCTCCCTCTCCTAAAGATCCCGACACCACCCAAAGCGTTTCTATCTCTCCCTCAAGGACTGACAAGGGAACCTTTACATCTCAAAAAAATTTCATTCCTAGCAGTCCCAAGCAATCTCAAACGGCAAACCCGGTACCAGTTCCTCACGCCTACCGTAGTAGTGATCACCTAAAAAACTTGAAGTCAAAGGCAGGGACAAACCAATGAAAAATGGGTCCGTTGGAGCTCCCACTCACGAGCTACTCTCCATGGAATAGATGACAAGGCAATGCTAGAAAAGGTAAAGAGTATTTTTAATATAAATATATTTTGTACACCAAGCACGTCACAGAGGAGTTAAAAAATTAAAACAAGCATGCTAGCAATTTCAATCCATGCTCAATCAATAGCAAGCATGGCATATAAAAGTGGTCACCTGACAAAAAGTCCGACCCAATAACAATAAAGCTCAAATTTTTTCATTTATTCGTTTTATTTTAAGTAAATTCAATTTGAATATGTTTGTTATGTATATTCATGTCTATAATTATATCTCAATATATTTAATTTTCTCGAAATTTATTTTTAGTTGATTCTAGTTAATTAAAATTTTAGAATTTTTTTTCGTAATTAGTTTAGATAATTAAGGGATAGGTAATCGTCGAATCTCCTAATTTTTAGGGATTAATGATGATTCTCTATCAATAAAAAATAAAAATAAAACACCAAATTTTTTTGACAAAGTCTCCTATCCGATAGGGACCGACGTCACAAAAAATCACCTTTTAATCGGGATGTCCTTCGACCCATCGGTTGTGTCAAGGCTTATAGTGGATCCGATGTTTGAACCGACGTGTCGCTCAATAAAGGAGACCGACGATCGTTTCAATACGATGCCACGTCCAAAAATTAAAATTAACTTCGGCTTTAAAAAAAATGAGAGATTAAGAATCAAAAAATAATTTGATGTAAATAAAATATTTTAAGAGATAAATTTAAAGCTAAACCGGATGTGGTACCTTTTTTCGGAAAGGACGCTTTTTGGTGATCGATATCTTCCCAAAAGTGTAACCAACTCCTTACCATAGAATCTCCGAACCGAGTGTCCGTTTCGGGTTCCTAGTTCCTTCAATACTAAGTGACGACTCCAAACTCGTAATTAAACTTGTAAATATTCAATCTAATATTAGATATTTTTCGAGGAGTCCAATCCAACGTCGGGTAGCGACAAAACCTTACGGTCACAATTTTCAAAAACATCTCAAAAACTTATACTGCAGCTAGTGACAGGAGAAATAAATTAATTAAGCAAGCAAAGATAGAAATATGTGCCATCGTATTTTTGATAAATTTCAATCTTCGGATTGAAAAACAAAATATCGATAATAACCTTCAATTCACATTCGGCTAAACACAGCAGCTCCCCAGCCCTTAATAGATCAAAATCCAATTATTGAAACCTACATTAAAAAAAATCTCATACTTCAAAAGAGATGCATCAAATTTAAATCAAACCCACTTCACAAAGCAATTAAACGAACCCAACCCCAACCCCACCCCACCCCCCCCCCCCCCTAAAAAAAAAAAGGAATCTTAAAAATAAAAACAAATTGAGAAAATTAAAGGAAACCCATTCCTTAAAATGCTTAAATTCCAATCATCAAAGGCAGTTAGCTACTAATAAGCTCCCTCTTCCTTCCTTATTATAGATTTTAGTTAACCCCATCATCATCCAATAATGATAAAGACAAACTTAAATTTAAAAATCTATACTTTTTCAATAAAATTGTCATTATACCTGAGTAGGAGCAAAATAAAGGCCATTTGGATAGAGTAGGAGACAACTACTGTTCTAGTTGTTTGTTATGAATATGATCATTACTAGCCAATATTTCTTTTCTTTTTTTTAATCCAAAATAGTTTACTTTGAGTGCATTTTTTTTTTCATATTATTGTTATCATTTATTTTATTTTATTAAAATCAAATTTTATTTTTTATTTTAGTTATCTCTAATCCATTAGACACAATGGCATGATCTTGTGCATCCATTTGAATTGAGTATAATATAATAGTAAAATTCTAACATCATTACTAATGGAAGTGGACAGAGGGAAAATGAGTAATCAAGGATTAAAACCATAGAGTTTGTTCAGTCCAGTTTTGTAGTATGAGATCAAATTTTAACAAAATCTTAAACTTCAAATACATGTTTTAGTTATTAGGCAATGTTTCAATGAAGTAGAACTTTAGGCATTTTACATATGTTCAGGGTACAATAGCATCACCTATGGAGAGAAAAGAAGTTCTTTAAGTTGATCAAAAGAATTTTTAAGTGCTGATGAAGAGTAGCATAAAGTCAAAAACTTCGTTAGTAAAATTGAGAAAAACCTTGTTTTTTGGATGCACTTTGTTCCAACAAGGAGAAATGAACATTCAGTGTAAAGGAAAATAAAAATAAAAATACCCTCAGGCAGTTCACAACTTATAATTCAAGAGACTAATTAGCTGCTGCTCCAAACACCAATTCTCATGCCTTGGCACAGAACAAACACCCCCGACAACACCAAAATTGATAATCAGCCCCATATATTAAACCTTTTACACTCACAGCAACAACCAACAATTTAGATCAAGCATAGGATCCTACTCAAAGGACCAAAAAGGCACAAACATACACACCCAATACTTAAACAGACACCATTACTTGCACAAATAGCAAAAATAAAAACAAAAACACTCACTCTCAAACCCCTAAAAGGTCTAATGCACAGTTGTTCATATCTGCATATTTTGTGCAAGGGCAGTTCCCACCTTTGGAAAGACCTAAGAAAAAAAAATGTAAATTAATAATTCTGATAAACAACTCGATGGAGAAACAACAAAGAAAACTGATTACATAATCATCTTTCGTCTATTACCAAACACAATAAAAAAAAAAAAAAATTAATAGTCACATAGTATAAAGATTCGACGAAACAATTATCTTGCGGCAACATCTCCCATGAACTTTTATTTAATAACATACCTTGCTATCACAAGTCAAAAGCAATATTCTTTCGAATACCCATTGATAGCAAGTTCTTTTTTAAAAAAGAAACTTTGGAGGATCTTTTATAAGGTCTTCCCAACCTAGATCTTAATGTTGCTGGCACCCACCTCTAAAACTTTTTGGTGGCGGTGAGATTGTTGATGGCACAATAGGTTTTGGCTTACTAGTTAAAGGCGGTTAGGTGGGTTGAATGTAGATTAATTAGGTCTGTTGGTGCCGGTGGTGATGCTTTTTCATATGTTTAAAAAAGAATTTCTTCTATCTAAAATTTCTTGTAGCACCTTATATTTAAAATATTAATAATAAATATGATTTACAAATATATAATTATTTCATCAAACATCAATGTATACTAATTAGTAAATTACTAGTGACTAGGGCGATTATATATAAAAATCCTCCAAGATCCTTTTATGTTTTAAAATTATTTAATATGGTATTAAATTAAATGCTTATTATTTGTTAAATTTATCTATGTTATATACTTTGAAAAAATACAATAAATACCTAGCTAATTTATATTATGTACTAGTTAGTACGCGATAAATAAATATTATATGATACTAAGAGACATTAACATATTATTTTTATAATTCTTAATTAATTATATTTATTATCATATATTTATAATTACAATTTAATTATTTAATAGAGTTAGAAACTTATTGATTGTTATATTGTTGTAATATATATATAAAGAAAATATTTTTTGTAGTAAAAAATTAATTAAAAAGTAATAATTAGATTTTTTTTTTATAAAAATTATGGTAATTATATATTGTAACAATATTAAAAAAATATTTAAAATATCAAATCAGAAAACATCAAGTAGGATATGGATCAGATGTGAAATTGATGAATTTATTATCCGCTTTATTAATTGACTCAAATGAAACTGTATCGGATAACTCTATTCAAACTGGTGAGAGGAATTTACAGGTGTCAATTTTGAATAGATGGCAATCATAGCAGTATTACATGTTAAACTGTCAAATAATAAAATTTTAAGCCTTGGAACTTTATATATACATATCCTTTTTTAAATTTCAATAGTTATGAATCCTATAGGATATTTGTGGATTCCATCTATATAAGAAATATGTTTGACTTTATAACAAAATATGAAAATAAATAATAAATTAAAATTTTGTAACTCAAAACTTTAGAAAACGGGTCAATTTGTTTTTATATAATAGAATTGTATAAAAAGTTCAATTGCGATTCACTTGGTTATTATGTAAGCAATCTTAAAAGGAGCAATTAATTAGATATTGTTTGTTGACAGTCGTGAGTAATTAGATGGATTTGATTCATGTAATAATATAGGATCAAATAGAGGAAATTAGCTTCTTCATTTTTCTGACGACAAACTTGAAATCTATCAAAGAATGGGAGACACAGACACAGCACGAGTTGAGCTACAAGCTTATTAGCAATTTGTTATATTAATTCAAATTAAAAGATCCATGACATTATATTATTATTAATGCTAAAAGAGGAAAAAAAAGTTGACGAACCCATAAGTATTTTATTAATGTACGTACTATTCCAGCCATTTGATTTTTTTTTTTTTAAACATGATCAAGCGATTTTATAAATTCTTTTTCTTTTTTTCAGTTTATAAGAAACCTTCTTTTTCCCAATTGATTCAAACCCTTTATTATAACGTTGTTAAATATTTATTTTCTATGATAAATTAAAACTAATAGTATCTAATCGGACAATAACATATGGTGATGTAAGTCTCAATCATTTCAATAAACATTCGAACCAAAAAAGAAAAAACTTTAAAATAACTTTAATAATAAAAAAAACATTAGTTTAATATTAAAAAAAAAAAAGTAAAAAAGAGAAAAGACATAATTGACTCAACCCCATTAATCTTAAACTAAATGGAAAAAATAAACAGACACTCAAATAAATCAAAAAAACCCCTAAACTAAATGAAAAAAATAAACACACTCAAATAAATCGAAAAACCAAACTATCATTTCTCTCTCTTTGTTCGTTTCATCTTCTTTATCAATCCTAATAAGAATCCTAATTTTTCATCATCTTCCCTTGAGGAATCGGAATTGAGGTCACTTCCATAAGTTGATTCATTTCCAAATAGGTGTTTGCCCTCGAAGTTAAAGTCACTCTGGATCAAAAATTGTTTTGAACTCAACATTTCACACTTTATTTTTTGTGAAGAAGATGTCATGGAGTTCTGTCCTGAGGAGAGACTATTGCTGCCCTCCACGCTTACAAACCTTGAAATCTACAAGCTGAGAAATCTAAAATCTCTGGATTCCAAGGGGCTTCAGTTCCTCACCTCTCTTTGAAATCAAAAGATCCATTGATGTCCTAAGCTTGAGTTCATCCTAGAAGAGTCGCTAACATCCTCCATTGAACACCTTGAAATCTTGAGTGTAAAACATCTAGATTACAAAGGGCTACAAGACTTAACCTCTCTTCACCAATTGAAGATCCGAAGTTATTCTAAGCTCGAGCCCATCCTCGAAGAGCCGTTACCCTCCTCCCTTAAAAATCTTGAAATCTAGAATCTGAACTACAAGGCGCTTCAACACCTCACCTCTCTTTGCCAATTGAAGATTTGCGCATGTCCAAAACTTGAGTCTATGTCAAAAGAAGGGCTGTATTCCTCCCTTGAATACCTGGAAATCAAGAATTTGAAAATTTTGAAATCTTTGAATTACAAAGGGCTTTAGCACCTCAAATCTATTCGCTAGACAAAACCTCACCTAAAATGTCTATTTCATCATTTTGTGGAGAATCAGTGGAATTGAGTTTGCCAGATAAGAGCTCAAAAATGCAAAGAAATTGAGTTTGGGTGGTATAATAACTATAAGGGCATTTTCTTTTTTTCTTTTTATTTTAGTATACTAAATATTAGTTAATATTATAATTCTTTTTAAATTTATTAATTTTTAGTTTTAGATTTATAATCTCACATTTGGGACTTGAATTTTCACGTGTTAATGCTTGGTTAGTTATCATTATTTTTAACGTGTCACGTTGGTTGCATATTTAATAGAAGTTCGAATAAAAAAATTTATAAAAATTAAAACTTTCAATCAAGTTAAAAAATCATAAAGAGTCTCGCTATAAAAAAAAAAAAAAAAAATTGGAACTGAATAGGAATTAAATGTAGGTTAAACCTTTTTTTTTCCAAATTTGAAAAAGGTTACACTTTAGTTGAAAACTTTTGAAATGTTTTAATTATACCTTTCAATTTAAATTTCATTTTATAAAAAATTTGTACCTAAAAAATCATGTATTGTTTAATTGGCCCTACAATCCCGAATTTCTGATCTCGCTTATATAAGGTTCAAAAAATACCCTCGTATGGCAAGGATTTTTTTCCTATAAGAATAACACTTTGGGGTGAATAACACTTTGGCGTGACTCAATTTATAATCTATTTTACACCCTCTATATATTTTTGTTTAATATAATTAATCTTTTATATTACTCTATTTTCTGCTATCATTACTGAGTTATCAAAATTAATAGAAAATCTTCACTTTTTATGCTGGTGTATGATGATTTCAAGTTTAAGAAAAAACATTTGAATCTACGGCTCCCTCTATCCTAAAATTAATAATAGTCTCTTTTTACTTTTAATACAGTTTTAAAAAATTATTAATTATAATGCCATAACGGTATTTTTTAACAATACTTTTCTAAAATATTTCTTTTTGTTTAAGAAAAAAAAGCTATTTAATTTAATCATGCATTACAAAATAAGGATATTTTAGAAAAATATAGGATTAATAACTTTGGTCAGAAAGGCATTTTGAGGATATATATATAAATATAAAGAAAGACAATCTTTTTAAGATAAAAGGAGTATTTAAAATCATTAAAAGGATAACATGAGTAGAAACAATTGATTTTTTTTTTTTTTGAAAGATAAATTAGAAAACTAAATTTATTGGTTTTGAAAAGAAAAAAAAACATATCATAGAGCTTGTTGGTTTTTGGATTTCAAACTAAACCTATATTACTTAGTATAGTATCCCCTATATAGTATATACATTACAAAAAATTGTTCGTTTATTTTTTATGATTAAATCCACAATCAATAACCATAATTTAAGTAGTACAACAATGAATTGGTACGAAATGAAAAAATAAAAATAATAATTATGAATGCATAAAACAAACGAAATGGCTTAGTATAATTAAAACATATAACTAAAGCATATAAAGAACATGCTTTATGAAAATACAGAATTAATAATGCATATAAGCACCGTTAACAAAATTTATCTTCTATATTTTGACTCTAATTTTGGTCAAGACTCGCCTTCTCGTTTTTTTTTTTTTTAACATAATAAGAATGCTAACAATTAAATAGCTATACTTGTTAACGGACCGAAAACTTCCATAGAAGAACCAATTTGTAAACAAACGAGAAATATAAGAACTAAAATAAAATCTTTGAAAATTTAGATATTAAGATGAAATTCTGTGGAAGCCTCCATTACAACCGATAAATAAATAAATGTAATGATTTCTTCATCCCATTTTCATTACATTATATCACATCATATAGAAGAAACATGCTGTAATTGATGCGTGCAGACTATATTTAAAATATGCTTCTAAACTTATGAGAGAAAACAAGGGCACAATGAAAACGATCGATGGAATGGATTAGATACCGTCCATTCTATTGTTCACGTACGGCCTTCATTAAGGAATGGTGATGCACATACGTAGTGAAATACGATTTGGTAAGATTAATTAAGGCCACGCAATTAATCACTACAAGGTTGCTGGACTAATATATGCTAGCTGTTGTACGTAGTCTTTGATTTCGTAGAATATAAAAACGAAAATGCAAGCAATTCATGCCAGAATTAATTAATATGTGTTGAAATGATACCAAAGTCGACTATTGTAATTGTTGAGAGTACAGTCCCATATTATTGTACCGTGAACTTTTTTTCGATGACTAAGTAACATTCTTATACCTTATATCATTTTTTACGCATAAAAACCCTAAAACTTTCCGTACAGCTTCAATGACTATCTAGATGCATCATATCTCTTGAAGGCTACACTGAAATGCATCTATTAAACAATCCCTCTCCATTTAACTAATGGGCCTTAGATGTACTGTGATACTCAAAAGCAGATTGGAAACGCGTGCTGATTTTCTTATCTCCCATCCTAAAACAGTATGACTAGATTGCTTAGCCAAGCTTTTCTTTAGATTTGACTTGCCCTTTTTTTTTCGGAATTGATTTATAAGTTCTTGATAAGTCTCTTGTAGAATTGTAGTTAGAAGTTGACCAGTTTGGTGCTTGCAACTTGCAAGCCTGCTGCTTTAAGATCAATGAATCAGCTGACAGTGAATTTAATTGGATCACTAGGAATTCTGAGCAAATCTACATAGCTCGCTAGGTCAATAGAAATTAATGATGCTAGTTTACACAGATGGACAAATTTTGCGTACAAACAAGGCTATATCTGGTAAAGGACAAATACAGAGAAGTGTATGTATATGCTTCCTCTTTGGATTTATATTCAAGTTCTGTAATTTCCTTTTCTAATGCAAAACAAAAAAAAAATAGCATAAAAAGGTGAATATGGCCATTCATTGATGACTTCAGCCCACGTCTTTGTTATCAACAATAGATTTTTTTTTTAATTTTTTTTTAATATCATGAATGGTCATTGTCAAATGGCAACAGTAATAAAGAATCCAAGTCTCAAAAATAAAATTTTGTGTAAATACACTATCCTGTATATGAAAATTAACTTGAAAATACAGATACTATTATCCATTATCCAGGAATTTCTTGGATGAGTATGTTATGTGCATAAACCGAAAAATCTTGTTATGTTAAAAAAAAATCTTCACTCAACTTCTTTTGGAAAAAAAAGAAAATTCTCCGTTGGATATGGCCTGCTGATCGGTTTTGTCCATCATAATCAGGAATTAATTTTGTCATCCCGGCCGATTAAAAGGTATCTAAGACCATGATATTTTGACACTGAAAATCGTTAAAGGATGGGGTCTTGGTACTCCCTTGAATCAAAATATATCTGGTCTAAAACTTTTGACTAGCATAAATAGTAAAATTCTAACATCTGAAGTGGACAGAGGGATCACAAGTAACTAACAATTTAAAAAAGTTTGTTTTGCCCAGTTTTGTAGAACACGAACAAATTTGATCAAATTTGACCAAAATCTAAAACTCGATACACAAGTTTTAGTTATTGAGCAATGTTTCAATGAAGTAAGAGCTTTAGGAGTGTTATGTCCAGGATACAATAGCATCATCAACCAACCAAACACCAATTCTCATGCCTTAATTAATTAGCACAAAACAAACATCAAACCTTTACACTCACAGTAACAACCAACCAAAAATTTTGATCAAGCATAGTATCCCGCTCGAAGGACTAAAAAGGCATAAACATACATATGCAATACTTAAACGAATACCTTATATGCACAATTAACACACTCAAAGTCTCAAAACTCCTGCCTATCCTAATCTTATCAGAACCTGCCACAAATCCTTCATCGGCTACTTATAGTTAATACTTCTCAGCCATAGTATCATGACACAACAAAGCTACGCATGTTCCAAAGAAGGAAAAAAGAGAAAGATGAAAGAAAGTGGGTTACCTGGAATGAATAGTGACTGAGTTTCATCCTTCAATTTAATTGTTTGTTTCAAACGGCAAGTCCATAAGAAAGTAAAAATTAATATGCCATAAAAATGGCTTCTTGATTTTAACTGTTGCTCGACTGTTATCAAGATTGCTGTCATAATATATGAAAAACCAAGTAATCTGTGAAAGTGGTGGGGTTGAGAGCAATGCAAATTCTAAAATGATTTTTTATGCATGCAACGATAAGTTATTGAGCCATCAACAAGAAATTAAGGTTCACTGGATTGAGATTGTTTACGCATTATACGAAGGACATATCAATGGAGATACCTATCAATAGACAAACTTAACCAATAAATTTGGCAAGTTCAAAGCAAAAAATAATCAAAGAGTTCTCTTTTATTGGCTAATTAATAGTACTGCACACACACACACATTAAAATTTATATATACAACAATGCTATTCTCATTTAAAAATTATAAAAATAATAAATCGAATAAATTATAAAATATATTTAAAAAATAAAACAATTATGTTCTAAAATTTTATTTCAAAAGCCATATATAAAAAAAATCAAATTTATTAATAAATAAAATTATATAAAATAACAAAATTAACTCGATGAGAATTTTAATAAGAAACAAACAATTGAAGAAATAAATTTTAAATAATAAAAATAATATAATCGGATACATATATTCATGCTAAAATCTTAAAAAATATCATAAATATTCTATTACTATCAAACTATACGTAAAACTAAAAAAAATAACGATCTTTTTTTATATTTTCACATCTAATTTCATGACAAAAAAATATAAAAATAAATGATTTATATAACAGGGGAACAATTGCCATGGGAGAACATGTAAAAACTGAAAACCAATTCTTTTTTCTTTTTCTCAATGGCAAGCAGCCTAGTCCCACAAAAAAAAAAAAAGAAGAAGAAGCCAGCCCAGAAAAAGAGAAAAAATGGAATTGCTACCGTGAATCTATCAATTGCCAATAGCCCGACCCTTAAAAAAATAATAAAAAAATAAAATTGGAGGCCAGATGTTAAAAAACAAAAAAAAAAGGCACCGCTACAATGAATGAATAGTCACAACCCCAATTATTTTATATTTTTTTATAATAATTATAATATTATCGTACAAAACTAATATCATATATATTCGATCATCTTCAAACTGTATATAAAACTAAACAAAATAAAGATTTATTTTCTATATTTTTCACACTTGATTTCACTATATATATATATATATATATATATATATATATATATATAAAGAAAAAAAAGACTAGATTCGCTAAATTATATGAAATATATTGAAGTCAATAGATTAAAAAAAATTACAATAAAATTAATTCTAATAAATTCAGAATAAATATATATAGAAAAGCAAATGAGTCAAACTATCTAAAACATACTCTCTCTCTCTCTCTCTCTCTCTCTCTCTCTCTCTCTCTCTATATATATATATATATATATATATATATATATATATATATATAATCCAAATTTATAAGTTATAATAATATATTTTAAAAAAGAAAACATTCATTTGAAAAGCATAAAAATAATTTATTGTATAAATTATAATAATATATTTAAAAAAAATAAAACAACAACGTTCTAAAATTTTATTCTGAAATTCATATATTAAAAAAATCAAATTTATTAACGAATAAAATTATATCAAAAAATTAATTTGATAAGAATTTTAATTAAAAAATAAATAATTGAAAAAATAAAATTTAAACAATGAGCGTGATATAATTAGATATATATATGTTCAAATTAAAATTTTAAAAAATATCATATATATTTTATCATCTTCAAAATGCACGTAAAACTAAAAAAAATAACGATTTATTTTTTATATTTTTCACATCTAATATATATATATATATATATATATATATATATGAAAAAATAAATAAAAAAAAAAGGGCAGGCGAGCTGCCAAGACAGGCCCCGCGCTTGGGCTTGCAAGTGCAAGCCAGTGCGCAAGGCAGCCAAGGTGTTCAGTCCCAAAAAAAATAAAATAAATAAAATAAATAAATAAATAAAATAAATAAATCCTATAATAGATGAACAATGGCAATCCCAAATCTTTTACTTTTTCTAGTAACTAGGGTCTTTCAACAATAAATGAACAATACTTCAATTTTTTTTTCTTTTATTCATTTTTTGTTTTTTTTTTTTCTCACTAGGTTGACCAGCAGCCAAGGCCTGACTCTTGGGCACGCACGCGCCAGGCCTTGGCTGCCCATCTTAGCCTTCTTTTATTATTTTTTTTCCTTCTTCATATATCCAAACCTTCGCTACCCAGGCCTTCTTTCGTTTATTTTTTTTTATCCTTCATATATATAGATAGGTCTCATGATTGATAAACATATATTTAGGTTACAATGATTACTTTAAAACATTTTTAATTTTTGATTTTATTATAAATTTGTAATGACTGATAATTTTTTGATATAATTTTATTTGTTAATAAATTTATTTTTTTAATATATGAATTTTGGAATAAAATTTTAGATCGTCAATGTTTTATTTTTCAAAAATATATTATTATAATTTATACAATAATTTATTTTTATATTTTTATATGAGTGTCTTATTTTTTAATATATATATATATATATATATATATATATATATATATATATATAGAGAGAGAGAGAGAGAGAGAGAGAGAGAGAGAGAGAGAGAGAAGTATGTTTTAGATAGTTTGATCCAATTTTTTTTAAATAATAATGAGTTAAAAATTCATAAGTTTTATTTGCTTTCTTATATATATTTATTCATAATTTATCGGAACCAAATTTGTTATAGTTTTTATTTTGATATATTGACTTCAATATATTTCTATAATTTAGGTGGGTTTTTTTATATATATATTTTTTATTTGTTCTATATACTCTCAATCGTATGTATGTGTGTGCGTGTGCGTGCGCGTGCGTGCATTTTATTAAAAATTAACTATATATAGATTCGATTTATATTAATCACAAAAAATAAAACTTTTTATTGGCATTACATCATAGGAATCGTTAACCCTACGTATGTAACGGTTGTCTGTCCATAACGTAGTGCGGGATATCTAACTAGTAAATTATATTTTATGAATGATGCTAAATTTGTTAAAAGTTTCGATTCTGAAAAAAATAAATAAATAAATAAAAGAAGCGAAAAAGAAGTAAAAAAAGAAGAAGCAGAATTGGACCGACTCGAACTCAGCTGAATTATAGTTTGGGGAAATTTATATGGCCGAAAGTCATGAAAGCGAAATTTAAATAATAATAAATAAATAAATTTGGGAATTTAGAGATGCAATGATCTGATTATAATATGTAACAGACGCCTTTTTAAGTTTTTAAGATATTGTGTTCACTCTTGGTTTCGGAGAAATGATATTGGCGCTCCTTTTAGTCAGTATAATCACCAATTCTGAATTACCGTCAAAATAATTTTGAATCATGGTGAATAAATAAATATAAAAGTAATAATTAATTTTTATTACTCACATTTACCGAATAGATATCGAAATAAAAAATTAAAAAGAAATTAAAAGGATAAATCGAAATCCGCCTCGAAGACAATGATGTGATCATAATATGCATGATGATACTTTTTGGTTACTGGGAATTTCGAGATGCATCGTTACAGATGTAAACTGGAAAAGAAAAGGATAGGGAAATGCGCCTTCCATTGGCTATTTAATGGTTACAACGAAACTTTTAAAATTACACACACATCATATATATATATATAAAAGGAATAAAAATGTATTTTATCCTGTAATTATAGAACCTTTAGACATCTATGACTGAAAATAAATTATATTTTATGAATGATGCTCAATGAATTTGTTAAAAGTTTCGATTGTGGAAAAAAAATGCAGACTTGGACCAAATGAACTCAGCTAAATTATAGTTTGGGAAAATTGATGTGGCCGAACGCAATGAAAGCGAAATTTAAATAATAATAATAAATAAAAAAGCCTCCAAAACCCAATTGACTGAGAGACAGAAATTAAGACTTGAACTCCTAAAAGTTTTGATAATGCAGTTAAACAGAAATTCTAACCATTCGTAAAATTATTTTATTTTTTTCATATTCGATTAATTATTTAACTAATGTTTTTGAAAGATTACCATTTACCTTACGAAACTAACATATGAAAATTTTTGTATAATTAATCTTTGGCTTAAAGAAAAAAGACTCCTTAGAAAACTAATTAGCAAGTTTTGGTATGATTCCTTTATTCGTAGATTATTTCTTGTCATATCATGTTATAGAAACTAACTAGTTAGAAACATGTGCTACGTTATGATCAAACAATAGTTATATATATAATGTTAACAATTTGTATGGTAAAGTACAAATAGAAGTTTTATTTCCGATGATTAATGTAAATCGAATTTATATATTGAGAATTGTTTGATTTATATATATTTATTAAAAAAATATTTAATAATATTAGCATAAATATTTGTATTTGAATAATTGGAAGGTTCTTTCAAAACATTATCTAACTTATTTTATTTTTTAAAAAAAATTAGAATATGAAAAAATAAATAACAAATAATCGGTATTATGTGTGTAGATATATAGTTAATTTCTAACAAAATTAATTAATTAATTATATACACATACACACACACTTAACGATTTAGAATATATAGAATAAATAGAACAATATACAAAAAAAAACCCACCTTAATTATATGAAATATATTGAAATCAATTGATTAAAATAAAAACTATAACAAAATTGTTTCAAATAAATTATGAATATATATATATATATATATATCATACTTAACGATTCGAGTATATAGAATAAATAGAAAAATATACAAAAAAAAAAATCCACCTAAATTGCATGACACATATTGAAGTCAATAGATTAAAATAAAAACTACAACAAATTAGTTCTGATAAATTCTGAATAAATATATATATATATAAAAGCAAATAAAACTTGTGAATTTTATTAAGCGATTATTAATTTTTTTAAAAAAAATTAAGTCAAACTATCTAAAACATACTTTTAGTTCTCTCTCTCTCTCATATGTGTGTGTGTGTGTGTGTGTATATATATATATATATATAATCAGAATTTAAAAAATAAAACACTCATTTAAAAAACATAAAAATAATTTATTGTATAAATTATAATAATATATTTAAAAAATAAAACACCGACGTTCTAAAATTTTATTCCAAAATTCATATGTTAAAAAAACCAAATTTATTAACAAATAAAATTATATCAAAAAATTAATTTGATGAGAATTTCAATAAGAAACAAATAATTGAAGAAATAAATTTTAAACAATAAGAGCAATATAATCAGATATATATATGTTCAAATTAAAATTTTAAAAAATATTATATATATTCGATCATTTTTAAACTATACGTAAAATTAAAAAATAAAAATTTATTTTTTTATATTTTTTACAGTTAATTTCATGATATATATATATATATATATATATGAAGAAAAAAAAAAGAAGGCACAAGAAAAAGAAAAAGAAAGAAGGCCAGCGCCTGACTGGGTTGAACTGCAGCCAAGGCATAATATATATATATATATATATATATATATATATATATATATATATATATATATATATAAGGGGGGGGGGGGGGAAGAAGAAGAAGAAAGGATTAAGGCCAGGCTGGTGCTGGTTGGGTTGAACAGCAGCCGGGCCTTGGCTGCTGTTCAAAAAAAAAAAAAAAAAAATCAAACCAAAGAACTGAGATACAGTAAATAAACAGTGGTTACTGTTTATGTATCCCAATTGTTTTAGTTTTTTAGGTAATAGTAATAATAAATGAAATTATCTTCTTCTTTTTTCTAACGACAAACTGGAAACCTCTCAAAGGAGGGGAGACACGGTACGGGTTGAGCTACAAGCTTATTAGCAATTTGTTATATCAATTCAAATTAAAAGATCCATGGCATTATATTATTATTGCTAAGGGGTGGGGGGTGGAGGGATTTACGAACCCATAAGTATTTGATTAACGTACGTACTATTATTCCAGCCATTGGATTTTTTTTTGACATGATCAAGTGATTTATGTTTATCAATTCTTTTTTCTTTTTTTCCAGTTTATAAGAAACCTTATTTTATTATTATTATTATTATTATTTATTTTGCACTTCTCTCTTTGTTTTTTTTTTCCGGGTTCTTCTACCTAGGAAATATTTTAACTCAAATAATGTTTTTAATGAAAATCTAACAAAAATTTATCTTTAAACAACAAAAACTTTAAGCATTCAATTATAATTGAGTCAGTTAACAATATTAATCCATTAGATAAAATCATAAACCATCAATTTAGATTTGACATAATTGATGTGAAAAAAAATAGTTTTCATTTTTTAAAATTGAATTTGATAGTGATTTTAGATGATTTAGATTGTGATACAGGTACTCTTTACTTTTTTTTTTTATGTTTATTAATTTATATATTAAAAAATAAACTCTTAATGCAATGATGAATTTTGATTTGAAAATTTATAGACAGTGATAAAATTAAATTTCTAAATAATAGAAGAAAGAAAAGAAAAGTTTTTTTTAAAAAAGTAAATAATCGAAAAATTAAAAATGAGTTATTTTGATTTTTGATTTTTGATTTTTGATTTTTGATTTTTTGTTTCAGCAGTAAGAATACTTTCGGATTAGCTTTCACGCATCTCAAAATTAATCTTTCCGAACGTGATTAAGAGACACTTTCCAATACATGATCTTAAGTATTTTGAAAATAAAATTTCATGAGTTCTGGTCACAAGAATCCAATTCTAAACCTAACTTATAAATTAATACTTTCTAACTACAAGGCAAACTCTCATAGTTATTTTGAATTTTTTTTAAAGAGTGAATAAACATCCGCCATTGGTTGAACATAAAAAGAGTCCATTGCACTTTTCTCGCATTCCCTTCTCATTTTTCAAACCGGGAAACTAGCCGTTGGAGATCGAGGAGAAAACGGACAATTCAAATCTCTAGCACCGTCATTCTAACGTTCGAAAATATACCAAACCCTAACCGAAACTCTCCTAAACGACTTCGTAATTGGCAATCTCAACTTCTTATAAACCCCAAAGGCATTGCCTATATCATCTCTCTCTGGAAGCTCTCTCTCCATCTCTCTCTTTAAAAAATAAAAATAAAAAATCACACACAAAAAGAAGAGACAAAGGAAGAAAACGCTCTCTTGAGTCTCTTCTTCTCGTTTTCACAACAAACAAGTCAGTTTCTTGATTTGGGTTTTCTTTCTTTTTTCGTTCTTTTGAATTCTAAATAAAAAGAAAGAAAGAAGAAGAGAAACTATGGCAACAGTTAATGGGTATCAAGGGAATACTCCGGTGGCTGCTCCAGCAGGGACTACTCCGTCTAAGCAGACTGTCCCAGCGGCAAGGACTGTTGATACACAATCCGTGCTTAAACGGTATTTTTTTCCTTCTTCTTTTCTTTTCTTGTTTTTCGCTTGATCTGCTCTTTTTATTTCTCAATTTATGTAGTATATCACGAATTGTAACTGGATTTATTTTTTCGGTTTACTTTTCTTGTTTGTAAATGTGACTTTTATTTGGTGTTTTTTCCTCTTTGATTTTAGATCAGATAATGTTTGTGTTTATAATGAATTTGGATGGTCTCAATTAAGCTATTGGTTTTATGTAATCGGTTCTTTGTCTTTGCGTAATTTTGAATGAATCAGTTCGGTTTTTTTAAGTCTGATTATGTGTCTTAAAAAACAATACTTGTCTCTTTTTTTCTCTTTGATTTGCTTGAGGTATTTCATGGTTTAATTTGACCAAATTTCTTCAGAGCTGGTTGCTTTTAACCTGATCTGGTTACATATAGTCTTTTAATTTGCTTGAGAATTTTTAGGGTTTTTTTATTTTTAACTAATTGTCACCTTTTTTTCGTTTTGGAATCAGGTTGCAATCTGAACTGATGGCATTGATGGTGAGAATATTGAAAACTGTCTTGTTGTTGTATCTCTAATTTTCGCAGTAACAAATCAATGATTAATTTTGTTTTGTAGATGAGTGGAGAATCTGGGATATCTGCCTTCCCTGAAGGGGACAACATATTTTGCTGGAAAGGAACAATCGCAGGCAGCAAAGACACAGTGTTTGAAGGAACAGAATACAAGCTATCCCTTTCTTTCCCAAATGACTATCCTTTCAAGCCTCCAAAAGTAAAGTTTGAAACCAGCTGCTTCCATCCCAATGTGGATGTCTATGGCAACATTTGCTTGGACATTCTTCAGGTAAAATTAACTCATCTAGTGATCCCAACGTTGTTGTCTAATTGAACTAATTAAGAGTGTTTCTTAAGATGCAAATTGACTGATCTAACTTTGACGCTTTTATTGTTCCTAGGATAAATGGTCATCTGCCTATGATGTGAGGACAATATTGATATCCATCCAAAGTCTGCTTGGAGGTGAATTTTGTTTTTTCATTTTTCCCTTTTCTGCTTATGGAAAGTGATGATTTAATTGACTGTTGATGTTGTTTCTTTTGTGTTGTATTCAGAGCCAAACATAAGCTCACCTCTAAACACTCAAGCAGCACAACTTTGGAGCAACCAAGAAGGTTTGTTTGTTGTTTCTACAATACATGGTATGCAATGTATTGCGTGGAGTCTGAATAATTAATACCTTGTGTCGGTTGCAGAATATAGGAAAATGGTGGAGAAGTTGTACAAGCCTCCAAGCGCTGCTTAGAAGGAAGAGGAGGGGGGTCCAAAGGGAGTTTTTACTTTACTATTTGTTGGGTGTGTGGTGTGGTGTGACTTCCATTTTTCTTTTTCAACTATAGGCGTTGCTGTACTGACTCAATAGATGACGAATGAATGAATCTCATTTTTTTTCCTTCCCTCTTTGCAAAGTGTGTAATCCTATTTAATAACTTGCTCCTTCAAATCAATGATGATTTTAGTAAAGATTTGTCCAAAATGTATGTAATCTTTTGCCGGGTGTGGTGGTCCTTCCTTGGTTGATGCCAAAACAGAAAAGAATTGAATTAAACAAAAATATACTCCTTGTGCTTGTGCATTTTGAGAACTAAGAACAGGGGAGATTTCGCTCTACAAAAGTTGTGGGAATGTTTTCCCTTTTACCCAACAATCAAACTGAATAGTTGATTTATTTATTTATTTTATAAGCAAACTATAAAGAAGAAAAACAAGAATCGCATCGTTCTTTTATTTTTCCTCCCGGGCTAACCATTTTTAAGATTTCAGAGAGAGAGCAGAAATATTTTTAACAGTAGTTAATTGCAAGAGGCCCTTTTCTTTTAGGAGTTTCTCTCGACATTTAGAATTTGCTTCCTCACATATACGTGTGATAAAAAGATTCCGCTGATTCCCTTCATATATACGTGTGATAAAAAGATTCCGCTGATTCCCTTCATATATACGGGTGATATATATATATATATATATATATATATATATACACACACACACATATATCAGCTTCTTTTTCCTTCTTATTGTTTAATAAAAATTAAGGAAACTACCAGTAAGTCACGTCCATTGACTGTTATTATCCTCTTTTCTTCTCTTTTTTTCCCCATTTGTGTAGAACTCACTGAAGCGATATGAAATTGAAATCTCCATCTATTTTGCTATGATAGTTGAAAAAAAATGAGGGTGAAAGAACAGAAACAAAAGGAAGAATGGTTTTTAGATTTTTTTCGTCTTTTGTAATATTATGCTCTCACAACAATGTCGGGACAAAACGATGAACATTCCTAGGCCAAGGAAGCTCAAGAACGGAAAGAAGTTCAATGGAACCAAAATTTTGGTTCGCCTAGCACTGTTAAAATACAAAATATGAAACGGACAATAAATAACAGATCCAAAGTTGCTTTGCGCTTCGTTTGAGACAAGACGAGCTACTACTGTGTCGATGATGTGAGCTGCCTCAAGTTGTACTTGGACAACTCCTTGTACTTTTCAACAACCCCGATCAAGCACACAGTCTGAAAAAATTACAAACCAAAGTAATTAAGTTAAACGCGCAAAAAGTAATCTAGCGGACATAAATCAAACGTCTCATTAAGGCAGTAAAACACTGACTGTTTCTTTTCAGTTATCGATAAATTAGGACTCCACCAATAATAGACACAAAACAAGTAATTCTTGTGCTTTGTAGTAAAGAATACATCACAAGTGTAAAAGGCTTAACAAGCTCGAACATGTAGTGTGTTAAAAAGACAAACAAGACTAGCCAATTAATTTGACCAAACGCAGGATCACTCATAGGCATTAGGAAATGATTAATTTGACCAAACGCATGATCACTCTAGGGATTAGGAAATGACAACGGTCAAAAGAGTTCTTTCATATGCTTCCTAATATAGAGAGCCTAATAGCATCTTCTAAAAGATATTATATCAATTAGTGCGATTCTAAATTGCACATAATGCAAAACTTGGTTTTGTAACAAATGAGTAGTCTCTGCAGAAGACAAGTCGCAGCAGGCAAGAGAACAGATTCTTACCTTGACAATTTCAACTACAATTGTCTTGTCGGGATTGCCAAGATCAACTTTATGAGGTCCAGGAACAGCTTTTGCCACTGAATTTATAATTTTCATCCTGTCAATGCCAGAATTTGCACGGGCTTCATACATTACTGCAAACTGCACAGAAGGAATGAGTGGTCAAATAGTAGCTTGTCTTGCAAGTATGAGATGCAACTCAGTTGGTCCCTATTGACTCAGTTGAATTCAGAAAAATTCGGATTTCTCATCTCCAAAGGTTTCCTATATTCCATCACAATTAGGATGTGCCAGACTACTGGATAATTTTAGCAGTGTAGAGGTTGCTCAGCTGCCATAAGCTACGTGAGAATGGTACGCTCTTTAAAGTATTATTCATGTCAGATTAATTGCAGAAACAAAACTTCATTTTGGATCATCATTTGATTAAATTTAATGGTATCGGATCCCGTCTATTGTTCCATTGCCAGTTGCCTTTGGATCCCAACTTATGTAATGTGAGCTTGGTCCTTGTCAAGGGAGCTACCTCAACAGCAACTTCAGAACTAAATGTGACGACCTGCAGGTCCTTTGAGCTGAGAATTCTACAGAATCCTTGGAATTTTATTTCGGGTTCAATGCCCACACTTCAAAAGCATTGCTAGAGCTAGATTGTTAACACAATAAGTGATGCATGAAACCAATGCATTCAATATCGAAATCTAAGGATAATGATAAAGTAGGGAACTAATCCGCAAATATAGATTTAATTTTACCTCTTAATCCAAATGAGCATTGTTTTCTCTCCCCTTTGCACAGTACATCTAACAAATTTTTATTCTTTCTTACTCGTTGGATTTCAGTGCAGAAAGCAGCTCTTACTATTGACAAATTTGCAGGATTACCAATGGCAAGTCCTATTCAAAGGTTATAAAGGTCAAACAGTGAATTTTGTAGGGGCTTGTTTTATATTTTATGTTTTAGCACTATCACTTTAGGAAAGCAAAAAACAATGAATCACAAAATACTATATCTGAGGTAATCTTAGTTTTTTCAATTGCTCGGCCTTGGTTTTATAGCAATAAATGCTTGGTTACCACCCCAGTCTTTCCTATTGTTATTTTGTTTTGTTTAGTTTTTCTTTAGAGATCTTTTCTTGTTTAATCAACAAATTGATTTTCTTTTCCTCATTTGATAAGCATTTCGTGTACCTCCTTATAAGCAAGTCTCAAGCCATTGAAATTTCTTTACATGCATGCAATCTTCTAATTAAAACTCCATTGAATTTATTCTTTTAAAGTTGAAACTCCTAGGAAGCCTCAATGACTTATTCCCCCAGATACTATGACATCGTACTTTTGGTGGATAATGTCATACTGAGCAAATATAAACACCTGAACCTCCTTTACACCGTAACCAATACACATTCTCAATTACTGCTAGGATCATGGGCGGAGAAACAGACTGGCATCCACTTTCTAATATCAGTTTCAGGTTCACATGATGCTACCTCTTGGCTTGATTTAGATTCTGAATCAAGTCTCCACTAAAAACCAAACCATACCATAAAGTTGGACCAAGAATAATGCTACATTGGTAGAATTTTTGAAAGATCAACTCTTCCCAGTAGCGTTTCCTATGTATTCCAAGTTGTCAAGCATTGTGAATTAGATGGTGCAGTTAATTCATTACAAAGCAATTAGTTGAATTGTGAATATGCTTCTCAAACACTTCTCCTACTATATGTTTTATGATTCTCGCTTATGGAACACTAGAGAAGTTGTGCCAGTTCTCCTACTATACAATAAAGTTGGACCAAGAATGATGCTACATTGGTAGAATTTTTGAAAGATCAACTCTTCCCAGTAGTGTGTCCTATGTATTCCAAGTTGTCAAGCATTGTGAATTAGATGGTGCAGTTTATTCATTACAAAGCAATTAGTTGAACTGTGAATATGCTACTTAAACACTTCTCCTACTATATGTTTTATGATTCTCACTTATGGAACACTAGAGAAATAGTGCCAGTTCACTTTGAGCTAAGAATTAAAGAATTAATGAAATAGGTAAATCTAGGTACCTTCTGTGGGTCCTGAGTATCCACGGGAAAATATTTTTCAACAACTGGTGCAATCGCTCTTGAAATTTCCTCTTCTGAAGGATAGCATGCAACTTCAATTGGTAACACTCTTAAGATGAACCTATATATGAACAGACAATATAACTTCAGCATGATAAAGTGATATGGCAGTCTTTTAAGGGGTTGCATAAGTTCCTGGCTTCATGCAGTATAGAAAGCCAATTTGGTACATACGCACTAAATGTCACATACAGTTTGATCCCATGCATTTTGGATGTAAAAATCCATAAGCAGTGGCCTGAGCCTGAAGAACGACACACAGAGGGAGAACATAGAGCACTGGTTGGAAGCTATGCCCTTATAAAAATTAACCGAAGAAGTCAGCAATTCATGAACCTGGACATGTGTTTCCTTGTTGCTGCAGTAGATGTCATGATATGTTGGACAATATCTTTGGGACAAGGGTCTCCATCTATCTTGCGCATTTGAACAAAGGCAACACCATTACAGCCAGAATCGAGGCTGAGAAAGCGCCTCTGTTCAAGCAGGAGAAAAATTCATAGTCAGCACAAGAATATGATGGTATGGACAAAAATAGTAGCAATACAGAGGACAGAGACCACCATTTTAAGCATGCCACCATAACAACAGGAAATTAGTGAATTCAACATATAGCGAACTCAAGAAGGTAGGAGATCATTTATCAAAAAGGAAAACATAGCATATCAGAATAAAACTACATTATCTGCTACCAACTTAAGAGCACCCAAGCGCAGCATGCTCTGATGCAAGCAAAACAGCAATTCATACTGCTGTGAAGTTTGTTCATGGAGTTGCATTTCATTCTAGGATAGGCTAAGAGGAAGCAAGATGTGTTTCTTCCTATTTCCCTTTTCCTCATCCGAGCCTTTAAGTAGCAAAAAATATAGGTTAGGAGGAAAAATAAGACAAACAAGAGAAAACAAAAGGAATAAAATCATACAAATGTGTCACCAAGTACGTTTTCTGAAAGTGAAATCAGGATACAGATTTTGTGTTTCCAGTCTAGGGAGGAGGGGAGGGAACTAATTTCGTTAGATGGTACAGTGCACTGCTTGTATGTCTTTTATCTTCATTTCAAGCCAAATCATTGTACTTTCAGTACAAGCAAAACATTCTTATTGAGGACCTACCTGCACATCTAAACTGCATAGAATTGTGGTGGGTATGCGGTCAGTGAGCAAAAAGAGAATATAATAATCTATGACTACATCAAATAGGGGAGAAAGGGAAAAAGAGCTAAGTACAAATACAGGGAAGAAAAGGAAAAATGAGTTCAACAAAAGAACACATGCAAAAGCTAGAGAAATTTGGCCACAGGCAGAATACGTTCCTCACCTTGTTCTTATCTCCAAGTTCTTTGAGTTCATCCTCAATAAGCTTATCAATGGATTTCTCCTCCACTTTTTCTTGGACAACAGACTTGGGGGAACATGTTTCTGTGCATTTCTTCTTTGGTGGTGGTTCCTCTGCTTCATTTGCTTGTTTTTCATCATTTTTACAACCCTCTTCTCGACTAGTATTTTCTTCTGCTTGATTTTCACTGTTTTCATTCACCACACTAGGAGATCCTAACTTTTCATTTGTTGGATTTTCATTCTTGGAATCATTGCCTTCAGGGGAATCTGATTTGTTCTCATCTTCCCCATCCTCTTCGCCATCTTCATCATCCTCATCCTCATCGTCTCCTTCATCATCAGAATATGAGAACTTGATCTTTTTATTTGTAGGTTTATTAGGCAACTCTGCAAGCTTCACACTAGTATCCTTCCCAAAAACTAGCTCTTCATAAAACTGCAAGAAAAAAGTGCAAATACCAGCAGCTCAATGAAGAATGCATAACTTGATCTCGTAAATCAAGGGAAAAGTGCATTCCTTGCTTCTACAAACACTCTAAATTATCAAATCTAGTAAATGCATTTCTCAAACATTATGATAACAGAAAGACCAAAACAAAAAACAAAAATTGCACCCACGACTAGCAGAATTCTTGTTTGAGGAATTAAGCAACTATAAAATTTTATTCAGTCCAAAGTTGGTAGATTATCCCTCCCCGTCCTTAAAAAGTAGCAATAAATGAATTTTACTTAGCATAAAAACTCAAAGCCATGATTTAAAGGGGCAGCTATAAATGAATTCTAGAGCATAAAAACAAATCTTTCTCCCATAGCCGCCCATTTCATCTCAACAATATTTTCACAACTATATGAGTCGATTTGCGATACCTCCTGGTTGAATTTCGCAATAAAAATGAAAAGAGGAAAGAAGAAAAAGAAAAGGAAACATACAGAATCAATAACGTTAATAGCCTCCCTCGAGGCTTGGCGCTCCCTACCCCCATCACAAGTGATAAAGAAGCCTTGAACTCCTGGGTGCAATGGATAGGAACCCTTCTTCTTCACTGGTTTCTGCAGAACAGAAACACATGCAAAATACAATCAAAAGAAGGAAACACAAATTAAATATATATGAACAAGAACAGAGAGAGGAAGTAAAAGAAGGATACGTTGTGAGGGAGGTAGCGTTGCTTTCTCTTCTTGTTGTTGTTAGGGGCACTGGCTCTAGTCTTAGGCTTGTTTTCAGTTGCCATTGTTTGTTTATTCTAGTGTAGGAGTTTAAGCTGTGCTTGTCGAGGGTTTCTACTTTCTAGTTCTATTTCCTCGGACAACAAGAAGACGTAAAACACTTGGACTTGGACTATGAATATGGTTACCTTAACTTTGGATTTAGGCCAGGTCTCTCATTGCCAAGTAGGCCCAATCCACCTTCCAGCTTTGTGGCCCAAAATTGGATCAGAATTTAAATTTATGCTCTGCTTTGGTGCACAAGGTTATTATCGTTTCCACTCTTTTCTTCGTAGCTTTACGAAATCAATTAATTTACCGCTTTACGTTGCATCTATACATATTTGTGGAGTATGTTGCATCTATTAATTTATACTACTTACTCCTTTGAGCATTATAAAATTTCTCCATATTTGTGTTCTTTATTACGTTCCAAGTTTGGTTAAATGTACCACAGCCCTTTATTTTTCACTTGAAAAATGAAATAAATCAACGACTCCTCGCTCTTCTTCTTCCTTGTGTTTTTGTTTGTACCGTGCGCCATCTGGTATCCATCTCACAATGCAGTCTCTACCTTCAGCATCTTCTATCTTCTATGAGACCATCCATCTGTTATAACTGAATCCACTTTGGACCGTGAATGGAACCAAGTCGAAGAAAGACTTCTTGCTGCTACCTATGTCTCTAAGTCATTTCTATTTATGAGTTTTCTCATTTTATTTTACGAAATGATTTACTTCCCATCTCAAGTAGATAACTGAGTTATGAATATGCTTGGTAACAACTTTGTTATGCAACAAATTTGTGCATCATGCCAGTGCTATGCCAATGATTATCGGCCATTCCAGGGACCAGGCAATCCATAGCATTACATATCCTGATGATGTAGTTCGTAAATGTTGGCATGGACATCAGGGATCAAAAACTGGTTAATGAACTGTATAGACGTACATAAAAGAGACGAGAGTTTTCCGAGTTCTATGTAAAAAATTTCTCACTACATTTAGCTCTCTGTATACCATCAGCAACTGTATATGATGGTAAAATCGTACGGGTGTCAAGTAGCATACTGACAATATTTTATAACCATACCTTTCAAAGGAAGTATGCCTTTCTTTTTGGAGACTACGAAATACAAAACATACATGTAGGAGTAATTGAATAAGCTACACCCACTAGATGTTGCTTGGAAGCTTCAATTGATGCTACTGCTTCCATAAAATTATAGCGTAGTCCACCATAGATAATACAAGAGAGCTATCATCTAATCAATTGATTCAAGGAGTGGAGCTTTGCAGTTGAGATTATGAATTGACGTTAAGGTTATCAAGCTGCCAGGGAAGGGACTGCAACTGGACCTGCCCTCTGATAGGGGTAGGAATAAAAAATCAGAACGATTGAACGACTTGGGAAGACTGCTATGTGTACGAGTAGCTGTGATGATGAAGCCCTTTGACTGAATGACGCTTCCTACGAGAAAGTTGGATGTATGTGCCCCCGGAGAGGAAAACAGAACCAGTGCTATATATTTCCACTCCAAAGCAAATCAACAAAAGCCGGAAACTTTTGAGTAATATGCATTATGCCAGTAAAAGTTTCTAGTTATGTACAAGCATAGAGTAAAGTTACTTGATATAAACTTACATCCACGGAATCAAATCGCTCAATGCCAGCTAGTTGTGTTCAAAATACATAAATTGGTAATCTATTCTCCACATAAGCCATCACCCCTTCTTTTGCTTGTAATAATAGTAACCCCAACCCAAGACATATATAACTGAAATCAACAAACAATTCATGTGGCAATTGGTGTGTTAACCTGCTACATTTGTCAAAAGATAAAAAAGGAGAAAAAAAAAAACAGAGAAGAAAGATGAGCATCTAAAGTATCAAGTGTACGAACTCATTGTGAATGATGCGGAGAGCATAGAGACTTAGAAGATATGTTGCCAGACATTAGAAGCAAGATATATAATGTCCAAATGGGATGGAAAAGCACTTGGAAAAAGGGATGGTTCCTAATGGAGGCATAGGATTTATCTTACCTTGGAATGGAATGGATACAGCAGCAAATGATATCATCACTGCCAACTGCTTTTTCATCTTCCGAGACTTCCACGAGAAGGTATGTGTCGTAGTAGCGAATGCAAAAGTGAACACTGTCAACCTGAAGTAAGTAGTCATCCCTCTAAATTTGTACCCGACCAAATGCAGTCACTGTATGGAACTCGAAGTTACATCAAGAAATCAATGAGCACGTTTGAATTTTTTATTTCAAAGATCATGAAACTGCATGTGTCAGTTTATTTAATTCCTCACGTGCAAGTTTCTGGGTTGTCTTCATCCACATATACCTTGCTCTGCCATTCTTGCAGATTGGATAACTACATGATAATTAGAAACGATTTTCTTATGAAAACAAAGAGGTCATTTACATGTCATGCCAAACTGTAAGTTTTGCTGAGTAAATGTAGAATTTGCAGGGCTTAGTCTCAATTCATAAATCAGACATCAACAAAAGATTTTTATCCTTTTCTGTTAATAACGTTGTCTTATTCTGCGCCCAGAAAAATCAATTAAGAAATTTCCACAACAGAGACGGATATTTGCTTCTTTAGCATTATTTTGCCAGCAAGTTTATGATGTCCGTTCCATATGCAACGAGAACAATGTGAAATCAGGGGGAAAAGAAGAAGAAGAAGAAGAAGCTCGAAATCATAGGCAGGATTGAAAGTAGAAGAATATTAATTAGCCGAATTGCACTTTATTTACCATTAAATACTTGGAGATTATACATCAAACACTTATATGCGCATATGATATAAACAAGGACGCCAACATTTTCAGGTATTAACATAAGAAGAGACACAATTCTTGATTGAAAATGGATGCTAACCAAGATAAATAGGCATCACATTCAACCGGAGATTTCAATAGCCTTGGCATCAGGCTTCTTGATTTCCTCCTTAGGCACATTGACAGTAAGAACCCCATTTTCCATAGAAGCCTTGACTTGATCCATCTTGGCAGTCTCAGGCAGCCTAAACCTTCTCAAGAATTTGCCACTGCTACGTTCAACACGATGCCAAGTATCATTCTTGTCTTCCTTCTCCACATTCCTCTCTCCGCTAATCTGAAGCATCCTGCCATCTTCAATCTCGACCTTCACTTCCTCTTTCTTAAGCCCAGGAAGATCGGCCTTGAAGACATGGGCTTCTGGGGTCTCTTTCCAATCAATGCGAGCGTTGGCAAAGGCTGAATTCTCACGAGGGATGAGGGAAGATGGAGGGAAAGGGAAGTCCTTGAATGGATCCCAAGTCTCGAAAGAAGAGAATGGGTCGACGACGCTACCTCGTCGGTTGTTGAAGAAGCTTGGAATCATGGCCATTATCGATATTATCTTCGCTTTGCTTTACCTTACTGTCTAAAGGGTGGATTGCTGAGAATATCGTCACGAGTTGGCGATTGGATAACAAGGGTGGGAATTTATAAGAAGCAGAAAAGGAGGAGTCTGAGTTTCTGGCATGCTCTTGAATAATGGAGGGTGTTCATGGAAGGTTCTGGACATGCTTAGTTTTAAAATGGGAATCCCCTCAATTGGGCTGGATTGGAGCTTTGAAGCCCTAAACGACTTACAAGATAATAAGGCCCGTGAATCCCATACCAACTTGTGGAGTGTTTTGTGCTTGGAAAAAATATATACGTCTCTATGGATATAATTACTTGTCAACCAATTTTTATTTTATTTTTTTTCCACAAAATGTGAACCAAATTAGCAACCGTCTCTCTCTCACCCTCAATTTCTTTTCTACACTGAACATCATGTCTTGCTTATTTAAAGCATATATGTTTCTTTTTCATAATTGATTCCTATATTTGTTAGGGTTTTTTTTTAATATATATATATATAGCTAAAACTTTGTTCTGATGAATGTCCCGCACAAATCAAACTGTTAAAGGAACAAATATGCTAAATCATAAGAAAAACTCCAAGAAGATTGTGACAAATTTGATCGTAATGTAGGAACTAATAATGGATCTCACTAATCTAATGATTCGTGTGTATTTTTAGAATTGTTTTTTATGTTTACTTTTTTTTTAATCTGGAAATAATTCGAATAAAAAGCATTATTGTGAGGAATGAATAAATAAAAAATACAATAAAATGTAAATCTTAAACTGCTGTACGTAGATGAATGGTAGGGGAAAATCAGAGAAAATGCTAATTTCTAGAGAGAGGAAGAAAAAAAAAGTGTTCAGGGTAGCATGCACGAAGAAAGAAGATTTGGCGTTATATATAGATTTAATTTAATTTTTTTCCTTTTTGTCTCTTATAAAGAAAAGGTTTGTACCTAATTTAAAGAGTCGGGTCAATATTGGCTCGTACTTCAAGTATGAGAACGTGTAGGAAGAGCGTCATAAAATCAGTGATGATGGAAGATGGGGAAATTAAGTTTCGTAATATATAGATTATGAGGAAATCTATTCCTGGTTGATTCTTTAGCAATATTAAAGTTCTAAAATTAATTCTTAATTGGTAGTATAAAAGTTAATGTGGCTGATCGAAGAAAAAGATTGGAGCATATATATATATATATATATATATATATATATAAACCATGAGAGACATCAACACACCATCTAATGAATAAGGACTTTCGTATGCGTAGAGTCCCATGCAACTCTCTCCTACAATCACACACCCTAATTTTAAACGTGTGAGAAGACTGAAGATTATAGACTTTACAACTTAGCTCATAGACGTGAACTATTCTTAGCACCCCTTTTCGAAGAAAAAATAAAAACCCTAATTCCGTACTCAGGAACAGACATCGAGTAGTACAACTGATATAGTCTGGTAATAAAGGACCACAATACCTCTGACAAAAAGGATATTATATGATACTCGAGACTCGGACACAAGCAACTGGAGATATAAAACGAGCACAAGTATAAGAAAATAAGAGATAATAATTCTCAAGTAAGAGAGATTGATTTGCCGGTCGGTCGGAAGAGCTAATCGGACACTATCTCGAATGATCTGACCTTACTCTTTTGGTATAGATCCAATCCAAGACACGATGCAATGAACCAGATCCAAGCTCAGCACATTACGATCGAGGTGTAGCAGCAGCTTAAATAATTTTTCATCTCTCAGTGTACGTATCCCAGAAAGGAAAAAATAACTTTTCTACTTGGATGACGTCATGGGTGATTCTACATTTCTACTCGACTAAGATAACGGTCAACGCTCGCTGACGATGGGAACGTAGGATTCTTAGACGCAAACAATCTTCCCCAACGATGATGCCATCACCGTGCTACATCATCACAGTATCAAGTGGAGTTAGTACCCAGGGTCGCATTGCATACATACATTTCTCTTTTCGAAACAATATATTTTGCCTTGTGAGTCACCATTATGGATGTGACAGTCACTGCAAATTAATCTGGTGGATTTTCAAGTGAGCAGAGATTGTTGTAGTGGAGTATACGAGGTCAACTAGGAAGAAGAACTTAACAAGGTTGCTAAACGCTTGGATAATGCACTCACTAATCTCAGCAATAGTGGGCTTTGATGTCTACGGTTAGGGTTTGTCAGATGTGATGGCAATAACGTATTCCTTATGTAAAATGGTGGTGGTGGTGAAGTCAATAACGGCAAGGTAATGTCTAGGGCAAAATGGACCATGAATGGCGGAGTTGGCGCCGACCCATGATAATGGATGGTGGTGAGGAGCTTGATGGTCATTAAAACTTGCCATAACCACGAGATGCCTGGCCCCAACATCCGGTAAGAATTTAACACTTTAATGCCTTTCACAGTGACAATTCCTCAATCATTAAGCAGATTGACGCCACTTGAATGGAGGAGGATTTGTAAAGACAACTTTCTCATTTAGGGATAAACAAAGAACACTTTTCACATTGCCAGCACCAATCTACAGAAGACTTGATTGAAAAGGAAGATGTTAAAAAAATCAAACATTAAGATACAATTGAGAACTATTTGAAAGATGACAGTTTTCTTTTTGACAAACCCTTTCATATATAAATATATATATAAAGATATTGAAAGAATTCTACATTTACAGGGGGGCTATATGTGTATATATATAAATAATATATATTTATAGCAACTGTGAGTTATCCACACTGTAGGATGAATATGAGGCAGCAAGGAGAGCTCCGCCAATGCCTGATCCATCTTCTGTAACCTTAAGAATAACATGTTGGGCCATGTCTTCTCCCAGTATTTCATTCAGGGCTTCATGCAAGTACTCTCTGAATATTGTATACCTAGTATATAAACCCCCCTCAATCGCCACAACTGTTCTTCTCATTTTTACATCACTTTTACTTCTTCCACCAGTGATGCCTCCACTCCCATCCCGTCCAATCTTCTTCAAGATTCCCACAATGCCAGCAGCTGCCAATCGAGCAGCCCTATGGGTCACAACATCACATACTCTTACAACAAGTTTTCGGACCTTCAAAGAGACCTCTGGAATCTGATATTGACAGAAGCCCGGGGGACAAAAAACAATGTAGTCAATCCATAGCAGAATTAAATAAACACAAATAGCAAAAATGTGTGATCCACCTACCTCCAGAGTTTCTCTCAAGATCTTAGCTACTTCTCTCAGTTCAGGAGAGTCGTCCTCGTGCATTGCAGCCACAGAAGGTGTTCTGATTAACAAGTAATTGAGGAAAATGAGTAAGAATTAAAAGCTTCGAAGGACATTCAGCATGGAATATCAAGAGAGATGACACATTTATACAACAATAAAATCATTTTTTCAACTAAAGAAACTCGTAGTCCACACAAGATTTCTGTACACAAGTAACATACTGCAAAATGAAGGGGATTGACAATCTGGAGGAAACAGGTCCAAATATATCCATTTCTTGCGACATTCTGAGAATAACTCTCCGAACAATGTCACCGAGATACATTCCTGATATCATTTTCTCAAAACCCTGCAACAAATTCCAAAAAATAAAAATAAAAATTGAGCAGGTCCTTTATGGTAAATCAATAACAAAAACATAGGCGCCTGCTCCTTACCTGATCATTTGGGTTAGGGCTTTCCAAATCCAAATCAATATCATAAGAAGTTCTTGGCAAATGAGATGACCAGAAATTTCCCCATTCCATGTTAACAACCTAATTAAACAAGAGAACAGCATAAGTGACTGCACGAATATAATAATGGATCGTTTTTCAAGTAAATCACAGTTAAATGCTGAAAATGAGACAAAATAACAGTACCATGCATCCAGAAGTTGTAAGAAGACCTTGACACTTTATGATGGCATCTGCCCGCTCTAAATAACAGGCATTAGTACCCGTTCCAATTATCACAGCAGCAACAGTGTCAGCATCATGATAACGCCCAAGTGCTAAGGTTCCTGCAGTATCATTTACCTGTTGAAAACAAAGTGCACCTCATTTTTCCTTCATTGATAAATTAAAAAATCATAGAGAGAACCACACTTTTGGGGTGGGGGGATGGGGAGTGGTGTTAAAACAGAAAGGCTGTCCAAAGTAACCAGCCTCCATGACAAGAGTTAAAGAAATGAAGACTAAAAAAAGACATCCAGAAAAATAAAAACTATAAAGAAAAGGAAACTCTGAAATCAACTAAAGGATCATCCACAAGCTCAAGCATATTGGTATCTGTGCATTTATACATACATGACTTGGTAATTTTTAAGTTCTAGATCAAGCAATTACAAATGTAAGATGAATTTTATTTTGCATAAGGTAGAATATCAACTACAACCTATTCCTGGTATGAGTAAAACTCCACCAGTTCCTGTAAAGCAGATGTCTTTCTTATGATGAAGTAAAAAGATTTCAATCAAAGAAACTCCATGCAAGTGAATTAAACAGGTAGGGAAATTTCACAGACGATCTGCAATAATGGTACAGATCATTTTTGCTCTGACCATAAATGAAATTATGGTTAACATTGCAATGCTGGTCCAGCCATTCAATTCAGAAAATACACAACCTAAAGAAAAAAATTAACTGACTCCAAATAGTATACATGTTTGACTGCATAACAATTCCTAGACAAAAAACTCAAGCATACTTCTGACTGATAACAATAATGACAATTGAAATACGTCCCAGAAGCATCTGTTTTTTTTTATTTATCCTAATACTTTCAAATAGCAATAATTCCATGATTGAATTCTTACATTAGTTAAGGAAATTAAATAGCAATGTTGCTTCCATGAGACAAGAAATTGCTTACCAATACCACAGCACGCATGTCTAAACCACTTCTGACCAATGCTGCTTCTAAAAGTTCCACCACCTCTTTTCCAACCTGCAATGGTTTGTGCAATTAATCAGTCAGTAAGAAAAAGAAACAGGACTTCACTTTTAACTGTCACTTGAATAAAAAGCATAAAAACTTCCACAGTGGCTAATAGAGGCATTTTCACTTATATTTTAACATATTTATGGTAAGTGATTTCATTATTTATATTTTAGAATTTTCCTCATCCTAAAATTATATGCAACGAAAAAACACAGCTAGGATTTTAATATTCTTAGCTTGCTGCTCCTTAAGAACAACACAAAACATGTATAGACATATTGAGAAAAACGGAGATATATTTGCCTCCCGGCAGGAGGAAATGCAACAAGCAATTATGCAGTCAACATTTACAAAGTTGCCTTCGTAGACATCATCTAGCTTACCATGTCTTCAATGGCAAATCCTTTTGTCCATTTGATAAGGATCCCTGAACGAATAGATAATTGTTTCACTGGAAAAGAAAATGTAAACCCAAGCTCCCTTGTTCTAACTGGAGAAGGCTCAGACCCACTTTCTTCTTTTTCGACAAATTGCTTTAAGGTTGAAGCAATAAAATCAAAGAGATCCTGTAGCCAAAAAAAATGCAGATTAATTGCCATAATTCCCAGTAGATGATCTCTTTTTTTTTCTTCTTTTTTTTTTTTTAACAAAAGCATGCCCTAAGATAGTAAAATATTTGCATTTCAAACTCAGTCACCTCACTTGTGCTTGTCATCAAGTGCTGGGGAATGGGTTGTCGCTCCACATCTTGAGACAAGATTGAAGATCTTTTACCTCCTAGCTGAACTCGCAAGACCCTAAAATTAGTACCCCCAAGATCTAGAGCATAATAAGTTCCTATCTCACTCCTGACAACAACATCAAAAATCAATTTACCAATGCAACCTAAGCAAACGTTACAAATATAGACCGCATAATTGAAAATAGATACAATTCCAATAATTGATCATAATAAATAATAATAATATAGAAAAATAAAAATAAAAAAAGCAATTTAAAAACAGAAACACAGAGTCGCTGCTTATTGGTGTAATTTCCCCAAGCAAGGCATTAATTATACCTTTATGTTACGAATAAAATACATCCCAATGTGAAATTAATTGGATATCCATATCTACCTCATTCATCAACAAGGTTATCACAACTGGGCGAAAACTTTCTTTTTTCTTCTTCACTTCAGAAACTTAAAATTGATTTACATGGTATGCATTGGCACAGAATCAAAACCAACTGGAGCATAAAGAATGAGTCTCGAATGAATTATACAGGATAACAGTACTAGCAATGCTTACATCTGGTGTAACTTGATCCTAACTCTTCCAGCTACTATAAGATTCAAAGACCAGAACCGGAAACAGGCTAAACACTATTAACAACTGTAAACACACCCTATGCATTCCAATATCTAATTTCTGCCATTGCAAGTTTCAACAGTCAGAACTCAAAAAGAAAAATGGGGTACAACTGACACTATGAACTCCTCATGAAAGGCATGAAATATGTAACTACTATGTTTCTAAATAAATCCGCACTTCAACAGAAAAACTACAGTTATGTATTTGCTTCAAAGAACTATTAAAACCATTGTTAAAGCAAGTTAGATATGAAAATTATGTTCATTAAATCAATGCAGATTCTGTCATTGATTCTTTGAGCAACCAACCCCATCCACTTGGTAAACAAGACAAAATTAGAACCAACAAATTAAAATTTAGGAACCTAAACACATAGTATTTATCCAACAGTTATCTAACATTTTAAATCAGAATAGAAGGGAATAGAAAGAGAACATTTAGATTCTATAAACTTATGTGTAAAGTTTTGTTTGAGAAAAAAACAATATTCCCAAATCAAGTAGTGAAAAGATCGATCCATTACAATAAAGATATGTCAAAACAACAGATAGCAGAACATGAATATATAATTCAAAAGTGCACAAGTTTACAAATAAACCCAATTCCAAAACTACTGTACCAGAATCATCTAACCAAGTGAACCCACCAAACACTTAAAAAACAAACTTATACAACACAAAGGAGAAAACAGCAAATAAACCAAACGTCACATCAAAACAAAAAATAAAACTGGAATAACAAAACACTTTAACAGTGACGAATTTGGCAGAAAGCGTGAAGAAACAAGAAACAGAAACAACACAAGGAAAGAGTGTCCAAGTTGCAAGAAAACAAGGGGAGAAAAAAGTTCAAAAAGCGCTCCAAAATAGCAATGGGAAACAAATGGCCAAACTGTATCAAATTTCAATTAATAATAAAAACAGCTAAGAGTACAAACAACAAGAACACCTCAGAAAAGGATCACGAGATCGTAACAAAAAATACCAAAATACCAAACATGCAAAAATGAGATCAAAAACCAATCACAAACTATCAAATTCAAGATTACAGGAATACAAATATCTCCAAAAGACACTAAAGAGACAAGTACCATTCAATCAATCATCCACCCTTTATTCCTAAACCGACCAGCAATCAACCAATCAATCAAGGATCAAGCAAAACACACAAACACGAGCAGACACACTAAAAGTGGAACCACAGAGTATCTCTCACAAGTCAATCCAGTAACAAAAACAACAAGTGAGAGATGGATTAGATTATGGATTATTACCCAGTAGGCAAATGGTCAACAAAGGTGAGTAACATTTTAAGCTTAGAGCCACCTTCGGAAGCCAAACCAGCATGCATCTCCACAGCCATAGCATCCACTACTTGCCTTAACCTCCCAACTGGCGTCTCACATGCTTCTTCTAACTCTTTCAACACTCCTACCACTCTCGTCCACTTCCTCCTACTCCGTACCCTCCTCCCCACCACCACTCCTGCCACCGCACACGCTACCACCGCCACCCCAACCGCCACTCCTACCGCCAGCTTCCCCATCACCCACCTTTTCTCCAACTATACCACTTACCTACTTATCACTATACGCTCACCAATCCAAGAAAGCAGTAAGCCGACGCCGTTTCATTCTGAAATATTGTAACTTTGCTATGCAAATGACTATCTGAATAAAACCCAGATAGGAAAAGTTAAATACTTGATGAGGATTCAGCGGCGGGAAACAATCGCCGGCGGAAGTGGCTGTCTGTGGATGAACTGTTCGAGGAAAGGCTTAAAAGACTCTTTGTTTTTAATTAAATTTTACAGGAAGTGTTGAGAGGAGTTTTTTTTTTTATAGAGAGAGGAGAAAGAGAGAAGATGAATGGTGTGCGTGTGTGTGTGTGTGTTTTATTTTTATTTTTTTCACTAAAGAAGCGTTGCAAAGCGAACTGAACGGTGCTTATATATGTAATTAAATGACAGATTTGCCCTTGTTAATGTTCAAAATTGACAGATTTATGTAGGGGATCTTTTTGTTGATTTTATTACCGTTTATGAAAAGATTTTTAGGTTAATGAGAATTTTGACTTGGGCCTTTTGCTGCTTTTTCCTGTAGGGTAGGTGTACATAATTGCCCTTGGAGTTGAAAGGTATTACAACTGTTTTGTAGTCTGTATTAAGAAAGAAAAGGCAAAGGGAGACCATTTCATGAGAAAGATGGTCGGTGTTGATTATGTTTGACTCGTTGATTAAGACCTTTTCCAATTTGGTGATATGCAGATAAGACTCTGGGTGGCTGCCGGTCAGATATATATATATATAGATAGCTAGAAAATGCTTGTGTTCTTTTAATTGCAATTGCTTGTGTGAACTAAGTTCGTGTTGGTTTTACGCTATGATTGTGACTTGTAATCTAAAATAACTAAGTTCTCTGTTCGCATCACTAGTGGATAGGGCATGCTGATCTTGTGTTCATCCACAATATAATTAACAATTTGAAACTAGTCGTGGTAGCGATGACAAATGGGGCTATGCCAAATGGCTGTTACAGCTTATTTATATTTTATAGTATGTTATTTATTTTAGGAAGATTTAATTCATTTTTTCTTTTGTTTTTGTTTTTTTTGGCCATGCCATTCAAGAGAGTTAATGATTTAACTGACTACTACTGTCAGAATTCAGCAAATCAAATGTTTTAATTAGAAATAATTTCATTGTCATTTGCCAATGGAATTCGCTATTCGCATATAATTTTGGGAAGAAGAGAGATCGACTGGAACTACAACCTCCTCCTCGATTCGGATGAGGGTAATAGATTAATTAATTAATTAATTGACTCCGTTGTTTGTCTTTAGTTGTAAGAAATGAAAATGAAGTAGGAGGGGGAGTGTGTCAGTATTTTTGGCCTTGGATTACAACGAATACCAAAATTTGTACCTCCTTAGCTCAAATCGCCATCCTGCACTTGCGTCCTAGTTGGGACTGATCCTGGCATTCAATGAACCAAACCAAATAATTAATTATCGCATAACAGGACAACATTCGAGGCATATAACAACAAAATGTTACTACGACGTTTTATTTTATTTTACTTAGTATCTTTGAATTTTAATATTGATTATCATTAGTTTTTGAATTTTAAGAAGCCAGAACAAAAGAATTGGCAATGGCATCAGTGCTAATTAGTAGTCGGTGGTTACCATATTAACTCATACTATCCTATATATATATGTACAGAACGTGTGTGCAGTCCAGGTTGGTACTCAGGTTTGTATTATTTGTCACACCTAATTCCTTCCTTTTCTTTACACGTACTGACATGCATGTGGAAAAAAAGACAGCATCTAGCTACCACATTTTGACCCTCTTCGCTCTTGAAAGCTTAAAGCTTAATTACTTATTTATTACCTTTTGCAAATCTCACTCAACATCCTTGCAAGTTACAGTAATAGGTATTTGCATGCATGATCTGTTCAAGCTGGAAATCACATATTCTTGACAGTAAACATTTTACTCCTCTTCTTTTTCTTTCGGCACCTATATCTCAAAATACATGGCTATTAATTACTCGAATGTTATATATATAGCCTCATTTGATTTTTTACGTATATTAAAAGAGTATAGTAAGTTATATGTTATGTCATATGGTTTGAATTTACCTTTCAATGTTATTTTTATTTTGTTTTAAAATGAATTTTTTATCAAATTGATAGAATTAGCCCAAGATGAAAGGTTTATTTACTAGTAACAAATTGATATAGATTCTAATTTTAATGTATGTATCATTTTTTATTATTATTGTTATCTTTACACACTCAAACTAGTAAGTTTACACTTTGTCTTTTTTTGTTTAAACAAAAAAAAAAAAAACAAATTCTAATGTAATGTTCTTTAATTTTTGAGATTAAAATTTTTGTTTTTCCTAACTAAATTAACAATGATAAAAATGCAATGATTGACTTAGAATTGCTTGCAGTGGAATAGTATTTAACATGACTTATACCAAAAAAAAAAAAAAATGACAACTTTGATGTAAATAAGGTAATTTATTTTTTCTTATTCATTAAAAATAAAATCCAAAAAAAATTAAAAAGAGTGGTAATCAAGAATATAACGAGAAAAAAACAATAAATTAATTGAAACATATAAAAAAGAAAAGACGGACACTATCTTTTAGTACACTAAACATACATTTTATTGTACAACGTTAACTCGTATCTCCATTTAACACATAAGAATTCTAAATTTACTTTTTTGTATAAAATTGATATAAAATCTCAATCTGAAAATCTAGGTTTAATATATAGTTAGTGAATTCTGCTTTACATTAAAAAAGAGAAAACTAGTTTATCACCCATAAGTTTTTGGTGACAGTTATTGAGTCGAGGGGCATTTTAGTAATCTTAAAGACAAATCCAATGGCATGTTCTTAGTCACCAGACCGACTTGCTTCATCTCGGTGAAGGAACCTCCAAAATCAAACAGAAAGGACTCCTTTGCCATAAATGAAGAGAGAAGGGCACAATGGGAAACAAAAGGAGAGAAAGAGAGGATTTTGCCCTTGTTTTTTATTCTGTTGCCTATAAATATATAGTAAGTGGTGCTGGGATCGCCATATTTTAGACACGGGGATTCTTAAAGCGAAGAAAATTTGAAAAGAGATCAAACGGCGACGGTAGCTGCGTATCCTTCGTACTTGCCAGCTGTGTCCCGCTAACTCCAGCTGTGCTCACAACACATATAAAGCCACCATCCTCTGTGTGCGTGTGGCCTCACAGATTTTATTTCAATGATAATAAATTAATTTTAGAAAACTTTTTCATTGTCTTGGTCGCAGGAGCCTGTGTTATAAATTATTATTTACAGTACAGTTAAAAAAACCCAAAACAGAACCTCAGCACTCTTATTCACGGAAGAAAGCAACCAACTCATGTTTCAAGTTGCAAGTTGAACGATCAACTTGTCTTGTTTTGCTCAAAATTTATGCTTAAATTATAAAAGCACATTATTTACATTGATTGCATTGCCTTTTCTTTTTTCCCTTTACTTTATATTTAAAGCTTCCAAGAGGAGGGATTTGAACAGAACAATATTGTAATAGTATGATGTTGGGAAGAAGGTTAATTAAGATTAAATACTTAACCGTAGCACTTCGATTCACGTGTTTCTTGAATTTGAATTCTTGAACAGAATATGAGATGCAAACCTGTCTATCATTACTGAAATTATTTAAAGATTGCTAATTTTTTGGAATTTAATAAATGAATTCTAAAAAGGATAGTACAAATTTGATTTTTTTATGAATGCAACAATTCAAAGAAATTGCTTCTCTTTTTTATTTATATTTGTCTTAAAATATTTGTTTGGTCAAAAATTTAAATAATGTATTTTTTAAAAAATAATTTTAATTGATAAAAAATAATTATTTCTTTTTCTATTTGTCACTAATAAAAAAATCAATATTTTTTATATTTTTTATTATGTATACAAATATTTTTAACATAAAAATTTTAAATAAATTTTTTTGTTAAATGAAAATAAAGGGAAATGCAAGTACACAAATTTCTTTTTCTTCTTTTAAATCCAAAGACAGGAACGATTAATTTGTTCATCGTTCTCAATTAGATCATGATATTAGCGTTGGATCCATTAATACGTTGTACTAATCCAATATCTTCTAGTTATTTCTTGTGAAATTGTACAACGCTTAGTACACTTATAATTTATAAATGATTGCTTAAATAACTTTTGCAATGGTATATTGAATGCTGAGGTTTTTTTTTTTTTTTTTTTTAACAATGCCTTGAGCTACAATGATTAGCCATTAAAAAAATAAAATTGTTACGATGGTGTAAAAGTTCTATGTACTAAGTTAGGGAGTGCATATTGGACAGAACAGTACAAGAAAATATTACATGTGTTTTGTTAATTTATGACACATGTAACAATAATCTATAGTCTCTGTTCAGATTTTTATTCCACTTCTTAACATTGAATATTTTCTTCTTACAACTTTACAAAAACTTTATTTAACAGTTAAGCGATTGTCGTTTCTTCCAGAAAGAAACTACAGAAAATTCCAATCCGAAAAAATCATAGCGTAGCGTGATGAAAATCGTTTACAAAATTTCATGAAAAATTCCATTCTTGAAAAGAATACGAAAATTTCCGTAAAAGCCATGGCCTTATCAAGGGGTTGTTGTTTTGTGGAAACTAGAAAGGCTCTCTGCGAATGATGAAGCCTGTAGGTCTCCTGGCTAGCTGAAACGCAGCCGTTAGCCGCGAGGGCTAAAATAGAATTTCTCGTGACTCGTGAGATTTTAGAAGTAAAAGAAAAGAAAATCTTTTTTTTTCGCAGAGAGATGCGTGAAGACTGTCGTCAGCGCTCTTTTGACCGTACATCTTAAAAGTCAGTCCAATGAATGATCCTGACCGTATAATTACCATGAAGAAGTTGACTTGGCAAATAGCTGGCATTTCCATTTGATTTTGAGCACGTGAGATACGAAACTGTAACAAATGTCAGCTCTGCGAAGTGCATGGGGCCCACAATCAACCTTACGTCAGATTATTAATTACTATTTTTTTTAAAAAAAGGAATCAATCACTGCCGTGCTACTTTTATTAGCGTGGTAAATGACAAATTGTTTCGGTGCGATATTCATAACCTTTTTATCATTCTATGATCTAAACAAATTAATCCTCGCACTTGTAGTTTATTTCAGTTCAGTTAAATGGCCTGTTTGGATAGGGTGGAAAACTCAATTAAACGATCCAACATAATAACTTTTCGAAAAAATAATTTATTTCTATGTGAGTGCTTTAATCCTTTTTTGTCAATTGTAAAGGTGTGTGGCACGATTTCTTTTTTAATAAAACTGACATAAATAATAGATGAAAAATAAATGATCTAAAAGTTAAAAAAATATAAATATACAGAAGCTGTTATAGTCTCTACATTATTATTTCGTTGAATTTTTTTTTTCGTGCTATATAGCATAACTCTTTTGTTAATGTTTAGAAACATATCTTGCTACCTAGGAGTATAAAAAAATACCGTTGATTACAAAAAATAACTGAGGTTATATAGCGATCTCTTCTTTTATCGAGCAATGAGTACATATTTTGGTTGACATTTTAATTCTCTCATCAACCATATAATTAAATCAATAAAAGACTGGAAATGGTAAAAAAAAATAGTTTTTTTTTCTATCTTCAATTTTTTTCCATTTTCAATTTTCATTCCCTATAGAAAATATGAGAATGAGTTCATTTTGTGTTTTTTTTTTGCAAAAAATATCTATATATATACCTGTTTGATTTTTTTAATATTATTTTCTCATAATTTTGGATAAAAAAATTTAATCACACTAATCAATTTAATAAAATTAATTTTCGTGTGATTTTATTACATAAGATAAATAGTTGATATCGTTTATACAATTTTTATTTTTTTTAGTTAAATCAATATCTGTTATTAATACCAATCAAAAGATGAAAATATTATTTTCTTATATATATGATTTTTTATTATTATTATTACTGGCGAATGAAAAATTTGGTGCATGAATATGGTAGCTAGAAATCAATATATTATGTTACCTAAATATTATGTAGGTTAAAAAACCTAAATATTTTATGGAAATGTGTGTTTTTGTAGAAAACCCACATACATTGTTTTTTAATTTTTCAAATGAAAAAAATATTTGATTTGACATAATTAAAAAGTAGAGATATTTTCTGAATTCGAAAGCATCCATTATGTTTTCTCAAAGGCCCTTCTCTTGTTTCCTCGTCATTTGTTCTACTTCTGGACAACTCTATATTCTTTCCACATAGGCACTTCTCTTATTTCCTTGTCGTTTGTTATCTACTTCTGGACAATTCTATATAACTTGCATACCATCGACTATATATTTTAAAAAGTGGTATCATTTTCTCGAAAAGTAACAATTGCGTGTTCATGCATAACAATATTTGTAATTAGCTTAACCAAGCAATTTTGAACATTTTTTCCTTCATATAATGGGTTTTGGATATTAAAGAAACCATTTTATAGTATGGCATGGATAGAATGTTATATTTCACTTTGATGAAAATTCTTATTTATTAAACTCAAGTTCTTTTCGTTTTTTCTCTCTCTTTTTATTAAAAATTTAAACCATTATGGTAATTATAATTTAAATAAAACAAACATAATTTCTTGTTTCACAATACAACAGAGCACAATTAAGCATGATGTGAGACATGAATAGATATTTGCAACACCACACAATAAAATTCTAGAAAGATGATTAAAAAAAAAACCAACACGATAAAGGCTAACAGAATGGCACAACATAAAAAAATCAATTAACCAATCATACATCTTCAAAAGAGGATGGTATCTATTAAGAACAAAAATCGCAAATTAAAGTTCTATTGGTGTTTGAAATTGGAGTAAATTATAAATTATTTTCTCTAAATTTTTTTAAAAAATTAAATAATTCTTTTTAGTTTTAATAACTAATTAATTAATTTTTATATTTTTAAATCTATTTGTATCTTAATCCTTTTCGTTTTTTTAATAAATAAAAAAAAAACGTAGAAAAATTGATCAACTCTGATTAAGAAAAAATATTCTTGATCAGTAGCCCTAAAAAAAAAAATGGATTCATGAGTTTTATGCTGTAATCTAAAATTTTAGTTTCCTATCATTTTACAATCAGTTTCCAAACTTCATAGAGCATTTTACAAGCACGGTAATCGTTAATAGCTACTATATATGTCGAGCCCATAATGCACGTCTCTATGCTTTAAATTACTTAGTAAATTTTTATCATCTTTTATTAATCTATGTTATTTATTCACAATCAATAGTTTTGTATTAATTATTTTTTATAAATTCTAAATCTGGATAGATTATTTAATTTGCATCTACTTTTAGGTATTTGAGTTGTATATACTTTGTGATAACTAATACAGAGCACCAATCCGTGATCGTATCCTCGCGTGGCTACTGCAACCAAGATTTAAAATCAGGAAAACATGACCACTAGTCCAAAAAAGCCACAACCTAATGGCAGGTAATACCTTATATTTTTAATATCTGTCATCATCCTCTGGATCATCCACCTTTCTTAATCATGAGCGACTTGTTTGACCAAATAGAACTTGGCATTATTGCTGGAAACCAAATTCGAATCTGCATAATCCAAGTATAAAGCCATCCTACCATTCAAATGTGTGCAATGGCATGTCCATTCTTTGTCATTACTTTTGTAGCGTGCTTATGGGCCGGACATATATCTTTTAGGATGACACGCTTTTTGAACACCTTTGCCGTTTCTTTATCAAAGCTAGTAGATCATTCATAAATACTCTATCCGGGAACGCTCGAGCAGGCAAGAAGATGGTATTTTAGTAGTAGTGGTATATTTGTTTCCATAGTACTGTTGTAGGGTTGCATCACTGCTCTATTTCACAATCCACATGTTTGTTTTTGTTAATCATTGAGGTTTTTTTTTTTTTTTTTTGTGAGGATTATAAAAAGAAGCATCGCATCAAGAAAAAGAAAACACCTTTGTGTGTCAAGTGGGCTTATAAAAGCATGCCACGTCTTTATGTGTCTCCTCAAGCTGCAATATAGCTACGTGCAAAACCAACAAAAATGACAATGGGAAAAGAGGCTTAATTATTTATTAAAAAATAATCAAATTAAAAAAAAAAAAAAAGATTGGGGTTATTTAAGGACGTGCATATAAAAATGATTAATCACTATCTTTATTAATTAGGCGGCCTGCTTCACACCGACAATGGTTCCGCGCTGTTGACTAACCAAGCTTATTGTTAGTCTTATGCCGCCCCTAAACCCTAAGGTGCTGTTTGGTGAAATAAAATAATAACATAAAAATCCTACCCTGGAAACCATCATTTCACTAATAGGTGGAATGGACGAAGGCTGCTGCATTATTAAATAAACTGTGGCTGTAACGACTACTGCAAAATTAATTATCATAATCATGACTAGCAATAGGATGATAGTCAAGTTTGATGATAATAATACAATACACTAACATCACGTAGGGCCATGTAAAAGAAAAGTCATAAAACTGTTGGGTCATATCTAGAGATTTGGGTGCATTTGCCGTTCCTTGTGTTTCAGTTATTTGTCCAATAGCCAATGAAAATACCACATTTTCCATTGGGTGGATGTGGGGTTTACAGTGGTGCTTTTGTCTTTTAATAATGAGTAAGTGGCAAATATTGCTGATGATAATCCTATGTGACATATGCTATTATATATTTGAATCACTAATAAATTAATTAACAGCACAGCACAGCACAGCAGGCTAATCCAAGAACATCAAAAAACCTTTCCCAATCATTATTTTATTATTATATTATTTAGTATGAGCTTTCATCTTTAATCACTTTTTAAATTAATTAGTTAATTAACTTTAAATATGTTAGAAGAACGTTTAATCTACAAAATTCGAATTCGCGGAGAATTCCCACAACTGGACGTAGTTAATGATTTGAAGCTGCAGGTTGTCCACGCATTGAAGTAGGATATGCTTGTCGTTTTATCTTTTGTAAAGAATTGAAACCTACTGCTCAATGAATACATTTTGAAGAGATTTCTCATCAATGAATTGCCTTACTGGCGATAGAAAATAACATAACATGCATATTACCCTGTTTGACAAGATCTAACCTCCCTGATTTTCTCAAGGTATCACCCATATTATACTCCATCGCTTTCAAATTAATTGATATTGGTGAAAGTGGGAGAAAAAAAAATCATTTTCCTCTTGCTTGGTTAAAATAATTGGACAACAACCAAACCATAAAAAAGGATTTAATAACAACTTTTATCCTTATTTAATTTTATTACGATTTGATAATTTTATATTTTTAATATCAAATTACATAATTTGAATTTCAAACTATTGATTTTTAGATAGAATTGATCAAAATTTTTAGATTGTTGTTATATATAACAACTAATTAGGTTAATCGTTATTTAAAATGTCAAAACGACATCATTTTGATATTCGGTGTTAATTATGATTTTTTTAATCAAAACATTTTTTAAAAATATTTTAACCCCCTAAACTTGAACTTTTTTTAAAAAAAAATTTTCTTATAAAATATTTATAATATTTTATAAATTATATATAAAAAATATTTTTAAACCCATAATTTTGAACTTTTTTAAAACTTTTTTTTATAATTTATAAAATTAAGGAGTCAATCTTTAATTATGCTTATTTTACTTGATAAAATATTATAATTTATATTATAAACATTTAATGCTCATTGGATGTTATAAATATTGTAAAAAAATATAATTAACAATACATAATTTTAGTCCTTCAAAAAACACTTTTAAAATTAAAATGAGTATAATTAAAGGTTGACCTCCCTAATTTTATAAATTATATAAAAAATATTTTATTAAAAAAGTTTAAAATTAAAGGGTTAAAAATATTTATAAATTTTTGTATATATAATTTATTTTATGTTATAATATTTTATGAGAAAAAAATTTTAAAAATTCAAGATTATGGGGTTAAAAATATTTTTAAAATATATAAAAAACATAATTAATAACAGAATGTCAAAACGACGTCATTTTAACATTGCAAGTAATGGTCAACTTAATTGATCATTACATGTAACGACAATTAGGAAATTTGGATCAATTTTGCTCAAAAACTAATAATTTAGAATTCAAATTACATAATTTGGTACTAAGGGTTTGAAATTATCAAATTGTAATAAAATTGAGACAAAATTTGCTATTAAACCCATAAAAAGTAAGCAATTCTAAATCAGTAATAGCTATAAAAACAATAAAGAATCAATACTCCTTTTCTCATGTTTTTCTATCCTGAAAGAATTGTCCCATGTCACTTTTTTTTTTAAAAATATCCTATTTAATTTGTTTATAAATATTAAAAAGTTATCAATTATTACGTTATATCACTTTTTTTTAATTCATAATTTTTCAACATGGTAAAACTATATATATATATATATATATATAAACTGTTGCTTACTAATGGCCAAACATAGTTTGTAAGGAAAGATTTTAAATTAAGGTTTAATACATTACATGCTCTTGTACTTAAAGAAATTATCATCACAACTCATGTACTTCGATATAACCCATAATCAATCTTATATTATCAATAGTTGGTGTAAATTAACCCATATGTTATGTTTTTTTTTGTTAATTTAACTAACTTTTATTAGTTGACCTATGAATGATCAATACAATGTCGACACCTATTATTTTAACGATCAAACGTAATTTTGTTTCAAGTTAAAATCATTTAAAATTGAAAAATAAAATTAAAAAAACCATCAGTTGTAACCATGGTTAGCTATCTCTGGTAGTGACAGTGCCTGCTCAGAGAAAGACTTCACGTCATCGTCTCCACCAAAAATGAAGTGTGAAAGAGAAACGAGTAATTGTAGGAATGGACTTATTATGTTGAGTTTGATATAATGTTGGATGCGAAGTGAGTTTAATTTGGAGGGCAAACGCCCTTTTGGTAATGAATCAACTTGTGGAAGTGAGCTCAATTCCAATTTCTCAAGTGAAGGGAGGAGGCAATGCAGGTTTTCTTGGTAGCGACTTCAGATTAGGACACTTTCTAACTACCAATTGATGAAGAGAGAGAAGAGGTCCCTCGCGTATACAAAGGGGATCTAGACAATCTCGGATTGTAAATATCGAAAAGTAGGGAAAAAGTCTAGCCGGAAGCTCTTGAGTGAACTATATCCATAAATTTCAACTTTAGTGATAGAAAAGAAAACACCACTAGCTCCTTAATGCCATTTAGTACGGAACCTTTTAGAACCCAAAGACACCCCTTCCCAGAAGAACATGATTGATGTGTGCATAAACGTTTATTTAAATTAAATCTGATGAGCTTGGGAGCCATTGGAAACGAACCCGTAAGTTTTGGACATTCTATACATTTGAAGACCTTCCAGAAGAGGAAAAACACCAGCTAGATCTGTATTCCATTTTTTCCATTGCGGTCAAAGGATTATTTCCTTAGAACTCCAAACCAACAACCACAACTTCATCAAATCCTTCAATATAGAGCTCTTCAAAATATGGCAGCTAACCAAGAGTGGTAAGGAGGTGCAATTTTCACATCCAAATAAGAACTTACCACAACATAACTAAAATCATTTCATGGTTTTTTTTTTATAATTGTTCAGTTTTGGTCCATTCATTTTTTGTGTAGTTTCAACAAACCAGAGATGGCTAACCATGGTTACAACTCATGGTTTTCTTCTTTTTTTATTTTAACTTAAAACAAAGTTAGAAAAAATAAAATAAAAAATAAAATTATATTTTTATCCTTAAAATAACAAATATCAATATTATATTGATCATTTGTAGGATAACTAACATAAATTAGTTAAACTAACAGAAAAATATAACGGAGGGATTAATTTACACCAACTTTAGTATCGCAAGTCTCTGAACCTTAACACATTTCACAAATATTACAACCTCAATGGTTGTTATGCAGTAGTCAACAATCATCATGATTCACAGTACACTTAAATAGGAATCACATTGACTTAGTATCAACTCTTATCTCTCTCTCTCTCTCCTCTCTCTCTCATTTTCTAGAATGAATGTAAGAAAATTTTCAACAACCTGCAGCTGACTGAAAGTGTGCATTTAATGGCCTGATATCTCTGGAGATATTAATGTCCGAGGGGATTCCAGTTATTTTCATCATTTATTTTCTCCACACTGTCGAGTACTCTCTTAGGTAAAAACACAAAATTAAACAATGGTACGTAGGAGGGTGCAAGTCATTTTCAGGCCATCTGGAGCGTACGTTATGTGGCGACCAAAAAGTAAGTCCAAATAAAAGAGAGCCCCATGCAACTTGAGGTTGATTCTATTCCACTCGTGACTTTAATTCCACGGTGACCACTGCTACATCAATATTTTGCATTTTGCATTAACTTTTCTCAGGCTTTTGCTCCTTTCTTTCGCATCTTTTTCTTTCTTACTCCTTCAAAAACAAATCATCAACGAGATTTAACGCATTTCCACTGTACGAGGATTGCAAATTTTTGGTAAAAAAAAAAAACCAGCTAGGTTTTCTTTTCTTGGGGATCAAATATGACCTCTATTTTATGCATGCTCTTTTTTTGGGTAATGAACTAATGGTTTCAAGTGATCAAAGCAATTGAAGAGAGCAACTTTCACATCTGGGATGCAAATAAAGGGACTTGAAGTATCCACAGGGTGCCTACAAGGCATATTCAGAAATTTGAATCGACTGATTTGCCCCAGCTAGCAAGCCATCAATAAAGTAAAGAGTAAATCTCTCTCCATTATGCTGATGAACTTCGACGTTAGCATGAAATGTCATCACATCCATCAGCTTTTTCTGTCTCACTGATCAACGCTCATCAAATTAAAATATGCAAGAAAACAAACTAAAAATATCCAACTTTACAAGTTTCACATATATATAATTAATTACCATCCAGTGCTGATACCTAATACCTACTATCACAAGCTTTGCTCTTCAACATGGTCACCGCTCACCGAAACCTCTCTGCCTGGTCCAGGTCCGATACAAGAAACAAGGTTTTTTTTTCTTTTTCTTTTTCTTTTTCTTTTTAGGAGAAAGAAACTTGTTTAATTGGACCGATGGGGCTTTCAGCATTTGACATCCCATTATTAATGACTGACTCACTCCCACATACATGTATTCGTGCTTAAAATTTTCCATAAGTCTTTTATATACATATATGTGGTACGATATACAAAGTTCAGGTAGACAAAAAATTCAATGGCTGTTTTGTAATGATTATGCTGTTCGTATTCTTTGAAACATAGTGGTTGTGCTCACATAATTCCAACAATTAATGCTGTCTTCTTCTGGTTACTCTGCTACCTAACATAAATTTATTCTTTTAATTTTCGTAATCAATATCGTAGATGAAAGTATAAGAAAAATTGCTGAAGTTTATGTTTAGAGCATGACACTATAAAGCCTTGCGGATTGTGTCAAATGCAAGAAGATTTCCATATTAATTAACGCGTGCCAAAATATGATAGACATCCACATGCTTGATATCGTACAATTAATACCATGTAAATCGCATCTTAATTTAAGTATTGGAATTTCTAAATATTCTACTCTAAGTAAGCCACAATTAACAAAGAAAAAACACAACTAACTTTAATCAGCTGATCTACTAGATAGCTTAGTTCATCGGCCGTTGAAGACTTGAGTCGTTTCAAGGGACAATAGAATTTTAATCTCTTGTCAGATTTTGTTTAATAATAATACTACGAACCTCTATTATTACACTGAAATTAAATTTCATCAACCTCCTTCCTAACTAAAAAAACAAATAAAACACAACAAATTAATGCATAAGCTATATGTGTACGCATTTGGTTAATAATTATTTTTTAGTCTACTCCTCCTTAACTGTTAAAGTATCATTCAAATTTTTTATGTATATATTGAATGTTAAACCTATTATTTGTATCATGTGTTTTCATTAATTCGTAAAAAAAATTTCTTTGTTATCAATTCGCTCATTTAAATATTTTTATTTTTTTATTTCAGTCGATTGATGATGATTTATCTAAATTGAAAAAAAAAACACTACTTAATAAAAAGATTGGATTAGTGATGAAATTAATGTGAATGAAATGAAAATAAATAATAATATCTCATGTCATAAAAAAAAACTCAATTAACAGAAATAAAAAATACAAATGCTTAATTAACTAAATTAATAACATATAAGTGTTTCTGACGAATTGATAAAAACACCGAATGCAAATAGTAATTTAGCCTATATATAAAAATGATGATGTTATTATTAAACCAAATTGCATCCAACATAAATTACTTAAAAAAAACAAAAAAACAAACAAACTAAAGCTATATTTGGTATCAATTTCCTTTTCTTGTCACTTTTGCCTTTTGAGCTCGTCAAAAGCATCAATAATTCTGATCTTTCGGCACTACATTTCTCATTTGTGAGGTAACATTTCTAATAAATGCACTTAGCTATCACGATATAACATGCATGGGCCATTTCCCATATAAAATCTTTAAACTTTTTATTTATTTATTATTATTATTATTAGCACGCGTGGACCATTATTATTATTATTTTCCTCAATAAATTTGTACATACATGACTCCATTTATTATAAAAGTTACTTTTATTTAATTTAGCGAGAAATTGAGAAAATCTCTTTCTAGCTAGCAGAGGAGAGCCAAAGCCATGAAAGAAGCCGAGCCATTTTTGCTTTCAAAGCGTCTTGTCACAGGCAGCTGTGCGTGTGATCTCAGACCCAGCTAAGAAGTCGCTGTCTACGCACGTTCCTAAAATAACAGTACCTGTCGGTATAAAATGTCCAGCTAGATGGGACCACCCAGAGTTGTAGATGCGACACGTGTTTGCATCCCATTTTGACAGCTCATCATCTATGATTGAGGGACCACCTTAACCCCACCTCTCGAATTCTGGTTTCCTATTTTGCCCTCCTCGTACTGCGTGCATTTTTCACTCGTTTTGCCGCATTGCCAGATCGGATTGGAAATCATGTGGTCACGTGATCGGACACCCCACCAAACGTTTTGCCTCATTAAACGTTTACTCCTTTATGTTTCAATTAGACAATAACTTTCCCGTGAGTCTCAATGAGAGCTTGCTTTTTTATTAATAACCCAAAGAAGTTTTTATTTTTTTTTTTTAGTAAATATTTATACAAGTGATTTGATTATAGATTTAGTAAGAAATATTACATTTTTTTATATATCCATACACATTTAAAAGAATCACATTGAATCTATATTAAAATGTCTTGCTTTGATTAGATTTTAGCACAAAAAAATTGAATAAAAATGAAATTAAATAATTGTTTGAGCCGTAAAACTGAAACTTAAAATCATTCAAATTATGTTTAACATAATGTTTAAATACCCGAGAAAATAAAGCTTTCCGCATTAGGTGGCCAATATGTTTTAATGTTTTTGAAGCAATTGTTACGTTATTATAATATGTTTTAATCAGACGATCGAATCAAATATCCCCTCGAAGATTTGTTTAGTTAAATATAAGGTTAATGCTTCTTTGCATTTATATATTCTTCTTTTTATGTTTAAAAATTCTTATATTATTTTTTGTATTATTATTATACTTTATCTTTTCGTTATCATCATATTTTTCTTTCAATTGATTTTATTAACCCCATTAAAAGTTAACACATGGCAGAATGAGATTTCTCATTAATGTACACTTTGGTTTCTAATTTTTGAAAATTTTACTTTAGTTTCTTTATATATTTTTTCTTGCAAATAAGTCCTTAATAGAAATGTTTTTGCTCATTATGTTTTATTGTAAATGCAATTGAGTCCTTAAATGATTTTTCAATCAAGTCCCTACATAAAATGGTAAATTTAGTCAAAATTCTCATGATAGATATATGATGTTATATAAAATAAAAATTTAATAAAATCACAAAAATATCAACTATAATAATTAAAAAATAATCACATCCATCCATTAAATCTAATAAAAAAAATTATTAACATTTCCAGGGGTTGAGTTATTATTTAAGATAAAATTAATTTAATTTTTTGAACATATATCAACATGTTGTGATTTTACTTGTATGAGGATTCATTGATCGACTTATGTATAGTATAAGATAGTTATACTGATATATTTGGTATTGGTTTTGTAGGGATATATGTTAAGAAAAAGGCTTTTTCGGTGTCTAATTTTTAAAATTTTTTTCGTTTTGGTGCCTAACCATTGATTTTCACGGTTGACTACCCAAGCTTTGATTTTTTGTTTGTTTTGTTGCTTGAGTTCACTTGAATTTTGATGTTACCGACGTGTCTCGTAAGACTTGTCACATGGGAGTAAAATGCCACATCGGAGTCAAAAAATACCACGTGGTGGTAAAAAATATCATGTGGTAGTCAACCATGCCACGCACTCGCCACATGGAAGTCAACCATGCCACTTGGCAATCAATTCTTGTCACGTCGGCACCTCATACTCTTATGTAACGATAGACACTCAAATAGAAAAAAAAATAACAATCAAAGGTTAGGCGTTAAAATAGAAAAAAAATTAAAGATTAAGCACCAAATATGCAATTTTTTAAAGAAATTTTTTGTCTCGAGGTTGCAAAATTAATCTAATAATTTATAATAAATATTTTTCACATGATGCTTGTGGTATTTTTTTTTACTTGTCAATAGTAATTTTTAAATATTTTGTATCAATTAAAAATTAAAATTTTTAAATTCTAAACCATTTTACATGTCTAAACAAATTTAAAATTATGTCATTTAATCCAAATATATATAAGGTCCAATTCAAATTAAATTTAGAAAAATAAAAGACATAAGATTCAATTATGATTGATAATTGCGGAACAAATGATTGGTCAATGAAGAAAGCTATAAAAAATAAAAATTGCTTCCTCCGTCCAAGGAGAAAATTGACTAACATATCATGGGCGACATAATTTTACTGTAGCCAATAACTTATTGAACTTCTTATAGTAAATCGAGATGGAATAAAATCGATATAAATAAATTTAGTGATCAAGCTTTTTGATTTGAGCATTTAAAGTGTAATATTTTTTTATAGAAATAACAAAAATAATAGAGTTAATAAGTAAAATATGAATTAAGCTAAAAAGTAAATGTATTGTTAAAATTACTTGTGCAATTAGCATAATAATAAGAAAATATGAATGCATGTAATTGTTGATGTTTTTAGAATTTAAAATTATATGATTTTTAATATTAAAAAGAAAGTTTTGAAAGAATATATATACATATATGTGTGTGTGTTATTGAAACACCGAAACGTGTAAAATCTATTTATAATAAAGAAAAGATATATTAGAGTACAAGAAGGAAATAAACATTTGATGTGAGAAAACTAAAATAAATTTCTCGAGAAAACTATATTTTTGATTTCCATCCATTGATATATATATATATATATTCTATTTAGGTACCCAACCTTTAATTTTTCTTTTTTAATGCCTAACCTTTGATTTATTTTTATTTTTTTCTATTTGAGTGCTCATAATTACACGAGAATAGGAGGTGTTGACATGACAAGGGTTGACCACCACGTGGCATGGATGATCGCCACATGGGAAGGGTTGATTATCATGTGATAGGTCTCGCTAGAGATGTCAGCAAACTTAAGATTAAGGTGAATTCGGGCATTAAAACAAATAAAAAATCAAAATTTGGATAGTCAACCATGAAAAATCAATAGTTGAGTACCAAAGCGAAAAAAAATTGAAAAGTTGAGCACCAAAAAAGCCTTTTTCTCTCTTTTTTTTTTTTAACAAAATGTTGGAGTTTTAAGTATTAAATTATTGTCGTGAGTTATTTACGGAATAATATATCTAAAATAATATGAGAAAATAAATTCAAAATCAAAGTAAAAATACTTCATATATCTAAAAAAATATGAAAATTTTGACTAAATTTACTAACATAAGGAAATAAAAATCATAAAAACGTCATCTATACAATGTTAATACGAAAAATAATAGAGAAATCTCTTAAACATGCGGTTATTTTTGGCAATTGGCGAACACTTAATGTAACTCCCATGAAATTTATTAATTATAAACATATATACATGTTTAAATGTTCATAAACATGCCTATATTAAGTAAAAGTGATAGTATAAATTGTTTTAAAAGTTTTTACGATAACGGTATGTTTGACGTTTATGTGGAGAATTTCGGAAGGAAAAATTACGGATAATTTAGTTAATTATCCTTGGGATATTTCTAAGTATTTGGGATGCATTATATTAACGAGAAATGTGTTGTAAAATTTTACGAACATTGGAACTTATTTTTGGAAAAATTTTCGAATTGTTTAAAAGCAAATTTTTTGAATTTTAGGGGTGAAAAATTCCAAACTTTGTGTGATTTATTTAGGGATCTTAGAATGATTTCTGGGTAAAACTCAAAGAATAAAAGTTTTTCATGTATGTGTCTATTAGTTCTCCGTAAAATTTTGTGATTTTTAAATCAATATATATAAAGTTATGATCGATTTGGTACGGACCGTTTGAATGTACCATTGCTGAAAATTTTAGGAAAGAAAATTCCAAGTTTAGGGAGAGGGATTTTCGAAATTTAATGAAAAGAAATGAGATTAGTTACTTAAACTTGGTTAGTGAGGGTGTTTAGTTAGCCTAAGTACTTTTTAGACACTTAAGCCACCCTAATAAATGAATTAAGGTCAACTCACCTTTCGTTTGACTTCAAACCAGCCACTTGCTTCCTTAGTCACCAAGTATTTTCCACCTTTGGCCAATGATTCAAGGCAATTGTAAAGGGCGAAGAAAAATGGAAGTATATAAGGGAGAGAAAAGGTTAAATAGTTGAAACTTTCAACCAAAAAACGTGGAGCACTAAGAAAAAAAGAGAGAAAACTGTGAGAGGGAGAGAAGAAGGAAAAAAAAAAAAAAGAAAGAAAGCTAAGGAAAACCTAATCACACCTTAAGCTATGTAAGTGGGTTCTTTGGTTATTTATTTATGCCATTTATTTGGTTATGGTAATAAATTAAGTTTGTGTTGGTGTTGGTTTTTGCTTTGATGATTAGTTGTTTATGGTTGATTACTATTATGCTTGTTTGTGATGGTTGTTTGCTTAAGTTTGATTAAGTCTTATGTGTAGCTTAATTAGTTGGTAATGGATGTAATAAATTGGACTTGGTTTGGCTGAAATTTGAGGAAAATAATTTGGGTTTGGTATAAGCTTGGCTTGAAACAATAGAAAGGAAGCAAATAAAATGAAAATTCTAGGGTTTTACCTATGAAATGTTTGGCCAAGAATGAAAGAAAAAAAAGGAATTCTTTTAGTGTTTAGGGACCTTAAGCTAATGGTAAGAAAATGAGGTTGATTAGCCATTTTAATAAGAAAGAAAAAGCCTTGTAGGATCAAAACAATTTCCTTACAAATTTTAGGACCATTTGGCCCAAACATGGAAAAAGGGAGACTTTGGGTTTTCTCAAGCCAATTAAATAATTTATGGACTTATTAGGGTCAAATTAGGATAAAAATGAAGTTAGATAGATAAAGTCGTGAAAAGAAATCAAATCTTGACCTAAGCATCGAATTTGCCAAAAAAAAAGGGAGAATCATTATGCCTAACGTGTTTTTAAACAAGTCGAGATATTAAATGCCACCTAAGTCGAACGTAGAATGAAATAATAGTCAAGAGTACCTCGTTAAGTGGTAGGAAGATCTCAAATATGAAACAGGCCCACGCCCTGACAAATGACACTAGTTGGCATTTAAACCTAATTAGGTGAACGTTGCGACAAGATGTTTGAAATCATGTGAATTATATGTGAACCCGGATGGGTGCATTGGTTTGAAACCTATATGATTTGCTACCCTCACTCGGGTTCAATACCGTAATTATGACATAACGTGCATCACGTGCATTGGTAGGGATGAATTAAGAAAGAATCAAATGGTCAAAAAGTGGTATGTATGGATAGGAGTGGTAACCTAATTGAATTAAAAAAGGATTAGCGATTCAACTTGTGTGCGTACTCTAAGTTGTGTGTCCGCACTGTTAGACGATGGATTCCCGTCGGCAGTGGCTACAATGAAGGATAATTCCGTTATTAGCATTCGGTGATTTGGTAATCACCTATAGAGTAGACCGTTACTACCCAAGGTACTCGGAATTAAAATTTATGAGCATAGTGGAAAGTCATAAAAGTATTGCATATCACGTGCATTATCGCACTTACCGAGCTTTGGCTCACCTCGTTGTTATTTGCATGTTATGACAAGTAGTTATGATCTGTAGTACCGATAAGGACGCCGTCGGATCCTCCAAAAAGGCTCGGGGGTGACACAAACCTTAAGGGATTTTATTTTAATTATAAATTTTGGGTTGAGGTATCGATAGACATTTTGATAGTAATGTGAATAAAATAAATTGTAATTTCTTCTCATGTAAATATTCTTGTCATGGAAATTGTATTATACATATTTTAATATGTAATATATTGTTATGATACCAACATGTACATAGTAGGGTTTAAGTCGGATTGGACGTGTCAACGTGATATGCTCCTCGCCTGATCACTCCGTTTTAGGTAGTTAGCACCTAGGCCGGGAGGGGGCGCCAGCGCCACACTTAATTTACTTCTAATTTCGACGTTGTACTTAATTCCGAGAAGAAAGGTTTATTTTCGTGTATATACTTGATTTAAGTTTGAACTGAGTCTATCTCAACCGCTGGGGTTTGTGGATGTATAAATATTCATCAAGACTTTAGCTCCATCAATCCCTGAAATGGCGTTCTTCAACTATTAGCATATCAAAACCCTTGTAGGCTGACTTTACCCCACTTTATCTAGTTTTCAACCCTCTTTGCATAAAAGGATAATGGATTTCATTTCATAACATGACAAACGAATACTACCCCATTAGATCATCATCATTTACATGGTAGATAGTGGGGCGTAATCTGGAGATGATTTCCATGAGGGGCAAAATCATATGAGTATGAGTGTGAATCTCAGTAGGGGCTTTGTTGGTGACCATATTACAGCACAAGAATCAAATTTAGTATCTTAGTTCAAGAAAACCAGCATCTTCCGCTCCACGATGGTTGAAGCAAGACAAAGGCCATAACAATATTAGCAATAGTAACAGGGGAAGCAATAATAGTAGATGGAGCAACTGTTCTAATGGGTTTCAAAGGGCAACGGCAGTAAGGGGCAAAAAAAAAAAAACAAAAAACACAGCAGTAGCAACCAGTAGTTTGTACATAGCAACCCTAAAGACATTTGAATGAATTCTGTAGCAAATCAATAGCAGTTTTACACCCAAATCCGATTGAGGCCTTTTGGCCCAAATATTAAACAAAACCCAATAAGACTTTGGTTATGAAGTTCGTAAGTCCACACTATGGGCTATCAAAGGCCATTTATGTGCTTGATATCAAGTCTATAAGGCAAGCCCACTCATAAAAGAAGGCCGAAATAAGACTCAGTTCCAGTTCTCATATTGCGAGTTTTTATGTTTTGGAGTCTTTATCATTTATAAAAACTTTTAATTCAGTAATTAATTATTATATTTGTCTGCATTCCAACCTTGCAACTGGAACTTCTAAGACAGCCTGGAACTCCTAAGGAATTTGCACTTTAGCATAAAGTAGTGATAGAGATGATTATTTTTATTAATAAAAATATTGTTTTTGCTAATATTAGTAATATAGATATTGTTTTTATTAATATTAGTGTTCAATTTTCACATTTATTTAGTAGTTTTAGTTGTCTAAAGATAAACTGTTCTGAAAACTGCCTTCCAACCATCTTATACATTTTTTTTTCAAAATTATTTTAATTGATCGAGATTGGTACAAAAGAATTCACAATCACAATAAGTAAGATTAGCAACAATAGATGCAGCACTTTATTATTCCAACTCATAATAATAATAATAATAACAATAATAATAAAATGTTACAAAGAAGCGCAATGCAAAATAGGTACAAATAATTCAACATCAACAACAATTAACTAGCCACATCTAACTTAGGCCTATATCCCAAATTTTGTTCCTTGATTAGGCTTCCGCTGACGCTTTGCTTAAGTCCTCAGCCGCTGACGCTTTGCTTCTTCCTCTAATAGGCGTAGTTGCTCTCGATCTTCTTCCCTCCCAAGCCTTTCACTTCTTTTCTCTTCCTTCATTATGTCTCCAAAGCTTGCCTCCATTTTAATATCACTATCGTCACGACCAGCAAACCTTTTAGTGTTAAACATTGTTCTGATCATGAGAAGAGCCTTTTCAGCTTCGTAACCATCCGAGCAATGTGATTTGACAACATGCCTTCTTTTCTTGGGACGATGATCTTGTGAGTTAGAGACGGCCGATGAAATTTTCTCGCGTACTCGCTTGTTTGTCATCTCAACTGGCTTCGATATTGATTGCACTGGTTGATTTGGCTTCACTGCAGCATCATTGGGTCTTTGTAATCCCTTGCTATTGTTGGTACCTGCCAACTTCTTTGTTGAATGAACTGCTTTGACTACGGGCCTTCTTTTCTCAGTACAATGATGTTTCAAAGACACATGTGATGGAATTTTCTCGATCACTCGCTTGTTTGTCAGAGGCTTCGATGATGCCACAGACAACTGTTTTAATCCCTTCTTATTGTCGCTACCTGCGTGCTGCTTTGTCAAAGGCACCGATACAACTTGTGCAGGAGTGGCAGCAGTCCTAATTGGTAGCGTCAAATTATTATTGTCAGAGAAGAGGAATGAGTAGTCTCTTGTCTCTCGAAGCCTTTGGACTTTCATCCACTTATCCATTGTAGAAACAATAGTATCTGAACTTACTGCTCTAAGTGCTGGAATCTGGGTTTGTACAGAGAATAAGTTGCTTTCTTGAATTACTCTTGGAGCGATAGTTGGTTGAGAAGGGCCAAAAAATGAACCGTAACTAATTTGATCAGAACCAGAAAGTTTGGAGAGATGATGAGAATAGCTTTGCTTTCGGATTTGTTGTTTGAGCCTCTTTCTTGTTTCAAGAAATTGCAGCTCCTCGGTGGTAGCCATTGCTGCTAGGGTAGAGGCAGATCAAATTACTAAGATCAATTTCTTAGAGAGAACAATTAAGGCGACGAAAATAAGAGAATTGACTAACGCATGCAAGAAAAAAAGGACGAAAGTATATATATATATATATATAGAGAGAAGAAAAAGAGTGAAGTAATAATGATTGGAACCTCCAAGTTAACGGAAAGGAATTAAGAAGGATAATTTATATTTATAATAGGAGTACTATATGATGGAAGGAGTTTTGTGGTTCCTTGTTGAAAGCGGATTAAGCTATTTTGAAACCGACATTGTTTTTGCATATTAGCAACTTTCTTCAGTAGGATTACGAAGTTTTTAGCATCAGGATTTTCAAGCGAGCAGTCCTCTTGGCTAAGCAAAGGGACTCTCAGATTGTGGGCCTTGTGGCTTCGATTTGTAATTGCTATACTTGTTTGGGCTGGGTTTTATGTTCATCTTAGCCCGATTTTTTTGTAGTTAGTACCAAATATTTGTATTTAATTTTGAATGGATATTATTATTATTATTATTATTATTGAATTTAAAACACATTTGAACTTCAAAATGCCTCTAGAGTGGGCAACACAGGTGCAGAGTTCAATTATTATAATTACAAATTCAAAGTCAATTCTGCAAGTGGTTTACATTCAGAAGTCCCATAAGTTTAACATGTTTGTGTTTTTTTTATCTCTCCTTTGTTCCATTACAGCAGTGTTCTCCTTAATTTTATCAAATTTCAACCATGTAAGCATTTTAATTAATGGAAGCTACAAGTTTAAGTTGATTATTTTGGTGTTTCCTTAATTGGTTCCACTTTCATATCAGGCCGTATATTTCTTTAAAAAATTGTGTTAAATTCATTTATTAGTTTTTTTAAAGCAAGTTTTTGCTTAATAGTTCATAGTTTTTTTTTTTTTTTTTTTGGATTTGAAAAATTACACTTATAGTACAACAAATTCTAGATGTTTAATGAAATGAAAAAGAAAAGGAAGGCAACATAAATATTCTAAAACCTGTTTTAGTTGAAAAAAGAGGAGTTTTTCCCTTTATTTATTTATTTATTTATTTATTTTTCATTTTTTCCCTTTTGTTTTCATGTTCACAGGGAAAAAAAATGCATTTATTTGTTAGAACGGACAATATGAGTGCTGCTTAATTTAGATTGACAAGACCATAATAAATTTATGACTATTATGTATGATGTATATTCATGTTTCAAATTTACATTCCATTTGCACCAAAAAAATAAAAAATTGACACTCCATTCCATAATAATAATAATAATAAAATCCTGCAATTTGTGGTATGATTTAACAAAGTTTCATGGCCACTAGTGAAACTATCAGAAATCCTGTAATCTATACAGCTTGATTTCAAATTCATTTATGTCTACTTTCAAAATTTGAAGTACATTTATCACCAGGAAAGCTCATGTGCTTGCAAGTGAAACAAAGCATGCATAATCACTTTACACGGATAAATTGTAATTCAATTGGCATTAACATTTTCTTCTTTTAAAAAAATCTCGAGTTCAAATCTTTATTTTATAAAAGAAAAAAAATCACATGCAAAAGACATAAATGGAAATAATTTTTATTAAGAAATAATCCCTGCCAGAAGAATTTAACAAGGAAAATACACTACAAGGTAACTATACATTGGTAGAATAAAATATCAATAATTTCATCTTCAGGAATATCTTGATTTATTGCAAATTATGGAGAAACTTTCCCTGTGCTTATGTGAACTCAGCTTACAGTCCTGCACTATACGCCAAAAGGAAAAGGAGGCAGTCCCGACTGTAGTTCAGTGATGCTATTCTATGGTTCAGCATATTTTTACAAATTTATTTGTACAAGTAAGGTTGTTGTTCATGACATTTCATACTAAAAATATCAATAGATCATCACTCTCTCCAGGTAAGAACTCAAGGCATGCAGTATACTTTTGCAGATTTGTCTTTTATTTTCTTTTTTCTTTATTTTTTTTTCCTTCTTCTTCTGTCAAACGAAGAGATATGGGATTCATCTTTTGATATTCCTATGCTTTTAGACAAGGAAAGTTGGTTCCCCCCCCCCCCCCACCACCCCCATTTTTTCTTTTTTTAAAAAATAATAATAGAAATTCATACTTATTATCTGCCAAAATATATGATCTCTCTTCATAATTATGTTATGAGATATATTCATTGTAATTTTGCTTCATGTTATCTCTGTTTTTTTTTTTTTTTTTTTTTTTTTTCAATCCAGACCGTGAATGGAGGGTAGCTTTTCCTCTTCCAAAAGGAGGATGGTCTCCGGAAAAGACTGATGAGGGTGAAGTCAATCGGCTCCTACTTTGTTGAACCTGCCTGAAGAGGCCTTAGAGAAAGTGAACATGACACGAGGGCTGGTTCTCAACGAGGACCAGAACATAGATATTAATAACCGATCCTGCACAGCCCGATCCTTCTAGCCTTCCTCATTTGGAAAAGATTTCGACTTGATCAAGTTCCCTAAGGAAGGGTGACGGTGAGGATCATGAGCTAATCGACACTTCTAATGCAAAATTCATGGCAAGTAAAGCAGTCCGTTTAAATCATCTTAGTCATGCCTAGTGTATTATATTTGGGGTAAATTTTCTAATTGACAATTCTATTGCAAATTAAATTAACGGTGAGTGAGTCCTTTTAGTGGATGAACTCTTTTCCTGCATCTGTTCTTGAAATATTTTACTGCCCTAATCAAATGAGGCAGATTTTACTGCCCTAAATTGACACAAAATTAGTGTTATGCTGCGATTATTTTTTTCAGCTATATATAAGAATGTAAAGAACTTGAAATCATCATCCTGGATTACATTAGATGTCTTAGTCCAAACTCTGACCTACTCCTGCAGCAATGAGCAGTTTTCTACTCTACAGTGAAAAAAAAGGGCAACAAAAAGGACTGAAATGAATATTATAAAACAGTTGATGCACTTGAAGAGACCATGTGGATACCATATCACCGTGTCATCACTACTCACCATAAGACGCCACATCATTTCTAACGATAAACTGATAATGGGATAGAGGATTGATAGCCTGCCTTTTAGTCTTTCCATTTTTAGCAGAACGCAGAACATCAAATGTGATGGCATTTGCAATGAGCAGTTTTCTACTCTACAGTGTGAAAAAAATGGGCAACAAAAAGGACTGAAATGAACATTATAAAACAGTTGATGCACTTGAAGAGACCATGTGGATACCATATCTCCATGTCATCTCTACTCGCATTAAGACGCCACATCATTGCTAACGATAAACTGATAATGGGATAAAAGAGGGAGAGCCTGCCTTTTTGTCTTTCCATTTTTAGCAGAAAGCTGAACATCAAATGTGATGGCATTTGTAATGATGGCTAGGCAACCTCTGCTTCTGTCGAAGAGCAGCATAAGCGTAAACGCTTGTATTAAAGAGAGGAAACATGATAATTCTAACAGCAACACAGTTCAACTTCCCGAGAAGACCCGGAACTCAAGGGTTCTTGTGCTGGGTGGAACCGGTCGGGTTGGTGGGTCCACTGCCATTGCTCTCTCCAAGTTTTTCCCTGACCTTAGAATTATTATTGGTGGCCGAAACAGGTAAAATTAACAATAACCCATGTTTGTTTTCTGTTTGGTTTGTGAGAAAGTGATTAAAAAAGAAAAGTAAGAAGTGAAAAAATTGATGGTAGGGAAAAAGGTGATGCAATGGTGGCTCAATTGGGGAAGAACTCTGAGTTCACCGAAGTCAACATTGAAATTGTGGACTCATTGGAAGCAGCTTTGAATGGTACAAAAATCTTTTTAACTATCAGAATTGCAAAGCCATTATCTTTTAGATGTTTTCTATTTGCTTTTGTCTTGACCACACAATTAAATCTTCCATTTGGACATAATTTGGAGAAAAAAAAAAAGCTTTAGAAGGTCAAGAAAGCTTCAACAAGGATACATTTGTGCTACTATTTTCCTTGTCTTTGTGCTTTTTGAGGTTCAAAGGTATCTTGCGACTTGCTGGTCATGATTGTGCTTGGTTTATGTTATTTTAGCCCGCCATATATTTTGCGAAGACAAATTCCTATCTTTTGTAGTAGTTTTAAGCGTGGCTGTTCCATTTGCTTCCTCCCTGTTGTAGATTTTGTCTCATAAATCATGGGGTTCTACATTTTTTATTCAGCCCAACCAGGTTTTGTCCCGACAAGATTTAGGTTCGACATTTATAAGTTTCAATTGTATGGTATCCAAAGGATGCCTGCTTCATCTTTATCTAGTATCTAATTCCTAAAGATTGCCACGACTTGGTCAAGCTCTAGGAAATTTGCACAGTTCAGCCGCAATAATTAATGCCTATGAAATGAAAATCTCAGCTGTAATCCTATTCAAATGAAAATGTAACAGAACTAAACAGCTTTGTTCTGGCTTCCTAGAACTTCCAAGTCTCAAGCTGTATTAGTCCATCTGCAGATGTAGATCTTGTCGTTCATGCTGCAGGGCCTTTTCAACAGGCTGAGAAATGCAATGTACTTGAAGCTGCCATAGAGACCAAGGTGAGGAAAGGTAAACATTATATTTCTGAATATCAACTTTCAGGTTGGATTTCTTTGTATAAGTGATTGCTTATTAGGCCTGTTTATAATCATAACAAAGATAATATCTCAGGAGCTGTCTTTTTGTGTTTTCCTTACAGACGGCTTATGTTGATGTCTGTGATGATACAAGCTATGCACTGCGTGCAAAATCCTTAAAGGATAGAGCCTTAGCTGCAAATATTCCTGCCATAACAACTGGTGGAATCTATCCAGGAGTAAGTAATGGTATGATTATCAACATTCTTGCTAGGCTATCATTTTTACTTGCATCTTTTGTCCCTTGTATGAAATGCATTTCTGTATTTGCAGTACTCATCACTTATCATTTGTGATTTTGAGGGGCATATCTTATCATACAACTATGTGGCTCTGGATAGTGCCAAATTCAAAAAGATTCATTTGGGCAGCCCCAAGTACATTGTTTTGTTGCTTTGAGATGACTTTTTTATGGGGAAAAGAATTATAACTTAATGAAGCTCGCACAGTTTGAGTTTATGAACATTCTTATGACTCATGCTCTTATCAGCTGCCTTAAGGTTGTGCCACTACCAACCTCATGCAAACCCTCCATTTGGGCTTTAAAATTAACTATGCCTGAAGAAAAGCAAAATTAGACAAGCATAGAGTAGCTTCTTAGAAGTTACGTGGATATAGAAGTGGTAGATGGATCATACATTACGTAAAGAGGCAAACCGCCTCACATTCAGCTACTATACTTTTATTCAACCCTCCATACTAATTTCCACCACCTTCATGACAGTAATGGCAGCAGAGCTAGTTCGTGCTGCGGAAACTGAAAGCGAGGGAAAGCCAGAGAGGCTGAGGTAATTGTTTTCACTCTTATAACTGAAACCAAATAAAGTTTCAACTAGTCAACTCCTTATTCATCACAAAATATCACTACGGGTTCTCTTACAAGCTGAGCTTAATGCATCATCCCTTGTTAATTATCCTTCTAGCGATTCTTGGCTTCCTACCACTTTAGTTTACTAGTATGCACAGTACTGCCTCAGTTTTCTGATACAAGTTCTGATAAAATGATACATCTCCATCCACAATTTCTGGTACCTCATAACATTTTCCTTGAAGTGGCAAATGCACGTTTTATTCTGAAAGCAATTCTTCTTCTTGGCCATGCAATTAACCTCATAGACCCAAAAATTCATTTTCCTTTCTGATCTCGGTTGAAGGAAATTTGATCCTTATTTGGTCTTGGTGGTATCTTTAATTCTTATTTTTGAGTTAAGGCATAAACTTATGCAACTCCTTTCACTCCAGTTGAAATGAATCAGTAGAATTAACATGGAACTGGTGCATCTTTGCTTGCTTTGTAAATGGGCGATCCACTACATGACACATAAAGCAGCTATTCAAGGGTTTGTTTCCAAGCTTGTGCTGTTTACACTTGAGAATTCTCTTCTTCTCAGGTTCTACTACTACACAGCAGGCAGTGGTGGTGCTGGTCCAACCATATTGGCTACTAGTTTCTTACTTCTTGGTGAGGAGGTTATTGCATATAACAAAGGTCAGTCCCAACCGCATTTTACTAACTAGCATAATCCCCTTCTGCTTCTACCACAGTACTCCTCTAAATGACACTCAAACTATGGTAACATTTGTTTAATCAGGAGAAAAGATGAAACTAAAGCCATATAGTGGAATGCTCAACATTGACTTTGGAAAGGGGATTGGAAAGCGAGATGTTTACCTATTGTAAGTGTGTTTGAAAGAAATTTCTCTCAAAGCAGCAACTTTCCACGTGGTAGTTTCTAGGTACCAATTCATCTAATTAACAGGTCCACGATCACAATTTGAACGAGCATCATTGATTGGGATGGACCAATTTTTATCATACGGACAATGTCGTGATATCAGTATTTGTGCATCAATTTTCTAATCCAAAATTTAAGAATTTGTTTCTGTGAATCTTTCTGGCATTGGTGAAAACTTTGGTTTTAAGCATCCTTAACTATTGCAATTATTGGAACTTAAAGAAATTATAGCCTTTGCAAATGCTACCCTTAGAAAATTTTAGTAACTATTTGTGTCCTTAAATGACTCTAGACCATCAGTGGATGAACTGCATAACACTCCATAATCAACATTTTGAATCAACTATGAATCCGTTGTCTTCTGTACATCAGCCGAAGAGAATTTCCTCTCCTATCAGTCCTAGAATGGTTTGCACCCTTTTGGTCTCTAGTCGTTTTCTATTAGTTCAATTTCTCTTTCTTTAATTCCTTCACATGCTTCTGTTGGTTAGGTTCTTCTTAATTTGTTGTCATTAAACACTTTTATCCCCAGGGGTTCCCTTGGGGTGAAGTGACCACAACTTGTAGTTAGTACTAGTTCATTTTCTTTTCTATGGTTTCTGCTCTTTCATTTCTTTAACATTTTCTAGTTCTTGAACTTAGAAAACTTATGACAAGAATGTTCTTCTATGAAGCTCCTTCATGGACAAAGCAGTTTTCTGTTTTCCTAAAAATACCCTTCTAGGGTATATTTCTGGAAGTTAATTCATTTTGCACTGGATCCAAAAATGTCTCGTTGCACATATCACATGCATTTATTATGTCTGTTTTCTTTATTTTATCAGATGCATATGGTATATTACAACTTTGAAAAACTTTACACCTTATGGTAACTGTCTTCTGCTGAAAAGAGCTATTGGTTTTCTGCCTTGATTTTTATTTAAATATTGTAAAGCTCCTTTGTTTTCAAAAACTTTCTACTCAATATATATCCTTATGTCCAGAAATTTACCAGAAGTCCGAAGTGCTCATGATGTCCTGGGAATACCAACAGTCAGTGCTCGATTTGGAACTGCTCCATTCTTCTGGAATTGGGGAATGTCAGCCATGACAAGGCTTCTTCCTCCAGTATGCTCTCACAAAATTTCCATAATTGGAATCATTAATATCACTTACATTTCAAACTGTAGTTTGATGATTTCATGACAAGGTCCTTCTATTGTTAGGTATCAATAAATATTAATCCATATGAGAAGTTAATGAGAAACTCTGTTTTTCCTTTTTTACCAATAATTGGTAGCTTGTCATAGAATTTGGTGCATGTTTTGCGTGTGAAGGATCATTTAATAAGAACTAAAGAAACAGGTGGCATACCGGGATGCAATGTGGTATGCTTGTATATCTTATCATGGCAGTTATATCACCTTGATTAAATCTATGCAGGAATTTCTGAAGGACAGAACCAAAGTCCAACAGTTGGTTCAGTTGTTTGACCCTCTAGTCCGAGCAGTTGATGGGATTGCTGGAGAGCGTGTTTCTATGAGGGTGAGATAATAATATTAAAAAATGCAATTCGTAGCAGTTATATATGATCATTTGTATTCAGAAAAGAGGATGGTGGAATGTACTGAATTTAAGCAAGTTATTCAACCATCTGTTCTACTTCATTGTTATTGGGCAGGTTGATTTGGAGTGCACGGATGGGCGCAATACACTTGGTTTATTTAGTCACCGGAAACTCTCTGTGTAAGTCTTGAATTTCTAGATATTTTTAGCTAATTCAATTAAACCCAGTATTTACTTGCCTCTGAAAAATATATGTTCGATAACAAAATGTTAAGCTGTTGAAAGTCCTGGCTTTCAGTTCTGTGGGAAATGCAGCTGCTGCTTTTGCTCTTGCACTTCTCGAAGGGAGCACACAACCTGGGGTCTGGTTTCCCGAAGAGGTATGTGCAACAGCTAAACAGTTTACAAACACAAGTTGTAAATTGAAATGTTATAAAACCCCTTTTCAAATTCTCTATACAGCCTGAAGGAATTTCAATTGAGGCAAGAGAAATTCTTCTTAATCGCGCTACAGAAGGAACGATAAATTTTATAATGAACAAGTAATGATACAAATCGAGAAACTCAATCTCCTTCATTTGTTGACCTTTTTTCCCTTAGCCTTGCATTAATGTTTCTTTATTCAATAGGCCACCTTGGATGGTGGAAACAGACCCAAAAGAGCTTGGATTAGGAATATACGTGTGAGAATTCTCAGAAAGCTATCCATCATACTGCAAATTTTCTTCCTCAGTTTTGCCGCTATTACACACTTAAAAGGTAAAAAGTTCCAGTGTCAATCCAGCATTTCATAATATGTCAGTATCTGAATTCATAATTGCTGGTTCAAAGTGACCTTGACTAGGCTGACGTTTACTATCCAGGTATTACAATTCAGACGGCTGGTGGAGATTATAGATTAATCCGGAGGATTTCATTTAGAAGGACTAAAGGTTGCAGACTATTCAGAGGATTATTCTGTAAAATACTATACTATCTTTATGAACTAAGGAAACAAATCCAGTTTTTCATTCTCTTACGAAAGCTGTAAAGTAAATACTTTTGAAGACACTAAACCCTTTGATTACATGATTGAATCAAGCTTTATACTTCTTCGCACTCATGGAGTCCCCTCCCTGAAGATAGGAATAAGAAGAAAACGGGTTTAAGGGGATAGGACTACGGCGAACTAATATTAAAGGAAATGAGGGAAAAAAAATCTCTCCAATTTTAAAAGAAAGTTCATCTAATTTTGATTGGAAAAAAAAAAAAAACACACTATTTATTGTATTTGAGAATATAGCAGGAATCCGAAGAGAAACTGGACACGAAGGATGAGGGAAAAAGTCGGTTACCATGACAAAGTTAGCCCAGTCGGCTAAGGAAATTCTAATCCGAATCATGAGAGGAAAGTACCCTATAAATAAGCCTCCATCAATGACCAAAGATTCACTCTATTCTCCCAAGTCCTAACTTTCCCTCGTTTTTTGTACTTTCTTCTGGGTTCTCAAGTCAGGACTAGTATTACCGTACCAAATTTTTCTCAACCTTACTCTCGTTTCTTGAAAAAAATGGTATACCGTGGAAGATATTATCCTGAAGCTAGGAGCAGGAATTGCAGGAAGACATCACAAACTCAATACAGGAGTAGTAGCTCTGTTCCTAGATGGGAGAAAGAATTTTGCTTAGACGTAGGCAGTATGTAATGGAAAGATCTCTTGGAAGCAAAGAAATACATATCAGAAACAAACGAGATCATGCAATGGGATGATTCTGAAGGCAAAGAGTGCTTCTACAATGCCAAGAATCGGCTTTGGGCACTGAATTATGGTCGTGCTCCTTATTGCCGCCCATCCTTACCAAATCCGGACAAATACATTGATGAAATAGACTGGAATTCTGAATTTGATACCCAACTCTTAATGGAACTGGAAGAAGCTCGTAAGCCAGTACCACGCAAAGAAGAGAGTTCTGTGGTGGATAATCCTTGGATGTTGCCTGTGGAACAAATAAGGCCAACAGGATGGGATGTGCGTGAAGATCCGTACGGGCCGAGGTTGCTGACAGGTATGATTGTAGGAGATGGCAAAGATTGATAGAGATGATTACTACAGCACTGCAGGATTTGGTGACAGCCATCCACTCCGAGATATTTAATTTGTTTTCTTTTTTCCCCACTATTTTGATGTTCTGCTAGTATATATTTATTCTTCAAACGGATGGCAATTGTATGGGAATTCAACTTGTGAGATGTTATTTTCAGCACTAAGAAGGTTTTATTTTTTATTTTTGTGCTGCGGTAGAAATGATAAGATTCACAAGTGGGCATAGCTTGGCTCTACCACCATTACATAAAGTTTTGTTCTTGTCTTTGATTGTGATATTTTTTTTTCTTTAAAATATAACATCGACTTCAACTGGTTAAGAAAAGGATGTGAGCCATCATATTGCATATGTGTTTCTTTTTCCAAATTGAATTAATCACTTGCTTGAACATTTATGTAGAGGGTAAGGGAATTTTTAACCTCCAGATTAATTAAAGTGTTTTAAGTGTGTGCATGTTGAATCTAAGGTAATTCAAATAGAAGTTGTTCAACAAGGTACATGTCTAGATTGAAAACGCACATGATTAGGTTAGCTTAAGCCAAGAATTCTGTAGTTGATAAGATCGAACCTCTCTTTCAATCCCAATCGAAAATAAATTGTATTGTCATTGTTATCTATTAGCTCCGGGGGAAAAAAAAAAACCCTAGATAAGAATCCACAGCTTATTGACAAGTTATTTCAAATAAGGTTGTTGCATCCTGTAACCACTGCTTAATAATAAGACAGAGTACAGACATAGTAATGGTGTTTTGTTTAAACAAGACATACTGGTGCATATATGGCAAGAGCCCCTGGCAAAATGAAGCACATCCTGGTCCATTAATTCTATCATTTCTTGCAACTTGGTTAGTTCCGAATAGAAAACTTTCGAGGTACCGTTGTAATAATAATTTATTTTTGAAAGACTAGATTGTAACCTAAGATAACCTATAAGGGTATTATTTAGTTATGTACCAATAAACATATTGCGGGCTTTATATTTCTCTCTTCTATTAAAACAATTGAGAAAAAAAAATGAAATATAAAATAAACACAACTATTAACAAGTTTTATATATATATAAGATTTCGAAGTCGAGATTATTTATTTAAACGATGAAAACTCATAAATCAATCTGGCAACGGAGAAAAGTATAATTTTTTGAATACTAAACTTTTAACTTTATCTAATTTAGTTGCTCATCTTTAATTAATTTTTTTTTTTTTTAACGTGTTATTCATGGTGGTGGGCCGTTTGTAGAGAGAGAGCTGTTGATTCTTAATCTACCAAGACAATAATGATCATTAGTGATAAGGTTAGATTTAGTTTCAAAGCTTAGTTATTTTCATTCTTGTTTTTATTTTTTATATATATATAAGGAGGAATGTATATTCAATTAGTTTTTAAAATTGATCTCAATCCGGATCTATATTATATTTTCACCACGTGATACAACATCATACCTTCACTTTTGTATCGTTTGCTAAAAAAAAAAAATTCAGGATAATCGAATAAATGGATTTTTTTTTTAAAAAAATAATAATTAGATACTAAATATGCATTTTCCTTCTTTTTTTTTTCAACTCATATCCAGATTTTTTTCTACATGGCTCAAGATAAAGATTATATCACTGTTTAACCGAAATAACTGACAAAGGAAACAAGATCAAGAAAAAATAAATTAAAAATGAGTAATTCAAATAGCTAAAACTTTAAAGGTTAAGTGCTTAAATAGAAAATTAAAAAAGAAAAATTGGATACCAATTTCACAATTTTCTCTTATCCATGCAGAGCAGAACCTCGACTTTGGACAAAATTTAATTGTTTTTATTTTGTTTTATTGTCTTTAAAAAAAATGTAATATTTAAAATTTCCAATCTCACCTCACTTACTACACACAGTAATACTGAACTCTAGTAATGAGATTAACTTATGATTTTCAAAACCAAAAAGGTTTAACCAACTAAAACATAAAAAACAAGACTACTTAGAATTCAGTCTTTAACTCGAATACACATCCTAATTTTTCGAAGCAAAATCCTTACAAATCATCAAACGTGGAAATGATGCAACTTTGGACATGTCCCCTCACAATCAATTTACAGACAATCACTAGACTAAATTAAAGCTAAAAACAAAGCCTTAATGCTAGCATCACTACAGCTAAGATTGACCTGATGAATTTATCTGACAATAGTCCTTGATATTTTTCGAAAATGTTGGTTTAATTTCTTGAATACAGTGTTAAGTTTTCATCTGTACAAAGCCGATACATTTACACAACTCGAACAGTTAGCAATCTCCTTTGTCAGGACTCAGAATGCATTTAAACAGCACGCCTATTTCCTTTTTGTTTACGCTTTTTGATGCTCTCTTTTTCTTTTTCTTGTTTGTCAAACAAAGCTCTTCTAGAATTCAAATTACAAATCCTCACACGATCTGACAATTACCTGTCAAACTTTGAATACAAACCAGCTCTCCTTTTCCCTCCTTTATGTTTCCTTCTTTTTCTTTTTTCTTTTTTTCCTCCTTTCTAGTACAACCTAGCTCTTGATGCAAGAAATTCACGATTTTTTGAAAAGTTTTCAACTATTAGGTAGTTCCTCTGCATTTATGTTGTCAGTTCTTGGAATGATTTACCATTTGCAAGACCTTTGGATCAAAGCTACGTACAGATTGCAGCCAACCACGAGACTACAGAAGGACTAACTTGATCAGAATCTCGAGATTCTTCGTCATGCATGCCACACAACTGTCATAAAAATCTGTTAAACTGAGTGGATCCTGGCTTTCAATGGTTGAGTTACTGACCATATGACCTCCAAGCCTCCTTCCATTGTCTCCTACTACTGCTTCTTTCAAATGGATAATTCTGAGCATCTGTACGTGTTCTGTATGTGCTGCTTCCGCTTCGCTTCTTCGGGTCATTCCTCATCGCTTCTTCAAGATCATACTGTGAGCGCTGCAAAACATTGTATGTTGACCATATAAACACCGATTTTTCTCTGAGGAAAAACGAATCACAACATACTAAAAGATTAATAGGTGTACAGCAAAGTAAGCAGCTTATCCTCCAAAAGAAGGGGCACAAGTTATACTAAGCAGTAAAAGAAATCACAATGATTTGTTCCAGTTTTCACATGCAACAATTGAATTTATGAGTATAAAGATTTACTTTCTATATATCAAGGAGATAGGGCAAGGCCTAACAAGAAAATGGAGGGCCTACATGACCTGCAGAGGAGGCGTATTAATGCCATGATGCATGATATATAACCATCATTATCGTACAGCCAGTTAGGTTGCAGTGTGGTTTTCCAGGTAAAGTACCCAAGAAAAGTAATAAACATGATGCAGGGCAAAGGGCTGCTATCAAAAATCTAATAGAGATTGTGTACTGTAGTGGTCAATAGATAACAAGTCAAACAGATACCAAGAAGACCACTTCTAACAACACAAAGCAAGCAGAGAAATAAGAATCATAACATGCAATAAGAATAAAAGACATATACAGCAAGAGAGTTAAATTTCTCAAAACAAAATTAAGTGCACTATGGTTCTTGATGTTCTTGTTCAGAGAAATTAAGCATGATTATCATGACTGGACCATGAAAATGTGTGCAACAAGCAAATAAAGCAACATCATATTTTCACATAAAAGAACTTCATAGTCAGCCCTGTAATCCACTAGCTATTGCGTATGGTAGAATTTGTTCTTCCATATGCCTATATGTTCTCTCTCTTCACTTCCTCAGCTTTTCTTCTCTTTTTCCAGAAACAACCACATAAAGAATTTAAATAACTTTCATTTCTATAAGAAACTATCTACTTGAAATCACTGGGGACTGGGGCAGTATTATAACTTGTAAAAGGCACTGGTGAGCAACACACCGAAACCCATTTCGAGGGAATGCCTCTTCTCAGACTAGCTCAAAGACTGCCTTGCTAGTAATAGAAAATACTTCAGCGCAGAAGTTTTCCCCCTTTTGAGAGGGAAGAAAAAAAAAGATTGTCAGATTAAGAGCAATATTAAGAAGCTGAGCCATTAGAAGAATGTAGAAGTATAATAGATTGCATAATAGAAATGTGCATCAGACCTTAGAAGGGTCTGAAAGCATGGCATATGCCTCTCCAATCATTTTAAAAAGTCTGTCAGCATCCTTGTGGACTTCTTCACCTATCTCCTTCCACAGGCCATCATCTCCATTATCACTTCTAGCCAAGGACTGACCAGCCTACATCAATAACCAATTTATCAAAAGCGTGAATCATAATGAGCATGTAAATAACGTAGAACATGTAAGATACCTTGTCAGGATGGTGTCTAAGTGCAGCTTTGCGATATGCCTTCTTAACTTCTGATGCTGAAGCAGAAGGTTCAATTCCCCTGCCCATCATAATTGATTGGTAAACAATTTTATACCCCATATTTTAAATGAATCTTAAATTTAAAGCATGAAGATGAATGACAATATGAAGAAGAACAACAAAACATAATAATGATACTAAAAAGAACAAGGACAACAACAATGTAATTTAGTCCATGTGGTTTTGACGCCATAGTAGGTTAGTCCTGATTTCAGAAATCATAAGTTAATTCCCTGACCATTTTTTTTTTCACAAAGGAGAGACCCAAAACCCGACCCAAGTCCTACTGGGGGGAAGGGAGACATGGGTAACAACTGAGTTACAAGCTCACTGGCAAGGGTGGCGTGTGAGCCAACTATGAGGGGGCCATGGCCCCCAAAATTTTCAAAAGTTCAGTATATTCCCTTCTAATTAGTATATGTTTCATATAGGCCATTATAGTTTTCTAATCTGCCCCCTCCAAAAAATATTTTCTTTTTCTCTTTTAAGTCCTATTATTTCTAACTTGGCCACCCCAGCAACTTAGTCACCCTCTGCCACCGCTCATTGGCTCCTTAACCAGCATGAGTGTTAATTTACTAAAAGATATATTTAATATTTTTCGAATACCCGAACTATCATTTTAACTTATAACCTCATTTCTTTGATCCAACCCTCTATCTATCTCTCCAAAAATCAAAGCTCAAATTCTGAATCAAACCTCTTACATCCACTAAACATCTGCACAAATCAAAATCAACTATCAAAATTCATAATTTGGTGTAAGAGTGGCTCTTTTTTTTTTTTCCTTGGCTATTGCGAGCATGGGTGGTCTTCGTTGAGGTTTGTTGTGCTGTTTAAACCTATCTTCTTCCTAGATCTTCAATTTTGGATGCCAACATATATGGCTTTTTGGAATTGTAAATGGGCAACACTTGCAAATAACAGAAGTGAGAAATCAACAGAGAGAAAGAGAGGGGGTCCCAGGCTTTTAATTTTAAAATGCTCCGTAGTAGTGTCATTTGAAGAGAGAGAGAGAGATGAAGAAAAGAAAACTTAGGTTAGGGTGTCGCATATGAGATTGGAAAATTTGGCTGGGAAGGAGGGTCGTTTTGGGAACAAATATCATTAAATCAATGACAAATCAGGATCTCAATAACAGTGAACTTAAGGATGGGTTAACTTATTAACAGGTTTGTAAAGACAGGCTAAATATAGGATTTTTTAAACCAGGTGCAACTTAATCACAAAAGCACTAGCACTATTTAATAATAACAAGAAATCACTACTAGCTTAACCTCAGCTCATTTGTTTCAGCATGTGCTAAAAAAGGAGTGATCATAAATCTCTCTTACCACATGCAATGGAGCCACATAAAAGACTACTCTCTGATATGCTAGCAAATGATTACACTCCATGATCAAAAGATTGAATAGAAACCATTCATATTCCAGCTATAGTTTTTGTGAAATGACAAGACATTATAAAGAGGTTAGAACATGTGTAAATTCTAGGATCACAAATGACTTACAGAATGAGGTACATGTTCGGAGGAATCTCCTTTCTGGCTTCTTCTTCTATGGTAGAAAGGCGCAGCCGAGCTTGTCTTAGATCATTTGCCAAGTTTGTTGTTCTATCAAACTGCCCGAACTGTTTAGTTTTCTCCTCTACTTGTTTAGTAAGAACATCTACCAGCCTCTGAAGATCATTAGTTGCTTGTCCATAATCCCTAATCATCTCATATAAAGTGGCTCGTCTAGAGATTGCCTAATAAAGCGTGAAGAGTACACACATTACCAAAAAGGTTGTTCAAACTGAAAGCAATGTGATCTTGGCCCTGAAAGTAGCTAAATATACCACTACTCTGCCCAAAAATTGTCAAACATATTTTAAGAAAAAAAAATTCAGTGTTTTCAAAGAAATTATCATTTTTTTTTTCCATGGATACTGGATTGTGCACCCAAGGAAGAGCAAAAGTGCAGATGTCAATTTGGTGATCCAGTAAACTGTATATCATAAACCTGAATTCTTGAAGCAGTTTAATAAGGCAAGTAATAAAGTCAGAAAATAATTAAATTATCTTCAAAACATGTCAATTTCAACCAGATCCGCACCTTGACTCAAAGCCAGCAATCTTCTTCAGATTAACTTGGTACCAGAAACAAAAACAATAATGCACAGAATCGGCTTTGTAATCAAGTACAGTTTTATAGCTTCAGAATATAAATTTTTGATACCCAGACAGATTTATGCTTTCCCAATTTTGAGCAAATCAGCATGTGAGTGTTTTCTCTTAAGAGCTAGTTTAACCTTCGAGGTTCCATATAAATTTTCTTGTGCTCTAACCAACATCATAAATGATCTGGTTCAAATAGGACCCCATAAAATTGCCAACAGGTTCCATAACATCATTACTGCAAAAAGAAAAAAAAATAGGTAAAGGATGACATCAGTTTAGAAGAAAACCTTCAAATAGTTTCCATCAAGAGCTATTGCTAGGCTGCAATCTGCTATAGCATCAGTGATTTGGCCCATTGCTTTGTATGCAGCAGCTCTATTGCAAAAACAAATGGCTGCAAAAGGCCGTGATTCTACGTTACGTGACAGAGCAGCACTGTAATGTTCAATAGCTTCTGAATATTTTCCTGCTTGAAATGCTTGATTCCCTGCAGCCTGCAGTTAGTCATATTAATGCCATAAGATAACAGATTAAGGTACGTCAAACACTGTTCAGGAAAAAAAAATCTAACAAGAATCGAATACCTTATGGCGTAAGAGTTCTCGTACAGCGGCAGCTAAGGGTACTAGTGATTCCTGAGTTTCAAAATCATTCCTGGACAGACTACTGAAGAAACAATACTTTTATCATCATTCAAACAAACAAAATCGGAAATATGCAAGGTGGATGACTTACCTCGTTGCAATAAAAGTAAGTTCGTCTTGCTTCTCTAGTGAAGCAATAGCCTCCTCCAGCCTTCCAAGATGGAAGTAAGATTTGAAAATGAGGCGGCCACGCCAGATCATAAAGGAAGTGCCCTTTGTGAGTTCAGGACCAAGATTTTCTACATGGTAATCGGCATGTAATGGAGGAGCATTCTTCTTGGCAGCATCTAATGTATGCTCACACAGTTGGATAACCTCTTCATACTTCCGCAGCTGTTAGATGACACAAAAGTTAACCAAGTTCCAACCATATTTTTTTATTTATTTTCTATTAGATTCTTAAATAGTGATTTAGTAACCACACTTATGTAGGATTTGATACGAGGCTGGATTGGCATAGCCAGTGCCAGCGCAAGTTGTGGCTTGTTGGCAACCAGCGTAAACAAGTCACATACTTATGAAATGAATCCTAATAAAGTGAAGAAAATGAAACATGTAGCTTGCCCCAGCTATTTTGGGAGTGATGTTCACTTGGAAATAGGGTAATAGAATGCAGTTCACAAAAAGTAAACTTTCAAAGCTTCAGTAAAAGAAACACAAACCATGAAAAGCGACTCTGCTTTCATTTCAAGTAATTTTTCAGAGAACGAACTTATCAACAAACCCTCAGCAATTACTTGTAAAGCACTCTCTGCATCATTAGGTGCTCCCCGTTTCAGAAGTTCAGCAGAATGTTGCATGCACTCAGAAACTTTCTGCCAGTCAAGAAAAACAGTTACAACCATGAAATAGGGAATTCATATATAGTCAATTTAAAAAACCAAAGCTTCTTGGCCATGTGGTTTGTGGAGTTGTAACTCTAAACCACTCAACCATGGTTCAAGCTTTGGTAGCAACACAACAACAACATACAAAAAGTTCAAAAATGGATGACATCCACCAACTCAATCAGAATTAAGTCATATTCATTGTGCATTTCATGTCATTATTTAACTGAGGATACATCTACAGGGACAATTACACCGCAAACTAAATAAAATATCAATTATAAGGTTTTATGGGAACAAAACAAATGAAAAGAAAGATTACCTGTGCCCTTTGCAGTCCATCAGAGGCTTCTACAGAAACTTTTCGGTCCACACAGACATCAATGCCTAACTGCAAGCACCTCTTGAAATATTGCACTGCATCTTCAACTTCTCCAAGAGCAAGGTAACAACTTGGGATAAAAACGAAAAAAAAAAAAAAAAAAAAAGAGAGGAAAATAAGCACAGCACAGAAACACAAGCAAAGCTGCATTTACACAGAGCTGCTATTCAACAAAATCGGAAGCTAATGATTAGGAATGGGGGATTGGCCTGAGATTAAGTGATGAAAAAGCTTAATGAGCTACACAACAAGCAAGAGAAGCAAAAAATCATTTGTATATTCCTTGTTTGCATCCACAAACAGCAAGATATAACTCAAACATGGAATGGCAACACAACTTGTGTGTCAACTTAATGAACTAAAATGAGAAAAAGAGCCTAATAAGGTAGCAGTTACGAACTCTTAAACAAAACGAAGTTGAATAAGAAATTGAACTAGCATTACATGCATGAATACATAACAATTAAATCATCAAAGCATCCAGAAAATTTATCAGAAACAAACAGAGGAACTTTACTTTGCAGCTCTGACTTGCACTCTGAGAAAATTGGGATCAATTGCAGCAGCCATTTTACAGTCTCCTAGTGCATCTCTCATTCTTCCAAGAGACATGCGGGCAGCTGCACGGTTGCTATAGCACAACATCAATGCCCTGAGACAGCTTCTAGATGTCTCGCTTTTAGAAACACAATTTACACCTTGTGTGTAACAATCCTCAGCTTTAGACAAATCCCCACTTGTATACGCTTGGTTTCCCCTGAAATAAAAGGTATCAAAAACATAGGAACAGTAGAAGGTTGTGATCACTCAGTATGGTTGCAGAATCAAATGAAGCAGATAGATAAACACGAGAATATATTCCAAATCAAATAAATTTATAAAAGAATGACATTAAGTTGACTGGAATTTATCTTACCTTAGTCGCCACTTCTCACATGCTTCTTGAGCTGTAGCAGATGCAGAAACAGACCCTTGATTAATCTCCTGTCCTCTAAGCAGCTCACCATTATCCCCAACCCCATGTGGAGGAGCAGATAGGCCGACTTTCTTGCTCCGTACGGGGGACAAGGGTGAAGAAGGTCCAGAAAAGGGTGTAAATTGCAAAGAAGATGATGCATATGAACCTTTGGAATTAGCACTGGAACTAAAGGAATCATTATCAACTTTAGCCAGATTCTTCTTTTTATGATGACGTTTTGGAGATGCTTGTGCAGAAGAAGAGGCTGCAAAGGTGAAGCCTGAACTGACAGTATCTTCTGAACTCACAGCTGAAAAAAATTGAGTCCTGAGGTCACTATCTACATTTGTACTTGAACTGGCCTCGCTTTCTGCTGAAGTAACCATAACATCATTGATAGAATCTATTTCCTCATTCGCAGATTTAAAGCTTTCAGTTTCAGTCCCAGAAATAGACTCTTCCAGATGATTTTCAGCTCCAATACATTTATCAAAACAGTATTCAGAGTTTTCCTGTTTAGTTTCACCGTACTTCACATCCTCTTCATTTATATCCATTTGCTGTGTTGCAACAACCAGTTCTTCATCTATTGCATCATTCAGAACATTTGGTTGTAAATCAGTTGGTGCATGTTGATTATCTAGAGTGAAAGACTCCTCCGATGCAACAGAAGTTTCCCTGGAATTTTGAGCATCAGACAGTGTTTCTTGATATGGTGAAATATCCATTGGTGAATAAGATTCGGAAGCCTCTGGAATCTCTTGGGAACCACCTTCCCTAGTAACAAAATCTTGACCTGGCCACAGAGGGACTTTGATAGGCTGCTTCAACTTTCCCCTTTTCTTCTTTACTTTCGAGTCTTTAAACTTCCTACTGGATTCCATTTTTGGATTTAAGGCAGTGAAAAGATTTCCTTTGGGATTTGGTGTTTTAAATTCTACAAATGGCGACCCAGCACTGTCTTGCTTGGTTGTAAAACTAAACCCATCTGTTTTCTCAAGTCCACCAGTAGGTGGCACCCTGAAAGCATTCCCACCAGCCAAGCTACTGGATGAGAAGGCATGCGATGGTTCTGCAACTCCAATTGGTTGCATATGAACTTTTGGTTGATCTATAGGTATTTGAATACCACTTGCATCTTTACCCTGCATTCCTCCCTCACATACAAATTCTCTGGGATCACTACAATCGTGGAATTTCTTATAACCCTTATTTACAGTTGGCATATCCTTTCTGAAGATTCGAGAAGAAGAAAATCCCATGTCAGTTTGACCAGAAGATTCTCCTTTCATGCTTCTGATGTTCAACTTGCACCACATCTCACCTGAAAGTGTACTCTCATTTTCTCCACCAACATAACCGCCAGTGCTTTCCCTGCTTCCAAAACCAAAACTATCCTTCTCATTGGTCTTCTTATTAACATCATTAGTATCTGCAGAGTCCTTTATGTTCGGATTCTTGATCCGATCAGGACGTGCATTCTCTGAAGCAGCAGCAAACATATCACTACCCTTTTCACTACATTTAAATCCAAAATTTTTGATATCATCGGCTCGAAAACTACCACCACCATCAGTGGCACTGGCATCTCCAACCTCTTCAATATTCAATTTTTTCTCCAACTCATCTGGTAGCACTGACTCCAAATTTCTCCCAATAGAACTACCTACATTGTCACCACCCTCAAACCCAGCATTTGCTCTTAACTTAGACTTTCCATCTACAACTTTCTCCTTGTCATCAATGCTCAACTTCTGCGTGCTCTCATCAACACCACAACTCTTATTAACGTCACTTGGAAAAACAAAACCACTTTTATCATTCATCTTTACATTAGTTCCACCTCCAATTCTCAATCCTTTCAATTCCTCTATAATTCCCTCACCCGAATTCGAATTAAAACCCACATTACTTCGATTAGCTCCAAACACAAACGCCTCATCACCACCAATCCCAGAACCAAACTCAGTTGAAACAGAACCGCCCTGTTCAGTCCGAGTCGTATCGAGTCGAAATGGATTGAAACCGGGCCCAAACCAGGTTTCTTCATTAGATTTAAAATACTGAGGATTTGATTGCCTCCTAACTTTTACCAATCTTGGCCTCGAAAGACCACCTTTGGTTGACGATGACGATGATCGAGAGCAAAAGTTTGAATTCTGGTTACTAATTTGGGTTGTATTTGAAAACCCAGAATTTAAATTACCAAAATTTGATGGGTTCATGCTGATTTCTTGTTTTGATTGAGAATGTTTTTAAGATAAATGATAATAGTGATAAGAGGCAGAGAGAGAGTGAGAAAGCTGACCGTTGATGATATTGATGTTACTATTAGGGTTTTGAATCGCAGCTCCGGTGTCTAGCAACGCCGGTGACAAGTCAGTGCAGGAGGAGTCATTAAATCGGACGGTGGAGAATAGGGTGGCACAAACTTGATGATCAAAAGGTTATGTTGTTAGTGAGAAAATGATTGGGCTTTTTTTGTTTTTCGTTTTTGTTTCAACACAAATAATTGGGTTAATTAATTAAAATGTTTGTGTAGTAATAAATATTTTGGGTGGTTTTGAGTTTCGGTGGCTACATTTTAGGAATATTAATGACATGCATTTTTATGTGTTACGCTTATCGTGAAGATGATGAAATTTGAATGGATTGGCATCGTTTTAAGAATTATCTCGTAATATATGTGAGTGTGTTTTATTGTTATTATTTTAGGGTTTAAATCTGAAATTAACAAATATTCTAGATATTCTTAATTTTAAAGATGAATGAATTTTTTTAACATCTATATGAGTACGAATATTTCCGTTTTTCAAGACATAAATTTCTTTATATGCTGATCATATCACTTCACCATTTGAATTTAAAAATTTTGAAAAAAAAATAATGTTTATAAAAACGAGATTCTTTTCAAAAAAATGAAGTAAGCTAAATACAATAATATCATGCATCTCACTTTTCGAACTCACTTTCTCTTGTAATTATCTAAACCAAAAGGCACCTAATCGGACAAAAAATCAATAGCAACTTAATTTTAAAAAATTTTGCTTTTTTCGTTTAGATGATTTTAAATACAACATGATCCTAATTATAAATAATGACAAAAAAAAAACATTATGTCATATAAATCAAATCAACTACAAACTTAAGTGTTAAATCTATTAAGTATTAAATTTTAAATATTGAATAATTAAATACTGAATATGTATTTGATAAGTTGTTTGGTATTTACTCGGATAATTAAGGTTTTTTTTGTTTTAGCAATGAGGGATAGTAAAGTTATTATAATATATAAGAGTGATAAAATCATGTATAAAAAGTTTTAAAAATCTTTCAACCGAGTGTGTTAATCAAAAGTAATAAGTTAAAAATTTTAACTTATATGTTTAAGTAGATTTTCACCGAACTTAAATTTTTAATACGAGATTATTTAGGTTATCAAACAAACTTTTTATATTAAGTACTATAACTCAATTTTTTAAACTACTTAAATAAGTTATCAAACACCGCTTTAGATTTCTTCCGTTTAGCTCAATTTGTATTAACCATTATCTCACAAATGATATCACCACACCCTTTCCTCCAAAGCTACAAATTAAATTAATTTTATCAAATATATTGTCTTCTTTCTCTTTCTTTTTTTCCTCCCCTTTTTTTAATAAAGAACATCGTGTTGAGATTACAAGGATATTATTATAAGAAAAACTAAAACTAAAAAGAAAAGTGAAAGTGCTGTAGATTAACTATATATATATATATATATGTTGTTTGCTTGCTTGAGCCAAAGCTTTTTTGGGTTTTTAGTAAGCTTTATTTTTATTTTAGTCTCTGTTTTACAATTTTATTTATTTATTTTGATTATTAAAATTTTTATTATATTTGATTTTTATCCCTCTAATAAATATTTTTTTTCTTAGCTTTTAGTAAAAATTTTATGTTCTTTCTTATTCTTATTTTATGATATGTTTTTACTTTAGTCATTAAAATTTTATCGTGTTTGTTTTTTATCTTTAATATACTAAAACTAAATAAAATTTCACTATCCCAAGCTTTTCTTTCTTTCTTTTAATGAAATTTTTCTTTCTATTATAATTCCTGTTTTGTGATTTTTTCTTTGTTTTGACCATTAAATTTAGTAGAATTTTATTTTTTTCAGTTCTCGTTTTATAATTTTTTTTTATTTTGATCATTAAATTTTTATTATATTTGATTTTTTTTCCAACACAAAACTATTTTTTTTACTTTTAGTAAAAAAATTTGTTATGTTTTGGTTTTTATTTTGTGATCTTTCTTTTATTTTGATCATTAAGGTTTTATTATATTTGATTATTATCCTTTCTACACTAAAATTAAACACAGTTTCACTATTCTAAGTTTTTTTTTTTTTGGCTTTTATTAATAAAATATTTTCTCTTTTGTTTCTTACTTTGTGAATTTTTTTATTTTGATCATTAAAATTCTATCATCTTTTACTTTTGTTCCCGCCTTATGCATAATCAATTTTTTTTTTAGTCTTATTGTTTATAATTTTATTTTTTTTTGCTTTTAGTGAAATTATTTATTTATTTATTTTGATCATTCTTTTATAATCATTACTTTGTTTTAATCATTTAATTTTTATCGTACGTAATTTTATCTCTATTTTTTTATCAAATTCTCGATTTGACAAAGCTTTTTTTGTTTTTTAATTTTGAGTGGTCTCTCTATCTCATTAACAAATCTACCGATGAAGAATATATAGTAAAAATGAATTATCTAAAATTCATAAAACTACCACATCATTATTTTAATTATTAGTTATTATAAATATTTTTAATAAAATATATGTTTATATTAAATAATATTTAATTAACAATATTATATTACTCAACTTCGCATATTTTTTTGTACCTAACTCGTAGCAAAATATGAGATATATGTTTTGTTTTTTTTAAAAAAAAAGTTCACATGATTCTTTTAAATAATTATTTTTAAAATTTAAATTTTATATGAATGAATATATAAAAATATTATATAGCTTACCTTATGATAACGTGCGGGATATATGCTAATCACGTGTAAAGTAAAATAATGTAACTTACGTACAAAGATTCTTTATGTTCTAGCAATGGTGTCCAAGCCCATAGGTTCTTTATGTTCCAGTAATGGTGTACAAGTCCATATCGGTATAACATTCAATAATTGAAATCTCTATACAATGGTAGTAAGAAGCTAGCTACAGTTCAAGTTCAAGCGGCTCATGAGGCGGTAACAGCGATTGCAAGAAAGGATTGTATTTATTGGTTTCAAAAGCTCAATATCAAATCCCTGTAATTTTATATTTCATTATAACTTAAATTTTTTCATTGGTATAATTTTCATGATAAATTAGGTTTTTGTTTCATAAATTGTTTTTTATTTTTAGTTAAATTTTTTAAATTTGCTCACTACAAACAAAATAAAAAATACATGTGAAAAGGATAGTATACTTAAAAAATAATCGCAGCTAACATTGACCAATGTACATATGATTCTTAAAACTAGAAGGACTAGCTTATGCATTGACAAACTTACATATTATTCTTAAAACTAAAAGGACTAGCTTATAAAATATATAAAAAAAAGGATAAAATTATAATTTACTCATCGAAGTGGATTTTATTAGAAAATATAATAGGAGGAGAACATAAAAAGCATGATAGAAATTTACTGATATCTTATAACTACGGTACGAGAGGAAGTCTCTTGAATTGAACTTGAATTACAACTCTTACTAAGCATATATTTACAATAGTTTAGGATAACTCTAGAAATTTCTATCAATAATATTGACTATTCCAAAAATTAATTGACTTTTCAAAAAACTCACTTTATATTATTCTAGACTTTAAAATTAATTCCAACACCCTTCCTTCATTTTGAAGGTCTCATAACTCTTAAAATTTGAAATGTGTTGTTAATCCCTCCTTAATTTTGAAGGTCTCATGACTCTTGAAATTTAAAATGTGATGGTAATCTACATTTCGCATTTTAAAAAATTTAGCCTCTTGTTGTTGTTTTTTTTTTTTTTTTTGGACAGCCACATTGCTAGTGATCATCTTCATCTTGTAAAGTGATTGGATATTTAAATTAGCCATTCTCTATGTTAGAAAATACAGAGAGAGGAGAATAGAGGAAACATGATAGAAATTTATTGATATTGTATGGCACTTGTAAGATTGGACTTGAATTACAAATCTTCCTAAACATATATTTATAGTAGTTTAGGATAACCCTAAAGACTTTTGTCATTGATACTGATTTTTTGAGAAACTCATTGATTTTTTGAAAAACTCACTTTACATCATTCTAGACTCCAAAATTAATTCCAACAGATTTTTCATTCTGAAATTTAATAGAAATGGAACTTGCATATGTATAGTTGGGGGGAGCTAGGTTGGTCAAGTTTGATTATAGAATTAATTAATTTTGAGAGTTGACAATGGAGAAGTGACCATATGCAATTACAGGGAAATCGTAGCTGTACCTTTTTCAATTTGGAATATGCACAGGTGCAAGCAGAAAACAGCAAAGCAAAAGAAAATCAAGTCACGTATGTATATAATATAGTCCTGCCTCAGCAGGGACCGGTTACTGATCAAGATTGCTTCTTCCAGCTTTGAAAGCCACTGTGTTAGAGTACTCATGTACAATTAATCCTGGGCAAGATATATATATATATACACACACACAAACTCATGCTATATAGAAGGAACTGAAATTACGCACGAGGAGGACCAACAGATGCAATTGCGAGCATGCAGCAGCTAGAAAAAAGATATGTGACTTTTTATCTATGGCGCATTCCTCGGCCCATAATTTCAGGGCACTTTGATAGACTTAAAAGATACGTGGAAAAGAGAATTGTAAGACTTCTCAAGGTGAGAGTAGAAATCAGTCAGGCAATAATGATGGTGATGTGTGCTACGTACAAACAACAGAAAGAGTCGACCAAGGCGTTGGTATTTACGGTCAAGTGCGATTGCACGTGCAAAAGAACATCTCAGCGCCATCCCTGTCTCCCTCCCGTCCCTAAAAATTTTTACTCCATTCTTATCTTTTGTCCCAAGCGATATAAAATTTTTCATACCATTCCCATCTCTCAGACGAGGATGAAAATTTTCACAAGGCACTGGCTGGACAAACAGAATAAAAAATATTAATTTTTTCATCTCGTTTTATTTCATTTTATTATTAAATTTTAAATTATAATAAAAAAATAATAATTTATATAAAAATAAACCTTAAAAATCATTAATCGTATATTTTATTTAAAATATAATTTTAATTTTAATAAAAAATATTTAATTGCAAATGGGACACGACAAGTAAATACCATCACTGTCCCGTTCATGCTCACAAGGCACCTCACTATGTTCCTCGACCAACGCGGAGACTCCCTCCATTGACCAGAGAAAATCGAAGCACGGTGGGACGGCACTCCATCGAGCAGGCGGCAAATTGCCATCCCTATGTCTATACAACCATACTTCCCACCACATCACCATAAATATTTATTATATTATAAAGCATCAGCTTTTGCTACATGTCTAAATCATAAATCTTGTTCCCACAATATTTTTACACAATACCGCCCATCACCGAAGCATACATGCTAAAATGTAAGTTGAGTAATTGACGGGGAACAGGTGGTTAAGGATAGAACTAAGAGATACTTTGAATTTCAGCTTTATATAAAGATAAAACTGAAAGAAAAATTTTATGATACATAAGGAGTAACTGTAAGAATATACAGTAATTATTCTTTCGATCGTATTGATATAATTTTTCTCTTTTTTTTGTTTATCTCTCTCTTCAAATTAGATCGAAAGAGTAATTATTATACATATCACGAGTTACTTTTGTATGTCATAAAATTTTCCTTCAAGTACATAGCAGTTGGTAATGAAATAAAAGGCAGTAACCCAAAAGCTAAATTTATCTTACCTGCCATGCAAAACATTTATAATGAAATTGCAGCATCAAATTTGCAAGCCAGATTAAGGTTTCAGTTGTGATAGACACAAGTCTATTAGGTGTTTTTGATCCTTCATCAGCCGGTGTGTTTAAAGAAAGTGAAAGGTCTTATAGGGAACCAAATTATTAGCTTTTTGGTCCAAAATGAAGCACAATTACTAGCCAACATTTACCCTTATTTTAGAGTTGTTTACGATAGTTAATCTGTCCCATATGCCTTGTTTACTGAAGAAAATGTTGTTGTAGAAGATGGTCAATATACTTGCAAGAATCTCTTTGATGCTTTAATGGATGCACTTTACTCAGCTCTTGAGAAGGCAGGAGGAAGCTGTTCGAAAATTGCTGTCTCGGAGAGTGATTGGCCATCTGCTGGAGGAACTGTGGAGACGATCGAAAATGGAGGTACATATTATATTAACTTGATCAATCATGTCAAGCGAGGGGCTCCAAGGAGGTCTGGACAGGCCACTGAAACTTATTTGTTCTCCATGTTTGATGAGAACACGAAGGAACCTGAAATTGAGCGACACTTCGGCCTATTTCTTCCTCATAAACAGCTCAAGTACAATATTGGCTTCAAATAATAGAGGAAGAAAAAAAATTATTGGAAAGCTCTTTGCTGCATCATTATTATCATAAATAACAAAGACTTCTATCATTTTCTACTTGTTTTTAAACAAATTAGAAATCCATTTGACATTAATGACTGTAATTCGGCTATAACTTTATAATAAAAAGTGACTTACTTCGTGAGTTCTCCTTTGATAAGAAATTTAAATGCTGCAAGTGATTAACCAACAACTCACATCCAAATGTTTCAATCAATCTGAAAGGTTTTGATGCAATATTAAATTTAGGATTCAACAAATCAAAAGATTCAAAGACAAGAATTAGTAAATAGCGAAGTATAATTAAATTCAATTAAGTTTAAACTCAACATGACTAGTATTATATTGGGCTAACATGCCATATTATCCCCCTGACAATAGAGAATTCTAGTCCTTTTAAAAGCGTTGGGTGCTCATGTGAGTGGTGAAAAATCTCATATTGAAAAAAAAAATTACGTATTCATATATAAAATAGATCTATAATTTATTAATTTAGTTTTTGGGATTAAATGTAGTACACAATCTTGTATATATAAAATTTCCAACAAGGAATACGTAAGTATTGGGTGATAAGGAAAACCAGTTACGAATTTACATTTGTCATAATAGTCCTTACATTAAAATTGAGTTGAATATTCATAAAATCTCTAGAAATCATCTAAGCCGCATAATCAATGGAATATCTTATCATGATAGTTAGATAGAGACGCCTTGTGATCTTGTTAGCAAGGAACCAAATCGTACTTATCCTTAAAATTGACACATCACATGGCCACGTATGACTAACCAGGTCCGTAAATGAGTTTGTTTTGTTAAACTTGTGGAAATTAATAAGCACAACCGAGTCAGGTTTAGTTACTTGACTTCATGTTCTGTAACACGTTGACTAAATTGGCTGTATTAATTCCAAGTTTCTTCTAACTTATATCCTTCAATTTAGACTCCTAGCTTCTGGTTAGGCAGCTAAAAATGTCTGGAAGCAAGACCGTAGAATTTTCAAGAGGAAAACTAGAAACGCAGACATCGTAGGAATTAAGGCATTCCACCAATTAAGACACGTGGAAAGATATTGACAGTTTCACGTTTTCTTACACGTGTCATGGCAAGGTTTCAGTCTGCCTTGGAGTGGTGACTGGGCAAGGAGTCCTAACTGATAATATAAGCTACGACGTTCCTCGCATCCATTGCCTAACCATTCTTATAAATAGAGGTGCAAGGAATTGGGGGATTTTCATCTAAAGTGTAGAGAATTCATTTGAACGCATTCATGGCTATGACTATGTTGCTGCTTTTTGCTTTGTTGGTTTCTCGCCTAACAATTTCAGGTAATGTGTATATGCAAATCTGTTTGTTCACCCGATGATAATTGTTAGATAGTTTCTTAGCATTATATTATATTATGCTTATACTAGTTTTTATTTTTGTTCTTAACATTATATTACATTATACAAATGTTTTTCATTTTTTCGTTTTGATTCTTATATTATATTTTTATTTTCATAGTTCAAAGTCTAAAATTATTCTTTTATGCTCAATGTTATTGTTATATTTTGATTTTTCTTACAATGTTTTATTGAATTATTGAAAATAGGCATTTGATTTAATTTTAATAAATTATTGGAGTAAATTAACATGTCTTTTTATTTAAATAATTTTTTCTATCATACGAATAAATAATCTATTTTTAAAAAAAAATTAGTAACATTTAGTAGTGCAAGTGAAAATTTTTTATAAATTTTGATATCAAATATGAATATGAAAAAAATAACAAAACTAAACATCAAAAAAAAACTAAATTAATTTTTTTATTTCTAGATAGAGATAATGTAATCTCTAAAATTTTAGAGTTCATAAGCTCTTTTTTTGGCTTATAGTTAAATTTTTTTAATTTTATTTTAGTCCATGTTTATGTATGTGATCATTACTTTATTTTGATTATTAAAGTTTTGTTATGTGTTATTTTGTTTATCTTACGCATAATGGTTTTTTTTTTTAGTTTTAATGTTCCTGTGCCCTTTTTAACTTTTAGTGAATTTGTTTCTATTTTGGTTTATATTTTATAATTTTTATTTTGTTTTGCTCATTAAAATTTTGTCATTTTGTATGTATATAAAAATATCTATCTTTTTTTTTACGTCAAGCTAAATCAAAGGTTTTTTAGGTCTATTTGCTTATGTGAACGTAATAGTTCTTTGTTTTTTTAACCAATAATATTTGATAAGTTTGATCATATCAAGACAAACAAACTACAGATAAAAAAAGAATGATGAAAACTATAGTCATCTAAAATTTTAAAAGCTACAACATCAAGTGATCCTCATGTTTAATCCCTGCACTAAAGGCTTAAGGGCTTAGAGATTGTCCATAGTAACATCTTGGACAACGACAAAAAATTTAATAGAAAATCTCATTGGTTATATCCTTATATCATCTATAATGTCAGTTATTGAGCTGTTGATCTTGTCTAGGGTCCTCACTTGACTCTTAAGTTGGTCAGAAACTCAAAGTCTGTTGTAAGTGGAATAGTCAATGGACTAGCTTGTTAACAATGATTTCTTTGGCAAAGGTACCATGAATTTCATTCTGCTGGTAAACTAGTTTGCACGGCAGATAATGTTTGTTCTTCCAAGTCCAAAAGACATCAAGAGCTATTTAATTACAGGCTATTTCTGAATCACACACCCGCATTAAGAACTACCACCATGTATATATATCGCACTGACGACGGCTATCAGTACTTTTCACATCAAACTCATCAGCATTCCGTTTATATGTTGCAGATGCACAATCCATAGGGGTTTGTTATGGGAAAGATGGAAACAATTTACCATCTGATCAGGAAGTTGTAAGTCTTTATCAAACAAATCGAATTGGAAGGATGCGAATTTATGATCCAAACAGAGACACACTTGAGGCCCTCAGAGGATCAAACATAGAAGTCATCCTCGGTGTCCCCAATGACAGACTTCAGGCCCTCGGGGATGCCTCAGCTGCAACAACCTGGGTCCAAAACAACGTTGTGGCCTACTCTTCCAATGTCAGGTTCCGCTACATTGCTGTTGGCAATGAAGTACACCCTGGAGATGCAAATGCACGATATGTTCTACCAGCAATCCAGAACATACATAACGCAATAGTATCCGCCAATTTACAAGGTCAAATTAAGGTTTCAACGGCGATAGACACAACTTTGTTGGGACAATCCTTCCCTCCGTCGAATGGGGCATTTAGTGACAGTGCAAGTCAATACATAAACCCTATCATCAACTTCTTAAGGAGCAACGATGCACCACTTCTTGCAAATGTGTATCCCTACTTCAGCTATACTGGCAACCCACAAAGCATTGATCTTAAATATGCCTTGTTTACTTCACCAGGAGTCGTGGTGCAAGATGGTCAATATGGATACCAGAATTTGTTTGATGCCTTGTTGGATTCTGTTTATGCAGCTCTTGAGAAAGCAGGTGCCCCAAATTTGAACATTGTTGTATCCGAAAGTGGTTGGCCATCTGAAGGTGAAAATGCAGCAACAGTTGACAACGCAGGAACTTTCTACAGGAATTTGATAAATCATGTGAAACAAGGGACTCCCAGAAGATCTGGACAGGCTGTAGAGACATACTTATTTGCAATGTTTGATGAGAACCTGAAACCAGCAGGAATTGAACAACATTTTGGTCTATTCCTCCCCAACAAACAGCCCAAGTACCAACTTACTTTTGGTTAACTAATGAAAAAATAGCGTAGTACGTTACCCCTAATTAAGGTTTGAATAAGAGTGTTTGTGCTCATTTATGTACTACCAGGCTGATTCATATAATATAATAAGCTTATTTGCGTTGGGCAAACTATAATTTGCATTGTATGGTTCGTTGTTGAAGTAAATTGGCTGATCCTCTCAAATGTTACTATATATACACACTGGATGTTTACTTTACATTACGAGAGAAAAAGAGAAAAGGGACAGGGGAGGTGCATTAGCCGTGTATCATGACATGAGAGTTTAAAATACTTGTCGTGTTCAACAAGCGATGATTTCTGTATTTCTGAGTCATCACTATTTTTATTTTTATTTTTAAGGGTGCCATTAATTCTTGAGATTTTATATAGACTAAAAATATTTTCCTAACTCTTGTAAGAAATCCATATGCGGATATTATAGTAAATTTATGCGACTATTTTTGGTAGAAAATTCTTGCGATTCCCTACTTTAATAATCATTGATTCAATCCCTATATCTTCGAATATCTTGTCATAAATGTTCACCACGAGATCGTCTCTCTATCTCTCTATATATACGCTGAGAAGCAGGGGAAGCCTTAGAAACTGGCACAGAATCTTTTAGGTTTTTCATTTCTTTTCTCGTCTTTCCCATGGCTTTCTTTAACGCAGGCGGTCAAGAAACTATTATGGCTGCCCTTTCCCTATTGTTTATTGGATCCTTGATGTCTGGCCTAGAAGCAGTAGCAGGTACAATACTCTCCTCAGCTCTTACCCAATGCGTACATAGGATATAACATGACTATACACACAAAACACACACACACTACGATTTTTACAAGGGTAAATACTTAAGGTTCAACAAGAGGAGCTTAATTCTTCATAAAATATTTTAATTATATATATAGAGAGAGAATTCTAACAATATTTCTTGCATTAAAGATATAGTTTTTCTTATTTTTTCACATCTCATTAATCTACATCCTTTCATGTTTTTTAGTCTTGCTTTTGCGTTGGCTTCTTTGTTTGCTTCGTTGGGTTGCTACATGGTGTTGTTTGGTTTTAGCTTTTTTTTTTTTTTGTTTCTTTCTCTGTTGGGTCTTGTTTGGATACTTTTTTCCCCCTCTTTCAGCATATGTTGAAATTCATAATAATTCTCTTGTGTACCTTTGCTTCCTACTCGAAACAGGTGCCCAATCTTTAGGTGTCTGCAACGGACGGTTGGGCAACGACCTGCCTTCTGAACATGAAGTTGTAGATTTTTATAAAAGCAATGGCATTGGCAGAATGCGAATCTATGATCCAAATCAGGCAACCCTCGAGGCTCTTAGAGGAACAAACATTGAGCTTACCCTTGGTGTTCCCAATCAAAACCTTCAAGCGCTTACTGATGCCTCAGCTGCAGACAATTGGGTCCAAGCCAACATAATAGCCTACTCACCTGATGTCAAGTTTCGATACGTTTCAGTCGGTAACGAAGTCAAGCCTAGTGATGCTGCAGCTCAATTTGTTCTACCTGCAATGCGTAACATCTATAATGCCACAGCATCTGCTAATTTAACCATTAAGGTGTCTACATCAATGGAGCCATCTTTGTTAAGCACTTCCTATCCTCCATCAGCAGGCGCATTTAGTTCTAATGCAGGTCCATACATTAACCCGATAGTCCAATTCCTAGCAAGAACCGGGGCACCACTTCTCGTCAATGTGTACCCCTACTTCAGCTATATTGATAACCCACAACATATCGATCTAGGCTATGCCTTGCTTAACTCAGCAGGATCTGCAGTGCAAGATGGAGACTTGAATTATCATAATCTTTTCGAAGCATCGCTGGATGCCCTCTACTGTGCACTTGAGAGAGCAGGTGGTTCCAATGTGGAGATAGTTGTATCGGAGACTGGCTGGCCTTCGGCGGGGCAGGATGCAGCCACATTTAGTCACGCAAAAGATTACTATCAGAATGTGATTAACCTTATCCCAAATGGAACTCCGAAGAGGCCAGGACGACCAATTGAAACTTATTTGTTTGCCATGTTTGATGAAAACCAGAAGGGTGGAGCTGAAACCGAGAGACATTTTGGCCTCTTCTTCCCCAATAAACAGCCCAAGTACCAGCTCCAATTTTCTTAGAAGAGCTCTGGTTTTGATTTTTTAGTTTTCAATTAATTAGTAGATGTTTTTAAGGCATTTTTAGCTTCGTTTTAGTGTGCCTTGTGCTACTTCTAATTTTAGCAGAGGATCATTCTTCCAATAGATAGGATGATTTTAGGTTTATTATTTCAGATACTAGGATTTTTCTTTTTGGTGGCAAACTAGTTAAGATGGTCATGATCATGGAATTTTTATCTTAATATATAAAGAATGGATTTTTTTTTTTTTTTTTAGATTCATTAACAAATTTGTTTTATTGACTTAGATTCACTAGCATAATACCATCCGTAAAATTCTGACGAGCTCAAAAGGGTCCATAATTGTCGCAAGTCTTAACAGATTTTTACATTGACTAAAGCCACAAGGAGAAAATAAAGATGATGGTCAGACTGAATAACCCAGTCGGCCAATCACTTCAACCAGAGCCAACTTAAAATCTTGACCAGATGACAGCCGAAGAGTTTATGAAATGATGCTCAATTCTTTTCTTCTGAAGGTTTTAGAAGGCAGTTAATAACCGCGTCCGTGCTGGTAGAATTCTTGCATGATCAGAAAAAGTAGCAGCCAGCACGCTTCTCTGTTGACAGATACAAATTTCATTTCAACCTCTGAAACCTGAGAGTACAAAAAAAGTGTTACAAAATCCATGTTTTTCTACAACTCTCATCATTTTCAGTCCAATTCAAAGAAAAGGTATTGAAACTCGAGCAAACCATTTGAGAATCCACCCATTGGAATGAATAAAAAATATATGTGCCGATGTGGTGGGTGCGTTGTTAAGATTGATCGATGTACAATACCCTTACAGTCAAATAAGAAGCTATTCAAATCCAATCAACATCAAAATAAACAACAGAGATAATTTGTGAGGGAGCAGGTAGGTGGTATATGTATCATATATGCACTGTAAAGTTCATGAAATTATGACTCTCGAGTTTACCATTAAGATCATCCCTTGAGTATGTGGCCAGACGAAGTTGATCTCCAGTCACACGTCATGATCAGAGGCTGTTAGATTTAGAGCAACCAAGCAAATTGGTTCTCGATTGTTTCAGTGGTGGTAATTCCTAGAACTTCCTGAGTTAGCAGTACTCCTGATTTTTATTTTTTTCCCTATATTGTCATGTGTTAATACTTTCCTATATTGTCATGTGTTACTATTTTCCTATGTCGTTCATGTGTAAAAATTTCATGTATTGTATAAAGATACAGCTACTGATTAAACCCTAAAGACACTTAGGTGCTACTTGTTTATACTTTAAACTCATGGGTCAATGCTTTGGTAGGAGCTCCTATAAAACTTGTTACTTTTTTTCTTTTTTTTTTCCAGTTTGATTGTAATTTTTAACAACTTTGTTTGGTCTTTCTGATATTGTGCTTGGTTTTTCCTCCGGGATGTTGCTTTTTCTATTTCTAATGATATTGCTATCCTCTTCTTTTATCAAGCAATAAGAAGCTGAACATCAATTTGTTTTTGTGACATGAATATTTTTCAGGGAGTAATAGTGTCAATGCCTCGTCTGGAACAAGTCGTGATCCAGGAGTTATTAGCCATGCGGGCATAAAAGAAGCTGGCAATGCCATATCTGAGACTAGTACCAGCGCAAGAGTTAACAATCATGTGCGCAGAGAAGTTGTCAAGGCCACATCTGAGACTAGTCGCAGCCCAAGAGTTATCAATCAACTAGGCAGAGATGCTGTCAATGCTAAAACTGAGGCTAGAGGCAGCCCAAGAGTTATCAATCTAGTGGGCAGAGAAGCTGTCAATGCCACAGTCGAGACTCGTCAAAGCCCAGGAACTAAAAATCATGTGGGCAGGGAAGCTGTCAATTACACATCTGAGACTAGTCGTGACCCAAGAGTCGTTAATCCTCAAAGACTTGTTGATCTTCAAATTGCTGCAAGAATAAGAGTCAACAATCATGTGGGCACAGAAGCTGTCAATTCCACATCTGAGACTAGTGGCAACCAATGGGTTATCAATCAAGTGGGCAGAGAAGCTGTTAATCCCTCATCTGAGACTAGTCGTGACCCAAGAGTTGTTGATCTTCAAAACGCTGCAAGAGCACAGGATTCACGAAGTACGATCCGAAGTGAGATTAACCAAATTGAAACAATAGATCCAATCACTAGTAAGAGAGAGATAATTTACAGAAAATAAGAGAAATAAAAACCTAGTTTTCAGCTTTGATAATTACTAGTATTGCTTAGGCAATTAATTATGTATGTGCATGCAAGATAGTTATAAAACTTGATAGTAATTAACATTCTATTTTTTGTAGATTAGACCATGCAAATCTCGTCTGTATTATGTTGATATTGAGCTGTTGTGTTGATATATTGATGTGATGGCAAGAATCATGATTTAAGTTCAGGAAGAAAGATATACAGAGCTTGGATTATGGTTACTCTGAAACTGGCAACTTCTTGATTTTGAAAACATAAGGTCAATGCCAGAGAAACATTGATAGTATTATGGATCTTGAGAAACCACGTAAATCATAGTTCTTTTTTTTGGTGACTGAAAATCCTTTCAGGTTACCAGGCAGTGGTGTCATTATTTTTCCCTTCAAAAGCCATCCAAACATTCTTTTTCTCCAACAATAAAATGGGAGGCGTAGTTGGCTACTTCAAACTTCAGCTGAATTAAGTCGAAATATTTCCTCATCGTATTTGAGAAGTCCATTGTATGCTAATATGAGCTACTCAGACCAATGCTAAAGCTGCTGTTAGTTGCTTCGAGCATGTTGCGATGACCTACTGTAGATCTTTTGATGAGTTTTGAGATTGCATGTACAGAATTTTGATGGCAGAAAGACTTTTACCAATTGAGAGTTGTTTATTTCTGATTTGGGAGGAAAATCTCTTCCTGTATGATCCACTCCGGCTGCAAAACCTTTTCACGGTATTGTTTTTCGGCAGCCATGTGGAAAAGGCAAGGTATAACTGCACATGTACGTGAGATGCTTTTAAGGCATTTTTAACTTTATTTTACTATTTTAGTGTGCCTTGTGCCACTCCAAATTTGGATAGAGCATCGTTCTTCCAGTAGATACAACTGCAGGGATGCTTTCACTGCCACGTAATTGTAGTTATAATTTCAGTCAGGATTTTTTTTTTCCCCCTTGGATGAAAAAATAGTTAAGGAGTAAATTATAAATTAGTCCCTCTCGTTTCAAAAAATAAATTAATTAGTTCTTCTCATTTTAAAAATTAATTATTTAGTTCCTATATTTTAAATCTACTTGTAATTTAATTATTATTATTTTTTAATTTATTTTTTGTTTTAAGAAATAGAGAAGGAAAAAAATATGAAAAGATTGATGAGAAAATAATAAATTTTATGAAATAAAAATAATATTAAATTAAGTATGATTAATATTAAATAATATTTTTTGAAATGAGAAAGACTAATTAATTTGTTTCTTGAAACTAAAGAGAATAATTTATAATTTACTTTAATAGTTAAGATGCTCGTGCTTAATCAAGGATGCTGATCTTCGCTTTCCTGGTTTAGATTCAAAAACAAATTTGATTTCGTGATTTAAATTCACTGGCAAGCTACCATCAGTTAAATTCTGACAAGCTTAAAGGAGCACTAATTGTCCTGCTTAAATAATAAGGTTTTGATGCTTCCGATATCATTTTCCTTCATTTTTTTTTTTTTTTTTTTTTTGACGTCCTCGTATCAAAAACACTGGTTTTTCCGTCAACTTGATGTTTTTCCCAATCTAAACTCGATTCGGAAAGCACTTCATTTGCTGTCCAAATCCATTACCACATCGTATGAAATTGTGGTGATAAACTACGTAATGAAGATGGAATACAGAATGATACTGTAGGATAGGCAACCATGTGGTACTAGCTAAATGACTCCCGGTTTGCAATTGCATACGAAAGAGCGGAAACAGAATGCGGAGATCTTTATAGGAAACTAAAGTTAAGAAGAACATGAAGCAAATTTAACGATCTAGTGCATAGGTTTTCAGCTACATTCACGATAAGGAATTATAAAAGCATGCAATATTAAAACAGCTCTAACGGCAACTATTCCCTAGACTTTTCAGCTAACAAAGCATTGTATTCCTCTCTTAGGCTGTTATATTTGTCACTCAAGCTCTTGAAAACTTCTTTTTTATCCCCTGAAGGTTCCTTCATTTTCTTCTCCAAATCAAGCTTCACTGAATCAATTTGGCTCTTCAGCTTTTCAATCTTTCTGGTTTGCTCTTCATGCTGTTTCTGTAGTGCTTGCAGCCCGGAAGAGTTTTTGCCTACATTTCCAAAAAGATTACTCATATGTTACCAGATATTACAAACAGATTGCAAGAAAATTTAATGAAAGAACATGCCATCCTGTTGAATGTCAAAAAGAGAGCGAGAGAGAGAGAGAGAGAGAGGCACCTGAGGAGGAATTGTTTGAGGTGCCACTGCTGCTGTCCATGCTCTAGAATTAAGTTAATTCCTGAAGAAACAAACTTGAAGAATTTACCAGTAGTAGAAAAATAGCATAATATAATATGCATGTTTCCAAGCCTTTTTCCCCCCTATATATGTTCCTTAAATTAATTGTCTTCAATTTTCTCCATCATATCTGTAATATTGTTTGTTAATGCATGTATCTCAAGAGTCCTGCCTCCATAAATTTCTCTTTGTCCAATACCCAATTATCCAGTCAAAAACTCCTCGTAAAATGTGGATAAGTTAGATGGACATAAAAAGGAAAGATCTCGCAATGACTACTGGTTTTCTACAATTTGATCATGTATCTGTTTTTTGTGTTTGGTTTTAAACCATGCTTTTCCATGGTTATGGTGCTTTTATCTGTTTACATGTGCATATCACTGCTCAAAATAAAATTTACATGCAGCTTTTTAGAGCAGTACTGCAATACCAATTGTGTAAAAGATAAGCAATTTCTTAAGTCACAGAAAAGTAAAGCAAATATATGATCATTGAGGTCGTATGAAATTACCAGTTAATGAATGGACTGAATACTATTTGTCAGTGAAGAAAACTCTTGTGGGGTGAGAAAAACAAAATGGAAGCTACTGTTACTACAAGAGCATCTCATTGATTTTCAAGACTTGGCCCATGTAGTGACCTAGCTAGGGCATGTCGCCAACGTGTTGAGAAAGGATTCCCCTAGTAGACACATAGCCCATTTATCAACTCAAAGGCCTCCATTTGGAACCATCACACATAACTAGTGTACCAGCAAACTTTGAACGGGCAAAAAAAAAAAAAAGAACAAAGTAATCTCGCTCCATGCAGTTCTAAATGGCATTAATTAAGAGGTAGGGAGAGAAATTAAAAGCTAATAAAGTGCTGATCTTTGGTTTTATACATAGAGCTTCACGATTTCAACAAAACAGTGAAGCTTCTTCAATAATGTCATGTAGACTGACCTTGGAGGTGTCCTCGCTGTGTTATCCAAGCAAGAACTGTAGTCTTCTTTCTTTATGGTGGCCCCTTTACTGCGAAAATGTGTGATATGGTGTGACCCCTGAATAAATAGAACAACAACTTTATATATAAGCATAACTGATCATGGAAGATATAGCTAGGTAGAACATGGGGAAGCAGAGAGGCAAAATCCAAAAACAATGACAAGAGGGCATCTTCCTTTGATGGAAACAAAATCCTAGCCGTAGATTTTGGTAGAGATATTTGCTAGGCCATTTAGGTGAAAGTCTGGCTCATCACAAGTCTCTTACAGTACCATCAAGAATCAGAATATAGTGCTTGTTTGGCTAGGACAAGAACATGTGTTTGCATAAAGCTGATATCATGCAATGCAAAACAAAAGAGCAACTTCATAAAGGTGTTGTCAACTAGCTAAACGTTGCATCTGTGATCACAAGATTTAAGAGTGTCAGATTCATATCTCCAAAAGTGTTCTAGAGAAATCAGAACATTGTCTCCATTATTGTAATTACATCGGTTACTCTTCTAATTTTCTAAACTACGGTAACCCCCCATAAGGCTTGTCACAAGTGGTCAAAACTTTAAAAAATAAGGGTTTCAAAGTTTATGTACCATCTTTTAATGGTTGGTTAATTTATAAATGTTGCCAATCAAAAACCATCTCACCAAAAGATTAAACAATTAGATGAGATCCCAAGATATAATTTATATGACTCTCTAACACATCTCCTTAAGTAAAAATCTATTAAGTGAGATCCTAAGATATGATTTATATGACTCTCTAATATATTCCCTCAAATGAAAGTCATTTGGGCTTTGAATGGTGGTGAGATTTGATCTCTTGACCACTTAGTCAACAAAGCTTTCATATCAGTCAAATGATCATTTCAACCCAAAAGTTTAAACTATTAGATGAGGTCTCAAAATATGATTTATATTATTCTTTAACATTCTAAGAAAACAATATAGGTTCTTTTCAACTTAGAGTTGACATAACCTAACACAACCAACCCCAATAAGATCTTGATCAATATTCTCATGCTTGAAATTATAAATTTTAAAAAAATATCAACAAAAAAAATTTTCTCCAAAAAAAGGTATGTGCAATTATAAAAACCATTTTTAGCAAGGTTTGAATAAATTCGGCCCATACTACAGAGTATGTATGGCCTTGTCCTTAAAACAAATATGTTGCACCAATGCAACTATATTTGGAATGGTTTGAAATATATTGGGTCATATTGTGAAAACCTCTCTAATACACCTCCTCAAGTGTGCTAATTAATCGGAAAAGACATAAGAGTAATGAGATTTGAACTCGTGACCACTTGCTCAATAAAGCTCGATATTATGTCAAAAAACTATCTCAATCTAAAAGCTTAAATTGTTAGATGAGGTCTTTGATTATGATTTATATTATTCTCAAACATTCGAAAAAACAATATATGCTCTTTTTAACTCAAAGTCGATATAATCTAACGCAACTAACTTCAATAAGATCTCGATCAATATCCTTATGCTTATAAATATATTTTTTAAAAAATCAATAAAAAAAAACATCTCCAAAAAAGATATGTGCAATTATAAAAATAATTTTTAGAGAGGTTTAGATGGATTCAACCCATATTATGGAATACCGATGGACCTATTGTTTGGAAGCATATGGGCTTGTCCTTAAGATAAATGTGGTTCTTTATTTGGAATTGTTTGAAATATATTAGGCCATAATGTTAAAGCCTCTCTAACACATTATCTCAAATGAAAGCTTTTTGGACTTGAAACTTGCATAGGCCCACACTACCTTGTGCTTAATTAATTAGAAGAAAAATGAAGGTGATGAGATTTGAGCTTCGACTATTTGGTCAATATATCTTTGACACCATGTCAAAAGATCATCTCAATTCAAATGCTTAACGTGTTAAATGATGTCCTAAAATATGATTTATATTATTCTCTAACATTTCGAAAAAAACATATATAGGTTCTTTTTTACTCAAAGCCGATATAACCTAACACAACCAACCTCAATAATATCTTGATCAATATCCTCATGCTTGTACATATAAATTTTAAAAAAAAATCAATAAAAAAATGCGTTCTCCAAAAAAAGATATGTACAATTATATAAACCATTTTTAGTGAGGTTTAGATGGATTCGACCCATACTCGTGAAATACTCGATGGACCAATTGTTAGTATGAGCTTGTCCTTAAAATAGATCTCGTCTGCTATATTTGGAATTGTTTGGAATATATTGAGCCATTATGTGAAAGCCTTTCTAACACACCTCTTCAAATGAAAACCTTTTGGACTTGAAATTTACATAGGCTCACACTATCTTATGATACTATGTCAAAGAATCATCTTAACTCAAATGCTTAAGTTATTAGATGAAGTCTCAAAATATGATTTATATTATTCTCTAGCATCTTGAAAAAATAATATAGGTTCTTTTCGACTCGTAGCTAACATAACCTAACACAATCAACCCTAATAAGATCTTGATCAATATCTTCATACTTGTAAATATAACTTAAAAAAAAACAGATATTTGCAATTATAAAAATCATTTTTAGTAAGGTTTGGATGGATTCGACTCATACTATGGAATATTGATGGATGATGGATTTATTGTTTGGAAGAGTATTAGCTTGTACTTAAGATAGATATGTTGCACTTAGGGGTAAGTATTATTTGGCTAAAATCAAAAAATCGAACCAAACTAAACCAAATTAGCAATTTCAATTCAGCTTTATAAAAAAATTTAAAAAAAATGAAACCGAAATTATTTCGGTTCATTTTTTTAAAAAAATTTGGTTTCCATCGAAAACCAAATTAGTGTTTTTTTTTAAACACATACCCAAGTTTTTTAAAAAATAAAAATAAAAATAAAAAGGCACCTATGGGTTTAACCAAAAGAATAATAGCTTTAATGATTTTTTTTCTACTTAAAACAAAAATATTTTCCATTAATTATTTATTGAAATAACAAAATAATTGATTATATTATATTGACTCACAAACAAATTAAAAAAAAGAAGACCGTGATAAAGTAATTCTTTATAAATATACAAGTTTATGTGTGGGTGAATCCTAAGACCTCATAGAAAAGAAATTGTCTCCTTGTATTAAAATTGGCACAAAAATATCCCCTAAAAAAATTGACCCTTACCATAGTAGCATTAATAACAACTAACAATAATAATTTTTTCACTCTTTTTATGCTTATACCAAACATAAATTAAAAATTAAAATTTTCAGATTATCTATTTAACAATAAAATATGCACAAAATAAAGAGGTTAAAAAAATATGAAAAATTAACAAAAAAAAAAAAAAACCAATTGTAGTGTGATTGAAAAAATAATGAGAAACCCAACCAATCTAGTTTATAATATAAATAGAAACAAATTTATTATTGAATAATAATAATAATCTTACATAATATTCTTATAAAATCAAATGTGAAATATGCAATCTTTGATTATGTTGTGGCTCAATAAATAGCGAAAGGTCTATTTATTAATTGGAGTATAAGATTCAAACGACGGATGATAACCATGATAACGAATTATAAAATTAAATTGCTATAAAAGTTATGATGTGGTTATTAAGTGAATTAACTTATGTTTTTGTAAATTGTAATCCAAACAAGTGATCCCCTTTAAAAACAAATAAAAAAAGTCAATCGCTATTGAAAACGATACTTAATTACTATGCAAGTTTGATATTTTTTAAAAGCAAATTAATTCGGTTTTCGGGAGAAAAATGTAATATATATATATATATGTGTGTGTGTGTGTGTGTGTGTGTGTTTTTAATCGAAAATCGAACCAAAAATTTTGATTTTTTAACAAAAAAACTAAACCTCAGTTCGATTTGGTTTCAGCTTTTGTTTTAGTAAATTTGGTTAATCGAAAACCGAAAAAAAAAAAACCAAAATTAAACCAAAAAATTGAACGATCACTCGTAGCTGCACCGCTACAACTATATCAGAAATTTAATTGAAATATATTGGGCATAATATGAATTCCAATAATAGGGGTATGGAACTTTACTTCCTAAAACAAGACCATCACCGAAAAGTTGGTTTGCATGCCTAATTTCCATCTTTCTTTTCACAATTGATTGGACAAACACACTTATTAGTGCTGCTGTCAGGTGGGCACGAGTTAGGTTGCATTCTTCTGGTTCATCGCTGCCTAATTTGGATCATTTTTCTTTTTTCATTTGGACAATGCTTGATTTTTCTCTCTTCAAATGATGTAAAGTCATTTTCATACAAGAAAAATATATTGAAAGTCCATTTTTCATGAAAATATTAGCCCCGCTTGAAGACTCATTGACTCTTGGATTACACAGTAATAAATAGCATCTTTTTCATTTTTGTCACATCTCTCTTTTTATCAATCATTGTATTCTATGGTTGACGTAATTAAAAGAGTATCATCCTGCAATGTTTAGTAACTTTATTTTTTTCTTTTATTTTCTTTTATGACAATGAAAGGCAGGTGATTTATGCAACTAAGACAAAATCGAGGTTAGTAAGAGAACCTGAACAGTTAGAAGATGGCCAAGACCCCTTTAAATTATCCTCATTTACAATAGAAGGAAAAAAAAAAAAAGAAGAAGATATTTTGATGGAGTAATATAACCGTACCAAAAGCGGGAAACTAAATTACATAAACAGGAAGTGTTAACATCATAAAATAACTAAAGGACAAGATATCTGTGTAAATCATTAAATTGATATCGACTAGTCAACTACTGTGGTTCATAAGTTTCTATGTGCACGTTGGAGAAAAAAACTATTGCCAACAAAATCCAGACATGATCCTACGCGGGGAAAAAAACTGGGGCCTAACCTGATGGAGATTGGAGACAATTTGTTCAATCATGGAAAATTAAACTGGCTTGATACTTTTGTCGCAAATCTAGGCCAACTGCAATTCCTCAGTTTAAAAGACTTCAATGGTGGTAGTTAAACCATGCATGCTATACGGCCGCAGTTGTCCACAATCCTACTCTATATGTTGGTGTTATTGACTGGATATTCAGGTGGATAGTCACATGGGGCTAATGCGAGAAGGCAAAAATCTGATGACAAGTGAGAGGCAGCAATAACCGAAGCACATGCATAACTGCCAAATTGTACAAAACATTGCCAGCACATTAGGGATTTCGTATTAATTGACCATGAGAATTAACAGCAAACATTTTCAACAAAGCTGAAAAGTAAATGAGTGGTATACCCTGCGGCATCTTTACACATTGTCAGCACCCATGTGACAAGAGTGGCCCTTTCCCCACTTGTGGACCTAAAGAAATAAAATGAGACAAAAAAGTCCCCTAAAAGAGTGCCTTGATCATCTGAATGAGAAGAAGAAAAAAGAAGCAAATTTCACCCTCACTTTTTTCAAGCCTCCTCTTTCTCTGGTTTTTACTTTCATTGATGATCCCAAAGTGGATAAAAATTGAAGTACGATTCGCAAGACCCGTGCACCAACCATTAAAACGGAACCAATTTTTTCTTGCATATCCTAATCAGCATGATAGCTAAGCATTGAATTCTAAGCTTCTGGACACCGTTTAAAAGTCTACTTAGCGTCCGACAATCATAAGACAAGGACGGTGAAAGATTGTAAACATGTATAGATAGTCATTATAACACGAGGAATGATATTTAAAGTCCAGCTATAGTCTGTTTTCCAGCACACAACCTACAAAAGGGGAAGAAGTAGCAAAGAGAAAACCCTACTCAAACTAGTTCGTCCGTCCACTACGTATGTAATATGCAGTTGCTGTTAGTAGTATCGTATTGATGACAAGGATGGCAATCTAACTGAGGCAGTCTCTGCAGATCTACCATTAAGTGCAGGTATCATATAGGCTATACATCTACAGGATCTTTCTTCCTTCTATGTGCTTCTTCTCTATTTTTCTGCATGGACAAACAAAAACAACCCGACATCATGAAGAATATTAACTAATCTTATACATCTGTAACAGAAGAATTCAAATGGAGGAATGATGCCTTACCCTAGTAAAGTTAATCTCTTTGGCCATACTAATCTTCATTAACTACAAAGCATTAGCTACATATCCAAAATAAAAACCAATCAGAAAAAAATAATAATAATAATAACTGTCTGTTAGAAATAACCTACTCTAGTTCTCTTGCAATTGAATCAAATCATAGCAAGGAGGTAGCACCTTGGCACTTGGGAACTCAATGAGACGCCTCTACGCTGGTAGCAGTGGTGGGCACTGACACATCATTTTCAAAACATGAAGAGACGGATAACTCCTTGCTTTCTTTAACTTCGGCCCGAGAAGGGGACATGTCAGGATGATGATTCTGAGATGATTTTGTCAGGCTTTCATTTTCCAGGTTGCTTCCATGGCTACAAAATACCAAACAAGAAGGAAAAGAGGGGAAATTAAGATCTAAAGAAGCTTGATACAAAAAAAAATAATAATAATAAATAAACACATGCATTTTGATAACAAACCTTCTTGAATCTGCAATTCGATACCTTTCAGTGAAGCTCTCCACCTTGCAACTAACAGTGTCATTGTTCTGAATCCAAGCTGCTGCATTCACTTCATCCTGAAGATTCTGTTCAACAGCAGCAATAATAGATTTAGTGGCACCTGAGCAATTCCCATTGTCTGCCATTAGAAGTTACATTAGTAGCGGCAAAGCTTCTCCATCTTTGACATAATATGTTTAAAACACTAACCTTCTAATGCTATCCCATTCTTGCCATCAGAGCTAAGAATATCAGTTTGATCGATGGGAGTATGATGAGTGGGCAGGGAATTAGGAGCGCCAACAGACAGACTACGCTGGTGACGATGTACATAATCTCCTCTCAAGTCTGGAAGTTGCAGATTAATTAACCTTCTCCCCTGAAGTTCAATAGCTTGGTGCAGCTCTGCCTGCTCCTCCAATTTCCTTCTCAGCATCATTTCTGGTGTATTGTGAAGCATTCTTGGTCCTGTAGAAGAAAGAGAAATTAAATAAAGATAATTCCAGAAACACGTGATTTGAAAAAGGAAAAATTGAAGAGAAAGAAAATAAATATATTCCAAAACACTCTTGAAAATTTCACGCTTGCTTGTTTATGTTTTACTTACCCAGGTGAAGATCACATAGCTCTCTAGGATCAAAACCTGAAGGGCTTGAAGTAGGTGAAAAATTTCCCCTCTCCAGGAACTGTTGCGTCCTGCTGTTGTTTCATTGACAAGTATAAACCATAAATGCCAGAAGGGGTACAGTTCAAAAAACAGTAACAGAGAAAATGATACCATACTTGTTTGCTACTTTTCCTTTCTCCTTGTATGGCTTGACAAGCACACGTGACTCACAGATATAATGAGGGTTTCCCTTTGCCAATATTTCCTTCACAGTCTCTGGGTGAACAAAAGTAACAAATCCAAACATTCGCTTCTGCTGATATGGAATCCTGACATCTTGAACAGGTCCAAAAGAACTTCAAAAACATAAAAAGAAATTATTTTAATTACATTACTCAAGAGTAGCCTCAGCAACCAGGAATAAAGCAATATATATCACAATTTTTTGTCTCTTCCAGAATCAAGTTTCAAAAATTTCTAGTGAAGAGAGCTGTATATCAGACTAAATACAAATAACAATCACTATTTAAATTCTCCAATTAATCAAGAACAGTCAAGAGACTCAAATTCTAGATCCTATCCCTTCAACTCCATAACAGGACTACAAACAAATCGGCATAGTCTTCAAACTCTCACCTCCATAGCTTAGCAATATATTCTTCTTTCCTTCTTCAAATAGACTAACAGCTTTTCCCTTTTTTTTCCCCAGATAAGCATGAATGTCTGGTGCTCATGTATCTCTAGCCAATGTAATGACAAATGTAGCTCAGATGTACATCTTTCCAGAAAACTATTGAGTGCAATTTTTTTTATACAAGCAAACATGATAGAAAGAAGCCAAGCAAATTATGAAAGCACCTGGACAATGCTATTAAGCTGCTATTTAGATATAAGAACCAAATGTAGCATGGAGACTTTTGACACTGACACGCATAGCTTAAGATAACACAAGGCGCAAGCCAATATCCATTGGGAACTGTCAGCAACTTTCTTGAGATAAAAACCATGCAAACAAACTTCATTTTCTACCACAACTTAAATGCAACATGGATTGAAAATAGGTCATTGTATTGAAAAAGATTGAAATTGTAAGTGGAAGTCTTAAGATACTATGGCATCAAGCCCTCACTTATCATCAAGTCAGAGGAATGCACTGACCGCAACAGTAGTCCCTCAAACCAAGAAAAGTTAGTGACAATTGGCAGGCATAAAGTTTACGAATAGTCTTCACTTAACACTAGGAATTTCCAGCATGCACACTTCATAAATTGTGTTTAATTTCATTGGCATAAGCACGTTTTCATAGTTTTGCAGGCAATGTAATCAGTTCCTAGCACTTAACCACAAGGTACTACTTGCAGAAGCAACAAGAAGTAAACTGATAATAATAACAGAATTGATCCCTTGAGAAGAGCAGCTGAAAAGTGGTAATTTACCTGAAATAATTTGAAACATCTTCATCTTTGAAAGAGCTGTCAGCTGGGAATGTCAAGTATATCTGTCTGGATGCCGAATTTGCCTTTTCAGCCATTCCCGTAGCAAAAAAGTCATTTCTTCCATTACGGAACCGGCCAAGCTTGTAAAATTCATCACCCACCATAGCTGCTGCTGCACCCAATCTGCAAATACCAAACATCCACAAACAGCACCATTACCCAACCCAGAAGTAAGATAACAATGTCAAATTCAAAAGAAAAAAGTGTTTATCAATAAACAGAAAAAACATACACATAATGAGTTCCATCAAGTCATGCATTTAGACTAGAAAAATATCGAGACAAGAAAAGGAACTAATCCAGAACTAAAACTAGCTCAATTAAAAAAGATTGGTTTCTCTCTAATCTTTTTCCTTTCTTGATATACTCCCTGCGACTATTTTTTCTCTACCTCCCTCAACGAAAAAAGGAACTATTCCAAAACCAAAACTAGCTTGATTAAAAAGATCTGTTTCTCTCTAATCTTTTTTCCTTTCTTTATATACTCACTGTGACTACTTTTTCTCTACCTCCCTCGACGAAAAAAAAACCTCTTTCTTTCTTTGACCAATCAGAAAATAAACAATAAAAGCATACTGAAGGATCGAAATACACCCTTGGTCTCATCTTGTATGAAAATAAGGGATTGTTCGATTGAACAATCATGCCCACAAATTGACACAAACAACAAATTAAGACCAAAAATCCACCACTGGAACGGATTGAAATTGAAAACCTTGACACGTTATACAAGATAAGGCATGATGAAAGCAAAATTAGTAATCGTGAACATACCTCTCCGCTTCATTCTGTTGCTGCAACAGAAAATTCATGTACTTGTTATAAGCTAACCTTTGCTGCTGCTGTTGCTGTGCAGCCTTCATTCTCATAATCTCATCTTGCTTCTGCAGATAAAATTCCTCCATTTCCCTTGGTGAACCCACAAGAACACCACCATCATTAACCTCAACCATATTTTCACCACCATGAGCAAACTTGCAACTTTCTCCATTCTTGCAAAACCCTCTAGCAAAATACAGACAAGGCCTATAACCAAGACTAAAACCCCCATCTTCAGCACCAAAACACGCATCACTCTCTGAAAACCTCCTTCTATGCAAGTGGCTATCTCCATTAGCAACCAGATAACCACCAGATTGAACCCTTTGGTCCATAAAGTCCTCATTTTTTGAAGAGGGGTCATCAAGAAACGAAAGATAATCATCTAACTGATACTCATCAGGAAAGTCAACACCATTATTGCTACTATCACCACCGCCATTGCCACCGTTGCTCGAGAATGGAGGCACTAAAACAGAACCAGAACGTATATTATCATAGGACAAAAAAGGACTGGACTTTGGGCTAATTGAAGTGTTACTGTTACTATTACTTGGCAACCCATGACCAGGCCAAGGATTTGGAGGCGTGTTTTTTGCATAATCAAGAAATGAACCATTATTTGTGATTCTAGGAGAGGATTGTGAAAAAGGTTTAGTGTTATTACAAGGCCTTGCTATGGGATTGAGCGGCGACGGGGAAGAGGGTGTAGATAACGTGTTTGTATAAAGTCCAAAGTGGATTTTAGCCTTAAAGACTACATTTTGCAAAAGGGTTTCAGGGCCAAAGGCTAAGCATAACAAATCTTTATCAGTAGGGTCTTGTATGAGAATAAAACCCATAATTCTAGAGGCGTTTTCTGGATCTAAACTCTTGAGTTTCGTTAACAGTATGTTAGTTATCTCGTAAGTATCCATGGCAATATTTTAGGGTTTTTTTTTTTGATGGTGGTGGTGGTGGTGGTGGTGGTTTACAATTACTTCTAGGGAGACATAAAGACGGACACCAGAAAAGGGAGAGAAGTAGTTGTTGTGTTTGCGTGTGGGGGAGTGGTTTTTGAGGTTTTTGTGTTTTTTTGTTTTTTCTCCGTTTGTTTAAATAACACAAAGAAGAAAACAGAGAGACTTGGAGATAGGGTTTTGAAGTGAAACAAGCGGGCTTGGACTTGGAGAGTGAAAATCTCCCTCTTTTTTTCTTTTCCTTTTTTTTGCCCTGATATTAGTAATCTGTATCATTCTGTTTCTCTCTTTCGTATCTTAAGTACATCTATCTATGCACCATCTCTATTAGATTAAGGCATCATGGCCCATGAGCATCATCGGGACCACTCAGAAGGACAAAAATACAAAAACTATGGTAGAACTCTTTATATAAATATGGAAATCGTTTTTTGATGATGAAGGTGTGCATTTCAGATGGAAACGGACGGGTTAGTAGCTAGCTCCATACAACTGTGAATTTTCAAATTAGGAAAAAGGAGGATTCTTGCATATTACGGGATATGAAATCTGAACCAGATTCTCATAACTTATAGCCTCCCTTCTCAACCAATGAACCATTAAAAAAATTATGAATATATATATATATATATATATATTTGGTGCAGGGATATCACTGAGCTAATTTTTCCATACATTGAAATTAAGTTTCTCTTAGATCAGATTCTAAGAAGTCCATCAACATCCAGATCGTTGTATTTATAAGGTTTTTTTTTTTGGTGATCTCGTATAAGATTTGAACAATGATCCCGTTTGTTATCACTCGCTTTGATTAGATCAGGTTTTTATCTATTTTGACGTGGAATCAGAAAATTGATTTAGTTTAATTTAACATGGGGTAGGATCATCGGTTCCCCAGCCTGATGTTTTTATTTAAAAAAATATATATTTTTTGTCAATGTATATTATTACAAACTCCTCAAAACTATATAAGAAACTGATTTTAGGTTTACAATTAAAATTATTTTTACGGGTAAAAAAGAATTTCTTGTTTTTAAGGAGAAAAAAAAAAGGAAAGAAAGAAAGATCTTTATGGAGTCGGTGCATGTCATTTGAATTTTTAAGAGGTTAAATAAATGCATAGCATGAATTTAATTGTTATTTCTAGAAGATGAGAATGGTAGTTTTAAGGTTTTTATTTAAAATTCATATCCTTTACTTTCAGATTTTTAAGTTGTGATTTTGTGCCAGACGTGAAATTATGGAAATTAAATTGGATGCATATGTTTTGTAATGATAATTTTCAAATATATATATATTATTAGTTACAATACTTAATTTATACCATAAAGATAGACATAAAATAATTAAAAAAAACTTAAATAAAAATATTTTTTATAACTTTTGATAAATTCAATTGTATTTTTGTTTCTTTTTTATATTCATCTCTCTCCTCTCAATAAACCCATAAAAATATTATTAGTTACTAAGTATCATAAAAGTTCTCATCCCAACCAACTCAGTGCCTTACTTTTGAATATCAAATAAACTACTCGCCGAGGGTTCATAGGCTTATATGGGTATTGATTTTATCAATAAACGAGAGTTTTTTGAAGTTCGAGTGCTAACCTCTTCGTTAAAAGGACTCTTATGCTGCATAAAATTTAAAATAAAAACCCGAAAAAACCTAAGTAAATGAGGAAAATAGCACCTTTTTTCATACAAAAAGGGTTAAGAAAATGTTGATTTTTTTCGGACAAAGTAATATATGAAAATTTTTTTAAAAAATAGGTTTAGGGTTTATATTTACTACAAGGATCATTAACAATTAACCACTACCAATGAACCTATGGTCAGTGGAATTACAAAGAAAAAAAAAACAAACTTAATCATGTTTTGGACAGAAAGGAAATAGCCATAGTTAAATTGTCACTAAACTGTAATAAACATTTAACCATGGTTAAATATTTGTCAACATGTAATTTTTTTTTCAATCTTCTTGTGTGATTGGTGGGTTTTTCAGTTCAATAGATAACGTTAAGTTAGAATCCTAGAACTAGCGTAGGAAAATTCGAAATGTGAAGATATCTCAAGTTTTAACCTCATCACGAATGCGATGGGATATTCCATTCATGCATGTGTAGTGCAATGGATGTGATGTTTTATATGGGGTATCTACTTAAATATTTGCAAACCCATTCTTCTGAAAAAAGTAAAAAATAAAATAAAATAAAAGTGGCAAGGCTTGCAGCAGAACTGGATTTTGTTAATTACACGATGGGGGAACAAACACAACCTAAAGAGTTAAACATAACTTAATTTTTTCTTGTAGGTTATTAAAATTGATTACTTTCTCCTTGTATTATGATAGATGATTGATCAATAGTTTATTGATCAGCCGATCAACTTTAATTTAGTAATTTTTTCTTCTAAAAAAATCATTATTTATGATAAAAATAATTTAGGTTCTTTTTTAAGTAAAAATAAATAAATTGAAAGCGTTTATAAACTTGAAATAAGTACTCGGTTGTATATATATTTTTTTAATATAAGAATTGAATATATAACTTCTAAAATATGAGAACTAATTAATTAATTTTATTAAACTATTTATCAAGAATGAGAATACTTAACTCTTTTTTTAAAAAAGAATATTATAGTTTTTCAAGGATGAAAAAGAACCTCAAAATCAGACCATTCTAGCAGGGTTTTTTGGGCTGGTGCTTAATTTATTACTAATTACGTTGTTACATGGGTGACAGTTTTGTTTATAAACGAATGAAGATTGTATAATAAAATATTAGACTCCAACATAAAAAGAAACATGATTTTTCAGTGGTAGACATATTTTTGGGCTTGGTGCTTTTAAATTTATAAAATAATAATATAATGTTAAGTGTAAATATTTATTATTCATACTTACTTAAAAATGATTTTTTTTTACAATTAAAAATTTTTTTTCTTCTCCAGATAACAATATTTTTTTATTAAATTTATGCTTAATTTTTCATAACTATCATAATTCCATAAAAATTAACTAGATTACCAAAAAAAATTTTTTTTATGGTGCATTAAATCAATATATTTGAAAGTTCATAATCATTTATTTGTTACAAAATAAATAATATATATTTTTCTTTTGAGTTAACAATTTATTTTTTTGTCGTTACGGTAATATTAATAATTAATATAATTACAAGATAATTAGTTGAGTTATTGAGTCATAAAATACGTTATTATAATACAGTATTAATAGTTTATAACTTGAATACAATGCATTTGAATATCAACAAAGCAATTACAATGAGAATAATACAAATATAAATAACCATGTTATCGTGATTCAAAGAAGTGCACGTACATGGGCAAGCACACCCTCCGGTATTTTGTTTTTTTGGGCAAAAAGAAAAATACATTCCTTTGTCAGTTAACATGGATTAATACCTCTTCTGCAGCTTACATATCGCCCTCCTACTTCAGCTCATCGTTCAAAGCAACCTTCTTCTGACTGCAAAGGAAAAAATATGTATATACGATGAAAGTTATCAGAGTCAATTCAGATGGTGCCAGTGTCGCCATCCAAAACATGATTTCTAATTATATCACCTGAAGTGTTGCCTCTTAATTTTTGCCACCCTCACCACTTTCCCTAAGATCCCCACCCCCCAAAAAAAAAAAAAAGGTTCGAATAAGTAGCTCGATTGAAAAATGGATCATCTAGGGAAAGACGTCAAATATGCTTATCTTTCTCCCCTTCTTGCTGGTTCGATTGTGCACCATTTGTGTTTATAAAATTGGTCAATTACTCCCTCGCATTTTAATATTATGATCTTTACGGTTCTTGTGTTGTTAATGTGATTTGTAATGCAATAGAATTTATCACAAATCACATCGGAAAGAAATGTTTTTGTTAAAGTATTTATAAGGATGAACTTTAATAGTATAATAAATTAAACGAGTGCAATAATTCAAGGATCCTCCAAATAAGCTATTTGGTGCATCTAATATATGGATTTTTATGATAGTAAAATATTAGCAATTGACATTAAAATTGCCAATTAGATTAATTGTTTTTTAATTAATTTTTATTTTTTAAAATTAATTTATTTATTTTGTCTTTTATTTTTTTGAAATGGATTTATTAACAGGTGTGACTGTTGAAATTAAATAACAATGATCTGGTTTAATTTAAAAATTTAATTGTTTCATTGTATATTGTTCCGAGTCTATAGACATAAACCTTTCATTACACAGGAAAATATACGCAACAAACTTATTTTTCCTTATGCCTTTCCTTTGTGAAAGTTAAACAAGAAAGAAATGAGTTTTTGGAAGGAAAAGTACTTATTGAATTAAAAACGATTTGGGCTATATATAGCTTTTACGCAGCAAACTGAACATAGAAAAATAAGCAACCTACTGCTAACAAACTTCTAAAAAGCAAGCAATAAATATCCCATGAAAACAGGGATTTAGTTACAAACTAAATCTTAACAATATTGATTGAGTCCTAACAATTCCTCCCTTAAACTGAATGCTAAAAGCATTTAATTTATATCATTCTCAGCACAAACTCCTAGCAAGCTTCGTAGCTTCAAGAAATCATCCAACTTGAGTGGGTTTGTCATCACATCAGTTAATTGTTCTAGAGTGCTGCAATGAAATAGCTTTATTATACCAGCCTGAGTGAGTTCTCGAAGAAAATGAAAACGAACATCTATATGCTTACTGTGACCATGCAAGACTAGATTTTTTGAGAGTTTAATTGTAGAACTACTATTGCAAGGAATAGTAATTGTTTTGTCTTGAGTCTGATCCAGTGTTATTAACACTCTTTTCAACCAAATGGCCTGACAAGCACATGATGCTACAACAATGAATTCTGTTTCAATAGTGGACAAACTTACTATTGGCTGTTTTTTAGATGACCATGATAGAGCTCATGAACTTAACAAAAAAACATATCCTAACGTGCTCTTTCTATCGTCCAAGTCTCCAACATAATCACTAACTGTATAGGCAATAAGTTCATCACTTCCTTCCTTCTTATAGTAAATCCCACATTCAAAGGTTCCCTTTAAATACCTTAACACTCTTTTTGCAAGCTGTAAATGAAGTTCAGTGGTTGTTTTTCATATACCTTCTCAGAAGACTTACTGCAAACACCATGTATGGGTGAGTTGTCATGATGTACATGAGACATCCCACGATTTTTTTGAAAGAATTCTTATCAACCTTAGCTCCTCATTCATTCTTCAAGAGCTTGAAACTAGGAACAATTGGAGTTTGAACAGCATTGCTTTGATCCATTCCAAAACGTTGCAACACTTCCTAGGTAAACTTCTTTTGACTAATAAAAATCCCATCTGATATGTGCATGACTCAAAGACCAAGGAAATACTTCATATTACTTAGATCAATCATATCAAACTCATGCTTCATCGAGTTTTTAAACTTTATGAACATTAATTCATCAACATACAAACTTACAATTAATATGTTGTCTTCCATGTTTGCTTTGACGAAGAGAGTATGCTCATGACCACATTTCTGAAATGAAATAAGCTTTTATACAGCTGTACCAAGCACGCAGTGCTTGTTTAAACCCATAGAATGCCTTTTTTAACTTGTAAACTTTGTGCTCCTTTCCCTTTTGAATATAACCATAAGGTTGTTCTACAAAAACATCTTCAATTAATTCTCGATGTAAAAATGAGACTTCACATCTAGTTGATAGATGGGCTAACCTCTTTGAGCTGCAATTACAATTACCAAACGAACAGTCTCCATACGAGCCACAGGAGCAAACACTTCTATATAATCTATCCCATATTTTTTAGCATATCCTTTTACTACCAATCTCGCTTTTAACTTATCTACCTCTCTCTTTTCATTAAGTTTGGTCTTGTAGATCCACTTTACTCCAACCGTTTTAACTCCATCAGGTAAATCAGTTAACTCCCAAATGTCATTCTTTCATATTGCTTCCATCTCAACATCCATGTCTCTCCTCCATTTCTCACTCTTCACAACCTCTTCAAAATAAAGAGGGTTCGAATCAGCTGCATACATAGCAAGATAAGTTGCACCTTCATCAAAAAAACCCTCTCTTATTGCATAATCTTCCATCTATACCGGTGGCCTTCTATTCCTCCCTTCATCCAAACAAGGAGAAGATTTTTCATTGGTAGCAAAAATCTCCCACACTATATCAACAATATCTTCTTCTTCTAATGGTTCTTCATGTGCTTTATTTGCAGTGTCTTCCCATTCTAGGTCATACGAAATGTCAGCTTAATATTGTTTATCCCACTCCCACTTTTCATTTTCTTCAAATAGCACATCTTTGCTAATATATAATCCTCTGTGAAATTGGATCATAAAGCCTGTAAACCTTTGACTCATCACTAACTCCAAGTAAAACACACCTCAAGCTTTTCCTATCCAATTTAGTCCTTGTACTACCAAGTACATGAACATACGAGATGCAACCAAATATTCTGAAGTAATGAATTGAAGCTTTAATTCCATTCTAGGCTTCTTCAGGTGTCTTATTTTTCACTGCCAATGTTGGGCTGCGATTCAAAGCATGTATCGCCTAATTTACTGCTTCTGGCCAAAACGTTTTGGGCACATTCTTTTTAGACAGCATACTGCGAACTAAATTCATAATGGTTCGATTCTTTCATTGAACGACTCCATTCTATTTTGGCGAATATGCTGCTGTCAGTTGTCTCTGTATTCCATGCTCATCACAAAACCTACTAAATTCATGTGATGTAAATTCTCCCCCACGATATGTACATAAGACTTTAAGGGATAAATCTATTGCTTTCTTGTCAAATAAGTTGAAACTCTTAAAAGCAGCAAAGGCTTCTGATTTTTCTTTCAAAAAATTAACCCATGTTTTTCTGTTATAATCATCTATGAAAGTAATCAAACACCTTCTTTTGCTGTTAGAGGCTAGCTTAATCGGCCCATAAATATCAGCATGTATGAGCTGCAAGATTTGTGAAGCTCTTCAAGTACTTTTCTTTAGAAATGGATCTCTTTGTTGCTTCCCCATAAGACAATCCTTACACAGCTTTGAGGGAGACTTCAGCAATGGCAGGCCATTTCTTATTTATTTCTACTATAAAGTTTGCAAGCCTTTAGAGCTCAAATGCCCAAACCTGTAGTGCCAAAGCTGTGCCACATCTTCTATAACTGTGTTAAAACAAGCGGGTGCTATGAGCAGAGATATAGCATGTAAAATAAACATCCAATTAGTAGACATATTTGCTTTCATAATTAAGCCTTTCTCAGCGTGATATACTTTACATTACTTGTGCTGAAACATAATAGTTAGTCCCTTTTTCTTGTATTTATCCAAGACTCAGCAGATTGTTCTTCAATTTTGGCATATAAAAAACTCCAGTGATAATGTTGATAATTCCATTTATCTCTAACCTAATATTGCCCTTCCCATTGACCAATAGATTTGAGTTGTTGCCAAGCTTTACTGAATCTATGAAATTGTTATCAAAATCTGAGAAATACTCCCTCTTTTCGCATATATGATTACTACAGCCAGAGTTAAGAAACCACATATCTATTTTATAAATCTTTTTTTCTTCAACATATGCCATGAACAATATCTGTTCTTGACTTTCTGCATAGTTAGCCTCTCCCTTCTGCTTAGTTGGACATTCCCACTGAAAATACTTAAGCATGTGATAAGAATAGCATTCAACCATTACTTTATCAAAGCTTTGTCCACCTTTTCCATGGTCTCTGCCTTCATAACTCCTATGTCCTCGTCCTCGTCCTGTAAATTGGCCTCCTTGAGTCACCTTCAAAGCATGTTCTTCTTCTACATTGTAACTCATGCATTGTTCATGCACAAGTAAACTACTCTGCAACTCATCAATTGATAAGGTACTCGTATCCTTGGATTCTTCAATAGAGCACACGACATAATTGAACTTGGAAGTCATTGACCTCATAATTTTTTCCACAACAGCAACATCTCCCTTATCTTCACCATTTGCTTTCATTTTATTAGCAATAACAAGAGTATGAGCAAAGTACTCATTCATAGATTCTCCTTCCCTCATATGGAGAACTTCAAACTCCCTCCATAAAGCTTATAAATGAGCATGTTTAACTTGTGTTGTACCTTGATATTTCTGCTTCATAGAATCCCAGATATTCTTCGATGTGTTTTTGTTGATGATTGTCTCCAGGATAGAATGATCTAATGCTTGAAACAGATAGTTCTTGGCTTTCAGATCCTTCAATTTCTAATCTTCATAACTTTTCTTCTTCGTGTCAGTAGTAGTCACACCTTCTGCTGCTATAAGAATTCCATTTTCTACCATGCCTCAATACTCCTTTGATCGAAGGAAATTCCTTATGAGCATTGCCCAATGATCATAATGACCATCAAAATTTGGCACTGATGGTTGAACAAAAGTACTCTCTACTGCCATGCTTTGAGCAATATCTTCGTAGAAGACTACTGCTTCTAAAGAGCCCCATAACTAGGCTCTGATACCAAATGTAAAAGTTAAACAAGAAAGAAAAGTACTTATTAAATTAAAAACGACTTAGGCTATATATAGCCTTACACAACAAATTGAACATAAAAAAATAAGCAACCTACTGCTAACAAACTTTTAAAAGGTAAGCAGTACCAATCCCATGAAAACAGGGATTTAGTTACGGACTAAATCTTAACAATATTGATTGAGTCCTAACATCCTTCTTATTCTTTTAGGTAGTTTAGGACTTTAATCATATTTTGGAGGTGTTGTCTCAACATGGGACAAATAAACACCCTAAATATAGTGTTTTTTCACGTCTCTGATCAAATTAATTTTTTTGTTTCTTGTCTCCTAACAAATCTTTTCAAGATGCACTACAAGTAATTAATTAATTAGTTCTCTCTACCAACTTAATTGTTAATTTAGTCTCTGTGCTAAATTAATTTATTTGCTACTGGACCTTCATTAATAATGTAGTTGGCAGCGTTAAATAAATCGTATAATCAAATAACACGTGCCATTTGATCTCATTGATCCCAATTGTTTTTCTATCCATATTTATTACATAAAACAACTATTAAAATTATATCAAAAAAAGTTTGAATTTTTTTCTGATTTCAATAAATGCTTTATGTAATAAAAATAAGGTGAATCTTTAGTTTTTAATTTTTATGAATGCTTTCTATAATATAAAATAGGAAGAAAAATAATTTTGGAATTTTTTTCTAATTTCAATAAATGCCTTTTGTAATAAAAAAATAGCGATGGATCTTTAATTTTTTATTTCTATTTTTTTTATAATTTCAATAAGTGTTTTTTTTTTGTAATAAAAATTAACTAACGATGTGAACGATGTTAAAAGATAGGTGTCATTTTATTATGTAATTTTCTTAATGTCGTCAAGATTATCACTAGCAAAGTTCCCATGCTAAATAAATTGATATAATACAAGGACCCGATCAAAATTTAAATTGATAGAATAATATGATTAATTAATTGCTTGTAATATGGTTGACCCTTTTCCAAATAAACAAACAACATAGATATATATATACATGAGACTCTAAGTAAATTTCCAGGAAAATATCCAGTCAAACCGAAGGGAAAGATTTAAAAACATTAACAATTCAATGGCTCGAGTTGGTCGTGTTATTAGGAAAATTATCATTATCATTATTATTATTTTACAAGTAATGCGTGCACGCCTAGTTATTGAAAGAATGCGTGTAAATTTTCTTGGATAAAGGGTATTGTTTTTTATTTTTAACTTTCTGAAGTTAAAAATCAAGCCCTATTTGAAAAGTTAAGGTGAGACATGTGTTTACGCCGAACGGAATACAGTTTGTCTTCTAATAAAAAAAAAGACAATTTATCTTTAAAAATGTTTAAATTAGAGAACTATAAAAAATAATTTGAATTTGATTTGAATCTCTATATTTTTTGTGGATTTAAATTTCACTGCTCCATTATTTTTCACTAGCCTCAAATGTTACTGATTTCCCATGTTTAAAAGTTCTAATTATCTTCACATTCAGAAAATATTAAGAATCAATAAAGAAAGAAAGAAAGAAAAATATTAGGGAAATTTGATTTTCCTTGACTGTTATCAAATTCTAAAATATAAAATCAGTTGTAAGATTTAAGTCGTGATTGTTGACATCATACCGTTATTACCATGTTTTAATAAATTACGAGGAATTGCGAATTTATTATTTTGTCATGCATTATATTTTTCACAATAATTTATGATAGTAATTAACAAAATAAAAATAAAAGTTGTGCTTTTGGTCCTTTTTTAAAACAAATTTGTTTTGATTATGAACTTTATGTGTATTGCATTCTAGTCTCTACAAACATGGAGGAGAAGGAAACAAAAAAAAGAGGAAGGGGAGGGGGAGAGAGAGAAGAGATCAAGTTCATTCCAACCTTCTTGACCGTCAAAACTACCTTTAACTTATTTGATTCGGAGAAGAGAATTTGATCATTGTGGTCACAAACTATAAAATAGTTAAAGAAAATATACCAGAATTTTAAAAAGGCTTATTATACCAAAAAAAAAAAATCATGAACTTTATTTTTTATTTTTAACTATATTAGCATTTTCTTTTAATATTAGAGAGAAAATACATAAACCAATATTCTAATAACCATATTAGCACGCATGAATTTTTTCGATTTAAATTCTGATTTCAACTTACGTGACATGAGAGATAAGATGACAATATAACTTATATGATAAATTAGCTCCTCGATTATGAACTACATGTCAATCATTTCACTCCCCTCTTTCTCTTTGATTAAATTCGGTTGGATGTAATTACTTTCAAGTTTTAAAATTTATCTCAATCGACTCCTGTAACTCAAAAGAAATCGATTATATCAGTTTCAAGCTTCGATTTGGTAGAAAAATCACAAAAAATACTCCACGTTAACATTTGCCATAACTGACTATCGACCCCATTTTCCAACTTACTCCAGCATTTCCCTCCACGTTAATTGGTCGAAAAAGGTCAATAGAGGTGTGAGAAATGGTTGTGTGGTGGTTTTGGCCATGATTTGGCTTGAAAGTGGAGTACATCACGAGTCCTAGTTGAGGGTTACAAGGGTCGTGGGTTGTTTTCCTCCTTCTCCTATCGTTTTCTGTCACCGTCATGCGGAGAAGGACTATTGGGACAGTGATGCATTGTTATGTCAAGGTTTCGGCACTTGATTTGGCCGCCAAGAGAAAGACCTATTGTCGAGTGTGGTTGGCCATCAAGTTAGGGTATGTTTGACTGGTATGGAATCCAACGTGACATTTATGTCATGTACTCATCCTATCTCCCACACCATGCTAGGTAAAATCGAAATTTAAGCTGAAAAAATTTACACGTGCTAATATAGCTATTGAAAGCTTAGTTCATGTCTTTTTTATACAACATTAAAAGCGCATACTAATATTATTTAAAAAATATACAATTCGTAATTTTTTGGTACAATAAGCCTTTTAAAAAAATTGAGTTTGATTTAGATTTTTATGTGTTTTATTTGCATTAAAATGATTTTTTAGACTCTAAATGAGATTATGAACCTTATTTAGGTAATTTTGAGGTTTTGTTTTGGCAAAACGATATTGAATTTTGGTTAGAGAGCTTGAAAACTAAAAAAATCCATTTTTTTGGGGTGAATTTTCTAGCCAATCAAAGTTGGTTGGATATTATAGACGAACGATACATCGTATTCTGTGGCATAAGAGGACGATGATTTATTTGTTTTCTATTTCTCTTTTCTTTTCACTCTAGCTGATGCGGGCCTGGAACCAAAACCATGCACGTAGGCCTGGGCCTTAGTTGGTTTTTTCGGCTTTCTTCTTCTTTTTTATTTTCAATTATTTACTTTTTTTATTGAAGATTTTTAAGCAAAAATTATGAAAGATCAAACGTGATTTTTTGTATTTTTCACACAATCTAACTATAAAGAAATATATATTATATATTAAAATAAACATATATTCCATATAATATCACTCTTATTATTTAAAATTCATTCCTTCATTTTTTTCATTTTTTAATGAAAATTCTCATCCAATGAATTTTTATTTTTTATAAAATTTAATTTGCTGATAAATATGATTTGTTTTCCCTCTATATATGGATTTTGGAAAAAATTAATTTAGAACATGATTTTTTTTATTTTTTTAAAATTAAATTGATATAATTTATATAATGAATTCTTAGATTTTTCAAACGATGGTGACAATATTGTAAATATATAATTAATCTAAAGATTAAAAATGTATTTCAGATAATACATCTCTAATATTTTTTTTTATGATTTTTGCTCGTGCGTCACACTCTTTACATGCTAAGTATAGTTATGAAACATATAAAAAAATAAATTAAATTGTTAGTTTTATCAAAAATTAATTATGTATCTATACACATAACACCAATCATTTGCTATTAATTTTTTTTAGTATCATAAAACTATTTTTTTGAAATAATATTTTAAAAAACTATCCAATGATTCAAATATATTTTTTCATGATAACATTATTAATTATTTAGTGAATACATATATATAATCAAATGTAAATATTTTGAAAAAATAATCTTGTTATTAGCATTAAATAAGAATAAAAAATATTTTTTTGATATAATTTTATGAAAATATATATTTTTTATAGCAATTTTTTGAATTTTGGATTAAAATTTTAATTTAAGTTATAACAAATTTTTGTGTTAAGAATCAATTCATAAATAAAAACGAATCATATTTTTTTCACCTTTCATTCTACGTGTTTCGATAGATCCATAATATGGGGTAATATAATAGCATGATCTATTTCTCATGGAGGGAGCATTTTTCCGTTGTACTTACTACCCTTGCTGCGTCCTTTTTTTCTTCGATAGACAGTCTCCAGTCTAGAGTTTAGCCTATTGTAGAGTTTAGACTGTTCAACATATGTAGCTATATCTAAAATAACACTTTAAAACTACCACCAAACCAATTTCTTCAGGGACTGAAAAGTTAAAGCAGTGATAGAAATGGAACTGGGATTAATATAATTAATTAGGAAACAATAATAATATAGTAATAATACTGAATTATTGAGTTGTTGGATTCAGTAAAATGGTGGTTGATACTGGTACTGGTATAGTATCCAAAAAGTTAAAAAAGTGTCAGAAGTCTGCAACTGAGCGAGAGAAAGGAAGAGAGCGTGTGATTCTCACTAGCCACTGCCCTTTTAGCTTGGCAAACAGTGCACGTTCTGTACAGATTTTCCTGACTAACCTCCCTCGCTGCACTGTACTCTTGCTGTAGTGATGTAATCTTTCTTAAGATTCACAGTCAGATTTACTTATCAAAAATGGCAATACATAGTTTATTGCTGCAGGACTGAGCCGTTGGCTGCCCATCAATGGCCACTTCATTTCTCTTGCAAACAATAATAAGAACCATTGGGTTAAGTTGATTAATGCATTTATCAAGTTGGTTTGAGGGTCTGGATTTGTTTATTCTGTATCCATTAATTAGACGCACAAGAAGCCCTCTCGTTCAATTATTTGGTCAAAGTCTCTCTGTCCCATCAGCTTCTCTTTCAGCGTCACCAGGTCCTTTTTCTCTTCTTTTTTCATGAGCACGGGCACCAATTGTGGGGGCTTAAACTGGTAATTCCACCTTCTCTTTGGCAAACAAGGTGAGCTTGAGCTCAATGGGCTGAGTAATAAATCATCACTATTGGGTTTGGATGAATTGCTGCCTAGAGATTTTTTTTTCCAAGAAAAAAGAAAATATAATTGAGTAAAAGAGCTAAATTTACATCCACTCATTTTCTTTCATCTTGAGAAACACTAACCAGAAAAAAGAAAAAAAAAAAAGAAAAAAGAAAACGTGCACAAGACTAAAAGGCGACGCACATGACAAGGATGGGAGCGAGAAACTATAAAAATGGCTTGAGCAACGAAATCACGTAACCTTCTGTTTTTCTATCCAATTGACGAACCTACCAAACACATTGCAATCATTACAAAGATGATTTTATAGAATGATTACTAACACAACAAATTTGGCTCCCTCACTTTAAAAATCACTATTGCTCAAAAGTTGAAAGTTGAAACACCTTGATAGTTATCGATGAAGTTTTGAAATGGTGAAAAGTTCTTCAATAATAAATATCTATATTGAGGATAATCAATTTATCCATTCTTATATATTAAATGTATTTTTTCATATGTTCTTAAAAAAAAAAATCAGCTTTCATATGTTATTGTATATTTATTTATATTTTTTTAAATATATTTTTTGAACAAAATTATCCCTCGTCTTATAATAATAATAATAATCATAATCATAAAAAACTTAACAAAATTTTAAAAACCAAGGAAGTAGGAAAATTAAAAATAAATAAATAACAATAACAAATATAGAAACACAAAACTTGGAGCATCCCAACCAAAATTTAAAATAATCCATAAAAATATATACAACAAAATCCATAGGAAAGTAATGAAAATCTTTAACAATTTGTGTTTCGCAAAACTTATTTTATTGACTTACACATATTTCTATTACTGAGGCTCCACGGACATTACTTTTTTATTTTTTAGATTTTACATGTTAGTTTAAATTTTTGCATTTTTTTGGGGATTTTTATAGGGCTTTCAAGTTTTTAATTTTCTAAAAATAATTTTCTTTTTTTATTTTTTAAATAAAATTTTCACTTTTAAAAGTTTTTTAATTCATTTTTTTCCTAGGGTTGCGGCCATGTTTCATCCAAAAAGTGGTAAAAAAAAAAAAAATACCTGACAGAAAATATGAATATATAAAAACATATGAAAGAATACACTCAATACTATAAAAGTAGATGGATCAGTAACCCTAAGTATTGGGTTAACTCCGCTTTTAATGGGATACCAGTTTAAAACCTTTTTTTGTAAAAAAAAAAAAAAAAAGATAGAAAAAAAGCCCCATTTGATAAAATTCTCATATATTAAAAAATATATATATATATATAACAAAGTCTATTTTTAATTCACTTCTTAACAATAATAGTCCACTAACATCTGTATTAGGTCACACATCACTCACCCTAAACCTCTTGAAGTAAGTGTAAGCAGTACTTTAATAATTGTCAAGGGGCCTTAACATTGAAAAATAAGCATCATGGCTTAATTAAGGATGAATAATTCATTATTCTTGTTAATAATGCCAATCCTATCGTTTTCATTTCTTTAATAAGCTGCAAATACCCTTTGATGTTAACTACCAGCATGAGCGTGATATATCTTTAATTTTATAAGATGGTAGCATCATTCTTCTTCTTCTTTCCCTAGTTGTGTAGCATTTTTCTTATCCCTCTGCCATGAACGCCATGTTGATGTGTGGAACTGCCTTTATTCCACTATATTTTTGCTTCTGCAGGCAGCGCTTTTAGTTTAAGTTTGCAGCATTACTTCATCAAGTACATATTTGTGAAAGTCTTGTGCATCTGAGTTGGTGAAGAAACAATGGTCATGGTCAAATTTTCATTCGAGGGAAATTCTGTACCGGTAATGAAAGTAATTTACCAAGACACGGCCATAATAAGTAAGCATCATTTTTCTTTTCGCAAAACCTCCAAAGCTATTGAAGCATCCTTTTTTCTGCTACAGAAATCACTGTCTTGTTTTTACACATTCAATGAAGTACATTCCTTGGAATTCATCCATTCATACCCAATTTCAGAGAAAATAAGTTCTCTCTTTACATTGAAATTCCCAAAGATGATTTATGGCATGCCTTGAAACCATCATATTTATATTTCAATTTTTTACACTCCATTTCTCAATCTTCTCCTTCCTTCCAACCCCGTTCATTATAATTGAAGGGCTTCAAGAATTTTGAAATATATACCAAAGAAAAGGGAAGGGAGTTTTGCCACTAATCACCTATTCATAAATCCTAGGGATAAGACAACAATAAGACTGCCCTTAACTAAAAAACAAAGCGTAGGCGTGATTAACATTACCTCCTAATCATTTTAAAGCATCTCTAATCTTTCCACACGAAAGGAAAATGTTGTGATTTGGACATCATACTTTACTAACATTTCAGGCTATAATGCTAACAAAATTGAAGACAGCGAAGACTGCAAATTGCGTTTGAGGCAGCTAGCTATAGGGGTGCCTGATACTGACATCCTACCCCCCCATGAGTGGTTAATGCAAAGCAAAGCAATATCTGAGAAATCTATCAAAATTACCACAAAAATTCCCCATAGTGGTCCTCCTCGGTACAGGATTTACGTGCTGGGCAAAACATAGGCAAAAACATGATGCTCAAAATAGAACAATAACCTACCAAAATGGGCAATCACGCAACTACGGAAATTTTGTGCACTAAATGGATTCATGTGATGCTAAAACCCTCTAGTTTTATCTCCACAACCACCAACCAAAAGCAAAAATAAATAAAAATATAAGGGCACCAACTATAAAACAACAACCAGGTAGCAAAAAGAAACAAAAAAAAAAAAACACCTATAAAACAAAAGGGGAAAATATTTTAAATCTGAACGAGGCTAAAAGAGTGAAAGAGAAAGCAGTGAATGCACACACCCATGTGAGAGTGTGGCCCTAACCCATTCATGTCCACCTAAAAGAAACCACAAAATGAGACAAAAGAGTCCCCTAAAGTAGACTTTATTCACATGAAAGAACAATATTTTATTTACCCTGAACTATTTTTTTTCCATGAAAAATGAAAACTTTACTGCTCTACCTGTTCCATAATCTAATGGATGACAGATACTATGACAGCAAAAGTTGAAGCTCTTGCCCGCCACTTGAGACATTGCATTTCTTTACCTTTTAAGGTCTGCATTGGAGTTTAAGACTTAACCTTCTGCTACAGTTCTTTTTAACTTCTTGGGGTAGTCTATTTCTGTACACACTGACATAAGTAGTATTTTTCTTCCACACAGACTTCATTTCTTTTTTTTTTTTCACCTTATAATAAAAGGAAGGTAAACAAAATAAAGAAAAGACTTAAATTACAGACGATAAGGGATTAACTACTAGCCTTTTGTTTGTTCTGCAATGCAATTGCTGTGCGGTCCAGTACACTGAAAACCCAAATACATACCCGCAGAGAGGGTACATGGTGAGGAAAAGAGAGAGACCCCACTCCCTTATAGTTCATCTGTCCTTTATGTATGCTTTTATGTATTCATTGTAAGTAGTATGTATTGATGATGATGGTGATCTTGCTGAGATCTTGTCTACAGATCTTTTTCTTTGTCGAGGTTGTAGTTTTCTGGCTATACAGCTAGAGGATTTCTTTTAACTTCTGTATATGCTTCCAATAAATCTGCATATTAAAAAAAAAAAAAAAAAGGTCCAGCATTGTAAAGGAATCTAATTTCACAAGGAAGTTAAAAAAATTGAATGGATTGTATATGCCTATAATATCCAATTACACAAATTTCGCTCATCTCTTACCCTAAAAAAGTCAAATCTCCCCACTGCTGGCCATGCTCGCTTTTGCCACCTATATGCCAATGGTTCCATGCCCAGAAGACAACCTGAAAAGAACAGATAATGATTTGACTTTCTTCCTTTAATAGGGGGTCATAAGACTGGTGTCATAAAACTGGCGTTTTTATGTGTTACCTCGGCATTTGGAGAAAACATGATTTAAGAGGAGTCATGTTGAGAGAAGTTGTGGGCACTAAGGGGTTACTGTTAGGAGAAGATGCAGTGGGACTTGTGGCATTTTGATTAACCTCCACAGAAGCAGTGGAGAAGGCGGTGAGGTGGTGACCAGCTGATTTCTTAGGAGAAGGAAAGAGATTGTCTGGGAGAATATGCTCCAAACTGCTCACACATGACACAACATCAAGTTTGAGAACGTAAAGGAGAGGAAAAGTAATAGCGAATAGAATAAAAAAATGAGATACTACATTGAAACATAAAGTAGAATATAACAGGAATTAAACAGAATCTGAGAGTATAAATGTGCTTTCTTACTTTTCATGGAGATCACTTTCTTCATCGTTGGACTTCTCTTCCTTATCTCTATTATTGCTATTGCCATCATTATGATTGCAAGCTGGACTCACTTCCTGGTCAGCATCTGCAACAGCATTTTGAGAGACTGCAGTATCAGGGTTGCTACCATTCTCTGCAGCAAGACAATAAGATGCTACCTTCATTGTCTAACAAAATCACGAACCCAAATTAATAACTATTAAGGATTGATTAACTAACCATGAGGAACTTCTTGATCGATGCCATCGATTGGAAAAAAGAGAGATTGATTGTTGGGACTGTGCAAGATAGTTGGTGAAGGAATGGGAGACCCAGTTGACAAAGCATGAAGATATCGATGTTGATGATGATTCTTTAAGTCGAGAAGTTGCAGATTTAATAACCTTCTCCCTTGGAGTTCAATAGCTTGCTGTAAATCAGCCTCTTCCTCTAATTTCCTTCTCAACATCTCTTGAGTATTGTAAAACATTCTACCTCCTCCTACAAACATTTAAACCAGAAAATCTACCTAACTAAAAAGCGAAACAATTTTTCACGAGGAATGGAAACATTTTCGCTTGTTTGCTTACCGAGATGGAGATCAAATGGCTCTCTAGAATTGATCCTGGATGGGCTTGGACAAGCTGAATACTCTTCCCTCTCAATCTGATGCTGTTGATGATGCTTCCTGAAAATGTTAAATTAAGAAAATAACTATAGATGAGCAAGACAGAAAATAAACCGAATTTTTTTCAAGATGATTAGGTTATAGGCATATACCTGTCTGGAACTTTTCCCTTCTCCTTGTAAGGCTTAACAAGCACACGTGAATCACAAACGAAATGCGGGTTCCCTTTGGCCAATATAAGCTTCACTGTCTCTGCAAACACAAATGTAACAAATCCAAACATTCTCTTCTGCTGGTATGGAATCCTCACATCTTGCACTGGCCCATAAATGCTTCAAAATCACACAAGCAAGGAACCCATTTTCAACAAATTGTTCGTAATCCAAATTCTTTTTATGGAAAAACAAGAAAAAAGCTTGCCTAAAATAATTTGAAACATCTTCTTCTCTGAATGTACTATCAGCTGGAAATGTCAAATAGATCTGTCTTGCACTTGGGCTCATTGCCCCTCCCAATCCCATTTGCGAAAAATCATTCCTTTCAGGCCGGATTCTTCCAAACTTGTGAACCTCATCCCCCATCATCAATGCAGCCGCTGCTGCTGATCTAAAACAGCATATTGGAGCTACCACAATTAAAAAACACACCACCAAAAACCCCCCTTCCTTTTTTTTTTTTTTCAAAAAATAGCAATATGGCGAATATAGTAAGTAAAAAATAAAAAAAGGTTTTCAAGTCTCAACTTCATGTGTAATGCATATACCTTTGGCTGTCATTTTGCTGCTGCTGAAGGAAGTTCATGCATTTATTGTGAGGTAAAAAATTAGCTCCAGCCATAAACTGCGAGGCTGCAGCTAGCTTCTTTTGCTGAGCAGCAGCCTTTGACCTAAGTATTTCTTGGCACTGTTCAAGCTCATAGAATTCACTTGGTGAACCGACAATGGCAGCACTGTCAGCCGAATCTCCATGAACAAACCTGCAACCTGTACCATTTTTGCAAAACCCTCTTGAAAAATATAAGCAAGGCTTCCAACCAAACACTGTATTTGAATCTTCAGAACCAAAACACGTGCCTGGTACTGAAAAACTTCGCTTATGCAAACCGTTATCACCATATGCAGTTGGACTCATGGCTAGCTCTACCCTTGGATCAAATAAATCATCTGTCTTTGAATCATTGAGAAAGGAAAAGCGATCCTGGAGTTCATATTCATCAACGAGATCATTAGCACTATTATTGTTTTTGCTAAAAGGAAACGCACTAGATAATGAGATAGTGGGTTGAAAAGGTGTTGAACTAGCATTAATATTACTGGTTCCATTGACGACACTGGCATAAGAGAGTGAAGAAGTGGAGTTAGGACTCAAAAAAGGCCAAGAATTTGTAGAGGGAGAAGAGGGGTTTGTGATGTCAAAGCCATTACTGTTTGTGATTCTTGAAGAGGAAATGGACAAAGGACTGGGTCTAGAGGAAGGAACAAAAGGTGAAGAGGTTGTGGATGGTGTGTTTGAGGGAAACCCCAACTGGGTTTTGGCTTGGAGAATGAGATTGTGCAAAAGGGTCTCGGGGCCAAAGGCTAAACGTATCATCTCTTTCTCTCCATAGTCTTGTAAGAGAAGATAGCCCATGATTTTTGAGGCATTTTCAGGTTCCAAATTTTGGATCCTTGAAAACACGACATTTGTAGCTTCATATGAATCCATGGTGATGGAAAACCCAAGATAAAAACATACCACAAAAACTTCTCCTTTGTAGAGCAAGAAAGTAGATAGGGAGTGAAGGGGATATGGAAGGGATATGGAGGGGAAATGTAGACTTTGTTGAAAAGGCAAATAATAATGGGAATGGGCTTCGCTATTTTAGTGTGTAATGATCTTGAAGCTATAAAAAGGAGGAGATGGAGATGCTGTTAGTGTAAGAAATGGGGGACCTTTTATCTCGTAGGTGAAAACTTACTGTATCTTGAGGAGTAAGGTTTTCAAATGTTTTTGAGCATGGAAAAAAGATAGAGAATCAATCAATGGAAAGTTTGGTTGCGGTGCTCTACTGCTCTCTCTCTCTTCACAAACTTAGAGCCACAACTTTTGGTTGTAGTGCAAACCTACAATTGCATCGGGAGAGTGAACTCACTCACTCACACTCTCTTTCTCTCTCTCTATTTTGTTTTTTTTTTTGGTGTTGGTTTTTGGGGTTTCTCCCTCACTTTCTGCTTTCTTTCTCTTTAAATTTTTTAGGGTTTGTCTCTTACAGAACTGGACAGAACAAGGCTAAGTGGGAGGGGAGATTTAGATCAGCCTCAAAACCAAGAAAGGAAAAGAGCTAACACCAATCGCGCACGCTTGAGCATTTCCCAAAAAAGAAAATTAATCGGATCCGATTGTTTCCAAAGACAAAACCCCTATAAATCTGCACGTACTAGTATAATAATTTAAATTTGATTTTTTTTTAATTTAAATTCTTATTCAAAGAAGGGAGATGGACGCCTGTAAAATATATGGACCATGTGATAATTATTTTTAAATGATTTTTTTATTTAATGGCTGGATTATATTTACTCCTCTTCCATTTTAAATTTGATTTTTAAAACAAATTAGTAAAATCCGGGAGATAAACTAGGATTCCTGAATAGTCTTTCCATCAGCTCAGCCAAGAAAAAGGTGTTGTTTTGAATAGTCATTTAGGTGGTAACATGAGCATGTCGTAGTATACCTTTGAATGTTAATGGCAAGAGATTGGAGGAATAAAATTTATATAAATGCATTAGATAAATATTAACTAACATCTAATAAAAATTCTTAATTTTGATGCTAGTATTCTCGTATCATATAAAAAAATTCATATTATATAAATACACACCACTTGTACATTTTATTTTATTTATTTATTTGAAGGATTTTAATAAATTAGATGACGTTCGTTACGTAGCTAAAACAATCGATGTTATTATGATTTTTTAATAAAAAAGAAAACATAGATGTTGCAACAGTCACAAAATTAACAATTATGCATGTTTTATACACACGAAGTCATGAACTATGATGCTAGATATATATATATATATATATATAAACAGCAGCACCTGAAATTCAAGTTTAATCCAAGACATAGGAAAAAGCAAAAACAAATACGTGCATAATTATCGCTTGGATTAGCATGCCAAGTTGAAGTTTACATTTATACGAACGAGGATTGTACCATTTAGTTAGACTTTTTCAGTTTTTTCTTCACGAGGTCACATGCATTATTATTATTATGATAAAATTTAATACCATTTTGAATAAACATTAAAATAGTGCCTATTTGTTTGATGTTTTTGCAAAGAGACAAAAGTAGAGGAACGAACCATATTTGTCTGGTCTCTCTGTTTGTGAAAAACACGCGCCTGAAACAGCGCATGTGACTACCCGTCCCTTGGTGTTTCGCAATTGTGCATGTTCACTTGCTTTCTTTCTGACACAACTCTCTCTCTCTCTCCTTTGGTACTGTGTAATGAAAAAATTTAAATTAGATTCAGTACCATCTTCTCTCCTCTCTCTCTCAACACTTTTGGAATTACTTCTCTGCATCTACTCACATAGATGCTTCCATATCTCCACCATTTGTTTATTTATTTATTTCTCTCCACCCTAACATTATTCACATGATTGGCTTTGGAGTGTGTGTGTGTATATATATATATACACACACACTCTACTCAGGGTATGTACTGTATCCATTTATATGGAGTACGTACGGCATAAAAGAGGCTTTGTGAATGAATTTTAGGGTCCCCTCCAATCAAGGGCTTAATGGCTTTATTCTTAAATTTTTTGTTTTTTTAAGTCACCTTTCTATGCATTTTTGTACCTGATGATGATGATACATACGTACGAGTCCACGAAAGAATTCTCTTCAAAATGAAACTAGGAGAGAGTAAATTTTAATAAAAGAAAATAAATTTAGAAAGTAAACAAATGATAGATAAAAAGAACGCTGTTAATAAGTTTCAGAAAATACCCATTTAAAAAAAGAAGAAGAAGAAAAAACTGGTAGCAAAAACACACTTGTGTATAAGAGGAACACCGATACAGGATGGCATTAGTACAAAAAAAATAAAAGAAAGAATTTTTGTACACAAAATTAAGTGCAAAGGGCCCCTAGTTACGAGCATTTACCCTCCAATCAACCCCTCTCTTGGTCCTTTGCCTTTGTCTCTGGTAGCATCATTGCCATTGGCCCACGTGCTGTACCTTGGGAGAAATTGGTGATTTCATAATGATTCCCATCTGGAAGTGGGTCCATTTCTTTTATTTTTGTATGTCCAAATAGGATCGTAACTTGGTAGGATTTAAAGCCGGCCCAACCCATAGGATAGGTGGATTTGAAAATTGAAAATTTGTAAGGTGGGTGCATGGATGAAGAAATGGGCTGTTAATCAAATTGAACGCTTACCTTTTCTGTTGGTGGGAGAAAATATTTTTTTTTTCATCTTTTTTTTCCTTTCCTTTCCTTTCCAATATCCTGGAAAACAATCTAAAATGGGCATAGTTCTAAAACTGGCTTATTGGATTTTTCATGCAATAAATGACGATTGTCTTGGCCGAGCATCAATAGGGTGTCTAGCTTGGGAATCCTCTTCTATAGAAGAGAGAGTCCTCAAACAGATAGCTTCCAAAGTTTTTTCAGAAGCATCCAATGTGTTTTTGTTGATCATGAAGGAATTTATCTTATCGAGCAAAAGCGATGACATTAAAAAAAAAAAAGACATTTGTGGGCAATGTAAATCCAACCTTGATAAGACATAATGTTTCAGCCTTTTGCAATGAAGGCCTTGAGCAAGTCCTGTCCTCCTTTGCCTGCTTTACTTCAAATATTCAAGCATTGGCAGCAAACAATATCCCAACTTATCTAGAAGAACCCAAACAAATACATGCCAACCCCCTAGGAAACTAAAAAAAAAAAAAAAAAGAACCACCTTTATTTTCTAGGAAATCAATCCATCAATAATGCCCGCTATAAAAATAAAATGATCTGTTCTGTTTCGTTGCCTTCAAAGAGCTTTGACACAGCCTTCTCTATTTCTGAATTACGTCTCCCAACATCTCGTGTCCCTATATCCCAATGTATCTATTGAAACTGGCTTCCAAGTGATTATATGAAACTCTGTGCATCCTAGAAGTAAAGAGTGGTCAAACAATGGCTCAAGTTTCTAGGGTTCGGACTTGACCAAATTTTAGCATAACCATTTTTTTGTTTTCTGTTTTAGCTTCTGGGCAAACCTTGAGCTCCTAGTCAAAGAGTACATCAAACAAGCCTATATGCCAAGATGAGTATATGGTATACTTGGTGCCAGTGGACATCAACTTTGCACTTATCCTGGATTGTATCACATTTCGTCTTCATAGATATCCCTTTTTCTTTTTTTTTTTCCAAAATTTCTAATATTGAATTTCAGGGGAAGGGGAAGAGCTGCTGGAAGCTAGAGGAAAGAGAGTGAATTACAGGAGTGAATTAAATACATGCCAACTCTCTTTTCTCTAATATTTGAAAATTAAATATGATGGTATTTGTAACTTTCAACATCATTAATTGTGAAATATTAGGAAATTTCAAGAGAATACAATGCTTCATCGTATTTTGTTTTTTTTTTTTTTTGTTAAAAAGAAAACTTTGACTGGAATAGAGTAAAAAAAATGAATTAATGCACCAGATACCTGTTCATTGCCATCCCTAGTCCCACATTATTGTCCATTATATTAATTTTGAGGTTTGAGTTTGATCTGAAGAAGATTCAGCAAAACTGAAAAAACTAACACTGCTCATATTTATAAGAAAGTTAATTACAGTGAATTACAGTAGTAAAGAAATCAATAAGCTCCGCTGTAGAAGTTTCTAAAAGACATATCCAAAAAGAACAAGGGGAGAAAAAGACATCAAAATTTTGTGAAAATTACAAAGGGCAAGCTCATAGCCCATACTACCTGTTCTGCCCAGCTTTCAATGGAGTCTTATGCATGTTTGAACATCTTCATACTAAGCCAATGAAAATACACAGCGATGACCACGATAGGAAGTGTCAAGGGCACCAAGAAGCAGTAATGCCTGTTATTATAAAATTAAGACCAAAATTAGATTATTAAAAACAAAAAAAAAACCAGAAATAAAGGAAATTGTGAACAAAAAAGCCAAACGCAGCAGCTAAGTAAAAATTGCCTGTCGTTTTGAACAGCAGAGATTATAGGATTGTCCGATAATGGAAGAACCTTTGATATTACTGCCGCAAGTAGAAATCCCACAAAAGAAACGGAACCTATTAAGATAAACAACCATCCCCAAATCGTCGACGTTTTGCTGAATCTCACTTGAAAGGAAACCATTATTCTTTCTGGAAACAATTCTGGGGAGTGACCGCAAAAGTGAGGAGACCGTTTGGGAGAGGGATAATTCTGCAAGATACAGTATTTGTCATTCGGGTCGGACAAGTAGAAAAACAAATCTGTATCAAATGGGCCTAATAAAAGCTTAAAAGTTAATTATAACTTGTTCCCATCATTTAAAATTTTATTAGCCCTTGTTGTTTAAAAAACTATTATTGCATCCCTACATATTTTAATCCATTTAATAAGCTAGGGAGCGTTCAAAAGCGAAGTAGTATTAGGGTGAGCATTCAATTTTTGAATTCGAATTCGTAAAATTTTGATTTGATTTTTAATTAACCAAACCACAGGCAAAAACAAAAAGCCAAATCGAATTGGAATTCAATTTTTCAAGTTTAAAACCAAAATTTTGGTTGCCGTTTCGATGTTCAGTTTTTTTTTTTTTTTAATTTAAAATGATTTTTTATTTTCAATTTTTTAATTCTGTTTTTATTTTTTTATTTTTTTGTTGGATATTATGGGCCTTGATACTCAAAGTCCAATTTTATTTCTAAGCCGCGGGCCTTTTTTTGGATTGGGTACTCTAAGCTCATTTCTTAACAACATTATTTCTTAATAATATTTTATCATCTTCGGTTTCTAGCATCCATTATAAAAATACAATTCATTTAGCATTTATAATAAAAATACATCAAGTATTAAAATGTATCAAAATTAACTTCAAAGTCCTGGCATTTCCTATTAAAAACACACACACACACACACACTAATTGAACTAATAATCTATATAAAAAAAATCAAAATATTAATGTATCAAACAAATAAAAATTAAAAATTTAGCCATGCCATTCAAAAAGACCAAATATTCTATAAAAAATTCAAAATATTCAAGTTTGAAAAATTAATGTATCAAGCAAATAAAAATTAAAAACTTGTTAATGTCATTGAAAAAACCAAAACATCAATCCACCGTACATTAATTTCTTAATACCAACTTAACCTCGGAATTGATCGACAGAGATGGCATTTATTAACTTTTAGTTTTTAGCCTCTTTATGAAGAATTTATTTGAAGAAAATATAAAACAGAAGGAAAATATAATAGTAAACTTCATGGCAGGTATTTGGGAAAGGTGCCTTCTTTATGTTGCAATATATCAGTCTATTGAGGCTAGAGAAGAAAATCTAATTAATTTTTTTAAGTAGATAAGCTAGAGTAGTCAGATGTGTATGCAAGAGGCTGCTAAATATTGCAATTTTTTTATCAGCAGACAAAAACAAACTATATATTGTGCTAGTTAGCAAACAGCCAATATCTTGATTATCTATTTTCAATTTTATTTTATTTTTAAAATAATAATAATAATAATAATAATGTGAAATTGTGAATGACTTCTATCTAGCCAGCATGCAGAATGCATGCTCTATTAATTAATTTCTGCAGGTTCAAGATAATCTAAATCAAGTATTACTCTAAGAAATCTTTATTTTTAAAAGTTACAGACTTGTCTGTCAATGTGAACGAAATATAAGCAATTCAAAAGATTCAGCTGCCAGAAATTCTTCGACACTTTGAATTTTGAAAGGACTTTTCGTATACAATATCGTTACTGAAGCAGATGGGGTTCACATAATACACAAGGAACATCCTCGACCAGCATTGATGAGGCTAGGCATCCTGAAGCAAGCAATTGGTTCTTTTTTTATGCCTTTTCTCAGGACTTCCTATTTTCTGCCCATTAATAATCCATTCTCTCTGTTTTCCTTACCATGAAAAAAGGGTCTCTACACATTGAATCAACGAGTACATGATGAGACTAAACTAATACAAAGACGGTTCATTTTCTTCACTCATTGTCTTTGTCTAGCTTAGTCAAAAAATGGGTCAAACATTGCAGACACCATCAGCCTCCTAATAAATTATCCAACCATCTGTTCACTACTTGAAACATGCACCTAATTAGAATTTTAGGCTATGTATTTGGAAATCCAACAACTCATTGATCACAATTCGATTCACTGAATAATTACAGTTTTTATTAATCCCTTTCCTTCTCTTTCAATCCAAGTTTGTTTTGAACAAATTATACATCACAATTTACATAAATAAAGTTCCAATTCCAACTGCCAGTACCCAAAAACGCATCCAAAAAATGGAAAATCTAAGGAAGAAAAACAAAAGCATTTCGATTCACTAGATAAGTATTTGGGTAATCATGACTCACCATGAACTGAAAATCTTAAAAGCTTGAGAGTGGGACTGTGGCCTGTGGGAGACGAGTAGATTAGCAGAAGACTAAAAAATGAAGGATCGAGGGATGCATCTTGAAATCTTCGAGAGATTGCTGACTGTAAGGAGGGGGAGGTGGCTGACGGTTGAGGGCTGCCTGAGGACTGAGGAGGAGGAAGAAGGTGGGTAAGTGAAGAAGAGGGAGGTGGCCGGCGTTTTAGGGATTGCGATTTGGAAAAGACGAGTTTTTCAATTTGGGAGAGGTTTAGCCAGTGAGTGTGAGGCGTGACAGCTTGGGGACTGAGGAATGAGGACTGAGGAGGAAGAAGAAGGTGGGTAAGTGATGAGGGGTCCGGGGGTAGGTGGCTGACGGGTTAGATAGGGATTACTAATTGGGGGAGACGATGGATGAGTTTTTCAATTTGGGGAAGAAGGTGTGTGAAAGGCAATGAGGGGGAGGCGTGCGTTAGACAGAAGTAACGAGTGATATAATTGTTGATCTGGATTAAAAAATAAAATAAAATAGTATTTTTTAATAATTCGGTTATTCGGTTTAACTGGTTTGTTTTTTTAACAACCGAACCGAACTCAAAAATCGAAAATTTTTCGGTTCGATTTGTTTTAACTTTAAAAAAAAAAACCACGTCGAAACTAATATTTCGATTCGATTCGATTATTTGATTTTTATCCGAACAGTGAACGACCTACCCAAACCCTTACTATAAAACACTCTGCACCAAAAAAAAATATCCCCAAATTCTAGACAGAGAAACCTGAACAAACCACCCTACAATTTCTAGAGAGAGAACATTCGATAGTAATGGCAAACACAGAGGCCGAAGCGGTGGATTTTGAGCCAGAGGACGATGATTTGATGGACGAAGACGGTGCCGTCGACGTTGACGCATCCTCCTCGCCGCGAGCTCCACTCCCTAAGTTGAAGTCAGCTATTACCGGAGGCAGCGCGCCTTCTCTGTCCGCTCCTAAAAAGACCAAAGGCCGTGGCTTTAGAGAAGAGGTTGATGCGGAGAGACAGAGCCGCCTCTCCGGTCGTGGATTTGATTCCCTCGGTTCTGATGGTGGTCCTGGCCCCCAGCGATGTGAGTGAACTTAAACCCTAGATACTTTTTGCTTGTTGCTTGAATTATAGGATTTCAAGGTTGATTGCAAGTTTTTCTTTTTTTAGGTTTTTGATTGGTTTTTAGCGAATTTTGAGTTTGTTAGCTGTTAACCGATGTGGTTGATTTTTATTTTTCTAGGTTACCATTGATAACCTGCTGTGTTTGTTTGCATGTTTAATGCAATTGAAAAAACTGTGAAATCCCCACTCTGAATTTTGTTTGTAATAAACGGTATATGACATTGAGAGTCTTAAAATAATTTTAGATACTCCTAATACACTTGCCTCTAATAATAAGCTAGCTCTACGTCAGATGGAAAACATTCCACATTGTGCTAAGAATGCTATATTCGCTTGGGGAGCCTCCAAAACTAATTTGTTTTGATCTAATTTTATTAGCTAGAGTACAAATCTATCAGACAGTTCCCATTGGTGTTTCGCAAACAGTACCCCATCTATTTAATCATTCCATAAAGCAATCTGTGAACAATCCTGATGCTTTGAAGCTCTCATACTGTGACCAAATAATGTTTTGTTGTTGCTAGCTGTTTTCTCTTATCATTTGTTTAAAAAAGTACTCCTCTTGTTCCGAAACTTGTGATGTATGGTAATTGGTCCATCTATTTGCAGCTGTTGAAGGATGGATAATTTTGGTGAGTGGAGTACATGAGGAAGCACAAGAAGATCATTTGCAAGATGCTTTTGGTGAATTTGGGGAAATAAAGAATTTGCATTTGAACCTTGATCGCCGCACTGGTTTTGTTAAGGTGAGCAAAATTTTTCCTTTACCTGTCTCTCTTTTTTAATTTTTGTTATTATCTTATTTGTAGTCAGTTGGTTCTTTTGTTAAGTTGGGAGTCTATATTAGTGATAACCATTGTTAGATTGGAATTCAAAACACAAAGATGAATTTTACTGCAAGTCCCTTCACCTCACTGATTTTTGGTTTGGAGCATTTATTCTGAGCTATTTTACATTTCAATTGAACTCAAATCTGAGTGATTCAAAATAGTATGCAGCAGTCTCACTTTACTATAAAGTATAAATTGTGGGTTGAATCTTCAATTGTTAAGATCATAGGCATCTCCTAAAAAAGAATCATCTATATTCAATTTACGAGTTAATTGATGCTGAGAAATTAGCTGCGGGAACTCAGATTTATGTAATCATTCTGAAATGGTGTCTATATACTGCATGACTGTATCATGATTCTTCTTGATTATCGAAAATGATCTACCATTGACTCCACTTAAATTATGTACTAAGTTTCTATCTCCACATGCTTTATACACCAGTTGAACCTTGCTCAGAAGGTTGTGTATGGTGCTGGGCTTTGTGGTAACTGAAACAGTAGTGGTTTTGATGAGGCTTGACTGTCTCTCACCATTTCCAGTCATGGTTAATTGTGTGTGTGAACTGTATTACACATATGTGCACGCCCAGGAGAGAGAGAATGTGCTGCTATTTAGGATTTTTGTTGGTATTGGTAGCTTAGATTGCTGTATTGATATGATAGCAGTGCATGTGTACACGATTCATGGTTGCATACATTTGTTGTCAAGGAAATTTGGTAACTTGTCAGTTTTAAATTTTTAAAAGCAGCTAATGTTCTATTTTATTTACTTTCAAGGAATTGTTTTCCCAAATACTGTAAAGGACAAATTTTAGCGTGAAGTGGTTCTTGCATTTGAGGAAATTTGGCTTCGTAGTGGTTTATCAAATTAAATCTTTGTTAAATATACACATTCCACACTGAATAAAGAATCATAACATTGAACATATATGGAGCCACATGTAATTCTGTTAGTTGGATAGCATGGTATTGATTCAATTGGATTTTGATGCGGTCAAATTCGGTACTTATGTACTATATTATTTTGCTGTTCTCGGTCCTGACAAAACTTTATATCTTGATTACTGATATGATTTCTTGCCTTTATTGTGATCACGAGAATTAACGAAAACATTGGCCTGTTGTCTTTGCTGAAAATCTTGAAACTAGCATTCTTTCATTAACTTAACACGTAATACTTTATTTATTTATTTATTTATTTATTGCAAGGGCTATGCACTGATAGAGTATGAGAAGTTTGAGCAAGCAGAGAATGCAATAGCTTCAATGAATGGGGGAACATTGCTTGAACAGGCTATCTATGTTGATTGGGCCTTCAGCAATGGCCCCAGCAATGGGGGCTTCAAAAGAAAGAACATGAGGTTTGTCTTTATGCATTACTTTCATAAGGTTATAATTATTGGATGTGATATATTATTAGAAAGAGAGGATGCCAATGAAATTACATAAAACCTCAGTAATGATCAAAGTTACTCTAGAAGTTTGAAAAACATTTTAATATCTTGGGTCTTCAAACTCTGTAAATTTTGTGTGGAAGTTTTAAATTTTATCTCAACCCGCCTGTTATCTGTAACGGAAAACTTTGGCCATTAATGATAGATTTAGGAAAAGGTTGTATGACCAGACTCCCCCCACCCCCCGCAGCAAAAAAAAAAAAAAAAAAAAAAAAACCTGTTAAATTCAAAGTTCTGTTTATATTTGGTGAAAGAAGAACAAAGCATAGTACTCTTCAGTTGGAGCAAACATTATGGAGAGATCTTAGATAATGTGGTAAATTCACACTGCTTCTAACTACATTGCATTAGCTCAGACTTCGACAAATTGAAAAGAGAAGAGTTAGTTTTGATGTGGATTTTCTTATGAAATAGTCTTGGCATTTTTAAGAGGCTTATAAGCTATATCTTGCATCTTTCTGCCCTTTATTTATTTTTACTCTTTTGAAAAATTTAATTTAGAATTTGGCTTTACATCGAGTACCGAACACAAATGAGCACAACTTCACAAGTAAATGCCTATGGGTGATGTTATGGCATGTCCATGTGGAAAGGAGCTGTCCATTACTATTACATGACTCCCAATCCAGTTCTATATATGTGATAGTATCTTCCTGATGCTATATGCATGATGCTGTCCTCTTTGACTATACATGGATTGCTTCAAATCTTGAGTTAGATTTTGTCTGGCTCATCTGCTATTTCTTTAATTGTGTTGGCAGGGAATTTAACTTGTTGTCTTTTAAATTTTTGCAGACCTGGACGAACACATCGCTCAAGGAGTCCTAGGAGGAGATATTAATGGGCTGTGATTTCTGTTATGAAGGTGTATCAGTTTTCATCAAGGCATTTGATACTTATTTATCATGGAAGATTGGTTGATACTTGTCTTCAATGGGTTTATGAATTGATCATCTGTTTGTTGAGAATCCTGCAAGTTTCTTCCTTTTCATTGAATGGTGCTTGGCCTCTGATTTACACTAATTTTTAAGTTTAGTAATCTTTGTGTATTTGGCTCTGATTTTGTACTAATCTTAAGTTTAGTAATCTGGTTTATTTGGCTACCTTAACATATATATTTTTTCAGTACTAAGATTTTTGTGAGGCTTTTAAGAGGAGGCATTTTCAGTAACTTCTTTTGTGTTGAAAGATTCTTTTGGGTGCTACCTGCCGAATTTGAATACTGATTTGGGTTCCAGAGCAAGCGGTGTTTCCCTGGCAAGGAATGCCAATATTCTTATATGCTAAAACATTATCATTTTGCAATTTCGTACATCAGTGACACTGGGAAGCTATCGCTGCTGTTTTTCTCCAACAAAATTATGTGAAACTGCTCTACAATATGAAGGCACAAATATGCTCTGAAAGAGCCCATCGTTCATGTTGTTAAAACCACTAGACATTTATAGAATAGAATGCACTGGAGCTTTTTTCAAGGCATTGACAATATTGTCATCAAAAGCTACACAAACAAAATATTTTCCCTTAGAAAAACTAGCTAAAAATTACGTACTTCCATTTTGTTTGATATCATTATGCACTCCACTTTGTGATGAATGGTGGTGGAGGTACGCATTCGAAGAGGAAGAAAACCTCTAATGTGGCTAGTTTATTTGCTTGTCAGAGTATCATTATTACCAAATTACCACATCCAGAGGATACCATGTCAATGATATGATATGATCATTATTGGTTAATAAGTAATATCCATATTCTGCTGGGCATGCTCCCAGCTTTGCGTCCTTACCGTTGAAATCCTTCCCTGTACAAACTGACTTGTTAGAAATTTTGTTCCCGATGGTTCTGCTCTAATTCCAGCTTGCTCTCCCCCACCACAGCAAGCGGAAAAAAAGTATACTACTTTCTGCCATCTCTTCTACAAAATTCGTAAATTTGTAGTGGTTGATCTGTACATGTATGTTTCTGACATGTTCTTTTGTATGTTGTATGTTTTCTTCATGAAGCCACAGCAGTCCAATAATTGGCCATGCATAAGGTTGTTGGAGTGCCAATAGTTTGTGACCATACCCAATGTGTGCCCTCCACTCTTCGCATCTCTGCCAACTGCCATAAGTATTAATGTGAGCACCATTTTCAATTTTGTAATCTCTCAAGTTCTTTACTTGTTCGTGTTACCTTGGACTAATGTTATTTCACATTAGAAGCTTGGAACAACTAGAAATTAAGAACACTAATTGCAGATATAAAGTATAATTGATAGCTCAATCTAAATAAAATTTCTAATGAGGTTGTCGTCAAGAATGTTAGTCTGTTTCCAAGAGAACATTTGCTGACATACGTAGTGTTTTTAGCTTTTATGAAATGTTCATGCAGTTTTCATGTTTTAGTCCCAACTCCATTTTCTAGGTCTGTTTGTATGACATAAAACTCACAGCTTTTTCTATGTGAATTAGAACAAACCGGACATCTCAAGTCAATTTTTGTTCGTTGTTAGAAATCAGAAACAGCGAATGAATAAGTGTTCCTTACTCTTCCATCCTTGAGCTCGAAGATAAGTGAATCATCAGAAAATGGGATTGGCCTTGTTGGTGCCACCTGTGAATGTTTAGAACACCCGTCATTGATTTCCCATCACCAATGCTGCGCCGCAGCCAGTTGGTAGATGCATTTTTTTTATATAAAAAAAGGAAAAGATACTAATACCAACCTTGGGGTCACAGTTTCTATCAAAATCACTATACTTTTCTGCAACATTCTCCAAACTAGCTGCAAAATTTTCATCTATGCAAACTTCTTCATTATTGTCGTTCCCACCCTCTTGTGCTCGATCTTCATTCTTTAGTTTTCCCACATGTGGGAGGCCACAGTTTTTCCATCTCCATGTCATTTTGTCCATATACCTAACATATACTTTTTCATCTGAACCAACAAGAAAAAGTTGATTACCTTCAAAACATGGGCTAGGGGAAGTGATCAAGGTTACACCTTTATTAGGGGTTCCATGTTCAATCCAATTCCAGCCATCACCAGTATTCCAATGATATTCAACTAGTCCACCATCTTCTGAAAGCATAAATAGTGAGCCTGCAAGTGATAGTGATGATGGCCTCATAACAGTTCCTGGCAATCTTGATAGAATCAAATGTTGAGACTGATAATGCTCATGCCACAATTCAGTCACTTTGTTATACTGGTATAGCCTCCCATTCCTTCCAATGACAAACACTATGTTGTCCCGGAACAGCTCCTGATCAACGATACTTGCAACTTTGGTATTTGGAGGGTTTCGACAATCTTTCCATTTGAATTTCCTGAGGGCAACCTGCACAGAAAATTTGATTAAATGATCGGCGATGAGCTGCTCTATAATTCTGGGAAAATCACAAAAATACTTTTGTCTGCTTTGGCTTTCTATCCTGGTGCGTGTGTTTAAAGTTAGTCCAGAATATTTGTTTCTATTCATCATTACTACTTATTTGGATGGTGACGATGAAAATGACAATGTGAAAGATTAAGTGAACCATAAGTAGGAAAATAAATTCTCTGATGATTTAAATTTTTGGACACATGGGAGTTATATACCAATCAATGGTTTCTGCTACTTACTGTGAACTGCAGCAGTCTTCCACTTTTGCTCACGAAGAAGATTGCATCTTCTGCTGTAACTTTCAGAGCTTTACCTGGAATTCCATCCCATGGAGGGCCTCCAATAACATGCCCAAGATTCCTCATGGCAGTGCAATTTACCCATGCTAACTCCTCACCGCTCCTTTCTCTCATAAGCAGACTCCCATATATGTCTACCAAAAACAGGCTTCCATTGTAGTTTCCAAGGGTACCTTTCATTGGTGTTGGGTGGTCATGCCTTAGCCAAAGCCATAAATTTTCAGCATAAAGATACTCAAAAGTCAAACCACCATCAGTAATAAGGAAAAATGATTTTCCTCCATGCATCATTCGCATACGGAAGTTAGTGTTGATCCAATTATCTGGGAAACTGTATTCTTTGGAAACTTTCTTCGATCCATTAGCTCCTGCGAATAGGTAATCTTGTTGCGCTTGACTTCCCTTTCGCCTTCTTGCCGTTGATCTTGTAGTTCCCTGATCATTTGGCTCATCTTTAATGCCTGCAAGGCAGTTCATGGGTCCACGTTCTTCTCTGCAATACTCTGCATTCCACCCTTCAGTCTCTGGGGCATCTAACATTGTCCATGCATATTTAACAGATGCTTTTTTTCGGAAATTTACTTGATGATTCGGCCCTGTATTTTCTCCGCCTAGTCCAGGCAAATGCAATTCTGCAAGTCTACCGTCATGCAATGGGAAAACCATTCTGCCAACTTGAAGTTGTAGCCCAGAAATTCCACTTGCAACTTTTGCATGCGGAGGATGCTTATGACTCAACCATGTTTCAAGAATTTGGTCTTCCTGATCAGTGCCTGGCATCAAGTGAAAACAATCGATCTGGCTTACAGTAATTTTGCCACAAATAGCAAACATATTTCCATGACACATAAAGGTGCAAATCACTCGAAATCATGGTGTTTTATCTTATTGAATTATTAAAAAAATCCACGATCTACCATAATTTTTTATTTTTATTTTTTAAGAAATGGTTCCAACAATGATATGGTTCCAGCAATGATAAGTCATATATTTCTGATTTTTGTTCTTCCAAAATTTCTTTACTAGGCTTTTTGATAGCTATTAATTTCATTCAAGAAATAGTGCAGATGAATAACCTATTGTAGATACTCCTACATTTATTTGTTTTGTTGCTAGGTAGATGCATTGCAAGCTTCTCTGTTGTGCCATATCCATGGATAACTTTTCAAATATACAAAGGTCTTTGACGGAGGAATGAATACAGAAGAATGAATTCCAATGCCATGAGAATCTTAATGTGCAGTTAGAGGAAATTATTTGTTATTTTCAGGTCCTTTCTGTTTCTCACCAGCCAGTCATGGCGTATGGAATTCCCTAGGAATTTCAAAATTTGCTCTTTCCCTTCCCTGGTATAGGTTATTTGGAACTTTCCAGTCCTTTGATGACCCACCTTAACTATTCTAAGGGGCAGATAAAACCTACTTCCAGAATTTGGATTACCCATTTAAAATATATTTATAAACTGGTTACTTAATCACAACTCAGTGGAACACCATTCTTTGATTGCTTTCCAGAAGATGTGTGAAAAAAAAAGAAAAGAAAAACATATGTAGGTTGTCTTTGTTATGCAATTTTCCTTCATTGAGTCTGAGGAATCTGATTAGAAAGCACAAGAAGAATAGTCAAAGCTGAAAAAGCCTCATCATTTTGAGATTCAGAAGAATTTATAGTAACTGCTTCACTCACCTGACTGTTTTGATATTCGATACTCAAAAACCGATCCAGAGGATGAGGTGAAAAATAATGACAAGAATTTTTCTCTTGTTTCATCTTGTAGAATTGGTGTGATAGATGTCAACCGATAATCTTTGGGACTTCCATGGACTATCCATTTCCACTTCCTTTGGTTTAATCGTCTCTCTACCAATTTACCACCCTGGATGTACACACAAAACATTGTGATTAGAGGCCAGACAATCATTTGGCTTCCTGGAAAACAAGAAATTTTTCATAATACTTCGTTCCGCACATTCTCCCCCTATTCGTGTTGTCTTTTTCTCACTTACTCTTGTGTCTGTGTAGATAATGATATTTACAGATATGGTACCTTGGTTATAAGAAAAAGAGATACGGAATAGTCTCCACTCAAGCCATGTAGTGTGCATCCCATTGATGGCATCAGAGAAGCATCTTCCACTGTTCCTTCTTTCCATATATGCTTTTTCCAAGATGGCTTTGAGCTCCTATCATATTCATAAAGATCACCTGTAGAACTGCATGCAGCACACTTTGCTTCAAATGACAGAAGATATAACCAAGAGCCACGGAGCCAGCTTAGCCACAGAGCTGTGGCATGACTGGACGTTTTCCTACGCAGAATTTCTGAAAATAACTACTGGCATATTTTATTTGATTTTGCCAGTACACTTATCAGGACTCGAAAAATAGTAATTTCAATTGCGATATACTTTGTGTTAGCCTGTGTTAGTATTAAGTTGAGTTGCATTGAGTTGTTGATTAGAGAGAGATCTCACCTTATGGTATATACTACTTCTGGTCTAATAGTAGCGGCATCAGCAATTGCCGCAACATCTGCACCAGGTGGTCGCCCATGATTTTCCCATCTGTTCTATGTGTATAGCATAAACTTCGTTAATATTAGAGTCTCCCCATCAGAATCTACACTGTAAGCAGAGACTGACATTCAAAAACAATAAAACTAGTTGTAGCTATGATTGCTTTTAGTTTTAGAAATGAAAGTTTTACCTCGGAGGCTCTGCCTCACTAAGTTCTAATAATGAACCATTCTTTGTGCAGAAATAAATTTTCCTGGCAAGTAATGCAGTGAAAGCAAGGAGTTAATTAGTACATTTGCTGCAGTAAAGTAACGTGATTATGCTGTTTCGGACTCTTGGTATGTATAATTCACTGGATAGAAGGTCTTGAAACTGAAATGATGCACTCACACCCCATCATGCGAAATGACACCGGACTTTATTAGGATCAATGAACTTTGTTCTGCTTCTTTATTTATGCTTTCATCGACAGTAGGCTTGAACTGTACCCAAATTGGCTGTGAGCTCTCACTAAGTAGCATCTGAAAAGGAAAAGACAATGATAAATGATTCAAAACAAGAAACAATATTGCATTTGGTAGCTGTAGTGTGCAGTAAATCCATTTTTATCAAGCAGACGTGAAATCACGATTGGGCATCAACTTCAGATTATTCACTGAATTTGTTAGCACACATGTCCTGAAGTAGAAGAATAAGTTTTGGTTTCAATTTTAGCAGTATTATTTGCTTATATACCGAAAAAATCGTGGGACCATTGCATGAGCAACCTCAAATACAAAACGTGGTAGAGCTAATTAACAAGGAGGCAGTCCAGTTTATGCAAAGTGCCGTGACTGAATGTCAGACTTGAGTTGTGACATGGCTACACTGATAAAAAGTGCTTGTACAACACAGATTGCAGATTAGAAATTAGATGGTTACAAGAAAAAAAGGTATGTATAACTTTCCTGATGGAATCATTTACTAGAGGAACAAAAAAGGCTCTTGCAACTAATATGCGATCAAGGTTTGCTGATCTACAAGTCTGATAGTATTAAACATCTCTGCCTCACCAAACTAAAACTTACAGAAACAGGATAGAAATAGGGTACAAAATAAAGGGGCAAAATATAAATGATTTTAGAAGTAATAGAAACCACGAGCTTTTTTTGAATTAAGCTTGATAATTGGAAAGATGTCTCGTAATATAAGGTTTATTCCAAAATCATAGAGACAGCAACTTTTATGAGTTTATCTGATTATGCAGCAGAAAAAAGATTAGTACCTGATATAGGATTCCTGCTTCTGATAAAGCAAGAATTGTTTGATTGACAAAAAAGATACAGATTGCATGACCAGTCAATATTGGCAGATCATGGGGTGCTATCACCCACTGGACTCCATTCCAGAACCTCTCATAGATAGACCCACTTTCACCAGTGACCCAAATGGATGACTCGGACATTTTAGTCAAAGAAATTCTCTTCCTCAAAGGCAGAGCAATCTCAGAATTCTCTTCTATTCGTCCATCTCCATCCTTTCTTTTCAAACTCTCAGCTTTCTTGGTAACATAATTTTCTCTTTCTAAGTGCTCTTCTGCATCTCTTTTTACTGGATGAATTGAACCCACTTTAGTACAGTTGTCATTAACACATGAGACAAGGTCATATGGCAGTTCCACTTCAACCCAGGTATTGGATTGTTCTTGGAACTCCCAGAAACGATCAGTTTTCTGCTCAAATTTTCTATTCTTTTGTTGAGCATAGTTATGTGGGCACCAAGAAGCAGAACCAAAGCTCAATGACAAGAGGGCCAAGATGATAAATATTAAATGAAACAAAGACATGGTGGCATGAGAGAATCTAGTGATAATAGGGCCAGAATCCAGATGCATACAGAAAGACTTGCAAACAAAGATATGCAGGTGGTGTCAAGTACAAGATAGTTTGGTTTTTTGTACCATCTGTGGTGCCCCATAAAGGGCCATAACAAGAGAGAGACCACAGCAAACTACTCAAAGGACTTGACCATCATTGTTTGAAAAACAAGGAGCTCTTTTCATGGCCTTCTCAGCAGAACAATATTAAATCCACAGGGAAGGTTGTGGGGGTCCGAGGTTGTTAAAATTGGTAGTATAGCTTCCCTTAGATTTTAACTACCTCTTTATTTGTCAACTCTCTGGGGTAACAATAACAAAGGCAGTGATGAGGCCAGTTGGTGGGGTTTGCTCAACTTTCTTACTACTTTGTAATGCTGTGAATGTGCTTCACATTTCTTAGCGGCTAATAATGACCTTCTCACCTAATTCATGACTTGTGACTTCGTGCCGAGTTTTTTTATTTGATTATATGAGTTAATCAATATGGTAAAAGTAAAAAAATAACTTATTTGTGCGGAGAATTCTTGCTGCTTTTGTAAATTGATTCCTTTATTGAACTCCCACCCCCCATGATAAGGAATAGATTCACTGCATTGTATGTTGCATATGCCAAAAGTTCGATCAAATGATAAGATGATCATGGCCATCCAATTCAATGTGATTGATGATCATTGGCCACTTGACTGCCTTTGAGTAGGCTTATGAACATGTGTGTGTGTATATACATATATTCAAAGAGATGAGGTGAGATGCCATTGATATTTTCTTAGGAGTCATTCTCGTTAGTCTTTAAAAGAGACACGACAACACTGGCGGCAAGTTGTGGAACTATAACTATCTCTTTTTCTTGTTCTTTATTTTCTAATTCAAATTAGAATCATTCTATAGACTAGATAAGCAATGGAAATAGTTAGCATACAACGATGGACCTTTACTGGTATGATCCTCTACAGCTCCATATGTGAACATCATGGACATTTTGAGACGCTAAGACTCTTCCTTGTTGAATGATTGGTGTGATGAATCTGGACTGAGAGGCCTCATCATCGAAATGATTTCTTTTGTGGCCATTTGATTCATCAATGGCCTTCACTTGCAGGGTGCCACTTGTGGGGTCTGCGCAAGATTTGTGAGGCCTTGGAATTGGAGTTAAACATGTGTGTGGTTCCTATCAAAGTGGAATCTTGGGTAGGCAACGTCAAAGAATCTGCAAAGGACAGTTGGCTATCAAGATTCCAGTCTCCTTATCATATGGGGCGTGCTTAATTGGCTTTGCATTTTGCATCATTTTGTGATCAACAAACAAATAATCACCTTTTATGTAACTTGGAAGATGAACAATTAAAATAGGAATTTATGTTGAATATGATGTGCTTTGTCTGCGTACAAAAATACTCACCTTTGAGAAAAGAAAGAAAGATGGGACTTGTTTCTCTCCAATAATCATTTTTGGTGTGAAATAATACCAGCAGGAAGGTGTCAAACCCATCGTTGTCTCAGGAACAAGTGGTTCTCAATGCATCACGCCGCTAGGTATGAAGCATGGAAAATGATTTCAATCACTTCGAATAACCTTCCACCGTGCATGTTTGGAGTTGGAATATTGTAATAATATATGCTTCTATGTATAATTTTTTTATTTGGATTATTTAATATTCTTTTTGTCCAAATTTGTTTGTGTACGTTTACATTTAGGGATGTCTCAAAATATTTATTCATTTTCTAAACGAAACACGTGAAAAAAAAATGATTTTTGAATCATTCCATCCATCCTTTAATTAATTATAGCTCTCTTCCAAAATATCAAGGATTTTTACATTTTTCAATTCATGAATAGTATTGAAAATTTGCACAGACAAAGCAAAGCAATAAATAATTGAAAATTTAAAGATAAAAATAAATAAATAATTGAAACTTCAATTGTGGATAAACAAATTGGGACGGAGTAAGCAAGTTGTGTAGAGATATGCCTAATAGAATGTCGATAGCTAGGATGAGTACGCAAAGCGCCTTTTGTGGATCATGGTGGGTTTATACAGTTTTATGACCCATTAATTCATTGGGGCGTTAGCAAAGAACTTTCGCCAAGTGGTGGTGGAAGGCTGACAGGGCTTACTAGCTCTTTCCGTCCACTATAATTGTTCTAGTAGCCTTTATGGCTGAATTGCCCTGGAATTGGGTGCTGAATTCTTCAGCCAAAACTTTGTATTTTGGATGAATTTCATTTTCTAAGAATATATTGTTATTCCTGCCACACAAAAAAAAAAAAACATAATTAAATAATAAAAATTAATACAATAAATAAGTAAATTTATTATACATTAAAATAAATAAAGAATTGAAACTCGTTTACCTTAATCTTCAAAGAATTCAGGATTAAAATCATATTATCATATCTTACGATATAAAGATGATCAAACCATCAAAATAATTTTATCATAATTTTAGGTGATTGGCTCGAGATACAACTAGTGTTACTTTCTTAAGACGATACGTATCATTCGCAAAATTTATCCGATGCAATAGATAAAAAATATATTACATGCCATCTCAAGGATACAATAAGCTCGACCACTTTGTCACATCTTAATAAATTTACACTATTTGTAAAACTTAAAACTTTAAATAAAATAGTACCACTCTTACTCAAACATAAAATTTAAAAACTATATGGCTTTTGAAAAGAGAGACTAGAAAATAAAATAAAAGGCATGATAGCGATTTTTCTTTGGTGCTCCCAATTTTCCCTTATCAAAATAATATATAGTGGTAAAAATTGTCCCATTGGACAACAAAATTAATTGTCTGAATAAATGCTTGAAACGGTAAAAGAAAAAACGTTTGAAAATAAATATAAAGGGACCGTTTGCCATTGAATAAAATAAATAAATAAAACTACTAAAAAAAATTGAATGGTACCTGTTGAAAGTGTTATGAAACAGTTTCAATAACACTTTTGTATGTGTTTTCAAAATGTACCATGCGTTTAATATGTTGTTAATTAGTAATTTTTTAATAATAAATTTTCCAATATTTTATTAAAATATAGTCCAACAATACCCCATTTGTTTTTCAATAAAATATAAGCCATATTTTTGGATAAGCAAACAAACATAATATATAATAAGAGTGTCAATAGGTTGAACCCTTACTTAGTGTCTCAACAACATTTATCTCAAGTCAATAATGAACATTGTCCCGAACTAAGGCTTTTTAAGTGAAACAAATATTGTATCACACATATTATATTCAAGATACTCTACAACGAATTTCGTAGCCACCATATTAACGCATTGTGCTTGATCCCAACTTCTATAAATGTTCTAGAGAATTAGTCCGATTCTCATAGAAAGCGACCCCACTTCCTCACTCAAATAGGTGTGTCTACCAAGGATGTTCTCATATCTCTAACATTTCATTCAAAAAGTACTATAAACTACATTAAAAGCTTCTTTTAAAGAAACTTAACATATCTATCGTTATGAGATTCATGCACTACACATAAGGATAGACAGATGAGTATTGTTACTCCAATATATTGTGCATATAATCAAATCACTAAATGCTTGTTCTTTTCCTTAAACCTAGTTATTGAGATCTCCAAGTCCTTAGGTAGAGTATACACATATGTGATTTTATTCACTTATCAATCCTAGGTAGAGTATCCATGTAGATGATTTTATTCATTTATGAGTTTAGTCTAATCTTTTTTTATATATCATCCAATCCTTTGACTTTAGCTAAAGATTTACTCTCACAATATTCAATATACACTCAAAGAATTAGGTAACTAGAACGTAATTAATTTATTAGTACCGAGATAAGTGGTAGGAATTTTTCATACTTATTATTTTTCTTTAGACAACGTATAACATTCATTTTTTTTTCACCGGCATCCACTTGTTTTTTCATTGGCTTTGGCTTTTTAGCCAATTTAAGTTTCATCACACATACACTAGCCAATGATAATCATACTTTTATTTATTTCTCGCATCGTCATCATCATCATCATCATGCTAAAGCATGGTGACATCATTATATATTTTTTTAATACAATGGAAAACATTTAACATAATCTCATTGAGCATTATATTTTTTTTAATATAATGGAAAACATTTAACATGATCTCATTGAGGTGAATGGAGACATTTTTGGATCTCTAGTTTCTCATATAAATTTGATATCAATGTATTTCATCTATATAATAGGAATGTCAATATTTAGCTAGAGATTTAAATTTATCAAAATATCACCAATTGTCCTATTAGAGAATATCATTACAATATCATTGTATCTTAATTATACAATAGGAGTGTCTTTAATTTCACTTATCGATTATATCATCAAAAACACCATCATACCTTAATTTTACAATAGGAGTGTCACCGATTCCATCAATTCTCTTAATATTTTTACCAAATATTTCATAAGCATCATTATACCTTTTGTATAATAGGAATGCTTTCATAAATATTTCTAATAGCATCACATTAAAAATTTGTATGTGACAAATAACTAAAACATCATGAGAAAAATTATGATAATTTATTATCATGAGAGAATTATGATAATTTATTTTGAATTGCATAATAAATTTCTCAAACAAAATTTTAATGCAATAGCATTTTTTTTATGCCCTCACTCGTTTACATAATAAATAATTTTCTTGCTAACACCGTAGACAAAGTGATGACATGAATTATTTTATTATTTCATCATCAACATTTATAATTTATTTATTATGGCTAAACAATTAGCAAGATATATTTTTTAAAAATAAGATAATATATCAAATTTTTATTTTTACATTGAAAATAATATATGAAAAAAATTATTTATTAAATCATGAATCTTTATCTTACTAATAATCTGCTAATAAGATTATTATTTTCACGATTGTTCAAAATGCCACAATCGAGTAAGGATATCAAACAATTTTAACACGAGTCACATAAAAATAATTAACATTCAAAATACAATTGATCTTAATTTAATTAATATATAACCTTTTCAAGTCCTAATAAAATAATTATGTGAGCCAATATTAGTTTACAAACATTCAATAACAAGAATTTATATGATATTCACATTTCTCCTTCCGTTTTTTTTTTAATCACAATTTATAGATTAAAAAACTCAAGTAGACCAATAAATATTCATACAAGAGTCTAAAATTACTTGCAAATATAAGTATCACATACTTTCATAATTGGAAATAAATCTCAAATATATAAGGTAATAATCAAAGAACTTTAATAATTTGATATTTAAAATACTCACTTGACTTTTTATAGGACTTATCGTACTATAAATATCGTTGAAGTTTTGAAATATTTTTTATTGACCAAGCTTCCATTGCCTCTAATGCCACATAAATTTGATTTCCTTGACTTTACATCCAAGATAATCAATATGTCCGTATAAAAATATTAGATGTATTTTTTCGTTGACTTCTTATTTATCTCGGTCATAAGACATCATAACAAAACAAGTATTTTTAATGTCAATTATCATTGAACAATATAAATCAATTTACAAATCATTCCTTAAATTATTCAAATTTGTATCAATAAAAAAATTCACATAAATAAATTAATAGCATGGTTAATGTCATAAATATTAATTTTCGACACTATCAATATTATTGGCCTTGAATAATAATATTAGAAATAATAATATTTTATAGGTAATTGTAAGATACAAAACAAATTATGGATCAATATGATCAATATATGATACACAATCACTCTTCAAAAAATTAATAATGTAAATTATACAATTAATTTTTATAACTGATCTCAAAAGAAAGAAAGAACACGAAATTGATTTCTTTATTGAGCGTTCGAACGCTTTCTTTTTCTTTTCTTTTTTTCTTTTTTTTTTTTTGTGTACCTGGGCTCTCTTGTGGACCTTGGTGCCTCATGGCCTTTGTCTACTTTAACAACTGAAATGAATTTCGTATCACCTACAAAACCAGGCAAAAATTAATGCCAAGTGGCAAACTGCTGACAAGTTAACCGAAAAAACCCTCTCTCTAATATAGGTTAAAAAAAACCCTTTTTTCCATAAGAAAAGGCCCTTGGTTAGGCACTTAGGCTTTTACCCAAGTAGGCTGTAGCAGCAAATTCTTAGAAGGAAAGTGGATATGGGCTACAACGCCCTTCATCTAAGAGTAGATGCTGTCTCTCATTTAAGACTCCAGTAAATAAAATCAAACAACAAAACAATATGGGCCTGGGCCAGGAGCAGCCATTCATCAAATGGGCTGCAACCGTCTTACTAATTTTTTTCTTGAAGAAGAAAATTAGCTTGTAATCGTTCATTAATACAAAAATTAAGCATGTAAAAATTTTCCAGTACTTTTGCCTAGAGGTGATCATTTAATTTTTCAGTTTGATTTGGTGTTTTTTTCCCAATTTCAGTTAACTGAATTGGCTAAAACACAAATCAAAACCGAACCGCATTGAGGTTTGGTTTTTCAATTAAAAAACCGAATTTTTCGGTTCGATTTTTCTGATGTTCGATTAAAAACCAATATATTTTTTTTAATATATTTTTCTTCTAAAAATCGAATTATTTTGCTTTTAAAAAATATCAAACCTGCATAATTAAAGAATTCATATTTCACATTTGATTTTATAATAAAATTGTGTAAGATTATCATTATTTTTCTATACTAAATTTGTTTCTATTTATATTATAAATTAGATTACTTGGGCTTCTTGTTATTTTTTCAGTTACGCTATAATTGATTTTTTGTTAATTTTTCATATTCTTTTTAATCTACTTATTTTGTGTATATTTTATTATTAAATAGATAATCTAAAAAATTCAATTTTTAATTTATGTTTAGTATAAGCATAAAAACAGTGAAAAACATTATTATTGCTAGCTGTCATTAATACTACTATAGTATTGTTATAAATGCAATGGCTTCGAGTCAATTTTTTAAAGGGATATTTTTGTGCCAATTTTAATATAAGGAGACAAATTTTTTTTCCATGAGGTTTTAGGATTCACCCACACATAAACTTGTGTATTTATAAAAAATTACTTTTATCATAGTTATTTATTTATTTATTTGTGAGTCAATATAATATAATCTATTATTTTATTATTTTAATAAATAATTAATGAAAAATATTTTTATTTTAAGTAGAAAAAATCATTAAAGCTATTGTTCTTTTAACTAAACCCATAGGTGCCTCTTTTATTTATTTATTTATTTATTTTAAAAAAGCTTGGGTATGTGTTTTTTTTTTTAAAAAAAAAAAACTAATTTGGTTTTCGGTGAAAATCGAATTTGAAAAAAAATCGAACGGAATTGAAATAATTTCAATTTTTTGTTTTTTTAAAAATAAAACCGAAATTACTAATTCGATTTGGTTTTAACCGAATAATGCTCACTCTTATTTTTGCCATACTCGATATGATTCTCAAGGTGAAAGCAAATTAGCGTATTTTTTCTTTGATATGTAACTGTTTTGTTAGAGACTCTAACCAAGTCATTTGAAATTAATTTGAAATTAATTGTTCATTTGTTGTTAACTTCCTCCACGATATTATCTGCCAACTTATTGCAAGATTGATCTCTCTTTGACGTTCTTATCCTTCATTAATTGCTTCTATCATTTTTTGGTAAATCTTTGATTGAACTGTACTTGTGTACTTAATTAGTATTTAATTTCTTGGAGCTTGTGTCACCCTTGCACATCGTTTACGTTAGCTGAATCTCGACCAGTGCCCTAAAAGTGGATTGAAGACTTTCCACCTTCAACATTCTGTCATTGAATTACTGACAGGGATGACAATGTAAGGATACCTAGTACATTGATTTAACTTTTTAAACTAATTGTTAAAAAATATATATTACTCGTATCTATTATAAAAATCATATTATAAATTTTTATTTGGCTATCAAGATATGTAGTTTAGCTATAAGAAAATTATTTTAATTTAGTCAAAACTAATATTTAATTATACATGCTCACGAATAACTAATTATAATTATTTTTTAATAGTATCAGATTTTGAGCTGATTTGATTATAAAAAAAATCTAGTAACTAATAAAAAACTAAACGTGTTTTGAGGCTAATTTAGTCCAATAAATAATAAATTTAGTCTCAAGTTGACGTGAAAATTAAATCGAAAATATTCTACTACTTGTAATTATATATATATATAAACTTTATGCGGCTTATATCCTATTTATTTGTCCATTTAATACCTATTTACTATATACTAAAAATATTTTATCAAAATATATCATTATAGTATCTATGATTTTCAAAATATATATATATATATATATATATATATATTTTTTTGACCTTATAGTTAATATATTTTTTTCACATTTTGGTCCTTTATTTATAAGTTTTTTTTTATCCTTGAAGTTTTTACTAAAACAAAAAATATTTCCTAATTCTTAAAGTTTATGCAATTAAGTTCCTATGTTTTAAAAAAATCAAAATAATAAATTAATGAGTATCAATAGAGTATTGATTGAGTACCCATACTCTTATATATATATATATATATATATATCCACTTCAATATCTATTAAATATTTTTAATGAGTATTTATTGAACCGGATAAAACGGATATCCGTTTTATATCCGATTTATCATTATTCTTACTTGTCGAGCAAAGGTTAAGAGAATAAACTCACTAGGGTAGTAGCTAAAAATATTTTTTTTGCCTGGGTTGCATAATTAAATTTTCCAAAATTTTTAAGAGTTTCTCATTAATCTTGTTATATGTGTAGTCAAAAGTTTCAGCTCTTGAAATTAAAGTTGAAAAGGTGATTAAAAAAAACCATTGATTGATAGCTAAGAAACATTTTGGTAAAATTAAGTGTTGATTGCCTTTTAATTTGGGTTGATCAAGATGATCGATATAAATAAATTGGGTTGAGAAAACTTGATTAGTTTCCAGTTAAACAGTAACATACATAGCAAGAGAGAGATGATTAATTAGCAACTTGGGTACATTGAATTCGTTGATTTAGATTCAATTAAATTGATTTTCATTGAATAAAATTCAATGAACTTAAATTGAATATTTATGATTTAATACGTGGTAAAAATAGAAGCGGTTTAACTATTTATTATTTTATTTTTCTCTTCTAATTGTTGATTTAAAATTAATGATAGTATTTAGAGGACGATCTATGACAAAAGATGAGAGGATCCAAGTCTCCCCTTTGGGTCATGTAAAGATTGGATTGGTTTTACCAAAAAAAAATTGACCTCCTTTTTATTGTAATTTAGTAATTTAGGTATTTATCATCAATTTATATAATTTGAACCCCAAAACATCAATTCTTGATCAAATCTTATCAAAAGTCCAATTTTTCATTATTTGTAAGGGCCAGCCCATTTGATCATTATTTTTTTATGCTGTTAATTTTTTTTTTGTTATTTTTTAATATTAATTTTTTTTTTCAATTTTCAAGAGAGATTATTTCTATTTAAAATTTCTACATGTTAGTCCTTTTCGTTTTTCATAGTCAATCAAATTGTTATCTGTATATATATATTTTTATATTTTTTTAAAAACTTTTATATACTATCATTATCCATTAAAACAATTAACTTCTATAATTAATAATATAAAAATATCTATTGGTTGAATTTGATCAATTGAAATTATCAAATAATTAATTTTAATTGAATTTTTTTTTCATGCCAATAAATTTATTCTTGTGATTGTTAAGTATTAAATTTTAAATATATATATATATATATATATATATATATATATATATATATATTCACATGTTTTATAGAATTTTGTATTATCGCAATTGATTCAAATGTATAATATGCATTTAAAATTGTTAGAGTTAGAAAAATATTTTTTTTACCTTTTTTATTTTTATTTTATTTTTAGTTTTTTGAAGATAGGTTCAAAAAGAAAAAGCTATTTTCATAGAGGACCAAAAAATAAAAATAAAAAATTAGTGATAAATTTAATGAATTGTTTTTATTTATAGGTACATGGGTGAAAACAAATCTCTCTTTAAAAATAGAGAAAATTTTTTTAAGGTTTTTCTTCTAAAAAATTAACAATAGAAAAAACTTAACGATCAATTAGGTTGATTACTATAAATAAGAAAAAAATTGATGAAAAATCAATATTTTAAAATTCAAATTACTCAGATTCATAATAAAAATTTAAAATTGTTAAATTGCAATAAAGCAAGAGTAATTTTTGCCATTAAATCAGATTGGATTTACAGTAAACTTAAATTACTAATAGTCTAAAATAGAAGGCATTTGTACTGTGTCTTCTACTGCTCCTTTTACTGTTCGATGAACATTATTTTTCGCCTTTCCTTCCTTTTTGTTTTTTTTTTTGTCGTGGGGGGGGGGGGGTGTTGAACCCAGCAGTTGCGTAGCCTTATTTTTTTATTCCTTCTAATATATATATATATTTGATTTTATCCTTATAATAAATATTTTTTTCTTGACTTTTAATAAAAAATTATGTTTTTTTTGTTCTATTTTGTGATATATTTTTATTTTAGTCATTAAATTTTTATCATGTTTGATTTTTATCTTTACAATAATAAAACTAAATAAAGTTTACTATCCTAAACTTTTTTTGTACTACTCACTCTTTTTTTCCTTTTTTTTTTTTTACTCTAACAACATACTATTCACTCTTAGATGTTTTTTTTTCTTTTTAAATTTTCCCTCTTAGGTTTTTCTTCTTTTCTTAGGTTTTTTTGTAATTTTCAAATTATTTCGTTTTGAATTTTTTTTTTGTCATTTTCACTCTTACCTTTTTTTTTCCTTATTGTTTTTTTTTTGTAATTTTTAAATTATTTCATTTAATCCCCGAAATTTTAGAATAAAAATTTTAATCCCTAATCGATGCACTAAATATATTATATTTTTGTTTTTCTTTGATTTTTTCATCAATTTATGTTCTTTTTTTATTTAATTGGGTGTTAAAATTTTTAAAAATCAATCATTACTTTTTTTTATACAAACCGACGATTATATAATATATATAAATCAAATATATGTATTTTAAAAAATAATCTTCTCATTAACATGAAATAAAAAATCTTTTATTTTTTCATCGGTTAATTTTTATGCAAGTCTATACATTAATTGTAACTTTATTTTTTGGATATATTCTTCTAAAACAATATATTTTTAAAGCATTTGTTTTTACATTCTTAATTAATATTTCAGGTTTAAATTATATATTACAAGTTTTATTTAGGAATTCCTAAATAAAGAAAAATAAATTATATTTTTTTAAGAAAAAATTTTATGAAAAACACAAAAACCAGTAATAATTAAATAAAACAATTAATAAAAAATTATAAAATTTTGAAATGATTTTGTTTTATCTATTGTAGCATTGCGTTGATAATTTCAAAATTAATCTTATCATCAACATTAAATAAATTTTTTTTTCATTTGTTGGTTTTTATAAAAATCTATCTATTAATTATAAATTTATTTTTTGAAATACAATATTATGAAAAATATATTTTTAAAGTTTTTTAATTTCGATGAGAGGATTTGTTTTCCATCTATAAAGAAGAATGACTTATGCTTTTTTAAGCAAAATAATTTCTAAAAAATATTAAAAAAATAATCAAATAAGAAAAAATAATTATTATTTTTTTAATTTTAAAATAAATTTGTTCTATCGTAGTCGCAGTAGTAGCGCGGTAACCAACTAGTTAGCACTAATAAAGCTATAGCTTAATTAAAAAACGCGGTCATCAGTTAATCATGGAGCTGACAGGTGGTTCGTTGGGCATCATTTATAGCGATACTATACTGCTAATGTAGACATGCCTGCCTCGACTGAATCAAAGCTTTGATCTGATGGACTATAAAAAATTAAAAAAAAAATGAACAAACGCTTCACCGCAGCTCACAGCCTATAGAAGGCACGGCATTATCTGAAACGCAATAAATATGCCTTCTATTAATACTTGCTTAATTTTGTTCTTTCCACACTTTAGGCAATAATTTTAATTTCTAGGACAGGAAAATAAAATTTTGGGTGCCTCTCAATTAATATTTGGACTTTGGAAAAAAAAAACAAAAACTAGTACAATCATCCGTGCCCAATATTTCCAATTTGAGGAATATTGGTCAAACTTCTCTCTGTTTTTTTTTTTTTTTTTAATAAATGTCTAAAATATAATCGAAAGAAACGGGAAGGTTTGAAAGTTGAAAGTAGTGAATCTATTTTGCTTAAACTGTATGATGAAAATTAGAGGACGTCCCTCTACTTTCAGTTTTGGGTCATATTGACCCCTCTATATGATTTTTGTCTATATCAATCATTCTACTATATCAATTGAGGAGTTTGTTGATCGCCCATCCAACTCTCTTATGCAAATACATTAATCTGACTTAGTTGACCTAAAGGGCCAAATCATACTACATATATGGTTTATGGTAAAAAAAAAAATATATTAAATTTCTTAAAATTAATTAATAATAACTACGTAAAAACAACTTTGGTTAGAAATAAAAATGAAATACACTTTTAAATAATAAAAAACTATATTAATCTGAAAAGGAAAAAAGAAAATTGAAGATTGGAATCTCGTATGTTAATCCTAGGAAAATATAATTCTTCAATTTTTATTAAAAACACAAAAAATTATTAAATTTATTAAAATAATTTGGTTTATAATAAAAATGAAAAAAGAGAGTTTAATTTCTAAAAATATTAAAAACTATACCAAATTTTAAAAAGGAAACCGTTAAAAATTAAAAAATAAAAGATTAGAATCTCATTCTAATCCTAGAAAAATATAATTAATCTATTTTTTAGATAATTAATAATACATTAAATTTAATAAAAATTAACTTGGTTAATAATAAAAATAAATTACAATTATTTATTTTTACAAAAATTTAAAACTATATCAAATTTAAAATTTTAACAAAATTAGATTATAATCTCATATACTAATGTGATAAAAATAATTATTCAATTTTTTTTCAAAAAAGAATTATTATTATTATTTTTTTACTTTATAAAAAGTGTTTTCCCTTTTTATTATCAAGCAAACTATTTTTTTTATTTAGTTTTAAACAAAATTTATTGTTTTTGTTTATTATAACTATACTCATGTCATGATCTAAATACTTTATTCGAGTTAGCTAATGGTAGTTAGTCAAAACTAACGAATTTGCATAACGAAATTAGACGAAAGGATCAAAATCACGTAGAGGGGCCCATATAAATAAAAAATAAAAGTAGACAGTACTGATGAATTGTTTTCACGCAAATCATTACTATAGAAGGATTTATTTATTTATTTATTATTTTTTTGCAAAAGTTTGAAGTCAAATGGTCAATAGAAGATGGTGGTCGTGCACCTTTAAAGTTAAAATTATTCAAAAAAAAAATTAATTTTAATTTATGCATAAACTGTTTTGAATATATTTCTTATTATGAGGAAAAAAAAATTGTCACTTGAAGATTTAAGTCAAGATAAAGACGAAGAGAATACTTTGTTTTAACCAAAAAAAAAAAAACAGGACTAAGAGAATTGGTTAAGTTACATGTAATGAAGATGTATGTGTATATATATATATTATGCGGACAATATTAGTGTTTATTGTTTCACAATTTGTAACAATAATGTATGTTACAATATGAAAAATAAAATCCACGTGAAGTGTTTCACAATTCGTAACAATAATGTATGTTACAATATGAAAAAAACAAAATCCTCGTGCATAGTTTCACAATTTGTAACAATAAATGATTTGTTTTGGGTCAGACTAAAATTGCGAACTACGAAAACTAACTCAATGCCACGTGTTAATGTTAGTCCTCTTAACTTCTACTCCTATATAAAAAAAGTAGAGTAGTAATTTTTAATTATTTTCAGTTGGCATGAAAATGAAATTTGAAAGTTGACCAGAACGATCATAAAGCAGACATGAATGTCACAGCAGCACCACGTATTTCATGTTCACAGTACCAACATTTATTTCCTTACCGCCCAACTATCTGTTTTAAACACAAGCCATTAAAATCTCTCCATGTCTCTTTCTATCTCTTTCCCATATTTGTTGAATGATTTAGCCATGCTCATAGCATTGATGGTTAGTTGTTTGGTGATCGTTATCCATCTCTAGCCTAACATCATCATTATTTAGTACGATACTCTCTTTTCTTCTTTTGTGTAGCTTTTCACTTCTAACTCAAAATTTGTACGAGGCCACTATGGAGATAGAGGCGGCAAGTAGTAGTTATAGCGCAAAGAGCAGCGGTATGAGTACTAACTCTGGTGATGGTGGTAGCAGTAGCACGTTCCAAGATAAGGTGGCATCTGACGGCGGAGAGGAGAGGGGGTATATCTGGTGTGGGAGGATCTAACTGTGCTGTTGCCTAATTTTGGAAAGGGTCCTACAAAAAGGTTGCTTCAAGGAATCACAGGGTATGCTGAACCGGGTAGGATCGTGGCTATTATGGGTCCTTCCGGGTCTGGAAAATCCACTCTTCTTGATTCCCTAGCAGGTATATATAGTTCTTTTCTTTGCTCTCTTGCTCCCTCTTTTCCTCTCACAAATGTGCACAAAATCGTATTATCATTTGTTTACGTACCATCTTGGAAGTTTTTATAGCCGAAATTTTGTGTTTTATGATGGGAATTTGGGATAGAATGTCCGAGCAAGCTAAATGAAACATATGAGACTAAGCAGTATTCCATAATTGTGTTTCAGTTTCCAAAATTTTCTGTGTTTATGATGGGAATTTGGGATAGAATGTCCGAGCAAGCTGTATTCAGGTTTTTTTTTTTTTTTTTTTTTTTTTTTTTGGGGCAAAGAAAAGATACGAGACCAAGCAGTGTTCCATAATTGTGTTTCGCTTTCCAAGTTTAGCCAAAAAGTTTCCAAATTTCAGGTTCTTCACTAGACAGTTAAATATCCCTTTCTTCTACAAGAAAGTTTTGCATTTAGTTGGATATGCCAAATCTAATACATTCACAAGATCCATGCGAACAAAATAACAAGGTACAGAGTATCCAGACCCCAATTTGGTAACGTTTGATATAATTTACAACATCACAAATGTCCAGCATGCTACCCATCTAAATAATTGTCTATCTTCTCTTTTGTTATTGGTTATCGAGGTTTGTCAAGCTGAAGGGGGAGACCACCTAGTTCATTACCAGTATTTTTTTTTTTTAGAAAACAAAAATTAAATTAAAACTCTCTTCGTACTCACCAGTTTATTTAAAAAGGTGATTTTGCTACTCAATATTCAATCATTCTATTAATTAATTTTTTTAAAAAACTATTTCTCCACTTGATATGTTTAAAGTCCTGAAATGGTCCACGAAATTTATTAGACACAGGCAGGTTGAATGGAAACAAAAGGAGTGGTTAGCCGATGAATTTAATGCTTTGGGCCAAACAAGGGCCACGGCCACATTGACTATTAGGGTCCCTTGTTAGCTACCATCCATAAAGGATCAATGCAAAGCAGCCTCGGCAATGGGCAGTCGGCATTGGATAGTTCTCATTGTCGGCAACTCCCTCGTAATTTTAGAGATTAGCGTTATCCTTGAGACTAATTATTATTATTATTATAGTTTTAGGGAAGTCGGACTTAAATCAATGGTTGCTCTGAAACAATAATTTTTGTCATTTTCACTTTGTGTTATAATTCTGTTATTTTTTTATTTTAGTTGCAAGTTAGTTGTCACTGATGATGATTGTTCAACCAAATTTTGGATTTGCTAGAAAAAGAAAGAGACAGAATTTTTAGACCAGAAACTATAGTCAAATTCAGCTGGGTCGCTAGTAGGACTTGGCCACCTCTCTTAGAACAGGGGAGGATGTGAAAGTAAATCATCACTAAATAGATGCTCAAACATGACTTCTTTTCAATCAAACTATATACCCGCTTTTGATTTTAAGCAATCGATGAGAGGTCAGGAATTGACGGCGAAGAATTAACATTATAGAGTAATGATTAAAGGGATTCTTACCTGTAATCTACAAAATTAAGTAACAATTAATGAATGAATGATTATTAGATGGAAAATAAAAAAGAAAGAAACAATAATTATTCATCTATAAGCTGATAATTTACACTCTACATGATATAATGTAGACATGGACATACTGAGTAAAAGAATAAAAATGGATTAGTTAGTACTTAGCTACTTTATTACTGTGTTGGCAGCAGGGAGAATAGGTGAAACATTGTCCTGAATTTTTGGTTCTGTAATTGTTGACTTGTATATAATCTATCTTGCCTCAGGTAGACTGTCAAGAAATGTCATAATGTCTGGAACTGTTCTTTTCAATGGGAAGAAGAGGAGGCTAGACTCTGGTGTTGTAAGTACTGTCTACCAATATACCACATTTTAAGTCCAATAGGAACTGCAAATTTTATGAGGAAATTCTTTTATTTCAAGTATACAAACATGTATATAATGAACTTCAAAACCTGAACGAAATCTCTCTTCCAAATAAAAACCCTGCTGCAAAAGGAATGTTATGCATAAAACGAAGAATTTCTTTTATCATAAGCACTCAAGCAGTGTGATTTAAGCTTAACTGAACTGGTTCAGTGATGTACTTTCCTGTGTGGAATTTCAGGCTTATGTGACACAAGAGGATGTGTTGTTAGGAACTCTTACAGTCAGAGAAACAATCACTTACTCTGCAAATTTAAGGCTTCCAACTACAATGACCAAAGAGGAGATTGATGACGTCGTAGAAGCAACAATCATGGAAATGGGTCTCCAAGATTGTTCTGATCGGATGATTGGAAACTGGCATTTGAGAGGCATAAGTGGTGGTGAAAAGAAGAGATTAAGCATTGCACTAGAAATCCTCACAAGGCCACACCTCTTGTTTCTTGATGAACCTACTAGTGGTCTTGATAGTGCCTCAGCTTTCTTCGTAATTAAGACACTTAGAAATATAGCTCGCGATGGAAGGACGGTTGTATCTTCTATTCACCAGCCAAGCAGTGAAGTTTTTGCACTCTTTGATGATCTTTTCTTACTCTCCAGTGGTGAAACTGTATATTTTGGAGATGCAAAGATGGCTATAGAGGTATGAGAAGATAATTGACAAGAAACTTACATGCATGACGTTAGAAATACTATATTAAGCTCATGTTGATTTCTGCCGTCTAATTTTTATCGTCAATCTTCACAGTTCTTTGCTGAAGCTGGTTTTCCATGTCCAAGAAAGAGGAATCCTTCTGATCATTTCCTACGCTGTGTAAATTCAGACTTCGATGCTGTAACAGCTACGCTCAAAGGATCCCAAAGAATTCGTGTACGTATCATTCCAACTTAACTTTCTTAGCTAGTATTTTGAGTAACACTTCTTTGTTACATTACACCACATGCTACATATAGTAGTGTTGAAGATGCCTATCAATGTCGTTCGAGTAAAAAAATAATCAGAACACAGGTGTTGAGCATCTATAGCAAGATATTTCAGGTTCAAAGTGAAACCTCTAACTTCTGCACCAAAAAAGAAATAAAGAAGAGAAAACAGCACTATTCTGCCTCTTCCCAAACAAACACATGCTCCGATGGACACCCTTGTTCACCTTTTTGTTTCTTTTAATCATGCTATCTTGATGACTAATGTAAATATTCTGTATCTGTCTTAATTATAGGATGTCCCAAAATCAGCAGACCCTTTGATGAATTTGGCAACAGCAGAGATCAAAGCAAGACTTGTTGAGAAATATAGGCGCTCGAACTATGCAGAAAAGGTCAAAGCAAGGGTTAAGGAGATATCAGCTATTGTACGCAACTGAAATCTCAGATTTTGCAGTACTAATCTTTTTTCCTGTCATTTAATGCGGTCAATCTGCAGTCTTACATGATCACACGATATAATAATTTTGCTCTCTGTTGTATTTTTGCACCTATTACTGACACCAACACTCGTTCAAAGTTCTGTGGCTTACACTCCATTTTACTATTGGAAGCTGTAAGAAACATTTTTCTCTGCATGAAGTGTTTGGCTGCTGTGCTAATAACTTAAATGGACAAGCTAATAGGAATAATTACTGAACACATTTTGAATTTTGTAGTAAAAATGCTAAATGCTGCTGTCTGTTAAACATTTCTTGATGAAGCTCATCTATTGCAGGAAGGACTAGAAGATGAAATTCAAAGCGGAAGCGAAGCAAGCTGGTGGAAGCAACTTTTGACTCTGACCCGAAGATCATTTCTGAACATGTCCAGAGATGTGGGATATTACTGGGCAAGGATAGTGATCTACATAGTTGTTTCCATCTGTGTTGGTACAATCTATTATGATGTTGGATATGGCTACACTGCAATCTTGGCAAGAGTAGCTTGTGGTGGATTTATAACAGGCTTCATGACTTTTATGTCTATTGGAGGCTTCCCTTCTTTCATTGAAGAAATGAAGGTAATGATCTTGTTAACGTAGACACGAAAAAAGATAGAAGAAGAATTAAGAAGAAATTTATGCCTGTGAAGAGATGATGGCACAGCAGAATTATTCTTGGTTTTGTGGTCTGACTGACCCCTTGGTGTTTTATATTTAACAGGTCTTCTATAGAGAAAAGCTTAATGGCTATTATGGGGTTACAGTGTTTATTCTGTCCAATTACTTATCCTCTTTCCCATTCTTAGTTTCGATCGCGCTCCTCTCTGGGACCATATGCTTTTACTTGGTGAAGTTTCGACCGGGATTTAATCATTATGTATTTTTCTGTCTCAATATCTTCGGCTGCATTTCTGTTATAGAGAGCCTGATGATGGTTGTAGCTTCACTGGTCCCCAATTTCTTGATGGGACTTATTACTGGGGCTGGAATCATTGTAAGATCAAAATGCTTCAGATCTTCGTTAAATGTATTGTTTTCTATGTTCAACATCTGATTAACCTGACCACTTACTTCATTTGCTTACTCATGCAGGGAATCATGATGATGACCTCTGGTTTCTTCAGATTGCTACCTGATCTTCCAAAAATATTCTGGCGCTATCCCGTTTCGTATATCAATTATGGAGCATGGGGAATTCAGGTAATTCTAACATAAGTTCTATTCATGTCTCATGGAAATGATTGTGGAGAGGCATTAGAGGAAAAACATATTCATGCTTAACAGAATTTTGATAATTTAAGTTTGTCGAACCTTTAGATGAGATTTTATTTTAATAAGTTCTTTAGAACTGGAAATGCCCGTTAAGAAAAAGGAGAAAGTGGTTTCTCCTGCGTAGGGCTATATTAGGTTAGGTTCACTGAGGAAGACAAAAGAGCAAGTTGGCTCTGTGGGATAATTTTCTTGAAGAAGTTGGTCAAAATATCTCAAGACCTGCTTGATGTTTCTTCTGGGGTGAAACAAAAAGCATGTCAAGAGTGACTAACAACATCATATCCTAAACGACACATTATAAGGAATAGTCTAGAAAAATGTTATGCAATCTCTCGTCCGTAATAGCCTTTGCAGCCTAGCCTCCATAAGGCATCTATATATCAGGCAAAGACGTAGCGGCATGCGACAAGTTTTAGCAGCAAGATTGATGGCATACTGACACTGTAGATTTTTTAATCCATTTCTTTTTTGTGCTGCAAAAATAGGGTGCCTACAAGAATGATTTCCTCGGACTTGAGTTTGATCCTCTAATACCTGGTGATCCAAAAATCCCTGGAGAATTTGTTGTCACACATATATTTGGCGTTCCCCTAGATCATTCAAAGTGGTGGGATTTATCTGCTATTTATCTTATTCTACTGGGCTATCGGATTCTGTTCTTCATTGTTCTCAAGCTCAAGGAGAGAGCTACGCCATTCGTTAAGGATTTTTACTCTAAGAGAACTTTGCAAATACTTGAAAAGAGGCCTTCCTTCAGGAAAACACCATCTTTTGCTTCTTCGAGGAGGCATCAACCTCTCCACTCATTGTCTTCTCAAGAGGGCCTAAACTCTCCACTCAACTAAAAGCACCAATAATATTTTGAGTTGCTTTAAAAGGTATCCAAGTTACAATACAATTTCTGCGGCTTGATTTTATTGTAATTTTGAAGTTCTTTGCATATACACAAACAGATAAAGATAGACAGTAGTCCTTCTGAACAGGTCTTCATTAATATTATTTCTGATGGATAAAAATGTAAGCATACATGGGAAATTGCCCAGCTTGTATTTAATATTTATTGTCTTAACTACCACCCTAGGTATTGTTGTCAAGTTATATTTCTTTCCTTTTTTTTTTTTTTTTTTTAAATTCTTGTGAATTATGCAATTTTCTTTTCTGGACTTGCCGAAGAATTGCTATTATTATGTTTGTTATTTTTAGATTCTACTGCTTGTCATGCCCGTGTGTGGTTGCGATTGCAAGCATTTCCATTTTAGGATCAGAGAAAAATAAGAATACTGGAATGTAAAAGACAAATTTATTCAATTACATTTTTAAAAATTAATAGGCTAGATTACGTTAGGGTGTGCTTAGAATTATACTTTCTCCTCTCATTTGTGCTATTAACGTTCTATGAGGATGATACATTTTTTCAAACTGTTTACATTAACTTGAGAAGTTATTGCTAATTTAAATCTTTTAAGATGTAATTCATGAGAGCCAAATAATTTTTTATGACTGGGTTGTGCTTCCAGTCCAAGCAAGTGGGCTAGTTGTCTCCAGCCCAGCCCAGCCCAGCTTAGCCTCTCTTTTATATCTATATACTTTTTACATTATTTATTATTTACTCAAAATAAAATTTTTCTTTTTATGATTTTATTTTTTATTATTTACTCAAAATATATTTTTTCTCCTTAATTAATGTTCTTTTATTTTATTTTTTGTAGACTCATGAGCTAAAATAAACACTCTTCTAATATAAATTGATTTAACTAATTTGATTTTTTTTAAAAAAAATAATTAATTGCATGTTTTCTTTTTTCAAAATAAAAAATATTCCTAAGATATATTTAAAATCAATTTTAGAATATATATATATATATATATATTCTCACAATTACCATTAGTATGTTTTTATTTTATGCCTAGATTTTTTATTAATTAAAATATTAAAAAAATTAATGGTTACTTTTTTATTTTCTTATAGACTCATTAACTAAAAGTAAACACTCTTATAATATAAATTGATTTAGTAAATTATTCTAATTTGATTTTTTTAATAAATAATTAACTGTATGTTTTCTTTTTTCTTTTGTTTATTGATCAAAATAATAAATATTTATAAGATATATTTAAAATAAATTATAGAAATTAAATATATATTTTATTAACTATTACATAATACATATTAAATTAAATAAATTGTCACAATTAGTGTTAATTAATTTTTATTTTATGTCTAATTTTTAAATTCTATAAAATAATAAATATATTATACATACTGATCTGCGGTAACATGCAGGTACTACGCTAGTTTAATACTATATTTAAATGGATATAAATTTAATTTCATTAGAACTGATGTAAAAATTAATCCAATTCACGTGAAATTTTTTAGCCTTTTACTATTTAAGACTACATTGTAATTTAAAAAAAAAAAAATTTGAATAAAATATATTGAATAACAAAAACAAAGAATCATATCCTTAATAGTTTTATAAGATTGTGTAAAAAAAACGAAAACAAAAACAAATATTAGAAAAGGCAAAAAAATATACAGAAAAATATGAATGGGCCTTTAGGCTAGGCCCACGTTCTTTGGGTCTTCTCACTTCTTCCTCTCCTCACTCCCTTTTACTCTCTTCATAAAGGGACCATTTTGTTAAAAGCCAACCAACAAACCAACCTGTTGGGATATTTTCCGGGAAAACTGAGAAAAAAAAAATCCACAAATCACTAGTTAATTTTTTAGATTGCCAATATATATTCATAACATTATATTTAATAATCTTATTAATAAGGATCAAAACATTAAGTTGTTTCATCAACTCATGTATATGTATTGTCTAATTCCAGTGTTCCCCATGGCATACTGTTTTTATTGTTTAGATTTTTGTGTTTATTATTTCTTTCCAATTCATAATTTACTTTTTTTTTCAATTTTTTACGTGGTAAAATATTAAAAATTTATAATAATATAAACTATATTATAGGAGAAAGTGAAACCATAAAAAAAACTATATCTTAAATAATTTGAATATACCTTAAGGATGGTTTAAATTATTTATACACAACCTACGCATCTAAATAGAAAATAGAATCACAATTCCTAAAATAACAATTTTTTGGATTGAGCCTCGAATCAATCCTATTATTACTACATGATATGCTAATATATTCTAACATCCATCCTCAAACTGTAAAGTAGTAGCATACATGCCAACTTTGAGTTTGAAAACTAGAGAACATTGTAGTCACATGTAGAGATTATCGAGAATTAAAAAACTTGCTTCCTTGAAACATGCTAGGCCCGACTACCATGTGATGTTCCACCAGCTGAATGTGTTAAAAGAAATCGTGTTATGGAAGAACATAAGGGATGTGGTCATTACATGGTGAAACACAAATCATAAATGGCATACAATGAGCCATAAAAAAAAATGGTAAAATAACTGGTAAGTTAAGAACATTTTAGTCATGATATTGTGGCAATAACATGTAAAATTATTTGGCATATTCGATTGATGATTTAAGTCTATTCAGAATCTTATAAAAAAAAAATTCAACAATATTGTGGCAATAACATGTAAAAGTAAAAAATAAAAATCAACAATAATGTGGCAGTAACATGTAAAATTATTGGCTCTATACGATGGATGATGCAAGTCCGCCTAACAATTGGGGGTTGGTGACAAAGGTACGAATTTTACTGCGCTAGTCAGCTATTGTAAAAAGAAGACATCCAGACTATTGTAATAAGAATTACTTGGTATTTTTTTCATCTATTTTGTTTGAAACTAATTCGATAAATTTTATAATATATATATAAGTTTTTCAGCATATTCAAAAAATAATAATTATAAAATTTCTCAAAACAAATGCTATTCAAAACAGTCTTCCTCCTAACATGGAGGACCACTACTCCTCATCACATGCCTTTTTTCCGGTTAAAAACTGAAACCTTGTTAAAACACCACCACCATTACTAGCTCTAATAAGTTTGCCAATTATCTAAGCCTTCCGTTCAGGTTTGAAGGAATTAGATTGCTACAAGATGATTTGAAACATCCTAGTTTGATTAGATTCGATGAAACTTAAAGAGTTTACATATATATAGTTTAAATTTCCTATTTTGTTTTTGCTGATGTACGGAATTGTGTTAACACTTCTTTCCTGTTTTTGATTGTTTTTTAATGAAACTTTTTGTTCATAAAAAAAGAAAAATCTAGTTTTCAACAGGCCTGTACGGCGCCAATTCGAATGGGACTACCCTGGGGCGGAACTACAATCCAATGGTTTTCGGACTTCGGAGGCTCTAAAACATCCCAAACTTTGACAAAAATTTCATTGGAATCTTGGAAGCCGATTTCAATTATATATAGTGGTTGATGAAAGTTAGGTGTTTTACCTTTCCATTTCTCTTCATCATACATATACACAAAAGGACAATCCGGCTGATTATGGATATTCCTCACTATCAGCAAGCTCCCAAGCTCTCCACAGGCCACTGGGGAGAAACTGCGTACTTCCTTCTTCATTGATCATTCGGTTTGTAATTTCTTCAAGGAAGCTAAGCATGCAAGCAAACAGATAACACCGGACCACCAAATATTAACTATTAATAATTTCTTCGCTTTCAATGCCAAAACCTACTACTACAAATCCTGCCGGTGGTGGCACCCGGAAAAATGAATAATTACAAAAAACAAATTAAGTTTGTCATGCACGTGTCATCCAACCCCATCACAATCACTCTCAATATCGATCGTACTCGTGAAAGCACATGAAAGCATTGATGATGCCCGCCGACTACACAGCTACTGCTTAGTATCGGTCGTGACTAGCTAGCTAGACGGTAGGTAGCATTTGAAATTGAAGGTGTCTAGATTGAGAGACAGCTCCAAACAATAAATTTTTCAATGAGCCATTTCTTCCTGCAGTGGTGCATCACACAGGTCGTGAGCCTGAGCAAATAATATTTGTCTCTCTGTATTAGAAAATGAGATGCAATTATTAATTAAGTATCCCTAGTATTAATTATCGGTTGATGAGTGTTCAGTATTGTAGAATGTGGCAACACTCAATTTTATTTATGTTACTATTGGATGATGAATTTGATTCTGTCAAAATCTTTATTTTAAAAAAATGATAAGTTCAATTTTTTCCGTTTCTTTTCTTTTTCTTTTTATAATTTTGATGTTGTTGTAAGTGGAAAATCTTACTTTAAATTAATTTTAGGTGTGATAAAAGAAAATAACACTGTCATGTATGCATGTTTTTTTAATAATGTTTATTTTATTGCTTGAAACTAATATTTATATATGTATACATACACACATATAGAAGGAAGGATTTTTAGCTTTGAAAAAAGGAGAAAAATGATAAATCAATGATCTAATTGCAAATAAGTTTTAAAATACAGGGATAAAATTGAATGCTTTATGAATTATAAGGACTTAAATGTATATACTATGAAAAAAAAAAGAACAAGGAAAATAATGTAGGCGAGGACGCTGCCCTCGCCAGGCTCTTAAAAGATCCGCCATTGGAGCTGAGATGAACTTTATAACAATTTCAACAAGAGCAATACTAAAAACTATTAATCTAAGATCCGCATGTAAACTTGAATTTTTTTATCATATTTTTTTTAATGTTTAACATCAATCTTTCAAGAGTATTATAATTAAGAAATGCTTAATGCTGATTTTTAGCGCCTTAGTATTTAATGTATCCTTGAAATATGTAAATTGTCCTAATTGGATTATAATCGTGTATTCTAATTGAAGATTATACTTGATATACTGTGAAAAAATAATGGATCAAACGACAACACTTCGGCATAAAATAAAGGCCATCCAAAATAGTACTTCACCATGCTTCAAGGATAGAGCCGGTCTCTCCATGCCTAGGAGCATCCCATATGTACCATGAAAACTCATCTCGTACTCTATAACTTAAGGGATGAGCGAACACAATTACCAAAGAGACTCCAGAATTCTCATTAAAGGAAAACATGTTCCAACCACGAGTCACGTCGAATGGGACAAATCATTTCACTTACCATAAGAGAATGTCTACTGCTAAAAAATAGATCATCTTATTATTTCCATCATGCAATTTGGCAACATCTGACTTATATAAAAACTCTAACCATAAAAAGATTTTAAGTTTGTTAACTCTACACTAAAAAAAAAAAAACAATGTTCATCTTTTTTTTTCTTTTAAAGCATATACAAGAACACCTTTCAATATATTCTAATCAAACCACCTACCTCTTCTTTGATCATTAACTAGATTGTTAGAAGATCTACCAACCCATTAGAAGGATTAATTGTGCAGGTATCTAGTGTAAAAGAGAGCGCAATTAATTTTTATTGTCAATCTTTAGTTATAAATTAACACATTATTATCATTTTTTGAACGCATCAATATACTTATCCTATTTTGATTACATTAAAATTACATAATTTTTTGCACGGAGAAACTCATTATTCTAGAATTAAATTATTTGAACCTATGTCAACCGCTGCAATAAGCATTGATATTAATTAGCATTCCAGTGCTTTCCTCTTTTTATTTTTACCCCTTCTTTTTCTTCCAATTCAGAATGCTGTAATATTAGCATTGAAGGACTGAAGGAGGCCATGACCTTCCAAAGTTTATTATATCCTTGTAGATTTATAGATTATTCATATACGCCCTTAAAATTTACTGCCTCCAAAATATTTATATAGAATAATTAAGAGTTTAAAAGAGTAAAGAAGAGATATGTACGTAATAACATGATAAATGGTTTCTCATGTGATATATTTAATGCATGTGTATGTGAAGTCATGTGTATATGAACTAAATTGACAGAATTAAAAATAAAGTTGAGATATGTATAATAACTTGATAAATGGTTTCTCATGTGATATATTTAATGCATGTGTATGTGAAGTAATGTGTATATGAACTAAATTGACAAAGAAATAAAGTTGGAATCAGATTCTAAAACGACAATCTAATTAATTTAGATAGAACTATCCATGTATCGATCGTGTTAATATTGTTTATCTAGTCAGATCGATTCGATTACTGTTACAACTTTTTTACTAGGTTCGAACTATTTATATTTATCGGAAGGCAAATTGCTATGCAAATTGATCAGCAAAGCATGCATTTTCATTGCCACTAGGTCTGCATCGACTCCTAAGTATTTTACCTAGTTGCTTTTCTATTATTTTAAAAGATATATATGAGATCAGTTTCCTTTATTTATATGTTATGTAATTTTTTTTCCTATAAACTCTCTATTCAATAAAAAAAATGACAAAAAAATTTGAGCGGGTAATATCTCCCACATTAAATGATTTACCTAGACTTCTAAAACAAATAAAATTTATATTAATTACCAAATACTTGTTTTGAAGTAGCAATTAATATGCTAACTTTTTGACATGTTTTTCTTATTTTTTTAGGTTGAGTAATCATAGATGGCAATGTCCATAAATTCAATTTTTTACTCCATCTATAAAAAAAATATTTTATATGTTATCTACTAAAAAATTATTATATAAATTTTTATTTTGTTCATACCCAATCCATGTTAATTTAGTCATCCATTTAGCACTCATTTAATACTCGTTAAAATAATTCATAAAAACTATTATTTTTAGTCCTTATAATTTTCCATAAAATTTTTTTATCCTTTTTTCTGCATTTTGGTCATTTTTTATAAGATTTTTTTATCTTCAAAGTTGTTTTAAAAATATTATGGTCTTTAATTTTTAAATTTTATATAATTAGATCCTTGTAAATTAAAAAAAAAATAAAAACAGAATAGTAGGTATTAGTAGGATAAAAAATAAACACTTATATCCTAAAATTATATATATATATATATATATATTCTTACCTCTTTTAATATTCATTAAATATTTTAATACAGATTTATTGAGTTAAATAAAATAGATACTCGCTTTATATTCTGTCATTTCGAAGATAATCCAGTCGATCTAGTTGCAACTGTTTTTATAAATAAAAAAGCACTCATTTAAGACTGAAATATGGTACACCTGTATCCATTATGGAAGACCAGTTGAAAAACTATCCCCTTTATGGAAGTTCTGCCTATATGTACATATATAGCTGGTTCGATAAAAAAAGAAAATTTCTCTTTTGTGCCTTAATTTGTGCATGGGGTGGCTAGCAAATTTGTTAAACTCTAAATATCATGTCCTAACTAGTGTTTGCCTAATTAAGAACACTTGTGGACAGGGCAAGTAGTCTGTCTTTTTCTGGGGCAGGGCATGGGCATCGCAAATAGTTGGGTCTCCATTTTAATTGGTTCTCATCGTATTCTCATTGCTCACACAGCAGAATAATTAATATTACAGGGTCCTATACTATTTGCTTTATTCTTATGCTTATAAAAACAGAACTGTCAGGCCATTTGTTAGACGTTGGGATTGATATTAAATATAAGGTAAACAAATGGAGTTAATGAATCAATATTTTTCTTCGTCTTAAAAATGGCTTGAACAACTACAACTAAGCAATTGTTCAATTTTAATAATACAATCAACTGTTTAAGGCATTTGCTCTTTCTACAATTATACATGATCACCGTATATATACAAACATCCAGTCATGGCTAAAATTGTGAAATACCAGATATCCTAAATTCAGCAGCCAGATCAATCGTAAAATGAAAATTTCTTTCTGATATTGTTAATCCATTTTGTAAACTTTTGTGGTTGCTCAAAAATAATATATACAAATTTGAAAAACTATAAATCATGTCACATTGTGGTGTGTGTATATATATATATATATGTTGAAACCTCATTTAATAACTTAATTTTGGGATAAGATAGTATTTTAACATAATATTAAAGTTTTAATAATCAAACAGTTTTGAATTCGAATCCTTCCATACATATATATTTTTTAATTAATTGAGTATAAGATAGTGTAAATTTATATAAATTTTAAGTCCAAATGATTTTTACTCGATAAATCATCTAATAGCTTAAATTGTGTTAGACAATTTGCACAAGTTGCTATAATCGATATTTTATCTTTCTTTTTTCCTCCACGTACAAATAAAGTTAATTGGTTTAGACGGTGACCAAACAAGAAAGAAAAATAATGTAGGATTCCATGCAAGATTGGTAACATAATGTGATATATAGCTAGGGCATATATAGGGAGCGAGAATATTTTAGCTAGGTGTCGAAATAGATACTAGTCTCATTTTCAACCCTGGTCCTTATTAATGAAGCATTGAAGGTGGGTTTGGTGATTAGCATTTACTATCTAAGTAACTTCATATCGCTGCTTAACCAATACTGACCAATGCTAGCAGACCATTTCTGCTATGTATTCAATTATTTCCCTATTATGCCTTTATATGTTCGGTTTGGAAAGCCATTTCTCTATTTTCTCGAGAAGAAAAGTAACAATACTCCATTTAGTCACCCCTTGACCACACAGACATACTGAAAGACGACCTTTCTTAATTAATTTTCTTATATATAAATTATTCTCTTCTTTTTTACTGTTCTTTTGCTTTCAAATTCCAACTTGAGAATATCTGTTGCAAGTTATGGAGATAGAGCAGGTTGTAATTAGCAGTACTGGTGGAGATGGTGGCTCTGGCGGTGGGAATGCGGAGGCAGGTTTATCAGGAGGAAGAGGAGATGAAGTAGGGTCCATGTTCTTGATATGGGAGGATTTAACAGTGGTTCTGCCAAATTTTGGCGATAGACCTACGAGAAGATTGCTTAATGGGCTAAATGGGTACGCTGAGCCTGGTAAAATCATGGCTATTATGGGTCCATCAGGGTCTGGGAAATCCACTCTTCTTGATGCATTAGCAGGTTCTTGCATCTCTCTCTCTCTCTCTCTCTCTCTCTCTCTCTCTGTGTGGCCATTTTAGTATGAAGTATACGGTTTCGTTTCTAGATTCATTTCCAAGTACTGCCCAGCGCACACATGTTGAAAACAGAAGTGAAAGTGTTAGATATGTTAGAGTACTGCAATATTGCTAATTATTCATTTTGCAAGTTACATCCAAGGAAAACGAAGCATATTTTGTCTAATTAAATTGTCCCTATATTCTCCTGGGCTAAAGTGATGTTCTTAAACTTCGCATGATTTTTCTTCTTTTGGTTGTCGTACTAGTTGGTTTAATAGAGTATGGCATAGCATTGAACCCTAGATGATGAATGTGGAGAGAACCGTAGTAGAAGCAGGTGAAGGTGTTGGGTCCAAATTAAGGTGACCAACTCAAGTAATAATGGTTCAAACATGGCTTACAAGCTACACCAGTTGTTATTTTTGCTTCTTCTTTTGTTTGGTATGCCAGCCACTACATTTCTAGGATCGATCCCAAACATGCTTTTATGATCCCTACCAGTCCCAACAATAACCTTAAGCAATGGGGTAGTCATTACTGTTATATTTAGACGGACCAAGCCACCTAGCTAGGTTTTTTCCAATACAAACACATGTAAGTGCGTTAGGCACATGGATCCTCACCAAAGCGTGTCTGATATAAATATGGATTTAATGATGTTGCCATTTCTAGCATTCGTATATACATAAGTACGTATGTACATTCATAACAAGACTACAATAATTTTTTTTATTAGTTTTTTTCTATTTTTTTAATATATATTATAATTTATACTAATTATTCCATAAATAATATAAAATTTGTCAGTGACAATATTATAAAATTTGTCCATGTCACCGTACCAAAAACAACAGAAATCACTTTTCATTATGAGTCGAGAGGATGTTAGATTTGAGATGGAGATTCAGGTTTAAATGCACTGGTAAAAGTCGTGGAAATAAAACGCAAACCTACTAGCTAGCAACTAGGGGAGGTGGGTCCCACATCAGCATGCTAATACTTGGGTTTTTGTGGATGCATGGAATGGTTTTCCTTGTTTTAGACATTGAACTTGTCGTAAGAGACGAAGCTCAGTCATTGATTAAAATTTAAAGGTTTTAATTTAGCTAAAACATGATAATTAAAATATTAGAGGAGTTCAAATGCCTTTTTTTTAAGGTCTCTATTTAATTTTCCTTTTCTTTTGAACATTTATCTCCTTCATGTTTTTGAGAAGGTGCGGTTATTAGTTAATTTTCCAATATAAAATAGTCTTAATTTCCAAATAAAAAATGTCAGAATGAATTTTATTTTCTATAGTTTTCTACTCATTTTGTGTCTAAAATTAATTTTATTCCTTTTCAACAGAATGCATTCGTTTGACAATAATTGATTGCTACTAATTAATTAATACCATGATTACGCTAAACAAAACCTCTTAACAGGATGAGTTAAATATTGCATATGGCACAAACCATTATCTGTTCTTCTTTTAGGATGAATTCTTTTCAGTTTCCTCTCTTCTTCTTTCTTTTATTTTCTGTTTGGTTACCTTGACAATGAGCTAGATCATCATGCCACCAATTTCCCATCACGTTCAATCTATCCCACCCCATTAATTGCTGCAAATCTTAATTGATGATAGGTCTATCCCATGCACGTTCTCCCTGACAATAGTCACTACCTATCAATTAGTGATCACGTTGAGCTTGTACGTATAGCTAGGGAGTTCTAACTTCCAACTTACCATTCACAGCTCAGTCATATTCAATAGAGTTGATTTATATAGCTAATAGCTAGTGAATTAAGGGAAATTGTTGACTTGGATGTCACTTAATTAGGGCTAGTTCTGGTGTTAATGGTACTAATTACATAGTATTACAATTTTTGAAATTCTGCAGGAAGACTCTCAGGGAATGTTGTGATGACTGGGAATGTCAAACTTAATGGGAAGAAGAGGAGACTGGACTATGGCGGTGTTGTAAGATTCTAATTTCTCGTGTTCCTAAAAATAAATTAATGAAACATTATATATCCTAGTTCATCCAAATGTAAAATTTGAAGAAAATGGCATGATTACTTATTTCCTCGAGACTTATTTCTCTTCTAACACTGTAACTTTAATCAGGCTTATGTAACACAAGAAAATACACTGTTGGGCACTCTCACAGTAAGAGAGACCCTGACTTACTCGGCTCATTTGAGGCTTCCAAGCAGCATGGCCAAAGAAGAGATTGATGACATTGTAGAGGAAACAATCATTGAGATGGGTCTCCAAGATTGCAGCAATCGGCTAATTGGAAACTGGCATTTAAGAGGTATAAGTGGTGGGGAGAAGAAAAGACTAAGCATTGCACTTGAAATCCTCATTAGGCCAAATCTTTTGTTTCTTGATGAACCTACAACTGGCCTGGACAGTGCCGCAGCTTTCTTTGTAATTCAAACTCTTAGAAATATTTCCGGCGACGGAAGAACCGTCATCACTTCCGTTCACCAGCCAAGTAGTGAAGTTTTCACACTCTTTGATGACCTTTTCTTATTGTCTGGTGGTGAAGCAGTTTATTTTGGAGAAGCAAAGGTGGCAGTAGAGGTACAAGTGTATGGCCAATATATGATTTGATTTTCCTCTGGCATATTGCAATTAGAATTCGATATGTTTTCTCGCTTTTCATTTTATTAAAAAATATGCTATGTTATTCGTATCCTGTTAAATATCTCACACGCTCAAACTCAAAAGTACTGATTTCAATGAGAATTCTAAATTTGCATCTGAATCTAACCTGAAATGTTAATATTGCAGTTCTTTGCTGAAGCTGGATTCCCATGTCCAAGTAGAAGAAATCCTTCTGATCATTTCTTGCGTTGTATTAATTCAGACTTCGACCTTGTCACTGCAACTCTGATGGGATCTCAAAGAGTATGTGCAAGTGTGCTTTAGCAGTTTAGTTCTTGCTGTCTTCATTTCTGGAAAGAAAAAATTACAGAATTCGTTAGCCAGATCATGATGCTGTCCACCCCTTATACTTGAATTTTCTTTTTATACTACAATTTGCTTAACTGAATCATAATTCTTCTGGTTTTCTTTAACTGAAGGAAATTCAAAATCCATCAGATTCTTTGGCAAATTTGCCAACAGCAGAGATCAAGGCATCGTTAGTCAAGAGGTACAGGTCATCCGACCATGCAGTCAAGACAAGAGCTAGGATTCAAGAAATCTTGGCAATTGTAAGCGGCCTTTCAAACATTTCTGCATCCAGTACATATTAGCTCTGTTCTCCCTTCATCGTCCTTATCTCGTTCTAAGCATCCCTCAGTGATTTCAGTTCTCAGGGTGATCTCTTAATACATACCTTAACCGAAATTTATATATCTGTATTTTTCTAAGATTTGCCCTAAGTGCACATGTTTAGAAGGCATTGCAATCTTTAAAATCCAAACATTCTCTTACACCACTACCTACCTGTGAATTGCCAGACATGTAAGGAACCCTTTATAGTTTACGCAATGCTGCTGCATGCATGTAAGGAATCAACATCATACACGTTGACAGTACCGAAAAAAAGTATGCTAAATATTATTTCTGAAGAATTGGTTTTCATGGACATGAATTCTGTAATGCAGAAAGGGCTTAAGATTAATATAAGAGGGGAGAACCAAGCAAACTGGCGGAAACAACTTTCAACATTGACAAAGAGATCTTTCATTAATATGTGGAGAGACATGGGGTACTATTGGGTCAGGATTATCGTCTACATCTTGTTGTCTATTTGCGTCGGTACCATATTTTTAGACGTCGGAAAAGGCTATACTGCAATATTAGCCCACGGAGCTTGTGGAGGATTTCTGTCAGGATTTATGACATTCATGTCCGTTGGAGGCTTCCCTTCCTTCATTGAAGAACTGAAGGTAAACTATTCCTTCTGATGAAACTTAATTTTAGTGGAGTAATATGGCACCAGCTCGGTTTTAATTAAGCTTTCGCTGCTTTACGCAGGTTTTTTACAAGGAAAGGCTCAATGGATATTATGGGGTCGCTGTTTATGTACTGTCAAACTTCCTCTCTTCCTTTCCCTACTTGACTGTGATGTCATTTGGTACCTCGAGTATTACCTACTACATGGTGAAATTTCGACCAGAATTTTCAAATTTTCTCTATGTCTTCATTGACCTTTTAAGCAGCATAGCAACTGTAGAGAGTTGTATGATGACTATTGCTTCACTAGTCCCCAACTACCTAATGGGATTCGTTATTGGATCAGCATATATTGTAAGAACAACCTTCTAATTGATCATTTTCTGTCCATCGTTCTTCCTAGAAGTTATTCATGGTTTCTATTTCGTTGGTATTTGTGTGCAGGGAATCCTAATGATGACCTCTGGGTTTTTCCGCTTGCTGCCTGATATTCCCAAGGTCTTCTGGCGCTACCCAATTTCTTATATCAACTTTGGATCATGGGGATTGCAGGTAGGGCACAAGCAAGAATATTGAATCCTAATCTTTATCTATTTAACACTTGATATTTACGATTCCTATAATGGGAAATGCAGGGGGCATACAAGAACGACATGATTGGGTTGGAGTTTGATCCTTTAGTACCTGGTGGTCCAAAACTAAAAGGAGAAGAAGTTCTCACAACCGTGCTTGGTATTAGTCTTGATCATTCAAAATGGTGGGACCTGGCCGCTGTTCTGATCATTCTCACTGCTTTCAGAGTTCTCTTCTTTGCCATTCTCAAGTTCAAGGAGAGAACCCTCCCCGTGTTTCGGACTCTTTATGCCAAGAGAACTCTAAAGCATCTCAAGAAGAGGCCATCTTTCAGGAAGACTTCCTGTTCACCCTTCCCTTCAAAAAGGCACCAACCTGCTCATCCTTTGTCTTCTCAAGAGGGTCTCAACTCTCCAATTCCTTACTAGTAGCCAACATTTCGCACATGGCCACGCTGTGTTCAGGCCTTGCCTGGAATCATATAGAAAGTTATGATAAGGGAAGAGAGAACAAACAAATCATTCATTGACTTGCTTTCTTAAATTATTTAAAATTTCTCCAGCATTTTTGTCTTCTGCAGACAGGGATTAATCAGAAGTTGCTTTTACAATGAATTTCACGTTCTAGCTATTCAAAACCTTCCTTGGACGATGTCTTGTTCTCATGCGTGAAAAGATGTGTTTCGTTCGAAATGGTGACAGGTGGTCCACCGTAACACTTTTATATATCAATAATCAGAGTAATTTGACAACTTCTATCCGGTTCCATCATGTACCATGGAACCAAGTTGCTGAACTCAGCACAGCCAAACTCATCCAAATTAAATAGAAATGGGCCAAACTGGCCAAACATTGGAAGGCTAGAAGAAGCTCTGCATCCACAATTGAGAACCAAGACTGACATAGCTTTTTTTTTTTTTTTTTCACAACAACGAGGAACTTACTTGCAACTCATTCAGATTCAAAATATATCTCATGCACCCTACTAGATCAAAAAGAGAGGACACCTGATTACACACCTGTCTTAATAAGCAAGAGAACAGCTGCGGGTTTAAAAAGAGAAGACTTATCTTATCATTACTGACCTTCTACACTTGTGCGTATGCTGTACGGTAACATAAGTCTATTCCCACTTCCCAGAAAAGAATATGAGTATCAAATTCACAAGTGACACGCTCTCAATAGTAGGAAGTATCAATTTTTTCATCACCAACAAATCCATGTATGGATGGAAGGAATTGGAATTACAATTAAGGGACAATACCACACCAGAACATCTAAATTCTAATAAAGAGCATTATAATGCATATATATATATATATATATATATATATATACCCTTCCTCGCCATACTTCTCCCTCAATGCCTTGTGCACTTCACTCCCATCAATATCACTAGAACCAAAACTATTTCCATCATATCCAACCGGCGCCTAATATTATGGGAAAGTAATCAAAATATAAAGTGACAACTGACAAGATTAAAAAATGAAAGAGAGAGAGAGAGAGTAAAGAAAACTGGTGCTGCCAAACCATGCCATTGAATTTCTAAAACTGGAAAATCTATCGACAAATAAAATATATGTCTTCACTGTTGGCGGGATTGTCTATTCACTAAATACCTAAGATTCTAGAAGATCCATCAGCACATACATTAGCTATATGACAACTGATGGCAGTCGTTCTTAAAATCTACAAGACACCCAACTCCCAACACTAATCATAGATGCTGAGGTGGCTGTCTGGGTAGTTTGGCCTCGACATTCATCGCTGACATTGGCTGATTATTTGCAGGATTTGTGGAAGGCATCGATGACATTGGTTGACTATTTGCAGGATTTGTGAGAGGAAGACGGCTGGTAAGAACAGTATTGATGGGAGGAAGGCTTCCAGTAGGACGAGCAGTATTGATGGGAGGAAGGCTTCCAGTAGGACGAGCAGTATTGATGGGAGGAAGGCTTCCAGTAGGACGAGCAGTATTGATGGGAGGAAGGCTTCCAGTAGGACGAGCAGTATTCATAGGAGGAAGGCTACGAATGCGAGAAGCAATATTTGTAGGAGGAAGGATTCCATTAGGTAGAGCAATGTTTATGGGACGAAGGCTTCCATTAAGAGAAACAGTATTTGTGGGACGAAGATTGACGAGAGGAGCAGGATTTCTGGGAAGACTAATTGACCTGACAGAATAGGGATCAAGAAATTGGTCGGCAATGTTACGGTGAGACCAGTTTGTCGTATTCAGAAATTCATCTTGGCATCCGTTTTGCCTGAATGACCAGCTGTCAGGATTAATATTGGAGAACATTGGGGCAGAACTTCCAATTGTCTCAGGCAAACTGGGTAACTGTGTATCATGCAACATCCTACAATAGTTAGGAGGAGCATGATAAAAGTTAAAAGCATCTGAGAATCTGCTTAGAGCAGTCTGCTGTGGGCTTAAATCATCCAACATTGCGAATGAATTGTCTAAAGAACCAGTACCAATGTCGTAGATCTCCCCAGCATAGTCAGCCTCCATACCAGCCAGATGATCATTTGTATTATGATCATGACCGTTTACGTAATCTTCATCAATGGACCCCGCAGAATCTTCCTCGTTTCTTTGTCGATTTCTAACATTAGTACTAACATTAGTACGCTTCTCATGTTTCTTGTAAATCCTGCACAGAACCCAGTCATCCAGCTGCATCAAAACAAAGAACTTTGGTTACTTATGTTAAGAATTTGTAATTTAAAACAAATGCTGTTATGTCAATTAGAGAGAGATGTATAGACGAAGATCCGTATTGTACCCTCATGTCATCTCGATGATTTCTGACTTGAGGAGGTGGATCATTCACTCTAAACTCATGCATTATCCAGTTGGTTTTGTCACCCCTTGGTGCCTTTCCAGTATAATAAACAAGTGCCTTTCTAAATCCGACAATAACTTTTTCTACAGTGGCATTCCTATCAGCTCCAACAGCAGCCTTATCATATGTAATATGCTTATCAGCTCCAGTGGCTTTCCAGTATCCACCACCGGCCGCTCGATTTGGTCTAGTTCCGTTCTTGTACTTTCTGTCCCTTGGTGTGAAGAAATACCATACTTTTTCACCGTAATGCTTGTATCTATCTATTGAGATTATAAACAAATAAAGTTTAGATGATCATGTGTTAATTACTTCAAAACAAACAAACAAACCAAAAAAAAAATCTTAACAGGGTTTAGGATTAAAAAAAAAGAAAAAAGAAAAAACCAGCCATTGACAAAAGAAATTATAATGTAATAACCAAAAGAAAATAAAAATGCTTGAAGCAAAGAATCTGCAAGAGACTCGGGACCAAAAAGAAAACAAGTAACAATCAAAAGAAAAGAAAAGAAAATGGTTTTTATCAAAGAACCTGCAAGAAACTCGGGATCGTGTTGATAGAGAGTGACTTCGAAAATCCTGTTCCTAGGCAATGGCAGTCCTCTCACTTTCTTGGACAAGTAATGTAACACTAGCTCATCATCATGAGGACAAAATCTATATCCAGGTGGGAAGCTCCTGAAATAATGATTGTCATCGTGTTTATTAGAGAAACTAGGTTGTGGTGGTGGTCGAGTAACGATAGAAAGTGGCAGTGGTGGTGGAGGTGGTGAAGCAATGGTAGAAGGTGGCTGCGGTATTACTGGTGGTGGTGAGTTTGAAGTACTCAGAATTTGGGGCGGTGAAGCAGGGGGATTTGAAGAGATGTTTGATGCTAATGGAGCAGCAACAGGATGCTGTATATTCGGCTTTGATTCCTCAATGCTAAACTCCATAGGAGGAGTCTCTGAAGAATTTTCTTCGCCTGACGACATTACTCTCAACACGATAACAATTTTGACTCAAACGATTTTGCTATGTATTGTAGTTGCGAAGGGAATCAAAAGCATATATATGTGTGTGTGTGTATTTTTTATGGCAGATTAATTTTTTTTTTTTTTTTTGAGATATATCTGAAAATTAACACTCCATGATCTTAACTACTTGATAAACTCTATCTTTAAAAAGAAATTTATCTTATTTGATTTAATATATATATATTTTAGTATTCGTGTCGGACGTGTGACAATATACAATGACAATGATCACTAAACAGATAGAATAATAAACAAAGAAGAATAGTAGCAATACTCTCTCTAACACTCTCTTTTAAACACTTCAATAAAAGTGTTCATGTCAAATAATAGCAAATAGAAGATAACTAATATCCCATGTTTTCAGGATGTTTTTAAATTACAACAAATCTCATATTATCTAAAAGTCTAAACTATCTTTTATTTATTTATTTAACTTTATTATTTGTTTCTAAAACAAAATAATTTGTCAATCAGTTTCCAACTTTCTTCCCTCCGACCTAGATATCCCGATTCCAAATTCTTAAACATTAAAGAAAAAACTAAAAGATATCCCAATTAAAAAAAATTAATTGTTTTATAAAGAGAAGGGAATAAAATATGAAAGTGAATAATTTACCCCCTCTGTTGCTCTGCTTTGGTGTTGCCAGAATAGCTTCGTTTCTTGCAGAAAAAAAGAAATGAGATTGTTTAATAAAACTAAAGGTGTTATGCCTCACAGCAATGCCAGAGACTTTATTACAAGGATTGACATCCAACATTACAACTCTTTTTGATACATTTATTTGGGATGGTGAACTCAAAAAGAAAAAAATATTAATATTTAAGGTTTACTGTAGAGGATGCTAGCATAGACTCAACTTGGTATCAGAAGATGAATGAGCAAGATAAACTACCTTAGTTCTCCAGTACAAGAAAAAGTGTTATACTTTCAACTAAAAATGTGCGGGGATATATCAACTTTATGCATTGACAACTTTCAACATTGACAAAGAGATCTTTCATTAATATGTGGAGAGACATGGGGTACTATTGAGTCAGGATTATCGTCTACATCTTGTTGTCTATTTGCGTCGGTACCATAGTTTTAGACGTTGGAAAAGGCTATACTGCAATATTAGCCCACGGAGCTTGTGGAGGATTTCTGTCAGGATTTATGACATTCATGTCCGTTGGAGGCTTCCCTTCCTTCATTGAACAGCTAAAGGTAAACTACTCCCTTTGATGAAACTTGATTTTAGTGGAGTAATCATAGAGAAAGTTATGCTAAACAAATCATTCAATGGCTTGCTTTCTTAAATTATTTAAAATTTCTCCGGCATTTTTGTCTTCTGCAGAAAGGGATTGGTCAGAATTTGCTTTTACCAATGAATTTCACGTTCTAGCTATTCGAAACCCTCCCTGGACGATGTCTTGTTCCCATGCATGAAAAGATGTGTTTTGTTGGAAATGGTGACAGGTGGTCCACCGTAACACTTTTATATGTCAATAATCAGAGCAATTTGACAACTTATATCCGATTCGGTCACGTACCATGGAAAGGTTAAGTCATCTTTTTTTGGGATAAGATTTCATAGTTAATTTCTTTGCAGTTTGATGAAGCAATGTAAATCAACACATAAAAGCATCGTAATTTGGGCATGGATCGTTAAGCAATCTAGACGAGAAATAATAGCCAATGCCTGGCATTTCCCACGTTGTTTGAAGATTGCCGGCTGTACCCATGAGTCTAATTTCAAGAATGTGGTCGGCACTGCGAAGTCCAACAGTATTATTATTATTATTATTTATTTATTTTTCAGTGAGGAACATTCATTATTCAAAAATAATGCACAAAATAAGAGTAAAAATAATGCTGTAAGTATCTCCTAAACGATGATTGTGCATGCTGCCAAATACTAGTTCTTGCTGTCACTATCTTTGAACCCGAACCTTAATGTTACACAAATCATTCAAAGGTAAAATCAAGAATAAACAATTACATTATGCTTCCAACCACTACCTGCAACAACAGCATTATTGTATTAAGCAGCACCTGACGATCACCCGCATCCAAAAGAAGAGAGCTAATTAGCCAATGTTTTAGCTCCTCTTAATGAAAATTTCCATGTGATGACCGTGCCACTGTCCATTCTAAAATACCACTTTTCTCGGAGCCCAGGTGTGCCTGAAATTCTTTCAAGCAAATGCACAATTGAGTAACGACACAATCAAATGCTCGGTGACTGGACTTAAACTTCGTACTAGTGAAAATCAAACGACAACAGAATATGTGCTCATGCCATAATGTTGAACTCATAAAGCAAATTTAAGAATGCATCCAAGGATTCTAATACAGTCTGGTGCTCTCCTGTCCGATCAAAATGACAAATACAGTTGCTGGACAGTAATCTAAAGGAACGAACACTCTATTCAACCAAAAGACTGACAAACTGGCCATCACTGAAAAATAAATGAAGTTGAAACATGCTCATCATCTTCCAACTATAACAAAAGGACTTACAGAAACTACAGTGATTTATGAACAGCAAGCAAAACAGAAACTTGTATGATGCATAAGCCTTAAGCCATGATTTCTGAAACATCTAGCTTGTAAATAGGAATTCTGAAAAGGTATCACATATTCACTTCAAAAATGTGCAAATCAGTTCAGATATGCTGTTGTAACCTAATAATACTTCTCGTCAACAAAAACCAGAAATCCGTTACCAAGAAACACTGTTGAGGTGCCATCAGGCTTATGAAAAAAAATTACATCTCACAAGCAAAAATCAACTATTTTTTTTCTTATCTTCCATAAAAAAAATGTTAAGAGTTTACAGAAATTGCATCAGTTCATTTGTCAGCTCTAATATATCAGTAACTAAAATTATAAATAGAATGCTAAACTTAAATCAACCTCCCAACTCCACAGACAGTAAAGAAGTTACTGGCTAAGGTTTCTTCTCCTCGGTGACACCATTTTCAGCACGATTGTCAAACCCATGATAAGGAACATCAAACATAGGCTTGGGAACTGAACGTCCTCCAAAATCCTCTGGAAAGAATTCAAAGTCAGGGCCAAAGTTGAACTTGACCACACAGTTTGGCTGATTGGGGAGAGTGTACATTGAAGCAGCAGGGTAGTAACGACCACCAAATAAATCCTTGAAAGCAACACCTTGACATACTCCATTTTTGAAGAAAGATATCTCACTTCCTGCTCAAGAAAATAAATTTTAGTACACAGTTAATAGTAACATCCATCATATCGAACACAAATACATATTAGCGCACACAAATAGGGCATGGCTCAACCATGCTAATTTTAAAATAAGAATTTCAACAAGTGATCACCAAGTTTGTCCCCTAGCTAGACGTGCCCTGCCTAGCAACCCAAACACAGTATTTGGCACTTGCTATTACATCAATAAATTTGTTAGTTCTGTATAATATGCGCCCCAAACACACAGCATTTCACATAGTATTTCATCAATAAATCGGTGAATGCAAATTCTTCTTTCCAATAAATTTCATCGGTATTTCATCAGGCACGTCCATTCTATCAGAATAATAGAATCTAATGTCAAAGACACACTTCACATAAGAAAAATGTGAAAAACGACCTGTAGTTTCTTTCAGATCTCAAAAATGATCTGAAAGATGATTCAAAATTTACAATCTGGGTTACCATCAGCATTAACAAACCAAAACCGAATCAGATTTTGCAAAGCCAGATTCAAAAATTTCCAGCTGCTTGGAAAGGAAATCTAAAAGTCACAGACTGCAAGCATCATTTGGGTACCATCTCCACCTCATAAATCTAACTGTACAGTAGGACTTCCAGCTGCCTGTCCCATGTGGACGCTGAGCAGCAAAGGTTGAAACCTTTCCTTACCTACAAACCTAGCTGCACACTGCCAGAGAGAGGAGCTCACCTTGCCTGCATGTTAGTTGATCCAGCCTATCTTTATCTATGATGAAACCCCCACATGGTCTCCTGAGTGTAGACCACCCTTGATTGAAAAATAAAAACAAGAAAGTCTTCTCTCTTCTCCTTCACCTGGCATAACTGCCCCTACTTAAGACTTTGGGGTCGGGTAAACTAAAGTTGCAATTTCAATCACTTATTTTTAATCTGACATGTTCATACCACCCTTCTTGTACTCCAAGCCTACCGCAACCATTCCTTGAAACAATATCTAAGTTTTCACATGGAAGCCATTTTTGCTAAGAACTCACCTTCGTAAAACCAAAAGGCTATTCACTTCTTCATTTTTCCAGAATCAGAAGAGCAGAAATTAGAGGGTTGTGGGGTGTTGGTTAAAGAATAGAGACGATGTTACGCAACCCAAAAAAAAGCCCAAAAGGCCTCAAGGCAGAGATAGAAGAAACTACACTGTGGATAAACCAAAACATAGTTTAGGATGCTTGGTCTGAACTTTGGAAACAAGGACAGAAACCTGAGAAAACCATCATCAAAAGACGAGAATAATTCAGAGGAGAACTCATCTTGTCAACCATTCTCTACTTCCTATGAAGGCAAATCCCTCATCTATTTGGAAGTAGAAACATAAGCCTCAAATTCATTTGAAAAGAAAAAATACATACACTGACAGACAATATTCCAATGCAGTCACCATTACAAGAATGAGTTAGGGGCAATGCAAAAATATCCTTTTTGGTCTACAACTATGCAGACAAAATTTTAATGTTTCCTGAACTTTTAACTGTTTGTTTTGGAAACTAGAGTACACAGAACCTCCAGGAAGAACAACAGCATCAGGGAAGTGGCTATATGACTCTTCATACCACAGATTAAGACGCCCCTATTGTACATCTTGCTATCATTCCTAATAATAGTGAATTGGCAATAGCGTATATAATCATGTCACGGTACCCTAGATATCAGATATTCAGATCAGATAGTTCGGGTCCTAATTTATAAAATGACATCCATCCAGATAAAGAATCTGTGCTCGCCTAAAATTATTGAAAATTATCTGCGAGTTGGTGTAAGGAAAATTTTCAACATATCTTCAGAAACTAACAAGTAGATCCTATATTAGAAAATAAAATCAGGAGAGCCTTAAAAATGAGGGGTTTCAATTGGTAGCTCCTTATGCAATCCAATGGACAAAAGCATACAAGGGAATGCCTAGTCATTTGGAACTCACGAGTTCCCACAAGGTAACAGACCTATTTACTGAGAAAAGACTATAAATGCCATGTGCAAAGTAGGTGGTCCATCACCTCTTCTTAACCTATCTTAAGCTTCCACAATATCGCCAGCTGCATGTTTAATTTTGATCACAACACTTAAATTTCTGGAACTACGCAACACAAAAGGGGATGTGCTCAAAACTACCTCACCACTAAACTTATTGTGTCACAATTAGTGCAAGTGCAGGTAGCTTCAAGCTTCAAAACACTCCCTGCCATGCCGCCTCCACTCCCTCAGCAAATAAAAACCAAGTTGCTAAACTCAGCACAGCCAAACTTACCCAAATTAAATAGAAAAGGGCCAAACTGGCCAAAAATTTGGAAGGCTAGAAGAAGCTCTGTCCACAATTGAGAACCTATTCTGCTAGCATTCACTCCAAGATTGACATAGCTTCTTTTTTTCACAACAATGAGGAACTTACTTGCAACTCATTCAGATTCAAAATACATCTCAAGCACCCTACTAGATCACTTGATTAATTAATCCTGTATTATATGATTCCAGGTAGGTGTGCAGTGTGCTAACTATTTTTAGTCCAATGTATGCAACTTCTTCCAACTGATTACACAACTGTCTTAAAAAGCAAGAGAACAGCTGCGGGTTTAAAAAGAGAGGACTTATCTTATCTTATCATTACTGACCTTCTACACTTGTGCGTATGCTGTATGGTAACATAAGTCTATCCCCACTTCCCAGAAAAGAATATGAGTATCAAATTCAAAAGTGACACGCTCTCAATAGTAGAAAGTATCAATTTTTTCAACACCAACAAATCCATGTATGGATGGAAGGAATTGGAATTACAGTTAAGGGACAATACCAGACCAGAACATCTATATTCTAATAAAGAGCATTATAATGCATATTGCATATATATATATATATATATAACACTTCATAGTGACAGAATAATCCCAATCAAATTTATGAGGCAGGAATTTTCTTCCCACCCACACCATTATCTAATATGTGTTGCTAAAGGATTCTGAATTGCTTTTAGGAGGTAATGTCAACACATTACTTATTTCCCATCCCATTTACAATTACAGATTTCCAATTTCAAGCAACACTATAATTCAAATTTAAAGCAGCCTTCACTGCTAAATTATTGATGCTAATTCATCGAATTCTCATGTGATGCACACTCTCAACTGCAGAAAGTATCAATTTTTCTACCAGCAACATACCCTATGGAAGGAAGGAATTCGAATTACAATTAAGGGACAAACCCAAACATCTAAATTCTAATAAAGAGTATCTTAAAGCATATCTCATTAGGGGAAAAAAAAATTGTTAGTGACAGAATAATCATCCTTGAATCAAATCTATGAGGTAGGAATCTTCTTCCCGATCACACCATTAGCCAATATATGTCGCTACGAGTAGTTTTTAGTAAGTAAAATGCCAACACATCTACTTATTTTCCATCCTATTTGCAATTAAAAATTTCCATTTTCAAGGGACGGTATGGTTCAAATTGAAAACAACCCTTCATTGCTAAATTCTTGATGCTAATATAGTCCTGGTAATTCGTACAATCCTAAATTCTCTTATTCAATGCAAAGTATAATACAGGGCCAACAACCCCCTTAAACTCCTCCATGTAAACCATATCCAATGCCATCAAAATCAAACAAACAAATAACCTAAGGAGCTCCTTACTACATCAGCACATCACAATACACACGAGTTACAAGATGAAACACACGCTCAACAAAGAATGCAACAAAATAAGCAAAACAAACACATTACACAAAACAACAAAAAACAAAATCTCACCAGGAACAATCTTGGGTGGATCTTCCTTAGCATCAGGAGCACAAACATACCTCTGCCCTTTATACCAAACCAAATGAGCAGGTTTAGGAGTATACAATTCCCCCTCCGGCAAACTAATATAAAACCCAATAACATCCCCTTCTTTATACCCTTCCTCGCCATACTTCTCCCTCAATGCCTTATGCACTTTACTCCCATCAATATCTCTATACCCGAAACTATTTCCATCATATCCAACCGGCGCCTGCAAGTCCCCTTTCTCCGTAGACCACCCCAGTCGTGTGTGCCCGGTTTCTCCTAAACTAACCACTTTAATTTCAAAATACCAAGCTCCTTCAGATACACCTCTTGTAGCTCTCACCATTCTATACCCCTTAATACTCCCTGCACTCAATCTATCTTCGCTCAATTCGACCTTTTCTGCTTTATATACTTTAGATAAGCAAATTTTTAAGTCTGGGGTGTCGTCGCTTTTGTCAGGGAATCTTGGTACTGGAGTGATTAAAACAGTGTCTTCTGATGGTGTATTTTGTGGGTTTGGTTTTGTTTTTTTCTTGCCTTTGCGTGTGGATCTCGTAACCCATACATTATTGTTGTTCTTTTTCTTCGACTTCTTTTTTGCTGTTGGGGTGATTTTGGTTGGTTTCTTGAATTCGGTGGCTCCATTGCTGTCGTTATTGTTTTCGATTTCTGCTGCCGTCGTGGGTTCAGGTAGCTCTTGCTTTTGTGTCAAAGAGGAGAGTTGTTTTTGTTTTTTAGGAGGTGGGTCTTCTTCATCTTCATCGTCTTCAATGTCATCAATTTCTGTGTCTTCAATTTTGGGAGATTTTGGTGTGGGTTTCTCGGTGTCGTTTGAGGTCGTCGGGTGGTCTGATTCGGAGAGAGATTCAGAGGCTGATACAAAGGCGTCCTCTTGTTGAGGTTGTTGGTTGGCTGTTGTGTTGTCAATTGTTGTTGTTTCAGTGTCGTTTTGAGGTGGGTTTGCTCCGTTTTGGTGTTCCTCAAGTTCAATGGGACTGCTGGTGGTGGTGGTGGTGAAGGGAGGAGGACGGGTAGGAGAATTGCGGTGGGTGTTGCTGTTGTTGGGTGGTTGTTGCTGTTGTTCGTCTTCGTCTTCGTCTTCCTCTCTGTAGGTGGCTTGAAGGGAATCCATGAGGTCTGGGAGGTTTTGAATTGTGGGTTAGCAAAGGAAGCAAGGAGCGAAAAGAGTTTTGATAGACAGGGGGAAAGAAAAAGATAAATTACAAGAAAGGTGAATTAGAAGGACTATATTGTGATTAAATTGTGATACTTATTTTAAAGTTAGTTATTGGGCTTTGGGCTATTGGGTGGGTAGGTTTTTTAGTAACTCGACTGGGCTTTAAAATATTTTGGTGTTGCTTTGATTTCTCAGTTTACAAGTTACGGATCCAGCAAGCAGTATTTTTTTTTTTTTTTTTTCAAGGTGTTAAGGTCTTGAAAAAGATAGAGAGACAAGTGCGAAAGAGTTCAAGTTGATCATATCTATCAGATTTACAACAATCAGAATGGACATCATCAGCTCATCTTTGGGCAGAGCTATCAGTTTGTTTTCTTTTAATCTTCAACTAATATATTATTTGTTCTGTTTTTATTATATAGTTTCATTTGACAAATAAATAAAGTAGTATAATTCTGAACATAACTGAATAATGACTTTTATAAAATTAAACTGGTTCCTTTAGTTAGCATCCGTTATTTAAAAGTTAAAACACATTGGTTATAAAAATAAATAAATAAATAACGGGTTGCATTCTCATGTAATGGTCCTTTTAATAGAAAATTCAATTTTTGGACTTTTTCTATGGGCGGGTTAATATAGTAATATGGTTGCGAGCATGGAAGGGATGACTAGTGGTTTAGATTCACCTTAGTTAGAGGAAGGAAAAAAATCGAAGATGGGTCTATATGGGGACTTGACCAGTTGATCTATAGACAATACAAACACGTACTAGCTAGCCATCTGGCCAAACCCAGAAGGCAAAGAAGCACATGCAAACGAAGGGGTTTTGTTCTTGAAGTTACAATTTTGGCATGGTTCAGGAACGCCCTTTCTATGGTGGTCTACGGTTTTGGCAAGAGGCTTACGATTACTACAAATGAAAGCAAGCGGATTTATAAATGACATTGATGTGTTTGGACAGGAGTTATGTTTGAAATAATAAAATCACCAGCATTCGCGAGCTTGGATTTAAATTGTGGAGATCATAACATCATATTTTCTTCCAAAATTCAGACAAGAATTCTAAGTTGGCTTTCCGAAATTGTTCATGAAAAAACAGGCAGGTGGTGTTGTGAATACATAGTTGATGGAGACATTTTCGATATGTTAAATATTTTGGTTCTTCTGTTTACCAATAAGAAGACTTTCAGAAGCCTTTTGTGACATGTTAGCCCAGTTTCACAGCTTAAAAAGATTGTCCCTGGTAAGGGATGATCGGGGGATGTGGATTTGGTGAGGCAGCAATTGTGGACATGTCTATCGATTGCACCTTCCTTTCAACTAAACAGGTCAACAAAATGTTTCTTCTTTTTTTCTTTTTTTTTTTCCCAAACAAAGTCATCTAAAAATAAAATAAAAAATAAAAAGAGATGAAAAAGAAAATGAATTGCTTCTCTTGTAGAAGCATTAATCGGATCTTCTTTCTTGAAGATTGATCGTCTCTCGAGTCAATTTCTTGATTATGACGGCTCCTTTCTAGATGCATGTGTTGGTTCTCATGAATGGTGATTTTACATGTGATTTTTATTTTTATTATTATCTTCTAAAAAGGATCTTAATTCTTGTTAACTATTGGCCACTTATAATTTACGTTCAACCTTAGCATAGTAGGTTGTAGAATCGAACTCAACAAAGCCAACACTAAATTCTACATCTTGAAATGATGCCGTCCTTATTTTCGCCCAAGGATGACTTCTTTGAGATGGGTCAAAGTCGGCGGGTGTTTCTTTGAGTTGGATAATTTTTCATTTCTAGGGATTCAATGGGAAAGTCCAATGAGAAATAGACACCTACCTTATCTCTGCTGATTTTCATTTTCATTTTCTTTCCCTATTTTCTACCATTTACTCTAGACCCAGACAGCATATACCTCCCAGCAAATTCATGTTAGTTGCTTTTCTTCGCTTTGTGGTGCTGAATTTCTTAGTATCCAATCATTTTTTTGACATTGACCAAACACCACATGATGCGCGGGTCCGAAGAATGGTCTTGGTAAGTGGTGACCAGCAAAACAATAAAAAAGATCGTATTTTTTTTATATATAAGCCCAAGACTAGTAAGGGCTGAATAGTCAAGCGATTACCCTTCTTTTTTTTTCTTTCTTTTTTTTTTCCTTTTTCGATTGGAATGAACAAAATCATTTCAGAATTTGTAATTTTTTATTAAATTTTTATATTTAATATTTTTTATATTTTTCATAAAATTTCTTTATTTAAAAATACATGATTTATTGTTTTTTTATGCATTAATTTTTAAATAAAAAATTTTAATAATTTAAACTAAAATTTTAATTAAGAATTAAAAATAATTTAAAAATATATTTTTCACAAGAATGCATTAAAAAAATATATAATTAATATATAGGAGTTTTATAAAAATTAATTAATAAAAAATAATTTTTTATTTTTATTTAATGTTGATGATAAGATTACTTTTTGAAACTATATCCATTTGATCTATATATATTTATTTACAAATTAATCAATAATGTTAGGATAAAGAATTGTATTTGAATAATTGGATGGTTTCTTTAAAAAAATATGTTAATTATTTTATTAAAAAGAAGTTGGCTCTATAATGTTAAGAAAAAAAATATTCATAGCAAATAATTGATAATTTAATTTTTTTAATAAGTTTTTATCATACTTAGAGGACTTAGAAGAATTATCCGAAATATATTTTTAACGTTATATATGTGTGTGTGTGTGCGTGCGCGCGCATGCGCAACTTTTATTTAAAAATTTTAAAAATTCATGATATATATTAATCAATTTATTTAAAAAGAAAAAGAAACATGGTTTAAAATTTTATTCAAAAATGCAAATATAGAAAAAAATCATATTTGTCAATAAATAACATTTAATATAAAAAATATTAATTGGATTAAAATTTTCATAAGAAATTAAAAATTTAAAGAATATATATATATATATATATATATTTACGCTGTATGAAAAATATAAATAATAATATTCGATGTTTCATAATTTTTGTATAAAAATTCTTAATTAAAAATAAAAAAGAAGGAAAAGGACTAAGCCCCACATGCCTCGGCCAGGAGCACTAGGCCCGCATGCATAAGCAAAAGAAAAGAAACAAAGAAAAAAATTTGCTTTTAATCTGGCAACTTCTGCAATTTCTGGCAACATTGATTCATTGAAAATTTCATCGAAAAATCGAGTTTTATCATTTTCAACCTTGTAAAAACAAATCCGACATCGTTTTTGTCTAAAAAAAACCTCAAATTTACATAAATAACGTCAATAAACTCGTGTAGAAACCTCAAAACTCATTTTAATTCACATAAAACACACAAAAAATCAAATTAAAATAAAAAAAACTCAGAATATTTTAAAATCTCGATCTACCTCCTCCGACCATTTCATCACTTACCACCACTATAAATGGATTTTACTCTTCGAAGCAAACACAAACGATAGTAAGCTCGATCGTTATGATGGTCGAAATGGGCCTCACCGGTCCCCTCTCCCTACTTCCTTTTCTCTCTATTTTGTTTCTCTCTCCTCTTAGCATGTAAGGACCAAAACGAATGAAAAATGAAGTTGTAGGCTGAAAAAAGTTCAAAAAAGAGATTAAAGTGCATATTTTTTGCAAACACGATATTTTTAGAAAGAATGCACAATATTTCTCTCTCCTCTTAACATGCAAAAACAAACAAAAAATTGAAGTTGTTGATCGAAAAAAAAGTTCAAAAAATGAACTAAAGTGCATATTTTTTACAAACAGTAGCAAGTATAATATTTTTAAAGAGAATAAAGAGTAAATAAATAGTAAAAATAGAGATAGTGCACAATATGTAAATAATGATTTTCGTTTTGTTTTAGTTAAGCAATTCTGCTTGGGGTAGAATGAAAGTATGTAGTTGGCAAGTTCATTAAATGGCGATTGGAGCTCCTTATCTTTGTTCTTAAGCTTAAAGGAAGTGTTTGATTTGAATCCTACCATAATCTTTTTATTATCACTTTTGCAAATTTATTCCAATTATTTCTCACACACTTGTGAGATATTAAATAGCACGGAAGAATTTTTAGCAGTTGAAGCTAGTTTCGATTTCATTAGTTGCAAAGGAACTTGACCTTTGCATGTTAGGTTATCTTATTAGCATTACATTTTTCAAGTTTTAAATCCTTGACTAACCTTGTTGTGTCCAAAAATAAACTTTTGTGACCGGCGAAACAGTCAACAATTTCGCGAAACAAAAGTGTTGCGCTAAGTCTAAACTCTAAATATTAAAAGTAATCAAATTACCTTTCATCAAACATCTCTCCTTTTTTTTTCTTTTTCAAAGAAAAAAAATCCTCCGACTTCATTTTAAAGAACTCCGGGCTAAATATTTTCATATAAACAATACTTTTCAATGGTTTTGTTTATCTTTTCTTTGTTAATATAAATATGTATAACCAATTTAAAATCAGTGTTATTATTACATAAATAAAAGGAATGAGATCTCATGTTAAAAAAAGAATGAGACCTCATGTTCATGTCTCTCATTTATCAATTTTTTAAATAAATTAGAATCCACTCATAAAAAGAAATGAAATATGCAATTAGAAGTCAATTAATGGGTAACGTGTAGAGAAAATTACGTGATTAAACTGACATAGACTCAAATGTACATAATGTAGAGAAATTTTAGTTAGTGCCTATGATTCATTTTCAGCACCAACCCACTTTTAAGTCTCCCACATTTGCGTGGTCAAGCAAAGAAGACGAGCTGTGGAAGGTGTTGGATTTGTCTACACCATGGTTGATGCACACGCGTAAGAATCCCGGTCTTAACTTCTAATGAAGGTCATTTTCATGAGCAAATCATATTTTAAAAGGAGTAAGTGACTTGTCTTGAAAGAGAAGGAGAAAGACTACGACAATTCAACTAGGATGTTTAACAATACTGAAAAAAATACATTTAGCGATCTATCTTTTAACGATGATTTTTAAACTCGTCCCTAAAATCATGATTTAGCAATAGTTTTTAGTAATTCTTAACTATATTTTAGGCATGTGTTGCTTTTTAGTGACGATTTCTAAATCGTCGCTGATTCTCATCAAAATATATTATTTTTAAGTGACGAATTTGCATAAAATCGTCACTAAAAATCTAAACGTTTTGGGATTTTAGGATGGCTTTTAGAAAACCATTGCTAAAACCCTTAAGCTAAAAAGCATGAAAATATTAGGTATAGCTGATGGTTTTTTTTTTTGCTTAAAATCGTCGCTAAACACCAAAAATAGCAACGGCTTTCATAAATCGTTGTTAATTTCTTATCGTTGGGGGAAATGAATTTTTTGAAAAAAAATTAATATTTAGCGACCATTATAAACCATCGCTAAAAATTAAAATCCCTAAATACCTACTACTCGAATGTTTTCTCCATTTTTTGCATCTTTTCTCTTTTTCTTTTTCTTATTTCCAACGAGATCCAAGCTCCCCATTTCCCCTCCATCTACGGCATAACCTACATCCAAACTCTTCTTCTCTCTTATTTTCTTCTTCCCCTCCACCTCTTCCCTTTTCCTCCTCCATTTTCTTTTTTCTCTCTCTCCTTTCCTTCTCCTCCCCTTCCCTCGGCTTCTCCATGAACGAGTGCAACGACAACAACTCCTCTTCCTTCTTGGCGGTAGCTCCTCCTTCTCTCCTCCTCCATTTATGTAATTGGAAACTCATTAAGTTTTTTTACCATTTATTTCAATAATTTTATATTTATTGTTTAATAATTTAATTGTTTGTTAATTATTATTCTTTAATTATTTATTTTTTAATTGTTAGTTAGTTTAATTTATTTTGTTGTTATAGTTAATTTGTTAGTCATTAATTAATTTAATTATTTGTTAAAGTAACTTATATTAAGTGTTAGTTTATTTAATTATGTGTTAAATAATAGTAATTTAGTTGTTAATTAAATTAAGTTTATTTGTTGATATTTAAATACTTTAATGATTTTAAAAAATTCAACAAGTTGTTAGTTTAATTAATTATGTGTTAATTAAATAATTTAAATGTTAATTATATAAATTTAGTTTATGGTTAATTAAATTATTTAATTTTTAAAAAAATTAATTGCTTGTTAGTTTAATTACATAGGTTTTAACTAAGTTTTGTATTTGTTAAATTAAGTCAATTAGCTGGTAATTAAAATATTAAAATATTGTTTCAAAGAATTAATTAGGTAGTTAATTAAGTAAATTAGTTTACACTTAAATTATTTAAATTTTGTTTAAAATATATAATTATATGTTAGTTTAATTAATTTTTTTGTTAATTAAGCTTTTTAATTGTTAATTAAGTAAGTTAGTTTACAATTAAATTATTTAAATTGTCTTCAAAATATATAATTACATGTTAGTTTAATTAATTTGGAAGTTAATTTAGGTTTTTTAGTTGTTAAATTAAGTCAATTATGTTATAATTAAAATATTAAAATATCGTTTAAAGAATTAATTAGGTAGTTGATTAAGTAAATTAGTTTATAATTAAATTATTTAAATTTTGTTTGAAAATATATAATTACACATTAGTTTTATTAATTTGGCAGTTAATTTAGATTTTTAATTGTTAAATTAAGTCAATTAGTTGGTAATTAAAATGTTAAAAAATAATTAATTAGGTAGCTAATTAAGTAAATTAGTTTATAATTAAATTATTTAAATTTTGTTCAAAAACATATAATTACGTATTAGTTTCATTAATTTGGTAGTTAATTTAGTTTTTTAATTGTTAAATTAAGTCAATTAGATGGTAATTAAAATATTAAAATATTATTTAAAAGAATTAATTAGGTAGTTAATTAAGTAAATTAGTTTATAATTAAATTAGCTATTTTTTAAAAAATAGTTAATTACCTGTTAGTTTAATTAATTTGGTAGTTAATTTAGGTTTTTAATTGTTAAATTAAGTTAATTAGTTGGTAATTAAGATATTAAAATATTATTTAAAAGAATTAATTAGTTAGTTAAGTACATAAATTAGTTTATAATCATATTATTTATATTTTGTATAAAATATATAATTACGTGTAAGTTTTATTAATTTGTTTGTTAATTAACTTTTGTAGTTGTTAATTAAGTAAATTAGTTTATAATTAAATTATTTAAATTACATTTAAAATACATAATTATGAGTTAATTTAATTAATTAGGTATTTAATTTATTTTTTTAGTTGTTAAATTAAGTCAATTAGTTGGTAATTAAAATATTAAAATATTATTTAAAAGAATTAATTAGGTAGTTAATTAATTAAATTAGTTTATAATTAATTTTTTAAAATTTTGTTTAAAATATATAATTACTTGTTAGTTTAATTAATTTGGTAGTTAATTTAATTTTTTAATTGTTAAATTAAATAAATTAGTTGATAATTAAAATATTAAAATATTGTTTAAAAGAATTAATTTGGTAGTTAATTAAGTAAATTACTTTATAATTAAAGTTTTAAATTTTTTTAAAAAATATATAATTATTTGTTAGTTTAGTTAATTTGATAGTTAATTTAGTTTTTGAATTGTTAAATTAAGTCGAGTTAGTTGATAATTAAATATTAAAATATTGTTTAAAAGAATTAATTAGGTAGTTAATTAAGTAAATTAGTTTAATTCTATTTAAAATATATAATTATGTGTTAGTTTAATCAATTTGGTAGTTAATTAAGTTTTACAATTGTTAATTTAAGTCAATTAGTTTTAATTAAAAGAATAAAAAATGTTTATCAAAATTAATTAGGTTTACTTTAATTAAATAGGTGTTAATTAAGTTATTTATGTGTTAAAATAATTATGAATTTGGATCATTCATGGATCGACTATAAATATAACGATGATCTTTTAAATCGGGATTTCGTATATGGGGTAAATAAATTTATTGATTTTGTCATTAGTCATCGTGAAGTATATGGACGAAAATTAGATAAGATGTCCTTATAAAGCTGAAAAAGTGTCGGAACCATAGTTATGAAAATTCGATATGGTTAAGTGCCATTTGATGAGATATTTTTTTATGTCCGAATATTATGTGTGAAGACATTATGAAGAAAGTCATTCGATCATTTATGGTAATAAGTCAATAAGTTTTGTTCAACTCGAACAAATATTTGATGAACCTCTAGTCAATCCATATCACACAATGATGATGAATACATTCGATCTATCATTTAATTCATCTAACACCGATGAAGTCCCAAACCTTGATGCTTAGGTATTTTATGATTTGTTGAATGCATCCAATAAAAAGATCCGGCTCGGTTCAAAAAGCGCTCACGAGTTATCCACGATGGCATGTTTGTTACACTCGAAGTCTTAATATCATTTTTGAAGAGGTGATACGAAAATTTATGTCAACTTATGAAAGAGTTGATGTTTGTTGATAAATGTATGTCGAAAAACTTTTACGATATAGAAAAATGTTGATGGAATCGATGGGTTTACTAGGTCAACATATCTACAGGTGTATAAATGGTTGCATGATTTATTGAGATACGGACAACAATAGAATTACTTACAAAATCCGTGACCATCCTCAATTTCGAAGTCTTAGGTGGAGATCGATTAAAGAAACTTATTTTCCATATAAAAAAATATATTATTTTTCCATAACCTCGTAGTTACAAAGGATGTATGTGTCGAATACTATAACTAGTGACATGACGTGGCACGTCGAACATGAAGTTGAGGCAATTATCATGCATCATTGCTTTGACTCTTTTACACGATGATATTTTAATCAAACACATCCTTCTCTTGTATAAAAAATTAGAAATGTTAGATTAAGACTACGTGCTTGATGGGTTTTAGCCTTTTAGTTAATTTATATAACAATATTCTTCGTGACATGTAATTGTAACTCCTTATAATTTGTCATCGTGAAAATGTATGAAGGAAGAATATATGTCTTAACTATAATCGTCCCAAGATCAAATAACTCCAAAACCAACCTAAATGTGTACTTATAACACTTTATTAAATAGTTGCTTGATTTGTGGGGAGTTGTTGTGTTTCCTTACGATGTGTCCCGTAAGCATAATTTCTAGATGTGAGTCATAGTCATGTGAACAATCAGCAACTTTTCTGCATATTTAATGTTGTCCAGTTAAAGTACTACGAGTAAGATAGCATGCTCTTATTGTATGAAGAATTCTTATGCTTTCGGTCTACGTAATGGTAGAAAGATTTTTTGATATGACGAGTCACTATAAGTTTATGTCGGAAAGTCATCCTTTTAAGAGGAAAATGCAATGCGTTCAAAGAAAATATATTTTTCATAGACACTACTTCCCTGATCATGTCTGAAATGAATATTTTGTATGAAGTAGAAAATTAGAGGTTGTTGAAAGTCATGAAAGAGGGTTTCGAAAAGTGTAATGACAACATATCTAGAGTTTATGGCTAGAAGAAACGAGTATATTATAGGACCTTTCTTATTAGAATTCCAATTTAATTCAACACATTTTGGATGTGATGCACATCCAAAAAAATATCTTTGATAATGTATTTAATACAATTACGAGTGTGTCGAATAAAACCAAAGACAATACAAACTTTAAAGAAGACTAAAATTTTATTATCGATGGCCGGATATAAAAAGGAATGAAAACTCTAAAAAATACCTTAAAGCATTTTTCACCCTAAACAAACAACAAAAAATAAAATTGCTTAAATGGATTAAACAACTCAAGTTTCTCGATAAATATGTATCGAACTTGGCTAGGTGTGTTGATATGAACAACCCGAGATTGTATAGCATGAAAAGTCATGACTATCACGTATTTATGTAAAGGTTAATACTGTCGCATTACGTGACATATTACTAGAAAATGTTTGGCAAGCATTAGCCGAGTCGAGCTTATTCTTTAAGAAATTGACTTATATTGTCATTAAGGTTGAATATATAAGTCGTTTAGAGATAAAGATACCTTTAATTTTGTGCAAGTTTGAGCATATATTTTTATTGAGTGTTTTTTGACTTAATGAAACATCTTCTAGTCTATTTGAAATATGAAGCAAAAATAACAAGACCGGTAAAATATATATGGATGTATCCATTTAAAAGGTAAATATATTGATTTTAAACCCTTGATTAATTTTTTTAAAATATTTATTAACTAACATATGTATATAATGCTGGTATCTTTGGAAACTAAAAAAAATATAAAGAACAAAGCGAGAGTTGAAGGGTCGATATGTAATGCATATTTAACTCAAGAAGCATTAACATTTTATTCGTATTAGTTTGAGCTTCATATGCATATCGAGCATCAAAAAGTACCACATAACTTTGAGTGAGTGTGCTCAAGAATCAAGTGACAACATTGAAAAGATGCTTGTTATATTCAAATCAAAAGGTCGATCTCTTGATCGAGCAAAATCATATATGTCGATCGATGAAGGAAAACTTGCATCTCATACCTATATTTTATTGAACTGTGATTAGGTGATATTTTACACTTAGTAAGTTTTAAAATTAGCAAAATTTTTAATACTGAACTTCATTAATTATTAATTATATATAATAAATATAGTAAAAATCTTATAATTTTTTTCCTTTGACAACTATTTCATGAGGTAACTTCATCAAAGTAATTTCTAAATATCCAAGCACGAGGTTGATTATCAACTTAAAAATGATTTTACATAATGGTTTCATCGATGTGTGAGTATCATAAATTTTGAATTCTTTTTATTATTAAGATTCAATGATAATATTTTATACTAATAATAATTAATATATTTGGACTTTATAGGCAAGTAATGCATAACCTAACATGATAATCGACCATTACATTAAATATCTTGCAAAAAGATCATTGTGAATAACTAAATCGTATTTGAGATACATCATGAACCGGTGTCAGTTTAACATCGAAGGTTATGGTTTGAATAGAACAATAATCTGTAGCAGAGTGTGCATAAAATGAGTTAGTTATAGTGTTGAGGAAAAAGACTAGCTATGGTAGATTGATCGATGTACTAGAAATTGAGTATCTTGTATTACTAATAAAGAGAATTGTATAGTTCAAATATGATTGGTATGATTCTATGCCTAGCATTGGTACAAAGGGTTCATAATCAGTATGAACTAGTAGAAGTAAATAATTATAAGACGTTGAACAAATCCGATCCCTTTATCCTAGTAATATAAACACATCGGGTATATTATATAACACATCCTACATCGAAACACATCATACGTGGTTTGTTGATCTGTATGTAATGTAAAACCTAGGGTGGCGAGTGGATGTGTCACAATCATCCGTTACGATCTAAACAATTACAAAACCATTTCAAGAAAACAATATCGAAACCCAATACAATGTTATCTAATATGAAGATGATGAGGGTCAATCATCGACTGATCCGACTAAATTGTTAATAGATTGAGAAAGAAATGAAATTAGTGATGTTGAATTTGAAACAAATGTTAAGAAAGACTTAGATAAAAACTATAACAATGATGACTAGGAAAGTGATTAGCGGTAAGGTTTTATTTTCATCCACAGTTTACTTAAATTTATGAAGATGTGTATATACATGTGTGTGTGTGTGTGTTTATGTTTTAATTTAATTATAAATTATTCATTTATCATAAAATAAATATATTTTAACTTATTTATGTCAATATCAATGTTTTATAGTTGTTATGTTTTATTAACTAATTTATGTATTAATGTATAGGATATGCCTCGTGGTAAGAGACATTCTTGTATGCAATGACCCATATCATATGGTAAGGGTCGTGATTCAAACATCAATGATTGTAATGACCATGGATGTAGGCGTAGTCCTGCTTTCATTTCAAGTCGGATGGCCTCTCTCGTTGATATGTCTCCATACCATCCTGTCATAACCCTTGTATCAAACCCTTTATTGTTTCATATGTCTTAATCCGAGCCCTACTATTATGGACTTTCACGTTTTCATCAATCCGATCCTTCATCATCATCGGGAACCTCGCCCCGATAAGACAACCGACGGGTTCCTACACATGGCCTATTGGTAAATGACCTTTCTAGTTTGCCTTATGCACTGTCGGATCTACGTACGATCCTTAGATTTTGATTACTATCGTTGATGATAAGGAGTACGTATTATGCATTTTTTAAAAAAAATTTTGGTGTCTATATTATTATATTTATGCATTCATTTAACTATTAATTCATGTTTTATTTGACAACTCGGATAGCAACTCGATGCCATCCATACATATATATATATATTATTTGTTATTTATAATTATTACAATATCGATAAATATTTAAATATATTTGTCTTACCATGATGAATTGAGTCGTGAACCTCGATACGTATGAGGCTTTTTGAAGGCTCGTAGAAAGAAGGTTGATAATAAGTATGTATTCATCGATTAGCGGGTAAGAAATCTTAAGGTGAGTAATTTATAACTTTTTAAATACATATGTCACTTTTATATAACTTATCGAGATAACTATTTAATATTAAAACTTGTGAACTTATGTAGGAGATTGTTGAGAAAATACTTAAAGAGGAGGTTGCTAGTTGAAAGACGGAGAGTACTTCATTGTCCGACATCGATATGAATGAGATTTTTAAAAGGATTGTTGGAGAAGGAGATGGTAAAAGGAAGAAGATGTACAAACTTAGGTCACGTGCCTCTCGCTATTATTCTAATGTCGGTACATCCTCTAGTTTGGTCACATCGTGATTGTATGTCGATATTGAGGCGTATCGAAAGGAAATAGAGACCGATACTTCTAGATGAGAAGAAAAGATTAAAAAACTAAAGGGTACTATTACATCGCTCTCAAAAAGTCAAAAGTGATTGAAGCGGTATACTCGGGAGCAATACACTCGAGAGCAACATGTGATGAAGCAATAGACATAATAGATATTGTTGAATATGTAAAGAGGTAATTCATCCATCGATCCTCCGATCGACCATCATGTATCCGATGAAAATGACGATATGTCATGACATTATCCGCTTCATCACAACATATTTTTTTATCGATTTTATGTTTTTTGATAAAATATTAATAAACTTTAATATAAGTTGGTGTATATATATATATTTGATTTGATTGAATTTTATATATTATAAAGGTTTCGTAATATTTATAAATCTATTTCATATTGTTATTGCGGTTGTTAAATTGGATTAGATTTTATGTTTCTTATTAGCGATATGCACACGATGAAATAATTAACTAACTAAAAATATATAAAATTAAAAAGTTTAAAAAATTAACCAATGCCAAATTTGGCCATATTTAACGATAGTTTTTGAAAACTGTAGCTAATATGTCGTTAAATAGCGATGAAATGAGTGAAGTTATGTAAAAATGTCGCTAAATCTACGACTTTTTAAACATTGTTAATTCATCGATAATTTAACGATGGTTTTTAATAAACCATTGCAAAGTATTTAGCAATAAGGCTTTTTTAGAGGGTTTTAATTAGCGATGGTTTTTCGATTTTTAGCGACATTTTATAACGTCATTAATTGATGTTTTTCGAAGTGTAAATCTAACAAATCCCTCGTAACAAAAAAAACACTAAGAATGCTTAGATATTCTAAATCGAAGAGAAATTTTATATTATTTCAAAAATTCACTATTAGATATTTTATAGTTATTTTTGGAATAATATGAAATTTTATTCGGATTAAATAAGTAACATGTATATATAGAAATGATAATAAGTTTTTTTTTCATAACTTTATTACGATGTCAATTTGAGTAGTATAACTACATAAACAAGTGTTAAATATCAACATTGACTCAACCAAGTCATAATTGTTGACCGATACTTGAGTGTATGTATGTCATTTAATATTCACATTATTGTCGGTATCGAAGATCCGTTCATGCTAATTAAGAAAGAAGATGTATTGTTTGGTATCTATGGTTCATATATTTATTGAACTAGTTCATGCATTAGTTAAGATTACATTTTTTTTAGTCTAATGTTTACGTTAATTTTGTACATTTATTTGGTGTTATTGGTGTAAAAGTTCAAATACCTGTGAATGTAACAAAAGTCTAATAAATACCTATGTAAATGTGTGGTAAGTTGTGTAAAAAGAAACAAGTGTGGTAAAGTATGTGATAAATTCAAGTGATGTAAAAAGTTAAAGAGAGTTTAGTACTTTGTGTCTTGTGTGCATCGAAAAATTAAGTAAAAGAGTTTTTTTTTCTAAGTATGAGAGAAAATTGTTTGAGTTATGTGAGCATTTGTCTATTCTATGTTGTCTTTTGTTTTTTCACAATAACTAAAAGGTGTTATTTTGATTGTTAAAGCATTGTGTTTTGTTTAACAAGCAATATTAGAATTGCGCTAAACTCAACAATAAGTATATGGAAAAAATTTTGGGATTTTTTAATTTTTTTGATGAGTTGAAGTCATAATGAGTTCAAATCCTTCTCAAATGATCTATTATCATGATTTTATTGTCTAAATGATCAAGAGTTTGGTTGTAAATTGATTAACAAGTACAATTTCAATATTTTGATTTTGAATGGCAAATCCAACAACTCTCATTTTTTTCGTTTAATAACAAAATTTAATAGCAAAAGGTTAAAATAACATAATTTGAGAGTATACAATTATGTGAGTTTTAAATCTATATATCCTTATAGGACTGCATGTATTAAAAAATAATATCAAATCATATTCTCAAATCTTATTTAGTGTTTTTAATTTTTAGACTGAGTAGTTCTTTGATCTAACTAATTAATAAGTGCCGGAAGCATTAAACCATGGACTGAAAGTAGAATATTGTTCAATTTATAGGGGCAAATATGTAGTTTTAGCACTTTAGTTAGAAAGTCAAAGGTAAAGCATCGATTCTCAACCCCATAAATAAAAATCATGGTAAGGTACGTAACCAGTGACGCCAAGAAGATGGAGCAAAAAGTCAGAAGTCGATGGAGATGGAGAACTCCAAATTTGCCTAATTTTATAAATTTTGGTCCAAGTCAGACTGCATGTGTTACATACTGTCACATCACACTTCTTCAACCTTGTCCTTTCTTCTTCTTTTTTCTTTCCCCTTTTTGCACAAGCATCCTTCGTCCATCCGCTGAAGTACACACGGGGATGCCATAAAAATCCTTGGCGCTAATTATTATTTAATTCGTTTTTTCTGAAAATTCACTTCTTAAATATAGAAAGAAAGCTGTAAAAAAAGTTTTTTTGAGATTATGATTCGTGTTGTTTTTGGAAATAATCGATCAAAGAATAATAAAACAGCCTTTAATCTTTGTAAATAGTCATTAAATTTGTTCTTTCTTTATCTATCAAGTATTTTGATTATTATAAATAATAAAAAAATGATGATTTAAGCATGTGAAAGGCACAAAAATCGAAATGTTTTATTTGAGTGTAAAAGGGAGCATAGAAAGGACTTTGAAATTGATTTTTATGTATAAAAATCACAAATATATTTTTATATTAATTTTTAATTCTTGATCTGTTGGATATGTAATATTTTATGAAATCATCTTTATTATTTTTTTTATTAGTTAAATTGAATTGTTCATGGTAGTGTATTTAATTTCATATACTTAATTTTCTGTCAGTAATGAAAAAGAAAAGAATCTACAAAACATGGTGGAAGCAATAAAAGGAAAAAAAAACGAAAATAATGATCTCAATTATTATTATCCATTCTGATTTCCAAGCATTACTTCAAAGAAAAGAAAAGAAAATAACCCAAAACCAACCCAAACCAAACAAAACCCATGTGAGAAAAACAGGTCAATTGTGACAAGCTAACTGGTATCCGGTCTTCTGAGTTGCCACGCGTTATGTGGGCCCTTAGCCAAATCTCTCTTTGTCTCTCTCTCTCTCTCTCTCTCTCTCTACTAATACTAATAGTAGTCGTTGGTTATTAATTATTTACTCCTAAAAAAATTAATGATGATGATAACAATAACAATAATAATAATAATCAGATACATATATAGGTAGATGGATTATCTTATTCTCTCTCTCCATAGACATGACAAGAGTTGCAGCTACTCGGTCTTTGTCTCTGTCTGTCTCTGTAAAATGATAATTCTGTTCATAGGATCCACTGACTCGTCGTAACGGCTTCTAAGAAAGAAAGAAGAAAAGAGGAGAGAAGATCGCTTTTTTTTTCCCTGTCTCTTTTCTTCATCTCCACAAATTATTCTGTTCACTCGCTCACTCACTGATGGCTCCTAGCAAGTTCAATCCCACTGTAATTATTCTTCTTTCTTCCCTTCTCTGTCTCTCTCTATCCATAAATAAATGATCAATGTATATATGTTTATGCTCGATAATAATTTCTATGATCTTTGATTTGTTATGCTCTGTTGGCTGACTTTTCATTATCATTGATCATCTATTTGTTTGGATCTTTCTTGTTAATTTTCATTTTTTTTTGGTACTACCTGTGAATTGTAAAGCAAGCTCAATTAGGTAGTTTTTTTTTTTACTTGAAAGCTAACGCAGTGGCCTGGATATAAATATATTTTTTGGTGTCTGTGTGCGTGTGTGTTGTGATTGATCAAAATTAGTAGAGATGTGTTGATGTTATCGTTCACGACTGTAATTTGGAGAGAAATTGGGTTGTGGTGCATGCCATTCCATATTACTTGGAGTCGGAGAAATGTCAGTGTTTTCCCATGTGAAAGAATCAAGGAAATTTTGTTTTTGTCATGTTGAGTTAATACATCTATGATCATATCTCAGATTTGTTTTTCTTTATGTTCTAATCATGTTAATGATGCATCTTTAATTATGTAATCTCAAATGATAGGGGTTCCTAAACCCTACCCGTATAGTTCGTGCAATTAATGATTCAAAATGTCAAATTGGTGGCCATTCCAAGTTTTGACTTTTGAATTTGGTATGTCATTGAAGGTTTTGACAATTGTAAGTTTATTTGAAGATCCTGTATGGATAATGCATTCAATGACTGAGTATACTTCATCGATGCATTCACAATTGAACGTAACCAGGGACATACAAGTAGGGCTTTGCTTGGATGGTGTGTTTGAAATTCTTCTAGTCCTTCTCAAAATGGCATAAATGAAATGCTTTTTATTTACTTCCCTTTCCATTTTCTGTACTCAACATTCTGCTTTGATGTTGCATCACATCAATTAAATCATGTTGATGCTTTCTTCTGATAGGATCCTCACGGAAATGGAGATGCAAGTTTTTCGTCTTCACAGCCAGACAATGGATTTAGTGATTCACTTACACTTTTCCATTCCGAGAAGGCAGTGCAGGAACTTCTTCAACAGACTCCAATTCAGCAAACTGATGACCATCTTATAGAATTCTCAGAGGCTCTTAGAAGTATGTCTGCCCTCAATTTTTGGACCTATACATTTCTTTTCTGGAAATATTTAGTATGAGAACACATCTAACACGCAAGTTTGCAAATTAGCTGTTGCAAAGGCATTAAGACGAGCTGCTGAAGGAAAGGCTTCTGCTCAAGCTGAGGCTGCTGAATGGAAACGTAGATTTGAATTGGAAAGGGCACGGAATCAGCAGCTAGAGCACAAAGGTTTTTGATGATTAAACAACATGCATAAATAGTAGCATACGAGTTTCATTCATTGCATATCATGCATTTGACTTTGATGGTGCAAACTATGAATTTTATAGAAAAGAAAAAAAACGTTATAATGAAGCCTTATCTGATATTTTTGAATTCTCCTACAAAAATCACTTCACAAGATTCATTTCTCTGTTTGGTGCAAAAGTGATTGCTTAATCACTTCACAGCTTCATTTCAAATTCCTTTTGATTTCTAGATTTTTGGCAGCTTTCTGTTGATATCAACTGACAATCTTATACTACTTGAATTGCTAGTCAGTATCCCTGACTGCATGTGGTCGATCGTTTGTAATCTGTCTAATCGGTTCTCTATTGTTTCAAATCCTTGTTCTCATAGAAATCTGATGATCACTAGTCATATCTTTTGTCTCCTTTCTTGGATGCCCTTATCCTCTGAATTTCTTCTATTGGTTATAAAAATAAATATTTTGGTCTCACATTCATTATAAAAATAAGTTCGTGCTCAGAATTATTTCATCAATCTAGAGAAAGTTTACCTTTCATAATTGTTTCATCAATATTAAAATACATATTTTTTTTTCATGAATTTGGAAAGTCTATCAATTACGCAACTGTGGATGAGAAGTATTCATTATCCTGATTTATATTAGTCGGTACAGACATATTTTATTTTCTCCTATAGATGGTTGATGTATGAAAGCCTAGGGGGTAGTCTTTTAGTTTCTTTGGTATCCAGTCTCTCCCAGTTCAAAACTGCCATTTATTTTGTTGTTAGAAGCAACTTGTTTCTGTTCTATTCTGTAGCATCTGATTTAGATTAGTCATTCATCAACATTGTAGATAGCTTGTTGTGAACAAACTTCTTCAACCATGGGGCCTTTAATTGGTAAAGAAAAGGGTCATTATTTATTTTGGATGAAAAATTGATGCGATTGAAATTCACTTCATCCATAAGTTGTTCATATGATATTATTGTGCGTGTCATTTAGCATCATTGTATTACTTCATATAAGGCCTTTATCTTTTAACTCGCTAACATGAAGGCAATATAACAGCATTATGTTGTCCATTTCTCTTGCATGAAGGCATTGTGTCCACCCATGATCATGTGCGTTAATATGTGAGCATGCATGCTTGTGTGCATGTTTTGTGTGTGCTAAGTGTTATGATAAGGAATTTATTTTGCCAATATCTTATGAACATATTTTTGTGAGTTTGCTTTCTGGGAAGCAATTCATTGCAAGTGGCGATGGAGCCAAATGGCATCTCTTGGGTTAAGGTAAAAACATGGGCTTAGTTGTGGCTTTTTTGTTTTCTTAGAGAAGAAAAGGGGAAAAGGGAAACCTATAAAGAAAAGGATAATATTGAAGAAGAATGATAGGAAACCTCCAGAGATGACAAGAACTAGAAACCATGAAATGAATAAGAAAAGTAGAAGTGTAGAAACTCAATTGAAGCAGGTTAGAAAGGGCAGCTCAAGTTACGTGATGCTGATGATACTTTCTAATAAATGATTTCCTTCTTTCCCTTATGTACTATTATATAAGCTGAATTACCATTAACGAAGGTTGAAACTTCCTTCACAAGCATACTTCCATGCCTTTGTTCGGTTACTCAAAACTAGAGTGCACGACTAGTATTGATCTTTGTGTGGGCTATTGAAAGGTAAAGGATAGCACCAGCGAGATGGGATTGCACTCACCATAAATCATCTAGTGATGAATTCTAAAACATTTCCGAATATTGAACTTAAGGGTTATCTAAATGGGTGTGCATACTTGATGAATCTTAAGAGCATGTAGCCCCTCAGTTGATATGAGTGATGTTCTCTCTTCATCTGCTCTTTAGTAGTCTTTTTGTAAGTTCCATATAACTATCCATTTTTGCTAACTCAATGATGGTTGGTCATATGAATATCAGTTTCTTATTTTGTTGTTTGTAGAAAGTTTTATTTTCGTAATTTGCCTGTCTAGGATTTTCCATATCAATAACTATATATGATCGTGGGGACTAGGGATAAGAGACAGTGGTGTACAAGTAATGCCCTAAATTGATTTTAGTGGGATGGAACATGTGTAGTAGATGAAGGGTAGGAAATGAGAGAATGGTTTGTGTGGGAAGGGAGTTCATAACAGAAGTAAGAAATGGGTATATGGGGAATACCCCTTGGTAAATTGAGTGTAATGTGGAAGGATGCTCCTCAAACAATGTTGAATGACTGAGGCATATTTTAAAAGGGAGTGTTATTCCAAGTTTTGACATGGTTGAGGTTCTTTAGAAAGAGAGAGCGAGAGAATGTGAAGGTAGAGTGAGGTGTGAGGTGAAAAATGTACCAAAAGTCCTTGAACGAGAGGTTTATAGAGGGATTATTAACAGGAGAGTGTGACACCGTACCAATGAGATGTGACCAAGTGTTCACTTTGAGGTTGATGATTGGTAAGGTGCCATGTGTCTAGGCCCTTCCAGATGAGCTCCATTCTGAGCCAATCATACCAGACCTTTGCAAATTGTACCATTGATCTAATTATCAACTCACAAACCTTATCACAAGTCTATAATTAATCATATAGATGAGTATAATCTATTTAGAACATTCTTGACAGCTGAAAAGCATCATAGAGATCCGCTTTTGTTGATGAATTTCTCTACATGATTTACTCCCAATTTATATAAGACTCCAATAATAAAGAGAGAATAGTCTAACCCTGCAAGATAATAATGTGGATGGCTGTAGTAAACTATCGAAGTTGCAACTAAGCGCTAATGTCAATAATGAAGATTGATGAAGCTGTTCAACAATTTGCGTAAATATCTGAGAATAATTGAGAAAATACTCTTAGCAAAGTCAAGTTAACATTTTATTTGACAGGCTGATTAAAATCTCTACTGCCATCATGATCTATGCCCTTCTAAAGCTTTAATGATGGGAAAAACCATACCATGTTCTTAACTCATGTTTGGTGTGGTCTTTAGACAACAGAATCACTGACTTGGCCTATGTATGGGTGCTCTGTTTGTAATTTTCAGAAAATTTATGATTATAATAATTTGTTTCCGTTTTTTGGAGGTACTAAATGTGGTTCAAGTTTCCATCTTTTCCTTTCTCATTTCTCAGCAACTTTGTGCTTGTCTTTCTCTTCTGCTTTAATCTCTAAATTAGGACAGATCATCTCGTCATATGCTGATGGGTCCTTCCATGCTGATATTACTTCTTGTATAACTTTTTCACTCCTGAAATGTTTGAGTGGCGGTGTATTATCTTAGAATGACAAGAAACTGAACTTTCCTAGAAGTTCCCCTTAATTTTATCTTGAATTTTACAGGTTTTGAATATGATTGCTTAAAACTATTCTTGTTCATTTTGAATTTTCATAATGTTCCTTTATTTTCTCTCTCCTTTTTGCAACAAAGATTATCCGACTTCCCTATCTCTTGAATGTTCTCAGATGTCAACTGTTTTCACCTTGTTAGAAATAAAAACTGGCGTGTTGCAATTGGTTTTCTTGTCTAAATATATGCTATACGCATTTATACTTCATTTGCCTTTTGCTTCACTCGTCCAAGGAGCGAAAAGTTGGATTATTTTATGGTTTTGGTGAGTTTGCTAATCAAATTTAGACTCATTATCATCAGATTGGCAATTGCACTATCAGGCAACAATATATGTGAAGTGCTTCAAAGTTGGTGGACTCAGACTTCTCTATATAATGCGAGGGGAATGATAAGATTAATGCTCCCTTGTCTTGTTTGCTGGGAAGTTTGGGAAGAACGAAATAGGAGAGTTTCTGAAGGTACTGGATTTAACTTGCTTGGCAATTGTAGTAACTTTTTGTGTAGAGAATTTGCACATCTTTTCTTAAAAGATGCAATTTTCTATTAAATCCCGCGTTGGAACTAGCAATAATAAAGAACTTATAGCATTTAGACATTGTCTAAATGGAACATTAAAGTTTGATCTACTCTGCAAGAGTCTTGGGGACCCAAGCATCTTTGGCATGTGTATCATTTAAGATTGGGGTTCTAAGCAACATAGTACATTTGATGAGATTGTGAAGATGTTTTTAGGTGGTGCCAGCAATGGAGGTAACCTGGGATAAAAACGTCTCAATTTTTGTACAAGGTGGTGGGAATTTAGAGAAATGTATTGCTCTCAATTTGCCATAGTGTTACTTTCAGACAAGCAAACTAGGTTTGCGTGTTAGATAGTTAGAACATCCTTGTTAGTATTGTATTAAAAAGTTTTATTTTCTACCTGTGCTAAAGCTTGATGCAATTATTAGCACAGAGCGCATACTTATCCAGTCTTGGTTTATTGGCCCCTTTCACGTTGAACCATGTGTTTGTTAGTCTCTGTGCACTGATTAATAAGTTTTCTCATTAAAATATTCTATTTTTTTTTTTTTAATTTGATAGATGAATATATTGTACCAATCTCATAAATTACAAGGACTGGGGAAGTTTAATCTGAAAATAGTCCTAATTACTTTGCATATTCGTTACTTTTAAGATTTGTGCCTTTGTACTTGAAGACGTCACATTGCTGAAGAAGAGGCCTATATTTATGCTTTCTCGTATCGTACATGTCCATTACTACATTCACAGCTGGATTTTTTTTTTTTTTCCAAAATGGGGGAAAGAAATAGCAGGCTTTTTCTTGGTATTTAATGTTTGAACTTGTCATTTGATCTTAAGTTCCTTTCTGTGGCATGCTAGCCATTAAAGATTCTCTCAAGACTTTTATTGCTTCTATTCAATATACTATATCGTTTTATGATATGGTTGTATTTGTTAATTATTTTAAAAAGAATTATTATTTCGATGCCTCAGTCAGTAGTTAACTAGCAAGTGGTAGTTTATACAATTCACATTTTGCTGCTTGCTTTATAGCTGCAAAACTGTGTTTCTTAAATACTATGATTCCTTCTGTTTTTTTTTTCTTTTTTTTCCATTTACTTGCTTTACTGTTTTGTGTTGTTGTTGTTGTTGTTGTTTTTCTTCTTCTTTTTATTAGTATTATTTTATTTTAGGTTACTTTATGTTAGATCCATTATTTTTAAAAGCATGCCATGCTCGTTGAAGCTGAAATGTGTGCAAATTCCTTACGTGGAATGCTTGAATGTTTGATTTTTGTGTGTCTCTTGGTACTGAATTAAGCTCTGCCTTATTTCAGGTATTGTCCATTAAATATTCCACCATGGTCTGAGTGTTTCAATGTCCGATTTTGTCCACTTTTTAAGGAACGACTTTGATGGCTTGTATTACAGGAAAGTCAACAGGGGAATGCAATGGTGATATTGATGCTCAGCGGATGGAAAGCTCAGCTAATCAACCCATGCTGAGAAATGAAGCAAATGAACAATCTGAAAATTGCTGTACAAATGGGCTTTGCTCTCAAGAAATTCTTCATGATGGAGAGACTGGCTCTCATGCCAAACCAGTTCAAAACAGAATTATGAGAAAGGTAATTTTCTTGTTGTGCCCATAGCTGATTCACTATTTAGTGTGTTGTAACTGCTTGTTTAATTGAACGCTAGGTTTACAGGATCACATGTTTGGATGGGAACCTACTAGTCTTGGTAATACTATACCATCTGTTAATATTCTATTAGAATGTAGAGAGCACACTTCATCAAGCTTTGCTACTAGAGTTGATTTTGTTGTTATCTTGCTTGTCGATTTTTGCGATGATATAAATGAATTGTCACAACTTGATTGCAAGGAATTTCTTAGCTAAAGCCAACAATAAAAATTTTGTTAATGAATCTAGATATTATTCATGTTCTGACAAATTAGGTTTAAATTTGAATCTTGACACAGGCATCTTTCAAGCTTTCATGGTGGTGCAAAGGTGATAATAGTGATCAACACAAACATGATGTTGTCTCTTTTGAAAGAGGAAATATAACAGCTGCAGGGCGCAGCAGTAAACAGGTGTTGAATCCTCCTCTGTCAACATTATGTCCCCTACCTGAGTCATGTTTTTCTTTTATTTTCTATCGTAAGCAAATTTACATTTATACATGTGCATTTGTACTTCCTTTCCTTTGAGAAACTCTTAGAGCTCTGTTTCTCTCACTGTTAGAAACAGTTTACAAGGGCATCTAATATGTGCATGTACCTAAGCAATTCTCATTTTCCTTTCAGATTTCTTTGAAGTGGGAATCTAACCCGCAGACTGTGCTAATTATGACCAAACCAAATTCAACCTCTGTTCGAATTCTATGTGCACAAATGGTCAGGTGCTGATGAAATGTCCTCTGAAAAATGGTTTCCTTAGTTCCTAGTGTGGTTTCTCTACTTTGCCTCTTTTCATTCATCTTTCCTTGACAGTTGCAAAATTTGTTCTCACCATATGGTTTTGCATTAGCATTTTTATTTTCTAATTGGTTGCATGCCTTTTGTTATTTTACTATTTATCTTAATGCTCAGCTTTCATTCCAGATGGTTGAAAGAGCATAAAAAGTTAAACATTTATGTGGAACCACGTGTGAGGGGTGAACTTCTGTCAGAATCATCTTACTTCAACTTTGTGCAAACATGGAATGATGGTGAGCCATTAAATGGTTTCATTTTTCCTTTTCACATGGACAAGGGTGTTCTTTCAAAAAATAAAATTAAGAGGCAAACATCTGATTAATTACTGTAAGAAACGTAGTTTGTTAGCCATGGATCATATTTACTGCTAATGCATCACATTTTGAGCAATGAAGTTTTGTAATTTACATGCTTTTGGTTATGTTGGAAAAGTTATCTCAACCTTTACAGTCAAAAGAGTTGAAGTAGATGCTATTCTCTTCTATGGCTTTTAACCGCTAGTCTATCTTTAACTTCTAGCAGACCTTTTTTTCTTTATTCATCAGTATGCATGTGTATATTCTTTAAGCCTGTACGGTAAAACTGTAAGCACCATGTCAGATTATGTTCTGTTTCATGTTTCTATTTGAGAATCCCTTACATATTGTACTAGATATTTTGTGCCTTCCACTTTTAATGATGGTTAGGATTACATTCTGCTCAAATTTGGAGATAAAGTTGATGTGAGATAACCGAGAGTCCAATGCTAGTATGATGTGTTAATTTTCTTCTTGTTTATGCACCAGTATTTATATGCATTCTAGAGATCCACAATAAGCACTTTGTCTGCTTTTGCATGATTCAAGCTTCAACGTAAAGATCAAATTTAGACTACATCTCGTTCTCACCCTTTAGCTCCTCATTAATATCTTGATAATGCACATGATTTGGCTATTTATGAGTTCACAACATTGCTTTGCAGAAAAGGAAATTTTGAGCCTGCACACAAAAGTTGACCTTGTCGTGACTCTTGGTGGGGATGGCACTGTCCTTTGGGTATGTTCTTTCAGTTTGATGCGCATCACTCTTAGGTTGATTGTGGTTCCTTTTGCATTCATGCTTGGTAGAGTTACCATCGCCTTTCTTCATTTGCAGGCAGCATCAATGTTCAAAGGACCAGTTCCTCCAATTGTGCCATTTTCTTTAGGGTCTCTTGGCTTTATGACACCATTCCGTATCCTTCATGCTAGCTGATGAATTTATTTTGCTAAATGGAAAATGAAATTGACCTCTGAAAACACCAACTGCAATTTTTGGCTTCTATGTGACAGTATTTACTTATTTATTAGTCATTTCTTACTTGATAATAGTTACCTTTCCCATGTCTTGATTTAAAAGTATTCTTTAACTATTTTTTAGATAGTGAACATTACCGAGATTGCCTTGATTCAGTCCTTAGGGGTCCAGTTAGTATAACATTACGACACCGGTTGCTATGCCATGTTGTTAGAGATGCAGCTAAAAATGAGTATGAAACTGAGGAGCCTATACTTGTTTTGAATGAGGTTACAATTGACCGTGGAATATCATCATTCCTTACAAATTTGGAATGCTATTGTGACAACTCTTTTGTCACATGTGTCCAAGGAGATGGATTAATTTTATCAACAACATCAGGTAGCACTGCATATTCATTGGCAGCTGGAGGATCAATGGTTCATCCTCAGGTACATCATGATAACATCTTTCCATTTAAGCATTCATGAGTGTGTGTGTGTGAAAATGTTCTCTTTTTTCCAGGGAAGTCTCCTACTGTGAATACCAATTGATTTCGTGCTTCAGCATGTTTAGAAGTAACTATAGTGGTCATTTGCTATTTATGATGTAAAATGCTTTTAAAGCAAGAAAATGTACTTAGCAGAATCGCATGGTTTAAATAAGGGCCACCAGGTTTGATGAGTAGCACTGATAAGAACTTGATAATTTTATTGATAGACTGGTAGTTGGTAATACGAAGGTGCAAGAAGTGCCCTGCTCATGGGTGGTTGTTAGTTTTTGTTGAAACAGACTCTAGGAAGGTAATTTGGACGTGGTTCTTGCGTGAGCATTTTCTCTAGGAGTGACCAATTAAGATTTGAGTTGCATGCTTGCCCTTGACAACCCTAGACAATTATCATTTCAATAAACACCAATCAGCTAGAGTAATAATGGCAATTAGAGTTGAATCAGGGTCTCTTGCAATGTGGGAAGCTTTTATAACGGCCAACAAATTGAGTTAGAATAGATTGGTCTGCCTTTTTCCTATTCTCAATGACATGACCTCGCTGATGTGCGAAAGATTCCATTATTAAACTATCAGTTCAATTTGTAAACCATTAGTTATTAAATCATGGCTGGAGGTATCACAAGGACATGCAGAATGTAAGCACTGAAAAATTGTCACCCACACTATGGACACGTGTAAAGCTGGTGTTACTCATTTCTTGTAGACAAGTTCAATTATTTTGACGTGCAGATGAAGAATGTGTGATTGTTTTCATTTGAAAGTGAATATATTCATTGATTTTCCTCATTAGTATCATTACTATGACTGTTACTTTAATGTGCGTGATTAATATTACAAAGTTTAAGAATTTTCTGGAATTGCAGGTCCCTGGCATTCTCTTCACACCAATTTGTCCTCATTCCTTGTCGTTTCGACCTCTGATATTACCTGAACATGTAACAATACGAGTTCAAGTTCCGTTCAACAGCAGAAGCCCTGCTTGGGCCTCATTTGATGGCAAGGACAGGAAACAGTTGGCAGCTGGTGATGCACTTGTGTGCAGCATGGCACCATGGCCTGTGCCAACAGCATGCCAAATTGATTCTACAAATGACTTTTTGCGCAGCATCCACGATGGCCTCCACTGGAATCTCAGAAAGACCCAATCTTTTGATGGCCCTCGGGATTTATAATGCTCTTTCTAACTTCATTTTTCTCAGGTGCAAGAAAGCAATTCTTGCTGGAGTCTGAGACTTACCTTCAACTGTCACAGGGAAAGTGTTATAGCGGAGACAAGGGTAAAACAGTCAGTATTTATTGTCAATTAGCTGCAGACGATGAAAATTACAAGAGGCAACGAAAGTTGTTTCCCGTAAGATCAAATTTGTCTCTGAAATTTGTATAACTTGGCATAGTCATGAAATGAATAGATACAAGCAAACAAATTTGTTGAATGTATATACACATGCATATAGACTATGCATGCATATGCTGCATAGACAAGCTCAAGGATCTGTCTTTACTGATGCCCGCAGCTACCTTACGTTTACCGTTTTCAATTCTCAAATTTAAGATAATAAAATATAATTGCTATTTGAACTTAAGGGTTACGATTTTACAAAAATGATCCGAGCAATTCTTAAGAACATGAAAGGATTCAAGTTTCAGAGATGATGTGCACATAACTAATTTACAACTTAAAACTATTTAATTATTAGAACATTTAAAGAGCTTTGGTGCGGTATATAGGCCATGATTGTGTTACTGAATTATTCATCAAATTAAGACAACCATTAATATCCTGTGGACATTTTAATATTACATCAAAAACTAAAAGATTTGAAATGTTTATTGCCTTCTTTTTGGGCAGTTATGTGTGAATTATACAAAATTTTACACTTTGATCCCTCATCTTTTTTAATCTTATATTTTAATTCACAATTTTATTTATAACACTTCGATCTCTAAATGCACAAAGAAAAGAGAAATGAAGAGAGAAAGCATCGATCACTTTGGTTGGTGATGTGGTTTGGAGACATAAAATGATTTGAAGAAGTAGATCAAAATTTTAAAATATTATGAGTTTTTAATTTTAATTTGATTTTTTTATGTGCATTTAAATGAGTTTTAAAATTCTAAACACATTTCTTAATTTCATTTCAGTGTTTTTAAAGTGTTTTATAGAAAAATTAATGTATGGTTTGAGTTTTGGAGTCAAAAAACTCAAAAACCTTTTTTTTTTTGGCAAACTTTTCGATAAATTCAAGTTCCTCAAAAATTATAATGAATGACAAGTCATCTGCTATAGCAGCAGATGACCTGTCGTCCATTGGTGTTTTTTTTTTTTTGGTATATATATGTGGTCAGGCCCAACGTGACTTTTTTTTTTAGCAATTTATTTTTATTATCGATTTTGTGTTAAATTTATGAAAAAATAATCTTTTTTTTATGCAGCCTGACAATGAAAAAAACATAATTTCTTCGATTTGTCAATTCTTATTTTTTTACTTTCAGAATTTAAAATGATTTTTTTGATTTGTCGTTTTTTATGGAAACATTGAATTAATCACTTGATTTATTTTTTATATAATGTTATTTCTTAAAAAAATATAATTTATTTTTCTCTATGTATGGATTTTTAAATAAAATTTTAGAATGTAATTATTTTTTCTCTTTTAAAATACATTATTATAATTTATATGATAAATTCTTATGATTATATATATGCATAAAGGTTAGAAATGCATATTTCAAATACTTTGTCTTAAATTAAAAAAAAATTAAAATCATCAATTAAAAACTATATCTTACATGTGTTATTCAAAATAACAAAATCATCTTTTTTTCTTTTATTTGAAAATTTATGAAAAACATAAAAAAATAATTAATAAATACAAATTTTAATTAAAAAGTTATTAAATTTGTTTTTTTTATATCTTTAATTCACTATATTTTAATAAATCTGTATTATAATATGAGATATTAAATTAAAATGATTTGATTTTATTCTATCTACAACGCAACAGGATAACAAATTACTAAAAACTACAATTATATAAAAAATATTGAAGTTGATACCCATCCTAAAGTGTTAGTCTGCGATGCAAGTCCTTTTTAATTAATATTGCCCTAATAGTGGCCAAGCCTCTATTTTCCTTACTCTTCCAGTCTCTACGCATGCCTATAGACCAGAGATCTATGAGAGATATTGCCCTAATAATGGTTCAAACCTCTATTTTCCTTACTCTTCCAGTCTCGAAGCATGTTTATAGACCTGAAATTTAGGAGAGCTAGCTTTGCCTAGGAACAAGCATGCATGGTAGATTAGAGTTAGAAGTATCAAATATCAATTTAGGGATCCTCGGCCTACATTTCTACGAGGTGATTCGAGAGAGGGAACATGCATATGATAGCTAAAAAATTATCGATTATATATATATATATTTTTTTTAATTTGAATTGATAGAAGTAATGTCTATTTGTATAATATAGATTTCAAACATTTACGATCTGAATGTAAATAAATCAGATTATTTATCTCTCAATTTATTAATTAATTATCCCTAGATTTATTAATAAACTATCTCTTCGAGAATTACAAAAAATGTTTCATTAAAAATATTCTTGTTAGGAAGTGAGGAAAAGAGAAATCGGTATATTGTATGATGTTAGTAATAATCTTATTTAATTCCTATTTGTTCCGTTTCGAATTTCCGAATTATATCCGATGTTTTTATAAATGACTTTTATTGTCATAAAGGTCATGTTTTCTAGTATGATCAAATTTGGTTTGACAAACGGCTAATAATGGTGTCATTTACCTTTTGGGATCTTAATGTAAGGTTTGGATGCTCATTTTTCTATAAACCTTGGGCTTAGCTTTTGAATTTTACTTGAATTTAGGGCTTCGTAGTGATTAGGAGATCATGATTAACGGTTTTCTCTTGGCTTCACCATTGCGGAATATTCCCAAGCAAAATTTACCAAAAAATTTTCATTATCATCAAATTTGCTTATGCAATCTTCATAGATGTTCATCCATAGTAATAATCTTTTGAAGATGTAAGGTAATTTGGTTGTTCAAGTCAGCTTCTATATTTGATGTAGTTGATTTTAATGCTCTTTAACTTGTATGTGAGAAAACTCTAAAACACGATAAAGATAATTACTCCTATCCTTTGAATTTGTTGGCAAGGATATAGCTTTTGCTTGGTCTAGAATTAGATGTTGGATCTAGGTTCGTTGGTGTAATGAAATAGTTGACTTTGTATTGTCTCCTAATCAATTAATTATTTTAGTATGAAAGTTGAAAAAATTCCCTTTTTTTTTTTTTTGAAACAACTCTTTGCTTATGGAATTGTAATTTGCAGGCCCTACAATAAGGGTGGCACGTCGCTAGCTAGATCCGTCGAGCCCAGACTCAGCTAAAAATTAGAATAATTGCACTACAAACATATTAGTTTTTATTTTTTAATTAAATATATAAATTTTAATTTTTTTTATTTTATGATGTATCACGTACTCTCGAAATATCAAATTATATATATATTTTTAATCTAAATATATAGATTTTAATTTTTTTACTTATCTTTTTTTATGTTTGGGGAGGGGGGCCTTTGGGAAGTGGTATTTTTATATGTGTCTAGTTATAATTAAAAAAAATTGTAAATGATTTTCAAAAAAGTGAAAAAAATTAAAAATTAAATAAAACGAAGAATAGAAAATAACCAATTAAGAATAGTGCAATTAAACCCTCAAAAAATTAATTCTTAGCACGGTTTTCTTTAATTTTCTCAAATCAAATTAACCCATTAGATTATTCGATTTAATCATTCTAAAAAACTCAACGTCATTTTTCTAAATAACACAAAGACTAGAAAGAAATTATAATTAAACTGAGCCAAAACAATCCCTAACCCATCCGGCAAAATTTTTCAAAAATTGAGAGAAACTTTTCAAAAATTTTATTCAATCTATAATAACGAGTTGTCTCTGCAAAATACATAAAAATGTTTAAATACTAACATACAGAGTCGGTTAAACACTAACAATCCCTAACCCATCCGGCAATCCCACTTAAAAATCCAAATTTTAAAATAATAAAGATTAATTAACTTAACTACAATCCAAAAAAAAAAAAAAGATCTAAAATAAACTCCTAAATAATAATACTAAACTAAAAAGAAATCCCAAACAAAAAAAAATTCTTAAAAAATAAAACACATAATTACTAATAATATTAAAAATAAATAAACAAAAACTTGAAAATTTCAATCTTAAATAATTGGCCTGATGAATTTGACTCTCATAGTCTAGCTCTCAAATCAATCGTCAATTCCCGTACACTTGCTGCGTCCAACATCACGCGTAATGGAAGTCGTCATATGTTGTACATTAAAATTAAAAAAAAAAAAAAAAAACACACCAACCCTAAATCAAAATGTTAATTTACTATTTATTGGTATTATTCTAAATATTGTTCACCCAAACTCATGTATTATTTTTTTCACTATATAGTAGGTTTTTTTTTTTGTAGTTTTTAAATTTTTTAAAAGCATTTATTGTGAAAATTTTCAAAATATTATACTTTGGTTCCTTTTTTTAAAATTTTATTTTTCGATCTGTAAATTTTTTTGTTTTATTTTGGTCCCTCTTTTTATTTTATTTTGATTATTTTGATCCTTTTTTCTCTTATTTTTTTAATTAAAAATTTTAAGGTAAAAAGATTTTTAGAAAAAAATAATTTACAAAATAAGTTTTTAACGAAGAATCCATTGTTTTTGACATTTTTCTTACATTATTATAATTTTTTTAGTTAAAAATGTGGATAGAAATAATTAATTAATTAATGTTTTTTAATAAAAAAATTCATGAAAAATATAAAGAATAATTAGTCAAATAAAAAATTATAAAATTAAACAAATTTTTATTTAGTTTTGATTTGATATATTTTGACAGACGTACAATATAACATGAGACATAAAATTGAAAAAATTTCTTAAAAATAATTTTATGTGTTATGTCCGACTCGTGAGCTTAGCGTAAGTGAAAAAAACTAGTACGATCTATTAAATGTTAGACATGAATTCACTTTTAAGGTCAGCAAAAACAAATCTAATTTTTTTTTAAAAATACTGAATGAAACCTAATTACATTAATAAAATCGATTAGAAATTAAGAATTAAACCGCGCCTCTCTCGCTGGCTCACCATTAGTGCTTCTAATTGTGAAGTTGACCCACTAATTTTGGATTTAATTACTCAATAAATGAAATTTAGGCATGGAGTTGTGAGGATTTCCCACAATAGACTAGACTACTCAATTTTTAATTGCAATGGTTTGTCGTTAATTTTGGTTTCTTCAGGTCGTCATTACATATAACAGGTTTTTATTTTGGTCTTTTAAATTGTTACATTGATTTCCTAAATATTATTAAAGAAGTCGATTATTAAAAACAAAGGGTAAATTATATAATATAATAAGTTTTCAATATGTATTTATATATCTAATTAAGTTTCTAATTTTAATTTTATTCTTATAAAATGATTGAATTTTCAATCTATCATTAACATAAATCTACATGAGTGAATATTATATTAAAAATAGAAACATTTATGGAAAATGATGGAGGTCGCGGAAGAGAAAGAAAGAGAGAGAAGAGAGAGGTTTCAAAGGAGAAGAGAAATCTAATCCCCATGATTTTTTTTTTTTTTTTTAAATTCTTATGTTTGTCATGTGTTCTCCAGGTGACTTATATGTTCATAGAGCTTAAAGCCATTTTCAATATAATATTAAGTTATATACGTGATTAATTAAGTTAATTTCGATGAAAAAAAATTAACAAAAATAGATTGAAAATGGCTCGACGTGAAAGACAACCAGCTTTATAATAATTTTTAGTGCGAATCCAATAATTTTATAAAGATAAAATTATTTTAATTAAACTATTAAAGATATAAAAATACATTGGAAACCAAATTCATTATATAAGAAGAAAATGATCACTATAAGTCTATAACAAACTATGGTTTTTGTTCCTGAACTCTTTTTATGAATAATTATTCTTTAAACATAAAGAAAGTATAACTTCTTAGTTTTTCTAATCTTGTCAGAGGATGATGTTCTTTTTATGTTACATGGACATCCTATAAAGAGATACAGAGTTGGATAACGAAGTGTAATGTTTGAACTTGGAGTGAATCCATCAAAATGTAGATGATAAAAAAGATTTGTTTAGAAGAGTGAATTATAAATAGTCCTAATTTTGTAGAATAAATTAAATAATTTTTTTTTAATTTTAAAAAGTAATTAATTGGTTTTTTATTCGTATCTAATTTAATATTATTTTTTTTATCATATATATATATATATATATACATATCTTTTCATATCATTTGCTTGTTTTTTTGAAAAAAATTGATGAAGAACATACAATAAATAAAAAAACTAATTAATTGATTTTTAAAATTAAAAAATATTTAATTTATTTTACAAAACTAAAGAGATTAATTTATAATTTTATTAGCATTTAGAAATAAATCAATGGTATTAATTGGCTTTTCACCTTTTTATTTTTTTTTCAAGTTTGGAAATTTAGATCAATGTGGACATGTGTCAAGTGTTGAGTAGATTTGTTATTAATGTGACACGACGCTGGGCATGGAGTCCAAACCAATGGCGAAGCAGTAGGGGAACTCAATGGGTTTACTTTCCAACAAGAGAACTAAATGAAATAAATTGAACATCTTTAGGGATAATGCATGTTATAGAAATCATGGAATTAAAAAATGGGAGTTATTTATATAATGTATCAGCCGTTTCGCAATGGAAATCGTTTCGTTTATCATGTTACAACCATTCACGTCTAGAACGATGCGTTTATAAAACTAAAAACCATTTCATATAGATCTGTAATGCTATCTATCTTCACGTAATTAAAAAGAAGAATAAGAAAAAATAAAAACCATCTATGTCTAGAATAAGCAGTTATGGGATGTATCGTCATTGCGTAACGAAAATTTACTCTTTTAATTCTTTTACAACCATCCCCACTTGGAATGGTAACTGTTTTCAAGAGAGAGTTTTTATTGTAAGCTCTGCTAATATATAGCTCAACATTTGGATGATAACATGGCTCGAATTTCTTTCATCTCTCTCTATATATGCATGTGTGTGTGTGTGTGTGTATTCTTAGGAATTCTATGGGAAGCGTAACTTTTTATCATCATTAATTCTTTATATATGTGTTGTTCGACGAAATAGGATTTGCAAGAAGTTTACGCATCTTGTAAGTTTGATTAAACATATCAAGAGGATATATTATGCCTTAAGTTATGGAAAATACATTGGAAACTCTGAAGCAGTCATGTTGCCAGTTGATAACTCAGGTCTTATCATAAAAATCAACGCTTGATTAATTACCCAACTTGTAGCTGCTGCTGCTGCATGCATAATCACGTTTTTAAGAAAAAGGACTCCATCAATGAAAGAGAGGACCGCATCACGTGGAGTAGGAAGCTTAAACATGAATCCTGGCTCGGTAATCCCTTTTAAAACTCCCTCTACAAGTCTCAACAAAAAGAATTCCTCTGACTCTAATTATTCCATCTTGGCCCATCAACATTTTGATCATCTGCAATCTCTTCTCACATCTTTCAAAATGTTTTCATCAAATGCCTCCAACTTTAGCTCATCGATTCACCAAAAGTGTCAACTCTTGCCTACTGGAATTTTATGCAAATCCATAGCTGTTTCAGGCCTAATCCTCTTTTTGTTCTATGCGTTCTTGTTAAACAATGGCAACCAATCTTCTGATTTATTCAATCTGCCCTTTCAACTCAAATGGCCTGCAGCTTCATTTTCATCTAACATTAATAATACCATGGACTCTCCGACCAATATTAACCACATCGGATTTATAGTGATTGGTTCTTTGAATTCATGGAAGAATAGAAAATCATACATTGAGTCATGGTGGCGGCCAAACGTAACTAGAGGATATGTCTTCTTAGATAAGGAGCCCACAGAAGAATTTCTACCTTGGCCTTTAACTTCTCCTCCTTTTCAAGTCAATGAAAACATCGCCAAACTAAGAGTCTACCCTAAAGTTGCGAGCCCTGTTCAAGTTCGAATGTTTCGTTCACTTTTAGATATGTATAGAGTGGGAGATAAGGATTTGAGATGGCTAATAATGTGCGATGATGACACCATATTCTTCGTCGATAATTTAGTAGAAGTTCTACGGAAATATGATCATACTAAGTATCAGTATATTGGAGGTAATTCGGAATGTGTCAAGTCAAATGCTGATTTCTCTTTTGACATGGGATTTGGTGGAGCTGGCTATGCTGTGAGTTATCCATTTGCACAAGCATTATCAACCAAATTAGATGATTGTATTGAGAGGTACTTTTATGTATGGGTTAGTGATCATATGGCACAGTCTTGTTTTGCTGATCTTGGAGTTGCTTTAACCATTGAGAAGGGGATTCACCAGGTAACTCATGATCAAACTTTTGCTACAGATGAAGTGCTTCCGTTTATGCACGTTAATTTGCCTAGCTAGCTATACAAGAAAACGTTTAGCAACCATTCATTCTAGAGATTTTTCTCATAACCACCTCTTGTTTTGGTGCAACTGCAGATTGATCTACATGGTGATATATCAGGGTTTCTATCGAGTCACCCGCAATCTCCACTCCTCACTCTCCACCATTTTGATGTCATAGATCCAATCTTTCCCTCCATGGACCGATACGAAGCTACACGGCACCTCATGAAAGCAGCAAAAGTTGATCAATCTCGCATTGTACAACAAACAATCTGCTACGAAAGAGAAAGCAACTGGTCTTTCTCTGTGTCCTGGGGCTATTCTACTCACATATATGAGAATATAATACCTCGAAGCTTTCTACGCAAACCCCTCGAAACGTTTAGGCCTTGGGCTAGAAATTCTAGGCCTCCATTCTACATGTTCAACACACGGTGGCTGATTAACAATCCATGCGAAGCTCCTCATGTATTTTTCTTTGAATCAATAGAGCATAGCGCAGAGAATAACACGGTTCTTACGACCTATGTTCGAGCAGCACCACGGAACCTGCCTCCTTGTTCAGCTTCCGGCAATCATTCTGCTGATCCCATCTCCAAAATTCGGGTGCTTTCTCCTGCAACAACACGCAAGACGGTAATTGCTAGTTCAATCTTTAATTACCAATTACCATACATACATCAAAGTTAAAATTAAGTTCAAATGGAAGATTTTTTGCCCCTTTTTATTTTTTTCTTAAAAAAAAAAATTTGATATTTATCATTGGTTTCCATCTGCATAATTTCCAGGCCGGGGTAATAGAGTGCTGTGATGTTGATTACAAGGCTGAGACGAATGTTACAGACATCAAAATAAGGTCCTGTTTGAAAGATGAAGTCATTGCCTGAATATTGCAATGCATCATTTTTTGTAACTCAAAATTTTTGTTGTTAGTTTTTAATTAGTGTTACTTGTACTCATAGACACATGTATAGTTAGTATATCATGCATCCCATATCTCTATGCATGAGATGGCCTTTTCATTTCCAAGATCTGAAACAATAAAATCAAGCATTTGAGTAATAATATTGACTTGAATATATATTGGATCCAATTAGTATTGTTATTAGTTAGTACCCCTCTTCAGATATCCTGTTAATTGGCTTTTATAAAAGTTATAAAGAGATATCAATGCAGTCAGAGCTTTCTGTGTGCGTTATGGCACAAAATTAACGCATAGGGTGGTACGATGGTCATTAAGATTTGTTTTCTCTTTTTTTTTTTGAATTCGAATCTTAAAATTAATTAACATATAAAAAATTTCCTTTTTGGAATGCATCAGGCTGCTGATGTAAAAGGAGTTCGTCTTTGAAATCGTGTAAAGAGAAATTTAATCACACTTAATGTAAAATCAAGTATACTATATATATAGAACCACCAAAAAAAAAAAAAAAAAAATCCACGAAATTATCCTATATATATATATATATATATATAAGCTTTGCTGTGGAACAATGTGATTGTTTGGGATATGCCTTCTAACGTGTAGAGGTTAAGCCGAGTAGTCCTCCCTGCACTCCTTCAATTCTTTTATCCAGACCTTAATTTTTTTTAATTTTCATTTTTTTTAATTTTTTATGTGGATCCAGTATGCTTTGCGTGGCAATTTTGATCACTAGTCAATGAAATAGACCGATTAAGATCCGTCAAGTGTCCAGTTATTAGCAAAAAAATTAGTAAATGATTTTCAAAAAAAAAAAAAAAAAACTAAATAAAACGTAGAAAAATAAGGAATTAAGAGTAATGCAATTAAACCGTCAAGAAATTAATCTTATCAATTTAATCATTCTAGAAAACTCAACATCATTTTCTCTAAATAATTCAAAGACTAGAAAGAAATCAGAATTAAAACTGAGCCAATCAAAATGGACTTTATTTCTCTTATTTTCTTTCATTTATCTAAGTTCAAAATCAGTGAACTTGTGCAAACTGATATATAATTGGCTCAATTTCATTGATTAATGGCCAAAATTGCCTCGAACATGCATGCATATCACTCTAAACGATGGATGGAAGATGGAATCCAATGTTTAGGGATCGCATTGGTAAAATAAAATAAAAATTAAGGTCTCGATCAACAATTGAAGGAGTAAAGGGATTAATGTGGTCTTTAACCCAAACGTTTAGCTAGCACTAAGCAGCATCAAAACTGCAAAGCTATAACCGTTACAAGCCACAAATATGCCCTGGTTGTACGGAAAGCATTTTACCTGGGGTGGATGGTTTGCAAAATTGCAAATATATATTGGTTAAAGTTAAACACGGCTCAAAGCTCCAAGCCCAAATATATTTTGTTGCATATGGAAAGCATTTCCTCCACATTCTACCTGCGGTTGGACATGACTCTAAGCTCACTCGAATAATGATTTTGTATCAGACAACTCACGAAAACAATGCATTGGCACAAAGGGAACAAGAGGGGCAAAAAACAAAAAAAAAAAAAAAAAAAAACCTAACATATCACATGAACTGTCAAGCCTAGGTAAGAAACTAGTCCATATAAACTCTTCTAATAATCCAATCAAAGCTGCCAAATTAAGAATCCCTTCAAAAATGTCTTCAGAGAAACCCATCAACAGTACTATTAGAACTGCAATTCAACAAGGTTTGCAACACATATCTCTTGGAACTCTATGCAAGTCCATAGCCACTTCTGGACTGATCCTTTTCTTGTTCTACACTCTCTTGTTTAACCATCCTTACTACGGCCAGTCTACGAATCAATTCACTCTCTTTAAGCTCAACTGGCCACTTTCACCTCATAACGCAAGTGCTTCTGCGAATGTTACTACTACTCCTACAAGTATTAGCCACATTGTATTTGGCATGGTGAGTGATGTGAACACATGGAACTACAGAAAATCGTACGTGGAGTCATGGTGGCGACCTAATGTTACTCGAGGATATCTTTTCCTTGACAGAGATCCCACACAAAGATACCATCCTTGGCCTTCATCTTCTCCGCCTTTTCGGGTCAATGCGCCTGTCAAATTTAGAATAAACCACAAATATGCAACACAGATTAGGATATTACGTACAATCATGGAGACTTTTAAGCAGGGAGATGAAGATGTTAGATGGTATGTAATGGCAGATGATGACACCATCCTATTTGTTGATAATTTAGTTGAGGTACTAGCTAAGTATGATCATACTAAGTACTTCTATATCGGAATGAATTCGGAATGTGTTAGCTCGAACGTTAATTTCTTGTTCGATATGGCATTTGGTGGAGCTGGGTATGCTTTGAGCTACCCTCTAGCAGAAGCTTTATCAACGAAGGTGGATGGATGCATTCAGCGATATCCAAACGTATATTCCAGTGATTTTATTTTGCAGACATGTTTGGCTGATTTTGGAGTTTCACTTACACATCAAAGAGGGTTTCACCAGGTACTTGATCATTCTATTAATGTTCATATACAAATTAAACAAAACCACTTCACAAACTAATCAATTCCTGTTGATTATGGTGCATTTCTGCAGATTGATCTACATGGTGACATATCAGGCCTTCTATCAGCTCACCCTCAGTCTCCTGTCCTCTCCCTTCACCACATTGATGCCACAGATCCAATCTTCCCCTCCATGAACCGCTCTGCATCCATAAACCTTCTAATGGAGGCTGCAAAAGTCGATCATTCGCGTCTATTGCAACAAACCATCTGCTACCAAAGGAAAAGCAGCTGGTCTTTTTCTACCTCGTGGGGATATTCCACTCATATATACGAAAATATATACCCCCGAAGCTTTCTACAGAGACCCATCGAGACATTTAGACCATGGTTGAGACATTTTAAGCCACCATTCTACATGCTCAACACTCGAAGTCTCACTGACAATCCATGCGAAGCTCCTCATGAATTTTTCTTGGAGTCTGTTGAGAGAACCGGAGGAGACCAAGTTGTTACGACTTACGTCCGAAAATCACGGCGTAGTTTGCCGCCTTGTTCATCAAGTGGCAATCATTCTGCAGATCATATTTCAAAAATTCAAGTCTTTTCTTCAGCAACAACATTTAAAAAGGTGAGTTAATTTTTCCATCTTTGCCATCACGTCAAAAGTCCAATACTGTTGTCAGACTTAGCTCTAGATAGTAATTAGCTAGCTACGTTCGAGATCTAAAGAGTTGCTATAATTCGTTAATTAACAATCCACTCTTGGTTAGTTAATGGACAGAATTAAAAGAAAACACTAACATAAATTTTGGACTGAGAAATTTAATAAAACAATTTCCTCAAGAATTTTGCAACAACTGTTTGTTGATCACTGCTTCTATCTTACAGGCTGGACTGATAGAATGCTGCGACGTTGAAGAGACAGCAGACGTGAAAATTACACATATCAAGTTAAGGGCTTGCATGAAAGATGAAATCATTGCCTAGGCATGGAATCAGAGATATATGGAACGTTTTTTCTTGACTGTGTATTCCTTTTGCTTTTTATTTATTCTTATTATTATTGGTACAGGGGCTTACACATTATGCTGCTTGGCGCAATGAAGCGCAGCTTTAGCCCAGAGCACAGGACGGTACTAAAATTTCTAGGCAATGTTTCTGTGGAATTTCATCAACCAAGAATTCATCTAACAAAATAACGTCATTATGAGCTACATCTCAATTTGCATTTTCTAAACACATTAAAGCATGATTATTATGATTCCTCTTCATGTGATACTTGTGAATTGAGCAGGTTTGATATTTGTTCAGTTCAGTTTAACTTGTGTCAAGAATGGTGTAGTTTTTCTATTTCAATCTCCCAATTAACAAATAAAATATTCACATCAAATTTTTATTTTTCTCGCACTCCTTTAGCCCTTTTCATCAGTTCAAATTTACCAGCGATTGTCCAAATCCGGACACCAACAGTGAAAGGGAAAAAGTACATTTAAGAATCATAGAAAAAGTCAGAGCAACTTCAAAATGTCAGCTTTATCGACTAATGCTGATGTATAAATGTTCAATAAATCTCGGCAGATCAGCACCCAAAAACCCCACAAAATTCCAATTAATATACCTACTTCAAGAGCAAAACAACATTTCTAGAACTAATCAGTCAATTCCTTGTGCTCCTCCTGAGCCTTCTGGATTCCTATCAAGCGAGCATAGTCCACCCACCTGTTGACGCAAAGGGATGAACATGAGATGCCAAAGGTACAAAGATTATCAAGTTCAAAGATTTCCAGGAAATAAAGAGTGCAATCTTACAATAATGAACCCAGGAATGTGTTGCCTGTTCGGACAGCGAAACAAATTGCACTAAGCATGATCTTGTGCTGGTGTAGCATAGGTTCCAAAATGCGCTGTTCAATAACACCAGCCAGTAACTGATACCTGTTCAACAAAACTACTCTGTCAGTAAACCATTTTAACCCCCAGAAACCCGCACTATCAATAGCACCACCCAGGAATGAAGACAGCTAAATTTCATTAAAATAGTTTCATTAGCACCTGAAGTATTATAAGATCCATTTTTTTAACCCTTGAAGCTTTTAAAATGGACAAAGTGGCACCAGTTCAAAATTTTCTACAATACTCATCATAGAAAAGTATACAAGCAACGCTTCATTGTTAATTTTCCAATTAATCTGTTCTCAATAATGAATCTAGCACCAAAGGCTATACAAATCAAGTTCTAACATGAAGCATTATGCTAATAAAATTTTGCATAACTATGTTGTCTTCAACAGGAAACTAATTTAGTTCTGATGATGAAATAAATCACTAGCCAATTGCCTAATTTTTAAATGAATAGTGCATGAATTAAACAGTTCAATAAATTACAGCATCATAGAAAGTACAGAGATAAGACAGATGCTTAGAACATAGAGCAAAATCCACGTCTAGAAGAACAATGTACCTGAGGTTGCTAGAAATTGCCATGTAGACACCATAGGCAACACTGGTAGATAGTATAGGTACATTTTCAACTTCTCCAGCAGCAGACTTATCCACAGCTTTCCGTGCATTGATCAAAGCATTTGTCACAGCAGTACCAACCTAAAACAAAAAAATTTCATTAAAAGTATGCATCCTCAAAATCAAGAATCTTTCATCCATTGGCATACTAATGACAAGGACAGGTACTTTGCAACAGAAAAGGAAGAGGCAAATAACCAAGGATGATAAAGATTTTTTGAACAAAAGACCTTTTGCTCTTTTTTATTGTCTAACTAGATTGAACTTATTATAATGCAAGAGCACATGCACGGAAGGTTACTCCAAGTTAATATTGATAACAGAAGTGCAAACAGTAAGGAATCTATAAAAAAGAGTAAAGAAACAAATGGCTTATAATGCAAAGCTTTCAGACCATTAAAGATTAACAATTCTGACAACGAGCTTAGATTGAAAAACAAAAGGCCAAAGTACCAAATCCTCCATGCAACAAAAAAAAAAAACAATGGCAATGATAGGAACATGAAGTGTGCGTGGAGAGAAGGAGAAACAGGCTGATTTTTTCATTCATTTCTCCGTAATGCATTTCCAGTTTCCATTATAAAATGTCAGAAAGGCAAATTCCATTTTGTGGTTTAGTCACGGTGCTCCATGGACAGTTGGCACAACACCAAAGAAAGCATTGGCCCATAAGAAAGTGTTTTTCAATAGAGAAGATTGCAAGGAGGATAAGAGATTCTCCTATAGAAAACTATATAGTTGATACAGAACAGCATAAGGTGACAGGCTATGGAAGATGCGTTAGACAAACCTCGAAGTATAGCAGCCTACTAACTTCAAATTCATTTCATAGTACAAAATACATCTAAAGAGAGAGATATATCTTCCTGTCCAGTAAGAACTTACTAGTGACGAAGCAGTGCCAACAGCAAAAAGTTTCGCCCCATTACGCTGCAATAACAAATCCACATAATGACCAGGCTGCTCTTGGCACGGGAATTGAGATTTTTAACCAACAATAAGCAATATGCCAAAAAAAAAAAAAAAATTCCTTACCACTATAGCACCTAATCTCTGTAAAAGTGAATAGGAAGTTCCAGCGAGAGCCACCTGTAACAAGGATTTGAGGAACAGACGACTATCTTAAATTTTCTATTCTCAGAACATCTTTATACAACTTACTAGCCAATGCACAAGTTTATTGAGAAATCAGAAACCTGGAATGCATTATCAGGGCAGTTGTGGAAGAACTTTGCAATAGCTCCAGCGTTTCCAGCTAGTGGTAATCGAAGAGGCACCGTGGGAGCAGGAAGAAAAACAAGCATGAAGTCTGCAATTATGGCCATCACCTAAGAAAAAAATGAGTTCCAAATGAGGGATGGAAATAGCACATTTTCAAAATTAAATGCACAGGAAACCCTCCAAAGTATAACTTCTTTGAAATGGTGATAATAGTCATACCACATCAGCAAAAACAACTTCCAGCTCATTAAAAAAATTCTCTCTCCGACGCTCATACTCTGCAGCAGTCTACAAAATAAAAAATTAAAAGTCACAATAAGGTAACAATTCTAATGCCAGTATAAACTATAAACGAAGGAGGCAAACTGGAAGGTTCTTTCGTCGATTGAACAAAAACTGCTTCTCTTTCTTGTTTTCTTGCCCGAGGAATGGAAAAACTAGGACGGAAGAGGAAGAGGAAGAAGGAAGACATCAAACCAGATAAATTACATACATGGCATGTTACCATTACAAATGAAGCAAACCAAAATATTCTAGTTCAAGTTTTGTGCTAATCATTATGAGGGAAGATCACGCTTCTTTCAGGGCATGAAGGTACTTGTCAACTTGATGGCTTGGGTTGGATTAGTCAAATGGCTGTAATAGCATAAACAAGCTTAATTACCATAACATAACAATCCATTACGCAAAGATAATATCTTTGTACCACTCGAAAAATTGACTTACCCAAGAAAGCCAATAACTGCATCATACTTTTTTTTTTTTTTACCAACCAATTTACGCAATATATCCCTATAAACAAAATCGTATACGTCTTCAAATTCATAAAATGTTCAGATATTCTAACCTCACTTTATCAAACAACTCAACCACCTATGTAAAAATAAGCCATTTGCATCCTCTCTTTAAGTAGATCGATCTCTCCTAATAAAAATAAGCCAACCAAAAAAAAAAGGCATCTTTCAACAGTATCCTCTTCATACATTTATAGGCAAGTATGCTTTAACAAAAAGAATCAAAAGATGAAACCATTAGAAGAAGTTCAAAAATTACCGAAACAAAGTGCTGCCATTTTGCATTGTATTAAAATTGACAAATGCATTTTCCAAAGCAAAAGCAAATTAAATAGGGATCAAAGCATCGAATTCTGAACTCTTTTTTGCAAAACCTATCCAATTGGTCATCTCAAGGAAATAATTCAAATGATCAAATGCACTGTCGTTTTTCAATTGTGTAACCCAAAAAAAAAAAATACTGATATAGTAATACTATACCTTAGTGAACATACCAACGCCACATTCAATCCCAACTTTAGCCAAAAATAGATCATCAGCCAACAACCTCTCTTTAAACCCATCAAACTGCAACAACCACCGCAAAAACCGTGACTTTTCAAGCTCCAAAAACCTCGAAACCACTGCCCCTGGTATCCTCCCGGCCCGGATCGCCGCAGCTAAATCCCCCGGCAAACTCTCCACAGACCGCTTCGCCTCCGCCAACACCATCATCGCCTCCTCCCTATTCTTATCTTCCGCACTATCACCATCACCATTGCGGTTGTTGTCGTCATTGTTATCTCCACCGCCACCGCCGGAGGGAGGAGGGTGGTGGTTGATGCCGCCATCTCCACCGGAAGCGGAGGGGACGAAGAGAGGGAGGATGCGGTTGTTGGAGTGGTCGTGGCGGAGGGAGGAGGAGGAAGAAGAGGGGAGGGAGAGGCGGAGGTGGAGAGAGGAGGATGGGTGGAAGGAACGAGAGAGATTGATGAGCTTGGGATTTGTGTTGCTTGAGAGAGAGGCGGTGAAGAAGCAAGCGGCGATGGCCATGTCTAATTCAAATTTGGTGGGTAGAGATGGACAGACAGACAAGTTCTGACTGCTGCTTATGTAAGGAGTTATAATGTGCCTACGGGTCGAATCCTCAGTAATTGACTTGTGTTCTGCTTTTGATGTTTCTTATGTTGTTTTGTCTATAGCTTAGCTGGGCCTTCGAATTAGGTACGTTTGGAGTAGTTGGTTAGTGAAATTTTTTCCAAAGGGCAAATAGGAGGGTGTTTGACAAATTTTATACTACGGAAGAGTAATCAGTAATAAGATAATAGTTATTTTATGAATTTATTTTTTTAAAAAATAAATATAAAGAATAAAAAATAAAAAAATTAAATAAAATATTTAATGAATTCGAATATAATTTAATATGTCCTATCTTTCTTTAAAATGGATATATAAAATAATTATTGTATTATAAAACTTATCCGAGGCTGTATTTCTCCAGTTCCTCCCTCAAGCATCTGAGATCCACTCTCCTTTATTGATTATTTATTGATGCTGCTGCTACTACTTTTGATGCAGCATTTGTCAATGCTTAAACCCCATTCGATAGCATTAATTACAATTTTAAACAACCCACTACTTAATTAAGTAGGTATTGGATGAGAGTTAGCTTATTTTGTAAATAATTCTTTGATAGGATTGCATGCTAATTAACTTTGTTTTGGTATGCGTGCCGTTGATTTACTATTTGCGATGGAGTAGAAAAATATAGTTTTTTATAGGTAAAAATAAGAAAATCATGGAGTGCGGGAGGGCAATTCATCCTCTTTTTTTTTTTTTTTTGGAATTGAATGAAAAAATGAAAAGGTTGATAATACATTTAATCATGCGGTGGGGGATAGGACCACTTTCTAACACATTTAATCATGCCTTTTCTTTGCTATATAACTATTTTTCCTTCCAATAACCATAGGCACTTAAAACGTGTATGCTGTTTGAGAAAATTAATGCAACAATTAACAAGGATTAATCTGAGAAAGACTGCTGCAGAACATAAGTTGCAAAGCGTTTCAAATAATTGAATGGTTGGAATAAAATAAACCTCTTTTTCACTTGATCATATTCTAAGAAATATATATATATATATATATATATATTATTGAACTTACTCGGTTGAATGTTATATAATTTAAAAGCTTGAGAGTATGGAAAAATAAACATAGTATATATATCACTATCTCTATTTAAATTGATCTTCGTGATTTAAAAAAAAGGTTGATAATACATGAAGTTTTAAAGGATTTCTTTTTTACTAACCTTTTTTTTTTTCATAAAAGCTTATCTATGTATAGATGATCCCTTCAGTGTTTAATACTTTAGTGACCCATTTTTAAGACACTTAATTAAAAAAAATGCTAAATATCAATAAAATATGACAAGAAATTTTTTTAAGAAAATACATGGATCGTTCAATTATAATTTTAAAGTTGAACTCATTTGTAGATCTCACTAATTCAACGGTCCATGTCTATTGTTGATGTTTTTTTATTGTTATTTTTTTCATGTTTAGCATTACTCTTTATAAAACAATCATTAATATTTTATTATATTTCATGTTTAGCAACTAGCACGGCAATAATATTTTTTTAAAAAAATGATAAACAAGGAGAGAAAAATATTGCATTCTCTAGTACTGAATTATGTAAACGTAATTCATAACCTTGATCTGTAGACAAATGAAACAGGTCACGTTTCAGTAAATCACTTGGCAAAGGCCTGCTTTCGTAACCGATCATCTTCCTGAACGGAGGAAATACACAAGAAATCAGTTTGATAGTTAAAAAAAAGTAGAGAAAGGGATGGATTTAAATATTCAAAAGTAGATGCTCAAAAAAAAAAAAATTCTTCTTGTTAGCTGGATGCCAAACAAAATTTATAGTTTATTCGACTCCCAATAACTTGGGAAGTCAGGTGTCAAAACACAAAATCACAGCTACTATTTTATTCCCATTTTTATCGATAATGGATTCTGTCTACGACCAACTTTGGTACCACTTTTTTTAATTTTTCTTCGTACAAGAGATTAAATCTTTTAATTGAGCAGTTTTAAAGATATATTTTCTTATTGAAATTATGTAGTCAAAAAAATTGATGCCTTAATTATATAAACAGACTCAATTTTTTGTATTAATTTTACTTTCAAACATTTAAAAATTTTCAATTAAACTTTTCATTTATTATTAAAATTTTGTATTCCTATTTTTATTTAAATTTTAATTTAGAAAAATTATAAAAAACAAATTTATTTTATAAAAAAACTTAACGTTTTCCGTTGAAACAATATTATTGTATAAGAAACTTAACAGTTTTCTGTTTAGTGATTCTAACATAAACCTTAGTTGAGAAATGAAAATAATTTAAAGGTAAAATTGAAATTAAAAAAAAATAGTTTGAATGTAAAATCAATACTATCTCAATAGTTTGGAGATAGATTTGCTATAAAAAAAAATGGTAATTTTCCATCCCTGAATACAAGTAAACAATTAAAATTTGGATTTCGTATGCATGGATTTTTAAGCTGAAACCTTTTACAAATAAAATTCTAAGATATGGAGTAGTATATTACTCCACCGTGAACTGAAGTTTTTAATAGATCATAATCTTTTGAAAAAATTATCCATCAACTTTAAGCAAGTAAACTGTATATTTACTGCACGCAAACACGATATCATCATCTACGAACGATTACACTCTCCACAATATCAGTGGTTTCTCTTTTGAATTTAAATCATTTTATGAAATGATTTGTTGTTTTTCTTTAGTTAGCTCAGACCAAACTTTGGATACAGAGTCGAAATTATGTTCAGCTACAACTGGAGAATCATTGTGTTTGATGTCTATGCATAAACCATTCGGCAATTTAATTGAACTAATCTACTGGGCTTAGATTGCATCTCCAGATTTTTTGTCAGCAAGGCCTGTAATTGCTCGCTCTCTATATTTCCAATATAAACGTTTAAGCTGGCAAAGTTCAGTTATACTTAAATGCATGACAGGAAAACAACGTACTTAAAATTTATTGGGCAAAAGTATTTCACAGTTTTTGTTGTTATGACTCTTTGGTCGGCAAGGCAAAAACTCCCTCAATCTTCATCTAGCTTGGAAGCTGGTTAACGCCTAGGACTTGTGGGAGTGAATTCTGCTGCAAATGTTTGGTGAATAACTTGGGCCAACAACTTTACCTTTTTAGGTCAGACGGCCCATTTTGGGCCTGAATGTTTCTGAGTACGATTGATTTATTTCCGGAGATTTCTTAATGGATGGGTTTTATTAACTTTTGAGTTAAATATAATTTAGTTTTTCATGGTTTTAAACGTAGAAGATAATTTGTTTCGTAGAAAAATAAAAAAAAAAAAGAAAAAATTTGATGATGCTTTTATTAACCCATAAAAATAGAAAAAAAATAGAAAAAAGAAGATACTTATTGCAATTTTGTGATGCTAACAATATAATTTAACATTGTTAGTCTAAAAATAATATTTTTAAGACAAAACTCAAAGATAATTAGAAGAATTTAAAACAAAATAAATAAATAAATAATAAAAAGCATTTGCAATTATTAACCCATAAATAAAATCTATTATGGGGTTTCGTTTCAAACCCTACTTTTTCTTGGGGTTCATTAACCATTTGAGATTATTTATGTTTGTCCACATGAAAACTTACACTATATGATTCTTCTTTTGAAAAACTACATATATGGTCTTTGCTATCTATTTGATGATTTTGGGCTGCCATCTGTTTGATTTGTGCTATTTGATGATTTGAGTGGCGGTGGTTCATGACCTTGTGCGACGGCACAACTAGATTGAGCTGGCGCCGGTTTTGAGATGCCACCTGGAGCCGGGTTTGGTGGGTGGAGGCTTGATTTTCATGTGCGATAGAATTGGCGGTGGAAATGACTGGTTTTTTTCAACACTGGATGGATATTGGCAATGGTCGGTAGGAGAAATTAATGGTTAATTTGATCATTTAGGTGACCAAAAATAAAAGAGGCTGCGCCAGTAGATAAATTGGGTGCGCCAATAGCCATTCGGTTGTCATAAACGCATTATTGCCTAAAGTTTCTTATTAGAGAAAATGCAACTGCCCACAGTTACATGTACCAGCCATGACCAATGGTTTATACATATATATATGATAAATTTTAATCTATCTTCCTGAAATTTGAGAGATTTTTCAATTTCTTTCTTTAGATTTTGTTTGTATCAATTACTTCTTTGAACTTTTATGAGAATTTCAATTCTTCCTTTGCAATTATTAAACTAGCATAACTATAACTAATACTATGATATGTTTCATGTGTCAATCGACTTTTTAAAATATTAAAAAAATTTCGATCAAATATTTTTATCAAATATTTTTTTCAATTACATTAAAATTTATTTCATTAAAATTTGAAAAAAAAAAGTAAGTAGCATCGTTTCAATAATGAAATATCACATCATTAGTTATTAGTTTGAGTTTATGGATTTCAATAGGATTTGAAGTATTAATATGAAAATTTCAATTATGATTTGGATGAAAAATATATGTAGTGTGTTAATATTATTAATTTTATTATATTAAGCTTTAGTTTTACATAATTAAAAAGCATTTTTTTTATTTTGTTTTGTTTTTTTTTTTTAATGAGAATACAAAAAGATGATACCAAGCTATGTCATTTGTTTTAAGGAGTTATATTAACTTGGTATTTGATCGTTACGATTTCATTATAATATACAAGATTTATATTTTTAGTTTGTGTATTTTTATTAATATTTTGTTATGTGTTAAAAATTTTCAGATTTGAGAAATATGAGATAAAAAATAAAAATATAATCCTAGTTGAAAAAAACAAGACAGTTAATATGATTGAAAAATGCGTGTTTAATTAAAAAAATTAGAAAGTCAATTAAAATATAAAAGATATTACCGTATTAGTTATATTAGTTTAATAGATGGAAGGAAAGAATTAAAACTTAGATGAATTAAAGTTTAGGAGCATAATTAATACAAACAAAATTTGAAGCGAGAAATTGAAAAATTCTCAAACCTTAGGGAACAAATTAAAATTTACCCTTTTTTTTATTGGATGACTAATGACGTGCCCTAAGACTAATTAATCGAATTGAAAATTTTACAATTTCATATATTTTGAAATAGAATTGTAATTAATCGAAAGTTGAAAATAAGGTTGAAAATTTTATATATTTCATCTAAAAAGTGGACAAATACTATTAGACATGCTAAAAAGAGAAGTGGATTTTAAAAATGAGATGAAGAAAGTAGCTTATACGAGCCAGCTTCTTAATTTCCTTCTTTAAAAAAAAATCTCGAATTTGAATATCTTTTCTCATTAAAAAAAAAATTTCAATAATTTCTCCTTTTCATCACCCACCGGCATATTTTCTTGATCCTTCATAGGCTGATTTGCATTTTTGCATTAACACGTGTACAAATGTTAACATATAAAGATTACATAATTCACTAATTAATAACTCGAAAATCAAAGAGAATGAATAATTACAATACTCACTAATAGCGCCGAGAGTTGGGATTATTTAGGGCCATGTAATACAGTAAGATTAAGATGAAGTGATGTGCCATGCATGACGCAGAAAAGGCAGCAAAATTTCTCCACTGGTCTTGATCATGAACTCTGCAAATTAAACACCCTGGCCCTCAATGGACCCGATAAAATATCATAGGACAACGATACACTTCTTGACAGGACAATGAAAAGAAATGACAAGCAAGCACATCCAATTAAGTTTCCTACCATCAAGAATTACAGTGCTTCCATTTGAGAAGAACTAGCAATATTCTTGAGCACTTTTTCAAGGTGGTGTGCCGTATCTGCTGGATGAGCGTCCAGTACTCTAGGTCTCTCTGGCAGAACCCACCGGCCATCACTATTTCTCACCATCCCTTTGTTCTCATCTTGCCGCCAATACGGGGGCACCCCATACTCGCTTTTCAAGAAGTCACAACTCTTGTTAACAAGGGCGATATCCCTCTTTGTCGCCAAACAAAATCGCTGCCCTTTGCCATGGTAGCCATCCACCAAGTGTAAAAGGGTTTCAAGATTATGTGCACAACCAAAATCTTTAATAGGCTTTAGAAATGGGCTATGGGTGTGATCCAACGCAAGTTCCACCCCAACGTGTGCATAGCTCCATGGAAATGACATAGCGTCTTCTATGTATTTCTGGAATTGTGACTTCTCATTAGCAATAATCCCAGGCACAGTTGGCACCTTATCATGCACGTTAATCACCCTTAGCACCTTAACTCCAAGCTCATCGCACCGTTCCTTGAACTTAAGATTTCCTACACGAGGACCCGAAAAAGAATAGACCGTGAGAGGAATTTTAGTGCTGTACTCTGCATCATCCATGTAATTAAGTCTCATCTCTGCAATATCATAAGCACTTAATGTAGCCAAAGCAGCCCCGAGGCTATGCCCCGTGATTGTGATACTGAGTTCTTCATCTCTATAGTAATCAAGAAGCCGCTTAACCTCAGCCAAAACTTGTTCGCGAGCTGAGAATGTGCAGAACTTGCAAGAATTCTCTTTCTTGGTATACAAATCATAAAAACCCAACTCAATCTTGATTGATGGATCATTTATGAAATTGGCAGTGCAAAGGATATCTTTCAGGTCATAAATCCATTCTAGATATGTGACCGTGCCTCTCCATACAATGACTATCTCGCGCCTCCCTAGCCGTTTGATCTCTTCTTCATTTGTGGTGACAGCAACGTACCCCATCCAATTTGCATGCGTGCTCCAAACACTGCTTAGCTTAGATTTTTGAAAGAAATTTGGCAGGTTAATATTTGAGGTTGCATACAGGTACCTGGTTATTTGATAATTACTATGGCCTTGCATATCCAACCTTTCAAAGAAATGAGCTCCTTGGTATTTGCATGTGCCACAATACTTAGAGTGAGGATCAAAATCGAAAGAATCGTAGGATGCTTGTGCAAATTCTCCATAACGAATAATTTCTTTTCGGAGATGTGAATTCATTGGGTCCAGTAATCCTTCCCAGTCATTGCAACCTTGAATTTCCCTCCAAATTTCACTAAGAAGCCTCTCGTCTTCTTGATTAACTAGGGTTCCGTCTAGCTGTGGAGATAAAGTACTTGATACAGATGAGCCTTTGATCTTGATAGTTTTAGAATTTGGTGAAAAGGGTTCGTTTAGAAGGAAGAGAGGTTTAGGTTTGTTGAGGTTGTATCTTGGTAAGAGACATTTAGAGAGAGGTGGTAGAGTGCCTTTTGGGGTGTTGAAAGCTAAAAGCAGTGAAGCCATGAAAGAGTCTTCCTCTTTCTTTAACCTCTTTTTTAATTGAATTTTTTAGAAGGACAGAAGGAAAGGGAGGAGTTTTTGCCTGTATGGGGGGAAAAATCAGTGCTATAACTATATATGGATTAATTTGGCAGTAGGTAGGGGTGGAGGGATTTGCTCTAGCCAAAGTGCAGCACTAGCCACTAAGTCAGAAACGTGATTTTCTTTCTTCTGGAACAGTAAGTTCTTTAATGGAGTAAGCATTATGGCTTTATTGAGTTCGACGCAAAAAAAAAAAAAGACAGTTCTATAACCATATATGGATGAATTTGGCAGTAGGTGGGGGTGGAGGGATTGCGCAAGCCAAAGTGCAGCACTAAGTCAGAAACGTGATTTTCTTTATTCTGGACCAGTAAGTTCCTTAATGGAGTAAGCATTATGGCTTTATTGAGTTCGACGCAAAATAGCTTCAACTAATTAGTCAATGAGAAAGAGAAACGAAAGAGCCAAAACTATGACTTGAAAATGTGGTTGATTGGACTGGTGAGACTTTTAAATTAATTTGCTTTAACTTTTTTGTTTTTTTCATAATAAAACACTTTTAAATCTTATTTATCTTATTAATTTATTTATCAAAATAAATTACTCTATGTCAAATAAGAATCATCTCCTTTATATAATTTAACATATCAATTTTTTTAAATCATTTTGCTAAGTAAATATTTTATCATTACACATTAATCTCTTCTTTTTTACTATTTTCTCTGTATTAATCTGTTTTTTTTCTTATTTCTCTCTGTCTTTTTATTTATATAATGATGTAAAATGAATTTCTTAAATTTTTTTATTTGTACAAAATCCTTACACCCCACGGTTTGTGTTGTGAATTTCAGTATCATCCCTTTAAATTTCTATTTCCACCATAAATATATAGCCAACAGTAATTTCAAACATTCCAGCTGCACCTTGTGTAATTATGGAGTATGGAGAAGTAGATAATATTGGTATCAACCCCAATTACCAGAGAAGATAAAGTTTGTCAACCTTAATTTTTTTGATGTGGATCTTTTTATTTCTAAATCACTTTTCTTCAATCACTTCACGCTTTACATTGCTTTGATTCCAATGAAATCTCAAATGCTGAGTGGAGCCGGCGAAAAGAAAAACAACCTACAGCTGTTAATGAGCAACAAGGAGTGGGGCATAGGATTTTGAAATCTTTCACAGCAACTCGAATTGCCTTTGCATTCCCGAGTTGGTGTGGCGCGTCAACTGAGTCAGGTGCCCGAGTGACATCCTTAGCAATGTTGAGTGGTGTTATGAGAGGTGGGAAGCTATCACTTCTAGAAGGAAAAGAGAGCAGTCGATCCTAGTGCTAAACCAGGAAAAAAGATTTAAGTAAAAGTTTATATATAATAAATATGGAGTCAAGTAGATGTGAACTGAATCAATATCTTTTGCTTGGAAAACAGTCCACTAAGTGGGGAAAATGAAATGGGTAATTGAAAGCATTCACCTGCTCGTTTTAAATATATCTGTAAGTTACATCGTTCGATTTATGGTTTATGACAGGTTCCCCGAAGAGAAGGGAAAAAAGGAACAACAGAAAGAGAGGAAAAAAAGAATGGTAAAAGAAACTAGATCTAAAAAGAAATTTAGAGAAAAAAAGAGAATGAAAAAAAAAAAAAGGTTTTGGATCTAACCGCCAGCCACAATTTGACCGGTGTCAACCTCTAAACCTAAAAAGATGAAATCTTTTTTATTTTCTTCTTTTAAGAAAAAAGGTCTTAGTTTTTTATGTTTTTTAATTAATAAAATACCTAAAATAAAGATAAAGCTATTTAATGTAATGAAATTATTTTTCAATAATTAAGAAAAAATGATGTGGATGAAAAAATCTCATATGGCAAAAAAATGTATTTGTTTGATAAATAAGTTTAAAAGTACTCATTTAAATAATAAAGATTTAAAAGTGTATTGGTTTGGGAAAAACTCCAAGATAAAGTGAGGGTATATTTATTGGTCTGGTGTGAGACTTCAAATTACCTCATTTGACTTTATAAGGCAAGATAAAACGTTTCGTAAAGAATATTTTATCCATAGTGTTTGCGAAACTCTCTTCGATATATGATATGCATGTTTGAGTAAGATCAATTGTTAAGTTCTAGAGAGTGATATAACCATGGTTCGTAGTTTAGAGCGCCGCTTTGTATAAACTTCGAAGCGAGCTCTCGAAAAGGTCTACATAATATTAGGCTAAGTTTATGTGTTTGTAAGATTTTTTTTATATTATAATCTTAGTTGTCCACACCATATGTAGAAACAAAATCTCTTCTATTTGTAGTCGCCTATTGAAAATTCTTAATAAAAACTCCTAGTATAATCGTAAAGTAGACACAATTATTGAACCACGTAAATATTTATGTTGTATGGTTGTTCTTGTTATTCTACTCAATTTTCTTGCTTGATTCATTTCATAACATATATGTATTACAAATAATAATAATAAATAATTATTGAAAACTCGTTAAAAATATATGTAAAAAGAGTTAGTAATAACTATACAAAATTGACTTAAACTCTATTCTTGACTCTCTATGGACTCGTTAAAAAAAGTTTGCATAGTAAGAGTTTAAATAGAAGGAGTGTTATTATTCCTATTGTTTGTGTATTGCATCATGTTGTTACTCACATGTTGTAATCGTCCAAGGTTATAAATAGTTGTGATAATACAACCGACAATAGTTTAGGCATGAAACATAAGATTAATAGTAAGGTAAATAGCACCAATATTATCATGCCATATAATCGATGGGTTAGACAAACCAACCCTCAATTTGCTAAGTAAAGACTTAAGCTAAACTATTTCAACGAAACATTAGCCATTGTTTTTTACTTAGCTTTGATAGAATTTTGGGAGACTCGCTTCGCTTGAAAGGTTTCCAAGAGATAATGATTGCACCTCGGGAAGATGATGAAACCTCTTATAGATTTTCAATCATTTAAGCACCCTTCCCAATTAGAATAAGAAAACTTATGTAGTAAGGAGTTGATATGACGAGCAACGTACAAACCAAGATTCATTATAAGCTTCAAATATTAGAGAATTTGTTTCACCGTTATCTAGTGCTTTACTTTCAAATCATGTATGTATTGACAAACTTTGTTGACTACGGAGACAACATCTAGTCTAGTTAGTGTGACATGCTATAATGCACCCATTATTGGTCGATATTTAGTGGCATTTTCAAAGGGTCATATCGAATGTTAAGACAATTTAGTTGTAATAGGCGTAAGTATACATATTGGTTTGTAAACACCTATTCCTATCTTTGTTAGAAGTGCCTATACATACTTTTTTGAGTTAACATCAAGGCTTCGGATGTGATACAATACTCAAAAAATAACTCACTACTTTTAAATGTCAAATAGAGAATTTCTTATTTAAACGTGCAATGATGGAAAAATAAGAGAGTCCGAGTCATTGGTGATGAGTATGCCATCAACATATACCGAAAGGAAAATTTATGCACTATTTTTTATGTAAAAAAATAGAAAAATATATTTTAGAGCCAAAAGAAATTAATGGATCAAAGATATTCATGAAGGCAAACACATCATCCCCTTAGTGATTGTTTTAAATTATATATTAACCAATGTTATTTATACATGTAGTTAGGATATTAGTCATTAACAAGGCCTTTCTATAAAGACATTCTCATCTAATGCACCATTCAAAAATGCTTTGTGGAGATCCAGGTTACTGTTAGACCAATTATGTGTTATTGTTAGTGAAAGAACATAATGGATAGTTGTCGACTTTACCATTAAACTAAACATTTTATTGTAATAGACTTTTTTATTTGATAAAATCATTTAGCCACTAACTTGGCCTTATGTCATTTCATACTCCTATCAGCTTTTATCTTAGTTTTACACACCCACTTGCAAACGATGACATTCATGCTATGAGTGTATAGAACAAGAGACCAAGTGATATTTTTTAAATGTGTATTGAACTCAACTGCCATAACGTTATGCAATAAGAAGATTCTACCAAATTTTACATTGGTACTCTAATGATATGGATTAACATTTTTTTGTGACTCGTGTTTATGAAAAACGATTGAGTATTTACAAAAAACACATGAGTTTTAGATAGGATCATAAGAGAAGATATAGGATTAATTGATGTAGATAAAGGCAATAAGGCAAATTGATTTGGGCTCATTGCTATAAAAGGAGTTAATGTTGGAGAGTTGGTAGGATTGGTTTACAATAATGCCTATGAGGAACCAAAATTAGTTCATATGTTGTTGTTTGTGTAAAAAACAATGAAAAGGAGTAGGGTTTGAATAAAGTTACTTGGATAGACATTTGTGTGGAAATGACATTTTACAAGAAGACTTCTAAGTGGACTAGAATGCTAGGATTGATACTCGTTGGATAACCTATGAACTAGGCTAATATGGATCGAGTATTGATGTGGTTGTTTTAAGAAAACTAAATGTTAGGCTAGATAGGTATGTACAATGAGTTGATTTTTATGGGTGAATTCCCTCATGGAGAAAAAACTTCCATTAATGTATCAAAATTTGACATAATTTTGGTTTAGAAAAAGGAAACTTAGACTCTAAAATTTTAACATGCCTAGGAATGTAAAGTTTTTAGAAGGTAGATTCAAAACATCTATAGCCAAATAAAGGATCATACATCTTATGAAGGTATAGAAAAAAATAAAAATTTCCTCCATCTAAAAGGCCCAAGATCATATCGTTGAATCAATTAACCATATATTCATGAATTAAAATGATAAATAAAGAGTTACCTTTTATAGCATAAACTTAAATTCGTTAGCAAAAAAGGGAGTCGTCCAAGCATCTAGCCTCTATTGATGATCCACACAGTCCAAGCACTACAAAAGTAGCACTCAAAATTGGTAGAGTGCTAGCTTCACCTTTTTGAATTTTTTTCATTTTTTTTTCAGAAATTGAATCAGGATAATTTTACAACAACCCTAAGAGAAGAGAGAGGTGGCGCAATTTTTAGGAAAGGGAGAAAATTATTTTCTCCTTATTTTTTTAATTTCGTGTAGCCTTAATTTAGTTTTCTTTTAGCCATGTGTCCCTCTCTCTCTCTTTTTCTTTTTTGTTTATGTTTGTCGCACCTCCGTCCCATATATATAGGGGAGAGGCTTCCTTGTCTTTCAAGAATAAAAAACGGCAACAATGAGTCCTTAAAGAACTCTAGGTTATTACTTCCTAATCTTCTAAGGATTAGGAGTTATTTGCATGTGAGTTTTTTTATCTTATCCTTAAAACATTCGTCCTTATCCAATAAGGTTCATATTTATCCTCCCACTAAAACATCTTAATTTCGGACTTTTAATTAAATCGTTAGCCCAAACTATTTTGGCTCAATTAATTAATTTATACTATTCAAATAAATTAAATTGTATAATTTTAAGAGACCCACATTAGGAATTAAATTTTCAAAATACCTATAAACCTAAATTAGGAAACTAATTTTTTTTTTAGGTTATTTGCTTTCAAATTTGGAACCGACTTCCAAATTAAGACACTAGTTTCTAAAATAAAAACTTTTTCATTTTAGAAAACTTTTAAAGTTGGAAATTTTTTCCAATATCTTTATTTCTCTTTTATTATTTGAATGTTTAAACTTATGTGTGTGACTCAATAAGCTCTTAGATATATTGGTAATGTATTAAGGATAAAAGACACCTCTTTTATCTCCCGATACATATATTAAAATTAGACTTTAGCAAGGCATCATGACTATCCAATTCTCTAGTAGTATTAATTAATCTGTAATTACCTTTCATGAGCATGGTTACCGGACAATTCAATCCTTATGTTAACTTATCACAATGTGATTTCAAACTTAGTCATTAGTCTTGTTCGATTACGATCACATAATTTTTTTTATTCCTAAATGTCTTAACTTTTAGAGTAAACCAACTATGCTCGTATGAGTGTGCTCCTATCGTGGCTATAGATTTCTTGAGCAAACATGCATCGAAGTGCAACATGATAACTCCTTTAGATATAAGGAATGACATATCTTATCTTAGTCATCCACCTACCTACGTTAGATTTCTAGTGTACCCAATAAATCGCCCAATGCAACCCTTTACCGAGTCTATCAAAACGAGTGTCAAATTACATAAATCCTCCAATGAGATAACCATTATGACTTCAAGTCTAAGGATCGGTTGTACCCATCTCATATGAGATTCCCATAGATTAAACCAAATAGATTCTCATGACGAGTCAAATCTAGTGATATGTTCTCAAACATAAATAATCAAAGTGCTTGTGTTGGTATAATCATTTTAATAAGTGTGAGATCTTTTATCGTTATCATATAGCATGAGCATAGCACTCACAAGCCTAACCGCATATGTTCAATGTTCAATCTTGATAATGTTATGACTTAAGACATTTAATGATATCATTTATGTGCCTTAGAGTTTGTCTCACATTTTTCGATCAATCACTAATGCAAATATATATTATATGGACTTCTATCTAATTCTATTCAATAAATAAATATAAGACATAAGAATGAATAGAAAGAATTTTTTATTTTTAATAAAATAAATAATTCAATAATACAATAACTCAAACTTATCCAAACATAGTTGGATCTTGGGCATCTACACTAGCACCAAATTGATTAGTACTATAACCAATAAAGATAGAGTAGAATGATCAAAAATTATTTTTATGTTTATTATATGGTCGAAGATGTAGAAAATAAAAAACATTCATGAAAGAATAATCTGGTCAATCAAATAATAACTCATACGAAGATTTTTTTATTAAGAAGACTGGTAGGCATTCGATTAATTAAAATAAGTATCGTGTCAAAAGCTAAATGCAAAAAATTATATGGTATGTTAGCTTCCTCAATTAATGTCAAACAAGTTTTTATAACATGAAGGTATTCTATTTCTACTATCTCATTTTACTTATAAGTATGAGGACACATAATACTATAATTGATTCTAATTATCTTAAAAAATTTATGTTGTGGCTGAAATTCATCCCTTTAATCTATTTGAATTTTTTTATTTTGCTATCAAATTGTTATTGGAATAACTTTTGAAATTGAAGGAAAATATTGTAAACATTAATTTTTTTATTTTTTATATTTGTTGCAAATAGGTAAAACTATTTAGTTTAATGATCAATAAAAATAATACAATACTTATGAAAATCACTAATTAAAAGGAGTGGGCGATGGCTTCCACACATCACTAAGAATTAAATCTAAAATTCCACTACTATATGAGTTAAAAAAACAAAGACAACCCGTGTGATTTTCTTAAAGGACATGAAATGTACTGATTTTTAAAAATCTACTAATACGAGGACGAGCATTATTTTTAGGCGAGAAAAATCAAGACTCAAATGTAAAAAGTCCTAACCTTGAGCATCGAAAATTTGGAAATGCTTGGATGGAGAAAGTTTATGGATGAAAATATGTTGACAACCTAGATAGAACATACAAATCAACACCACTCTATTCGAAAATGATTTGTTTCGATATACCTATTTTTTAAAACAAAAAAGATGAACGGTGAAATTTTAAAAAATAAATCATCATTCTTGACAAGTCGTTTAACAAATAATAAAGGTTTGAAAATTTGGTAAACTTACAAGACATCTAGCATACATAAATTTTTAGTGTGTGTAAGAATATGAGCGAGTACCAATGTTATAAATAGAAAAAAACTATTCATTATCTACTTGCAGTTGATAGGGTTCATTGGTGCTTATATTGGCTAGGTCATGAGTGAAATGATGAGCAACACTAGTGTCGGGACATCAATAATAAGATTAATATCTAGATAAAACGAGTAGGATGAAATGCCATATTTATGGATGGATGCAAGGATGGAGCAAACCGTTATAGACAATTCAATTTTATATGATTTAAAGAATTGCATAGTTGACTCGATTCCTATTTTATTGTTGAGACTAATTTCGCCTACCATCGAATCAAAGGTTCTCCTATAGCCTCTATTGTACCATCTCCCTGTTTGACCTTGTCCTCGACCACGATCAAAATTAACGAGTCGGTAAAAGGTAGTGCTTCTATTTTGTTGACTCAAGTTTATTGTGGCTATCACGAGTACGAATGGAAGCGAGGAATGGGTTAGGAAAGCATTGAATCCTTATTGCGAGACTTGTGGCTAAATAATAAATTATGAAGTTGAGTAAAAGATATTGGGTTGGGTCCGGCATTTAATATATAGTAATAAGGTCTTTGAAGTCTCCATATAGTTGTCAAAAAACATATATATTAAAATCTATTAAGGATAATGGTTTAGCAATAATAATTGAGTTCATCATTGTAACATTTTGCTATCCGAATATATTGAGTTACGGATCCATTATCTTCATGTTTAAGCCTCTAAAGAGCTAAGCACAATGTCATTGTATGGGTACTAAAAGGGGAAGCAAGACCACTTTTAAGTCGATCCGTACCTTTCTAAAGGTACTGCAATCAATAGTTATGGATAAAATTTTAGTTGATAGAGATGAAATGGGAGTACTTATCAACAACTAGTCTTGCTAAATCTAGTTGTGATACTGTGAATTTAGTTTTAAAAAAACCATTCTTAGCAGATAAGTAATGAGAGAAAGGGCGAGGTTGTATGTCCTCAACAAAACCAAAAAGACATTGCCCAATTACAAAGGGATGCATCTAAGTGCGCCAAATATATAGTTGGAAGAAGTCGGTTTGAAAGAGATAAAATGATGAGCATTTGAGAATTGGGTCCTCGAAGTGGCTGCAGATTAGGTAGAAAAGTTGTTTAGATGAGGTAGAGATATGTTTTTAGTAGAAAAGATAGAACCATATAAAGCCATAATGTGCAATATTGCAAAAAAAAAACTCGATACCAAATTAAGTTACAAGAAAATATTTTGTCTACATAGTTGGTGAGACTCTCTACTTGTATATCATATATGTGTTTCGGTTACATTGATATATTTTATGAGTAATAATAGAGTGCAATCGATGAAAGCTATTGAAAATACACGTATATAGAGTTATAGCTAACTCTATAGGTAACAATACAAAGTTGATCGAAGCTTTATTCCCAACTCTTTGTTGAGTAGATTTTGCACGAGTAAGAGAGGAGTGTAAACTAAAATAAAAGTGTTGTTGTAGTTGATATACGAGCATTGCATCATATTGTTGCTCATGTGTTGTAACTATCTAATATGATAGGCAGTTGTGTTGTCCTAATATTCATGACGAACAATTTATGTTTTTTTTATATGCTAAAATAATAAAATTGGTCCAACTTGTATATCATATTCATGTAATAATTTATAAATGATAAGAATCAAATATAAAACCTCATCATGAACTCGTTCACATATATTATTATGAGTGAAATTGAACATGGATATATCATTTAATCAATAATCAATGATATGATTAAAAAATGAAATCTCACATATTTTGTTATGTTTGAACAATTATTTTGAAAGAAATTATTATACAAACATGGTTCATTACTTAAGATCACGGATCAATTTAATAAAACTATTATAGATATTTAAATTTATTCGGATTATCTTTTTAGTATATTACATTTAGAATGCATGTGAATTTTTTTCAAATTTAATAGCACATTCATAATTATAAAATAAAATAATTAATAATACATCTATCGTAAAATAAAGTGGACAAAATTAGTGATGTATAAGAATTCTATTGGTTTGGTAAATGATCTTAAGTGATAGACTAAATCTATATAATAATTTTTCCTTATTATTGATCAATTTTTGATTAAGTAATATATCCATATCTAATTTCACTCGTAACTATTATTTTAGCAATTCATGTTTTCGCTTGAATCCAAAATAGTGGTTGAAGCAAGTAAGATTGAGACTCGTTGAGTATGAGTTTTACATGTAATTCTCACCATTTATTATTGGTTAGATGATATATTCATTGTGATTCTAGTCACAAGGTATAAAAATTGTAATGGTGTTTTTGGGTTTGGACTCCATTTATGTTATATTTGACATGAAACATCGAATTAGTTAAATCTTGACCATTTATGTTTTAACCATTAAATAAATAGCAAATAAAAAAGAGTATTTAAATTTGAAAAAAAAATTAATTTTTAGCACTCTTTTTGGCTCTTCTCTACATAATAATGCAATAAAAGCAAACATAAGATCCTTTCCTTTTTAATTAAAGAAAAAAAGGATCATTTCTTTCTCTAGACGAACATGGTTGTATTGTATGAACTATTTTCTTTTTTTCCTTTCTTTCTTTCTTTTTTTAAAAAAATCATGAATTGGGGATAAGCTTTAAGAGAAAAAATGATGCTAAATATTAAAGAAAAAGGATAGAAAAAAGACTCCAAAAAACTACACAAATTTAAAACCTCGATCATATTTTATCCAAAAAGAAATGCAACATCAATAATAATACAAGATTGCCTCATTACAACTTCTCAATAATAATAAATGTTTTATGTTTTTTAAAAACTCAAAAAAGGAAGATTTTTTTTTCTTGATGCAATGATTCTTAAAAATATATATATAATAATATAAATGAAAAATTTTATCTAAAATTCAAAAACATGCCATCAAAATATATTTTTCATAAGATTTTGCAAAAAAGTGATTTTTTTTGTTAATGGCGATGAGAAAATTATTTTTAAAAGCATGTACATTTGATTTATATTGTTGCTCACGTGTTGTAACTATCTAATATGATAGGCGAGTTGTGTTGTCCTAATATTCGTGATGAATAATTTATGTTTTTGCTATATGCTAAAATAATAAAACTAGTCCAACTTGTATATCATATTCGTGTAATAATTTATGAATGATAAGAATCAAATATAAAACCTTATCATAAAGTGTTCACATATATTATTATGAGTGAAATTGAACATGGATATATCATTTAATCAATTATATGAATAAAAAATGAAATCTCACATATTTTGTTATGTTTGAACAATTATTTTGAAAGAAATTATTATACAAACATGATTCATTGTTTAAGATCACGGCTCAATTCAATAAAACTATTATAGCTATTTAAATTTATTCAAATTATCTTTTTTGTATATTATATTTAGAATGCATGTGAATTTTTGCATTCATAATTATAGAATAAAATAATTAATAATACATCTATCATAAAATAAAGTGGACAAAATTAGTGATGTATAAGAATTCTATTGGTTTGGTTAACGATCTTATATGATAGACTAAATCTATATAATAATTTTTCCTTATTATTGATTAAGTAATATATCCATATCTAATTTCACTCATAACTATTATTTTAACGATTCATGTTTTTGCTTGAATCGAGTAGTTGAAGCAAGTAAGATCGAGACTTATTTAGTATGAATTTTACATGTAATTCTCACCATTTACTATTGGTTAGATCATATATTCATTGCGATTCTAGTCACAAGGTATAAAAATTGTAATTTTTTTTTTTTTTGGGTTTGGAATCCATTTATGTTATATTTGACATGAAACGTCGCATTAGTTGAATCTTGACCTTTTAATTCAAATTAATAGTTAAAATTTTATTTAGTATGTTTTAAATGAAATCTAAAAATTTAACCATTAAATAAATAGCAAATAAAAAAAGAATACTTAAATTTGGAAAAAAAAAATTTTAGCACTCTTTTTGTCTCTCCTCAGCAAAATAATGCAATAAAAGCAATAGTATTAGATGAAACAAGATCTTTTCCTTTTTAATTAAAAAAAAAAGGATCATTTCTTTCTCTAGACGAACATGGTTGTATTGTATGAACTATTTTCTTTTTTTCCTTTCTTTGTTTCTTTTTTTTTTTTTTTTGAAATCATGAATTGGGGATAAGCTTTAAGGGAAAAAAAATGATGCTACATATTAAAGAAAAATGATAGAAATAAGACTCCAAAAAACTATACAAAATTAAAACCTCAATCATATTTTATCGAAAAAGAAATGCAACATCAATAATAATACAAGATTGCCTCATTACAACTTTTCACATGATTTTGCTACCTAAGTATTACTAGAGACTCATTTTCCCTTATGATTATAACATAAGGAGATAAAAAAGAGTACATGTGTTCGTGAAATTTTATAATATTCAAAAAATAACTATCAATACTTATTTCATATAAGAAAATAGATATAAAGAAGAGAGAGAAATAGGATAAAAAAATTTTAAAAAAATTGAGTTTAAGTAAAAATATTCTTATACTTTTTGTGGGTATGAATGTAATTTTTTATGTCTCTTTTCTTGTTCTCTCTCTCTCTCTCTCTATCTATCTCTCTTTTTTATGTATATATTTTTCTTTTTTCAAAGTGAGCTCAAACAACATATAAATATCGATAATTACTCCTTAAATATTTAAAAATTTCTCTATGTGTTCATGATCTGTCTATCATTGTTACATGATTTGAAGTTTTGGAGAACTCGTAATTACTAGTTGCATGTATTTCCTTTTTGCTTTAATTTTGCAAATGAGAAACGAAGAGAATGCTAAAAATTATTTTTATTCCAAATCTAGTATTTTCTTTTTTATTTTTATATTTATTTAATGGTTTTTTATTTTCTATTTATTTAATGTTAGAATATTTAATTTACTAAAATCCTACTTAACAAAATTCTAACCATTAATTTGAATTATAAGGCCAAAAATTAATTAACATGATGTATCATGTTAGAGGTAACATGAGAGAGCCTAATCCATGTTTCTCCATATGCATATAGTCAACATATTTGTTTACTCTTCCCTCCCCCCCCCTAGTGATGCTTTGTTACATCAACAAATCTTATTGATTAAAGATGACATACACAAATAAAACTAATCTTCTTTGAATCTTTGTAAGTGTTACAAAAACCATTGTGAATGTAGGTAAGACAAACACATTGATCTAGATGCAAATAATCTAGATCTATAAACACAAATAAAGGAAAACTAAGTCGCAAGAAAAAGAAGAAAAAGGAGTCGCTGCCCATTATTTCTCACCAGAGGCAGCAGGGATAGCCATAATTAGTGTGTTGAGTAACCTAGCATTTTTGACAAATTTTTGAAATGGGTAGAGTATTATTACTAGTTAGATATTCACGCTACGTTGTAGTCAAACAACCATTACATGCACAGAATCAACAATTCATATGGTACAAGTATGGGTGGAAATTTTGTTTCGATGATTAATGTAAATCAAATCTATTTATTGAGCGAAATCATTTAATTTATACATATTTATTAATAAAATAATTAATAATATTCACATAAAAAATTGTATTTCAATAATTAGAAGGTTTTTTCAAAACTATATTTCAATTATTTTATTTAAAAAATATTGATTTTAGAACATGAAAAAGAATAAAGAAACAAATAATTGATGTTATATGTGTGATACATAGTTAACTTTCAACAAAACGAATGATTCAAGTGCGTGGGCGTGTGTGTTTGTGTGTTGTCACTTAAGTTGCATGAAATATATTGAAATCAATATATTGAAATAAAACTACTACAAAATTAGTTCTAATAAATTTTGATCATATATATTAAAAAAAAGGTAGATAAAACCCGAGAATTTTATTTTTTAATTGGTTATTTAAATATTTTTTAAAAAAATTTAAGTCAAATGATCTAAAACACGCTTTTAGCCATATATATATATATGCAACTATGCTACTTTCATTTAAAAATCATAAAAATTCATCATATAAATTATAATAATACATAAATATATAAAATAATCACGTTCTAAATTTTTTTTCAAAATAAACATGTAACAAAAAAAAACAAAAAGAAAACCATATTTCTTAACAAATAAAATTATATCAATAAATTAAAAAAATAATTTATGAGAATTTTGATAAAAAACGATAAATTGAAGAAATAAATTTTAAACAATAAGAGTAATATAATATAATATATGTCTAACCTAAAATCTTAAAACATATCATATATATTTCATTATCATCAAATTGTACATAAAAATAAATAAAAAATAACAATATATTTTCTATAATTTTCACACTCAATTACATGAAAAAATAATAAATAAATAAATTGTTAGAAAAAAAAAAGAAAAAGACTAAGCTTGCGCTTGGCCAAGGCAACCCACTTGAGCCTACTTCTACAGGTTGCATGTGAGGCTAGCCCCACTTGGACGTGATTCTCCAACCCTTAGGTCCTGACCAGCCCCTAAAAAACATAAACATCTTGATCGAAATAAAAGCTTGAAAATATAATAGTCCAAAACGTAAAAAATCATATAATTTGTATATAATTGCCCAAGAAAGAGCAAAAATTACACATAAAACCAAACTTCAATGAATAGTGTTAGTGGGTCAATAGCTCCAGTAAACGAATGGTGAAAAGTTCAGTTATTTTAGCTTTTTTTAATATATATTTTACTATCATTTATACAATTTTTAGAATTTATGATATATATTATATCAATTTATTTTTTTTAAAAAAATCATGTTTCAAAATTTTATTGTAAAATAAAAAATAGAGAAAAATCAATTATATTTATTAGTAAAATAAAAAAATTAATTGAATGAGAATTTTTATAAGAAATGACAAATTTAAAAAATAAATTTGAAATAATAAGTGTAATATAATTTTAAATATATATTAATTTAAAAAATAAGAAGATATATATATATTATCATCGCCATGCTGCGTGAAAAAAATAAATAATTGTGCTTGATATTCTATAATTTTCTGTTTAAAATTTCTTAAATTCAAAATAACTTAAAGAAAAAAAAAACAAAGGTACAGGCGTGTGCGCTTTGGCCTAAAGCTCATGGCCTGCGTGAATATAAAGGTGCATAATACACAATTCAACTCCCAAACATGTGAAATGGGAGAAAAGAAGAAAATGAGTTTTTTTTTTTTCGTTGTCAAAGACAACAACATTGTGAAATCGGGCGGCTAATCGCAAACCATGTCAGACACATAAAAATACAACGGTCCAAATGCATGCACGTAAAGAAATGGTAGAGGGATTTATTTGGACTTTTTTTTTACATTTTTAATATATGAAAAAAAAAGAAAAAAAAATAGTTACAACAAAAAATCGCTATATATATATATATATATATATTAATTTAAGCTGATATGATTTTCAATTTCTAAAAGAAAAACATGCTTGAAAAATGAAATTAATTTTTAAAACATCTTAGAAATTATAAAAAATGAAAAAATAATTAAAAAAGTAAAAAATCCAAATAAATCCCTCTACTTATAGTTTAATTTTTTTGACTCATTACCTATGGGACATGTGTCCTATTTTTTTCCTAATTTTTAAAAAATTATTTTTTATTGTTTAAATGTAATTTATCAGGGTAATTTCTTTTTTAATTTTTTCTTTTCAATTTGTGAGTTAATAAATTAATGTTAATAGTAGTTTAGACAAAAAAAAAAAACTTAATTGTATATAGAATACATTGTAAAGACACTCTAATAACCATATTAGTAGTAAAAGGACATTATTAATCAATCCCTAATAATAGAAGGACTTTGGGTATAATTAACGTGAGCAAAGAAGCTGACCCGTTTGCTAATCATCCTTTGAGATGAGAGGATAATAGTTTTTTAAAACAAACGGGTGTAGCACCATCATTGTGCTACATTAAATTCACTGAGCAAGAAATAATGGAACTTACAAAACAGGGGAGAAAAGGCCGCCAACAGAGGATTGGAAATGAGGGCATTAAGGTAAGTTCAAAAGAGCATTGACTGGCACAAACAGGGGTCTTCGTTTGGTAATTCGGTTAGATTTTGAACTTTTTTGATCGATTTTCGGTTAATCGAATTGTCTAAAAAATAACCGAAACCGAACTGAATTATTATTCGGTTTTTCGGTTTGGTTTTGAAATATATCGATTTTTTTATTCGGTAATTCGGTTTTCACTCGTAATTATTTATACTTTTGATTTTTTGAAAGGATCATGCACTTTCAAAAAAATAAATTTAGTATTTGCATTACGATTTTAGGCTATATTCCTATATGTATACATTTTTCAATCTTATTGAACTCTGTCTATTTACTATTATTTTACTACTCCTCAATAATTAATATAATATCAATTGATATATATATATATATATATATATATATATACGAGATGTCATCATTACCATATAAAGTCTAATAATATATAATATATGTTATTGTCTATCGATATCGATAAATAATACAACCAAATAAGCGTTACAATTAAGACATTTTAACAATTCATTCTAAAAAGAAACGAGCATGCTTTGAAGCCCAAATATAACCGACTTATTTTTCTTTATGAATGACAAGTTTTGAAAAAAGAAACAATTCATTCTTTACGATTTTCACCGAATAGTAAACACCCCTAGGCACAAACATAAATAAAGAGAAAAAGAAAAGGCAAGAAAGGGCATTAGGCAAGCTTTGAGAGGGAGAAAGAGTAAAATGGCGAGAAAATTATTCGCAAATCGTGCGGTAGGAAGAAAGCCACAACAGATATAGAAAAGAAATGACAGTTGAGATGCATGTAATAGAAGTAAATAATAGTACCGAGTCACAATCTATAGTGATTTTAGTCTACATATACAATAAATAATCAATAAACTCTTCACTTTTTTACATATACAGTGAATAAACAGTAAAATTTTTACTTTTTTTAGTTTTTAATCTACATATACAGTAATAGTTTTTAATCTATATAGTAAATAAACAGTAAACTTTTCATTTCTTTTAGTTTTTTTATAATAATAATGAAGAAGAAGAAGAAGAGGAACTGTTTTGAAAAAACGTGGGAAATTTACGTGGTTACCTACGCCCAAAACGTGTTCAAAGAGTTGGTTCCATCTTGCCTTTCGGTTTCCACTAAGCTATAAATTGAAGTTATGTGGTCGCATTCCTAGTGGAAAGAAAGAAAGAAGAGATCGGGCCCATCTGCTCAACTATAGAGTTAGAGACCACAAGACTTTTGATTACACAAGGAAAAGATTCATCCCCAAAAACATTCCCGACAAAAGAAAATCTTCATAATGATTGAGCTTCGGAAGATTTATAGCCATTCGATTGCATCTTATAAAACTCTCTGTGTTTTTGCGTCTGCATGTAAAAGACCTTATGTTCTAGGTGTTTTCTTTTTTTGGGATCTTATCGCTAATGATAATTTTTATATATTATCATAATTGTTGTGTGTGTTTTGTTATCATGATACACGTGTAGATTTTCTTGTGCTTCAAAAAGTCAACAACGAGGACCCGTACCAACGTCCTTGTTATTGTAGATTTTAATTAAGATGGTAAAAAGTGTGATTTTTATAGAGAAAGACATTAATTTAAATTCATAATCATTCATTAGAATTAAATAGCACGCAAGATGCACTTGCACTGTTTTTTTTTTTTTTTTTCACAAGTAAAAATATAATGGGATCAATTTGCCTGTTGACTGAGATTGTATTTTTCTTAAAACAATCCTAAAAACACTTGTTTCATATTATTTAGTGTATGAAGAAAAAATTAATAAATTCCTTTCGATATTATTCTGGATATTTGAACCCAACAAATCAAGAAATGAAATAAATTTACAAACTTTTTTAACCACCAGACGTTCCCCTTGAGATTAATTGTACATTCTATAAGATATGGCCGACAATTAGTAACACATAGATCTCTATTTAGTTTTTTTTTTTTTCTTTGAAGAAAATATCAATTTAGTTTCAATTAAGAGTTTTTATGTGCTATTGATCTTTTATTTTGTTGAAGCTTATTAAAGCTGAAAAACCTTCAGTTCAATTTATGGATTTCATTTTATTTTTTACTGTTCAATAATATGTTTGGACTTTTTTTTAGCAAACTTTAACAATAATTTGATGCATGTTTTCGTTAATGAATAAACAAAAATATAGCACAATTTATTTATAAAGATTTCCTTATCATGTTATTAAAAAAAAAAAAGATTAGGCCATAAAAAAAATAGTGATATATACTTCGTAATAGATAAAGAATATTGATAGGGTTCCCCGATTTAACGACTAATAATTTTCTTATCTTTCTTTTTTGCCTTTTAGGATAACACTATTATGGCAAATATTCAATTGAAAAGAGTTTCTATCCTCTGATATTGATTTTTGTCACTATGATGTTGGTAAAACTTTTTAGTAGAAGGACCCTACACGCACTAACAACTAGCCACGTGGTGCTTATCCAATGCCAGAGGTGTTGTGATTTGTGAGCAGAAAATCAATTATTACAACCACTTTTTTAGTTTCTTGAAGTCAGCTTCTTTGATTTACATACTAGAGCAGATTCGGTTTCATTTTCTATTTTTGATTTTATGTTTTTAAAAAATTAAAAAAAATTTTGTGGTTATTTTTATTGTTCTTTGAAAACCTTTTTTTATATATAAAGATTTGTGCGAAGAAATAACTCTTATACAAACTTAATTTAAAAATATAATAACACATTATTAATTAATGAAATGTTTGAAATTTAAAACTGCCACTTAATTTTAAAAGAATCTAAGAAACCTAAAATAGATTAATCTAAAAAAATTATATATATATATATAATTTTCAATAAATATTGCCACTTTTGTTTTTCAACTTAAAGGTTCCACAAAACAATTAACAACATCAATCACTACAATAAAAACTTAGGAGTATAAAAGTAACACGACCTCAAAAGGATGACCAATAGGAAAAAAAAATGAACAATAAATTTGTACAAATATTTATAGAATCTCATCTAGTGGACATTAGATCCTAAAACTAAGTATCTCGTATTTAATTAAGAAAAACAAAAAACAAAAATTTATAATTTTTTAATCAAAATTTTGTATTTAATTAATCTTTCTTTGTGTTTTTTATATTTTTTTTCAAACTCAAAAAAAGCAAGATTTTTTTCTTGATGTAATGATTCTTAAATAAAAATTCGTGATAATATAAATTGAAAATTTTATCCAAAATTCAAAAACATGCCATCAAAATATATTTTTCATAAGATTTTGTAAGAAAATGATTATTTTTTTTAATGGTGATGAGAAGATTATTTTTAAAAGTATATATATTTGATTTATATCTATTTATTCACAAAATAATCAATAATATTAGTATAAAAACTATATTTTAATCATTTGATGGTTCTTTTAAAACATCATTTTAATTATTTTATTTGAAATAAATTAGTAAAAAAAAAAACTAGTAGCAAATGGTTGGGTGTTATGTGTATAAACACATAGTTAAATTTTGATAAAATTGATGATTTAATTTTTTTATATACATCATAACTATACTTGGTGGACTGAGAGTGTGAATTCCAAATAAAAAAATATTAAAATAAATTATCCAAAATAAACTCTCAATCATTACATTGAATATAATTGATAACCTTGCGATCATCATTATAAATTATGAAAGAACAATAATGCTCTTAAAAAACATTGCAAAATCAATATATATATATATATATATATATATATATATATATATATATATATATATATATATATAAATCAGAATTATCAATAAATAAAATTTTATAATAAATAATTAGAAATTTATCGAATGAGAATTTTCATAAGAAATGAGAAATTGAAATTTTTTTTTAAATAATAAGAATAATATTATAATATATATGTTTATTTTAAAATATAAAAAAATATCCAGCTGCGTGAGAAACATAAAAAACAACATCTAATCTTTCGTAAATTTTACCTAAAAATTATCAATAAAAATATTAAAATAAAATATAAAAAATGCTAAAGCACAGGGCTGCGCGCTTGGCCCTGGTTTTAGGCTCACGCAAGGCAAAGTTAACTAAAAAAATAAAGAAGGAAATAGAAGACAGATGACACATCGTCCGTTCCAAGTGCATCGAATGATGTGCCTTCCATTTGTAATTCCCAACTAGCCTTGGCTGATCGAAAAACGTGGCAAAAAACGAATTTTATTGAAAAACAAAACTAACAACAAATGATTAGTGTTATGTGTATAAATATATAGTTAATTTTTGATAAAATTGATGATTTTTTTTATATCATACTATATTTAGTAGGTTGAAAATGTGAAGTACAAACCAAAAAATATAAAAAAAAATTCTAAAAAAAGTTATCTAAAATACACTAGTAACCTTTACATTGAATATATAATGATAACCATGCAGTCATCATTTAAAAATTCTTATAATTACAAAAGAACAATAATGCTCTTAAAAAACACTACAAAATCTCTCTCTCTCTCTCTCTCTCTCTCTCTCTCTCTCTCTCTCTCTCTATATATATATATATATATATATATACACATATACATATATATATATACGTATCAATAAATAAAATTTTATAATAAATAAATAGAATTCATCGGATGATAATTTGCATAAGAAATAAGAAATTAAAAGATTTTTTTAAATAATAATAGTAATATAATATAAAATATATGTTATATATATATATATATATATATATATATATATATATATATATATATATATATATATTATTCTCATTGGTTGCATGAGAAACACAAAAAATAATGTCTAATCTTTCATAATTTTTGCTTAAAAATTATCAATAAAAATATTACAATAAAATATAAAAAATGCTAAAGCACAGGCCTGCGTGCATGACCCTAGTTCCAGGCTTACTCAAGGCAGAGTTAACTGAAAAAAATATTTCACCTTCAAAATTATATAAATAAGATTAATAAACTCTTTTATAGTCTTAAAACCTATTTTAATGCAAACAAAACATATCAAAACTCAAATCAAAACTTCAAAAAATTTTGAAACCTCTATTCATCTCCTTTAACCATTTTATCGTTTGTGATCACAAACGGACCTCTTTAATAGAAATAAATTGAAGGTAATTTCGATTGTTTAGATAGTTGAAACGAGCCTTTGTCTACGTGTGTGCGCGCGCATGCGCAAGCACTTGATTTTCTCTTTTTTAGGCATCCAAGGATCATAGTGAAAAAGAAATGAAGTTTTGTACTGATTTTTTTCTCCTAAAATTTAAGGACTAGACTAAAACATTTTTGCTAAATAGTGGAAATGACACAATTCATTTGGGTGAGCACTAAGAGTAAGGTGCACGGTACAAAAATAGTAAATACTATTTTTTTTTTAGTGTTTCTTTTTTGTTAATGATAATAGTGTTAGTAGAATTAATGATAATAATAATGATATCAAAAGGAGGTGATGGTTGTGATGATTGTAGTAGGAATGACATTGGTAATGTAGTGTAGTGATGATTGTTGTGGAAATGTGGCGATATGGCAGCCACAATGTTGATATCATTATATCTTATAAAAAAAAAATGAAAAAACCACTTTTTATTTTTTAAAAATCCAAATGGTACAATCAAATGTGCTTTTTGTTTTTTTATATAAAAAAAATCAGAAACGAGAAAACCAAAATGATACGAAACAATGCCTAATAGATTGATCCGTCTATCTTTATTAAGGAGTTAGTTATTTTTTCTATTTCTTTAGTTAACTCGGTCAATTTATCTTTATATATTAGCACATTCTCCCATATATCTTTATAATAAATTTTCACTTTCACATGTCTTTGTATATCTTTTGTTACTTTTTGAACAAAAACTTTCCTACAACCATCAAAAGACAATTAATTTTAAAAAAAATTAAAAAATTAAAAGCCATGAAAAAAATTCCATGAGACATGAAAACATTTAAAAATCTAGAAAAGATTGAAAATCTTAGAAATAATAAAACCAACTTTGAATTTATATAATAAATAAAAATCATTTCCATAAAACTTCATAGGTCTTGGATAAAAATTTCCCTACAATCATTAAAAGGAAAATTAATGTTGAAAAACCAAAAATATGAAAAATTAATTAAAAACTTTAAAAAGCCATGATTTTTTTTTTGTCTAAAAAAAATAAAAATATTTTAAAAAATGGAAACAACCGACTTTAAAATGGATATATTAAAAAATAAAAATCATATCCATAAATCTTTGTAAATATAAATATGTATACAAAAATGAAATAAGGTGCGTATTTTTTAAAATTTTTATTAGTTCGAAATCTTTTTGTATATATTTTATGAGTTATTTCGATTTTTTTTAAGATGTTCCAAGTGTGTACTTTCTAGTTTATTCATTTTTTTTCCCAATTATATAGAGTTTTCAAGGTTTTTTACATTTATTTTTTTTATCTTTTGAAAATTATTCTTTTTTTAAAAAAAATGTTTTAAGGGGAACTTTGGTCCAAAAGGGATGAAAAAGATATAGGGATAAAATATAAATACAAAGGACATATCAGATTTTTTTAAAAAATACATATCAGAGAATACTCTTAATATGTAAAGAAGATTGATACATTATTCCTTAAATAATTTGATTTTTTTCCTTTTTAATATGAACCCTACATTTAATTAAGGACAGTTAACTTCCTTTGTTTTGATAATTAGTAATTAATTAAAGACCGATAAGAAAAATTGATGCTCGCCACAAAAGTTGATAAATAATGAATGTAAAGTCAATAAGTGAAAAAATATTTTTTATATTTTTTTCAATGGAGATACAACCAACACGTGGCAAAATACTCTTATTTTTTCCTGTTATATTAATTTGAGTTAGAATCTAAAATAAGAGTCACTCAATCATAATCCTTCTCATTATCCACATTATTGAAGCAAGAGTTCAGATCATTCTATCATTTTCGGAAAAAATTAATCAAAAACTAATCTAACTATTTCTTGATATGGCAATATACTTAATAGTGAAAGAGGTGTCTAACTTTCAATGTCAAGCCAAATTACAATTTGGTCTCTGTAACTTCACCTTTATTTCATTCAGGTTCCTATGTATGTACCATTTTCAATGAGAATTATGACCCTGAGAATTGAATAACTGGAATTCAATGGAAATCCGTTTTTTTTTCCTCAAAAAAATAATTAATAAATTGTATGGAGAATTTGACTATTATTTTCACATCATACCAAAAAAGGCAAATCAGTAAAACTTGTAGGGCCCAAGCAAGGAAAGAGGACCGACAGACAGATGTCAATGTAGGAAACGAGATAAGATTAGCTAAAATCACCGACCACATTTCCAAAAGAAGACGATACAAAACAGAGTGACAGGTAGAGAATGGCAAACGAAAAAAGCTTCAAAAATGAGCAGTGGAGCCGGAAAGATCGTGTGCGTGACTGGAGCCTCGGGCTACATAGCTTCTTGGCTTGTCAAGCTCCTTCTCTCACGTGGTTACACTGTCAAGGCCTCTGTTCGTGACCCAAGTCAGTCACTCTCTCACTCACTCACTCACTCTTCCACAGTGTCTTTGTTGTTTTTTATTTTTTATTTTATAAACATATCGATTATGATGTTATTTAATTGCAAAATTAAGATTAACTCATTAAGGATAGCGATGAGATCATTTTCTTATGGATGGTCATGGATTTCGGGGGACTAGAATAGATTCCTTTTTTCTGTTTTAGGTGATCGAAATGTTTTAAAAGAAAATGGGTCATCTTCTTTATTATTATAATATTTAAGAGGGTGGATTTTGATGGAATTAGAAACTTCTTGTGGATTGAGAATTAAAATTTATCTTTCTAAGCTTAGTAAAGATCAAAATCATGAAGTGATGATGATCATGTAATTAACTGAAAACATGAACTGTTTAGCAATGAGAAAAAGAATCTCTTTTAATTGAGTTCATGCAATGAGAAAATTCAAAGGCATATTGCTGTTGCTGTCCTTGCAAATGTCAGATTGTTTTGGCACTTCAAAAATGTTACTTTCACTATTTCACCCTAGTTTCTTATTTTTGTATCAAACTTGGAATAGTATTTGAAAATTATGGTTAAATGATGTAACATTGGGTTAAGCCTTCCTCCCACCCAAATGAGTTAGAACCACCCTGCACGTTTTAAGCGCATGATTTCCCCTTCCTGTAGGGGGACAGGTACCCACTTCTAGTAAGAGTCCAGTGGTGTTTTTGGCATTTCTTCTTTGTTGATGTAACATTTTTTTTTTTTTTTTGTATCTAATTTGAACCATGATTCTACTTAAATTGAGACTTTTGGATAACTTGGCTTGTGATTTCTGGAGAGACTCAGATTTATCATTCCACATGGTATTTTAGCTCCTGAAATTCATGCCAACCCATCTTGTTACCTGTTTTCACTTCAACACAAACATGCAAGTCCCTATGCAAAATGCTTATTACTAAAAAACAATGCTGCTTCATCATGCATTAAATTGCAACTAACACTAAAAGTAATCTATTCTATTGTACCTTGGAGAAATATAATGTTATTTACTTTCTAGTTTGGGCACGCTCTGTTCATCATGACTGAGTGATACTGCTTATGTTTTTTCCTGTGAAGACGACTTAGGGGAAATAGTGTGGTTTTTGCCCATCACAATTTATATTTACCAAAAACAGCTTGCTATTTCAGTGATTTAGTAATTGTTTTCAATCTCCATTCTGCAGATGATCCCAGAAAGACAGAACATTTACGTGCACTTGGTGGAGCTAAGGAGAGACTTCAGCTGTTCAAAGCAAATTTATTGGAAGAAGGTTCCTTTGATTCTATTGTTGAAGGCTGTGAAGGTGTTTTCCACACTGCATCTCCTTTTTATAATGATGTCAAGGACCCACAGGTTAATCCTTCATACTTAATCTTAAATAACTGCAGTGTTTCTTATGTACTTAAGATTTTATTGTTTATGAAAATCAGGAAGAATCTCAGATGGTTCCCCAATATAGCATGTACCATCTATCTCCTCTAGAAGGCATGGTTCAGGCACTTCATTGTTGAGTTGAAGTGGTCAGAACCTTGCAAAATGACATGAGAGAGAGAAAAAGTAATATAAATTAAATCTCTGTTCAAGTGTTGGTTCCCCTTCAAAATCCAGTTGCTGAAAACCTTTATGATGGCCTTTTAGACTTCAGCTCATGATTTTGACATTAATGTTTTTTGTTGCATGATAAGTTGGTGCTGTCCCCTTTACCACTGTTTGAATTTTAAGCTGTCAGTAGACAAATTAATTTGGTAGACAAAGATGTAGCATTGTTTAATTGTCTTCTGCTTTTTTAGGTGATGATTCAAGTTTGCTGCGATGTTTTTCTTTTGACCTCTGATTAACTGTCACAAGCATTGCAATAGTGATATGCAATAGGTTACTTGGTAGCTTCTATATTAAATAAACTTTTATTCATTGAAAAGGAATCGTAATTTGATATGCCAGATTGCAACAGCCAACGGTTGAATATATATGCAAGTGTGTGTAGATATTTGTATGTATGTATATTTATGTATATTTGCAGCTAACTTTTAATAGCTATATATATACATTGACGAGGAACTTTAATTTGATATGGAAAGTAATTTAACAATGCATCTGCTTTTTCTTCTAGAAAGCTTCAGTAAACCCTGGATTCTATCTAAATGCTGACCCTTTGAAATACTTGTGTATGAACACTGAAACGGCTTTAAAGAACAAAAAGTTACTGATCAATATTCTATAGTATACTTGAATCCAACAATGACAGCAGTACATGGTGGTTTCATCATTATATTGATTCACTGTCAGGGTTAGATTGACATTATGAACAAAAATTACTTCTTGCTAATTAAGATGCTGAAACAAGAGTTTATCCAGCACCAAGCAGCATGCTTTTCAGAATATATCTTACACAAATGCTCCTAGGTCAGTTGTGTTTGGCTGTGAATTAAAGCTTACCTGGAAAGGGGAAAAAAGGGTCTGGCTCATATAAATGCTTATTTTTCTTCTCAGATTCTCAAAGGTCTGTCCTATATAAATGCTTATTTTCCTCCTCAGATTCTTGAACTGTGCTGTTATAGTGCAGTATGGAAACTTACTCCTTTCAGTTGAAGCTGATTTATAGTTGGCAACATTAACTTTTGTCTTTTGTCTTAGGGTCAAGACTCTTTCATGAATTTTCAGATATTGAAGTTTGAACTTGTTTTTGTTTTACTTCAATTGGTTATAGTCAATTTCTCTCATTTCAGGCAGAGTTGCTTGATCCTGCAGTGAAAGGAACACTCAATGTTCTTGGCTCCTGTGCAAAACACTCCTCAATCAAACGAGTTGTTTTAACATCTTCCGTTGCTGCAGTTGTTTGTAATAGGAAGCCTCGAACCCCAGATGTAGTAGTGGATGAAACTTGGTTTTCTGATCCGGACCTATGTAGAGAATCTAAGGTGTGTAAACTTGCCAATACTTTCTGAATCTTCAAAAGAAAGAAAAAAACATTTTTCAATTTTTCAAATCGTCTTCGCTTAGTGTCAATTTGTTTTATTCTTTATAGCTTTTGAAATGGAAATAAAATCACAGTTAATTTTTGTACCTTTTAATAATTCCGTTCTGAGATTTTTGGTACTCTGGAATATGGTTTTGCTAGTTGAGCCAGATGGTGGTGGCACAAGTACCTTGTGAATTCTGTCGTTTTACGTTAGGTGCTCATGATGCCTCTTTCTTTGTTTTGATGTTTATTTGGACATTGCTCTAAGAAAGTTAAGAGGTTAGCAGAATATCAAATTATAATGTGTAGAAATACAGAGAAAATAGTGATGGAGAGATGCAAGGACAGAATTGTCTTTACTGTTCTCACATTGGATATGGAAACTCCTTTTGAAGATGAATTGAATCTAAATGGCATTACGAATCTATCTTTTATTGCTTCTGCTACTAACTTGGAACATTTTTACTGTGTAAGATAATGCTTCTACACTTCTAGACTTCTACTAAATCATCTGAATAAATTTCATTTTCTGCTACCAAATCATTAATGTAAATATTGAGGAAACAAAAAGACCCTATAGCCATCCTTGTGATGTAGTTCTAGAGAATTTTAACATTGGTAGTTTATTTTCTCATGACCGATTTGATCTTAAATCTCGATGTTATATTCAACGAGCGGTTTCTCTCATCCTAGTCCATTCCATTAACACATTTTTCTGTCCCCTGCCTTTTGATGCGTAAATGATAACGAAATGTTTCTACCACTTGCATTTTACATTGGACTCTGGTTAGGTATAACAGTATTTTATCTCTAATCCCTTCTTTACCGTCTACTTTTAGCTTTGGTATGTGCTCTCAAAGACTTTGGCTGAGGATGCTGCATGGAAATTTGCAAAAGAAAAGGGTATGGACATGGTTGCAATAAATCCAGCAATGGTAATTGGCCCTCTCTTGCAGCCAACACTAAATACAAGTGCTGCAACAATTTTAAGCCTAATGAAAGGTACTTCTTTATGTTAACAAGACTAATCTTTTCATCCTGTAAGTAAGCAGTAGCATGTATTTCATCTCAACAAGTCACTCTCTGTGAAGAACAAATTAAAAGCAAATATAATTCTGTAGAGAACTTGGATAAGTGACATGAAATGCAATTTAAAAGCATTTGTTTTCTGTTTATTTGTTAAAATTTTTGCATCTCCCATGTTACTTGATTTCAATACTGGCTCACTTGTTTTACCAAGTTAAAATAGTGTTTTGAAGAGGAGAAAACCCAAACATTAGTGTTGTTACTTTATTTAGGAATAAGAATACTGTAGCGACTCCTTGGTTAGACAATATTCTTTTCCATAAAGCATGTGGCTACTTTCATGCCTCTGTGTTGAATGCAGGAGCACAAACCTTCCCCAATGCATCTTTTGGATGGGTAAATGTTAAAGATGTTGCCAATGCACACATTCAAGCATTTGAGCTGTCATCAGCTAGTGGGAGATATTGTTTGGTTGAGAGAGTGGCACACTACTCAGAAATAGTAAAGATTCTGCATGAGCTTTACCCTGATGTACAACTTCCGGAAAAGTGAGCCTTTCCCCCATTATAATTTACCTTTTCTCTTAATTGATCTTACTCATGTTCTTTCCTCCTCTGATTTTACCCTTTATGGCGGAAACATTTACCTTTTTGTCACCTTATTTTGCATGGTTTTCATGGCATCTTACACATATTTGGTAAGCAAAGATTTTAGTAAGGTGGTAGTGTGCCTATCCATTCTTGTGATGTTTATTACTGATCGCACTTTCGTGTGCCAGTTGAAAAGCTCATAAAAAAAAATGTTCCGTTCAGTAGCCCGCATTCTATTGCAAAATGCGCATTGAAAGCTAGATTACTACACCATTCCCGGATAATGGTGGTTCCCATTTTTCGTGGTGTGGGATATGAAGATGGATGAAGCAAGCAAAGATGGAATAATTGACCATAATCAAAGGTTTCTAATCATGCATCTCTTTTGGAAAGTGTTTGACCTTGAAGTATGAATACACGATGAAAGATGAAAAGCACAATCATCAGTCTGTTTTGATGATTTTATCATGTCTTAGCTGCTTCTAGTTAATTGTTTTGTCATTATGGAATACCTGAATTCATTTGTGTTCATTGTAGGCCATTTTTTAAAAAGAACTAGAGTGTTTGAAGATGGGTTATTGAACAATGTAGATTGTTTTGTCTTTGAGAATTTTCTGTAATCATCTGCAATTTTTCATCAAAAAATATATTAATTCTTTGTTATTGTGAAAACCCTTGGCAGGTGTGCGGATGATGAGCCATATGTGCCGATCTTTCAGGTTTCCAAGGAAAAAGCAAAAAGCTTGGGTATTGAATTCATTTCTTTGGAAGAAAGCGTTAAGGAAACAGTTGAAAGCTTGAAGGAGAAAGGATTTGTCAGTTTTTAAGTGTTTCCTGCATGCAAGAGTTTCTTATATTAAATAAATAATCGGTTGAGGGTATTAGTACGCCCTCTCAAGCATTTAGAGCTTGATGATGATTGCTTTGCTTTTCACGGGGACTAGACAAAAAAAGGGGCGCGTTGTCCCTTTATCTTTATGTTAAGCTGATATTAGGTTTTTTACTCAGCTATGTTGCGAGTTGAATAAAATACATAAAATCATTTAGAAAAATTATTTCAGTTTTGATTATTTATTTTATGATGTGAATCTATAAAATTATGTAAAATCAAAGGTGTAAAAAATTATTTAATCAGAAAATTTATATTTAACTATTTCTTATTTATGTTTTTCATAATTTTTCTTTTAAAAAGAGATTTCATCCTTGTTAAATCATGGATCATTAATTAAAAAGAAAATTAAATAATTTTTTTTGAAAAAAGTTTTAGTATTTCATAAGATTGTGTCGAAAATCATAAATAACAATTAGTAAAAGTTTACATGTTATTGAAAAAATATATTTTTTTATTTAATGTTGATGGGAATATTGGTTTTTGAAAACATGTGGACTTAATTTTTATATATTTATTTACAAAAGAATGGATAATATTAAAATAAAAAACTATATTATTTCGAATCTTTGATCGGTTAAGCTAAAACATTATTTTAATTATTTAATTTAAAATAAGTTAATTTTAAAATATTCAAAAACAAATAAATAAATAGTAAATGCTTAGTGTAGTAGTAGTTGCACAGTTGATTTCTAAAAAAACAACAATTTAATATTTTTTTATACGTCATAACTATACTAAGCGAGTTTAGAGTTTTCGATCTAAAACAAAAAATACTATAAAAATTTAACTTACAAGAAATATATTAATTAAATTTGAACTTAATAGACTAAAATAAAAATTATTACAAATCTGATTTTAAATAATTTTGATTATATAAAGAAGAAACAAATTAATAAAACATGTGAATTCTTTTTCTTTTTTTTTTCCTCCTCCTCAAACATTTTTTTATTTTTATGTTAAGCATAACTATTCCTTGAATATAGGCCTCACACACAGAGCAACCATCTTCTTTTTATTTTTCACATTTGACTTTCAACTATTAATTAATTAATTTGAGTTTTTTTCTAAAAAAAACCGAGAAAAATTATTTGACATACACTTTTGATCTAAAACCGTATTTTAGACAAATTATATATATATATATATATATATACATATATATATATATATATATATACATATATATATATATATATCATGCCACTATAATTTAAAAGTTATCTAAATCTATTTTTCAAAAGAAAAAATAATCATGTTCTAAAAATTTATTTCAAAATCCATACATATAGAAAAATGAATCAAAACTCGTTAGTAAATATAATTTTAAATTAATTAAATGAGAATTAAAAAAAAGACATAAAGTAGTAAATTTTAAATAATAAAAATAATGAACAAAAAATACTAAAATAAAATGGAACAAAATCATAATATAATCAAAGTTTGAAATTGAAAAAAAAAAGTAGAGAGAATTTAAAAAAAAATTGACAAATTAATGTAGTAAATTTTAAATAATAAAAAAAATCGAGAAGAAATTATTTGAAAAACACTTTTAATCTAAAAATGTATTTCAAACAAATTATATATATTAATCATGCCACTATAATTTAAAAAGTATGTAAATCTATTTTTTAAAAAATAATTACCATATTCTAAAAATTTATTTCAAAATCCATACATATAGAAAAATAAATCAAAACTGTCAAGTAAATATAATTTTAAATTAATTAGATAAGAATTTTTTAAAAATGACAAATTAAAGTAGTAAATTTTAATTAATAAAAATAATTAACAAAAAAAAAACTGAAACAAAATGGGACAAAATCACAATATAATCAAAGTTTAAAATTGAAAAAAAAAGAAGAAGAAGAGAGAATTTAAAAAAATGACAAATTAATGTAGTAAATTTTAAATAATATAAAAAAAAGTCAGAAGAATTTATTTGAAAAATAATTTTAATCTAGAAATGTATTTTAGACAAATTATATATATATATATATATATATCATGCCACTATAATTTAAAAATGATCTAAATCTAATTTTCAAAAGAAAAAATAATCATGTTCTAAAACTTTATTCCAAAATCCTTACATATAGAAAAATAAATCAAAACTATCAATAAATATAATTTTAAATTAATTGAATGAGAATTTAAAAAAAATGATAAATTAAAGTAGTAAATTTTAAACAATAAAAATAATTAACAAGAAACACTAAAATAAAATGGGATCAAATCACAATATAATTAAAGTTTGAAATTGAAAAAAAAAAGAGAGAGAGAATTTAGAAAAAAAATGACAAATTAAAGTAGTACATTTTAAATAATAAAAATAATTAATAAATTAAAGTTTGAAATTGAAAAAAAAAAAAGAAGAGAATTTAAAAAATGATAAATTTAAATAGTAAATTTTAAATAATAAAAATAATTAATAAAAAATACAAAAAAAAATGTGACCAAATCACAATATAATTAAATTTTGAAATTGAAAAAAAAATTAAAGATTTGAAGACCAAAGTGTTAAAAAAATGATATAAATAGTAAAAGGAATAGTGATTTATGAGTGTGAATAATGATTCGTGAGTATGTGAATAGTATTTTAAATAGTGAAATGAATAGTTTACTCTAGTTTATTTTATAATGGAAACTTTAAATTAGCAAGAAAAGGAGAGGAGGATGTTCCTGTCTCAACAAATTGGTTTTTTTTTTTTTTTTCGGTTGATGCGTATTTGGACATCGAAACATCTAATGGGAATTAACCCATTCATCTTAAACCACATACCAAACTTTCCATAAAAAAACAACTGGGCTCTTTTGCTCGGCCTACTTATTTGGGGCCTTAAACGGATCTGCCTTAAACGGATAACTTTATTATTAATTGAGTTTCAAACCTTTTCATTGTACAAGTTTTATCAAAAATTATTTCAATTTGTATTCTCTATTTATGGTAGGTGTAAAAACTCCACTCTCTACACACGCACACACAAATAATAATAATAATAATAATAACTACAACAACATTACGGTCACCTTCTTTCTTTCAAGTTGTTTCACTAAGTCTCGTTTATAATTTATTTTATTTTAATTTTTTATCTTGTTTTCTTTTTAGTTCAAATTGTAGGTTAGATGCAGATAGATTTTGAGTTTTTTAATATAAGCTAATCAGGTGGAGGGATTTAGGTCAAATTTTAGCTAAAATCACATTTTTGGACAAATTAGAACTTCTTTTCAAAGTTAAATGAAAAGAGATAACGGGCACATAAAAAATCACTTATGAACTTAATGTATCTATTAAATGCAAGTTTGGATAATCTTGTCTCACAATAAAAACATTTGGAATAAAATTGATCCAATCAAAATTTGGAACTTGATTGATAGATGATAGGAACAAATTTAAGTAGCAATTAGTTGCAAAAAAGTAACATTACAATAACATATGCAAGAACGGGTTTTAATGACTAATATAACATTTGTAGCTATAATTATTGTAAATCATTTAACAACCCGTAACAGGTTTTTATAATACATGTTAAATTGATAATTTTATTAAATAAACATATAATATTTTTTCAGTATATATATATTGAAATAAATTATGGTTCATAAAATGTTATAATAAAATGATAATTTCGTTACTGTTTGCTAGAGTGGAAGGAAGAAAAATTGACTCCTAAGTTTTTTTTTTTTTTTTTGCAATAAAAGAAAAATAAAAACATTATTAAATTTTTTTAATTATACAAAATAAAGAAAGTAAAAAAAAAAAAAATCGTAAACCAAGCCCAATAATATCACTTAAAAATATATATAAAAAGGTAAATGCAATTAAAATTGTATAACAAAAAAGTAGGTCTAATAGACCATTTAAAAGTATAGACCTAACCCAAAATATTATTCTTCTAGGTATAAGTCAAATATTAATATATCTAAATCTAAGTGATCTTCCTACCACCTCCCTGTCTAGTCTTAAGTCTCTTTTTTTTTCCTTGTACACGTCCTTTTGTTTTCTATAGCACCAGTTCATCTTCTATATTTTTATCTCTTCTTTTTTTTTTTTTTTTGCCTTTTTAACTGAAGATTGAAATACAGATTTAAATATCAATGGAAGATAACATCATTTTTTCTAGTAAAAATGGAATATAATGATTGTTAATGATACATAATTGTATAACGGTTGTTATACATATGAATTGTCAATATTATTAATTTAATGCCAGTAAAAGGTATGCTACTTTCTCAATTGCTTTGTGAATAAAATAGTGTTTTCTCAATTGCTTGGTTAACTTGTTATTGTTGATTTATTGTCATTGTTGTGAAAAACCGTTCCCACTTATTGTTGTTTCTTCGAACACCAAGCAAACACACCTATAAAGAGTGGCATCAATCTTGTTTTCTCCATCATTTTTCATTAACTTTTTATCCACCACCAAAGGAACATCAACATATTTGCAGCCTAACATTATGACTTTTTTTAGAAAATTTAAGAATTCCTTCAGCAAACTTTTTTTTTTCTTTTACAAATGAAAACACTTCTTGATAAACCTCATTGCCTAGAAAATGATGCAATAGCTCCATATCATTCATCTCATATCTTCTCATTATTTTTTTCCTAAACTCTTTAATCCATCTTTCGTTACTATCCGAAACCACCAAGTCCTCAACTAACAAGGCAACAAGCTAAACCACTCTCATCTTCAACCTTGCGTTCTTCATAAACCAAGAAATATGCATTTGTCACTCTTTTTTTTTTTTTTTCAACTTGTGCCTTTTCTCCTTTAGATTTTGTGCATAGCACACACAACCAAATACATTTGGGTGATTCACCAATGACTTCCTAGTATTCAATGCTTCAAATGATATTTGATTGTTTAAAATTTTTGTTGGGCACCTATATATTAATCAAATAAATAATTGTATATATAGTTTGAGTCTAAAAGCTTCTTGAAAGACCCTTCTCAAACAACATAAACTTGACTATTTCTATCATTGTTTGATTTCTTCTCTTGGATACTCCGTTTCATTGCGGGGTATATAACCCATTGTCAATTGCGTTTACACATCTTTCTTTTTCACATACCTTCTTAAATTCACGAGTACTCAACAGTACTTTTATCTTATGGTTACTTTACTTTTTTAAAAATGACTTAAACTTCTTAAATATGTTAAAGAATCAGACTTATGTCTCATAAAATAAATCTAAATCATTCTACTATGATCATCAATGAAGAGAATAAAATACTTATTTTGTGAATAAACTCAAGTTATGCTACTATAATCATCAATAAAGAGAATAAAGTACCTATTTTGTGAATTTGAAGAATTTTTAATGATCACACATCCGTATACACAAGCTCAAGCTTATGTTTGGCTTGTGAAATAATGATCTTGCATCAAAATATAATTTGTTTATGATTTGTACCAACGTATAATTTGTTTGTTAGAAAGGATGGATGAGCGGCTCCTCCTTTTTGTTAAGTGGATATGCGCCCAAGGAAGGAAAGGTGGGATTCACATCCACCCTCTTTCCCTTCCATCATCATTATATATATCAACCAAGCTAAACAATATATTTTATCTCCAACTTATTAGCTTCTATGGCGGATAAATGCTCAAAAACATCAAAATATATTTAACCCTCATGGTTTCAAATATCTTGAAAATATTATAAGGAATGGATTCATATCCGATTTAAAATTTTATAAAGAGACGAATTTTAAATTGTTTTATTTATGATTTTGTATTCGAAAGTTTACTAAATCTCATCTTCTTCTTTTTTTCTATTCATCATCTAAAAGATATAATTTAATATTAGATATATATTAAAAATAAAGATAAAATTTTAGTTATTAATAAAATAAAGATAAAAGGGGAAGCAAGACCACTTTTAAGTCGATCCGTACCTTTCTAAAGGTACTGCAATGAATAGTCATGGATAAAATTTTAGTTGATAGAGATGAAATGGGAGTACTCATCAACAACTAGTCTTGCTAAATCTAGCCGTGATACTATGAATTTAGTTAAAAAAAACCATTCTTAGCAGATAAGTAATGAGACAAAAGGGCAAGGTTTTATGTCATCAACAAAACCAAAAAGACATTGCCCAATTATAAAGGGATGCATCCGAATACGCCAAATATATAGTTGGAGGAAGTCGGTTTGAGAGAGATAAAATGATGAGCATTTGAGAATTGGGTCCAAGAAGTGGCTGCAAATTGGGTAAAAAAGTTGTTTAGATGAGGTAGAGATATGTTTTTAGTAGAAAAGATAGAACCATATAAAGCCATAATGTGCAATATTGCAAAAAAAAAAAAAAAAAAACTTTGATACCAAATTAAGTTACAAGAAAATATTTTGTCTACACAGTTGGTGAGACTCTCTACTTGTATATTATATATGTGTTTCGGTTACATTGATATATGTTATAAATAACAATAAAGTGCAATCAGTGAAAGTCGTTGAAAATACACATATATAGAGTTATAGCTAACTCTATAGGTAACAATACAAAGTTGACTTAAGCTTTATTCCAAACTCTTTGTTGAGTAGATTTTGCACGGTAAGAAGAGTTTAAACTAAAAGAGAAGTGTTGTTGTAGTTGATATGCGAGCATTGCATCATATTGTTGCTCATGTGTTGTAACTATCTAATATGATAGGTAGTTGTGTTGTCCTGATATTCATGATGAACAATTTATGTTTTTTTTATATGCTAAAATAATAAAATTGGTCCAACTTGTATATTATATTCATGTAATAATTTATAAATGATAAGAATCAAATATAAAACCTCATCATGAACTCGTTCACATATACTATTATGAGTGAAATTGAACATGGATATATCATTTAATCAATAATTAATGATATGAATAAAACAATGAAATCTCACATATTTTGTTATGTTTGAACAATTATTTTGAAAGAAATTATTATACAAACATGGTTTATTACTTAAGATCACGGACCAATTCAATAAAACTATTATAGATATTTAAATTTATTCAGATTATCTTTTTAGTATATTACATTTAGAATGCATGTGAATTTTTTCATATTTAATAGCGCATTCATAATTATAGAATAAAATAATTAATAATACATCTATCGTAAAATAAAGTGGACAAAATTAGTGATGTATAAGAATTCTATTGGTTTGGTAAATGATCTTAAGTGATAGACTAAATCTATATAATAATTTTTCCTTATTATTGATCAATTATTGATTAAGTAATATATCCATATCTAATTTCACTCGTAACTATTATTTTAGCAATTCATGTTTTTGCTTGAATCCAAAATAGTGGTTGAAGCAGTAAGATTGAGACTCGTTTAGTATGAGCTTTACATTTAATTCTCACCATTTATTATTGGTTAGATAATATATTCATTGTGATTCTAGTCATAAGGTATAAAAATTGTAATGGTGTTTTTGGGTTTGGACTTCATTTACGTTATATTTGACATGAAACATTGCATTAGTTAAATATTGACTATTTATGTTTTAACCATTAAATAAATAGCAAATAAAAAAGAGTATTTAAATTTGAAAAAAAAATTAATTTTTAGCACTCTTTTTGGCTCTCATTTGCATAATAATGCAATGAAAGCAAACACAAGATCCTATCCTTTTTAATTAAAGAAAAAAAGGATCATTTCTTTATTTAGACAAACATGGTCTGTATTGTATGAACTATTTTCTTTTTTTCCTTTCTTTCTTTCTTTTTAAAAAAAATCATGAATTGGGGATAAGCTTTAAGAAAAAAAAATGATGCTAAATATTAAAGAAAAAGGATAGAAAAAAGACTCCAAAAAACTACACAAATTTAAAACCTCAATCATATTTTATCCAAAAAGAAATGCAACATCAATAATAATAAAATATTGCCTCATTCCAACTTCTCAATAATAATAAATGTTTTATATTTTTTAAAAACTCAAAAAAGCAAGATTTTTTTTTCTTGATGCAATGGTTCTTAAATAAAAACTTATCATAATATAAATGAAAAATTTTTATCTAAAATTCAAAAAAATGCCATCAAAATATATTTTTCATAAGATTTTGCAAGAAAGTGATTTTTTTTTAATGGCGATGAGAAAATTATTTTTAAAAGCATGTAAATTTGATTTATATTTTTTCTCACGTGTTGTAACTATCTAATATGACAGTGCAGTTGTGTTCTCCTAATATTCGTGATGAATAATTTATGTTTTTGCTATATGCTAAAATAATAAAACTAGTCCAACTTATATATCATATTCGTGTAATAATTTATGAATGATAAGAATCAAATATAAAACCTTATCATAAAGTGTTCACATATATTATTATGAGTGAAATTGAATATGGATATATCATTTAATCAATAATCAATGATATGAATAAAAAATGAAATCTCACACATTTTGTTATGTTTGAACAATTATTTTGAAAGAAATTATTAGACAAACATGATTCATTGTTTAAGACCACGACTCAATTCAATAAAACTATTATAGCTATTTAAATTTATTCAAATTATTTTTTTTGTATATTATATTTAGAATGCATGTGAATTTTTGCATTCATAGTTATAGAATAAAATAATTAATAATACATCTATCATAAAATAAAGTGGACAAAATTAGTATGTATAAGAATTCTATTGGTTTGGTTAACGATCTTATATGATAGACTAAATCTATATAATAATTTTTCCTTATTATTGATTAAGTAATATATCCATATCTAATTTCACTCGTAACTATTATTTTAACAATTCATGTTTTTGCTTGAATCGGTAGTTGAAGTAGTAAAATCGAGACTTGTTTAGTATGAGTTTTACATGTAATTCTCACCATTTACTATTGGTTAGATCATATATTCATTGCGATTCTAGTCACAAGGTATAAAAATTGTAATGTTTTTTTTTTTGGGTTTGGACTCCATTTATGTTATATTTGACATGAAACGTCGCATTAGTTAAACCTTGACCTTTTAATTCAAATTAATAGTTAAAATTTTATTTAGTATGTTTTAAATTAAATCTAAAAATTTAACCATTAAATAAATAGCAAATAAAAAAGAGTACTTAAATTTGGAAGAAAAAATAATAATTTTTAGCACTCTTTTTGTCTCTCCTCAGCAAAATAATGCAATAAAAGCAATAGTTTTAGATGAAACAAGATCTTTTCCTTTTTAATTAAAAAAAAAGGATCATTTCTTTCTCTAGACGAACATATTGTATGAACTATTTTCTTTTTTCCTTTCTTTGTTTCTTTTTTTTTTTTTTTAAATCATGAATTGGGGATAAGCTTTAAGGGAAAAAAAATGATGCTACATATTCAATAAAAATGATTAGAATATTTTCTTTAATTTTGCAGATGAGAAACAAGATCTTTTGCTTTAATTTTGCAGATGAGAAACGAAGAGAATGCTAAAAATTATTGTTTATTCCAAATCTAGTATTTTCTTTTTTATTTTATATTTATTTAATGGTTTTTTTATTTGTTATTTATTTAATGTTAGAATATTTAATTTTACTAAAATCCTACTTAACAAAATTCTAACCATTAATTTGAATTAGAAGGCCAAAAATTAATTAAGATGATGTATCATGTTAGAGGTAACATGAGAGAGCCTAATCCATGTTTCTCCATATGCATATAGTCAACATATTTGTTTACTCTTCCCGCTTTTTTACATCAACAAATCTTATTGATTAAAGATGACAGACACAAATTAAACTAATCTTCTTTAAATCTTTGTAAGTGTTACAAAAACCATTGTGAATGTAGGTAAGACAAACACATTGATCTAGATGCAAATAATCTAGATCTATAAACACAAATAAAGGAAAACTAAGTCGAAAGAAAAAGAAGAAAAAGGAGTTGCTGCCCATTATTTCTCACCGAGGCAGCATGGATAGCCATAATTAGTGTGTTGAGTAACCTAGCATTTTTGACAAATTTTTGAAATGGGTAGAGTATTATTATTAGTTAGATATCCACGCTACGCTAGGGTCAAACAACCATTACATGCACAAAATCAACAATTCATATGGTACAAGTATGGGTAGAAGTTTTGTTTATGATGATTAATATAAATCAAATTTATTTGTTGAGCGAAATCATTTAATTTATACATATTTATTAATAAAATAATTAATAATATTCACATAAAAAATGTATTTCAATAATTAGAAGGTTTTTTCAAAACTATATTTCAATTATTTTATTTAAAAAATCATTGATTTTAGAATATGAAAAAGAATAAAGAAACAAATAATTGATGTTATATGTGTGATGCATAGTTCACTTTCAACAAAACGAATGATTCAAGTGCGTGCGTGTGTGCGTTTGTGTGTTGTCACTTAAGTATCATGAAATATATTGAAATCAATATATTGAAATAAAACTACTACAAAATTAGTTCTAATAAATTTTGATCATAAATATTAAAAAAATAGTAGATAAAACCCGAGAATTTTATTTCTTTAATTGGTTATTTAAATATTTTTTTAAAAAAAATTAAGTCAAATGATCTAAAACACGCTTTTAGCCACACACACACACACACACACACACATACATATATGCAACTATGCTACTTTCATTTAAAAATCATATAAATTCATCATATAAATTATAATAATACATAAATATATAAAATAATCACGTTCTAAATTTTTTTTCAAAATAAACATGTAAAAAAAAAAACAAACCATATTTCTTAACAAATAAAATTATATCAATAAATTAAAAAAATAATTTATGAGAATTTTGATAAAAAACGATAAATTGAAGAAATAGATTTTAAACAATAAGAGTAATATAATATGATATATGTCTAACCTAAAATCTTAAAACATATCATATATATTTCATCATCATCAAATTGTACATAAAAAAAATAATAACAATATATTTTCTATAATTTTTACACTCAATTACATGAAATAAATAATAAATAAATAAATTGTTAGAAAAAAAAAAGGAATAAGCTTGCGCTTGGCCAAGGCAACCCACTTAAGCCTACTTCTACAGGTTGCATGTGAGGCTAGCCCCACTTGGACGTGATTCTCCAACCCTTAGGTCCTGACGAGCCCCTAAAAACATAAACATCTTGATCGAAATAAAAACTTTAAAATATAATAGTCCAAAACGTAAAAAATCATATAATTTGTATATAATTGCCTAAGAAAGAAGCAAAAATTACACACAAACCAAACTTCAATAAATAGTGTTAGTGGGTCATAGCTTCAATAAATGAATGGTGAAAAGTTCAGTTATTTTAGCTTTTTTTAATATATATTTTACTATCATTTATAAAATTTTTAGAATTCATTATATATATTATATCAATTTATTATTTTTTAAAAAAATCATGTTTTAAAATTTTATTGTAAAATACAAATATAGAGAAAAATCAATTATATTTATTAATAAATAAAATTTTATATAAAATAAAAAAATTAATTGAATGAGAATTTTTATAAGAAATGATAAATTTAAAAAATAAATTTGAAATAATAAATGTAATATATATTATCATCATCGCCATGCTGCGTGAAAAAAACAAATAATTGTGTTTGATATTCTATAATTTTCTGCTTAAAATTTCTTAATTAAAAATAAATTAAAGGAAAAGACAAAAACAAAGGTACAGGCGTGTGCGCTTCGGCCTAAAGCTCCTGGCCTGCGTGAATATAAAGGTGCATAATACACAATTCAACTCCCAAACATGTGAAATGGGAGAAAAGAAGAAAATGAGTTTTTTTTTTTTTAGTTGTCAAAGACAACAATATTGTGAAATCGGGTGGTTGATCGCAAACCTTGTCAGACACATAAAAATACAACGGTCCAAATGCATGCACGTAAAGAAATGGTAGAGGGATTTATTTGGACTTTTTGTTTTTGACATTTTTAATATATGAAAAAAAAAGAAAAAAAAACAGTTACAACAAAAAATTATTATATATATATTAATTTAAGCTTATATGATTTTCAATTTCTAAAAGAAAAACATGCTTGAAAAATGAAATTAATTTTTAAAACATCTTAGAAATTATAAAAAATGAAAAAAATAAATAAAAAAGTAAAAAATCCAAATAAATCCCTCTACTTATAGTTTAATTTTTTTGACTCGTTACCTATGGGACATGTGTCCTATTTTTTTCCTAATTTTTAAAAAATTATTTTTTATTGTTTAAATGTAATTTATTAGGGTAATTTCTTTTTTAATTTTTTTCTTTTCAATTTGTGAGTTAATAAATTAATGTTAATAGCATTTTAGACAAAAAAAAAAAAGAAGAAAAACTTAATTGTATATAGAATACATTGTAAAGACACTCTAATAACCATATTAGTAGTAAAAGGATATTATTAATCAATCCCTAATAATAGAGGGACTTTGGGTATAATTAACGTGAGCAAAGAAGCTGACCCGTTTGCTAATAATCCTTGAAAATGAATTATTAGAAGGATCCAAATGGGTGAGAATGGAGAAGAGATGAGAGGATAATAGTTTTTTAAAACAAACGGGTGTAGCGCAACATTGTGCTGCATTAAATACACTGAGCAAGAAATAATGGAACTTACAAAACAGGGCAGAAAAGGCAACCAACAAAGTATTGGAAGTGAGGGCATTAAGGTAAGTTCACAAGAGCAGTGACTGGCACTAACATAAATAAAGAGAAAAATAAAGGGCAAGAAAGGGCATTAGGCAGGCTTTGAGAGGGAGAAAGAGTAAAATAACAGGAAAATTATTCGCAAATCATGCGGTAGGAAGAAAGCCACAATGCAACAGATATAGAAAAAAATGACGATTGAGATGCATGTAATAAAAGTAAATAGTAGTACTGAGTCACAGTCTATAGTTATTTTAGTCTATAAACTCCTCACTTCTTTTAATTTTTTAATAAAATAATAATAATAAGAAGAACTGTTTTGAAAAACGTGGGAAATTTACGTGGTTACCTACGCCCAAAACGTGTTCAAAGAGTTGGTTCCATCTTGCCTTTCGGTTTCCACTAAGCTATAAATTAAAGTTACGTGGTCGCATTCCTAGTGGAAAGAAAGAAAGAAGAGATCGGGTCCATCTGCTCAGCTATAGAGTTAGAGACCACAAGACTTTTGATTACACAATGAAAAGATGCATCCCCAAAAACATTCCCGACAAAAGAAAAATCTTCATAATGATTGAGCTTCGGAAGATTTATAGCCATGCGATTGCATCTTATAAAACTCTCGGTGTTTTTGCTTCTGCATGTAAAAGACCTTATGTTCTAGGTGTTTTTTTTTTTGGGGGATCTTATCGCTAATGATAATTTTTATATATTATCATAATTGTTGTGTGTGTTTTGGTATCATGATACACGTGTAGATTTTCTTGTGCTTCAAAAAGTCAATAACGAGGACCCGTACCAATGTCCTTGTTATTGTAGATTTTAATTAAGATGGTAAAAAGTGTGATTTTTATAGAGAAAGACATTAATTTAAATTCATAATCATTCATTAGAATTAAATAGCACGCAAGATGCACTTGCACTGTTTTTTTTTTCACAAGTAAAAATATAATGGGATCAATTTGCCTGTTGACTGAGATTGTATTTTTCTTAAAACAATCTTAAAAACACTTGTTTCATATTATTTAGTGTATAAAGAAAAAATTAATAAATTCCTTTCGATATTATTCTGGATATTTGAACCCAACAAATCAAGAAATGAAATAAATGTACAAACTTTTTTAACCATCAGACGTTCCCCTTGAGATTAATTGTACATTCTATAAAATATGGCCGACAATTAGTAACACATAGATCTCTATTTAGTTTTTTTTTTCTTTGAAGAAAATATCAATTCAGTTTCAATTAAGAGTTTTTATGTGCTATGGATCTTTTATTTTGTTGAAGTTTATTAAAGCTGAAAAACCTTCAGTTCAATTTATGGATTTCATTTTATTTTTTACTATTCAATAATATGTTTGGACTTTTTTTAGCAAGCTTTAACAATAATTTGATGCATGTTTTCGTTAATGAATAAACACAAATATAGCACAATTTATTTATAAAGATTTCCTTATCATGTTATTAAAAAAAAAAAGGATTAGGCCATAAGAAAAGTAGTGATATATACTTCGTAATAGATAAAGAATATTGATAGGGTTCCCCGATTTAACGACTAATAATTTTCTTATCTTTCTTTTTTTCCTTGTAGAATAACACTATTATGGCAAATATTCAATTGAAAAGAGTTTCTGTCCTCTGATAATTAATTAATTTTTTTAGATTAATCTATTTTAGGTTTCTTAGATTCTTTTAAAATTAAGTGGCAGTTTTAAATTTCAAACATTTCATTTTTATTTTTATTTTTCTCAGACAGTCCATGATGTCGGGTATTGATTGTTGTTACAATGACCCTAAATTGCAATGGTTAAGTTATAAAATATTATTAGTCTTATTTTTTTAATTAATAATGCATTATTACATTTTTAAATTAAGTTTGTATGAGAGTTTTTTCTTTGCACATATATATATATATATATATATATATATATATATATATAATTTTCAATAAGTATTACCACTTTTGTTTTTCAACTTAAAGGTTCCACAAAACAATTAACAACAACAATCACTACAATAAAAACTTAGGAGTATAAAAGTAACACGACCTCAAAAGGATGACCAATAGGAAAAAAAAATGAACAATAAATTTGTACAAATATTTATAGAATCTCATCTAGTGGACATTAGATCCTAAAACTAAGTATCTCGTATTTAATTAAGAAAAAACAAAAAACAAAAATTTATAATTTTTTAATCAAAATTTTGTATTTAATTAATCTTTCTTTGTGTTTTTTATATTTTTTTCAAACTCAAAAAAAGCAAGATTTTTTTCTTGATGTAATGATTCTTAAATAAAAATTCGTGATAATATAAATTGAAAATTTTATCCAAAATTCAAAAACATGCCATCAAAATATATTTTTCATAAGATTTTGTAAGAAAATGATTATTTTTTTTAATGGTGATGAGAAGATTATTTTTAAAAGTATCTATATTTGATTTATATCTATTTATTCACAAAATAATCAATAATATTAGTATAAAAACTATATTTTAATCATTTGGTGGTTCTTTTAAAATATCATTTTAATTATTTTATTTCAAATAAATTAGTAAAAAAAAAAAACTAATAGCAAATGGTTGGGTGTTATGTGTATAAACACATAGTTAATTTTTGATAAAATTGATGATTTAATTTTTTTTTATACATCATAACTATATTTAATGAGCTTAAGAGTGTGAAGTAAAAACCAAAAAATATTAAAAAAATAAAATAAATTATCCAAAATACACTCTCCACCATTACATTGAATATATATCGATAACCTTGCGATCATTATTTAAAAATTCTTATAAATTATAAAAGAACAATAATGCTCTTAAAAAACACTGCAAAATATATATATATACATATATATATATATATATATATATATATATAAAATAAATCAGAATTATCAGCAAATAAAATTTTATAATAAATAATTAGAAATTCATCGGATAAGAATTTTCACAAGAAATGAAAAATTGAAAGATTTTTTTATAAATAATAAGAGTAATATTATAAAATATATGTTTATTTTAAAATATAAAAAAATATCCAGCTGCATGAGAAACATAAAAAATAACTTCTAATCTTTCGTCATTTTGGCCTAAAAATATCAATAAAAATATTAAAATAAAATATAAAAAATGCTAAAGCACAAGCCTGCACGCTTGGCCCTAGTTCCAGGCTCGCGCAACGCAAAGTTAACTAAAAAAATATAAAGGGGGAAATAAAAGACAGATGACACGTCGTCCGTTCCAGGTGCATCAAATGATGTGCCTTCCATTTGTAGTTCCCAACCAGCCCTAGCTGATCGAAAAACGTGGCAAAAAACGAATTTTATTGAAAAAAAACTAAGAACAAATGGGTGGTGTTATGTGTATAAATACATAGTTAATTTTTGATAAAATTGATAATTTGATTTTTTTTTACATCATAACTATATTTAGTGAGTTGGAGGTGTGAAGTACAAACCAAAAAATAAAAAAACATTATAAAAAAAATTATCTAAAATACACTCGTAACCTTTACGTTGAATATATAATGATAACCATGCAGTCATCATTTAAAAATTCTTATAAATTACAAAAGAACAATAATGCTCTTAAAAAATACTACAATATATATATATATATAAAGAAAAGAAATCAAACGTATCAATAAATAAAACTTTATAATAAATAAATATAAATTCATCGGATGATAATTTTCATAAGAAATAAGAAATTGAAAATTTTTTTTTAAATAATAAGAGTAATATAATATAAAAAATATGATTATTTTAAAATATAATATATATATTATTCTCACTACCCGCATGAGAAACACAAAAAATAACGTCTAATCTTTCATAATTTTTGCCTAAAAATTATCAATAAAAATATTAAAATAAAATATAAAAAATGCTAAAGCACATGCCTGCGTGCATGGCCCTAGTTCCAGGCTTACTCAAGGCAGAGTTAACAGAAAAAACATAAAGAAGGAAATAGAAGACAGACGACACATCGTACAATCCAAGTGCACTAGACGACGTGTCATCCATGTATAATTCCCAATCAGCCTTGGCTTATCGAAAAACATGGCAAAAAAATGGCTTTTGTGGTTTTGGCTATTTCAACCCAAATTCAACATCTACTTGCTCAAAGAACACTTCAAAATTATATAAAATAAGATTAATAAACTCTTTTAGAGTCTTAAAACCTATTTTAATACAAACAAAACACATCAAAACTCAAATCTAAACTTCAAAAAATTTTAAAACCTCTATTCATCTCCTTTAATCATTTTATGGTTTATGATCACTACAAACAAACCTCTCTAATACAAATAAATTGAAGGTAATTTCAATCGTTTAGATAGTTGAAACGAGCCTCTATGTATGTGTGTGCGCGCACGCGCAAGGCAAGCACTTGTTTTTCTCTTTTTATGCATCCAAGGATCATAGTGAAAAAGAAATGAAGTTTTGTATTGATTTTTTCCTCCTAAAATTGAAGGACCAGATTGAAACATTTTTGCTAAACAGTGGAAATGCCACAATTCATTTGGGTGAGCACTAACAACAAGGCGCACAGTACAAAAATAGTAAATACTGAATTTTTTTTTTTAGTGTTTTTTGGTTGATGATAGTAGTGTTAGTGGAGTTAATGATAATAATAATAATAATAATGTCAGAAGGAGGTGATAGCTATGATGATTGTAGTAGGAATGACATTGGTGGTGTAGTGTAGTGATAATTGTTGTGAAAATGTGGCGTTATGGTGGCCACAATGCTGATATCATAATATCTTAAAAAAAAAAATGAAAAAACCACTTTTTATTTTTTAAAAAATCCAAATAGTACAATCAAATGCGCTTTTTGTTTTTTTTTATGTAAAAAAATCAGAAACAGAAAACCAAAATGATACAAAACAATATCTAATAGATTAATCTGTCTATCTTTATTAAGGAGTTAGTTATTTTTTCTATTTCTTTAATTAACTGATCAATTTATGTTTATATATTAGCACATTCTCTCATATATCTTTATAATAAAATTTTTCCCAATTATATAGGGTTTTCAAGGTTTTTTACATTATTTTTTTTTATCTTTTGAAAATTATGCTCTTTTTTTTTAATAATGTTTTAAGGGGCACTTTGGTCCAAAATGGATGAAAAAGATATAGGGATAAGATATAAATACAAAGGACATATCAGATTTTTTTTTTTTAAATACATATCAGAGAATACTCTTAATATATAAAGGAGATTGATACATTATTCCTTAAATAATTTGATTTTTTTCCTTTTTAACATGAACCCTACTTTTAATTAAGGACGGTTAACTTCCTTTGTTTTGATAATTAGTGATTAATTAAAGATCGATAAGAAAAATTGATGTTCGCCACAAAAGTTGATAAATTACGAATGTAAAGTCAATAAGTGAAAAAATATTTTTTATATTTTTTTCAATAGAAATACAACCAACACGTGGCAAAATACCCTCATCTTTTTCTGCTATATTAATTTGAGTTAGAATCTAAAATAAGAGTCACTCAATCATAATCCTTCTCATTATCCACATTATTGAATCAAGAGTTCAGATCATTCTATCATTTTCCGAAAAAATTAATCAAAAACTAATCTAATTATTTCTTGATATGGCAATATACTTAATAGCGAAAGAGGTGTCTAACTTTCAATATCAAGCCAAATTACAATTTGGTCTCTGTAACTTCACCTTTATTTCATTCAGGTTCCTATGTATGTACCATTTTCAATGAGAATTATGACCCTGAGAATTGAATAACTGGAATTCAATGGAAATCCATTTTTTTTTCTCAAAAAAAATATTAATAAATTGTATGGAGAATTTGACTATTATTTTCACATCACACCAAAAATGGAATCGTATCGAATTTGTATACGGCAAATCAGTAAAACTTGTAGGGCCCAAGCAAGGAAAGAGGACCGACAGACAGATGTCAAAGTAGGAGACGAGATTAGATTAGCTAAAATCACCGACCAAATTTCCAAAAGAAGATACAAAACAGAGTGACAGGAAGAGAAAGGCAAACGAAAAAAGCTTCAAAAATGAGCAGTGGAGCCGGAAAGATCGTGTGCGTGACTGGAGCCTCGGGTTACATAGCTTCTTGGCTTGTCAAGCTCCTTCTCTCACGTGGTTACACTGTCAAGGCCTCTGTTCGTGACCCAAGTCAGTCACTCTCTCACTCACTCACCCTTCCACAGTTTCTTTGTTGTTTTTTATTTTTTATTTTATAAACATATCGATTATGATGTTATTTAATTGCAAAATTAAGATTAACTCATTAAGGATAGCGATGAGATCATTTTCTTATGGATGATCATGGATTTCGGGGGACTAGAATAGATTCCTTTTTTCTGTTTTAGGTGATCGAAATGTTTTAAAAGAAAATGGGTCATCTTCTTTATTATTATAATATTTAAGAGGGTGGATTTTGATGGAATTAGAAACTTCTTATGGATTGAGAATTAAAATTTATCTTTCTAAGCTTAGTAGAGATCAAAATCATGAAGTGATGATGATCATGTAATTAACTGAAAACATAAACTGTTTAGCAATGAGAAAAAGAATCTCTTTTAATTGAGTTCATGCAATGAGAAAATTCAAAGGCATATTTCTGTTGCTGTCCTTGCAAATTTCAGATTGTTTTGGCACTTCAAAAATGTTACACTCACTATTTCACCCTAGTTTCTTATTTTTGTATCAAACTTGGAATAGTATTTGAAAATTATGGTTAAATGATGGGTGTGGGGAAGTATTTGAAAAGTCTTTTCTTTTTTGTTTTTAAATGGGTGGGATGTGAAACTGGGTTAAGCCTTCCTCCCACCCAAATGAGTTAGAACCACCCTGCACGTTTTAAGCGCATGATTCTGCTTAAATTCAGACTTTTGGATAACTTGTCTTGTGATTTCTGGAGACTCTCAGATTTATCATTCCACATGGTATTTTAGCTCCTGAAATTCATTCCAACCCATCTTGTTACCTGTTTTCACTTCAACACAAACAAGCAAGTCCCTATGCAAAATGCTCATTACCGAAAAACAATGCTGCTTCATCATGCTGCTTCATCTTGTTACCTGTTATTTACTTTCTAGTTTGGGCACGCTCTGTTCATCATGACTGAGTGATCCTGCTTATGGTTTTTTCTGTGAAGACGACTTAGGGGAAATAGTGTGCTTGTTGCCCATCACAATTTATATTTACCAAAAACAGCTTGCTATTTCAGTGATTTAGTAATTGCTTTCAATCTCTATTCTGCAGATGATCCCAGAAAGACAGAACACTTACGTGCACTTGGTGGAGCTCAGGAGAGACTTCAGCTGTTCAAAGCAAATTTATTGGAAGAAGGTTCCTTTGATTCTATTGTCGAAGGCTGTGAAGGTGTTTTCCACACTGCATCTCCTTTTTATCATGATGTCAAGGACCCACAGGTTAATCCTTCATACTTACTTAAATAACCGCAGTGTTTCTTATGTACTCAAGATTTTATTGTTTATGAAAATCAGGAAGAATCTCAGATGGTTCCCCAATATAGCATGTACCATCTATCTCCTCTAGAAGGCATGATTCAGGCACTTCATTGTTGAGTTGAAGTGGTCAGAACCTTGCAAAATGACATTAGAGAGATAAAAAGTAATACAAATTAAATCTCTGTTCAAGTGTTGGTTCCCCTTCAAAATCCAGTTGTTGAAAACCTTTATGATGGCCTTTTAGACTTCAGCTCATGATTTTGACATTAATGTTGTTTGTTGCATGATAAGTTGGTGCTGTCCCCTTTACCACTGTTTGAATTTTAAGCTGTCAGTAGACAAATTAATTTGGTAGACAAAGATGTAGCATTGTTTAATTGTCTTCTGCTTTTTTAGGTGATGATTCAAGTTTGCTGCGATGTGTTTCTTTTGACCTCTGATTAACTGTCACAGGCATTGCAATAGTGATATGCAATAGGTTACTTGGTAGCTTCTATATTAAATAAACTTTTCTTCATTGAAAAGGAATCGTAATTTGATATGCCAGATTGCAACAGCCAACGGTTGAATATATATGCAAGTGTGTGTAGCTATGTGTATGTATGTATATTTGCAGCTAACTTTTAATATCTATATATATACAGTGACGAGGAACTTTAATTTGATATGGAAAGTAATTTAACAATGCATCTGCTTTTTCTTCTAGAAAGCTTCAGTAAACCCTGGATTCTATCTAAATGCTGGCACTTTGAAATATTTGTGTATGAACACTGAAACGGCTTTAAAGAACAAAAAGTTACTGATCAATATTCTATAGTATATTTGAATCCAACAATAACAGCAGTACATGGTAATTTCATCATTGTATTGATTCACTGTCAAGGTTAGATTGACATTATGAACAAAAATTACTTCTTGCTAATTAAGATGCTGTAAAAAGAGTTTATCCAGCACCAAGCAGCATGCTTTTCAGAATATATCTTACACAAATGCTCCTAGGTCAGTTGTGTTTGGCTGTGACTTGAAGCTTACCTGGAAAGGAGAAAAAAGGGTCTGGCTCATATAAATGCTTATTTTTCTTCTCAGATTCTCAAAGATCCGTCCTATATAAATGCTTATTTTCCTCCTCAGATTCTTGAATTGTGCTGTTATAGTGCAGTATGGAAACTTACTCCTTTCAGTTGAAGCTGATGTATAGTTGGCAACAATAATTTCTGTCTTTTGTCTTAGGGTCAAGACTTTTTCATGAATTTTCAGATATTGAAGTTTGAACTTGTTTTTGTTTGTCTTCAATTGGTTATAATCAATTTCTTCTCATTTCAGGCAGAGTTGCTTGATCCTGCAGTGAAAGGAACACTCAATGTTCTTGGCTCCTGTGCAAAACACTCCTCAATCAAACGAGTTGTTTTAACATCTTCCGTTGCTGCAGTTGCTTACAATAGGAAGCCTCGAACCCCAGATGTAGTAGTGGATGAAACTTGGTTTTCTGATCCGGACCTATGTAGAGAATCTAAGGTGTGTAAACTTGCCAATACTTTCTGAATCTTCAAAAGAAAGAAAAAAACATTTTTCAATTTTTCAAATCATCTTCGCTTAGTGTCTATTTGTTTTATTCTTCGTAGCTTTGGAAATGGAAATAAAATCACAGTTAATTTTTGTACCTTTTAATAATTCCGTTCTGAGATTTTTGGTACTCTGGAATATGGTTTTGCTAATTGAGCCAGATGGTGGTGGCACAAGTACCTTGTGAATTCTGTCGTTTTACATTAGGTGCTCATGATGCCTCTTTCTTTGTTTTGATGTTTATTTGGACATTGCTCTAAGAAAGTTAAGAGGTTAGCAGAATATCAAATTATAATGTGTAGAAATACAGAGAAAATAGTGATGGAGAGATGCAAGGACAGAATTGTCTTTACTGTTCTCACATTGGATATGGAAACTCTTTTTGAAGATGAAGTGAATCTAAATGGCATTATGAATCTATCTTTTATTGCTTCTGCTAGTAACTTGGAACTTTTTTACTGTGTAAGATACTGCTTCTACACTTCTAGACTTCTACTAAATCATCTGAATAAATTTCATTTTCTGCTAGCAAATCATTAATGTAAATATTGAGGAAACAAAAAGACCCTATAGCCATCCTTGTGATGTAGTTCTAGAGAATTTTAACATTGGTAATTTATTTTCTCATGACCGATTTGATCTTAAATCTCGATGTTATATTCAACGAGCGGTTTCTCTCAACCTAGTCCATTCCATTAACGCATTTTTCTGTCCGCTGCCTTTTGATGTGTAAATGATAATGAAATGTTTCTACCGCATGCATTTTACATTGGACTCTGGTAAGGTATACAGTATTTTATCTCTAATCCCTTCTTTACTGTCTACTTTTAGCTTTGGTATGTGCTCTCAAAGACTTTGGCTGAGGATGCTGCATGGAAATTTGCAAAAGAAAAGGGTATGGACATGGTTGCAATAAATCCAGCAATGGTAATTGGCCCTCTCTTGCAGCCAACACTAAATACAAGTGCTGCAACAATTTTAAGCCTAATGAAAGGTACTTCTTTATGTTAACAAGACTAATCTTTTCATCCTGTAAGTAAGCAGTAGCATGTATTTCATCTCAACAAGTCACTCTCTGTGAAGAACAAATTAAAAGCAAATATAATTCTGTAGAGAACTTGGATAAGTGAAATGAAATGCAATTTAAAAGCATTTGTTTTCTGTTTATTTGTTAAAATTTTTACATCTCCCATGTTACCGGATTTCAATACTGGCTCACTTGTTTTACCAAGTTAAAATAGTGTTTTGAAGAGGAGAAAACCCAAACATTAGTGTTGTTACTTTATTTAGGAATAAGAATACTGTAGCGATTCCTTGGTTAGACAATATTCTTTTCCATAAAGCATGTGGCTATTTTCATGCCTCTGTGTTGAATGCAGGAGCACAAACCTTCCCCAATGCATCTTTTGGATGGGTAAATGTTAAAGATGTTGCCAATGCACACATTCAAGCATTTGAGCTGTCATCAGCTAGTGGGAGATATTGTTTGGTTGAGAGAGTGGCACACTACTCAGAAATAGTAAAGATTCTGCATGAGCTTTACCCTGATGTACAACTTCCGGAAAAGTGAGCCTTTCCCCCATTATAATTTACCTTTTCTCTTAATTGATCTTACTCATGTTCTTTCCTCCTCTGATTTTACCCTTTATGGCGGAAACATTTACCTTTTTGTCACGTTATTTTGCATGGTTTTCATGGCATCTTACACATATTTGGTAAGCAAAGATTTTAGTAAGGTGGTAGTGTGCCTATCCATTCTTGTGATGTTTATTACTGATCACACTTTCGTGTGTCAGTTGAAAAGCTCATAAAAAAAAAAAAAGTCCGTTCAGTAGCCCGCATTCTATTGCAAAATGCGCATTAAAAGCTAGATTACTACACCATTCCCGGATAATGGTGGTTCCCATTTTTCGTGGTGTGATATATGAAGATGGATGAAGCAAGCAAAGATGGAATAATTGACCATAATCGAAGGTTTCTAATCATGCATCTCTTTTGGAAAGTGTTTGATCTTGAAGTATAAATACACGATGAAAGATGAAAAGCACAATCATCAGTCTGTTTTGATGATTTTATCATGTCTTAGCTGCTTCTAGTTAATTGTTTTGTCATTATGGAATACCTATATTCATTTGTGTTCATTGTAGGCCATTTTTTAAAAAGAACTAGAGTGTTTGAAGATGGGTTATTGAACAATGTAGATTGTTTTGTCTTTGAGAATTTTCTGTAATCATCTGCAATTTTTCATCAAAAAATATATTAATTCTTTGTTATTGTGAAAACCCTTGGCAGGTGTGCGGATGATAAGCCATATGTGCCGATCTTTCAGGTTTCCAAGGAAAAAACAAAAAGCTTGGGTATTGAATTCATTTCTTTGGAAGAAAGCGTGAAGGAAACGGTTGAAAGCTTGAAGGAGAAAGGATTTGTCAGTTTTTAAGTGTTCCCTGCATGCAAGAGTTTCTTATATTAAATAAATAATCGGTTGAGGTATTAGTACGCCCTCTCAAGAATTTAGAGCTTGATGATGATTGCTTTGCTTTTCACGTGGACTAGATGAAAAAAGGGGAGCGTTGTCCCTTTATATTTCTGTTCAGCTAATACTAGTTTTTTTACCCATGTTATGCAGTGGGTTAAATAAAATATATAAAATCGTTTAGAAAAATTATTTCAATTTTGATTGTTTGTTTTATGACGTGAATCTATAAAATTATATGAAATCAAAGGTGTAAAAAATTATTTAATCAGAAAATTTATATTTAACTATTTTTTATTTGTGTTTTTCATAATTTTTCTTTAAGAAAGAGAATTTATCCTTGTGAAACCATGGATCATTAATTAAAAAGAAAATTAAATAATTTTTTAAAATTTTTTTTAGTATTTCATAATATTGTGTCAACATAAATAACAATTATTAAAAGCTTACATATTATTGAAAAAATAAATTTTTTATTTAATGTTGATGAGAACATTGGTTTTTGAAAACATGTGGACTTAATTTTTATTTATTTATTTAAAAAGAGTGAATAATATTAAAGTAAAAAATATATTAATTTGAATCTTTGACTCGGTTAAGCTAAAATATTATTTTAATTATTTAATTTAAAATAAATTAATTTTAAAATATTCAAAAACAAATAAATAAATAGTAAATGCTTGGTGTAGTAGTAATTGTACAGTTGATTTCTAAAAAAACAACAATTAAATATGTTTTTATACGTCATAACTATACTAAGCGAGTTTAGAGTTTTCGATCTAAAACAAAAAATACTATAAAAAGTTAACTTGCAATAAATATATTGATTAAATTTGAAGTTAATAGACTAAAATAAAATTTTTTACAAATATCATTTCAAATAATTTTGATTATATAAAGAAGAAACAAATTAATAAAACATGTGAATTCTTTTTTTTTTCCCTCCTTAAACATTTTTTTTATTTTTATGTTATGCATGATTAGTCTTTGAATATAGGCCTTACGCATAGAGCAACCATCTTCTTTTTATTTTTCACATTTGACTTTCAACTATTAATTAAATAATTTTAGTTTTGTTCTTAAAAAAGCTGAGAAAAAATTATTTGAAATACACTTTTGATCTAAAAATGTATTTTAGACAAATTATATATATATATATCATGCCACTATAATTTAAAAGTTATCTAAATCTATTTTTCAAAAGAAAAAATAATCATGTTCTAAAAATTTATTTCAAAATCCATACATATAGAAAAATAAATCAAAACTCGTTAGTAAATATAATTTTAAATTAATTAAATGAGAATTAAAAAAAGACATAAAGTAGTAAATTTTAAATAATAAAAATAATGAACAAAAAATACTAAAATAAAATGGGATAAAATCATAATATAATCAAAGTTTGAAATTGAAAAAAAAAAAGGAGAGAGAATTTTTTTTAAAAAAATAACAAATTAATGTAGTAAATTTTAAATTATAAAAAAAATCGAGAAAAAATTATTTGAAAAACACTTTTAATCTAAAAATATATTTCAGACAAATTATATATATCAATCATGCCACTATAATTTAAAAAGTATGTAAATCTATTTTTTTAAAAAAATAATAATCATATTCTAAAAATTTATTTCAAAATCCATAAACATAGAAAAATAAATCGAAAGTGTCGAGTAAATATAATTTAAATTAATTAGATGAGAATTTAAAAAAATAACAAATTAAAGTAGTAAATTTTAAATAATAAAAATAATTAACCAAAAAAAATAAAACAAAATGGGACAAAATCACAATATAATCAAAGTTTGAAATTGAAAAAAAAAGGAAGAATTTAAAAAAATGACAAATTAATGTAGTAAATTTTAAATAATATAAAAAAACTCATAAAAAATTATTTGAAATATAATTTTAATCTAGAAATGTATTTTAGACTATATATATATATATATATATATATATATATATATCATGCCACTATAATTTAAAAATGATATAAATCTAATTTTCAGAAGAAAAAATAATGAGGTTCTAAAAATTTATTCCAAAATCCATACATATAGAAAAATAAATCAAAACTATCAATAAATATAATTTTAAATTAATTGAATAAGAATTTTTTAAAAAATGATAAATTAAAGTAGTAAATTTTAAATAAAAAAATAATTAACAAAAAATACTAAAATAAAATAGGATCAAATCACAATATAATTAAAGTTTGAAATTGAAAAAAAAAAGAAGAGAATTTAAAAAAAAATGACAAATTAAAGTAGTATATTTTAAATAATAAAAATAATTAACAAATTAAAGTTCGAAATTGAAAAAAAAGAAGAGAAGTTAAAAAATGATAAATTTAAATAGTAAATTTTAAATAATAAAAATAATTAATAAAAAATACTAAAACAAAATTGGACCAAATCACAATAGAATTAAACTTTGAAATTGAAAAAAATATTTAAAAATTTGAAGACCATAGTGTTAAAAAAATGATATAAATAGTGAAAGGAATAAGGATTTGTGAGTGTGAATAGTGATTTTATGAGTACGTGAGTAGTGTTTCAAATAGTAAAATAAATAGTAAAATTATGTTTTTACTCTAATTTAGTTTATAGTGGAAACTTTAAATTAGCAAGAAATGGAGAGGAGGATGTTCCTGTCTCAACAAATTGGTTTTTTTTTTTTTTTTTTTTTCGGCTGATGCATATTTGGAAGTCGAAACGTCTAATGGGAATTAACCCATTCATCTTAAACCACATACCAAACTTTCCATAAAAAAACAACTGGGCTCTTGTGCTTGGCCTGCTTATTTGGGACCCTGTCCATTTTGTAAAATACAAAGATCGAGATAATTTGTTGGGAAAACCGATCTGCCTTAAACGGATAACTTTATTATTAATTGAGTTTCAAACCTTTTCATTGTACAAGTTTTATCTAAAATTATTTCAATTTGTATTCTCTATTTATGGTAGGTGTAAAAACTCCACTCTCTACACACACACATAAATAATAATAATAATAACTACAACAACATTACGGTCACCTTCTTTCTTTCAAGTTGTTTCACTAAGTCTATTTATAATTTATTTTATTTTAATTTTTTATCTTGTTTTCTTTTTGGTTCAAATTGCAGATTAGATGCGGATAGATTTTGGGTTGTTAATATAAGCTAATCGGGTGGAGGGATTTAGGTCAAATTTTAGCTAAAACCACATTTGTCGAGATAACGAGCACATAAAAAATCACTTATGAACTTAATGTATCTATTAAATACAAGTTTGGATAATCTTGTCTCACAATAAAAACATTTGGGATAAAATTGATGCAATCAAAATTTGGAACTTGATTGATAGGAACAAATTTAAGTAGCAATTGGTTGCAATAAAAGTAACATTACAATAACATATGCAAGAACGGGTTTTAATGACTAATATAACATTTGTAGCTATCATTATTGTAAATCATTTAACAATCCGTAACAAGTTTTTATAATACATGTTAATTTGATAATTTTATTAAATAAACATATAATATTTTTTCAGTATATATATATTGAAATAAATTATAGTTCATAAAATGTTATAATAAAATTATAATTTCGTTACTGGTTGCTGGAGTGGAAGAAAAATTGACTCTTTAAGTTTTTGTTTTTTTTGTGCAATAAAAGAAAAATAAAAACATTATTAAATTTTTTTAATTATACAAAACAAAGAAAGTAAAAAAAAAAAAAAATCGAAAACCAAGCCTAATAATATCACTTAAAAATATATAAAAAAGGTAAATGCAATTAAAATTGTATAACAAAAAAGTAGGTCTAATAGACCATTTAAAAGTATAGAACTAACCCAAAATATTACTCTTCTAGGTATAAGTCAAATATTAATATATCTAAACCTAAGTCATCTTCCTACCACCTCCCTCTCTAGTCTTTAGCCTCTTCTTTTTCCTTATACACGTCCTTTTGTTTTCTATAGCACCAGTTCATCTTCTATATATATATATATATATATATATATATTTATTATTATTATTTTGCCTTTTCATGTTAAAAACAACATCCTTAATCTTCCTTCTTCAAAAATCGATTCTCCCTCCCGAATGTTTTTCCTTTATGTTTCAATTAAATTTGACTGAAGATTGAAATACAGATCTAAATATCAATGGAAGATAACAGCATTTTTTCTAGTAAAAAAAGAATATAATGATTGTTAATGATACATAATTGTATAATTTGAATTATCAATATTTTAATTCAATGCCAAAAAAGGTATTATTTACTGCTGATTTCGTTATATAACGCATGTTTTTTAAAACTATGCTACTTTCTCAATTGCTTTGTGAATAAAATAATGTTTTCTCAATTGCTTGGTTAACTTGTTATTGCTGATTTATTGTCATTGTTGTGAAAAACCGTTCCCACTTATTGTTGTTTCTTCGAACACCAAGCAAACACACCTATAAAGAGTGGCATCAATCTTGTTTTCTCCATCATTTTTCATTAACTTTTTATCCACCACCAAAGGAACATCAACATGTTTGCAGCCTAACATTATGAGTTTTTTTAGAAAATTTAAGAATTCCTTCAGCAAACTTTTTTTTTTAACAAATGAAAACACTTCTTGATAAACCTCATTGCCTAGAAAATGATGCAATAGCTCCATATCATTCATCTCATATCTTCTCATTATTCTTTTCCTAAACTCTTTAATCCATCTTTCGTTACTATCCGAAACCACCAAGTCCTCAACAAACAAGGCAACAAGCTAAACCACTCTCATCTTCAACCTTGCGTTCTTCATAAACCAAGAAATATGTATTTGTCACTCATTTTTTTTTCAACTGGTGCCTTCTCTCCTTTAGATTTTGTGCATAGCACACACAACCAGATACATTTGGGTGATTCACCAATGACTTTCTAGTATTCGATATTTCGATGCTTCAAATGATATTTGATTGTTTAAAATTTTTGTTGGGCACCTATATATTAATCAAATAAATAATTGTATATATAGTTTGAGTATAAAAGCTTCTTGAAAGACCCTTCTCAAACAACATAAACTTGACTATTTCCATCATCGTTTGATTTCTTCTCTTGGATACTCCGTTTCATGCGGGATATATAAACCATTGTCAACTGCGTTTACACATCTTTCTTTTTCACATACCTTCTTAAATTCACAATACTCAACAATACTTTTATTTTATGGTCACTTTATTTTTTAAAAAGTGACTTAAACTTCTTAAATATATTAAAGAATCAGACTTATGTCTCATAAAATAAATCTAAATCATTCTAATATGATCATCAATGAAGAGAATAAAATACTTATTTTGTGCATAAACTCAAGTTATGCTACTATAATGATCAATAAAGAGAATAAAGTACCTATTTTGTGAATTTGAAGAATTTTTAATGATCACACATCCGTATACACAAGCTCAAGCTTATGTTTGGCTTGTGAAATAATGATCTTGCATCAAAATATAATTTGTTTACGATTTGTACCAACGTATAATTTGTTTGTTAGAAAGGATGGATGAGCGGCTCCTCCTTTTTGTTAAGTGGATATGCGCCCAAGGAAGGAAAGGTGGGATTCACATCCACCCTCTTTCCCTTCCGTCATCATATATATATGTCAACCAAGCTAAACAATATATTTTATCTCCAACTTATTAGCTTCTGCGGCGGATAAATGCTCAAAAACATCAAAATATATTTAACCCTCCTGGTTTCAAATATCTTGAAAATATTATAAGGAATGGAATTCATATCCGATTTCAAATTTTATAAAGAGACAAATTTTAAACTGTTTTATTTATGATTTTGTATTCGAAAGTTTACTAAATCTCATCTTCTTCTTTTTTCCTGTTCTTCATCTAAAAGATATAATTTAATATTAGATATATATTAAAAATAAAGATAAAATTTTAGTTATTAATAAAATAAAGATAAATTTTATTTAAACGATTAAGTTATCTAATCCATAAATATAGGTAAGATATTAAATTTCAAATATATCTGCGGTCTAAAAACAAATGTACATATTATAAAGATAATAATGTATAACTGTTCGAAAATTATATCCGTGAAGAATAAATGAATATTTTATTAATTCATCACCAAACAAATTTTGTAGATTGAAAAGAAAAAACAGTCTCGTAATGATAATTACGTTTTTTTTTTTCTTTCTTGTAGCTCAAGGTTTTATTTTAACTCAAAAATTAATTACTTTTTTATTTTAAAATTTAATTATTTAATTTAGTGTTGATCATATTCAATTTAATATTAGTTTATTCTATAATATGTTTTTTTCTTATCAATCTTTTCACAATATATATATATATATATATAACAAAACAAATTAAAAACGAAATCCAAAATGAAAAAAACACCAAATAATTATTTTTTAAACATAAAGATTAATTTATTTATTTTTCAAAGCTAAAGGGACTAATTCATATTTTACTCTGCTCGGACCTTTTGTTCTCCATGGATAAGATGTGCAATAATTTTGTGAAAAAAAAAAACAAAAACAAAAGATGCGCAATAATTTGTGCCAAGAACCCCACTAAGATTAATTTCAACTATATCTGCGTTTGGCCTGTAAATTTACCGGCTTGTTTCCTGATATTCAATAAAAGGGACCCATCAAGATCTGTCACCAATTTTTGTCACGGACCCATTTAGTCTGTCCATGTGGCAGTTTTTTTTTTTAGTTTTTCCCTTACGGAAAAAGAAAATTGTATATTACCCTGCCCATTTCTTGTTTCTTCGATTATACATACCAATTTTCTGACCCTTCGCATTATCAGAAACTCTAGGTCAAGGGTCCGTCTTGAAATCAATAACGGAGCGAATAATTGCCTGCGCTTCCCCTTGCTCAGTTTCTGCATGACCAAGAAAATAAATTATATGGGAAGAAGAGTTTAAAAATAAAGAGCAGAAACCACATGCAGATAGCTTTCATGCCCACGAGGATCACAACCAAAAAATGGGGTGAGAATTCACAACGGTTCCGTGGGATGATTAACTTTCTTTTAAAATATTTCTTCCAGTTACACTAAACACCATAAAACACTCACTAAACAAAAAACCAGATATTTAGACAATCAAACGAGGAAAAACAACCTGCGCAGAAAGGAGGGACACCGCAAAGTAAAATATAAAGAATGACTCCAGCACTCCAGACATCAACTTCAGGGCCGTAATTGCGCTATAGTACCTCCGGAGCCATGTAATAAGGACTTCCAACTATCTCATTAAGTCTCTCACCTGCAGAGAAGAAAAAGAATTTTCAGACAGAACAGCAGATGTAAGAATGGCATATATCTGGCTGATGCTTAATTTCAAAAAACATTAAAGAAATGCCGTAAAATAGGCTGAGGGAGGCAATGGCTCAGATACAATGCAATACCAGGTTTAAAGAAGACTGACAATCCAAAATCAATTGCCTTCAACACAGCTTTTTCCTTCTTATTTGCAAATAGGAAGTTCTCTGGTTTGAGATCTCGATGCATGACTCCATGCTTATGGCACATATACAGAGAAAAATGCATGCAAAAGAAAATCCAATTATTTTAAAAGACAAAAAGCCCCAAAAACGTAGCACCGTCAGCCGATAATGCAAAGCTTATGAAATGATTAGAAGTAATTAAACCAAATAACTAAATGATGTGATGCTTTCTCGAAACTTATATTATTTTAAGTACGATGCAGAAATAGAAAAGTCCCAATTGTGAATGATCCTGGATTCATAAACATCTAAAAGTTGGCTAGCTAAAACAATAAAGTTGTAGAAAAAGGAAAAATAAAGAAGAACTAAATAAAGAAACTGTTTTATTTACGATTTTGTATTCGAAATTTTACTAAATCTCAGGTTCTTCTTTTCCCCCCTTTTTCTGTTTATCATTTAAAAGATATAATTTAATATTAGATATCTATTAAAGATAAAGATAAAGATAAAATTTTAGTTGTTAATAAAATAAAGATAAATTTTATTTAAAAGATTAAATTATCTAATACATAAATATAGGTAAGATATTAAATTTCAAATATATCTGCAGTACACACACACAAAAAAAAAAAAAAAAAAAAGACCCTCTGGATCACAATATATATGTGTTAGTTTCCTTTTGGAACTCATATTAGTAACTCTCGAGTCGAATTCCTCCTAACAAGGAATTGCTTTAATGTGTCCTGCTATGGAGTTTACTGAGGAATCAAAGCCGAACATGCAGGCTTCTGTTACCACCTTAGTGGCTTCAAACAGCCTTTCAAAGCCCTTAAAGCCATCACCAAGCTCACCACCTTCTGCCAATTCTTCACCACCTTCACCAAGAGGTCATGGTCATGATCATGTGACAAATCAAGAAAATATTGATGGTGATGATGACAACTATTTCAATAATTTTCCATCCGGTTATAGGTTTTGCCCTCACGACCATGAGCTGGTTTTGTATTACTTGAAGAATAAGGTCTGTGGGCTGCCATTGCCAAGGAACAGGATTGTTGATGTTACCCTTTATCAACACAATCCCGAGGAGCTTGCAGGTTTTTTCAAGCAAACGTTTTATTTTCTTTTGATTTGATTATGTATTGATTCATTGAATTTGGTATGATTTTTTATCATTCTTGAATGTTAGTTGATCTTGTTTCAGAGTATAAGTTAATTTCCTATCTTTTTGTTGATTTAGAGCACGCAAATTAATGAGTTTTCTTTTAATCAACTTGGTTATTGATGAATTAATGAATACAAAGTTTGTTGTTTTTTATTGATGATAGAGCTATATAAGGACTATGGAGAAAGGGAATGGTATTTTTTCACACCAAGGGACAAGAAGTACAGAAATGGAACCAGGCCGAATCGAGCGGCGGGCGGTGGATACTGGAAAGCCACTGGAGCTGATAAGAAAATCATATACGATAAGGCTATTGTTGGATACAGGAAGTCACTGGTTTATTATAATGGAAAGCCTCCAAAGGGTGAAAAAAGTAAATGGATGATGCATGAATTTAGAGTGGAAGGAGCAGCTCCTCCAATCAGAAATAAATTAAATGACATGAGGGTACATGGTTATTCATCCATCTCTAAATATTAATTGTCGAAGCAACAGCTAGCTAGCAGTTGTTATAAATTCTTTATTGACATGACTTAAAAAGTTTTCAATTCCTTTCCTTTTTCTTGTTCTTGTTGGTGCAGCTGGATGACTGGGTTTTGTGTAGGATTTACAAGAAAACTGAGAAGCCTGTCAAAAATCAAGAGCAACATTCGACACGGAGATACCAGCTCCGTTTTGGTCCAAATGATGTGGCTGCTACAGATGCTGACTGCAACAGTGGTACTGATTCTTGGGAAAATCCAAGGCAGCAACAGAATATAACTCCTTTAGCTGGATTTGCTGATGCCGCTTACTTCCGCAACGGTTATTCTGCAGCCCAAGTCCCGATTCTATCAGCCACTTATGAAGATACTGTCCCATTGCTTCTGAGTTCTGACTTTCCTAAAGGGTTACAAGAAGAATCATGGAATCATCCCACTTCTCATTTTGATCTCGCTGATACATTTTGTTTGTATGATAGCATGGAAGATCGTCTTGAGGCCATTAATAGTTTTTCAAACAACCACCCAGCTGTGAATCTCCATATCAATCCTTCTGCTTCCTCCACAAATTCTGCAAGCAGTGGTCTGTCAACATCAGCAAAGACTGTTCCCCAGCATCTACCTAAGTGGTTTTAGTAGAAGTCGTCAGCCTTTTCTTCATCTAACATCTGTTTACGTTCGATGAGCTGATGAATTTTCTGGTTTTAGGAATTTAGTGTGTAGACGTCTTAGTAGCCAGCTATATATGGTAACGGATTTTCGAGTTCTAGGAATTTTATGACATAGTCTATTGGCTTTAGTTTTTCAGCGATACTGTGTTGATTCATTATTCCATGGATATGGTTTGAACATTAATTCAGAAGTACTTACATAGGGCATCATGATCACATATAATTTAGCTTAATTTGTTCTGTTTGAACCACAACCAAATCTTGCATTGAGTTTTTGATCTTTCAGCACTTAGCCAAGGAACCAAGTATGAAAATCCTTTCAAGAAATCAAACGATTTGATTTAACTACAATGTTGTAGCAACTCATTTTAGCAATACTTTTGACTTTCTCCACCATATAAGAACGAACCTTAAAACTACAGTACTCAAAAGCTGTATATCTACTAAAGTTACAAGAAATTACAAGCTTACATTTCCCACCTTCACTGTTTTCTAACCCATTGGTTATATTATAAAGAAACTAAAACAAAATTAATATTAATTAATTTTTATTTTACACCTAAATTTTTTAAATTATTTAAAATATTGAATTGATGATTATTTAATCTAGTTTAGTCTATCACAAAGATGTCCTCCTAATCTTCCTTCTCTTTAACGCCATCGAGATTATCTTAGTCTATCAAAACTTTCCTCCTCATCTTCCCTCTCTATAACGCCATCGAGATTATCTTAGTCTATCAAACTTTCCTCCTCGTCTTCTTTCTATTGAAAGCCGGATATCTATAAAAACTAAAACGTGGATTAATTTGGAGTTAAGTGTTCCAACAAGCCCACAAAACGGATATAAAAGACAAGGTAAAATGCATCAAAGCCTTTTGTATGATTGATCAAAGCATAAAAGTCTTTAAACAAATTATTTAATGAAAATAATCCCTGAAGAAAATTAATAGAGATAAATTTTTTTTAAAGTGAATTTAGGTTTTTATACATTTTTTTTAGGATAAAATATGTCAAGTCCTTCTACAACTAAAGCAAAAATAATTTTTTAACAAATTATTTAATGCAAATTGGATTTTTCTATTAAGTAGAATGAGGTATCACTGCTAGACATGTGATTTTACTCGATCCAAACTGAAAGAAACCTAATCAGCTAATCTGCTTATGTCTCTAAGAATTAGTAGAGGAGCAATAGTGCTATTCAAAGTTGAGAAGTTAATTTTCAATTATGCTTGTTTTGGTGTCATTTGAAATGGGATAACTAAAGCTATTAGAATCATGTTATTGTCTCGTTAAAAGCTTCTACTTCAGTTTTTGTTTCATAAGTACGTAGGTTGTTGCACATTTCTGCAGCAAGGTATTGAATTTCAACTTTTTTAGTTTTGGAGGAAGGTAGAGAACTTGTCAAGTTAGATTTGCATATGTTGGAATTCAAGTTATCATCTTACCAAATAAGCATAGTTGGAAAATGTATAAGAAATCCAAAAAACCAAGACCTAAAATTAAGAACTGCAGTGGTAATTATTGGGATCCCCACAAACTAAACATGGACTTGTTCTCTAGTGGTGAGTGCTGACATTTGAAGTTTGGCTTTCTCTTACAGTCAATGTAGTTTGATAGGGGAAGGGGTGAAATTTGTTGAATTTTCAGAAGTTAAAGTTTTCCTGCACAGGGTAGTGCAGAGGGACAACTGCTCTACCATTTTGTCTCGCCAATGGAGATGAATTTCCAATATCTCTAAAAGGTGAGCGTTTCGTAGCATTATGTCCACTGGTGCAGGCGTGTGGCTTTCTTCCGCCATCACTAAAGAACTCCTTCTGCTTGCGACAATCATCATTAGTATTACGGTTTTCCTTCAAGCGACAAACCAATACTCGCTTCTCCGTCTCATTTAGAGCCTCCAAAGAAACGGGTGGTAAATTTTTAGACCTCGATGCTGCTCTAGCTCTTTCCTTCCTCAACCTCTCCAGCTCTACTTGAAGCACTGCTACCTGATTTCGTAGCTCATTTTCCTTGGCTTCAGAAGAGAGGGCTTTCTGTCTCCATTCTTGCACCTGTAGAAACCAACATTGTTAATTTTGTATAAATGCAAAAAGTTGACAAGCTTAGGATCAAATGTTGTCGGATCAGTCGTTTTACCCTTAACTTGAGTACCTAAAGTCCCATTCCACATCTCCCAGACTCATCAATTCATAAGCCATCAGCATTTGAAGATAAAAACTAAAGAGGCTATTATTCGAGGCTGTCCACTTTTACCTTTCTTGTAATCCAAACATTGATAGTTGGAATATTTTTGAATGTTGGATATTGTAGAAAATGCAAACTTTGAGGGAAAAAGAGTGTTCACTGCCAAAATTGTTCCGGCATAACAAGTTTCAGGAAGTTACCGAGCCAAAATCTAAAATAAATAAACTATGACTTGCAAATAAGCTCATATCAGGACTCGAGAGCTGTAATTGAAATTGAACTATTTGGTATGTTCCATAGTATTTTGACTGATGCAGTTCCAGTGGGTAGTTTCACTGTCTTGGAGATAAAGAAAGAAGCAGAAACAGAATATAAAAAAATAGACGACATGAAGAGTGGTTTCTTACGGCAGAATTCAGGGATTGAACTTGGCAATCAGAGTCAAGTGCTCGGTCTTCCCAAAAATCTCTAGAAGTCTGCAACTCTTCCATCTCATTCCTGACTTGCCCCAGCATCTCTTGCATCTGTGACCATTGCTCTGTCTCAGCCCGAACTTGCTCTATGACTCTCCGCACAATAACCTTGCAGCACCCAGAGCATGCTTTCTTCTCTTCCCCAGGCTTTGTCTCCTGCAGAAGAATTTTCATCAACATTCAGGCAACAACCTTCCATCAATTATGGATACCTATTTTATGGCATCCATAGAGCATTTGATATTAAAATCCTACAAAGTCAATGAGCTGACTCAGTTTTTGCGGGTCATTAAATAATTATAATGCGTTGTTTAAAGTTTTCACAGACCTAGCTGAAATTGATTACGAGTGTCACTAAATCTACGCTTAGACCCGGCTTGGTTTGCTCAAGAATAGGAAAGAGAATGAAAACCATTTCCACTCCCTGTATATTAGGAAGAGGGTTTTAGCCATGCTTGTTTTCCACTCTTGGCCTGGCTCAAACACAATCAACTCTGTGAACCAAATTTAATGTAGTCAAATCATGGGAAGTGTCACGATAGGCTTTGGCTGCTATAGATCGACGGAGACCTATCTCTAACCAGTAAAGATGCTCCCTCTCTTCCTAAAGTCTATTAGCAGTTACCTTAAAATTATTCATTACTTTGTCCATTCATGCAATTCTTATTGAATAATTCATAGTAATAGTCAAAACTAACAGATTTAACAGTGGATTTTCACCTTGCATGGTTGTCTTGCTGAAGATGAAGGCATATTGGAAAATTCAGTTCTCTTGGAAGTGGAGGCAGAATTGGCAGCAGAACTGTTGGCTGTAGAGAGCATCGACCCATACTCATCTTCCATTCTCTCTAACAAGCTTCCATTCGACAATCCCTCCATTTTCCTTCTCAGTATCTCCATCTGCTGCACAATGTTTTCTTCTAGAAATTAGCCATACGCATATGCAAAGTTAACTATGACATAATAAAGTTATTCCTGTGGTGTCCCTAAGTTTTCTTGGCAACTAAACAGGCATATGCTAATCTGTTTGCTTCAAGAAAATCAATTAAAAGAAAACTAAAGCGACACTGATAATAGCGACAATTCACCTTGCATAATGCACTAAAATTGAAATTTTGAGACAGGTAAAAAACTCTGCTCGGCTGACTATAACAAAACAAGTTGACTTCATAAAAGTGAAATGTTCATTCATAAATCTAAACAATAGAAGAACTAGTTTCATTTAGCTGGTTTTCTTCCAACAGAGAAGATAATGTAAATGAAAAAATCTTTCGCAACTTAAATGCAGATGACGAGATGGTATAATGACCATAGGATTCATATCTAATAGAAAAAGGAGGAGAGGTTAAACATTACATTGCAACCGCGATTTGAAGCAAAAGTCTCGTGGACACTGCAATTTGTTTTGATGGACAAGCTTGCTTCTGCCATCTCTTGGATCTCCTTAACACATATCTCGTCCGATTCTCCTCCAAACTTCTCTAGCCGTCTTTGAAGAAGAGATACTTGTCTATCTAAATTACTACACTTTCGACCCTCTAGATCCTTAACTCCTGATCTTCTTTGCAACTTCTCTAGCTTCTCAATCAATTCATCCAAAACCATGCTCACATCCTTGCCATCACAAATCCCTTTTCTCCCCTGCAAATATATCATCATACTAAATTGAGAAGAAAAAAGAAAAAGGTCTTGTGCACTTAAACAATTAAATTAGGCCCAAGATTGCATCCTTTAAAAAACAATTCTTGTATTTTCTGTTGTTCAGTTACCAGCACCAGAGAACTTATTAAAAATCCCTCCTTGTACGTTTCCCTTGCCCATACTTTCTTGGCTTCCAGCCAGAGCACTCTGTTTGGCTGCAGAGTATCACAGAACTGTCCAAACTAGAGATAAAGGCCTAGTCAATATTAATCAAGAACCTGACACATGAAGAGAGAGCAAAAATGTAGACTAATAGCTGTGTCAAGCTTGCTTGAGTCGAGGCAGAGTTATACCAAGTTTCATGCCTAAAGTAAATCATTTTATTTTGCTATTTCTCAATAATTAAAATTTTAAACTCTCATGCAATGATGTATTATTATTTTCTTTACCTTCAATTTTTCAAGAATCAATCATATCATTAAAAATGTTAAAAACCGAAATGAAAACAGCAACTAAAGCTACGAAAGATGAAAAGAAGTACTAACGGAAAGCAGAGTTTGAACTGCAGATCTCAGAATCCTCTCCATTTGAACCCTTCTTCTCTCCATCTTCTTGATAGCAATCTCTCTCTCCATCCTTAGCAAATTACACTCCGCCCTCAACATCTCGGCTTGAAACCTCCACTTCTCCTCCTCCATCACCACACTTTCCCTCTCCTCGACTCTCTCCCTCCTCTCCTCCTCAAAGCACTGATCCCCCCTGCTACCACTAACCATTATAATTGGCATAACCCCTCTTGCAAACCCTCTTTCCTGATCAAACAAAGCCTCTAACTTCCCTTTCTTGTCTCTTTGTGAACTTTGTCTTGTGGCATTGGCCTTTGGCACTTGTGGTTTCCTGCGAGGCCTGCGAGGTAAATGGAGGATTCTTGGTGTTGGTTGGGCTGGAGGGTATTGCCATTTTGGCCTCCTTGTTGTCAATGTTGTTAGTGTTGATACTTTATCCATGCAAGAAGCAACAGCTACTTCAGTTCTTTCTTCCTTTTTTCTTTTTTGGTTTTGAGATACACTTTGGTTTATTGTCAAAGAAAAGAAAAGAGCTTCAACTTCAAGATTTGAACACAAATAATACTACTACAAGTCGACAACAACTTCGTTTTCTATTGGTAGATACAGGGTAGGAGAGAGACTTAGGAGTTTTGAACAGAAATTTTTGGTACTAACAACTTCCCTTTTTGGTTTGAAAATTACTGGTTGTTTGTTTGTTGTATTATGTAGGAATTGGCCAGCTGAGAAGTGGGTTCTAGTTAAAGTGACAGTTTGAAGCTAGGGAGAGAGAGAGGTCAGAGTTTGGACTCTTGTGACAGATAATAGTACTCCTTCTAAACTTTAGTTTTGATTAAGAATTTGAAAAAACTTCGACAATGGTTGATACCTGATACTTCTGTGGTTTTTAGAGTGAAAAAATAATAATTCAACCCAAAATGTACCAGCTTGTCACTGGTTTCGAATTGAAAAGAGAGGTTATTAATATTACAGAGGACCCTAAAGAGCCTACACAACTATTACAGAGGCTTATACTCCACTATTCTATAGGTAGCGAGCCTATAGGTGGTTTTAGATGATGTAAAAGATGGGTTCAAGCCAAAAAATGCTTTTTTAATCTGAAACTGAGATAAAGAGAGGTTAACGGGCACCAAATTTGTGTACTTGGTATGTTATGCCTTATGGGTTCGAACTTGAATGGGTTAGTTAAGGGAGAGAGGGAGAGAGAGAGAGAGAGAGGAGCAGGAGAGGTTAAGACTACAGGCGTGCAACCTCGTTATGTGGAAGGAACAGAGATTTCAAATGAAAGCTGTGCTGTGAGTGTTTCTTTCTCATATGCTGCTTAATTAATTTCGTCTCCTTGGACCTTGCTTTCTTATAGAAAACTGAGAAGGACGTATAGTTAATGTTGCATGTTCTTCCACTTTAACCAAAAACAAAAATGCTGCATCTTCCCCTTCCAGTTTTTCACTACTTTTGCTCTTTACTTTTTTATCTAGCTAATGGACCATGAAAGATAAATCTGAAGGCAACTGATTGAATAGCAGTACTGCTCAAATCTTTTATTTGGAGATAGAAGGGAGATTAAACAAATTAAACATTTATTCTATTTAAAAAAAAAAAAACTTTTTTAGACCCATCGTCTGACATGCAGTCTTTTCATATCAAATAGTTAGGACATACCATTTATTTATACGCATCTCTTGTTTCTCAGAAAATTACAATGGCATTGTGAGATGGCTTGTCCTGTTCTTGAAAGAAAAAACACTTCTTTTTTCCCCCTTTTTGCCTAAAAATGGAAAGAAATGGTGCAATAATTTAGAGGGTGTAAGAAAGTTCACATCCATTACTATGTACTGTTAATTGATGCATGCAAATCTTGCCTCACACTTGAAATCGAACACATGATGTGGTAAGGAAGAATAAGTGCATTAAATAATAGGGGAGGTGGCATAAACAGGTTCGAATTCAAAATAAATAAATGAATTTGGATTTGGTTCCCGAGCAGCTTAATTAATTAAAAAGAGAAATCAAGTAAATAATGGAATGCATATTCAAATTTAATACTAGCTTTTAGGGACAACCAAAATAGCTACCCGAACTATTAATTCATTTCGACCACAAAAGTGTTCCTACCTACCTTTTTTAAAAAAAAAAATCATGAATCACTGGATTTATTCTCAATTAAACATTTTGAAAGTTAATAATCATAATGGCATTGAGGTACTTTTAATAAATGCGTCTAATAAGAGCCTAATCACAGCATATCTTGTAGTATTATGACTCTAGGCTTCTAGGGTGCATGTTATGGAAATTGCTGAATTTTGTGGTTTCTTTTAATTCTCTGGTTGACTAACTTTTTTTTTCTTTAAACAGGGATAAGAATTAAGAAGATGGGTACTTTGAAATAAGTTTTGACATCGTCGAATTAATTTTAAGAAGATCGGTGCTGTGAAATAATCATAATTTTAATTCCATTGATGGTATTTATGCTATATAACGATTGACTAAAAAATTAAATTATATCGCAAGAATATATCATTTTGGGTACAATATCACAAAATCAGAATGAGTTAATTTAATGTGTTTCGAATTAATTACAACTTTTGTGAGAATTAAAAGTTAACGTTCAAAAACATTCACACATGACAAGGGGGACATATGGGGGAGTGTCCAATTCAGCGTCACAACGGAAGATGATTATGCTAACGTGCCGTTAAAGTTCATGTGTTAGTAATTATTGTTTAAGTAATAATACCATTCTGTTTTGTATTTATTTATTAAGTGTGGTTTCACATGGATCATTTTCAACAACAGTACTGACAATCTCATTCCTCAGCCTTCTTTTGCTCTCTCTCTCTCTCTCTCTCGGTGGCTCAGTGTCTGAGTCATTGCGATTCTCTTGATTTTCACGTCCCTCTTTTTGTTTATCGTTTTCAAAGAAAAGCACCCAAGCCCAAAGAAGCTTTTGTCCTTGGAAATATTAATGCATTTGCCGGTACAAGAGACAGAGTGAGACATGCAACCATGTTTGAATCAACTAAGGGACCACTCCTAATTTCCTGTTCCTTAAATTACCAAGTGTTCTTATCTTATACATGACTTGTTTTGGCATTGCCCCATCGTAAGTAGGGTTATTCTACACGTTATTATTATTATAAATGGTAGGAGATTTATAAAGGAAAAAAACCTATATATGGTGAATGCTTGCATTAATTTCAATGTAAATAGTGCTTCAACTATATATATATATAACTTAATCTCAATAGATAAAAACTCGTTTCAAAATGTATACATATTATCAAATTGAATTATTCAAATTAATTAAAAGGTTTTTCTTTTCTTTCCAAACGCTTCATGCGTGGCAGGTAAGTAGCTGGTATCAAATTGTATTTATTATAAGCACCATGATCGTGTGGGAGAGAACTAATTAATTTAAAAACAGTATTAGAGAGCAGATCTTTTTTTTTTTTTTTTCATAAAGGCTCTATTCTTTCAAAAAAAAAAAAAAACAAGTGGAAAAATGGTACTTTCTCTTGAAAAATGCTATCGCAAACTATTATTACAACCCCCTAAACCAGTAATTGCAAGCACATTTATCAAGTCACAATTTTTATTTTTTATTTTTTATCAAGCTGCAAATTCACTGTCATTATATTGAATGGCCAAAATGATATCTCCTCGTAACTTTATAATGTCAAATTTTACCGTTAAGTATAGTGTTTTCAAATAAAATATATATATATATGTTCTGAGTAATTTATATTCAGTAGTAAAAACGAATCTAGTAAAGTACTTAAGTTCCAGTAAACAAAGTTAAGGAATGGTTAGTTTATTATCTTTAATTAAGTAGTACGTTTAGTCTTTTAAGATGCTACTACTTGTCTGTGAATATTACTTGGGTTTTAATTAATACAACAAACCTACAGCATATTTTGCATGTCTAAAAACGCTCAAGTCAATGCCATTTTATAATAATGACTTAAGTGGTTGTAATTTAATCAGGCGCAAAGGACGATTTTGTCGCTTATAGTGGAGCTAGTTTATGCTCTTGCCCTCTCTCCTGCGAACGCCAAGTCAGCGTGGAATCATCACCATTCTGCTTGGTATCCCGTTGGAAGCCTTTGACCATCCATCCCAATCTTGTCCTCTACCATGATTGCCTTATAATTGGATTTTAACAATGGCGCTGTAAAGTGAAGAATGGTTCCAGTTTCTTCAACTTTTGCAAATCCAAATCTGTAACAATCTTTTTTATAAATTCTTATGGATCACCAGCCGAATTCGTAAATATCAAAGTTAGCTGTACGTCTATGTAAAACCTGTATTTAAAGGATATGAATTAAAATTCTTGATCATACAAATAAATAAAATGATCGTATCTTTATTTAAAATTAAAATGTAGTAGGAGTACTTCTTTGTTTCTTGAGATTTGGAAAATCAACATTTTCAAAGTAGAAATTGATTGTCCTTCGTATAAGGAAAAGAAAAAAGAAAGAAAGAAAGATATGTCTGTCTCCTAAAAGGCTATGAAGCAAGCACGTGTTGATTGATGATTCTCCGATTATTTGAGTTGGGCCCTGAATTATTCGTGTTTTGTACAGAACCAGCACCATTGGATGGCTTAGTAATTAATGAGCCTGATCTTTTGGGCCCATTAAAAGTATCTTCTCTGCCTCTAAGCGACAAAACACAACACAACACAACAATTTTTTGAAAAATAAAAAACCTCTTAACAGGATTCCTCAACAATTTTTTTTACTTCAAACAAGCTTTATTTCTTTTATATATATATATATATATATATATATATATAAATTAAAATAATATTTATTTTAAATAACATGTGAATTACACATATTTACTTATAAAGAATCAAAATACCATTAAAAAATGGTTTAAAAAAATCAAATTATACCAATATTATGATAAAACATAATATATAATACCATAAAATTATAATGAAGAAAAAATGGCCCTTGATAGAAAATTTGTGAAAAATCAGAAAATCAAAATTGTAAATTAAGAAAAGAGAGAGAAAAGGCACACAACAACAAAATTGCTCTTTTTTTTTTCCTTTACAACCATCAACGCACAACCAAGAAACAAGACAGTCTTGCAGTTGTGTTGTCTTTGGAAAGCCAATACTTATAATACAAGTACAAAACTTAAGCAGTTCAAACAGATAAATTAAAAAACGAGGCATTCAAATTTTTTTAAAAAAAGATAAAATATTGAATACCAAATATGTAGTTTTATTTCTCAATTTCTTAAGCCTCAAGGATTGTCAACTTTTACACATCGATTTAATTATTTTATTATTATTGCTTAAATGGAAAATAAATTCTTTCATAAAAGAATAAATAGAGGATTTTTTTTAAATAAAAATAAATTCCATAAAAGAGGTAATAAAATAAATGGAGGAATCGGCAAAATTTTGGTAAAAGATTTCAAAATTAATTCAATTATTATTATTATTTCTTTGACATAAATATGTCAGATCATAGAAAATTTGCAGGCCTAACCAATTAAAATCCTGGCTCCTAGAGGTGCATTGGTTATACGCACAAATGAAAGGTAACCCTAAAGGAGAAAAATCACAGCCAGGGGAGTGAGTTGGACAGATGGCAGGTCAACAAGGATGCATCATGCATGGCATTATCAACAGTACTCGCTCTTCGTTTATCAAGAAAATTTGTCCGTCTTATCACAAATTTCAAACTTGGTACTGTAAGGCATGAAACATTGAAACAGAAGAAAGCCTCCCCATATATATATATATATATATATATATATATATAGCTAATTACCTGCAGCAAGAAATATTGTTAATTGAACTGCGTATTAGAATAAAAAAGTATGTAATGTGTTATATATCTCACAAGCAACAGCCAATATAGATAGCCATTTTTGTTCACATGCAATCCAATAAAAATTAATCAGATGGATAGATTAATAATATCTAAGACACGGTCTTGAGGATTTGATCGACACGATTCTTGTGGTTATGGACAATATGCATGGTTGAAAGGTTGTTACATGTTTATCCACACAAAGGTGTATGTATATAAGGTGGAACTTCCGGGCTTGATACATGAAAAGGAAGGGCTCATCTTTGTTAAGGAAAATTGTTTCGTCATCAGAAACCATACCAACTTTTTCAGTAGTAGTATTGAATCAAAAGAGTAAACAACAAGCACTCGAGAGAAAAGTGATATTATGGGTGCCTTTGGAGCACCAAGATGTGGTCTTCGGGAGAAGGAGGGGTTGTCGTTTGCAAAACTTTAAAGAACAAATGGGAACGAACCCCATTAAAAAAACAACCAAACTATTCATGGCTTCCTTTTTTTTTAACCAAAAAAAAAATAATTGATATTTCTATTGAATGTATTGATGAAACGGAGGGGGTGTGCCGTTATATTGTGCTCATGCTCATTAATCTATTGTGTAGATCCCATAGTCTTATTAAATCTTATTCCATAAATAAGATTATTTTGAATTTTAATATAAATTTAATTTCAAATATTGTAACTATTATACTACATAGTTAGAGTATTTTCATCATGCAATCCAATGATTATGATAAATTATAAATTACTCTCTTTTTTAGATTGAATTAATTAATACCCCTTATTTCAAAAATTACTTATTTAGTCTTTATATTTTTAAATTTTCATATAACTTAATATTTTTGTTTCTTTTTAATTTATTCTGGATTTTTATTTTAAGAAATAGAAAAGAAAAAAATATGAAAGAATTTATGAGAAAAGATGAAATTTTTTAAAATAAACTAAATAATTAGCAAAGCGAAGAGACTAATTAATTTGTTTATAAAAAATGAAGGAACTAATTTATAATTTACTCAATAATTATTTAGAACTTCAAAGTCATTTTTAATTGAAAAAAGTAAGATATAAAAGTAACGTAGAACCACCGTAGATTGTTTTGAAATGGATCCATTAGATTCCAACTTGTCATAAATATAGTTGGGCATAAGTATGATAATTTCATTTGATGTGTTAGGTATTTGGTGCCATCCAATTCGATTGGATCGAATTTTTATTTGATTTGATGGAGATTAAACTGAAGAGTACAGGTTAAATTCAATTTGATTTGAAGGTAAGTGGGGTGCTAGGGCGGATGACGATTTCACCTGCTCTGACACCCAACTTGATTTTTTAACAATTTTTTTTTTTCATTTTATTGAGTGGTAATTTTATTTTTTAATGTAATGTATGAATTGTTATTCTATGATTATTATTATTATTATTTTTTTTTGGATTTTATTCGTGCATTTGAAATTTATCCTTTATTTTTATGATTTTATGATCCATGGTTGAAGATTTAGTCTGTTTTTAATATTAGATTCTATTTTTTATAAAATTGATTTGAAAGGAAAAAAAATCTGGATTGGATCAGATACTAATTAGGTACCCCATTAAGTGGAGAATGTCCTCCATTCGATCCGATCCAACTAAATTTTTAGTGAAGATAGATGATGACATGAATTTGAATATTTCAAATAAAATTTTAAGTGGATATGAATGATGAATTTAGATATTTCAAATGAGCAACAAATCCGTCCCATCCAATCCATTACCATCTCTAGTTAGGTAAATCGAGGTTTGCTTCCCTCATCAACGAGAGTGAGCCAATGCCATTTATGATTAATTTTATTAACAATGCAACCACTATGGATGTAAACACAAGCATCGAATGCCCTGGCATTTACCCTAAACTTAGCAACCCGATCCTACTTCCATTAGGGTCCAATAAAGCCTTCAAGAAATCAGGATCATAGCTTTTGAACCATTTAAGTTGAGGTGCTGTCTTGAACATAATTTTAAATAACTCCCGTTACGTTAGGTAACGATCGTTATATAATAATTTTGAAACATCTTGTTATCGTTATTTTAGTATTATAATAAACTACGATAATGACCGCGATCATTTTTTTCACCCATTCATTATTTAAAATTATGATTTTGAATACTCTTTGCTTATGTCAAATATAGGTGTTAGTAAACTGCTAAGTAATTTTTTTCTTAAAAAATTAATTGGATAGTTAATTTGATGATATCTTGACCCAATTATACTTATTAATGAACTTGCCAAATGATTTATCGTTTTATGAAACTTGGTGTTGTTTTCAAGTTTAATTTCAAGACGTCGTCGATCAGGTGCTTAACTACTTCATATGAACTCTTCTTTCACCTATAGCTATTTTATAGCATTTGCATTAGAAGAACTTGTTTTTCATTCATAGTCAAGGTATTATGCACGTACAAATTACAACGAAATATTTATACTTTCAAGATCATCAAAGCGAAAGTGCAATGTTAAAATGGGTTCTTCAAATCTTAATATAGTTATTTTCCACTCAGTCAAAAAGAAAATGTGTTATGAAAATGGAAATAAAATTTCAAGATCAGTTAAAAAAAAAAAAAAAAAAGAAGCCCTTTTAATTTACTAAAAAAATTACGTTCGCATAAATTCCATATCCTATTCTATAAAAATCTTATCACTTACGTGTCTACATAAACAACCTTAAGAAATAGCATTGTCAAATTCCCTGCTATGTCATTTCTTGTGAACATAAAATGTGAGTGATGAAAGATGAAATAATACAACTTGATGGCATTCAACTGGAGAATTGACTTATTATCGCTTTCTCATATTAACAATATTGGTACGTTTAACAAGTTACCTTTTTACAAGAAGAAAATAACAGTAAAACCATCTTGATATTCTAGTTTTGCACTTTTTTTTCTATCATGTGAACCGTCAACTTTTTAATTAAGATTATTATATCGATATATAGCAACTTGAAAAAGAAATGCTTAGTAAGATATAGTAAATGAAAAGCCACCAAGCTAAGTTTTTTTTACTATTATTTTACGAGTGTTATACTTTCATTATATCGATATGTAGATTGGTCCAACATTAAAGACAGAAAAAAAAAAAAAAAAAAGAATGGGAACACTCTAAAAAGAAAAAGTCCAGCAAGATTTCAAGCTTATAAAAAGGGTAGCGCAACCAGCCTAAAGCTATTGAATTCTAACAAGCTACCAGTGTTTAAGTATATATTAATTATCTTATTTTGGAGAATTTTTTTATTCAAAGTTAAAAATCATTCATTCCTAACATATTAACTTTTTTTTAAAAAAAAATTTCAAGAAGTTGCCCAAGTAGTCGAGGAGGTGTGCTTCATTCCTTTATTTTCTGGATTCAAACGTTAGAACAAGCATTCAGGGAAATTAAAATGCTCAAATCTTACATCATTTCTTGACTTTGTCAACTCTTAAGATTATTTGAAGAGAAAAATTTCGATTGATATATAAATTGATTTGATAATACTATTATTATTAAACTAATATAAACTGATCTCATAATACTTTTACTAACGAACCCAACACACACATGCAAAGGAGAGGAGACCACTTTTTGGTGTCAAGTTTCTAAAGATGTGTTTCTGAATCATTAATCTTTAGATTTAGACTGCCATTAGCTCATCTTTTTATCTAGTGAACATTAAAGATATCAAAGAAATGATTGCGTAGATTATTTAAAATCTCAAAGCAATATTTAAAAAGGATAGTTATTAGAAAAACCCTTTAAAAAATCCATAAATTTGTTTTTAAATTTCTTAAATCTAAAATAATAGTTTTTTTTTTTTTTATCAAAATACATAATAGTTAACCCCCAACTTAACATTAGTTAACTATTGAATATTTTGATAAAAAAGTTATTGCTTTGGGTTTACAAGATTTAAAAATAGAATGATGGGCTGTTTAGATTAAAATATATATATTTAAAATTATTTTCTAACAACTATCTAATAATACCCTTATTTCATAGTTTTTTATGAGTCTTATACTGGCTTTTTTTTTTGAATCATGATTAAGTTCAGATTCTTTCTGATTATATATCTTCGAAAGAAAAAAGAAGTTTCTTGAGATTCTTAGATTGCGAATACACTAACCTTCGGCTATTATTTTCTTATTACACTATAAAAATTTTTCATTATGAGTTTTTATTTTTTTTCTATCGATCGTTTATTTCATCAACTAAGGAATTAGTTTTATTACACAATAACTATAGCGAGATGATGCAATTTAATTAATTAATATGATAAATGAGACTCATGTTACCCTCTTGCAATTTAATTTAGCAAGTATCATACAAATAAGAAAACCAAGAATATGTATGGTAATGAAAATTAGTGATCTGTTAAATACTCATATATTGATATAAAAAAAAAAAAAATAGAAGGCACCTTTAATAGTACTAGTTTTTAGTTAATTAAAACTTAGCACTTTTTATTTAAATTACGCTATAAATGAATAACATATCTTGATGCATTAATTAAATAGAATATAAACATCGATAATAGAAATACATATCTTAGAAAATAATGGTTTCATTTAAATTAGGAATTTTTACTAAAAAAACTATCTAAAAACCAATTTGTTTTTAAACCTCTCAAATTTAAAAGAATATTTTTCTTATCAAAACACCAAATAGTTAACTAGTATTAAGTTTTTGGATTAATTATTATGTATTTTGATAAGAAAAATATTTTTTTGAGTTTTAAGATATTTCAAAATAAATTGTTGAGCTTTTTGGATAAAAAATTATCCCTATTTAAAATTCCTTGCAATTCTTCAAACATACAGTAAAAGAAATTTTACATGAAACCAGCCCTCCACTCTACTCTCTTCTTCTGCTGGGCCATCTCAATTTGCTCAAATAGATCCATCCTTAAGCCCAGTACATGCATCAAACAATTTCAGGCTCCGCCCACTTCACATACGAATTCCCAACATCTTTAAGACCATAGACCCATGAAAAACCATAAAAACCGCATAAATATATAAAACCCTATCACGCTGCGTCTCTTTTCTGCTCCCCACCTGCCGAAACCGCATCTCTTCCGCTCTCTGTCTAAACTCTAACCGTAATTTTGCAATCATGGCAGACAGAGGAGCAGGAGGAGAACGGGGAGGCGAACGAGGAGCCTTCCGCCGTGGATTCGGCGGCCCACGTGGAGAACGCGGAGGACGAGGCGGTCGCCGCCGTGCTCGCCGTGACGAAGAGGACAAATGGATCCCGGTTACCAAGCTGGGCCGTCTTGTTCGCGACGGAAAAATCCGATCTCTCGAACAAATTTACCTTCACTCACTCCCAATCAAAGAATATCAAATTATTGACACTCTTGTTGGACCGGGCTTGAAGGATGAGGTCATGAAGATCACTCCCGTTCAGAAACAAACACGTGCCGGTCAAAGGACCAGGTTTAAGGCCTTTGTGGTTGTTGGCGATGGGAATGGACATGTCGGTTTGGGAGTTAAGTGTTCGAAGGAAGTTGCCACTGCTATTCGTGGTGCAATTATATTGGCCAAATTGTCGATTATTCCTGTGAGGAGAGGGTATTGGGGTAACAAGATTGGGCAGCCACATACTGTGCCTTGTAAGGTTACTGGGAAGTGTGGGTCTGTAACTGTAAGGATGGTGCCTGCTCCTCGTGGTGCGGGGATTGTTGCGGCGAGAGTGCCAAAGAAGGTGCTTCAGTTTGCCGGGATTGAGGATGTTTTTACTTCATCTAGAGGGTCTACTAAGACTCTCGGCAACTTTGTCAAGGTTTGATCTTTTCCTTTTTTTTATCAGTTTATTATGCCTTTGATTAAGTTAATTTGCTTATATGGAAGTGAATGATCATAATGGTTGATTAGGTGGATCTTTTCTTGATTTGAATTGTGTTGGTCTGGTTGATTATCTACGATATATCGATTGGAGCGTTAATGTATTATCTTTGTTTTTATTTTTATTCTTGATTTGTTTTAATCCCTTTTCATTTACATCTTGATGATCTTCATTGAAAGTTTTGAACTGTAGATCAGCTGGAAGACTAGAGTAAAAGGTTCTATTTTTCTTTTGTATTTTTTTGGTTCTCTGTAATGCCTTTTCTTCCTTGTTTAGCGACATTAAGAAATAGTGAACAACTAATTACAGATCACCCATCTATAGTTGTTTTTTGGTTGTGTAATGCCTTTTCTTCCTTATGTAGCGACATTAAGAAATAGGGAACAACTAATTAGAGATCACCCATCAATAGTTGTGTTGATGCTTTTGAGCTTTGAACCTGAGAGTATAACTTTCATTAGAGCAAGGAAACAATCTAATAAAGCGAGAAGGGTGAACTAGCAATTTACAAATACTCTGCTGCTTGGTAGCAGTTAAGAGTCAGCTTTTTGTCTTCCGTGCTGTGTTTATGTTTAATCTCAACGAAGTCTTCTTTTATATGTATTTTCCACTTAGGTAATTAAGTTTGTGTGCTTAAGTTGTATGTTTGTTATATTTCTTAGAGCACACATTATCAAGTGATGTTTACTTGTTGCAACAAGTGGAATGTTTTGCTTGTGTTTGATTGCGTGGCTCTTGTGCGTTTACCCTTTATGGTTAATCAAGTGTTTTTCTGTAAGCAGTCATTGGCTGCGCACAGAGGAGGTTTTACATATGGCTTTGCCTTTTTGGGTTGGCCACTGTTTATGAATGTTTTTGACATGGTTGAACTCTGGAAGAGTGGTATGTGTGTGAATGCATGTGCATGTGTTTTTTTAACCAAAGTGTTTGGTATTCCTATCTTGACAATGCCAAAAATCATCACTGTTCTGCAATGAAATATACTTTTGTGTAATGATTGGAGAGAATGATATTTGTTCTGGTTAATTGCATCTCTTTTGCTTTATCAATTGTTCGAATTATTTCGTGGATGTACTTTGTGATGCAGGCCACTTTTGACTGCCTTTTGAAAACCTATGGTTTCTTGACGCCCGATTTCTGGACGGAGACTCGCTTTACCAAATCTCCTTTCCAAGAGTACACTGATCTACTAGGAAAGCCAACAAAAGTCCTCGTCCTTGAAGATGTGGAGAGAGTGGAGGCCTGATTTGGAGCCAGGAATTCTGAAAGATGAGGTCATAGGCCCAAGAATAGCATGATTGCTTATTAGGTTGTTAAGACTTCAAAGATGTGATCTTTTTTGTCTGCATTGTTCCATATGAGTTTTATTGTTTGCTCACGACTCTTTTTTGTTATTTTGACGAACTTGGATTTGTTAGCTGTTAACATTAGTTTAATGGTAAGTTTTTCCTTGATGCACACCTTCCGTGTTGTGTTCTATTTAAATTCTGCTGCCTGTGATGTTTATGTCTCTTCTCCAGTCTCCAATCGCAAGCAAGAATCTTTACATAAAAATTAATGTTGAAAGTGGTGCAAGTCGAAGGAGGACCATTGCATGCATTGCTAGAATTGTTGCCGTGACATGTTCAAATGGAAGGGATCTGTAAGACGTTCACTTATCATGCTTTCTAGCTTAATAACAGATCTGAGCTGATTCTAGGGTGGTGTTCTCTTGGTCGACGGTTATTTATCAGTGAAGTTCTAATTTTGTGGTTTGAATGAACATTGATAGTCCCGTTTGGGTTACGTAACTTGGAGGGGTGCGACGTACAGTTATCAACACTGCTGTTTTCTATCCCATGCGCTTGTTGGATTAGGATGGTGCTAGATGTTTATCACGATATGTTGCGGGTTCGATAAAATAAAATAAAATAATAATAATAATAATAATTAAATTTTAAATTTTTTAATTATAATTTGTTATTTAATTAAGTTTTTAATTTTTTATAAATTTTTTGTTTAAATAAAACATAAATTATTTTTCATTCTGAATTGATTTTAAAATTTTAAAATATAATAATTTTAATTAACATATGAATCAAGAGTTATAACAAATTTTAAAAATATAATTTTTATAATATTATGTTTCAAAAATTAAATTTATAATTAATGGATAAACTTTTGTAAAAATTAAAAAAAAAATCTTATTTAACGCTAATGAGAATATTAAATTTTAAAATTATTCATGAAACATTACAAGTAGATAAAATAAAATCATTTAAAGTTTTTATAATTTTTTCATTATTTTTATTTAATTATTACTTCTTTTTTTTTTTTGTGTTTCATAAAATTTCGCTTAGAAAAACATGATTTATTCTTTTTTTATTTAGGAATTCTTAAATAAAAACTTGTAATAATTTAAACCCGATATATTAATTAAGAATTCAAAAGCAAATACTTTAAAATTATATTATTTTTATAAGAATGTATCTAAAAAATAAAGTTACAATTAATATATAGACTTGCATAACAATTAACCAAATGAAAAAATAAAAATTTATTCTTATTTAATGTTGGAGAAGATTTTTTTTTTTCAAGTATATGAATTAGATCTATATGAATTAAATCTATATATATGTAACAATCCCGACCTAAGACCTCATAGGTCGAGAATATTAGCATCGTTAATCACATTCGAAGTGCAATGAATGTAGTTTAACAAGGTATTGTGATCTTATCGTAACTTATTTAAAAAGTTTTATGCGATGGGCGTCTAGTAAGAACGCTTAAGTCCTATTTCTTTATTAAAAAGCCGCTATGAATTTTTTTTCGAGTTTCCTTAAATTGCTTACGTTTATTCATTCACCTTGTTAGGTAGTCATTAATGTAATTCACTTACTAAATTATTCGTTACTATTTATTTATAATAATTACATAACTATTACTATTGCATCATTTCGTTATTACTCGGTTCGATTACACACCTTATTTATTTACACATAAGACTAGTTTTATGTCAATTACTACAAAATTAGTTTATTGGCTTTCACACCATTATCAAGTCATATCTCTTATTGTTTCATAGCCTTTACTATTGTATAGGATAGGCCGACTACATCAAGTACATATAGAACCGTAACTCGTAAAATAATTAAAAATAACATGCGAGTGGGTCTATCCGAAAATCGAACCCCCATTCAAGATACACAAGTCGGGTGCCTCGGTAAGTTAATGGATGGATGCAATACACAAGAAACTAGATTAGCTCCACGGAGAAGTAGGCTATAGTGGTTTACTTATTTACACCACAAGAAACTAGATGAGCGATAACTTAGTAAGTTAATGGATGCATGCAATACATGTTCATGTACGTATAGGTATGTAACACTCGCTTTATGCAAATTAACTCTCCTTTTTCCTCATGTCATAAAAGATAAAACAAGTCTAAAAATCCTTTTTTCGTCCGTGGACATGTTCCATTTAAATGCTTCGTGGTTTTCATAATATATGTCCGACAAACCTGGACCCGTCTACGGACGCGTCCTACCGAGCCTCTAAAAGTGCACATCCGCACTTGTCCGACCCCGAACCATTACCATTACTATATGAAAAACCCATGAGTCATTTCCTCAAAACCTCAAGTCATGGAAATCTTTTCCTTTAAATTTTATCATTGCTATCGGATAACTATGATATAAAATATATTTCCATAACTTAAAACATTATTCATGAGCTAAGCATGCGTATGCAATTTGCAATGAACCAAAGAACTGTATGAATTCATGAATGCTTACTTAAAATGGTTATATAACCAAGTCATAAGAATCAATATAAAATTGGACAAGCATAACGAAGATAGATAATATCAATCCAACATAAACCAACACAACTATCATTGGCACATCAATCATCATAACCCAATTCTCATCATCAATCACATTTAAGCATAACCATTATTCATAACCTAATGAATTCATGTAGCATTTGAAACATAACCATAACATAAAGGAAGATGAACATTTTTGCTCCATTTCTTTGTTCATTAAACTTACATTTCACTTTACTTTCCTAAATTCTTTTCCTTAGGTTCTTAATTATCTTTCCATATTGGGTCTTTACCAAATTAAGTATCATTTCATGTTCCAACCTAACTGGGTATTATTTCATTAATTTAGGAGGTTCAGTTTCGGTTTGGGTCTTAATGGATCTAAGGCTCAATTTTTCCTAACCCAATTTTTCTTTAACTTTTTATGAGCCTTTTTCATTCTAAACCATCATTTTACTGTGTTTTGAGTCCGAATCATCAATTTTAAGGTTTAAAACTTGGTTTAAAACTAATTTCCCAAAATTCCCATTTAGGCCTAAACTTAACCTCTTTAGAATCCTAACATTTTCTCCTCATGTTGTCCCACCATTTTAACACTAAGTAGCCTAGATATGTAAAAACTATAAGAATTAATTTAATTGAAATTTGGGACCCAAAATCTAGTCCAAACCCGTATTGGGCCTTAATGGGTTGAAATTGAGCCCAAGCCCATAAAACCCATTTTCTTCAACTTTTGATGAATTTTTCACTTCAACTCATCAAAATATACTTATTTAAGTGTATATGACTCACCAAACCAGAATAGGATTTCTTGGAATTCCAATCTTAAATTTCTTTAGTTTAGGCCGAATGGTTACCTTTAATTAACCTTAGGAATTTTTGAGTTTTCACCAAAATTTTCAAGCCTAATTAACTTGTTTTCATCTTAATTAGATGAATTATGAGTTCAAAATCATTTCCCCTAAATTTGGGTCACCAAGAACCCTAACCTTAATTTTTTTCTAATCTAGCAATTAAGGCAAATTCAAGTAATTAAACATGAAATTGACTTGAAATTAAATATTCTTGTGATGCAGGTGAGATTAACTTACCTAAATATGCTCCAATTAAACTTCAAAAGGTGAAGAATTTGAAAATTTCTCCTTCCTCCTTCCTCAAAATTCGGCCTAACCTCCCTTTTTTCTCCCTTGAATTTTTCTTGAGTTCTTAGCTTGATATCCTTACTTAGTAGGTTGATTTAAGGTGTGTAGGAGTCATTTTAGTAAGTTTTTGGTGAGTCTTTGGTGTGATTTTCCTAGGGAAATTTTTCAAGAGTTTCCTTTAGGTTTTTGTGATTTTTATGTCATTTTCATGCTCATCTATTTATAGGCAAATTTTTTTTTGAAGACTTTTGACTCCATCTTAACCATTGAAATTATGGTGTTTTGGAGTGATCTTAGTCATTGAATTTTGGTTAAAGCTTATCCCTCAAAATTGGACAATTTTAGGCTTTTAATTTTTTAAAAACTAAATCTCTCCACCTTGCATGTCTAATAGCCTTTCCTTTTTATTTAAGTCAAAGTGCATTAATTGTGGCTCAATCATGGAGCCAAATTTCGGCTAGAGCATGAAGAAAAGCCTAAAAAAATTCTTTAATTTTGGTCCCTCATTTCTTAATCTTTTTCCTTAATTACTCCTTTCACCATCCTTCAATTTGTCAATTGATCACTTCAATCCCTTCCTTAAAAGACATTTTAACAACTTTTAAACTCCTTAGATTTATACCTAATTTAATTTAGAAGTTCAAACTTTAAATTTTATGCAATTTAGTCCTCAATTTCTATGCAATTTGCCCCTTAACTCTAAATTTTTATTTTATAATTTTTTATATTTAATTTATTTCCATAATAAATTCAAGAATTTATTAATAGGGTTCAATCTAAATTTTCATAATTTTTGGACCTCATATAGGCCTCTAAATGAATTATTTAGTGTGAAAATTAGACTATTTCTTATAGAAAATATTCCTTACACCTAATAAAATTAATCTAAATTTATTAAGTATTCCTACAAATTCCCTAGGATTCTCCTATGCCCTTAAAAAAAATTCCTCATACTTCTAAGTCATCTAATTTAATTCTTTATCTCTAAAAACACTATTCGTACACTTAGAAAATTCAATGAAATATTCACCCTATGTGGAAAAATTCATAAAATCATATAAAATAATCTAACACCCTTCTAAAAATTATTCTAAACAAACAAAATATTTTTCATACACAAAAAACATGCTTTAATTAATTTTCTCATGCAATAACTACTATTCATGTATCGAAAAATCACTAAAATATTCTTTAAGCATGAAAAAACTATTTTGACCCTTCTAAATATTCTTTTAAATTTCTAGTAATTATTTCTCATTCTCATATATATATATATATATATATATATATATTTTCACACATTTTTAATATTAAACTTTTATTATATTTTTATTTTAGCGGGTACCGTGCATTACAATATATTTATTTACAAAATAATAAACAAAATTAGCGTAAAAAACTATATTTTAATGATTGGTTGGTTCCTTTAAAAACTTATTTTATTGATTTTATTTCAAATAAATTGATTTTATAATGTTGAAAAAATATTCATAGTAAATAATTTGTATTATATTGAAAGATGTATAATTAATTTTTAATAAAATCAATGATTTACTAATTTTGTTATATGTCTTTACCATACCTAGTGAATTGAAGCAAATTATTTGCAATACACTTTTAACCTTTTAGAATAAAATAATTATATATTTATATATGTGCAACTATCATTTAAAAATTTTAAGAATTTATGATATATATTACACGAATTTATTTTTTAAAAAAGAAAAAACAATCATGTTTAAAATTTTATTCTAAAATTCAAACATAGAGAAAAATAAATTATATTTATCAGTAAATAAAATCTCATATAAAAATTATTAATTGGATGAGAAGTTTATAAAAAATGATAAATTCAAATAATGAAATTTAACTGATAAGAGTAATACAAATTGAAGTATATGTTAAGATTAAAAAAAAGTTACAACACGAGGGACAAAAAATAAGAAAAAGTATTAAATTTGCATATTAATGCCTAAAAACGCACAAAAAATTGACACACAAAAATTATTTAAATTGCTATCAAGTGAATACTAATTTTATGCATGTAAACAGTAAGTGAATAGGAATTTTAGACATACGAATAGTTTAAATTCTTGTGCTACGCTCGTGGACGAAACTAAATATATTTATTTTAATTGGATAACATATACTATGTTATCGGTTAATTAAAATATATTTAATTAAATTTAAAAGATAAAATTTCATCTAATTTTATAATTTTTAATCAAAATTTTGTGTGTGTGTGTGTGTGTGTGTGTGTGTGTGTATATTGAATAAATTTTGAAGTAAAAACAAAATATGATTTGTTCTTTCTTATGCATTTATTAGTAAATAAAACCCATAATAAACAATTTTAATATAAATTTTTTAAAAATATATTTTAATATTTTTTTCATTAGATTGCACCGACGAAATAAAGCAACAATTAATATTAAAACTTTTATGAAAATTAACAAATGAAACTTTTTTACTAATGAGAAGATTATTTTTTAAAATATATACATTTAATTTATATATAGTTATTTGCAAAATAATGAATAATATTAATATACAAAATTATATTTTAATTATTAGGAGATTATTATTACATATTATTTCAATTATTTTATTTGAAAAAATCATTTTAAATATTAAAAAAATAATAGCAAATTGTTGGTATTATGTGTGTAGATACATAATTGATTTCTAATAAAATCAACAATCTTATCATTTTTATACATTATGACCATACTTAATGGGTGAGAATGTACAAAATAAACTAAAAACATATTTTAAAAAATTAAATGGTAAAATATATATTGAAGTTACTAAAGTGCAGTAAAAACTATAAAACTGATTTTGATGAAATTTGATTATGTAAAAAATAAGAAAATAAAACACATATATTCAATTTTTAAAATTTGATTATACAACAATTAAGCAAATAAAAAAATGTATAAAAAACTTATTTGAATCCATACATAGAGAAAATAAGTCATATTTATTAATAAATAAAATTATAAAAAATAAAAATAAAAATTAACTTGATAAGAATTTTTATCAAAAAAAGCAATTTTAAACAATAAGAGTAGTTCATATTTATTCTAAAATCTAAAAACATATCGTATAAATGTAAAAAATATCATATATATTATATAATCGTTAGTTTGTGTAGAAAAAAAGTAACGATTGATTTTTCAAAATTTTAACATCCGATTAGAAAAAAAAACATAAATTGATGAAAAAAAGCAAAGGAGAAAAAAAGAGGCATGAGTTGTCTTATATAATTGTTAGTTTATGTGGAAAAAAGTAACGATTGATTTTTTAAAATTTTAACACCTAATTAAATGAAAAAAAAGAACATAAATTGATGGAAAAAACAAAGGAAAAAAAGAAGAAGGCATGAGTAGTGCATTATTTAGGGGATTAAGATTTTTATTTTAAAATTTTAGAGACCAAAATGAAACAACCTCAAAAATTAAAAAAAAAATTAATTATTTTTTAAAAAGAACCTAAATTGATGGAAAATAGCTAGGGGAAAAGAAAGAAAAAGGCATGTATAGTGAAACAATTTGAAAAAAAAAATATCATAATAAAATTTAAAAACATATCATATAAATATAAAAGATATCGCATATATTGTATAATCGTCGGTTGTATGGAAAAAATAACGATTGATTTTTTAAAATTTTAACACCTAATTAAATAAAAAAAGAATATAGATTGATGGAAAAAATCAAAGGAAAAAAAAACAAAAGACATGAGTAGTGCATCGGTTGGGAGATTAAAATTTTAGAGACCAAAAAATGAAACAATCTAAAAATAAAAATAAAATTAAATAAAAAAGAACTTAAATTGATGGAAAAAAGCAAAGAGTAAAAAAAGAAAAAGAAAAGGAACAAAAGAAAAAAAATAAATGAACAATGCCGGAAAAAAATAAAATGAACAGGGTGTTGAAATAAATAAATGAACAACGACGGAAAAAAAGAAAAACAAAAAAAGATGAATAGGGTTGTGTACGGTCACGACCCTATGTTTTTAGAGGCTTATTAATATGCTCAGAAGCATGTTGTCAGATGAATGAATGAACATTATGAGGAGCTTAAAAGAATGAGGTGCGCAAATTTATTCGGTATAATATTTGCCCAGGACAATGCCTTAGAATTCTGTAATACACCGAAATGATCACTGTTTTCTAGTTTCAATCGATCTATTGTGCGGCTATATCATACTGCTATAAAATTATGAGCATTTAATGTTCTTTTATAAGATGATCTATCTTTGGCCAAAAAAAAAAAAAAACGTTCACTCTAGCTTATTGGGCGTGTGTTCTGTGTCTTTTTTATATATTTTTTGTTTTGTGGTTTACTTCTTTTGCAATATTATGATTTCTTTTTCTGAGCTCTAAATTTGGAAGTGTTGAATCCTCTAGAATAGTCAAAAATTGAAGCATCAAGAGTTATCTTGGGGAACGAATATGGGAATTTACAAAAGAATACTTGTCCACGTTGAATCCACGCCGAAGTGGACAAAAGCATGTTTTGAGTTCAAGACCAGCCTTCTGATGTCCACCACTGGGACATGGAGATGAAGAAGAAGAAAGAAGGGAGCAGCTAGGAAGAAATATGCTCCTGTTTGCGTCACAATGCCAACTGCTTGTATCTGCCGCAACTGAGAATATTTGCTCATGTGCTCTGTAATGTTCATTGATGTTTAGATTATTAATGTTATGTAAAAGTTGTGCTCACTTGTATGCTTTTTTCTATTGGAGAATCCTGCTTATTTCAAATCGCCTTTTCGCCTTTCTGTGTTCGATTTCATAGAACCCAATTCTTCAGACCCAATCCTGTTTTTCAAGGTACTATGCAGGATTACTTCACCCTATTCTGGAAACTTTTTAATGTTTCTGCACTTCATTTCAAGAGCAAAGGGCTGGAGTTCGCTTGTAGCACCAACCACTTAACTGATCGAACAAAAAGATTTCACCTTGAATTTAGACCCAGTACTCATTTTCTCTTTCAGTTGAGGTAATTGGGGTTCCATTATCCTATCATCTTCCCCAACTCCACAGAAAACAGCATAGTTACACGCAATAAAAATGCAAAACACCTATTTCCCATTTCGTATGTGATTAATCAAGTTTTGTGCTATTAATTTACCACCCAGATTATTGATCTGCTTCCATTATGTTTCTGTCTGGAGACAAATCTAGAGGTGATCAAACAGACAAAATTGCAAACCATGCCGCTACCAATACTACACAATTCTATGGAAACGCGAATTAAGAAAAAAACTAAAAGAACTTAGTTGTTTACTATTCATCATTGCTCGTTTACTGTAGTTTGGTTTTTTTGTTATTTTTTGAACTTTCATGGGTAATAACATAGAAGTTACACAAATTTTTATACTTTGGTGCTCGATATTTTTGAAAGTTTTGTTTCGATCCATATCTTTATTTGTTGATATATTTTGGTCCCTAAGTGTAAAGAGGAGGGTGGAAAGCACAGAGAGAGCATGGACCAATCTTATTTATAACACTTTGACCGGTGAAACTCTATTAGATTTATTTGTCTTTGAGAGATGAGTTTATTCATAATGGTTTTAAGCCATTGAATAATGAAAGGATCAAAGCCAAAAAAGAAAAAAAAATTTCAATTTAATGATGTATTTTTTTTTGTTTTAATGTGTATTAAAATGATTTTTAAGGTTTTAAAAGTGTTTATTGACTTTATTTCAATCATTTAGAGGTGTTTGAGAGAAAAAAATAATATCAAAATTGAGTTTTTTGAGGTCTTAAAATTAACCTCAGATTTTCCTACAAAGCTTCCGACAAGCTTAAGTTGCAGCTTTTACTTTTCTTTCTTTTTTCTCTCTGTTTTTTTTTTGGGCTGGCTTGGTTGCACATGCCTAACCCCTTTCTTCTTTGGGTTGTTCAGCAACCCAGGCCTGGAGTGGAGGAGGCTGAAGCAGCTTGGCTGCACATGCCTGCCTTTTTTTTCCTTTTTTTCCTTTCAATAATTTATTTTTATTTTTATTTTTATCATTAAATTAGATGTAAAAATATAAAAAATAGATCGTTTTTTTCTTTTTTAGTTTTACATATAATTAAACATAATAGAATATATATGATATTTTTTAATATTTTAATTTATACACACACATATATATTATTCTGATTGTTTAAAATTTAGTTTTTCAATTCTTTGTTTCTTATTCAAATTCTCATACAATTAATTTTTAATTTTTGATATAATTTTTTTCGTTAATAAATGGATTTTGAAATAAAATTTTAGAACGTGATTGTTTTATTTTTTAAAATACATTATTATAATTTATACAACTGATTATTTTTATGATCTTTAAATGAGAGTAACGTAGTTGTATGTATAATTAGTTAAAAAAAATTTAGAGATTTTATTTGCTATATATATATATAGTTTTTTTTAGAAATTAATCATATATATGCACAGTATAACACCGATTATTTGTTTTTTTTTTTCATGTTCTAAAATTCGTATTTTTAAATAAAATAATTTAATTAATGTTTTGAAAGAATCTCATAATTATTCAAATATAAAATTTTATGCTAATATTATAAATTATTTTGTTAATAAATATATATAAATCAAATTATTTTGCTTAATATATAGATTCGATTTACATTAATCGTTAGAAACAAAATTTCTACTCACACCACATCACATGAATCATTAATTCTACGTATACAATAGTTGTTTGACCATGACGTAGCGTGAGTATCTAACTAGTTAATAACTCAAAAAATTGACCACCTAGATTAACCAAAAACAAAAAAAAAAATCAAGAGATTGCCTTTTTTGTTCTCCCTTTTCTTTCGGGTAAAATAAATGAATAAAGACACCTGGAAAGGTTAGATAAGGATTGTAGTAAATACTAGCTATCTTGTAAAAATTATTGGGATAATTGTCCTATAAGTACATCGGCTTTTATTTTTCTTCGATTGAGTATAAATCATATCAACTTTTTTTTTTTTTAAACTATCAATTAAATGTTATTATCAATTTCTTCATTTACTGATGACGCATTTTTTATCATCAAAACACAAATTATAATTTTACTTTTTCTTTTTCTCAATAAGTACATAGATTTTAACTTTTTTATTTGAATTTATCGATTTTTTAAAAACGGTCAATCTATTAATTTTTTAGTTAACTGATAAAATGTCTATTATCCCATAACACCAAATTATAAATTTACTCTCTTTTTGTTAGCAAAATTTTCCTTCAAATTATTCTATCATTTTAAATTTTGAAAAAAAAATATTTTTTTAGCTATAGAACTTCGAATAAACTCACTTAGATTTAAACATAAATATTAGAAGAAAACACAAACTTGAAATTCTTCATCAAGAAAATTCATTTTCTTAGCATCTAAGAGAGAAATTTCCTCCAAAAAATAAATTATAATCTGATATTCTATAGATAACAACCACATCATTAGTTGATGAAAAAATGACCAAAATACTTAATTGATAATTTTTTTTGTAAAAAAAATAATACATTCAAACTGAAAAAAACAAAATTAAAAATTCATATGTTTGATTGAAAAAAAAAAGATAATTATAATTTAAAATTTTATTAATTAACAAAAATACTTTATTAACTGTTTTTTAAAAATTAATACATTCAAATAGAAAAAATTAAAATCCATCAGAAAGAAGAGAAGTGGTGTAATTATCCCCAAAATTATCACTACTAAATAAAATTTGCTATCAATTATCACAACAAATTTCAATTTTTTGTAACTAAAATCTAGTTGCCTCAGAATCTAAGATACTCCCTTGCGAGGTTACCTTCACCTTCCAAATACAGTTTGCTACGAACTAAAAAGGAACACGACAATAAACTGAAAACAACATATTGATTATTACATGCATGAAAAGCAGATTTTATTACGAGGAGAAATAAATTAAAAACACTCAACAAAACTTCGGTTAATAGGATACAAGGCCTGATTCATCTTATATAAAATACAGGTCTTGTAGAAGCCTGAACAAGTGAAACTGCGATAAAAACTTATACAGAAACTTGGCATTTTACACCCGTTACCGACCAATAACAGCACAGAGAGATAAAGAAAGACAAAAAGATTGCGATAAAAACTCATTCTCCTTTCCCGTTTTGCCGGGCAGCAGCATAATTGCGAATAACTTCCATGGCCAACTGATGGGCAGTCTTATTCTGCAATTTTGCAAGTTCATCCATTTTTTCATATGTATCCTTATCAGTAAAAAGTATCAGGTTGTATGTAGGCCGTGTAGCCACCACACCATCCCATTTCTCAACCCACTATTGAAGAGCTTCAAACCCCTAATAGAAAAGATTGAAGTCAATATCTTCAGACTAACGGAAATTTTCAATGGGATTGAATAAAAACTCAACATAAAAAGGCCAACTTTCCCTCAAAAGGGTTGAGAGATGATAATTTGCAAGATAGCACTCACCACGCGATTTGTGAAGTCGCCAAATGATTCTTTGGATTGTCTTTTCCTTTTCCAAGAATAAAAGAGAGGTTCCAAAACCGTTTCAAGGTCATGAATTTTAACCTTATTCATGAAGGTTCTGGCTAATGAAGTTTGATTGGGTGTTCCCCCAAGCCAAAGCTGTTTAAAACAACAAAAATGGTTCATTATGTTTTCCTTTAATTCTCATTTGTAATACTGACGAAAAAGAAATGAAAAGAAAGACATCAATTCAGCCCTTGGTATACCTGGTAGCTATTAGGACCATCACCAACAAATCCAAGTTCAGCCATGTAAGGTCTGGCATAGCCATTGGGACAGCCAGTTGCCATTATTACCACAGATTCATTGTATTTCAGACCAACCTGAAATCACAAAGAACTACCTGTAAATAAAGTCTTAATTTCCATTTGCAAGGAATTGACAATTCAATACATTCATCTATCAAATGCTTGGTTTGATTCTCATGAACTAGTTTGAGCAGACACACCTTCTCGAATACAGCTCTAACACATTTGAGGATGTCGGGAATTCCCCGTTCGGCTTCAGTTATTGCCAATGGGCAAAGTGGTAAAGCTGGACATGCCATTGCAGTCAAATTGAGGGGGTCTACATACTTGGGTTGCTGTACATGGGCAATATTAATCAAAACCATCACAATAGAGAAAAGCAAGACAAAACAAGTAAGACAAAACGCTAGCTAATCAAATAAGCACACTATAATAACCCCCGAATTTCACCATTTGCCAACTGAGCTGCAGCAGAACAGTTCGGACGGTGGTAGGTGAATGAATGAAACAAGAAACAGATATGCTACGTGGATCCTTTTGACATACTATACAAGAATGTTGTTATAGACTTTGAATGTCAATTACCATCGAAAGGTTTACCAGATAAGTCGACTGTTGACATGATAAGTGATTGCGTCCATAACATTGAACACAAATTCTGAAAAGTATCCACTGATAAATTAATACCATTGAACCATTGAGTGACTATAAAAACAATCCTATTCAAACTTAACTATCAATTAGATAAAGGCAGCATGACATTTCAAAAGATGACCTTTTCTCTGCAGTTTGATTGGAAAATAGATGAATAACAGGGAAAGAAGATTCCAATCTTGCAATATAGTGAGATTTATCACAGTTTGACTCATATTACATTTGCAATTGTGTGCTGATGCCATCTAAATCGTAATGCAACCATCTGACAAGACCTGCTCAATTCCTGCCTTATATGAAATCCCTTCTTTCATATATGAAACCAGGATATCAAATCCTTTCTTTAGTTCATAAACAGTTTCATAATTGATCCATTTTCACAACTCACTGAGAACTACGAAGTTCAATTACACAAATCCTAACACCAAGTCTTTAAGGAACAGAAAAAACATGATATATGCCTGGTCTTACTAGTCAATGGACTTAACTGTGGGAAAAATTTCACAGTTATGGAATACCCAGGCAGACAGAAGATAATGCAGACACCAAAAGCAAAAATCCTTACCAATAAACCAGCCTGTGCAAGAGCTGTCGTAATGGGGCGCTTCCATGCTTTGCGAATAACACACAAGATGATGTTCTGGTTTGGTGTGAGACATACATCCAAATTGTACTTCTTTATTATTTCCCTTCATGTCGCCTTCATTTCCCCCCAACACGACCACTATCAACATGGAGCCCACAAAACAAGCCACCATCACCCTGTCAAGAATTTTCAATCTATCAGTAAGCAGAAGGTAAAATTCAAGAAGCAAAAAAATAGCAAAAAAGGTAAAAATAATAAAATGTGTGATCCTAACCAGAATAGGCAAAACAATGGAATGAGATGAGACAGAACCAAAGTTAACACTTATATATTAGGGCTGACCTGCTCATGCCATCCCAAGTAACTTTTAAATTCCCACTCAGGCAACTAACGGGAAGGCTCAAATTTCTTCGCATAGTAGTGCTCCACGACACTTCTAAACTTCTCGATTCCTCAGGAGCTTAACAAACATTTGCGATCATCTCTCCTCCCATTTTCTCATTGAGTGACACAAATAGCTTTCACTGCATATAAAATGTCCTCCTTTGGTACATAACCCAATGGTTCTGCCAACCGAGGAAAAGTGGTCTCTAGCCTATGAGTTCTTCCCATACCACCACCAACCTGCATTAGAAATTGTAGGGAGTTAAGAAGGAAAAAGAGGACTGTTCTCAATATGTTAATCTAATCTTACATATATGTTAAACCCCTGAGGTTCCCCATCAGCATCAGTAACCACAACCACACCAACATCATTTGTGAGAAGATCCAGAGTTATCTGTTGGCACAGTGACTGCAACTTTGAACTTCCTAGGCAAGAATTGAGTTCCATAGATGGGCTCTGGTGAATCAGGGAAATTTGTTCCATGCGAATTGTCATTGCGGGCCTTCACTACCTATGGAGGTTCTGCTGACATGATTTTCTCTCCATCCACCCACATATCATAGTAGAAACCAGACTGGGGAGTTAGAAGTGCAGCAATATCATCAGCAGTTTGCTGTGCAAATTGGTAATCTTTTCTCGCAAATGGAGCAGCAGGAGCCAAAACATTCCTGTTAGGATCACCGCATGCACCAAGAGTTGAACCCACGCTATGAATAATGCTGCTCATCACAGTCTTGAGGTTCTTCTTTAGAACACCATGGAGCTGAAATGCTGTCTGGTTGTCAATCTAAGTGTTTCAATTCCAAACTGATCGGCAAGATCATTCATGGTCAAGTACAATTGGTTTGGGACTTTCCCACATGGGTTCTTTGTACGAAGCATAAAGGAGTAGGATCTTGCCCCTCGTTCACCTCTGTTATACTGCTCATAGCTCCCATGGAACTTGATAATTTGTGTAGCAGACTCATTAATGTTTGGGGCATCTGTAAGCAACTCCTCATTAAGAGGGTACCTGATAAAATTGCTGTGTTCTTTGATTATTTCAACCTTGCTATGCTTAGTTTCAGTCTCCGGCTTTACTGACTGCCCGCAAAATCCATGCAAATAATAAAACATGAAAATGGCACTCGACAAACTTTATCCATAATAATCAACATTCAGCTTATTCTTATCAAGAAATTGCCTTAGCAGGCTTGCCTTACAATTCTTTATTGTTCCAAAATAAACCCATAATGAGTGACATAGAAAATGTGAAAACACATTGACGAAAACCTCGATCTAAATAATAGTTGAATCAGAAGCATTTCGATTTCTGGGGTTCCGGACACCTTCCTTTTTCTCCCAGATTCACGTAGCTCAGCACATTTTAGAAGAAATTCAACAAACATGAAATTATTTTGGATATATAGTTTTAAAAATCATTGAACACACACCAGATTGAAAGGCGCAAAAATCTGAGACAAAATGGCCGGAAAGAAATAAAGTGAGAGTATGAATAAAATTAAAAAGAAACAAGCTTGGTCTCCTTTACTTTTGACGTTATTTCTTTCCTCTCCATCCAAACAGAGCGCGAGATTCAAAAAATCAGCTTTCAAAAGGAAAAAAGAAACGTTTTGCGGCAAGCAACAGTCAATCCAAACACAAAACACAACTAAAATGCCTTTACTAATTATTTATCCTTTATTTTCTCTCAATTCCTTCTTTCACCATCCAAAATACAGAAATCCAGACACCAAAACTCAATCCAAACACAAATCATAAAGGTTGAAAAAATAAACGGTGAGCAGAAAGAGAGAATTGACGAAATCTAACCGTAGAGACAGCTCTAATAAGCGAATTAGGTCGGGAGGTTGAAGACGAAACTGAGAACAAATTGACATGTCTTCTACTCAAACCAACTGAATTCGAACTCCTCGATCCATCAAAACTCCCTATCTGAATCTTTACGTCCTTTAACACAGCAGTTGCTCCAAACGACGTTGCCGTCGTCATCCCTCCGTCGAACAAATAAAGAAAACCCTAGATAACAAGAAAAGGCAGTAGAGAAGCAGAGAGATTGGTATTCGTGGAGACTGATGAGCGGGGAAGAGAGATTGAAATGAAAGCAAAAGCTTTAAAACCGGAGTGGTTATTTATTTATTTATGTTTTACTCTCTCTGCTTAGTGGTCATTGCGATTGTACCCTGTCACGTGCCTGACACGAATACGAATACATATATTAAATCAAACATGATAAATTTTATTTTAAAGATAGAGTTTATCAAGTAGTTAAGATTGTGGAGTGTTAATTTTCAGATATATATCAAAATAATAATAATAATAATCTGCCATAAAAAATACATACATACACACACATATATATATATGTATATATATATATATGCTTTTGATTCTCTTTGCAACTACAATGCATAACAAAATCGTTAGAGTTAAAATAATTATCGTGTTGAGAGTAATAATGTCTTCTGGAGAAGAAAATTCTTCAGAGAGTCCTACTATGGAGTTAAGTATTGAGGAATCAAAGCCGAATATACAGCATCCTGTTACCGCTCCATTAGCATCAAACATCTCTTCAAATCCCCCGGCTTCACTGCCCCAAGTTCTGAGTACGTCAAACTCACCACCACCAGTACTACCTCAGCCACCTCCTACCATTGCTTCACTACCTCCACCACCACTGCCACTTTCTATCGTTACTCGACCATCACCACCACCACCCAGATTTTCTAATAACCACAATGACGATCGTTATTTCCATGGTTTCCCACCTGGATATAGATTTTGCCCTCATGATGATGAGCTGGTGTTACATTACTTGTCCAAGAAAGTGAGAGGACTGCCATTGCCTAGGAACAGGATTTTCGAAGTCACTCTCTATCAACACGATCCCGAGTTTCTTGCAGGTTCTTTAATTAAAACCCTTTTCTTTTTGGTCCCGAGTCTCTTGCAGATTCTTTGCTTCAAGCATTTTTATTTTCTTTTGATTATTATTATTATTTTTTAATAATTTCTTTTGTTAATGGCTGGTTTTTTTTAATTTTTTTTCCTAAAGCCTGTTAAGATTTTTTTTTGGTTTGTTTGTTTGTTTTGAAGTAATTAACACATGATCATTTAAACTTTATTTGTTTATTATCTCAATAGATAGATACAAGCATTACGGTGAAAAAGTATGGTATTTCTTCACACCAAGGGACAGAAAGTACAAGAACGGGACTAGACCAAATCGAGCGGCCGGTGGTGGCTACTGGAAACCCACTGGAGCTGATAAGCATATTACATATGATAAGACTGCTGTTGGAGCTGATAAGAATGCCACTGTAGAAAAAGTTCTCGTCGGATTTAGAAAGGGACTTGTTTATTACACTGGAAAGGCACCAAGGGGTAACAAAACCAACTGGATAATGCATGAGTTTAGAGTGAATGATCCACCTCCTCAAGTCAAAAATCATCAAAATGACATGAGGGTACAATATGGATCTTCGTCTATACATCTCTCTCTAATTGACATAACAGCATTTGTTTTAAATTACAAATTCTTAACATAAGTAACCAAAGTTCTTTGTTTTGGTGCAGCTGGATGACTGGGTTCTGTGCAGGATTTTCAAGAGACATGAGAAGCGTACTAATGTTAATACTGATGTCAGAAATCGACCAAGAAACGACGAAGATTCTGCGAGGTCAATTGATGAAGATTACGTAAACGGTCATGATCATAATACAAATGATCATCTGGCTGATATGGAGGCTGACTATGCTGGGGAGATCTACGACATTGGTACTGGTTCTTTAGACAATTCATTCGCAATGTTGGATGATTTAAGCCCACAGCAGACTGCCCTAAGCGGATTCTCAGATGCTTTTAACTTTTATCATGCTCCTCCTAACTATTACAGGATGTTGCATGATACACAGTTACCCAGTTTGCCTGAGACAATTGGAAGTTCTGCCCCAATGTTCTCCAATATTAATCCTGACAACTGGTCATTCAGGCAAAACGGATGCCAAGATGAATTTCTGAATACTACAAACTGGTCTCATCGTAACATTGCCGACCAATTTCTTGATCCCTATTCTGTCAGGTCAATTAATCTTCCCAGAAATCCTGCTCCTATCGTCAATCTTCGTCCCACAAATACTGTTGCTCTTAATGTGAAGCCTTCGTCCCATAAACATTGCTCTTCCTAATGGAAGCCTTCCTCCTACAAATGTTGCTCCTCTTACTCGTAGCCTTCCTCCCATGAATACTGCTCGTCCTACTGGAAGCCTTCCTCCTATCAATACTGTTCTTACCAGCCGCCTTCCTCCCACAAATCCAGCAAATAGTCAACCAATGTCATCGATGCCTTCCACAAATCCTGCAAATAATCAGCCAATGTCAGCGATGAATGTTGAGGCCAAACAACCCAGACAGCCACCTCAGCATCTATGATTAGTGTTAGGAGTTGGGTGTCTTGTAGATTTTAAGAGCGACTGCCATCAACTGTCATATAGCTAATGTATGTGCTCTATGTGCTGATGGATCTTCTTGGATCTTAGGTATTTAGTGAATAGACAATCTCGCTAACAGTGAAGACATATATTTTGTTTGTCGATAGATTTTCTAGTTTGAGAAATTTAATGGCATGGTTTGGCAGCACCAGTTTTCTTCACTCTCTCTATCTCTTATTTATTTATTTTTTACTCTTGTCAGTTGTCACTTTATATGTTGATTACTTTCCTTAGTTGCGGTGATCTGGTTTTGAATTGTTTGTTTGAGTAATGATGCCAAAGCCGTGCACCCCTGAGTGATCTACTCGTGCTTGATCACATACGATTACCTCTGGTCCGTTTGAATCACCTTCAAATCTTACATGAAGGTTTTTCATTCTTTATATACATGTGTTGGCGAACGAAGATGGAACTCGAGGAACACCAAAACGGAGCAAACCCGCCTCAAAACGACACTGAAACAACAACAATTGACAACACAACAGCCAACCAACAACCTCAACAAGAGGACGCCTTTGTATCAGCCTCTGAATCTCTCTCCGAATCAGACCACCCGACGACCTCAAACGACACCGAGAAACCCACACCCAAATCTCCCAAAACTGAAGACACAGACATTGAAGACGATGAAGATGAAGAAGACCCACCTCCTAAAAAACAAAAACAACTCTCCTCTTTGACGCAAAAGCAAGAGCTACCTGAACCCATGACGGCAGCAGAAATCGAAAACAATAACGACAGCAATGGAGCCACCGAATTCAATAAACCAACCCAAATCACCCCAACAACAGCAACAACAAAAAAGAAGTCGAAGAAAAAGAACAACAATAATGTCTGGGTTACAAGATCCACACGCAAAGGCAAGAAAAAAACGAAACCAAACCCACAAAATACACCATCAGAAGACACTGTTTTAATCACTCCAGTCCCAAGATGCCCTGACAAAAGCGACGACACCCCAGACTTAAAAATTTGCTTATCTAAAGTATATAAAGCAGAAAAGGTCGAATTGAGCGAAGATAGATTGAGTGCAGGGAGTATTAAGGGGTATAGAATGGTGAGAGCTACAAGAGGTGTATCTGAAGGAGCTTGGTATTTTGAAATTAAAGTGGTTAGTTTAGGAGAAACCGGGCACACACGACTGGGGTGGTCTACGGAGAAAGGGGACTTGCAGGCGCCGGTTGGATATGATGGAAATAGTTTCGGGTATAGAGATATTGATGGGAGTAAAGTGCATAAGGCATTGAGGGAGAAGTATGGCGAGGAAGGGTATAAAGAAGGGGATGTTATTGGGTTTTATATTAGTTTGCCGGAGGGGGAATTGTATACTCCTATACCTGCTCATTTGGTTTGGTATAAAGGGCAGAGGTATGTTTGTGCTCCTGATGCTAAGGAAGATCCACCCAAGATTGTTCCTGGTGAGATTTTGTTTTTGTTGTTTTGTGTAATGTGTTTGTTTTGCTTATTTTGTTGCATCCTTAGGTTATTTGTTTGTTTGATTTTGATGGCATTGGATATGGTTTACATCGAGGAGTTTAAGGGGGTTGTTGGTCCTGTATTATCCTTTGCACTGAATAAGAGAATTTAGGATTGTACGAATTACCAGGACTGTATTAGCATCAAGAATTTAGCAATGAAGGGTTGTTTTCAATTTGAACCATACTGTCCCTTGAAAATGGAAATTTTTAATTGCATATAGGATGGAAAAGAAGTAGATGTGTTGGCATTTTGCTTACTAAAAACTACTCTTAGTGACATATATTAGCCAACGGTGTGATCGGGAAGAAGATTCCTATCTCATAGATTTGATTCAAGGATGATTATTCTGTCACTAACAAGTTTTTTTTTTTTTTTTTTTTTTCCTAATGAGATATGCTTTAAGATGCTCTTTATTAGAATTTAGATGTTTGGGTTTGTCCGTTAATTGTAATTCGAATTCCTTCCTTCCATAGGGTATGTTGCTGGTAGAAAAATGGAAACTTTCTGCAATTGAGAGTGTGCATCACATGAGAATTCGATGAATTAGCATCAATAATTTAGCAGAGAAGGTTGCTTTAAATTTGAATTATAGTGTTGCTTGAAATTGGAAATCTGTAATTGTAAATAGGACGGGAAATAAGTAATGTGTTGACATTACCTCCTAAAAGCAATTCAGAATCCTTTAGCAACAGATATTAGATAATGGCGCGGCTGGGAAGAAAAATCCTGCTGCATAAATTTGATTGGGATTATTCTGTCACTATGAAGTGTTATATATATATATATATATATATATATATATATATATATATATGTATATATATATATATATGCAATATGCATTATGATGCTCTTTATTAGAATTTAGATGTTCTGGTCTGGTATTGTCCCTTAATTGTAATTCCAATTCCTTCCATCCATACATGGATTTGTTGGTGATGAAAAAATTGATCCTTTCTACTATTGAGAGCGTTGTCACTTGTTGACAGATTCTATAAAAGTTAAGAAATATATTTTATTTGTTGACAGATTTTCTGGTTTTAGAAATTTAATGGCATGGTTTGGCAGCACCAGTTTTCTTCTCTCTCTCTCTCTCTCTCTCTCTAATTTTTTATTTTTAATCTTGTCAGTTGTCACTTTATATTTTGATTACTTTCCTTTGTTGCGGTGATCTGGTTTTTAATTGTTTGTTTGAGTAATGTTGCCAAAGCCATGCACCCCTGAGTGATCTACTCGTGCTTGATCACATACGATTACCTTCAAATCTTACATGAAGGTTTTTCGTTCTTTATATACATGTGTTGGCTGAATAATCAGCTTGTTTGTGGTCAAAACAAAGTGCAGGTATTAAAAGTTGAAGCAAAGTGCAGGAATTAAAAGGTGAAGTCTGGCAGCAGTAACAATTACAACATATTATTAAACCTTAACATTTTCCCTCTTAATAAGCTGAGATTGTACTGAACTCCGAATACTTTCCTTAGCTACCGGGCTTGAAGGATGAGGTCATGAAGATCACTCCCGTTCAGAAACAAACACGTGCCAGTCAAAGGACCAGGTTTAAGGCCTTTGTGATTGTTGGCGATGGGAATGGACATGTTGGTTTGGGAGTTAAATGTTTGAAGGAAGTTGCCACTGCTATTCGTGGTGTGATTATATTGGCCAAATTGTCGATTATTCCTGTGAGGAGAGGGTATTGGGGTAACAAGATTGGGCAGCCACATACTGTGCCTTGTAAGTTACTGGGAAGTGTGGGTCTGTAACTGTGAGGATGGTGCCTGCTCATCGTGGTGCGGGGATTGTTGCGGCGAGACTGCCAAAGAAGGTGCTTCAGTTTGCCAGGATTGAGGATGTTTTTACTTCATCTAGATGATCTACTAGGACTCTTGGCAACTTTGTCAAGGTTTGATCTTTTCCTTTTGTTTTTTTATCAGTTTATTATGTGTATTATTGTTGTTTATGCCTTTGATTAAGTTAATTTGCTTCTATGGAAGTGAATGGTCATAATGGTTGATTAGGTGGATCTTTTCTTGATTTGAATTGTGTTGGTCTGGTTGATTATCTACCGATATATCATTTGTGGCGTTAATTTATTATGTTTGTTTTTATTTTTATTCTTGATTAGTTTTGATCCCTGTTCAATTGCATCTTGATGATCTTCATTGAAAGTTTTGAACTGTAGATCATCTGGAAGACTAGAGTAAAACTGTAAAAGGTTTTATTTTTATTTTGTTTTTTTGGTTCTCTGCAATGCCTTTTCTTCCTTGTTTAGCGGCATTAAGAAATAGTGAACAGTTAATTAGAGATCACCCATCAATAGTTGTTTTTTGGTTCTGTGTAATGCCTTTTCCTCCTTGTGTAGCGACATTAAGAAATAGTGAACAGCTAATTAGAGATCACCCATCAATAGTTGTGTTGAAGCTTCTTTTGAACTTTGAACCTGAGAGTATAACTTTCATTATTGCAAGGCAATAATCTAATAAAGCGAGAAATACTAGGGTGAACTAGGAATTTACAAATACTCTGCTGCTTGGTAGCAGTTCGGAGTCAGCTTTTTGTCCTCCATTCTGTGTTTATGTTTCATCTCAAGGAACTCTTCTTTTATGTGTCATTTCCACTAGGTAATTAAGTTTGTGTGATTAAGTTGTATGTTTGTTGTTTTTCTTCGACCATGCATTATCAGTGATGTTTACTTGTTGCAACAAGTGGAATGTTTTGCTTGTTTTTGATTGCGTGGCTCTTTTGCGTTCACCCTTTATGGTTAATCAAGTGTTTTTTTTGTAAGCAATCATTGACTGCGCACAGAGGAGGTTGTACTTATGGCTTTGCCTTTCTGGGTTGGCCACTGTTTATGGATGTTTTTGACATGGTTGAGCTCTGGAGGAGTGGTCTGTGTCTGTGAGTGCATGTGCATGATTTTTTTTTTTTTTACCGAAGTGTTTGGTATTCCTATCTTGACAATGCCAAAAATCATCACTGTTCTGCAATGAAATATACTTTTTGTGTAATGATGCGAGAGAATGATATTTGTTCTGGTTAATTGCATCTTTTGTGCTTTATCAATTGTTCGAATTATTTCGTGGATGTACTTTGTGATGCAGGCCACTTTTGACTGTCTTTTGAAAACCTATGGTTTCTTGACGCCCGATTTCTGGACGGAGACTCGCTTTACCAAATCTCCTTTCCAAGAGTACACTGATCTACTAGGAAAGCCAACAAAAGCCCTCGTCCTTGAAGATGTGGAGAGAGTGGAGGCCTGATTTGGAGCCAGGAATTCTGAAAGATGAGGTGATAGGCCCAAGAATAGCATGATTGGTTATTAGGCTGTTAAGGCTTCAAAGATGTGATCTTTTTTGTCGGCATTGTTCCATATGAAATTTGGGTTTATTAGTTGCTGACGACTCTTTTTTGTTATTTTGACAAACTTGGATTTGTTAGCTGTTAACATTAGTTTAATGGTAAGCTTTTTCCTTGATGCACACCTTCTGTGTTGTGTTCTATTTAAATTCTGCTGCCTGTGATGTTTATGTCTCTTCTCCAGTCTCCAATCGCAAGCAAGAATCTTTACATAAAAATTAATGTTGAAAGTGGTGCAAGTCGAAGGAGGACCATTGCATGCATTGCTAGAATTGTTGCCGTGACATGTTCAAATGGAAGGGATCTGTAAGACGTTAACTCATCATACTTTCTAGCTTAATAACGGAACTGAGCTGATTCTAGACTGGAGTTCCCCTTGGTCAAGAGTCATTTATCAGTGAAGTTTTAATTTTGGGGGCTGAATGAACATTGATAGTGCTGTTTGGGTTACGTAACTTGGAGGGTGCGACGTACAGTTATCCCCTGCTTGTTGGATTAGGATGGTGTATGCTCAGAAGCATGAGGAGCTTAAAAGAATGAGGTGACGAATTTATTGGGTATAATATTTGCCCACGACAATGCCTTAGAATTCTGTAATACACTGAAATTATCATACCATACTGCTAATGAGCATGTAATCTTCTTTTATAAGATGATCTATCTTTGGCCCAAAAAAAAAAGAAAAGAAAAAGAAAAAGAAAACTTTCATTCTAGGTTATTGGACGAGTTTTCTGTCCTTCTTATATATTTTTTGTATTGCGGTTTACTTTTTTTGCATTATTATGATTTCCTTTTCCAAGCGCTAGATTTGGAAGTGTTGGAGCATCCAGAATCGTCAAAACTTGAAGCGTCAAGAGTTATCTTGGGGAACGAGTATGGGAATTTACAAGAGAATACTTGTCCACGTTGAAACCACGTCAGAAGAGAACCAAAGCATATTTCAAGACTAGCCTGCTCAAGTCCACCACTGGCCACAGAGTTTCATATTCTGGCAAAGATAAAGCAACACGTGGCATTAATCCATTCGTCCAAACTTTTTTGGGATAAGGAAATGGATGATGGTCTCCTAACAAGACCCTTGAGCCATTTACACTCCTAAAACTAATAATACTTCCATCCATTCTTTACGTGAATGTGAGAGTCACACACCAGCCCTCAGCAACAGAGAGGAAGCAAAAAATTTGCGGAGAAGAGATGGCATCCATGACCATGACAGCCTCACTCCTAGCTGGGTCAACCATGGCCAAGCAGCCGTTCACAGCTCCACGCAAAGGGTTCACTGTGGCCAAGGCCTCAAGAGGCACGGAGGGAGTCAACGTGGAGATGAAGAAGAAGAAAGAAGAGAGCAGTGGTGGGAGGAGGGATTTGATGTTTGCAGCTGCAGCTGCTGCTGCCTACTCCATTGCTAGAGTCGCCATGGCTGACGACGAGCCTAAGCGAGGGACCCCAGCAGCTAAGAAGAAATATGCTCCTATTTGTGTCACAATGCCAACTGCTCGTATCTGCCGCAACTGAGAGTATTTGCTCATGTGCGCTCTGTAATGTTCATTGATGTTTAGATTATTAAATGTTATGTGAAAGTTGTGCTCACTTGTATGCTTTTTTTTTTTTTTTTTTAATTGGAGAATCCTGCTTATTTCAAATCTCCTTTTCTCCTTTCTGTGTTCCATTTCATAGAACCCAATTCTTCAGACCCAATCATGTTTTTCTAGGTGCTATGTAGGATTACTTCACCCTATTCTGGAAACTTTTTAACATTTCTGTACTTCATTTCAAGAGTAAACGGCTGGAGTTCGCTTGCAGCGCCAACCACTGACTGATCGAACAAAAAGAGTTCACCTTGCATTTAGACCCAGTACTCGTTTTCTCTTTCAGTTAAGGCAATTGGGGTTCCATTATGCTATCATCTTCCCCAACTCCACAGAAAACAGCACAGTTACACACAATAAAAATGCAAAATACCTATTTCCCATTTCGTATGTGATCGATCAAGTTTTGTGCTATTAATTTACTACCCAGATTATTGATCTGCTTAAATATAGAGGTGATCAAACAGACAAAACTGCAAACCATGCCGAGAACACTAAACAATTTTATGGAAACACGAATTAATAACTCAGAAAATTGACCTTGAAAATTAACCACAAATAAAAACCAAGAGATTGCCCTTTTCGTTCTCCCTTTTCTTTCGGGTAAAATAAATCAATGGCGACACCTGGAAAGGTTAGATAAGGATTGTAGTAGATACTAACTCTCATGTAAAAATTATTGGGATAATTGTCCTCTAAGTACATAGGCTTTTATTTTTCTTCAATTGAATATAAATTATATCAATTTATATTCAACACGACCACTATCAACTTGGAGCCCACAAAACAAGCCACCATGACCCTGTCAAGAATTTTCAATCTATCAGTAAGCAGAAGGTAAAATTCAAGAAGCAAAAATATAGCAAAAACGGTAAAAATAATAAATGTGTCATCCTAAGCAGAATTGGCAAAACATTGCAATATGATGAGACAGAAACAAATTTAACACTTATATATTAGGGCTAACCTGCTCATGCCATCCCAAGTAATTTTTAAATTCCCACTCAGGCAACTCACGGGAAGGCTCAAATTTCTTCTCATAATATTGCTCCACGACACTTCTAAACTTCTCGATTCCCCAGGAGATTATCAAATATTTCATTCTACTGTATTTGCGATCATCTCTCCTCCCATTTTCTCATTGAGTGACACAAATAGCTTTCACTGCATATAAAATGTCCTCCTTTGGTTCATAACCCAATGATTCTGCCAACCGAGGAAAAGTGGTCTCTAGCCTATGAGTTCTTCCCATACCACCACCAACCTGCATTAGAAATTGTAAGAAACAAAAAGCTGTAGGGAGTTAAGAAGGAAAAAGAGGACTGTTCTCAGTATATTAATCTAATCTTACATATATGTTAAACCCCTGAGGTTCCCCATCAGCATCAGTAACCACAACCACACCAACATCATTTGTGAGAAGATCCACAGAGTTATCTGTTGACACAGTGACTGCAACTTTGAACTTCCTAGGCAAGAATTGAGTTCCATAGATGGGCTCTGGTGAATCAGGGAAATTTGTTCCATGCGAATTGTCATTGCGGGCCTTCACTACCTATGGAGGTTCTGCTGACATGATTTTCTCCCCATCCACCGACATATCATAGTAGAAACCAGACTGGGGAGTTAGAAGTTTAGCAATATTATCAGCAGTTTGCTGTGCAAATTGGTAATCTTTTCTCGCAAAATGGAGCAGCAGGGGCCAAAACATTCCTGTTAAGATCACCGCATGCACCAAGAGTTGAACCCATGCTATGAATAATGCTGCTCATCACAGTCTTGAGGTTCTTCTTTAGAACACCATGGAGCTGAAATGTTTGTCTGGTTGTCAATCGAAGTGTTCCAATTCCAAACTGATCGGCAAGATCATCCATGGTCAAGTACAATTGGTTTGGGACTTTCCCACATGGGTTCTTTGTACGAAGCATAAAGGAGTAGGATCTTGCCCATCGTTCATCTCAGTTATACTGCTGATAGCTCCCATGGAACTTGATAATTTGTGTAGCAGACTCATTAATGTTTGGGGCATCTGTGAGCAACTCCTCATTAAGAGGGTACCTGATAAAATTGCTGTGTTCTTTGATTATTTCAACCTTGCTATGCTTAGTTTCAGTCTCTGGCTTTACTGGCTGCCCGCAAAATCCATGCAAATAATAAAACATGAAAATGGCGCTCGACAAACTTTATCCAGAATAATCAACTTTCGGCTTATTCTTATCAAGAAATTGCCTTTGCAGGCTTGTCTTACAATTCTTTATTGTTCCAAAATAAACCCAAAATGAGTGACATAGAAAATGTTAAAACACATTGACGAAAACCTCGATCTAAATAATAGTTGAATCAGAAGCATTTTGATTTCAGGGGTTCCGGACACCTTTCTTTTTCTCCCAGATTTACGTAGCTCAGAACATTTAAGAAGAAATTCAACAAACATGAAATTATTTTGGATATATAGTTTTAAAAATTATAGAACAGACACCAGATTGAACGGCGCAAAAATCCGAGACAAAATGGCCGGAAAGAAATAAAGTGAGAGTATGAATAAAATAAAAAAGAAACAAGCTTTGTCTCCTTTACTTTTGACGTTATTTCAAAAAAACAGAAACTAAAATGTTTTCCTCTCCATCCAAACAGAGCGCAAGATTCAAAAAAACAGCTTTTTAAAGGAAAAAAGAAAACGTTTTGCAGCAAAAAAAAGTCAATCCAAACACAAACCAAAACTAAAATGCCTTTACTAATTATTTATCCTTTATTTTCTATCCATTCCTTCTTTCACCATCCAAAATACAGAAATCCAGACACCAAAACTCAATCCAAACACAAATCATAAAGATTGAAAAAATAAACGGTGAGCAGAAAGAGAGAATTGACGAAATCTAACCGTCGAGACAGCTCTAATAAGCGAATTAGGTCGGGAGGTTGAAGACGAAACCGAGAACAAATTGACATGTCTTCTACTCAAACCAACTGAATTCGAACTCCTCGATCCATCAAAACTCCCTATCTGAATCTTTACGTCGTTTAACACAGCAGTATTAGCTGCACCAAACGACGTCGCCGTCGTCATCCCTCCGTCGAACCAAAAAAAGAAGAAAACCCTAGGTAACAAAAAAAGGCGGAGAATGAAAAGAAAGCGAAAGCATTGAAACCGGAGTGGTTATTTATTTATTTATTACTCTATCTGCTGTTATTTATTTATTAATTACTCTATGTGGTCATTCCTATCGTGCACTGTCACGTGCTCAACGCGAATATATACATACATATATATATATATATATCAAATAAGATAGATTTCTTTTTAAAGATAGAGTTTATCGAGTAGTTAAGATTATGGAGTGTTAATTTTCAGATATATCTCAAAATAATAATAATAATAATAATAATAATCTGCCATAAAAAATACATACATGCACACACACATATATATATATATGCTTTTGATTCCCTTTGCAACTACAATGCATAAGAAAATCGTTTGAGTCAAAATTGTTATCGTGTTGGGAGTAATGTCGTCAGGCGAAGAAAATTCTTCAGAGAGTCCTACCATGGAGTTCAGCATTGAGGAATCAAAGCCAAATATACAGCATCCTGTTACAGCTCCATTAGCATCAAACATCTCTTCAAACCCCCCGCCTTCACCGCCCCAAATTCTGAGTTCTTCAAACTCACCACCACCAGTACTGCCGCAGCCACCTTCTACCATTGCTTCACCACCATTGCCACTTTCTATCGTTACTGGACGACCACCACCACCACCCAGATTTTCTAATTACCACGATGACGATCATTATTTCAATAGTTTCCCACCTGGATATAGATTTAGTCCTCATGATGATGAACTGGTGTTACATTACTTGTCCAAGAAAGTGAGAGGACTGCCATTGCCTAGGAACAGGATTTTCGAAGTCACTCTTTATCAACACGATCCCGAGTTTCTTGCAGGTTCTTGGATAAAAACCATTTTCTTTTCTTTTGATTGTTGTTTTCTTTTTGGTCCCGAGTCTCTTGCAGGTTCTTTGCTTCAAACCTTTTTATTTTCTTTTAATTATTAATTGGTTTTTTTATATAATTTCTTTTGTCAATGGCTGATTTTTTATTTTTTATTTTTTTCAAAGGCATGTTAAGATATTTTTCTTTTTGTTTTTCGGGTTGTTTGTTTGTTTTGAAGTAATTAACACATGATCATCTAAACTTTATTCGTTTATAATCTCAATAGATAGATACAAGCATTACGGTGAAAAAGAATGGTATTTCTTCACACGGAGGGACAGAAAGTACAAGAATGGAACTAGACCAAATCGAGCGGCCGGTGATGGATACTGGAAAGCCAGTGGAGCTGATAAGCGTATTACATATGATAAGGCTGTGGTTGGATTTAGAAAGGCACTTGTTTATTATACTGGAAAGGCACCAAGGGGTGACAAAACCAACTGGATAATGCATGAGTTTAGATTGAATGATCCACCTCCTCAAGTCAGAAATCATCGAGATGACATGAGGGTACAATATGGATTTATGGATCTTTGTCTATGCTTCTCTCTCTAATTGACATAACCGCATTTTTTTTAAATTACAATTTCTTAACATGAGTAGTAACCAAAGTTTTTTGCTTTGGTGCAGCTGGATGACTGGGTTCTGTGCAGGATTATCAAGAAACATGAGATGCGTACTACTGTTAATGCTAATATCAGAAATCGACAAAGAAACGAGGACGATTCTGCGGGGTCAAATGATGACATTGATGAAGTTTGATTGGGTGTTCCCCCAAGCCAAAGCTGTTTAAAACAAAAAAAATGGTTCGTTATGTTTTCCTTTAATTCTCATTTGTAATACTGACGAAAAAGAAATGAAAAGAAAGACATCAATTCAGCCCTTGGTATACCTGGTAGCTATTAGGACCATCACCTACAAATCCAACTTCAGCCATGTAAGGTCTGGCACAGCCATTGGGTGAGCCAGTCGCCCTTATTACCACAGATTCATTGTATTTGAGACCAACCTGAAATCACAAAGAACTACCAGTAAATAAAGTCTTAATTTCCATTTGCATGGCGTTGACAATTCAATACATTCATCTATCAAATGCTTGGTTCGATTCTCATGAACTAGTTTGAGTGTACACACCTTCTCGAATACAGCTCTAACACGTTTGAAGATGTCAGGAATTCCCCGTTCGGCTTCAGTTATTGCCAATGGGCAAAGTGGTAAAGCTGGACATGCCATTGCAGTCAAATTGAGGGGATCTACATACTTGGGTTGCTGTACATGAGCAATATAAATCAAAACCATCACAATTGAGAAAAGCAAGACAAAACAAGGAAGACGAAAAGCTAGCCAATCAAATAAGCACTATAATAACCCCCAGAATTTCACCATTTGCCAACTGAGCTGCAGCAGAACAGTTCGAACAGTAGTAGGTGAATGAATGAAACAAGAAATAGATATGCCAATTGGATCCTTTTGACATACTATACAAGAATGTTGTTATAGACTTTGAATGTCGATTTCCATCAAAATGTTTAACAGATAGGTCGACCGTTGAATGAATGAAACAAGAAACAGCTCGATTTGGTCTATTACCATACTTCTCCATACAATCCATAGATAGATCCCTCATATTTGCCAAGTTCCCTCGCGACTGCAGTGGGTATGTTAATCTAGGACTATATTTCTTAGTTTCACGAGCATTGGGAACAAGGCCTCCCCAATATCCCAATAGGGCATGCCATACATAGACGTACCTGAAATTTTGGAAAGGCAAAAAGAAGAAGGAATTCAAGAAACTTCAAGAGAGGATGAACATTAAGATGGAAGTCATGCTGATGCTTGTGCACTTGGTCTGCTTGAAGGGCAGTTGCTATGAACTACTCTGCACCATCCCTGTCTACTACTATCATCAAGTCCCATGGACTATCACCACCAAAAGAAAAGAGAAAAAACCTCTACTAGACATCATGGGATGCTTACTTAAGGCCAAAAGTCCTCTTAATATCTGCAACAAAATGTTTTAGATTATTTGGTGCATCACCCAGAGATTCGTTGGCTGTTCTCCGAAATTTGTTGTTTTCTTCAGTGCTGACTAACCTCCCACCGAACCTGAAATTTGGGAAAATCAGAAAACCTGCATTTTCTATATTAGCATTAAAGGAAAAGGGATAAACTTACTGTGACCCTTCAATAAATGGCTCTCCTTCTTTTGGAATTCATTAGTTGTATCCTGCCAACCATCATCTATTATCAAAAACTTTGCTGGAGTGCCTCCCTCGGATAAACTGCGAGAGTGAAACGAAGATGAATTTAGAACTTCCATGCTAAGAACGGTTGTTTTCCAGATCATTTTGGAAGTCACTGCATTCTCTGTGGAGTGAAAATGTAGAAGAATTAAGGATTTAAGATTAACCTTTTTAAGCCATCTTTTATTCCTTGAGGATTTACTTCCTGATAAAAAGCATCCCAGGTGCACCAACCAAACACATCGAGTATTCCTGGCATCTGCACCATAAAGGATCGAAGAAATTCATAATTCTTAGGCTTTCATTGTCTTCATTTTTTTCCCCTCAAGCAAGAGAAAGTGAAAGGTCTGTATAGAGTAAACAATAAGTAGTGGCCTAACTTGCCTGTTTCGTTTCCCTGACAGAAAATGTTCCAGCCTGCTCCTCCAAAATCCTGCATACGGTGCAAAGAAGATGTAACAACAACAAGCCAAGAAGGTAGAAGCCTACGTACTCATGGTCTGATCATAAGATTTTTAATTCATTTTGCTGCTCAAGATTTAAATTCAGGCTACAATTTAACTACAATACTTCAATGGCAACGATATTACCCCATTTGATTTCTAATATTTCCATTATAAAAGAACATTTCTAATATTTCCTGCAGAAAGAAACTGAAAGTTGCTCAGAGGGCTGACCGACTTCATTGATTCCTTCACTAGATCAAATGGACGGTTCCCATGATTCACAAAAACTGCTCTTATGGATTGTGAAGTAACTATAGCAGGGTCACCTATCAGAAAACACAAAAAATACCATACCTTAAACCCTAAATACAGAGAGGAAAAGGATGAAATAAAATGAAGATAGAAAATTACCGCTTTCAAGACAAAACTCAAGTTCATTTGATGAGTTCCCTTGCAAGCTGCTTCGAAATTCAACATCTAGAAAAGGCAAGAATAAGATATAAGAAGGAGAATCATTTGACTTATCTAAATCCTGTCCTTTCCTTGCTTCCAACAGCAACATCTGGGTTTCAATAAGAATGTCACTTCCTGAATTCCCCACTCTAGGTATCATCCACCAAACTTTAAATCTAAACAGACTTAATAGTCTCACATCCCTGCATTGCACAATCATATCCTAAGAAAACTTCACTTCGAATTGAAAATCCTTTCCAGACTAAATAACAAAGCAAGGTAACAACAAGAGGGGCCTTACTGAATAACTCCAAGCTTGAAAACATGTCTGGAACCGCTTTCTGAGGAAGTAGCCAGGCACTCCTGTAATTGCTTCTTTCCCATTTAAACTGAGGGTGCCATCTTTTAATAAGGGTTTTTTGTTGACAGTAGGCTGTCAACAAATTTTGTGTAACCTTTTGTTGTATTTTTTTAATTTAGAAAATGTTCTAGAATTTTGCTTTTGTGATGGAGCTTACTTTTAAGTAACTAAACATGAAGACAAATCTCCTTAAAGTTAGGATTAGTTTACCAACTCCATAACCTCTGTACAGCACATTTATAAATTTGAATGAAAGGAATGCACGTGCGGAGGAGCTCCATTTTTCACCTCTGTTTTGTTTCTCTCTTTCCTTTGTGCTTCGCCAAGTTTTTTCTGCATTTGGTTAATAGTGGTATCAGAGCATTCATTTGATCTTTGAGGGGTTATGAGAGTTTTTCTTGAGAGAAAACCGGAAAGGCAACCTTCACCAAAAGACCCGAGAGTTTGTGAGTTTCAAGTGATGGCTTCCACCAATTTTACGGTTCCACTTCCTTCGTTTTCACAGGAGAAAATTACGAAATTTGGGCTGCAAAAACGAGAGCCTATTTGAAGGCCTATGATCCGTGGGAGGTCACCGAAGCCGGCGTAAACGCTGAGCCCTTGAGAGCAAATCCCATTGTGGCTCAAATCAAGCAATACAATGAGGAGGTTTTAAAACAATACAAGGCACTTTCATGCATCCAAGCTGCTGTGTATGAAACAATCTTCACAAGAATAATGACTTGTGAAACTCGGAAAAGACGCATGGGATAGGCTCAAAGAGGAGTTCGAGTGGTAGTGAAAGAACAAGGCGGATGCAAGTTCTCAATCTCGGAAGAGAATTTGAATCCTTGAGAATGAAGGATTCGAGTCGATCAAGGAATTTTCTAACGGACTCATGAAGGTGGTGAACCAAATTAGATTGATGGGAGAGGACTTGCCGGATAAAAGGGTTGTGGAAAAGGTACTTGTTAGCCTACCCGAGAAGTTTGAAGCCAAAATTTCATCTCTTGAAGATTCAAAGGATTTGTCAAGCATTACTTTGTCGAGCTTGTTAACTCATTGCAAGCTATTGAACATAGAAGGCTGATCGAGCGGGAGGAGCATTCTGAAGGAGCTTTATTTGCTCGGAACAAAGGTAAGGCTCATTCCGGTTCTGGTTCGAAGAAGCAACAAAGTGATAAAAGTGGCAAAGGCAAAAAAGATACTCGGAGCGAGCAAGTCCAGAGGAAAACGGGGAAGTTTCCTCCTTGCTCTCACCTGCAGATAAGAGGAATCATATAGAGAAATATTGCTGGTACAAACCGGGAGTTCAATGCGGATCATGCCATCGGTTTGGTCATGTTGAGAAGGTATGCAAAAATAAATCCGAACGACAACGGAATCAGCAAGCTCAAGTTGCTAAAGTCCATCGAGAACATGAGGAGAAGTTGTTTGTTGCAACTTGCTATGCTTGTCACCACAAATCCCGGAGTTTGCCTACCGGATAGTGCTTGCACAAATCATATGACACCTAATCCTGGCATGTTCAAGGAGCTAGATAGGAGCTACACCTCAACGGTTAAGATTGGTAATGGAACTTACTTGAAAATCACGAGCAAGGGCGTGATTATCGTGGATACATCTTCGGGTACTAGACTAATTCCCGAAGTTCTTCTAGTTCCTAATTTAGATCAAAACGTGCTTGAGTGTGGGTCAATTGCTTGAAAATGATTATTCTTTGGTGTTTAAAAACAAAGCTCGTGATGTGTTTGATCCTAAAGGAGCCAAGCTTCTCTCCGTTAAAATGAACAAGAGATGCTTTCCTATTCAATGGAAAAATGCTGAAATAAAAGCCTTTACTACGAGTTGTTGATGAATCTGTTTTATGGCACAAAAGGCTAGGCCACTTTAATTAAGTCGCTCTAAAACAAATGCAAAGGAATGAGTTGGTTATTGATATGCCTGCTTGTGAGTGAAAATTCGAAGTGTGTGGTGTGTGTCAATTTGGGAAGCAAACAAGGCTTCCATTCCTCGCAAATCAAGCTTGGAGAGCTTCTATAAAGCTCCAACTGGTTCATTCGATGTGTGTGGTTCCCATGAGGACACCCTCACTCACGTGGAGTAGATATTTCTTGTTATTCATTGATGACTTGAGTATAAAACTAACCAAATTGTAGCACAACCCTAATAGTTGAGATTAAAAGATGCCACTAAACTCTTTCCAAAAAGAAAAAATCAATAAATTTAAGGTTACTCAAAAAAAAAAATTGATTAAATATCAAGAAATATTATTTGACATTATTAATTATAAACTTTCTTCATGATGTATTCAATACATATAACCACATTATTTGCTCATAAGCAATTGAGTAGCTAGCTAGCTAGCTAGCCATATGTAAAAGAGGACATTACTAGCTAGTAGACGCATTGACATAAATTGTTAACGCACTTTAAAGGATCTCGAATTGACATACATAAGTATATTTGTCGCAATGACGAATAGTTTTGCAGGCATAATCGGGATTTTTTCATCTTCTCTGTTGTCATACACGAGAGAAAAATATCTATCAAATGCAAATATCATTTCGTTAGTTAATTTCATGGTATATTTTAATGTAAGTCAAAAGAGCCAAAAAATAAATAAATAAAATAAAAACATAGAGATAGAGATACTAACAAGATGCCACCACCAAAAAGAAGGTCAAGAACACCATCTTGAAATAATTCCTTGCCATTTTCTTTCTCTTCTAATTTGATGTTTGGAACAAAGACAAGATGATTATAGTTATGATTTGCAATGTAGAAAATGAGGTTGTTTTACTTCATAGTTATAGACCGATTAGGTATGAAGAGATATATCATTATAGAAAGAAAACGAAATAAAAAGAAAGAAGATATATATGGTAATTCCAATGGCCAAAAGATTTTGAGATTGTAAAAATAATATGTGAATGGCAAGTATATATGATATTTTATAGAAAGATATTGATATTTGTGGTTAGGAAATCTCTTTGGAGTTATTTTGTTATTAGAAATGAAATATCCGAATAAAAATATAGAAATTGCAATGAAAATTAGAAAATCGAATAACATTTGTATTCTCATACTGTATTTAAAATAACAATAAGAAGTCAAAATAAAATTTAAAATTTTTAATATCCGGTTTTTAAGATAAATAAAAATAATGATTAATTTTTTTTTAATCAACTATGATGGTAGTAAAAATGATAAATGTGATTTTGGTTGTGATGGTATAGTACAAAATGAGTAGTGGTGGTATAATAAAAATAATTGTAGTAGTGAAAGAGGAGTGATGGTAGAATAATAATAATATTATTTTTTTAATTTTTTTAATTACTATTGCTAATAGAGGTGGTTGTAGAAGTAGTCGATATATGATAAATAAAAATAATATATCACTATTTTGAAGAAAAAGAAAGTTAATTTCCATTTTGTATTTTTATTCCCAACTTTTGCGTAACAATAAAATTATGTTTAATTTTTATTTTCATTCTAACTCTTCATTTTCATTCTCACTTCACTTCTTTCAACCAAACTTGCAAAGTGGAAATAAAATTTTCATTTTTATTTTTATGATTATATTATTTTTACCGAACAACACCTTTTATTCTATATTGTAATTCATTAGTCTCATAATTTTATTTCCATAATCAAAGTAACTCTACATTAAGATAACGTTTCTTTTCAACTATAATCCAAGCAAGTCTTGATGAGAATGCATCAAGATCAGCATTGGAAACTTGAGGACCATGTGCATGCGATCCCAATCGGACTATATTAGACTTTATAACATATCACTAGAGAAAAAAAAATAAGAATTCAATATGTAATTTCTAAAAAAAAACTTGAATTTATAAAATTCTAAAATAAGACATGATGCTATAATATTAGGAAAAAAAATCTATTTAGCATAATTTTTTAATCAAATTCAAACCTAGCATTTATCTTAGCTCAATAGGGAAACTATAAGAGTATTTTTTATTCATCCTTACGACATCTCAAGTTTAAAAATTCGGACTAATCCCTCATTATTCGATTAGACGTGCAAATCAAACACATTTATCTAGAGAATAGTTTGCCCGATTGTGATCATAATCATAATTACTATTGTCGCTATCCGAAGTTAGACGGAACTCCTGAAAAAATCTATTAAGAGTTTAAGATTTATTTTTATTTACAAAATTATTTTACAAAGTTTGAAGTCGCCACTTAGTATTGAAGGAACTAGGAACCTAAAATAGACATTGGTTCGGAGATTCTATGGTAAAGAGTTGATTATGCTTTTGGGAAGATATTGATCACCCAAAAGCGCCCTTTTCGAAGAAAGGTACCATGTCCGGCTTAGTTATAAATTCATCTCCTAAAGTATTTTATTTTTGCCACATCATTTTTCAATTTTTAAATTCCAATTTTCCAAGTCGTTTATTTCAAGCCAAATTAAGTTTTTTATTTTTGAACGTGGTATTATATTGAAACGATTGTCGGACCCTTTCCGTCGAGAGACACGTCGGTTCAAACATCGGATGGACTTTTTAAGTCTCGACACAACCAACACGTCGGAGAACACTTGTTTATTCAAAATGATTTTTTTTCTAACAACAGTCCCTATCGGATAGGAGACTTTGTTAAAAATTTTATAATTTTATAATTTTTTTATTTTTCTTTTATCATTTTTTTCTTTTCATTTTTTTTATGGAAGATCATCATTAGTCCATAAAGAATTAGGAGACTTGACCATCCTCCACTCGTTAATTACCAAGTCTAATAAATTAAAAGTTACACTAATTAAGTGAATTAAAGAAAAATCAAATATTGAAACTTAAATTAATAAAAAACATGCACAAAATAAATTTGAACGAGACAATTAAATTAATTAAAATATTTACGGAAGATCTACGTATAATTTCTAAGATTAAATACAAACCGACAAACATGCGAAAAATAAATTAAAATAAAATCACATATAAAAAAAATCAACTAACTAAATTAAATATGAAATGATAAGCATGCATAAAATTAAGTTAAAAATTAAACCTTTTGACCTTTTTTTTGTGGGGATGGGGGTTGGGCTGGATTGTCCAGCCTACCCAAAAATTCAGGCTGGCTGGACTGTCCAGCCCCGGCCACAAGTGTGTTGGGGTAAGCCCAACCACACTTCTTTTTAAAAAAGCGAGCCCAAGAACATAACCCAAACCAAAATTTTAGGAATTTTAGATCAAAACACATTTTTACCTTTCTTTTTCTCTCCTTTTCCCGTTTCTCTCTGTTCTTTTTTCCTTTCTTTTTCTTTCCTCTCCTTCTTCTTCCCTCCTGGCCGATTGCTCCTTTCCATGGACGCACCAGTCATGGTCCGTCCCGCCCTCTCTCTCTCTCCTCTTTCTTTTCTTTCCTTTTCTTCTTTTCTTCCTCTCTTCCTTCTTTCTTCTTCTTCCTCCTCCTCCTCCTTCTTCTTCTTGCCGAAACTGCCATGGACGAACCAGTGGTGGTTCGTCCATGGCCACTTAATTCTTCCCCTTTTTCTTCTTTCCTTCCTTTCCTCCTTTCTAGAACTCTTAATTTCCCTCTAGATCGAAAACCCCAAATCAATTTTTTCAAAAAAAATCCCCAATTTGGCCGAACCCTAATTTTGATTTTTCTTCAATTTTTTGTTCAAATGGATCTAATTGATTTGATTTCTCTGGAAATCAAGTCAATTCAAACCTTTTAGGATTCGAATTTTTGAAAACCCCCAAATCAATTTTTACCCAAAAAATCTCAGGAACCCTAGGTTTCAATTGGTGTCAATTGCGCTTCAATTTCGGGTTTAAACCCCAAATTGAAACCTAATTGAACTCAGTTAGTCCTAATTTTAAACCCCAAACATCAATTTCTAATCAAACAACAAAATCCCCAAATTTGAACATTGACAGTGCAATTCGAAAATTAAGCGAAATTGGTTTACCTAGAAGAAATTGACTTGAGAAAAATGATGAGATGTAGCTGCTCGAACAGGTAATTTCTCTTTCTCCTTTTTTTTTTTTTTTTTTTTAATTTTCGGATATTGGTACTGCCCAGTTTTTCCTTTTTTGTTTGCTGATTTTTTTCAATTTTTTTTGTGGGCCTAATTCCATCTAAATTTCGGATCGAACCCTCCTCTCTAATTTTCGAACCAACCCCCTCTCCTTTTTTTTTTTTGGTTATATTCTTTCAATTTCGGGCTGCTCCCCCATATTTTGTGTTGTGACTTGCGCGCGCGCACACACACACACATATATGTCTGTGGATGCTTGGTTGGTTCCCCCACTATGATGGTGGGGGGTTTTTGTGTGCAGGTTTGTCAAGTGGAGGGTTGGATTGGACAGTGTAGTGGGTTGTGGCAGTGGTGAGACTGCTGGAGATGTGGGCAACTAGAGGCTGGCAGTGAGTGTGGTGTAGGTGGATGCTGCAAGTTGAAGGTTGTGAGCTGTAAAGGAGGATGAATTTGGTTTGGGTAGAGGCTGCTGGATGGATTTGTGCTGCAGTAGGTTGTGGGGTACTGGAGTTGTAGCAACAGGGGTGGCTACAATAGAGGGACGCTGGAATTGTTGACCTGAGGAGGGGGCTGTGCAGGAGGAATTGCAGAGATAAGGGACTGCAAGTTGCAATTCAGCTTGGGAAGATGGCAAGAAACTGCACTAAGATACAAAAGAAAATTGCACAAGGGATGCAGGGGAACTGTCCCTCCAGCTCTTCTTTTTTTGTATTTTCCTTTTTTTTTTTTTTTTTGTATTTTTCATTTCTTTTGTAATTTTGTTCTGAAGTCTAAATAAATGGAAGGAAATATTTTTTATTTTTTTTGTTTGTTTTGATTTTACATAAAGCAATCATGAATTTACATAATAAAAAAAATAAAGAAAACTAAAATAAAAGAAAAATGAGTAAAAAATTGGGGTACTACAACTACAACCATTCAGCAAGACACTCAGTTGCAATCAGGAAGGAAAAGTAAAAGGATAAAAAAAAAAAAAAAAAAACAACTAGTTCGATGATTGTCACCAAAAGAAAATCTCAACAAAATCCTACAATAAAGAAAATCTTCCATCTCATCTCTAATCATTGTCACCAAAAGCAACAACAATAGGACTCCTAACATAACGCCTACCATCTGTCCATGATAGTGATCCAAATTCATACTCTTTAGCTGCACCATACCACTTAGCTTCAAAAGTAACCTTAAAGCTCTTCTCGTCGCCCGTATTCTCGAATGTCAAGATATTGGGTTCAACGGAGATCAAAATCCCATATGGTTCTCGAACATGAACTGCATATGTTCCTGGTAAACCTACATTCTTCACTTTTCTGATCACACTCATCGAGTTACGTACCAGGTTTACAGTTATTGAAGAGTTGTTGAAATCGAAAATACTAGCCAACTCAGGACATTTATAAGGACCGTCAGCGAAAGGTTCTATCATGGTAGAGTTGTATCTGCTAGTGCAAAGGAAGTCCAAGTAATCATTGATGCTCAAGCCATAGACCAAGCCTGGATCCCGAGTACAGTTTGGTCTTATATGTCCAGCACCATAACTAAATGGTGTTGCCTTCAAACTCTCTCTCCCATCAATCATCGGTGTCATGGTGTTGGCTCTCGTTCTTGCTGCACCATAGAACACAAAAGAATGTTGGCATTCAAAAATCTGCTAAAACATCCTACGATATTGAAAATTTCAGAGGCCTTACCGGTTGTCATGATTGCAGATCTAATTGCAGCTGGACTCCAATCAGGATGGAGAGTTCTAAGAAGCCCAACAACTCCTGCAACATGTGGACAAGACATAGATGTGCCAGATTCGGTGATGAAAGGAGACTTCCGCTTATCAAAGTCCAAGTTAGTAGGGCTGACTGCTTCACTAATGGCTGCTATAATATTCACTCCAGGTGCAGTTATATCAGGCTGTACATTTTGAAACAAAGGGGATTTTTAGTCCTTCTGTGTTTTACAAGGCCATTGCGACAAACATGTGAACATGGAAGACAACATAAGATTAACAACAAAACCTTCAACATCTCTGGTGTGACAGCATTTGGCCCCCTGGAAGAGAATGCAGCCATGAATGGAGTGGATTGTGTTCCCAGCTTTGCTGTCGGAGCGGAAATATATCCCAGAGGATGGCTGTTAAATTTTGACACACATAAGAATTGACAAAACTAATTTGTGAACTGTGAAGTGAGTAGACAAAAAAGGGAGGTGGTAGAGCATACTCGGTGGAATTAATGTAGGCAAATACAGCAAGACCATCTGTATAAGTGATTTCTGATGCTGGAAGAACATGAAGATCTGCTATGATTTCGTTACCACTTGCCTTGTCATTGCACAGGATCATCCCTGTTGCACCAACTAAAGCAGCTTGGTAGCCCTTATCCATTCTTCCAGTTTCTCCCCTGAGACACACCAATATTTTACCTTTGGCTTTCTCATGATCCAATGATCCAGGCTTACACAACAAGCTGCATAACAAATAAACAATGCCATCGCCTCTTACTCTGCACAAATTTCAATTTGATTCTATAAAGATTTGGAATAATCTTATCTTACGCATCTGCCACAGATGCATTGGCAGCCTTGGCTTGTTCGGTTGTTCCCCAGTAATGAGGGGATAGAATTTATTTTCAGGCAAAGGTGCAGAAAGGCTTGTGCCCTGCCATGTCGAGAATGAAAAGCACTTAAGAGGCTAGCTACAAGGAAAAGAGATGAAACAAGGGTCTGGTTTGTGAAGGAATGTGAACCTGGAGGCGCTTTCCCGCTATGTAACTCCACAAAAGTTTGGAACTCTCTATCCAAGGTACTTGCTCCAACACTTACAATCCAAGGTGCAGTATTTGTGACTGTTCCGTCCATTGGTCCAGAATTTCCTGCAGAGCACACAACAGTGATACCATTTTTTACGGCATGGAATGCTCCAATTGCAAGGCCATCATTGAGGTAATCTGTAGGTTCTCCACCAAGTGATACTGAAATCACATCAACTCCATCGTGTATGGCCATGTCAATGGCCTTCATGATATCTGCATCGAAGCAGTCACTGCCATTTATCGACGGCCAGCACACCTTGTAGGAAGCAACTCTAGCTTTAGGAGAACCACCTTTAGCAGTTCCGTTTCCTAAGCCAAAAACATTTGCTCCTGGAACAAAGTTACCGCCTGCGGTTGACAAGGTATGAGTCCCATGACCATCTTTGTCACGAGCAGAATTATCAGAAGAGTTGAGGCCTCCTACATATGCAATATAACCTTTGTTGAAGTATCTTGCTCCTATTAGCTTCCTGCACAAATTTCCAAACCTTTTATTCGTCTTGGACACCCTAAATCATTTGGTTTCCATTTTGATAAATGTGGGAGTGCTGAGCTAACCGATTGCAAGGGACTCCAATGGCAGTGTCATTCTCGCATGTTCCTTTCCATTTTGATGATACGGCCCCAATTCCTTCCTCACTGAAGCTATGTGATTCAGGCCAAACACCTACACCGTGATAAAAATATATAACTTTGGATAATTCTTCACATTATAACAACAGTTCAGAAACAAAAAACACCAGATATATCTCTTCTGATGCTTTCAAACGAGCATGTGTGTGTGTGTGTGTGTGTCATCAGAGATTCTTGTTCATTTGGCCTGTAATTCGGTTTTAGAAAATACTGCTCATGGTCCAACCAGCTAATTACCGGTGTCGAGGTTGGCTATGATTGAATCTTCACCAAATCTAGCTCTCTTCCACAAAGAAGAGGGGTAGACAACACTATTCTTTTCCAATAACATGAAATCCCATGAATGTGTTGTGTGTAGTTTTCTTCCCCAGTTCAAGAAAACCGACACAACCTTTAGATGCCCTGCATTGACAATTAAAAATTAATCATATCATATACATAGGCAAATTCTATATTCAAATGTAAGTAAATAACTTGAATGTTCAAGATGATAATAATAATAATAAACAGCTGTAGCTAAGCTACTATTAGTGTCTCTTCTTTTATCAGAAAAATCTCTGAGTTTGTCTCTCTTAGTCTTTTTTTTTATCTTTAATTTATATCTTCAGGTCCAAAAACTTAACCAGACTAATCTCTTACTCTTTGGATGCACAAGATGGGTCTCGAAACCAGAGTCATTTACTTAAATGATGAGAATTTTTTCTTTTCAAGCCAACGCTTGAGTTCACTTAGTCTCTTTTATAGTACGCACATAACAAAGCCATTGATGATGTTCTTATAATTACTTGCAATTTCAGCTGCCTCTTCCTCTTCAAGCATGGCAGCAAAGCCATTGATATGCCTGTCATACGAGTAAATAATTGTATCTCTTGCCTTCTCACTACTACATACATGAAAAACATCAAAATTAATTCTGATAACAAATTAAAAAAAAAAATTTAACAAGACAATAAATAAAGAAGCTAGCAAAGTTAGTTTCTTGATTTATACCTTCCCAAATACGATCCAATAAATTCTTGATGAGAATCAGCTACTGCATCAATATCAGCTTTAGAAACTCGAGGACCATGCGCATGCGATCCCAAGTAAACTATATAAGACTTTTTAACAAATCACCAAAAATAAATAAAAAAGAAACAAGGTAAGGAAAAAAATACACACATAATGTTGAGATATTACTAGTACATAGTTTACCTTTTTGATTCCAAGAGCAGGTGATTGGAACAAAGAGACAAAAATCATAAGCAGAAGCAGCATTGAACTTCTGGGAGCCGCATTCTTCTTCTTCTTTTTTCCTTCGATAATAATTAAAAGCCTATCAAAAAGACTAGAAAACCGTTTGTTTTTTATAAGATGATTGAACAGGAAAGAACTGAGAACAACAGAAGGGACAGAGAAATCAGGAAGAGTTACAAGCTGATGAGGCCAAAGTCCTAGTCAAGAAAAAACTTTGTGCTAACTCTAGAATATATAGTGGTAGTTATTCAACATTAATCAGCATCAACAGGCAGGACAGAGAAACAAAGTGTAACTCGAGAATATATAGTAGTAGTAGTTGTTCTCAACCTTCTGGAATACAGAGAGTTTTCTTCCTAACAAGAGTAACTTCTGAATGCGTTGAAGTAATCAGCATCTTCCTGCTTTTGAAAATGTAAGGTGGCAATGGGTTCTTAAGTGTTCATCTTGTGACAATTTTGACTGGTTTGGTGGATAATATATAGTAGGTGGATATATAGCATATGCTGGTCATGTGACAAATAATTTTATTTTTTTCAATTTATTAGTTATGTTAAAGTTACTCATGAACTGGATATATAGCATATGCTGGTCAGGTCAATGGGAAGCTTCTATAACCATTAGAATTTACAAAGAATTTAAGCAACGAATTCCAAGAGGAAGATAAATTTTGTACTTTGGCTTACAGTCAAACATTTCATTTATTGGCTTCAAATGGGAGCATAGTGTTTGACAATTGCTACCCAAACCATTAGATCTTTGACAAATTGTCACGCTTCACATCATAAGTCTTTGTAGTAGGACAATTCAAAACGTTCTCATTCTCAAAGTCTTATCTTAACCGTCCGCTTTGTATATCTTTTCATTAATCAGTCAAAATACCATGCACTAAGAGTCTATGTGTTCGGTAACCTGCGGAGCCTAAGTACCTGGAAAAGGCTCTCTAATTCAGTATATATATATATATATATATATCCCACTTTTTTTTCACTTCTTTTAAACATCTCAAACACATTTCACTAGCTAATTATCTTACGGTGAAAAAGTATGGTATTTCTTCACACCAAGGGACAGAAAGTACAAGAACGGAACTAGACCAAATCGAGCAGCCGGTGGGGGATATTGGAAAGCCACTGGAGCTGATAAGCATATTACATATGATAAGGCTGCGGTTGGAGCTGATAGGAATGCCACTGTAGAAAAAGTTCTTGTCGGATTTAGAAAGGCATTTGTTTATTAAACTGGAAAGGCACCAAGGGGTGACAAAACCAACTGGATAATGCATGAGTTTAGAGTGAAAGATCCACCTCCTCAAGTCAGAAATCATCGAGATGACATGAGGGTACAATATGGATCTATGGATCTTTGTCTATGCATCTCTCTCTAATTGACATAACCGCATTTTTTCTAAATTACAAATTCTTAACATGAGTAGTAACCAAAGTTTTTTGCTTTGGTACAGCTGGATGACTGGGTTCTGTGCAGGATTTTCAAGAAACATGAGAAGCGTACTAATGTTAATACTAATATCAGAAATCGACAAAGAAACGAGGACAATTCTGCAGGGTCAATTGATGACATTGATGAAGTTTGATTGGGTGTTCCCCCATGCCAAAGCTATTTAAAACAACAAAAATGGTTCGTCATGTTTTCCTTTAATTCTCATTTGTAATGCTGACAAAAAAGAAATGAAAAGAAAGACATCAATTCAGCCCTTGGTATACCTGGTAGCTATTAGGACCATCACCAACAAATCCAAGTTCAGCCATGTAAGGTCTGGCACAGCCACTGGGACAGCCAGTTGCCCTTATTACCACAGATTCATTGGATTTGAGACCAACCTGAAATCACAAAGAACTACCAGTAAATAAAGTCTTAATTTCCATCCGCATGGCATTGACAATTCAATACATTCATCTATCAAATGCTTGGTTCGATTCTCATGAACTAGTTTGAGTGGACACACCTTCTCGAATACAACTCTAACACGTTTGAAGATGTCAGGAATTCCCCGTTCGGCTTCAGTTATTGCCAATGGGCAAAGTGGTAAAGCTGGACATGCCATTGCAGTCAACTTGAGGGGGTCTACATACTTGGGTTGCTGTACATGAGCAATATTAATCAAAACCATCACAATTGAGAAAAGCAAGACAAAAAAAGTAAGACAAAAAGCTAGCTAATCAAATAAGCACTATAATAACCCCCAGAATTTCACCATTTGCCAACTGAGCTGCAGCAGAACAGTTCGAACAGTAGAAGGTGAATGAACGAAACAAGAAACAGATATGCTAAGTGGATCCTTTTGACATACCATACAAGAATGTTGTATAGACTTTGAATGTCAATTACCATCGAAAGGTTTACCAGATAGGTAGACTGTTGACATGATAAGTGATTACGTCCATAACATTGAATGCAAATTCTGAAAAGTATCCACTGATAAATTAATACCATCGAGTGACTATAAAAACAATCCTTTGCAAACTTAACTATCAAATAGATAAAGGCAGCATGAAATTTTAAAAGATGACCTTTTTTCTGCAGTTTGATAAGAAAATAGAAGAATAACAGGGAAAGAAGATTCCAATCTTGCAATATAGTGAGATTTATCACAGTTTGACTCATGTTACATTTGCAATTGTGTGCTGATGCCATCTAAATCATAATGGAACCATCTGACAAGACCTGCCCAATTCCTGCCTTATATGAAATCCCTTCTTTCGTTTATGAAACCAGGATATCAAATCCTTTCTTTAGTTCACAAACAGTTTCACAATTGATCCATTTTCACATTTCGCTAAGAACTACGAAGTTCAATTATACAAATCCTAACACCAAGGAACAGAAAAAAAATGATATATGCCTGGTCTTATTAGTCAACGGACTTAACTCTGGGAAAACAAATGATAATGCAGACCCCAAAAGCAAAATCCTTACCAGTAAACCAGCCTGTGCAAGAGCTGTGGTAATGCGGCGCTTCCATGCTTTGCGAATACCACATAAGATGATGTTCTAGGTTGGTGTGAGACGTACATCCAAATTGTACTTCTCTATTACTTCCCTGAATGTCGCTTTCATTTCCCCCCAACACGACCACTATCAACATGGAGCTCACAAAACAAGCCACCATCACCCTGTCAAGAATTTTCAATCTATCAGTAAGCAGAAGGTAAAATTCAAGAAGCAAAAAAATAGCAAAAAAAGTAAAAATGATAAAATGTGTGATCCTAAGCAGAATAGGTAAAACATTGCAATGAGACGAGACAGAACCAAAGTTAACACTTATATATTAGGGCTAACCTGCTCATGCCATCCCAAGTAACTTTCAAATTCCCACTCAGGCAACTCACGAGAAGGCTCAAATTTCTTCCCATAATACTGCTCCACGACACTTCTAAACTTCTCGATGCCCCAGGAGATAATCAAATATTTCATTCTACTGTATTTGCGATCATCTCTCCTCCGATTCTCTCGTTGAGTGACAACAATAGCTTTCACTGCATATAAAATGTCCTCCTCTGGTACATAACCCAATGGTTCTGCCAACCGAGGAAACCGAGAACAAATTGACATGTCTTCTACTCAAACCAATTTAATTCGAACTCCTCAATCCATAAAAACTCCCTATCTGAATCTTTACGTCCTTTAACACAGCAGTATTAGCTGCTCCAAACGACGTCGCAGTCGTCATCCCTCCGTCAAACACAAATAAATAAATAAATAAATAAATAAATAAAAAGAAAGAAAACCCTAGATAACAATAAAAGGCAGTAGAGAAGCAGAGAGATTGATATTTGTGGAGACTGGTGAGTGGGGAAGAGAGATTGAAATGAAAGCGGAAGCTTTAAAACCGGAGTGGTTATTTATTTATTTATTTATTGTTCACTCTATCTGCTTAGTAGTCACTGTTATTGTGCACTGTCACGCGCCTGACACGAATACGAATATATATATTAAATCAAATAAGATAAATTTCTTTTTAAAGATAGAGTTTATCAAGTAGTTAAGATTATGGAGTGTTAATTTTCAGATTTATCTCAAAAAAAAAAAGAGATTAATCTGCCATAAAAATACACACACATATATATATATATGCTTTTGATTCCCTTTGCAACTACAATGCATAACAAAATCGTTTGAGTCAAAATTGTTATCGTGTTGAGAGTAATGTCGTCTGGCGAAGAAAACTCTTCAGACAGTCCTACTATGGAGTTTAGCATTGAGGAATCAAAGCCGAATATACAGCATGCTGTTACCGCTCCATTAGCATCAAACATCTCTGCAAACCCCCTGCTTCACCGTCCCAAATTCTGAGTACTTCAAACTCACCACCATCAGTACTACCACAGCCACCTTCTACCATTGCTTCACCACCATTGCCACTTTCTATCGTTACTCGACCACCAGCACCACCCAGATTTTCTAATAACCACGATGACGATCGTTATTTCAAGAGTTTCCCACCTGGATATAGATTTAGTCCTCATGATGATGAGCTGGTGTTGCATTACTTGTCCAAGAAAGTGAGAGGACTGCCATTGCCTAGGAACAGGATTGTCGATGTCACTCTCTATCAACACGATCCCGAGTTTCTTGCAGGTTCTTTAATTAAAACCCTTTTCTTTTCTTTTGATTGTTACTTGTTTTCTTTTTGGTCCCGAGTCTCTTGCAGGTTATTTGCTTCAAACCTTTTTATTTTCTTTTGATTATTAATTGGTTTTTTTTATATATAATTTCTTTCGTTAATGGCTTGTTTTTTTTTTTTTTTTTTTTGAAGTAATTAACACATGATCATATAAACTTTATTTGTTTATTATCTCAATAGATAGATACAAGCATTACGGTGAAAAAGTATGGTATTTCTTCACACCAAGGGACAGAAAGTACAAGAACGGAACTAGGCCAAATCGAGCGGCCGGTGATGGATACTGGAAAGCCACTGGAGCTGATAAGCGTATTACATATGATAAGGCTGTGGTTGGAGCTGATAGGAATGTCACTGTAGAAAAAGTTCTGGTTGGATTTAGAAAGGCACTTGTTTATTATACTGGAAAGGCACCAAGGGGTGACAAAACCAACTGGATAATGCATGAGTTTACAGTGAATGATCCACCTCCTCAAGTCAGAAATCATCGAGATGACATGAGGGTACAATATGAATCTATGGATCTTTACATCTCTCTCTAATTGACATAACCGCATTTTTTTTAAATTACAAACGAGTAGTAACCAAAGTTCTTTGTTTTGGTGCAGCTGGATGACTGGGTTCTCTGCAGGATTTACAAGAAACATGAGAAGCGTACTATTGTTAATAGTAATGTCAGAAATCGACAAAGAAACGAGGACGATTCTGCGGGGTCAATTGATGACATTGATGAAGATTACGTAAACGGTCATGATCATAATACAAATGATCATCTGGCTGGTATGGAGGCTGACTATGCTGGGGAGATCTACGACATTGGGACTGGTTCTTTAGACAATTCATTCGCAACGTTGGAAGATTTAAGCCCACAGCAGAATGCTCTAAGCGGATTCTCAGATCCTATCAACTTTTATCATGCTCCTGCTGACTATTGCATGATGTTGCATGATACACAGTTCCCCAGTTTGCCTGAGACAATTGGAAGTTCTGCCCCAATGTTCTCCATTATTAATCCTGACAATTGGTCATTCAGGCAAAACGAATACCAAGATGAATTTCTGAATACTACAAACTGGTCTCACAGTAACATTGCTGACCAATTTCTTGATCCCTATTCCGTCAGGTCAATTAATCTTCCCAGAAATCCTGCTCCTCTCGTCAATCTTCGTCCCGCAAATACAGTTCCTCTTAATGGAAGCCTTCCTCCCATAAATATTGCTCTTCCTAATGGAAGCTTTCCTCCTACAAATACTGTTCGTCTTAATCGTAGCTTTCCTCCCATCAATACTGTTCTTACCAGCCGCCTTTCTCCCACAAATCCTGCAAATAGTCAACCAATGTCATCAATACCTTCCACAAATCCTGCAAATAATCAGCCAATGTCAGCGATGAATGTTGAGGCCAAACTACATAGACAGCCACCTCAGCATCTATGATTAGTGTTAGGAGTTGGGCGTCTAGTAAATTTTAAGAACGACTCCCATCAGCTGTCATAAAGCTAATGTATGTGCTATATGTGCTGATGGATCTTCTAGGATCTTAGGTATTAAGTGAATAGACAATCTCAATAGTGAAGACATATATTTTATATGTTGACAGATTTTCTAGTTTTAGAAATTTAATGGCATGGTTTGGCAGCACCAGTTTTCTTCTCTCTCTCTCTCTTTGTTATTTTTAATTTTTGATCTTGTCAGTTGTCACTTTATATTTTGATTACTTTCCTTTGTTGCAGTGATCTGGTTTTTAATTGTTTGTTTGAGTAATGGTGCCAAAGCCATGCACCCCTGAGTGATCTACTCGTGCTTGATCACATACGATTACCTTCAAATCTTACATGAAGGTTTTTCGTTCTTTATATACATGTGTTGGCTGAATAATCAGCTTGTTTGTGGTCAAAACAAGTGCAGGAATTAAAAGTTGAAGCAAAGTGCCCGAATTAAAAGATGAAGTCTGGCAGCAGTAAAAATTACAACATATTATTAAACCTTAACATTTTCCCTCTTAATAAGCTGAGATTGTACTGAACTCCGAATACCTTCCTTAGCTACCGGGCTTGAAGGATGCATTTTCCCTCTTAATAAGCTGAGATTGTACTGAACTCCGGATATCTTCGTTAGCTACTGGGCTTAAAGGATGAGGTCATGAAGATCACTCCCGTTCAGAAACAAACACCTGCCGGTCAAAGTACCAGGTTTAAGGCCTTTATGGTTGCCGGCGATTGGAATGGACACGTCGGTTTGGGAGTTAAGTGTTCGAAGGAAGTTGCCACTGCTATTCTTGGTGCGATTATATTGGCCAAATTGTCGATTATTCCTGTGAGGAGAGGGTATTGGGGTAACAAGATTGGTCAGCCACGTACTGTGCCTTATAAGTTTACTGGGAAATTTGGGTCTGTAACTGTGAGGATGGTGCCTGCTCCTCGTGGTGCGGGGATTGTTGCGGCGAGAGTGCCAAAGAAGGTGCTTCAGTTTGCCGGGATTGAGGATGTTTTTACTTTATCTAGAGGGTCTACTAAGACTCTCGGCAACTTCGTCAAAGGTTTGATCTTTTCCTCTTGTTTTTTTATGAGTTTATTATGTGTATTATTGTTGTTTATGCCTTTGAGTAAGTTTAACTTGCTTCTATGGAAGTGAATGATCAAAATGGTTGATTAAGGTAGATCTTTTCTTGATTTGAATTGTGTTGGTCTGGTTGATTATCTACCGATTTATCATTTGTAGCGTTAATGTAGTATGTTTGTTTTTAGTTTTATTCTTGATTTGTTTTAATCCCTGTTCATTTACATCTTGATGATCTTTGTCGAAAGTTTTGAATTGTAGATCATCTGGAAGACTAGAGTAAAAGGTTTTATTTTTATTTTGTTTTTTTTTTTTTTTTTTTTTTGGTTCTGTGTAATGCCTTTTCTTCCTTGTGTAGCGACATTAAGAAATAGTGAACAACTGATTAGAGACCACCCATCAATAGTTGTGTTGAAGCTTCTTTTGAAATTTGAACCTGAGAGTATAACTTTCATTATTGCAAGGCAATAATCTAATAAAGCGAGAAATACTAGGGTGAACTAGCAATTTACAAATACTCTGCTGCTTGGTAGCAGTTCTGAGTCAGCTTTTTGTCCTCCATGCTGTGTTTATGTTTCATCTCAAGGAACTCTTCTTTTATATGTCATTTCCACTTAGGCAATTAAGTTGGTGTGCTTAAGTTGTTTGTTTGTTATATTTCTTCGAGCACGCATTATCAAGTGATGTTTACTTGTTGCAACAAGTGGAATGTTTTGCTTGTGTTTGATTGCGTGGCTCTTGTGCGTTCACCCTTTATGGTTAATCAAGTGTTTTTCTGTAAGCAATCATTGACTGCGCACAGAGGAGGTTGTACGTATGGCTTTGCGTTTTTGGGTTGGCCACTGTTTATGAATGTTTTTGACATGGTTGACCTCTGGAAGAGTGGTCTGTGTCTGTGAGTGCATGTGCATGATTTTTTTTTTTTTTTTTTTTTTTAACCGAAGTGTTTGGTATTCCTATCTTGAGCCATTTACACTCCTAAAACTAATAATAGTTCCATCCCTTCTTTACGTGAATGTGAGAGTCACACACAAGCCCTCAGCAACAGAGAGGACGCAAAAAATTTGCAGAGAAGAGATGGCATCCATGACCATGACAGCCTCACTCCTAGCTGGGTCAACCATGGCCAAGCAGCCGTTCACAACTCCACTCTTAAGGGCTCACTGTGGCCAAGGCCTCAAGAGGCACGGAGGGAGTCAACGTGGAGATGAAGAAGAAGAAAGAAGAGAGCAGTAGTGGGAGGAGGGATTTGATGTTTGCAGCTGCAGCTGCTGCTGCCTACTCCATTGCTAGAGTCGCCATGGCTGACGAAGAGCCTAAGCCAGGGACCCCAGCAGCTAAGAAGAAATATGTGATCGATCAAGTTTTGTGCTATTAATTTACTACCCAGATTATTGATCTGCTTAAATATAGAGGTGATCAAACAGACAAACTTGCAAACCATGCCCAGAATACTAAACAATTTTATGGAAACACGAATTAATAACTCAGAAAATTGACCTTGAAGATTAACCACAAATAAAAACCAAGAGATTGCCCTTTTCGTTCCCCCTTTTCTTTCGGGTAAAATAAATCAATGGCGACACCTGGAAAGGTTAGATAAGGATTGTAGTAAATACTAACTCTCATGTAAAAATTATTGGGATAATTGTCCTCTAAGAACATAGGCTTTTATTTTTCTTCAATTGAATATAAATTTTATTGATTTTTTAAAATTTCCAGTTAAATACTTTTTTATCTTTAAAATATTAAATTATAATTTTTTTCTTAATCAAGTATATAGATTTTAATTTTTTTTAAATTTAAGTATATTGATTTTTTCAAAACTAACAATCAAATATTTCTATTGATTTTAATTTTATTTCCATTGATTTTTTAATTAACTGATCTATTATCCCATAACACCAAATTACAAATTTACTCTCTTTTTGTTACTAAACTTTTCCTTCAAATCATTCTACCATTTTAAATTTTGAAAAAATAAAATAAAAGATATATTTTGTAGCTATAAAACCTTGAATAAACCCACTTAGATTTAAACATAAACATTAAAGGAAAACACAAACTTGAAATCTTTCATCAAGAAAATTCTTTGCCTTGGTATTTAAGAGAGAAATTTCCTCAAAAAATAAAATAAAATTATAATTTGATATTCTAGAACAACAATTCTAATTTAAAATTCTATTAATTGACAAAAATACTTTATTGATTATTTTAAAAAAAAATTAATATATTCAAATAAAAAAATAAAATAAAACCCATCGGAAAAAAGAGAGAAGTGGTGTCATTATCCCCAAAATTATCACTACTAAATAAAATTTGCTATCAATTATCACAACAAATTTCCATTTTTTGTAACTAAAATCTAGTTGCCTAAGAATCTAAGATACTACCTTTGGAGGTTACCTTCACCTTCCAAATACTGTTTGCTACGAACTAAAAAGGAACACGACAATCTAGTAACCTCAATTTTTCAGGAATTCAACACACAATCCGTTCCCATGTGAAAGAACACAAAAAATGGGAACATCAAAACTCCCAAATGCCAAATGTGGACCAAGTATAGTTAGTTCTACATCTGCGAAAAGAAATCAGGAGAAGTGCAGAAGCTGACATCAACAATTGCCGGACGACAAAAAACAGAGGTTTCCCAGATAGCTCTTGGACTCCGTTACTAGAACCGGTACTTGTTGCATAATTCTTGGATAATACACTGAAAAAAACATATTGATTATTACATGCATGAAAAGGTGATTTTATTACAAGGAGAAATAAATGAAAAACAATCAACAAAACTTCGGTTCATAGGATACAAGGCCTGATTTATCTTATATAAAATACAGGTCTTGTAGAAGCCTGAACGAGCAAAACTGTGATACAAAATTATACAGATACTTAGCATTTTACAGCTGTTACCGACCAGTAACAGCACAAAGAGATAAAGAAAGAGAGATTGTTCCACATTCACCTCACCCTTTTTGCCAGACAAAAAGATTGCGGAAGATATGAATAGGTAACTCATTCTCCTTTCCCGTTTTGCTGGGCAGTAGCATAATTGCGAATAACTTCCATGGCCAACTGATGAGCAGTCTTATTCTGCAATTTTGCAAGTTCATCCATTTTTTCATATGTATCCTTATCAGCAAAAAGTCTCAGGTTGTATGTAGGCCGTGTAGCCACCACACCATCCCATTTCTCAACCCACTCTTGAAGAGCTTCAAACCCCTAATAGAAAAGATTGAAGACAATATCTTCAGACTAACGGAAATTTTCAATGGGATTGGATAAAAACTCAACATAAAAAGGCAAACTTTTCCAAAGGGTTGAGAGATGATAATTTGCAAGGCAATACTCACCACGCGATTTGTGAAGTCGCCAAATGATTCTTTGGATTGTCTTTTCCTTTTCCAAGAATAAAAGAGAGGTTCCAAAACCTTTTCAAGGTCATGAATTTTAACCTTATTCATGAAGGTTCTTGCTAATGAAGTTTGATTGGGTGTTCCCCCAAGCCAAAGCTGTTTAAAACAACAAAAATGGTTCGTTATGTTTTCCCTTAATTCTCATTTGTAATACTGACGAAAAAGAAATGAAAAGAAAGACATCAATTCAGCCCTTGGTATACCTGGTAGCTATTAGGACCATCACCTACAAATCCAAGTTCAGCCATGTAAGGTCTGGCACAGCCATTGGGACAGCCAGTTGCCCTTATTACCACAGATTCATTGTATTTGAGACCAACCTGAAATCACAAAGAACTATGTGTAAATAACGTCTTAATTTCCATTTGCATGGTGTTGACAATTCAATACATTCATCTATCAAATGCTTGGTTCGATTCTCATGAACTAGTTTGAGTGGACACACCTTCTCGAATACAGCTCTAACACGTTTGAGGATGTCAGGAATTCCCCGTTCAGCTTCAGTTATTGCCAATGGGCAAAGTGGTAAAGCTGGACATGCCATTGCAGTCAAATTGAGGGGGTCTACATACTTGGGTTGCTGTACATGAGCAATATTAATCAAAACCATCACAATTGAGAAAAGCAAGACAAAACAAGTAAGAAAAAACACTAGCTACTCAAATAAGCACACTATAATAACCCCCAGAATTTCACCATTTGCCAACTGAGCTGCAGCAGAACAGTTCGGACGGTAGAAGGTGAATGAATGAAACAAGAAACAGATATGCTACGTGGATCCTTTTGACATACTGTTGTTATAGACTTTGAATGTCAATTACCATCGAAAGGTTTACCAGATAGGTCGACTGTTGACATGATAAGTGATTACGTCCATAACATTGAATACAAATTCTGAAAAGTATCCACTGATAAATTAATACCATTGAGTGACTATAAAAACAATCCTTTGCAAACTTAACTATCAAATAGATAAAGGCAGCATGAGATTTCAAAAAATGACCTTTTCTCAGCAGTTTGATTGGAAAATAGATGAATAACAGGGAAAGAAGATTCCAATCTTGCAATATAGTGAGATTTATCACAGTTTGACTCATATTACATTTGCAATTGTATGCTGATGCCATCTAAATCATAATGGAACCATCTGACAAGACCTGCCCAATTCCTGCCTTATATGAAATCCCTTCTTTCGTATATGAAACCAGGATATCAAATCCTTTCTTTAGTTCACAAACAGTTTCATAATTGATCCATTTTCACACTTCACTAAGAACTACGAAGTTCAATTACACAAATCCTAACACCAAGGAACAGAAAAAAATGATATATGCCTGGTCTTATTAGTCAATGGACTTAAATCCGGGAAAAAATTCATAATTATGGAATACCCAGGCAGACATAAGATAATGCAGACACCAAAAGCAAAAATCCTTACCAGTAAACCAGCCTGTGCAAGAGCTGTGGTGATGGGGCGCTTCCATGCTTTGCGAATACCACACAAGATGATGTTCTGGTTTGGTGTGAGACGTACATCCAAATTGTACTTCTCTATTATTTCCCTTAATGTCGCCTTCATTTTCCCCCCAACACGACCACTATCAACATGGAGCCCACAAAACAAGCCACCATCACCCTGTCAAGAATTTTCAATCTATCAGTAAGTAGAAGGTAAAATTTAAAAATAGCAAAAAAGGTAAAAATGATAAAATGTGTGATCCTAACCAGAATAGGCAAAACATTGCAATGAGATGAGACAGAACCAAAGTTAACACTTATATATTAGGGCTAACCTGCTCATGCCATCCCAAGTAACTTTTAAATTCCCACTCAGGCAACTCACGGCAAGGCTCAAATTTCTTCCCATAATACTGCTCCACAACACTTCTAAACTTCTCGATTCCCCAGGAGCTTATCAAATATTTCATTCTACTGTATTTGCGATCATCTCTCCTCCCATTTTCTCGTTGAGTGACAACAACAGCTTTCACTGCATATAAAATGTCCTCCTTTGGTACATAACCCAACGGTTCTGCCAACCGAGGAAAAGTGGTCTCTAGCCTATGAGTTCTTCCCATACCACCACCAACCTGCATTAGAAATTGTAAGAAACAAAAAGCTGTAGGGAGTTAAGAAGGAAAAAGAGGACTGTTCTCAATATGTTAATCTAATCTTACATATATGTTAAAACCCTGAGGTTCCCCATCAGCATCAGTAACCACAACCACACCAACATCATTTGTGAGAAGATCCACGGAGTTATCTGTTGGCACAGTGACTGCCACTTTGAACTTCCTAGGCAAGAATTGAGTTCCATAGATGGGCTCTGGTGAATCAGGGAAATTTGTTCCATGCGAATTGTCATTGCGGGCCTTCTCCACCTCTGGAGGTTCTGCTGACATGATTTTCTCTCCATCCACCCACATATCATAGTAGAAACCAGACTGGGGAGTTAGAAGTGCAGCAATATTATCAGCAGTTTGCTGTGCAAATTGGTAATCTTTTCTCGCAAATGGAGCAGCAGGAGCCAAAACATTCCTGTTAAGATCACCGCATGCACCAAGAGTTGAACCCATGCTATGAATAATGCTGCTCATCACAGTCTTGAGGTTCTTCTTAAGAACACCATGGAGCTGAAATGTTTGCCTGGTTGTCAATCGAAGTGTTCCAATTCCAAACTGATCGGCAAGATCATCCATGGTCAAGTACAATTGGTTTGGGACTTTCCCACATGGGTTCTTTGTACGAAGCATAAAGGAGTAGGATCTTCCCCCTCGTTCATCTCTGTTATACTGCTGATAGCTCCCATGGAACTTGATAATTTGTGTAGCAGACTCATTAATGTTTGGGGCATCTGTGAGCAACTCCTCATTAAGAGGGTACCTAATAAAATTGCTGTGTTCTTTGATTATTTCAACCTTGCTACGCTTAGTTTCAGTCTCCGGCTTTACTGGCTGCGCGCAAAATCCATGCAAATAATAAAACATGAAAACGGCACTCGACAAACTTTATCAATAATAATCAACATTCAGCTTATTCTTATCAAGAAATTGCCTTTGCAGGCTTGCCTTACAATTCTTTATTGTTCCAAAATAAACCCATAATGAGTGACATAGAAAATGTAAAACAATGACGAAAACCTCGATCTAAATAATAGTTGAATCAGAAGCATTTCGATTTCTGGGGTTCCGGACACCTTCCTTTTTCTGCCAGATTTACGTAGCTCAGAACATTTAAGAAGAAATTCAACAAAAATTCAACAAACATGAAATAATTTTGCATTTTAGTTTTAAAAATCATAGAACACACACCAGATTGAAAGGCGCAAAAATCTGAGACAAAATGGCCGGAAAGAAATAAAGTGAGAGTATCGATAAAAAAAAAAAAAAAAAAACAAGCTTTGTCTCCTTTACTTTTGATGTTATTTCTTTCCTCTCCATCCAAACAGAGCGCGAGATTCGAAAAAACAGCTTTCGAAAGGAAAAAAGGAAACGTTTTGCAGCAAAAAACAGTCGATCCAAACACAAACCATAACTAAAATGCCCTTACTAATTATTTATCCTTTCTTTTCTCTCAATTCCTTCTTTCAACATCCAAAATACAGAAATCCAGACACCAAAACTCAATCCAAACACAAATCATAAAGGTTGAAAAAATAAACGGTGAGCAGAAAGAAAGAATTGACGAAATCTAACCGTTGAGACAGCTCTAATAAGCGAATTAGGTCGAGAGGTTGAAGACGAAACCGAGAACAAATTAACATGTCTTCTACTCAAACCAACTGAATTCGAACTCCTCAATCCATCAAAACTCCCTATCTGAATCTTTACGTCCTTTAACACAGCAGTACTAGCTGCTCCAAACGACGTCGCCGTCGTCATCCCTCCGTCGAACAAAAAAACAAGAAAACCCTAGATAACAAGAAAAGGCAGTAGAGAAGCAGAGAGATTGATATTTGTGGAGACTGGCGAGCAGGGAAGAGAGATTGAAGTGAAGGCGAAAGCTTTAAAACCGGAGTGGTTTATTTATTTATTTATTTTTTACTCTATCTGCTTAGTGGCCATTACTATGGTGCCCTGTCACGTGCCTGACACGAATACGAATATATCTTTTTAACTGGTGACTCTGCTGTAATCCGAAGCGATTCTACTCCACGCTCTGACAGGTCTCTGCGGAATGATGTTGCTGGACGGAGAGGTGTAGTTTGAAGCGAGTGGGAGCGTAAAAGACGGACAGGCAAAACCAAAGTTGGATTCTATGGTACATTGAACGTGGACGGGATTACTTTATTTCGTAGTAATAGTAATTAAGAAAAAAAATGAGTCAATTAGGACTGCTGTTTAGATACTAAAATAAGCAAATTAAAGTTCCATTTGCTAAAATGGCAAAACTCAAATGGTGTTAGTGCTCTCTCCATTCCAAAAGATTGTGCATTTTAAATAATAGTTGCAGATATGTTTCAAAATATTTATGATAAAAAATTTAAATAATTTATTTTTAAAAAATATTATTAATTAATAAAAATAATTAATCATTCTTTTATTTTCTATTCTGTATTAATAAAAAATCAATATTTTTTATATATACAAATACATTTAATATAAAAATGTCGAAATAATTTTTTTTATGAAAAATATTTATCTTTACAAAGACCTTACTCCATATTAAAATTTTAAGAGTAAAATATTTTCAAATGTATGTTGTTTTTCATAATTATTTTAAATTTGATTCTTAATTAACTTAATAATTTTTTTCTTTAATTTACCATGTTAATTTTGGATAGATTTTCTCTTTAAATTAATATTAGTTCTATGTAATGCATGATTAAATTGGATAGCTAACAATTTTAATAAAAATAATATTTTAAAAATTATAAATAAAAAATACTGATATGGAATAATCATTAATAAATTTATTAAATTGCCTGAAAAATCAAAATACAGTAATGCATTCCACTTTTGCACTATATTGTTGCCACAACCCAGTATTGATTTTGTCCCCTATAGGGGAAATTTTTTTTTTTTTTTCTTCCAATTATGTATCAATCTAATGAAGTATCTATAAAAATATATAAAGGTGTAATTAGAGTTCATGTTATTTATATTTTCTTTGTCATTATAAACTTTTGGATGTCTAAAAATTAATTTATCTTAAAAAATTACAGTAATAATTATATATTTTCTTTATAATTAAAAATAAATTTTGGATTTCTAAAAATTTATTTATATTGAAAAGTATTATAATAATAATTATAAGATAGGATCGGTCACAATTTCATTTTTTTTTCACCTTCAAGTGTAATTAGTGCTACTCATCTTTCTTTAATTTGTCATTTATGAAAATGGAATAAATATTTTTTTCAATCTAGAAACAATCATATCATATCTTATTATAAAAATTATATAAAATATCATGATGCTTATGTTTTTACTTCAAATAAATATTATATACAAATATTATCATATCATCAATCAATTTTTGTTGTTTTAAAAATTATAAATAATTAATTCAAAATGTTGAAGTAATATCATGTTTGATTAATTGTAATTTTTTTTTTTACTGGTAAAACTTAAAACATATTGAGGTAAATGCTTTTCAAAAAAATTATAAATTAACATAAAAAAAATATCACTTATGTATATGTTATGTTGTAGTTAAATCTTTCACGTATCTCATTGCATCTTTTATGAATCCGAAATTGAATTTATTTTTTTATTGATATTTAATTATATTACCATATATCCAATTCATATCAGGCAATATCCTATGCCTATTTGTATCTAATACGGATATGAGAGTTTTTTTTTAATACACGTGCTACTTAATTTTTGATCAATATGCAATTAAGTGGGTTTACTATACGTACTCCAACTATAGAAAATGGAGGAATCAACTTTGAAAGTGTCCTTAAGCAAACAACATTTAAATTAAGGATCTTTTTTCGTTATTCTCTAGTTGATAGTTCAGACTTTCATTCTTCTTGTTTGTTTAAACTATCATTCTGTCCCTTTTTTGTCTAATTATTCAAAATTGCTCATTCATTAATTATTTGATCAATAATACTGTGCATTTGTAAAATTGACTTAATTGGAAGCCAATAATTAATTGCTCTATTAATTGAACAAGACGATAAACAAACAATCTACTTAGAATGTAAAATGGACCACATATAATTTCCAATACATATATATATATCGTCAGCATCCTCTGTATAACTAGTTGCCACTTTCTCTTCTCAGAAGCTTGGATGTGACCTCTTAACCTTGGCCAATAGACCTTTACCCCTTTCCCAGCAAGTCTGTGACTGTCAACTCACAGAAAAGTACTACTTGCAAATCGAAGCAAACGCTTTCTTTAACATATGAAAACTATGCTTGCACTGATCCCCATTTGCGACTCTCTTTCGCTTAATTGGAACTGTTGAATTCTCTTTTGCTTTCTTACTAGGTTGTTACCTTTGATAGACACGGTAGATAGTTTCTGAATTCGTCGATTTCGGTTTAATAACCATCGGTTAAGGTTTCACTAAAAGGTAAAATCTGAATCAAACCTTTTATGAATGTTTATGGTCCTGGTTTGAAATCGTAAAATTAATAGTTTCAAATTATTTAAAACCGACGGTTCAACAATTATTTTTATTAAATGAAAAAATAAAAAAATCGAACATTTTTTCTCTAGTATAAATCAAACATTAATATTGAAACGAAAAAATTTCTTTTTTGCATAATATATAAATATTATAATATTTTTTACATTGTAATGTATTTCGCACAATAAATCAAAGAGAAAATGAAATAAATAAAGAAATAAACGTTCTATGTCGGATGATCTAGGTGTAAAATTTGATTATTGTTGTTACTCCTCTACCCGATTTTGATTGACAGTATTACTTTGTTGTGATGACATATGTGAACTTGAACTTGTCATTTTTTGTAGTATAAAACAATAGAAATGTAAAAAATTTAAAAAGTATTTGGAGTATAAAAAATATTGTAGGACATTATTGAGAATTCTAGATTTAAGAGTTTAAGAGATTGAGAGAGAATGAAAGATTGAGTTGTGAGGAGAATGAAAAAATTGAAAACGTATTTATAGAAGAAAAAAACGCCGTTTGTCACATATATATATATATATATATACGCATATATATATGTACACACACACACACATATATATATATATCATAAGCCCAAAAATTAAAAATTATTAGGCTTAATTTTTTTTTTCATTTTTCAGTCCAATAGCTAATGTCCAAGCCCATATAAAATTGGTTTTTTATTTAAATTTTTTTACTTTTTTTCGACCCAACCCAAATTTATTAGGAAAGATGTGAAATCGTCTGGTTCTACGGTTAACCAGTCGATTCCGGTTTCATGATACCTTAAACTATAACCAACCCGTATGTAGCTAGTTACGATCCGATTTGATCAAAGTTACGATTTTAACGATTCTAATTTGATTTTTTAACGGTTTGATTTCGATTCGGTTCGTAGTTCGAACCGAACCGTTACCATGTCTACATCTGCAGCCATCTTCTCATGAAGCTTGACCTGATCACCATGAGATTTGATCTGCTTAGCGGTGAAGTGCTCCCCTTCGACATCGGTGTTTACAGAACTGGGTCATCCACTTTCTATTGCCTTCATTTTCTTAGTAATGCTTACCAGCACGTTCCGTTAGTAAAATAATTTAAAATTTAGAATATAATCTTATTTATTTATTATTCATCTATATTATAATTATTTATAACTCTCAATATAATGTTTATTTTTTATTATAGTTGATAAAAATGGTTAAAACATCATTTTATTGCTATGAATAATCCGCTATTGTAATCTAAATTTTTTGCAATATATATATATATATATGTATGTATAGACCAACAAACAGAAACAGAGTCTATTATACTTGAACGTTTATGAAGAGAGGGTTAAGGTTCTTACTTATGCCTTATAAAAGAATAAGTTTTTTCCTTTTATATTCTCTCATTATTATATTTTCGTTTCTTTGTTATATTATTTGCTTGATATCTTGTGAGCATTGGGTAGGGATTTCTTTAACGATTGATGTATCTCAGGAGAAAAGGTTGATTAAAAAAACTTGGGGATTTTTTTCTCTCTTAGGACGACGTTTTTTATACTGTTCCTCAATCTTTTTCTAAACACTACTATATTACTATATAATATTTTAATTATTAATATACATTTACTTATTTATTTAATCATGGTCTAAATTAATATAAAAAATCTATGTCTTTTATTTATTTATATTATTTTATTTGTGATTTCAGATATACGATGGATTAATTTTCCAACACGTTCTCCTTCGTAACCAATCTATCTGTCATAGATTTGTCAAAAAAAAAAAAATCATCATTACTAGATTTTTTAGAGCTACCAATTGTATTGGAAATTCGTGAGAATAAGTCACAATTAAGCGGTTTGATTAAAATACTAAAAACTAGCATTATGATTTGTTAAAATAGAGGCATACAAGCTAAGTAAAATAAATACAAATAGTGAAACAAGTGAAAAAAAAATAAATAATGTTCGTAAGATCCAAGTCAAGTAGTGTGGGGAATGGATGTGGTGTGAGACCGAAAAGATTTTGAGAGAGAGTTTTGTTCAGTAAAAAAATTAAAGATTTAGGATGTCATTTCATTCTTAATTGTTGATTGTTAATTGTGTTTTTTTACTAAATTTTTTATTGATTTAATCCATTTTCTGTTATTTTACAACTTCATTTTTTCATTTCGTCTGAATTTTCTAATAACTATATTAACTTCTGACGATAGATACACAACATGCTGACACATGATAATTTTTTTTTTCTAAATGCTGAAGTATCCCTCTTTTGCTCAGCCATTTGCTCTCTCAAATCCAAACATATATATATATATATATATATATCTATCTGTGTGTGCGCGCGTGGAGAAGGAAAAAAGCAAAAAAAAATTATATATATATTTTTTAAAAAAAATTTATTATGAAAATTTATTTTAAATTCAAACCTAAAGAAAATTTTTTATGAATTTTTTAACAGAAGCAAGAGACTTTACATGTACAAGTTATGCTAGATAGACAGAAATGGTATTAAAATTTGATTTATAATTTACGATTTCAGTTACAACTATTAGATATATGAATCAAAATATCTCAGCCAAAAAGTAAATTAAGTAAATACAATCTACTTAGCTGGCTAAGTTAAATAGTTCAGTAACAGTGCAAAGCAACTTGAGCTCTCATGTTGAACATTTATACCCTTCGAGTGGATGAATGAATCTGGCATTTCAATGAGGGATGTTATGCCCGAACCACGTAGCTGTCTTTTGTTTACCTTTTTATTGAGCAGAAGCAAGGTCAAATTTTTTATCTTTCTAAGACTATAATTTATAGTTAGGTGTAGAACATTTCTTATATGGGACTAATGATGGATTGACAAGTTTGGGACTCAAACTTGAGTTGTCACCTCGCTTTACAGAAGTGCTAATGAAAATGAGCTACAAGGCCCATGGTAGGGATTAGAACGTCTCTTGGTTATTGTAAGCATTGATTACCAGAAACCTGATAAGGTAACAAAATATCTATAAATGAGTATTCTGCAGTCTTGTTATGTTTTGAATTCATAGGCCCATAAGTCAAGTGGTCCTTGATTGACCTGTCTGAACAAAATTTTCAGTGTTCTTGTTATTTCTTTCCTTTTATTCTTCAGGACTTATTCTCCTGGTGCCATCAATTAATAATGAAGGCTGCGTGTTGAGTATTATCCCAAGAAAAGATCAGGTAAAAGAAAATTGTGGATGCCAGCGCTTGAAATTACAGAAAACAATAAAAACTCAAATCAATCAGCCTTGAATATGATCAAGTAAACATAAATCATCAATGAACAGAACATTTACATGCATACTCTAATTGGGTAAATTCCGTACAACTGTGATTTGTTTTCTGCATTACATAATTAGTTATTTACTGTTGCTTGCCTCCTTATCTCAGATCAGTGAGCAATAGCTTTCGAGGAACTTCTGCTGCTCTATAATGTTGTATTCCTAATGCAGCTGGATCAGATCAGGAGGTCCTGGCTATTGACTTGGTAAGGATTCAAGTCTTCAGTCTATGGCAAGCTTCAAGAGGCTGAAGCTCTCTTCTTTCCTTGATGCGGTTCTGCTGAAATATTCCAGATATTGATCCGAGTGTTTTCTACATGGTGGGGGCCAGCGAAACGATTATTATTATTATTTTTTTTTCTGATGCTACTTATCAGGGAATATTTAGTTAGCAACAATGGAAAGTTGCACCTTTGACTTGGTTTATGATACCTTGTGACAATGCATAAGAGGAATATTCATAGATGATTGTTTGGAAAAGAAGCAAATTCAAACGTGTAGCGAAAAATGAAAGACAATATCTTCAAACATGTAGAGAAAAAGACAACGATAACATAATGCGAAATGATACGTCTTTCTGTTGAGTTTGCGGTGTTATGTAAGGTTGTTCTAAAGCTTTTTGTCGGGTTTTGGTCAGATTTATAAATCTGCAGCCTTGTTTTGTAAATCTCTTCATCTTGGTAAGAGCCTACCATTGAAGTCCAGGTGGTGAGCTTGCTTCCTAGGTTATCATTTCGGGTTTGAATTAAAAATTGACAGGAAAAGTGATACAGGGAAAATTATTGCAAGATGAAAAGGAAGACAGGAAGATGACAAGGATTGGAAGATGAAAATGAGAGGGAACCAAATTGAATGAAAGGCTGTCGGTTACAGAAGAGGATCGATTTAGTGGGTTGGGTTAAGTTAGCATCACTATGAGTTTACTGCTAAGGTGCTAAGTAAATAATCTAACATTCTATCTTCCAAGTCCTCCTGATTACAGATATGTTCATAGCTCAATAGGATTTTAATACTGCTAGGAAAAATAAACAAACCAAATCCCAACTTTCTTAGCCCAAACTCCAAATAAGATATTTATCCAACACAAAAACGAAGAAAAAATAAAGGTAAAGAAAAGGATGTTGGAAACAAATCCAAGTAATAATTGAAAGTGAATAATTTCTGCCATTAACAGGACATGGAAGCAAATGAACTGTAATTTAGACAAACATCTCTCCAATGTAAAAGGACCTGTCAGCCTATCGACGATGGCATATTTACAAACACATGTTGCTGTCCATCCTTTGCCAACTTTTCTCTACCATTTAGTGTACCTCTTCTCCTGTAACTATCCCATGACAAACAAATTCTGAACCATATTAAAGACACCAAGACCACGACTCTAATCCTACCTATCCAAAAGGTCCTATGAAATAAAAGAAGAAAATAAAGTAAGAATAACTTCATCAACCAAACAACAATGGCTGGTTTTTCTTCTCCAGTGACTGAGTTTTTGGAAACCCTCAACTGGCTGCCTGTAATGATCCATCCCGCCTTAATGTTATGCTCAGACTGTTAAATCTTTCCCGTGAATACTGCCTAGAGGCTTTTCTCCAGTCTGTACCAGCCTTCATCATTGTAGCAAACTCCTCATAACTTATGCGACCATCCTGCAAGATCGAATGATAATAAGGTTATCCTTCCAATTTAGTAACAAATATAGAATGATAAGAGATGCCACAGAACTCAAGATATTCCGAGCATTATACACAATAGTGATATCAAGAGACAAACATCAGTAACCACTACTGTATTCTCATTCTATCATCCACAGCAGGAAGGGAAAAGCATTCTCATCATATGGAGTCAAGCTGAAGGGAGAGACTCCCGTCAAGATGTGTGTGATATGCAGATGTTTACATCAAATAGAGGCAATCAGCTCAAGATGGTCAAATAGTGAATCATGATTTGAGGAAGAAGATGCATATCCTGCAGATTGATAATAAAACAAGTTGCTCTTAACATTGAAAACTTTCAGCGCACCATAGTCTTCATGAAAAATACATCATAATTTACCATTGACATTTCTAGTCAACAGAATGAGATGAGCAAACTAACAAGAAGCATACTGCAAACTGAAGGCTTCAGGACAGTGAGAAAGCCCTGAAGGCTTTTGCAATTAATTATATCCATATGCAATAAATACACCAATAGCGCTAACCTTGTCTGTGTCAACATCATGCATAATGGCATTGATAACATCCTCACTACTTGTGTCAGCGTCATCATTCAAGGATTCTCGCAACTCTTCAATCTCAATGTAACCACTCTGGTTTCGATCAAAAAATGAAAAAGCTTTATGCAGGTGCTCGTCATTGCCCATTTTTTTAATGTGAACTGAAATCGCGACAAACTCTCCATAATTCAGAGCTCCATCGCCATCAACATCAGCCTGTGAAACCCATAGAAAATTCAAAGGGCAAATTTTGCATAAATTTCATTATGATATTCTAATGGTATAACAGACTCTATCTTTTTCCCTCTCGGAAAGGGTTTTTCAGCCACAAGGCAAATATGCTTACAGCTTCCATAAGGATTTGAAGATCTGCCTCAGCAATATGTTGGCCAAGCTTCTGTAACCCAACCCTAAGCTCCTCAAGATTAATGCTGCCTCTTTTGCCAGTGTCCATCACATCAAAGGCCTCCTTTATGCCTGCTACTTCCTCCACCGACAAGTGTTCAGCTATCACCTACAGATGGACAGCTCAAAAAATTACTCTTTTTTTTATTTTTGAGAGACGTTGCAGGGTTGTTGTGGAGGGAGGAATCACATAGATGTGCACCGCAAAGCCATAATTTAGTGAATAATATTAGTTCCTGTTGAAAAAGGGTCCATTGTAATCAAAGCTAAATAGCGAACAAATTAAGAATCATTACCCTTAGGGCTCTTTTCTTGAGCTTATTCATCACAGCAAACTGTTTGAGCCTGGCTTTTACAGTCTCACCAAGTGGGACATTTGGAGCCTTCTTTGCATTTTGTATCCAAGGATGCTCTGCAAACAAAGAGTCAGGACAATTTTGCATGTTAACAAATAAGCATGCACCTATATAGCAGGCATTGGATTAATAGAAGAATGAACTACCGAGCACTTGCTGAGCTGTAAGCCTTAGCTTGGGATCAGGATTAAGCATTTTCTTCACAAGATCCTTCGCATTATCAGAAACTATAGGCCAAGGCTCCCTCTTGAAATCAATAACGGAGCGAATAATTGCCTGCGCTACCCCTTGCTCAGTTTCTGCATGATCAAGAAACTAAATTATTTGGGAAGAAGAGTTTCAAAATAGGGAGCAGAAACCACATGCAGATAGATTTCATGCCCCTGAGGATCACAAAAAAAAAAAAAAAAAAAAGGGCGAGAATTCACAACGGTTCCATGGGATAATTAGCTTTCTTTTAAACTATTTCTTCCACTTACACTAAACACCATAAAACACTCACTGAACAAAAAAGCTAGATATTTAGACAATCAAATGAGGAAAAACAACCTGCCCAGAAAGGAGGGACACCGCAAAGTAAAATATAAAGAATGACTCCAGCACTCCAGACATCAACTTCAGGGCCATAATTGCGCTTTAGGACCTCCGGAGCCATGTAATAAGGACTTCCAACTATCTCATTAAATCTCTCACCTGTAGAGAAGAAAAAGAATCTTCAGACAGAACAGCAGATGTAAGAATGGCATATATCTGGCTGATGCTTAATTTCAAGAAACATTAAAGAAATGCCATAAAATAGGCTGAGAGAGGCAATGGCTCAGATACAATGCAATACCAGGTTTAAAGAAGACTGACAATCCAAAATCAATTGCCTTCAACGCTGCATTTTCCTTCTTATTTGCAAATAGGAAGTTCTCTGGTTTGAGATCCCGATGCATGACTCCATGCTTATGGCACATCTATTGAGAAAAATGCATGCAAAAGAAAATCCAATTATTTCAAAAGACAAAAAGCCCCCAAAATGTAGCACCATCAGCCAATAATGCAAAGCTTATGAAAATCATTAGAAGTAATTAAACCAAATAACTAAATGAAGCGATGCTTTCTCAAAACTTATATTATTTTAAGTATGATGCAGAAATAGAAAAGTCCCAATTGCGAATGATCCTGTATTCATAAACATCTAAAAGTTAGCTAGTCTAAAACAATAAAGTTGTAGAAAATGTAAAAATAAAGAAGAACTAAATAAAGAAACCTAAGAAGTAAGAACTCACATACCCTAAGGATTGAAAATGGAAAAGAAAGCAGCTATCTGGGATGGGAACTTTAATATTAACTCTTTTGTGGTAAAGTATTAATGAGATCAACTGGTTTCCATGTTTACCCATTATCAGCAAAAGGGAACATATCTTAAAATGGGTATTTTAAACCTAAAGAATAAGAGGGGTGAAAATCAACAACAGTAGACAGACACCAAGCATCAAACTACCAAGGGGATCTACCATCACCAGCATTTAATTTCAAAAGACTACCAAGAAAATCGTCAGTCTGATCGAGCCTAAGACTGGTAGAATCATCTCAAACTGAAAATTTATCAAAATAAATAAACTACATTTATAAATTATACCAAAACAACCAAAAGAAATAAGACATGACCCGAGTTGAACACAAACTGCATCAAAACCCATAGGAGATATTACATGGAAATTAAATGCAAGACCGTATCCATCACAGATTTCCATATCGACACCACTTCAACAACAAAAAATGATCAGAACACCAACCTGAACAACTTCCACAATGGTCCGCATAACTGCAGCAGCAGCTCTTTCTGTGTAATGCCCCCTTGCTACAATCCTATCAAACAACTCTCCTCCCTCACACAATTCCATTACAATGTGCACAGCAGTATCATCCTCATAACTAGCCTTTAAGGTGACGATATTTGGATGAGCAGGCAAATGCTTCATTATCTCCACCTCCCTCCTCACGTCCTCAATATCCACAGCAGTCCTCAACTTCTTCTTCGATATAGACTTACAGGCAAACTTCTCCCCAGTGTTTACATCAGTGCACAAATATGTAATACCAAACTCCCCACGGCCAAGCTCACGACCCAGATCATAATGCGCCAAAATATCCCTGCCAGTGGGTTCTTTCAAGACCCAAAGCTTGTCTACATTTCCGGATCCATTGGTTACAGCATAATTATCACCAAAGAAAGGATTTTGCTTCTCCTTTTTCCTTATGACGTTCTTCTCAGAGGAAGAAACCCCAGTAGGTGTTACACAACAATTACCCATGAATCAAGATCTCTCGCTCAAACTTTCAACTTTTCCAAAAACTGAAGATCTGCAAAGATTTCAAGAATACCCAATAAAACAAAAGAAACAAAAGTTTAACATTTTTATCTCCCTCCACAACAAACAAAAGTAACAATATCACAGTTTTGACTTATAAACATTATTTAGCTTCCAGGAAAACAAGAAGTACATATTTTTTAATGGAAGATAAACAACTCCATGTAAGTTTCAATCTTTTGTACAAATTTTTGATTCGGAAAAAAAAAACAAAATTAAAAACAAATTTATGCTCAACACAAAGAAAAGCAGATTCATGCAGCAAGTATTTATGAAAGACTACCTATTATGGCATACACCAAATTGGTAATTAAAAAAAAGTATCTGCATGGCATAGAATTATTACCAGAAGAATTCAACAAACTACAAAAATCAAGAAAATTTATAGCTCCAAATAGTGAAATGTTAGATTAAAAAAGTAGGAAAAAAGAACCCACCTTGAAATGCTATTGATTAGGAGACTTGAAAGGAGAATCTGAAGAATAACCAGATGAGCTTAGCTAATTAATTAAAAATTAATGCAAGAAAATGAAACAATGTGAACAGGAAGACAAAAGGGCCTTAAACGTATAACAGATAATAAGAGAGAGAGAGGGAGAGTCAAAGAAGCTCTTTTTGCCTTTTCTTTTTTTTGGCAGAGACTCTCTCTCTCTCTAAACCTTTTTCTATCTCTCTGTCTCAACGTTGGATTCAACGACGGCAGAGCAACACCAACCCCTTCTGCCTTTTCTATTCAAAAAATGCCAACAAACGTCAGGTTATGCCCAGAAAACAAAACGCCAACTAAAGGCTCTGCCTTTTTCTATTTTGGGTTGGCTTTGTTAGTACTTTTCTTAAGTTCGTAAAAAGATGCATTTCCTAATTCATTTTTTTTTTAATATTATATAAATAAAAATCAGCCACTTGTGCATTTCAAAAACAAGAAAAATGCACTTCCTCTCAATATATTTGGTTTCTAATTTTAGGTGTTGTAAAAAAAAAAAAAAAAAAAGAATAACTATCCAATTGAAAAAGATCAATATAATTTTTTGTTTTCAAAAGTCATAGGATAATAAAAAGTTGCAGGTGAAAAGGTAAAAGGAAAACTTGAATATTTAAGTTGATAGGAGTTAGTTGGGAAGGTGAGAGAAAATCTAAGCACATTTATGAATGATTTTGATGACAAGATCATCTCAACCATTTATATTGTGTCCATATGCATTGATCCAGAGCCAAGCATTTCTTGTTCTTTAAATTTATGGGTTATGGCCTAATCATATTTGAAATTTGATTCTTGGTCAAAATTCTGTAATCTAGTTTGGATTTTTATACTTCGTGTCAAGTTGGGATGCCAATGTTTCTATCCATGGCCTGCATTGAAAAAGAGTTTTTTTGAAGGTATCTTATTCTGTATCGTAATTTTGAGTACTAGTTTTTAGGTCCTTTTTGTCTTTTCCTTTTTTTTTTTTCTTTTTATTCCGTTAGTTGTGCTTGATTAGTCTGTTTCGTTTCTCGGTATACTATGATTGACCCTTTCCTTCGAAGAGTCAAAACAAAAATCATCATTTTGTCTTAAATTGGCACCAAGAATTTGTTTAGAAGTCAATAAGTATCTTACAAAACAAGTTAAAAGTAATAAGTGATTGGAACAGTGGTGGATGATTGATCTATTTATTTTATTTATTTATCCATCTTTACATGATAGCAATATTTATTAGTCTTTGTTATATTGACAAGTGATAAATAATATGATCAGTTAATCTACCTCCTTCTCGTATGAGATAGAATCATAAAATAACATAAATTATCAAAAATACAATTATTTATTGTGATTTCGAGGAGTAATAAAATTGATATATTAAGGTTTTTGTATTATAGAAATTTGATATCGTTATTTTAAATGGATTGGATTGTGTTTTTTCCTAGTTTTATGCAGTTAAAGTAGATGTTTTTTTTTATAAATTGATATTTTCATAACTTTATTTTTTATTTTACATTTTAACTATTAACCATGAGACATGCTCTTAGATCTATAAAATAATTTATTTTATTTGATGGTAAAAGTATTTTTAAATCGATTTATCTTTGGATAGATGTAGACATCAATCAACGTTATTTTTTTATATAATTTATAAAATATTTTAAATCTAAATGTTTAAATTAATTTTTTTGATATTCAGTCGAACATACAAAATAAAAATAATTTCTAAAAAAGTTTAATGTATAAATATGAATTTGAAATTGAGATTATTTAATTAAATAATTAGAACTTCTTTCGTTCAATGCATTTTAACATTATTTTGATATATTTAAAAAAATTTAAATTAATGCTATTTTTAAGATTCAAACCTAAAGAAACATATACGATTAATCACTGGACCGATCCTATAGGATTATATGGAGTTGACAAATATGTGATGATGAGATTAGATCCAGATCCAGAATCACCTTTTTTGGCATTTAAAAAACAACGTAACGCCATTATCGAAAGTCTTTCTTCGTGCAACATTATCCTAAATGATTTCAATGGACCGCGAGCCCCTCTCTCTCTCTCTCTCTCTCTCAAATAACGCACAAAAGGCCTGTCCATTTAAAATGAAATTTACAAATAATAAAGGCCACTATTATTCAAAAGGCAAATTATATACAATCAATTAGCCGTTCTTTTGGTTGGTTCTCTAGTGGGTGACAGCTCATGCACCAAACCAACAGATATGACTGCAACGAGAAATGGCTGCTGATGGACACTTCCCTAGCCGAGAGGTGTGCTCAAGAATGGTCCCTATGTGCTGTATGTAATTCTCACCTTTTTAGCTGTGCATATTGATCAGTTTCTTTGCTCTTTCCCTTTTTCATGGATCAGCTTACGGTGTTATAAATCTAAACGTTTGTAGGACCTAGCTGCAAATGTCATGGAAGAGTGAAATAATATCTGGATGCTAAACAGAGTAATTAATTAGAGTTTAACATTTTGAGGAGTAGATGCCAAAAAAAGAAAAAGAAAAAAACCTAGTACGTGCTTATAGAAAATCAGGGAAAAGAGACACCGCAACTATACTCGAAAGCCTGAAGATGTGTAACTATTTTTTCGAATTATAATTTGGATTATTAAATTCGATAATCTAATAGATGATGCTCTCGGTTTGGGTCTTTCTTTTTTATTTTATCTTTATTGTTACTGGTCGGCGAGCTGAGTGTTTCCAGGTGAGTAGAAGTCAATTGATTTGCACAAAATCATGGTATAAATCTGCACCCTGCAGAGATGGATCATTATTTTTTGTCCTGTTTTGCGCCTTTTTATACTGCATGCGTCTTCTTCGTCAAAACCACGGGCTCATTAATGTATAGCCAGGTCCCCAGCTCCGAAAGGTTAGTTCTTGTTAAGGTTCCCATCTATCAGAATTTGTTATGAATCCATCAGTCCTCAAAGTGATAAGAAGACGGAAAAAGGACGAGTGATCTGAGGCAGCGTACGTTTTATTGCAGGACTTCCATGACATAAATAGAAGAAGTACGTGTTGTATGTTGTAGCTAGCTTCTTCATTGCAAGAAATTACCTGATTAAGAAATCGAAGCTCAACAACCATAATAATAACAACTAATTGGGCTAACATGGGACAATAGAACCCAGCCCAATAATCATAAGAACCCAATTGATACAAACCGAAGCAACGACCCACTAAGCCCGAAATCATATGATCGGTGGTTTGGGCTGCCAAGGCCCAAGAGTGCTGACTTTAAAATCCTGATTGAAGAACTCTCTAATCCACATCTGAAGAAAGGAAAAACGATTTGGACAGCTTAATCTGCTTTTAGCTAGGAACCACAAAACTCCAACCATCATATAGTATTATCCTTCTTAGTTCCTTTCCGTTAACTTACTTGGAGGTTCCAACCATTATTAAAAAAAAAAAAAAAATCAGATGGGACTGTAAGCCTAACCAATGAAGTATACACATATACACAGGACAACACAGCAGCATACTCCCAAGTCAGGTGGAATTCTTCCATTTGTCTAACGCTTAACCTTAATAATGATGTCTATTGGAATTCTTCCATTTGTTCTAACACTTAACCTCTTCTTGCTCAATGTCACCAAAAAAAAAAAATCTCCTCTTGTTTATATAATTCTGGCAGTGCTTTAGCCCTCTTCTATTACCAGCTACTGATGTCTATGCACGTGCTCTTAATTTGCTACAAAATAAATTTAAATTTGCTAAGCAACTTCTCACTAGAAAGCTATAGTAAGTTCCCACAGCAATTTTTTTACTTATTCAACAAACAAATGCTGATCTTTTTCTTTTCTTTTTTTTTTTTTTTAAAAAAAAAAGGAGAGAAGCAGAGTGTGCTCTCCATTCTCAACATTATTCTATTGGCTCTTACATTTTTCTAACACGATAGGGAGAAATACTGCACTCTTCTATAGAGTTTCTCAAAGTTGAAACATTTGAAGCCAAAACTTGACTTATAACATCTTTGCTTCCTAATTATAGCTACCTTCAGAGCTTTGTATAAAAACTTCGGACAATAATGGCAGCAGCTGCAAAATAGCTTCTTTTGGAGGTTCTCTTTCCGTTGTAGTAGCAGTAATAGATGGAAGTGGTACGGGTTCTGGTTCAGGTCCGTCTATGGATGGTTTTAGTACTGCAAGGAAGAATATATTGTAGAAAATTGTGAAAAGAAAGAGCACCACAGCTGTATATGCTAGGGCAGACCCTGAAACTTCTGGCACTTCTTCTGTTATTTCATCTCTTGTAAGTTTCACGTCAGAAGCTGAAATTCAAGTTGAAGAAAATACGTTAAGTGTATAGAAGATGAATTAACCATCAAGCATTTCCTTCTGAGTTCTGATCACAGACATGATTATTCAACCCCTCAAGTTAGAGGTAACACGACAGATCATTACCCCCTTGATTTGCAATTCAAATCAATGGTCTGGATTTCACAAACATGATAGATCATTAACTCCTTACTTGATAACCCAAATGAATGTTGGTATTTGCTCATTTAATTACTAGAATTGATCCATCTCTGGTTGTTTTTCTACGAGGATAACTTTCCAACGAATTGGAATGGAAAAAAAAAAACTATACCAAATTTTCAAGAATATCTGTCTGTGCAACTTGATGAAATAATATGATTCATTAAAAAAAAATACTGATAAAATATGATATTTTGGACTGAATAACCCACGCAGCCCAAAATATGTTAGTGAAGTTCAAATTCTTCATCAAACAAATTGATAGAAATTTGAAATTAAACTAATTGCAGCTTGTCAAACTGATTATTAATACCTGACACCACATTAATGTTGCGTGGCATGCATATATAAGTCAGTAATTCTCAAACCTAACAACAAATATAATGTATAATGACTAGCAAAATTAAGAATTCTTGATAAAAGCAGCATTATTAAAAAGAGAAAAGGAATTCTTGAGAAATTAAAGCAGAAATTGTCTATGAACTGATAGAAAGAGAAAGGTACCTCTTATTTTTGGAGGGCTGATTTGTTTCTCTGAGAATGCTTGGAGCTGCTGATCAAGTTTTTGAAGGGCATCTTTGGCCTTATCTGAGTCTATCTCAAAGTTTTGTGAGTCTTTCTCTATTGCATGGACAATAAAAGAAGGAACAAAACAAGATTGGTTTTTGCTTGTTTTCTTGGAAACACGACCATCTATACGTGTTAGCCGCAGAGAAACTATTGGCGTAGTCTTCTTGTTGGCTAGCCAGGAGAATTGAGGAAGGGATAATGGTTGCTTAATATTGTAGAGGGAAAGACTATGAAAAGAAAGCATCTGAGTATAAATGGAAATGAAACCACAGCCACTTCATCGACAGCCAGCGATAAGGAGTTAGCTAGAGTGCAAGCATGGTGTATGGCAATTGACGTGTTAGGGTAATCTTAGTTCAGGATAGGATAGGGATGATATAATAATTTAGTCTTTCCATTTTTTATTTTTTATTTTTTGGCAGATGACAGATAAGGATATTTCTTTGGGACATAGTTCATCCTCAGACCTAGGCAGCCCAGTTGGGCTCCATCTGATAAATCATGGTTGGATCTTGTCGTCTAAAAAACTAACTAATAAATGAATGGTTAGATTATTGGTTAAAATTATTTTTGTAATAAATATTTTAATAATTTATCTCTATTTTTTTAATTATTATCTCATACACCACCTAAATTATACTTAAATGATTGAAAATTATTATTACAAGACTATAATTTTTTGTAAAAAAATTAAAATTAATTAATTCGTTTATAAATATATTATTTTCCCAACACTATTCATTTGCAACTAAATCAATAATTTGTAATTTTAATCATTTGTAAAATTTTGTTGGTAATTGTAGTGAATAATTAGTTACAAATTATTCCAAAATTAATTTTTTGAAACCAAATGAATAATTATCTATAAATGATAACCGATAATTTATAAAACTATTTTTTAGACTAAATTATCAGTTCAATTTCCAAAAAAAAAAAAATCTTAATTGAGTTATGAAAATAACAATGCTAGGATTACTTAGATTTTTTTTATTATTAAATGTGAATATTGACTTGCTTTTTTTTCAAGTAATTTTGATGAATTGGTTTGATGGTTAAAAAAGTATATTTTATTTTTTGAATTAAAATTTTATAGTTAGCATTTATGAAAAATTATTAAATTTGTCTAAATATATCTTATATTGTGAAATTATGAATATGCCTTTTTGAAGTTTTCTCAAAACTTGTTGATATAATAATCACATACTATTTTTATATTTTAATTTTCTATATCAAACAAACGATAAAACATATTTTTCAGTAATTTTTTTATGTAATTGTCAAACGGTAGAAAATATTTTCTTGAAAAATAATTTCCTAAAAAATAGCTTATTTAGAAATTGATTTTCCTATGGAAGTTATTTTCCGCTAAACAAAAGAAGCCTTACATATTAGTTATAATAAAATTATTGTACTTTGATAATTTATGTTATGTTGCGGTCTACTAAAATATATCAAATCAAAAGTTAAAAAAAATACTATATTTTATAATTTTTCAATCAAGTATTTAAATAATTCTTCCTCGTGTCCTTTATAAATTTTCTACTTAGAAAAAAACATGATTTTTATTTATACATTGATTTATAAATAAAAATTTGTAGAACTCTAGATTGAAAATTTAATCCAAAATTAAAAAAATACTTTAAAAATATATTTCTCATAAGATTGTATAAAAAACGAAGCTACAATTAAGTTATGAACTTGTATAAAAACTAATACATGAAATTTTTTTATTCTTATTTAATATTAATGAGAAAATTATTTTTTGAAAGTATGTGCATTTAATTTATATATATTTATCTATAAAATAACTATAATTGACTCTCCGGGTGTTTCTTTTAAAAAAATCATTTCAATTATTTTTTTCTAAGAAATTAGTTTTATAATATTAAAAAAAATTATAACAAATGGTTTGTATTATGTGTGTAAATATATAGTTAATTTCAATAAAATCGATGATTCAATAATTTTTTTTATATATACTTCATGCCCATAATAAATATTAAATCAATTTATTTTTAAAAAAGAGAAAAAAATAATATTTTAAAATTCATATACAGAGAAAAATAAATTATATTTATCAATAAATAAAATTATATAAAGAACAAAAATTAATTGGAAGAGAATTTTCATAAGAATAAATTTTTAAATAATAAAAATAATATAATTTAAAATATATATTAATTTTAAAATATATAAAATAATATTACATGTACTCTTTTCTTATTAAGCTACATAAGAAATATAAAGAATAATGTTTGATCGAACATGACTTTCGCCTAAAAATTCTTAATAAAAAAAGTTAAATTAAAAAAAAAAAAATCCAAGTTCCAGCTTGCGAGGTTAAAGCCTGGAGAACCTGGCCCGCACGTTTGGGCTTGGAGGACCAGGCCTTGATAAAAAAAAAAAAAAATAGATCTGCTTGCTGTCTCCTTCTCACTCCTCCCTTTTTTCCTTTTTTTTGTTTTTCTATGCATTCTGTAACCTCGCTGCAATATAGAGGAAGTTCAAAACGGAAACAAAAATTTTTTTTAAGAAAAATTACGAGGGATTAAAGTGTAAAATATTTTTATAAATTTGTTTATAAACAGTAAAACATACAATGAAATTAAATGTGAAATGTATATATGCAGTAAAAGTTAGGAATTTAGAAATTAGAAAATTTTTTATTTTTTATTTCGATTTTCGATCGAAATCGAAATTTTTTTCTAAAAATCGAACTTAACCGAAATAATTTTAATTTTTTCGATTCGATTTTATATTGTATAATTTTATATTTAAAATCAAATCAAATTTCATAATTCGGTTTGATTTTATTCGATTTTCGGTTAATTAAACCGTTTGTTCACCCCTAGTTGCTGTAGTGTTTTTGTGTTTTGTTTCAATTCATTGAATAATATAAATTTGATTTTAAATTTGTCAGCAGAAATCAATCAACCGATGGCCACAATCTTACTTATGGAGGCCAATATAGGATGATAGTTAACAATACCGCGCCGGGGGGCGCCGCCTGACCAATAAAGCTCATTAAAAAATATCAATTTTAAATTTTTTTAAATTGAATATATCAATTTTTATTTTATTTTTGAATATATTAATTTTTTTTAAATATCAATCAAGTTTTTTCCTTAAAGGATTATGTTGTCTTCTTTTTTTTTCCTCCTAAACTATTATTATCATTTAACTTTTTTTAATTAATTTAACGGGAGAAAATAAATAAAAAATAACAATATAGTTATTTAGTTTTTTAAGTTAATTGATGTGTTATCACTAGATAAAAAATTTGATAAAAAAAAACCTGATTTTTATTTTTTAAAAAATTAATATATTTAAAAATAAAAAATTAATTTCTTAATTGAGAAAATGCTTAAAGTTGATGTAGCTGTAATGTAGTTTTACCAAAAAAGAAAAATATTTGGTGGTTCCAATTTCTAAACTTGGTTATGCTGAGCTGGCATAATTTAACCGGCTAACGTTAGAAAATTAAGTCACTAGCAAAAGAAACATGTCTTGTCAGGAGAAATTATTAGATATATCAATGTTACGTTCCGTTTCCTCACAAATTTATAGATCTTATATTTCTGTGACTGGTCAACAGAATCACGCTCCCATGAATGGAAAATAAGTAAAAATTATTTTATATCACAAACCAAAAAATACCATAGGAGCGATAATAAATAATCAAACATAAAAAGAAAACCCAAAACGTAAACACAAAGATGAAGAAATCTGGAGGGGCTGCAGACAAGAAAAGGGTTCGAAGATCATCAGTAACAAATGGCACCAGAGATCTAAACGCCGATACTCCTCCTAAGGTTTGTCTTCTCCTTCTCTCTGATCTAGGGTTTTCCTTTGTTTTCTTTTTTAAAAATAAAGTTATGGTACAATTCATGTAATGGAAACAATTGTAGAATTTTCTTGTGCTTGTCTAAAGATATATGTGAAAAATGTGACTTTTTTTTTTTCGTTTTTTTAAGTATTCACGTGTCTTTAGGGCAATATGAATAAGGTGTTTTGTTGTTATATGGGACCTGAAAAGATGCAAACTTTGGTACGGGCCTGGTTTGCAACAAGTTTAATTTGTTTGCTTTTTTCCGTTCCCTGGAAACCCATGCCAAGAAACGCAATTTATGGTCTTCACAGTTTCAATTTGGTTGGCGAAACAAATGGAAGTTAAATTGTTAGTACTGTGAGAAAATAACCCAATGCCCAAATTTTCAGTTACTGATTGTCGTGCCCAATTGAGGTAATGGCAGTGTTTTCCTTGGTATACTTAAAATTATATCTTGAGAAATAGGATGCAAGTATTGGTATTCCTGGGATACTGTTAAAACTGTATATTTTGTTGTTCATTGATTATGGGATTTTTGCGTGTAGATTGTATATATTTATTAATGAACAATGTTTATATCTTTCTCCATCGTTAGACTACATTTATAGGAATTTCCATGTGCTGCTGTGCTCTTATGATCCTGTGCCTTGTGAGGGTTTAGTGGCTGTCAAATCCTCACAAAATTCTGGTCTCATGTTAAAAACTGTAGTTAGTTTGTTAAAAGTGCCAAGAATTGTTTTAACTGGGAATTTGCTTTTAATGCATATGAACCTTATAAACTGTGTGAAAAGGTTGCATGTATTGTTTACTTGTACATTTTAAGTTCATGTAACTAGTGATGGTGGTTTATATTTTGAAGTTATTGCTTGACATTCATCCGAATCTGGTGAATGGTTGGTGTGATTGAGTTTGTGCTGATCATTTTTGCACATAATAATGGTTCTCGCCTGATTCCTTTTCTACTGTTTTCTGACTTGTATGATTGTTTTCTTTCTTCAGAAACAAGCTGCGAAAAAGGATGTGTTTCAGTTGTTTGCTGAGAAGGTGAGAGATCACAAGGATTTGGTATCTCGTTGGGCTGTCTTACAGGAGACACGTGTTGAATATGTTAGGGGAAAGGATTTGGTAAGCTTTTTGAAAAATCATCCAGAGGTTAAAGATATATTAGAGTTAAATAAGAATTTAGAGGTTGAAGAAATTGCCAATACTTTATTAAGTAAGAACCTTTTAGTGCGTTGTGACCGTGTGGTGAAAACTGTTCGTCCTGGGAAGAAAAAGTTGTCTACCTGGCCAGCACATTTAGAGATCTTTCCTGTAAGTTGTTTCCTTTTGCACTTGGATGTTTAAATTGAATTTAATTGACCTTTTAATCAATTGTCTAAGCTACTTAAATTTTTTACTTCACTATGCAAATTGTTGAGTATTATGTATTTTGCATATCCTTGTTTATTATGAAAATTTAATTTTAACAACTATTTTCTATATGATTTGGGTGATTGACTTCTTAGAGACTGGGACTTCTGCACGTCGAGGGTTAGTAGTTAAAAGAATGAATTCTCTTGGTCATCTGTTACTCTCTTTCGCATTTAGTAAGTCTGCTGTGTCAATGATATTTTGCCCCTTGCATTCTTCTAAGAATGTTTGTACTTTGTACTTGTATTGTGTTACCCCGACACATTCTCTACCTTTTTATCATGTAGGTCAGAATGTTATGTACTTTCAATGGTCAAACTTTCATATCCTTATCAATAGCAGGGTAAATTTGAGTTGTAGGGTTGAATAGGGAAAGTTGCTTAGTTATGCATTACTGAAACATTGAGCCTGGAATTGCTAAAAGAAGTTGGAATTGAAATTGTAATGAGAATAGGGAAATTTGTGCTGCACAGAAACAGTCGCCCTTGAATGATACCTTTATGGCTCTAACCCACATCAGTCGTGTGCTTTTTTTTTTTTTTTTTTTTTGAAGCTCAAGTTATTAATGTCTTGTTGTCCCTTGTAGGATCAAGTATTTTCAGAAAATGATGCCTTTTTTGCATGGACGTTTGTAAAACGGAGGCCACTATGGCAGACACTTCTCTCACTTTCCTGGCCCGTGTTGACTCTTGCAATTTGCCTGTTTCCTGTATACCCACATCGATGCAAGCTATTAATCCTCTACTCTTGTGCTGGACTTCTTTTGCTTATTCTCTCACTTCTTTTGCGTAAGTACTCCAGGGATCATTTTTTATTGCTTCATATTTTTTTACTGTATTATTCTTCCTGCACCTCAATGCTACTTATCAAACCCTAGTTTAGAGCTGCATGATTATGTTTACTAAATCAGTATTGACACATACTTGGAGCAACATTTTACAAAATTTTACGAACTTTGTTGATTAAAAATCTAGATTTGTTGCAAGCTTCTTATTATTTTCATATTTGAAAATTGGAAACTTTCACTTATGTTGATCTCCAATCAGTGTTTCTTTGACATGTTGGTTTCTCTGCTTATTTCTACATCAAACTTCCTTTGTGAGAGAATTAATTGTACTGAATGTGTTACTACAGAAATATAGTTATAAACCCAGAGAAACTTGCCAGCTAGGGGTGTAAATGCATACATTTATATTCTTATTAATCTGTTCTAGTTATTAGTATCTGGAGTTATTGAAAAGAGATAGCCCTTTGTGTGCTAGTTTTGAGACATGTAGGAGTACTTTTATTTCTGTGGATCAGTAGATACTTTTAGAAATATGGTTTTCTAGTACTCTATGATTATGAAAAATCCATTACTTTAATGTTCTTTTTATTGCTATTTTCCCTCCCCTTTTTTTTAAGCAAAAATACCATATAACATTTTAAATTTTGGGATTGGCGGGGGATATGATTTCTACAGAGTTTTTTTGGCCATGTTAATAAATAGAACACTTGGTGGGGATAGTAACGAGGCCATCATCTGTGTACTTATTAAGTACATCTTTCTGTTGATAAATCTCCTCTCCTATAGTCTCCGAGCCATTTGTCTTTTGTTCTTTCTCTACTCTTTGAAGTTGAAACTTCTGTGGTTATATGTGCTGGCAAGGCGCATGGTATGTCAAGTGATGTTTTGATGAATGACATCTATTGTCATAAAGCTTCTGCTTTCTGGTATGACCAAATTTGGTTTGTTAGACAGCTAATAGAGGAGTCATTACCTTTTGAGATATGAATGTAAGTTTTGGATGCTCATTTTTCTGTAAACCTCGGGCTGAGCTTTTGATTTTTTTGATTTTGATTTTATTTTTATTTTGATTTTATTATTATTATTATTGTTGTTGTTGTGGAATTTGGGGCTTCTGTGGTGACTGGGAGATCTGGAATGGTTTTCTCTTGACGTAACCATTGATGATCGTTGCAGAATATTACCTAGCAAAATTCATCATGAAATTTCCATTATCATCAAATTTGCTTCTGTAATCTTAAATGATGTACATCCATATTAATCATCTTTTCAAGATCTAGGGTAATCTAGTTGTTCAAGTCAGCTACCATATTTGATATATTTGATTTTACCGCTCTTTAACTGGTATGTGAGAAGCCACTGGCATGGTTCTTTCTCTCTGAGCTGGTGATTAGAATGGGATGAAAGAAAACAATTTCCACTCAATCTTCTGTATTTGCTGCAGCTTTCTGGTGCTGCTCTATCTATGTGCAGATCACTCACAGGTTTAATAACCTGTTTATATTAAGTCTTATGAGGCACATCATGGTTTATTATTTGCCATTCTTCTCATTTTAGTTGACAGTGTAAACTAGGACTAAATCATTGCTTCAACTGCCTTTAGGGTTCATTGAGGTTTTCCGTATATTTTGCAGTGAGAGGCACAGTATTTGGTGCTTTATACATCATTCTTGGAAAGCGTGTTTGGTTTTTCCCTAACATCCTTGCTGAAGAAGCTACTTTGGGAGAGTTATTCCGTTTCTGGCCGAATAAGGATGAGGAAGAGAGGCCCAAGTGGACAACTAGACTTTTCTATGCCGGAGTGGCGGTGCTTGTCATATTACTGCTGAGGCACCATGCTCCTGATGAAGCTGCCAGAGCAAGGTACGTACACCTAATGCTAAGATTAGTAGACTGCTGGCTTTCCCGTTTTGCACAAAACATAATAACTTAAGGAACAAAGATGATTGTGGAAAACTTGATTTATATTGAAACTTTTTACAAGCTTTTGCATGTCTGTTTTACACGATTTAAAACTGAGACCCCAGAATCAAGTGATCCAGAGGTTTTTTTTTTTAACTAACAAGTTGCCATCTTCCTTTTGTGGGTAGAATGTCTGTGATTCTTTTGTGGTTATGATATGATTTCGCTTGGTGTCCTCAATCAGGAACTTTTTTGATGGCATTCACATAAAAAATTGCTATGATGAATCCCTATTAAATCTCTGTTTCCTCACTTGAGTCTGAAGTGCAATCTATGTCCTGCAGGTATCAGAAGCGGATGTCCAACATAATTGATGAAGTTCTTGAGTGGTCTCCAAGTTTGGCGCTGTCTGGAATGATGGAGAAGCAGCCAACTGTGTTCAATGCTACAGAACCCAACAATTTTACAGATTCCAGTGAAACAGACTCAGAGAATGCACCTCCAGGAGATGACGAAGGTGGAGAAACCATCTTAGAACAACATGAGTATGAAGAAATCGGAAACGGAGAGGACACTGAGAAGCACCAGCATCAAGATCATATACGACAGTAGATCATGCCATACCAAACATAAGACAGAGACACTACCTTCTTTGTCATCTTAAGTTTTGAGTGTAAACCTGTGTAATCAAACAGTGAAATAAAGCAGCTTTTAATTTGTGCCCTCATTAATAGTGAGAATAGATTATAATGCTAAGTTTAGGGAATTTCTGTAATGAAGAGCCATTTAACTATATTTGTCATATTGACGATGCTTTATACTTGCTCTAGCAGCCCCCTTTTCTGACAAGTTGCAACAAATTCGTACCGCTATTTGGATGAGAAGTCAGAATCCTTAAAACGGATGCCGTTTCGAAGATTTTATTTCTGTATTTCGTCATCTTCATGTCGGGATGGTCCAAAATTGGACTGGACAATGTATTTAGGATGGTTCTTTTTCGCCCCTAGATGGTTTGGTACACAAGTAACTCTATTGCCCACAGCCCCACACTTTATCCACTTCGATACCTCTTTAATTGCAAGCGAGATTCATAAGTCCTCTGTACTAACTTTTCTCTCTGCATTTCGTTGATGGGCTCATTATCTTCCGATAGACACTACTACATAGCAAGGCCGAAGTTAAATTGACAAACTTATGTAGCTGGAATTTTGCAATGATCCTCTCACTATTGCATTTATCAACGAAGGGTTAATTTTATCTTCACAAATATACAGTACAAACACAAATACAATGCCAATTGAATACTTCTCTAAAAGACGCAGGAATCTCATATGCTCCTCCTATTGGTCCAGAAAGGGATTTCGAGGACTACCCTAAAGAAGGTTCAGACCTCTGACTGTGGTTGGATAAATTATACGCATTGTAATAGGAATTGCAAAACCTCGCTCAATTGAAATAACAAGTGCCAGATTGAATTGCAAGTGAGAAGAAATCATCAGACAGTGAACAGAAATTGTCAAACAAGACGGTTTCTACGTTAAACTAAAGAGCTGGTAGACTAGAATCTATCCACAGGCTACTTCTACTTGAGTTTCCTTAACAGTTCTATGTACACAGGAACACGAGGAAAGAGAATGAGAATAATGATGCAAGCTCAAGCATTGGCAGACGAAAGAAGCCAACCACTGATTCATCATCTCCTTCACTCTGTTCAAGCCACAAGCAAGAAAAAGAAAGAGCCAAGAATGATTTGCCGCCTGGAAATATATTGCCAAGTGCGCAGTTGCCAGACAAGGAGAGGATTCAAATTTCTCTACTTGCGTGAATTGGACCCTCAGCATTGGCATCCACTTATAGCATGCAGTGTTCACTGGGGGTGAAAGGACCTTTGTTTGGCCTGGTTTACCAGTTGCTGGCCTGGACAGTCTTCATCCTCATTTTCAACTGAACGGTCTTCATCCTCATTTTCATCCAAGTACGAGCCATATGCAGAGGTTTGCATGCTACTGTGGTTTTGATAATGGCCATCTCTATTTACATAGTCATGAGCTTCAAAAGTGTCATGCAGTTGGGACTCTCTTGCTTCTTTTTGACCATCACAGGAATTCCAAGTTTCAACAGAGTCAGAGGGTAAGGGTTCAGAACCTGATGAACTCCCTGATTGATATGCATGGACTGTACCAGAACCATTGAGCTTGCCTTCAGATATGTTCTTGGAAGCATCATCACCAATTTTCTTTGCAAAACGTCCTCCAGAACTCCTTTCCCTTCTCATAGCATGCTGGTGCCGAGATTCATGAAGATATGGCTGAAGAATATCGGGGAGAGAGAGGGAGAGAATCACTAGTTTGACAACATGTTAAAAATTTCACAGTACAGAAGCTAGCAAACATCTCAACCTCTCATCCATAAAACATTGTACCAGGATTTCTATAGGCCTATACACCAAAGACAGGAGTACAATCCCATTCACTTAGCAAGAAGCAAGCTTGCATGTTCATTAACAATTTAAGACAATTAAGTGCAACATATTAGACTTTTACAGCTCTACTTTAAAATAACTTGAAGACCCCTCAGGACAATTCTTAACAACCCAAATGATTTGTTGAATATTATCATGGTGCCTAACTTGATGTTACTAAAGTGAGAAGTTTTAAATTAGACCTCGTTAACTAAATGATGCAAACTACAAGCCTAATAATTACTTGAGACTCCAATACAGAAGCGATAAACAAGAGGAAGTTAATTAGTGCATATGCATTATGTGTGCAATAAAAAAATATTAGCATATCATCTAACAGTGAAAGACAATCCAACGAAAGAAATGAGACAGAATATCCCAACTAAATTATTTTAATGTGTACCTTTCTAACTTTTATCAACTTCTTCTCAACCTCTGCTTTCGCACGCTGTTGTCTTCGCCTAATAATCCCTGGGTATTGCTTGGCATTCACATAAACAGGTTCCTGAGCCACCTCGAGAGGCAAGAGCATTCTGGCATGTGGCATTCCAACAAATTGAGGATAACCCTGACCATTGAATGATTATATCTATTCAGATAGAAGTCTATAACATTCCATCTTTTGAACACATGGAACAACTTAAGCAATATGTATATATACACACACACACAATAGAGCTCTTGATTTCTGTTCATAGGCAGCAAGTGATCAACTCGACTTCCTCGTTACTGTATGCAGATAACAAGCATGTCATAATTAAGGTTTACTGAGGTGTAACTCCAGTAATTATCTAGAATTTGGGTGACAAATTTGCTTTTCCCTCACCCACTTCCAATCTAGAAAGAAAATACAGTTACAAATTCCCAGAGAAAAGCAGTCCAGTGGAATAAGTTACCATTCAAAGAGTTTAATGAATTGAAAGTCTCCAAAAGCATCCTTTTTTCTTTTAAGTAGAGGTAAAAGACAGATCACTGGAATAGGTCCAGTCATGTTGAACTTTCCCCCTTTGTTAACTTCTAACAATATACCATGAAAAAAATAATAATGATGATAACGAAGGACAGGACAGGACAGGAACTAGCCTCCAAATTAAAAGAGCTAAAATCTTATCAGCTGCTCAAAGAAGCAGAGAAATTGGAAAAGAAGAGTGCTTGCTAAACTTGACCCTTTGAACTTTCGAGAACATGGGGTCCATGGGGATACAGGAGTGCACCATGAAAGAATCTTTTGGCTTTCATTTTATGTATTTCCCACATAAATAGAACTCACATCTCTCCTTTTCATCTAAATAATTGAAGAGTTAGAAATTAAATCTTATTTTTCTGACCAGGACATGGTTACTCTAGAACAATATAACAGATCATCATCTTCCAAAACCCACAGAATGGAGACACCAAAACTGTAATTTAGCTAAATGAATTCAGAATTCTTTCATTAATGAAAAATTTATGGTGTCAGTTCTCTATTCGATTTTGATTTGTGAAATAAACTAACATTTTTCCAGGGACTTATGGATTTGTCTTGGGAGTAATGAATATGCAAAAAATATAATCAGCATATCGATCCACAGGTAATTGCTCAAAGGATCAAGATATGACTGCGAGAATATGAGAAGAAAGTGTTAAGCTTACACACCAAAGGCTGATGTCCATAAGTCATCATTCCGCTATAATACACATCCTGGTAAGGGTTTGATGCACATGCCTGCAGAAGAATTGCCAGAAAAATAGAAATCTCTTCCAATGGCATGTAAGGATGAATTCTTTAAACATACAGTGTCTACTGTCTACATATGAATCAATCAGCACAAAAAGCTCGGAAGACGAGATTTTGCGGATGGAAGGAACAAGAACTTACAATAGAGTGACTAACAAGCTCAAACTGTGGAGATTGTGAAAGGCCATCGTGCATTGTAGTCATGTTTGACACGACACCCTGAAGATTTTGGAATTGTCCATGATTTCCTGTTAAAATAGAGGGGATAAAAATGCCCAATTAGCGTTGAACCAAGATGCTGCATTTTTCCAAGCGAACAAGAAGGAACTTCGCATCAACAGAACAGGACCAAATGGATCCATTTTGTGCACACAAAGAAAGTATCACTCTCCGTCCAAAACATTATACCTGCGGCCTATGCTACATGGGTTTACGTCAAGTTTACCATCAGTAGAAACTAGATTGCAACTGATCCAGTAATATAGTTGACTTACACTCACATGGAGAACAGTAGGTTTTCATCTACCATATTAAAAAAAAAAAAAAAAAAAAAAAAAAAAAAATCACAATTTCAAAAAATGAGATGGTCAAAATTAGTAAATTTAAAGTGATAATAGCTGCCCACAAAGGCGTGAACAAAGAATGGAGTTGAGATATGTAGGAACCAACTAATTCCTAAGCCATTAGCGAAAAATTGATGCAATGGCAAACAGTCCTATGCACTTTGTGCAGTAAAGTAGTTAGTTCACACCTAATTGAGACGATGCAGAGGCTTGAGAATCTTTTGTAGCATCAGCATCTTCCTCGTTCAGTCTACTGCTCGATAGAGACTGATCATCATTTGATTCCGAACCATTATGTCCTTCTGAGTTGGATGCATTTCCCCCAGTCATAGCAGGAGGAATGGAACTATAACCAATATTGCGCCACCAAGGTTCTGAGTGCACTGTATATTCTTGAATGTTGTTTGGATTGGGTTCTAGTCCGTTTGTTTTTTCAGGCTTTGATTGCATACCTTCAAAAAATTATTTTATTAGTTGTTTGTTTTTTCGGGCTTTGATTGCATACCTTCAAAAAAATATTTTGTTAGCTCTCTATTTCCAGCCCAGGCACAGGAAGAAAATAGTGTTAACAAGTCAAATTGACATAATAAATGTGATAGACGAAACAAAACTCAAAAAAACAAGCATATTATAGGCATATTATGACAGAGAGATCCTCAAGAAGAGAAGATCGGAGAATAAAGACTCTGCAGATCATGTCCCACAGGCTAACTTTTTCTGGTCATTCTTCAAAGTAAAACATTCAAGGTCTACCTAATTGCATGAAGAGAGAAAAATAAAGCGGCAATTTGATAATAGATTATGGATAAAGACTTGCCTTAAAAAAAGGCCATAAATTTTCAGGCTCTATTTCAATTCTAAACTTATGGATGAAGCAGAATATCAAGAGCTTTTGTCATCAAACTCAAAACAGAGAATCATTTCAACAATTTGGCAGATTTAAGTGATGCCACAGTATTATAAATTCAAGTTTCAGCCCTTAAAAAAGATACGAAAGAGGCAAGGCCTAATTGAAAATGAAGTGAATTATTGATTGTGTAATAGAGACCCTTATGTCCACACCCCAATCGCCCCCTGGAGGAAGATGTGCTTCTAAAGGATCTTTTATACTGTGCCCAAGTTAGTTCTATACATATGAACGGCAACAAGAAAAAGAAATGCAATAGCTAAATGATGGTGTGCAATATCGGTAAGCCATAAACTTTGTGTTTGTGGATGGAACCCTCGAGAAAGATATTCAAAGAGAAAGATTTAAGAGATGCCACAATATTATTAATTCAAGATTCAGCCCTTAAAAAAGATACGAAAGAGGCAGCAGACTGACAATGTGGATTTCTTTATCGGTTTTACAACAAATCAATTGAGTTAAACACATTTTCCATACAATTAATTAAATTTGTTCAAACACTGATCAAACCCCAATTTTGCCTTCTTTTGGATATAGATATATATATATATATATATATATATATATATATGTTCATCCAAAACTCTAACTAGCCAAAAAAATGTTTCGATATTAACCCAAGTAAAAAGTTTTAGTTCTACTACATTTCTCAAGAAACACAATCTCTGCCTCAACTATAATAATAATCAGCCATCAGTATCTCAATTTCACTCCCGTCAAACCAAAAGTCCCAGACTTTCTCAGAAACCAAATAATATAAAAAACTCATCCCAAATTTCCGAGAAACAAATTAAACTAATTCGAAGAAGTGGAATCGAAGAGAAAGAAAGCAGTTAAATTCAAGAAACGAACCATGCAACTAACTAGCATAACTGTAAAAAAAATTAGAAAAAATAAAATAAAATAAGCGTGATAAAGACACTTACCGGTTCAGAGTGAGAAAGAGATAAAACAGAACCCTAGATTTTGGGGTGGTTTTAATCTTAATATAATTTACTCGAGAGAGAAACGAGAGATAGAGAGAGAGTCTGCTTCTGTTGCAATTCTCCAGGGGAAGGGAGTAGAAGAAAGAGTAGAATATAACTGTACTTCTAGAAGAAGAGAAGAGAGAAGAGGGTTTTCCTTTGCCTGCTAGGCCCCTAACTCTGTTTGTTGTTTTGTTTCTGAGACGAGGTGGGCTGGTGCTGGGTGGTGTGGGTCATGATACGTTCACCCTCCTTCTTTCCACGTTGCCTCTTTTTCTGGGACACCTGCCCGACCTTTCTGCTGGCAACTTCCTTCCCCGTTTTTTCAGTTTTTTGTCTCTTTCTTTTACTATAAAGTCCATAGTTTTTTTTTTTTTTGTCATTTTTTATTTTGCTGTATGTTGCTGGTGGTGTTTAAATACTGCATGAGGGATATTCCTTTTTTCTTTTTTTCTTTTTTTCCAAATAGACTTATTCTTACCTTTAATAATGTCTAAGTATTGCATAAGGTTTGATATATTCCATTTATTAGCATTTTTACAACTTTTTTTACCTTGTTCGTTTAGCATGTCGCCGGCTCCATGTGAATGATAACATTAACATCGACTATTTATCTTTTTATGTTGGGTTATCCGACTGTCTCAAAATCGAGAAATCATACAAAGTTCATTAGCTCGACAATCTATTAATTTCAAATAATTCATTTTTACACTTCTATTGGTTATTTCTTCAGCTCTTTCATGTTTCGTCTCTTGGCAACCCCTTCCACTAGATTCGATGGTAGCTACTTTATTTCTTTTAATGTGTTGGAATTGATATGTTCTACTCTAAAATTCTCATGGGGCATAGATTTTTGAATTCTCAAATTTTTTTAGCCAGTCGTCTGTTATGCTTGTAGAAACAAAAGCTATTCGATAAGATCGAATCATTACTTAGGGCATGGATTGCAAAAAGATAGGGATGAAAACCGACTCTCAAAAATAATCCGTGTTATTAGAAATGAAGTATCATTAATTTTTAATTAAAAAAAACTTCGCTAGAAAACTATTTTAAAAATCCAAAACTCTATTTTGAAACTTCTCAATTCAACTGCCGAAGTAAATTTCAAAAACCTTTAAAACATATTATCGAATATTTTGCTATTTGGCTTTTGGATTAAAAAAAAAAAAAAAGATCCAAATGTCCTTGATATGGATATGTGCATTTTCTTTATACTTATATTTGCTTTAATACCATAAGATAATATAACAAATTTATAAGTAAAATCTTTATTTTCTTTTAATATAGGAATAATGTAGTTTTGTAATTATATAATAAATACACATAAAAACATGATGGGATCAGTGTTTATATCATTGTAGTTTATTTTAAAAAAAAAGTTTAGTTACATGGTAGATTTGTTTTTTATGTTATTATTTGAGGCTTAAATTCAGTTACTTATTTAAAATTTTATTTGAAATGAATTTGATTTTAATATAGAAAATACTAATCCAAAAATATAATAATCATTGCTTTTAAGTCAATATAAAAAATCGTGTAATTTTTAGCATTCTAAAAAAGTTAATATACCGCATTTTGCTATATAATTTCCATTCATTCTATGAACATTATTTAACTATAATTAGTTATCAGTGATAAGATAATTATGCAGAATTCTTATTTTATGAATTGGGTCCAATTTTATCTTATGAATTAAGTTTATTAAGCATTGTCTCATAGCTAATAAGAACAGATCAAATTAGAGGTGCTGAAAACCGGCCATAAGAGGTTCCCGGTTGCTAATCGGAGTGCATGTAGACAGCGATTTGTAAGGTTATGAGGCTGCCAAGCAAAATAAAATAAAAATTCAAATCCCACGTGACCCGCACTTGACGGGCAAAGTACAAGAAACGCGTGGCTCAGACAGTCGGGGCCACGCTAACAAGAGAAGACGAGAAACAGCCACGTGGCATGTGACTTTTATCACTATATATATATATATATATATAAAAAAAACAGATTCATTAATAAATCACTCTCAAGGAGACTAATTGATAATTATAGTTTACTGGCTTGGCACCTAACCCCCCATTCCGTGCGAGTGTTGCCATGGGGTGAGGCTAGCCACCTCACAGCCAATGAAAAATGGGTTGACACACAGAAAAAAAAAGGAGAAAGAAAAGAGCCGCCATGATAATTACATTTGTAAATGCATTAGGCTTACATAAAGTTTCATTGTTAAAATTATCAATAATAGATTTAGTATCAATTGGCTTGAGCTGGAATAAGAAACAAAGCCTAACTAACGCTTGACTGAGTCCAGTTGTTCAAGTATGTGTCAAGCTCAGAATGACTTTTTGAATAGCTCATTGGCTTTGATAGAAGAGGTCAAAATGGCCAAGTCTTGGTCAATTACTGACATGAAATAAATGGAATGGATCCACACCTATCCCTTTCTTATGTCTTTTTCCTCTTACGATAATTACAGCCTTTTGATGCATTTTCAACAATTAAGTTGCATAATGTAGAGTGAAATTCCTTGGTTTTTAATCACCCATCTCAATTAAAAGGGGAAGTTCGAAAACTATATTCATTGACAGTTGAAACATTAATTAGTTTGTCTAATGGCCTTTTTTTGGCATATGTTTACAAAAGTTTTCATCATTCCGTAAATTTCTTAAACAAGGAATAATTTTTTTGTATAATTGCGTTCGGATTTATCTGAAAGCATAATGTTTCAAATCAAAACTTCAGTTTAAAATAAAATTCTATGATTTTATTGGCATACGTATGAAAATTAAGGGGATTAATAAATAGATGTTTCGAGTAAGTTTTTTTCCCCTGTATATCACATAAAATTATATTTATTTGGCATAATGTTTTAATTTTTATCAAATAACATTTGGTAGAATAATTATAATTAATTATGTATCTTAGTTTAGGGTTTATGTCATGTTTAATGGATCTAATTGGGGTTATATAATTAGTTACAACTAGATTGTTGCTCCTACTATATATTGTATGTGGGCGTGACAATGGAAAAGGAAATGAGTAAGAAAATTGTTATACGAATTGCAAAGTCTAATTATATCTAAGCATGTTTGACAACAATAAAGTGTTTTTATTTAAAATTAAAAATTCTTTATATAGATTTTTCGGTCATGAAGCATGAAATCTTCAAACACTATCATCATCCTATTTTTACCCAGCATACATACAAAATAAAAATGTAAAAAATAATAATCAAGAAAAAAAAGGGCTTGGAATGCCCAGGCAAGCGTTGGCCCACGCGCCAGGCCTAGGCGTGTGCTGTCTGGGTTTAGCTGCCCAGACTCAACTGTCCAACCCAATTCTCAAATTGAAAAAAAAAAAAATCAAAAGATAAAATCCTAAACCAACCTGTCCAGCATTATAAATACACCATAACCCATCTCCCACTCACACACACTGCCACATAATAAAATAAATTAAAAAAAAAAACCTAATAGGTAAAAACTAAAGCCAAAATATCCATCCTCTTGAAATCTTAAAACAAATCAAAATCGATGGAAAAAAATCCTAAGAAATTCTTTTGGAATCTTAAAATTCATTTTAATTCACCTATAAAACACAAAAAACCAAATTAAATCTAAAAATTAAAATATGCCTTCGAGTCTCAATTGTTTTATTTCGATCATTTTATGATTTAAGATCATTATAAATAAATTCTTTAAAAAAAAAACACATTGAAACTATGATCATCAATCATTATTATCCGAACAGGTATCGTCATGACTTTCTGTTTTCTTTTCTTTCTTTCTCTCTCTTTGTTTCTCCCTTGTAACTCCACATAAGCGTTAATTTATCGTATAAATGAAAGCATTTTATCAAAAAAAAGTTGAATAACATTCTATTTTGGATAGTATATATATATAATAAACCAATTTAAACTTAAACTATATTTGATGTATACGTTTTGAATCCTAAATTTTGAGACATACGATCATTCCTGTTTTGCATATTAAATAAAAACCATGTTTTCAATCTTACAGTGACAAAAAAAAAAAAACAAAACAAAAATCTCATGTGATCTCAAAATTAATTATCAAGTCATGTGATTGTTGTATATATTAAATTAATATTAACTAACTTTAAGATTTCCTTTGTAAGTATCGGCAACAACGATACAATATCATCTATTGCGACATTTGATAGACAGAAGGAATTTAAACTTGCACATTTGGAAGAGTGAAAAAATGGCGGGGAAAAGAAAATTTTGGTGAGAATGGGATTTTCATCGTCTGTGAAAGTGAGGGAAATGGAGAGAGAGAGAGAGAGAGAGAGAGAGAGAGAGAGGGAAAAAGATTTTGTTGTTGGACCCACAGTTTTCATTCTCTCCATGTGATTATAAAATTGATCGAATTTTTAGTTTGTTCAATGATTTACGCAGTGGATCATGTTAGTACAATAATTTGTCACTATGACACTTGTCCGCTTGTGATTCATAATCAAGAAGACATCACCGGCCAAGTGAGTTATAAGAATGGTTGGGCCTGATGTCTTAGCTTTTTTCAAATGGGTTTTCCAACCCAAATTCACTTGTTAGCCCAACTCAAGCAAGTGAGGTTGCTTCAGGCTTTCAGCTCAGCTTCACTTGACTATTCCCTTCTTTCTTGTTTGTTCATGCAAGTTTTTCGTTTTTTTTAAAAAAAAAGAAAAAACAAGAGGTTTTTAATTAATAGAATCTGGCCTTCATTCTTAATTCTCAAGCCATTCTTCCATGGATTTGAACCTTGACTTCCGCATAGAAATCTTATGCCATGCAATTTAAAATCTTCATATTATCAACAATATATATGGATAGATAAAAAAAAAATCTTTAAATAAGAAGCCTCCTTTAATTAGATTTCATTCTCCCCTTAAAGTAGCTAAATTATAGCATAATTTTGATTAGCGGGATTGAAATATAGATTAAATGAATACATAAACAGATGCAGACTGTCATAAACAGAAGGAAGCGATGGTACAATTGTGAAATAGCATCTAAGGGCCGTACCAGGAAAGACATGCCTGAGGAAATCCAACAAAAAAAAAAAAAAAGATGAGAGTGAAGCAAGCTCTGGTCTAGAAAGGACAAAATAAAAACTTAAGAATAAATAAGAAAATTGTTAGTTGTATAAAAATTCTAGACATATTGCTGCAAATTGTGTCCGTTTGCACCAAAAATAGACTAAAATATTTCCCAACAAAGAAACAGAAATTGAAAATTAGCTATTGGCCTGTTCTCAGAGGCAAGCGAGAGACTCAAAGCATTGACACATAAAATTGCATGAAGTTAGGGCTTGAATATTATTCTATACATGGAATATTAACATGTCGATTATACATGATGTACACACTGGAAAGACAGCGAAATTAAGAAGGCAAAATGATGGTAAATCTTGTACAGATGAACAGAATCCAATTTGAACAAAACTCATTTTCAAGATCACTTGATTTTGCCCGAAAGCCACATAGAAATTGAATCAAACCGTTCAAGCATGATAAGTGCAATCCATCAAAGACAACCCAAAAAACCTGCAAAATTCCCTTGTACAATTCAAGAACAGAGCAAATGACAACCAACAAACAAACACAACCTAGAGTTTGCATGCAAGTCTAGCACTAGTGAAATCCTCTCACTCAATATCCTTCAATTCAATTTCAAACCTCTCGAAATTTATAAACATGATAGATTAACCAATGAATGCCCGTCAAATACCAAAGAAACTTGAGAAAGATTTAAATTATACTTTTAAATCTTGATTCTTGAATTGTCTGAATCCTAGCTGAGAGTAAGAGATCGGAAGAGTAGAAGACGACTTAGAGGAGTATGGAACTGGACCATCTGGACGTGAGGAGTGAGAATTGAAGAGGTGAGAGGACGGTGAGAAGCGAGGAGGAGGGAGGCTGCGGTTTAAGGTTCATATATATATATATATATATATAACTTAATTCCGTTATTCGGTTTTTACTCAACCCAACAATTTGAAACTAAACCGAATCTAAAAAAACGAAGATAATTTCGATTCTTTTTTTTTTAATATATATATATATATAACTTAATTCCGTTATTCGGTTTTTACTCAACCCAAAAATTTAAAACTAAACCGAATCTTAAAAAACGAAAATAATTTTGATTCTTTTTTTTTATTTAAAAAAACAAAATTTATTTGATATTTTAATTCGGTATGATTTTTAATTAAAATCGAATATTGAACACCCTTACTTCAACTTCAAATGATGAAAAAACTTTGAATGTATAATGAAAGAGTTTTGAGTAGATTCTTAATTTTTTATAAAAATTACAAGATATAAGGAGGTCTGAAAAAGAGGAAAAAGACCATAAAACTGGAAAATTTTATAATATACGAGGAGTAACTAGTGGTATGTACACTAGTTACTCCTTGGTCCACTTTGAGGAGAGAGATAGACACATAAAAAAGAAGAAAATTACATCTATACCCACCAAAAGTGATAAGAAGATTTACACGTCCGGTCAAATTTTTTTATTTTCTCTCTCCTATTTTTTTCTCTCTCTTTGTGTGTCTATCTCTCTCCTCAAAGTGGACCCAAGGAGTAACTACTATACATGCCACTAGTTACTCCTCGTGTATTATAAAATTTCTCCATAAAACCCTCATCCAAAAGCTTCACAAAATTAACCTCTAAAAAATAAAGAAGTGCAAATAAATGAGAGGATAAATTCCATGAATCCAACCCAAGTAAAAACACTAAAAACATTAAATTTTACGGAAATCATGATACATCGTTTCAAAATTTTGTGGCATCTTTAGAAAATTCTTTGGAACGAATGAAAATTCTGAATTAGAATTTGATGACAAAAGTCAGGGCATTTTAAAATAATTTTTTGAGCCAATGATCTACATGTTTGGTTATAAGATGAACCATAAGAGAAAATTGACTTTATTAATGAAGAAAAAACTGAACCAGGATGGAAAAATCTTGAGAAAAAAAATCCAGAACTTAAGGTAGAGACATCTTTGCTGATGAAAATATTAAGTATATTTTGAAAGAGGTCTGACAGTGGTTCTCGAGATGGATAGAATAGAGACATCTTTGCGTCAATGTCTACCTAAGGTAGTGCAATTTGCAATTAATTTTCTTGAGTATATATGTAGATATGTCACAACTTAGATGATAAGTACTCTATTAGAGCACAATGATGATCCTAGATTTTATTATTCTTATGAATTTTGGGATCTACGTCTAGTGGAAGCAAATAAAATTGTTAATTCTCAAAAGATGAATATTAAATACTACTGAAACGTGTACAAGCATCTTAAAGACAAGAGCCTTATTGAGCAGATTGAATTTCTAAAAGCTTACTTAGAGAGAATATCAAATAAAAGATTTTTTTTTTTTTTTATCAATTCTTATGCCAGATTCTGCTCATATGGATGAAATGATGGTCAAAGAACGTACAGCAACAAAGATTTTACTCTTAAAACTATGAAAAAAAAAAAAAAAGATCCTACGTTGAATTTTTGTCCTGACAACTTAAAAAAAAAAAAAACTATATGTCGAAGAGTAGGAAAGAAATTTAATTAGTAAAACCCCTAGATTTTCAACAAGCCCAAGCGCAACTTGCAGAAAAAATTGAGATGGACCTTCCGACAGTCCATTCTGAAATGGAATGACATCATGCATGACGTTGAATTGTTAAAATAGTTAACGTTTTGATGGTATGTAATTTTATCTAACTTGACTAATGTCTTGACATTTGCATGTAATCTTATCGAAATTGGCTAATGTCTTGACACTGATATGTAATCTTATCTTACGTAGGGTTAGAAAATGAAGAATAGACACCAACTCTTCTTTTATGAATATCCCAATAATTTTTTTCATTTGAGTAAGAGAGTTAAGAAATAATAAAAAGTGATTTTATGTAATTTTTTCTTGCAATCTCTTATATTTGTCTAATTTCTTAGCCATGATAATGTTCAATAGTTCAGAGAGAGAGAGAGAGAGAGACCTTCAAAATAAGTAAGAAAACATATATTAAGACAACCGAGATACTTAGATAGAAATATAACGGATAAAACATATATTAGGAAAGTAAGTTTAAATAAATATTATTTTAATATTTATGAATTCTAACTAAAATTGGATAAGAGGTTTATCTTTAATTAAGACTATAATTATTCAATTAAGTGTAATTTTAACGTTCGGGATCATTTTTTCACTTTATATCAAGTAAATTTATCTGAAATATTAGGTTTGTTAAAGTGGATCCAAAAGGTTACAATCTTTTTTACCTGAATATTATTGTATTACTAAACAGGAGCTAGAACGAGATTTCTTTTTTTTTTTTTAATCAATATCATAATTTTGAAAGGTTTGATGTGTTTAGACATGTTATTGATGAATAATGGTTGCTTAAAAAATAACTGCTTTCATTTTGATCACGCTGTAGACAAAAGGTTCAAACATAGAATTATTAAATTTCATAATTAATCGTTTAAATCAAATAGTTCGCTTTATAAATGCATTTTCTAAAAAAGTAGAGGAAGTGACTCTCTGTATGACACAGTTGATTTGAGAAGTATTTTCTCAAAAACAAATCTAGTTTTAGATTTGTTGCATAGTACTCATGGCATTATAACGAATAAGAAAAACTAAAAGAATTTAGACTTATGTGATCCGAGTTAAATAGCCCTTAAATATAAGAGTAGGCTCTTTTACTGGTATCAAAGCAGTAAACACCTTAATTTTTTTAGTTTTATCGTTAACGTTAATGCTCTGTTGTCTCCAATAAAAATAAGTTAATGCTTTTGTACATCTGTATACTCTTTCTTTGTGTTTAAAAGGTCCCTCTACTATTTTTTATTTTAATATCATCATTGTACGTTATATTTTTGTTCTCACATTCTTTTTGTGAGTTTACATTATTAACACTGTTAAAAAATGATAAGTTTCATTTTATTACATCATGAAATTTTAATTGTAATAACATGTAGCTTTAATTGATGTACATTTTGGTCTGTGTTTTTTTTAAATCACTTTGGTCCTTGTTCTTTATTTTTGCTTACAAAAAAGTCTGAATTGAAAGTTTTTGGTGTTTCTATTTTACAATAAATATAATTTAGTTTGTGATTTATATTTTTTTCAATTAAGTCCCTACACGTCAACTCATAAACTTGATCAAGAGTAGTGAAACAATTTAACTGGATTGATGAACAAGATAAGAGTAAAAGTGAATTTAATAGGTTTACCCATTTAAAAAATAAAAAAAATCTGTTTGATAAAATATCTCATATCCATTATAATAAATTTTCTTTTATTTTCTTTTAAAAAAAATATTTCCTTGAGTTTAACCTAAAACAATCGAGACCAAAAATAAAAAAGAGAAAAAGATTTTTTTTTTTCCATAATAGATACGTGATATTATAGGAATGAATTATATCTCAAATAATAGTTTAGTTCTTGAACTTCTTGATAATTTTAGTTTTGTTGGATTAATTGATCATGAATGGAATTTTTTTTATCGTGGTTGATATTTTGAGAATTTTGTTAAAGTTTATGATTTGACTTGTAAGAAATCAATTGAAAAGGAAATTAAGTTAGCGACTAAATTGTATTTATTGTAAAATATGATGATAAAAAACTTTCAATGAATGACTTTTTTGCAAGAAAAATAAAATACAAGCACCAAAATAAAATTCAAGAATTTTTTAAGGACCAAAACGTACATTATTAAAAATTGAATGTTGTATAAACATGGCAAGTGCCTTTTTTTTTTTAGCCATGTTAGGGACATTAACATAGGTGGACGATATTAAGACAAATAAAATTTATCAGTCGAAATTGAACACAACAGGAGCAATTAATATTGGGTATTTTTTTCTCGTCATGTACTTTTTAAATTATTTTGATTAAGATGTTGTACTTTATCAATGTTAATTGAGTCCCTTTATTTTTCATTTTTGTTTTTTCATTCCTCAGTTATAATGTCATTAGTTAATGAATTGACGTCACATATTTACTTCTAAATTAATGCATGACATATGTAATATATGAGATCCAAATAAAGGACTCAATCAAAATAATATAAAAAATACTAAGACTTAATCAATATAATTCAAATATTACATAGAATAAATTATTGTTTTCAATTTTTGATTTTCATGTTATAATTTTTTTTTGAATTCTCATCCTAAATGCATGAAATATATATATATATAACAAAGCGCTGCATATTTTACTTTTCTTAGCAAAAGTATCTCCAGTACTTTTGTCAAGAAAACAAGTATACATATGCTGCCCCATTTATATAAATATATAAACATTTGTTTTATTTTTTATACTCTTATCTGAAAAAGCTATATAATTTTTATTTGTATTATCTTTGGGTAAGAATGCTGCTAATATACTTAGAGTTTCAAGTCTTATAAATAATACAAATTTATTAAGACACGACAATGTGATTGAGTTTGTCGTATTCCTAAGATAGTGTACAATATATTCTTGATCCGTTGTATCGGATAAATTTTATGGATGACTCGTATCGTTTTAAGAAAATAATCTGGTTGTGCCTTGAGCCAGTCACTTAAAAAATTCTAATATAAAGCTATGTTGTTGGTTCAATCATTTTTACACCATGAAATATGGTAACATGATTTTAATCTCGAATTTTTTTACGAACAAGGTAAAAAGATCCAATTTTTTCACTTATCTTAATTCATCATAAATTTATTTATTTATTATATTAATTTTTTATTATTTAATTATGTTATGTTTTTTTTTTTTTTTTTTTGTGCGCTTGAATAACAACATGGATGTGCGTAGCTTGAACTTATATATATATATATATCTACGTACGGTAAGTCTTCGTAGTCCTCCAAACTATGAAGTGGCGTTGGACTTCTCTAAATTATGTCCTATAAAATGCATGTTACCAAGGTATTTCATTTTTGAAATTAAGAAAAATTCTAACACTACTAATTATGTGTTAAATACGTGTGAATTGTTGTTTATTGGATACCCATTTAATTATAATGTGCTTTAGGTGTACGAATATCTAATCTGGAGAGGTTGGTGGTATGCAGGTTAAGAAAATTTGCTCATTTCTTTTTTACTTTTTTAAATTTAAATCTTGAAATAAATATTCAGAAAAATATTAATTCATCTTAATACACTAAATCAATATGAAAAATACGTCTTTAAAATTACTCGAAAAATAATTTATTTTCAAATTTAATTGGTACATAAACTGAGATGGTAATAATTTTAAGAGTGGATAATATATATATATAGGTGGATGAATATTTGCTAGTATCTACCAATGGACGTTAGTGCCTGTGCAATCAAAAGGGAAAGAAGCAACAAAATTGCTGTAGATAATGGAAATAGCTACTTTGACCTAAAAGTTAAAGAAGATTATTCTCTTTTCCTTTGTGAAAGAGAGAGGGGCAACCTCGGATTCTAGAAAACATGTAACAATGCAAGTTCGGTACTAATCAAAAGTAAAAGTACTAAAAATCCTTGGTGTCACTGGAATTGAAAAAGAACACATCCAACTTTAAGAGAGAGACATGCACGTCGATCCATATAAATCAATTTCTTCCTTTTAACTGTAACTAATTTAAAGGGCAATTCAATCAATTTCTTCCTTTTAACAGTAACTAATTTAAAGGACAATTCAATCAATCAATCAATTTTGTCACTCCTCATTCCAATGTTTTCATATTCTCTTTTTATCTCACTCTCATGCACACGTATGCAGAAGACAAGCATACAACATGATTTAATTACTTTGAATAAAAGCTAGCTATAAGATGATTAATGTGTTATCATGCTCAACCATAAAACGATTAATGTAATTTAATTATATATAAAAATGGGTTCAACTTGCTTTGTTAATTTCCACCAAGTAAAGTGAACCAAAAAACATGCGAAGCTTTGAACCGATATTTTTCGTGATGCTCGAAGTATATAAATATATTTTTTCAAAAAATTATGTTCTGATTTAATTCATTTTTTAAGGAATTGTAAACAAGGCATGGTTTTTTTTTTTTTTTTTTTTTTTTTTTAACACGTTGATGATTACTCACCACTGACACACGTTTTCCTTTCGGTGTTTTGTACTCCTAGAGAGAAAATGGCAAAGGGAGGCACCAAATAAGAATTTAACGCTGTCCTCTCGTCTTTCTTAAGAGGTACATTGGATGGCAATCCTGTTCCTGATATTGAGACAAGGCTGATATAAAGGACTTGGAAGATAACCCAATCGAGCTTATTCTCCGTCAGAATGAGGGTGTTTAGGACCAATTAGGGATGACGGCGGGGAAGTATAACAGTCTAAGGACGATCGGAACCACTTTTAAACAACTGCTCAATCCAAAATCTTAAACAAAGTTTCAGCTATCTTTTAATTCGGTGGCAAACCTGTTACCAGTGTTTGTCTAATTACTTTAATTAACCAATTTTTCACTCTTAATTTGGCTTTGGATGTTTTCGAGTTATAATGCACGTTGGCATTAATTTACAAGATGATCGCCTGATTATAATCCGAGCTCATTTTGAAATAGATATTAGAAAGTATGTTAACTATATATTTATATTATTTTTATAATCAAGTAATTTATGAGGATAAATCATAGCATCTATTTGTAGTTGATAATGTTAGAAAAGATAATGATATCAGTATTCGATAGAGGTGGAGAATTATTTTTGTAGCAAAGTTTTTCTTTTTTTATAAAAATTACCATAGTCACTACAGCGGAATAAAACGAAACAGCTGCAACGAAAGATGAATTTTCGTTTCAAAAAACAATAGTATTTACTAAAATTGAAATAAAACAATTAATTTTTTTAGTCTGATTGTGATAGATTTGCAACAGATTATTTTAACAATTCTTAATTTATTGACCTCAACTGTGATAGATTATTTTCAAAATTTGCACTGTGGCTCTCGACAGCAGACTTTCGATCGATTGCAATTCGATCCGAGCTCCAAGACCACGCCAATTTTTGTTTGCAATGGTAGCGAAACCAATTTTGTGTTGGAATTAAATATGCGAGGTTTGTTTGAGAATGCAAAATATAAATCAATATTCACCGATTTTTCCTTTTAGTGATAGCTCCCCAGGTCGGTCGGTGCTCCATGGACTTAAATCTTGGTTAATTGAGCTATTGACTATATATATATATATATCAAAAAGTTTTCGGACCTTGAGTTACATAACAAAAACATCTTTCCAATATTATCTAATGATTAAAATTTGAATTTGCTTCACTGATTTTTTTTAATTAAATATTCAATTGTTAAATTATACATATTTGAATGAGTTATTGACTATTAAGAGATACGATGCTTCCTTTAGCTATATATATATATATTTTTTTATTTTGGTATTCTTATTTTATATTGAAAATATGATTAATCATGTTTAGAACGAAAACGATAAAATTTAACCAATTTCAATATAGGATTCAAATCTTACGGATCGACAAAAAATTTATATGGGGATTATCTCGCTCACCACTAATCTAACAACTTGTTGGTTCCTTTGGCTATCTTTCAAAGTAAACATGTAACTTTTCTCAATAATTGTGTTCATCAAATGACTGAGAGGTGCCCAATTATGTAGTCATTTAAAGGAAAAAAAAATGAAGAATAAATTATAAATTAGTCATTTTCCTTTTAAAAACTAGTAATGTAATTTTTTAAATAGTATCGATCACATTTAATTTAATATAATTTTATTTTACAAAAAAAATTTTCTCATTAATAATTTCATATTATTTTACTTTTTTAAAACAAAAAATCAAAATATCGTCGATTTTCGTAGTCATTCCGTCACTAATCATTCACTAAAACACCCAAAAGGATCTTGGCTCCTCAAATAGTGATGGAATTTCATCCGTCATTGATAAATCATTATTAATCATTCGTTAAAATACTCGAAATTCAACACCTCAAATAGCGATAGAATCTTATTTGTAATCGATAAACGGTTGCCAAGCCGTTTTTATTCCGTCTCTAAATCCCACAAAAACTATTCGATCGCTATTTACTCACTATTTAACGATGTATTGATGTCCGTCGCTAAAATCTATAGTTATTTTTTTTATTTTCTTGTAGGAAAAAAAGACATAAGGTACTTGCTACAATTTATACTAGCTAGCTACCTTTACTGTAACATTCATGAATATCCAGTGCAGATGGTCAAAGAGAATCCAGAGAATTTCATGATCATGTTCATAAAAATTAATATTATACCCATGAATCCTAGCTAACTCGAATATGAATGAACATGGAGTTATCATCATGCCAAACATAGAAGGGACCACGGCAATGTGGAAAAAGGTTCCTCTGAGAGAAAAGGGACCTTATCATTTAAAGAAGAGGGGGCTTCTAATCAATACATACCGTCCTTCACATATTCGTTATGCTATTATTCATCCACAAAAACTCCAACATCTGTTCATATTCAATGCCAGAGCTTTGCCCACCACCATCTTTTTTAAGTCCTCTCAACCTATGTCATGGATTTAAGGCAAGTGATCGCACCTTCTCCAAAATTATCCATGGAAAAAACTTAAATTACAAAAATATATTTCCTACTTTGGAACAAAAGGTTAATTTTGGCCATGACTTTGAAACCGACATATCATCAACGTATGTAATTAAAAAGATCTCAACAATGTTTACATATAATGACATAAAAGTCTTACTAATATCTAAAAAAAAAAAGAATGGCATAATCTTATTATTTGATACCAAAAACTTGCAATTAGTGAAAATAATAATAATAGAGAATTAGATTATATACAGATAAAGTCTGCTATATCCGCAACATGATATATGTGGAACTTGGTACAGCCTTATCTTATATTTAACCTTTACATTTTTTTTTAATTATCTTTTGACACAAAAATTGGGGATGCAGATAAGCTATTTTTTACACTAGCTCAATCATGTATATTTAGAAATACCTCCACTAAATTTATATTGTAACCAAAACTTTAAACATCTTTGCAAGTAAGACCAACTGAATGTAAATTAATATACCTAATTATCTATACAATCATCTACCTAAGAATTAACAAATTGAAAATTTTTTTTCCCCCTCAAAAACCTCCATACGTATGCAGTTTGGTAAAAAGATAGCGTAAGCAATCTAAGATGATAAATTATTTAAGGTCACAGATGATCAAAACCAATAAAGAAAAATATTTCCTTCAAATATATATAATAGTTGGATAGCATACCCAAGTTAAAAAAAGAAGAAGAAGCAATAATTAAGGAATCGATGGAAAAGAGACCTTAACTTCAGGCTCCAACATATAAGAAATGATTTCCCTGTAATTCTAAATATGAGTATTTGTTAATTACTAGTATATATATGATATATCTATGATTACAAGTTTCATAAGGAAAAGCATTGATGGTGTTGTAATTTATCAACAGAATATAAATGATGGAAGGAAATAATTGAAGTGTCATGGAACCATACTAATAAATGCAGGTGACCAAATCAATTTTTATATCGAATAAAAAAGTTGACAAAAGAGAGAACAAAGAGAAATTTCTTGAGATTCTCTACTATGACCATTTTCGCAACCCGCACGAGTCTACTTCATTGGATTCTCTTATGTATGCTGGGCTCAGCCGAGACACACGGAGACCCCGCAGCCTGACAACACGATCCCACCCTCATAATTGAAAGGAAACAGCCGGCCACTTCAATCACTTTTGGGTTCCCATTCTGTAACTTCCCTCGTGTTTTTGTTGCTTAGAAAAAGTTACCTTCTTGTTGCAATCCAAAAGAGAATTTTCACTGCATATGGCAAACACTGTATGTGAAAAACTGAAAATCATATTCTTGCTCTGGTTGCTCCAAAAGTGGAATATGGGAAGACCTTTTGTGGAAGTCTTTTAGAGACTGTGAAGATTGAATATATATATATATATTGTTTCACATCGCAATGGGATGATGCATTAACATTAATCAAGTAATTGGTGGACCCTGAAGTATATGTTACAACTGTAGCCACTAATTAAGTGTCATTAGTAATTGCATTAGACAATCAGTAGTGGTCAACTAATTCTATTAATTAGTGGCGTATTAGGGGAACCCACAGCAACAAACAACAAAGACATTAGAATGCTTGGGAACCATGAATATTCAACTGAAGTGATAGTACGTAATTTGAATAACCAATTGATTGATCGATCGACGGATGACCCATCAATCTGTTAACAGTACTGACCACTTAGGAGTAGGAAAAAGAAAATTAAGCAGAGGGGATCAAGGAGGGACTTTGAACATAAAGCAGATCTCATGCTTTTACATTCCCAAGTTGACTAACCATACCAAAGCCGATAATTCCACACTAAAATCACACACAGAAACCTTAATTCAAGCCTTTATTACATTGCACTCTCCAAACTCCAAAAGTCAGCAATACACCTAAAAAAAAAAAAAACAGAAATAAAAACTGAAGAGACAGCAGTATGCATAAGGCTAAATTTAGTTGGACAACCCCAGCTAAATTTAGCGTATTAATTAGTATACCCTACAAATTGAAAACCCAAGCTAAAATTAGCAAAGCAAACATGACAAAAAAAGAAGAAGAAGGTAAAGCTAATTAACAACTGCCTCCTGATCTGAGCACTCACATCAAAAATATCAAACTATCACACTATACTTCAACCATAGAATTTGAAAAGCACAAACTAGCTATGACTAATTGAAAGCAATAAACATTAAGGATGGCCACTTAAAACTATTGAAATGATCTTGATCAAATCATTTGATCAACAAACATTTCAGACTGATATATCATGAAGTGCATAGAAGAAGAAGAGCTCTAAATCTGGAGGAGCAAAGAAAGCAATCGGTCTCCTTTGCAAAGAGCAATTTGATATTATCCTTTGCTTCCTTGGTGCTGGTGGGCATGTTTGAATCTCTGGTATCCGAAATCTCTCAGCTTTTGGAGTAGAGCATGCACTTGTAGAGATATCAACACCCTCAAAATCTAAGCCACTAATCTTTGAAAAATCATTGCCGCTTGAGGCGGTGGAAGAGTTAGAAGGCAAATCCTCAACTATTGATACTTCTTTAACGCTCTTGGGCTTCACAACCACCTTCTTGTACTGGGTTCTTCTTGGTCTTGTTGTTGTTTTCGCTCTTGCTCTTTTTCTACCGGTTGGAGCCATATTTGAGAGGAGTATAAGAACTCCGATATATATATCTAGATGAGTTTGGCAAACTGGTGGATGTGTATAGTTGAAGTACAAAAACAGGTAGTTCTAAAACTGGCAAGTACAAACTAAAACAGCTACAACTGTTATAGGTGAAGACCGGTGGACACACAAAATATTGAAGTGGTACCTTAAAGCAACCTAAATTTGACAGAAAAGTGATAAAAAGCCGAGTGCATGACCAACTCTTTTGAAAAAACTTTTTTCCAGATCATAGCTACTACTACTACTACTGCTACTAAAAATAGAAGGACATTATGAAGATCACTGCCTTGCTCAATCTTTCAAAAACCAAAATGGAAATTTTTTTTTTCAACAAGAGACGAAATTAATCACAAGCTTGTCTAAAAAACCCTTAAGACTTAAGAGATCATTCAGCGAAACCTAGCTTTAATGATCAAACAAACCCAAAACAGGTACTGCTTTAATTATCAGTATCAGAAAATGATCTATACTTATGAAACTATATGTAGTTAGTGAAAAGAAAAGCACTTACCTTGTACCCTATGAAAACACCAAAGAATCTATGCTCAGAAGCCTAGCCACAAAAAGAAAATAGTAGCTTAATATTAAGAGTGTAAAACTAAAAGCTCGAATCGAAAATCTAGAGAGACTGCAGGAAGAAGACGAGCGAGGCAGGGAGGGAGGGAGAGCTTTAACCCTTTAAAGCCATCAAGGATTCATGTTCTCTCTAGTAGTGTGATTAGGGATAACTCGGTCAGTCTGCCCGTTGCCCGAGTTTTGAGATTGAGGGAGTGGACTTGTTTCAAAATTTGATGAATCTAGGGATTTGGGCAGGCGTGCCCATTGCCCGAAACACATTAGTAGGTGATTAAGATTTGTTTTAGATTTTTTTATGACAAAAGGATTATTTAAAAGAAATAAAAAAAAAAGGAGAAAAAACCTTAGTGGTAACTACGGCGTTTCATTGTTTTTTTTTTTTTAAAAAAAAAACACTTGACTGACAAACATATCATGTTAGGGGTTAAATTTTTATTTAGATTAAACTATAAATCATATAATATTTTTATTTAGGTAATGAAAATGTCATGCTAGAGGTCAATCTTGATTTATGTATTAAGAGATAAAAAAGGAGTCTTTGGTTCCTTAGCTTATGCTATAGATTCTTTATTATTGACCATCAAGTTACATGACATAGGAACAAATTTTTTTTTTTCTACACTAAAACCTTTTAATATCATATCATTGTAACTATCTGGAGATACTCCTCACATTCCAAGTGATCTATTTTGATAGATCTATACTCTTAGACTCGTAGGTTACTCTTTTATGTTTTTTTTCTAGATTTGTTAATCTTCTATGGTTTGCAACATGATAAAATTATAGTCGAGGTGTAATTTTATGTTGAATGTCGTAAGACGACGTCGACGGTGAGGTGAAAATATAAGGAAAATGATTGGAGTCGCCACCTAGTATTACGGTTACTAGGAAACCTCGTGATTGATCCGTTCGTAGTTTCGGGTAAAAAATTTATTATGTGTAAGGCGGATCAAAAGTCATCCTACCTCGTCCTACCTAAGGCAAGCCGCATTGCATACAACATTAATTCGATTTCAGATTTTTATGAAAAGTGCCCCATAATCGAGTGATTTGGGACTTGATCGGTGAAAGGTCTTATCCTCACTCTGTAATGAATGATTAAAAACAATAAATGCCAAGATAAATATTATATGATTTATAGTTTAATCTAAATAAAAATTATAAAAGGTTTGTCAAAATTAAGTTTGCAAATTTCAGAGTGCGTGAATATGTTTTTTACCAAATTAAGTTTGCAAATTTCAGAGTGCGTGAATATGATTTTTACCAAATTAAGTTCGCAAATTTCAGAGTGAAGGAATATGATTTTTACCGGTTACGAAAGAGAATTGCTGTAAAAATTAGCCTACTGATAAACTAATGATAATGTAGCATCAATTAAGAATATTGTATGGTGTGTAAGAAATCCAGTTCGTTGATGTGGGTAACAAATTTCACTGTTAATAGTTTGCTTAAGGTTTCCGAACGAAGTTTGAGTTCGAATTATCATTGAATCAAATATGAAAGATAGGTATTGAAATCTAGACCAGTAGAAGATGCGGTTTAGTGGATGTTATACAGCTTTAATGGACCAAATCTATTTATCCTTTCCTTTATATGGACGTGATATATGGCATGAATTAAAGCTGTGGATTGGTCTCAACCTTTTATAAATTGGATAATATTTATCTTTTATAAAAACTAAAAATTATATGCAATAATATCATTTATGATTTATAGTTTAATCTAAATAAAATTTTTAAAGTCCTGTAGCAAATATCATGTTATGTTTTTTTTTTCAATTAATACGACCTAACATGATGAGACGTTGTTTTAACTAATTTTAAAATTATATATTTGCTTTTTGAAACTTGTTTTAGCTAATTTTAAAAATAGATTAAAAAACTTTCATATATCAAAATTTAAAAAACAAAATTAATTAATTAGACAATATTGGATTCAAAGGGAAAAAGAATTTGACGGTGGGGTTAAATTTGGTGGCTGCCCCAAGAAAGACAAGGGAGTTTAGATAAGGAGGGAGGGAGAAAGGAACAGTTCAAAAATTTTCGTGCATCCTATTCCTAGGATTGCACAGCACAACTGTAGTGTAGGAATAACAAGGACACGGCTGTAGTGTAGTGTAAGATTCCTGAATTTAATTTATCTCCTATAGATTTTGCCTACTACTGCTATTATCTACTATCTACGTATATATCTTGCGACATCTTAGCCTTTGGCTTCAGCATTTAACAAAGATTTCGTAAGGAGAAAGGAAGAGAGGACAAAAATGAAGGGTGACAGGTCTACCAAGCTAGCTAGATCTTAGCTAATTCACCTGGCTCAGACTATTTTAAATTCACTGATTCTCTCTTTTTTGGCGTTTGTTAAAAAAAACATTTTCAGAAGCCCTTGAGGGGATCCTACAAAAGGGTTTATTGATTGATGTGCACGTGGCTCACTTATCCACGTTTTCTAAATTTCATGCCATTATTGTTTATTAAACCAAAACAATTTACTTTTTATTTTTTATTTTTGTTGGCTCTACAACCAAACAAATTATGCTTGAACTTATCTCAAATCACATGGGTCAATGGAGTTTCCTTCTGCTCGTCCATTTTCTGTGCCATCTCATTTTCCTTCTTTTATGTCCAAAAAGAGAAGATCAATTCAATCCGAGATTTCATTTATGTTCCGCATCAACTTTTCGGTTCACTGAAAATTGGTATAAATGCTTTAAATTTCTGATTAAAAGCCAAGCGTGATGGAATCTCTTCATATATATATATATATATGATAAGTGTTTTAAAGACACCTATTTATTATAATCAGACAAGAAATGCTTGCTTCTTTGATGAAGCATGGGTTGATTAATTCAGAACATTTTCGAGTAATAGTTTTGTTTGTATATACAGATACAAGCACCCAACTCCTTACCAATAGAATCCTATGTAAGGCTGCATGTTATTGTTTCTGCTTTCTGTCCGGATTGCTGGCTAACGGCACATGAGTACAAAACGCAGAATCAGACTGGAGAAATAGCAGAGAAATGTACCGCCAGCATTGTGCTTCTCAATGTAATTATAGAACCTAGTCCTGACGAATGGCAGTGAAAAGACAAGTTTTCTCACAAGAAATAAAACACTGAAAATCTGATAGAAACAAGGATATTAATTAAGCAATTAACGCAATTCCCTTTTCACAATTATCCCTCATTAACGCAAAACAATCAAAGTTCTACAGATTGAATTCGTGATTTTTACCTACACTTTTAATTAGGTGTTAAATTGGCTTCTTAGTTTGATACCCTTCTAAAGGATTAATTGTAAGACTCATGAGTTGTATTCACATTCAAGATCATGGACAAATCAGAGAAGAGGAAGAAGATAGATACGAATTATGTAGCTCATGCATCGGTTTAAAGTATAAACAATAGAATACTTGGTTTTATATATATGTTGAGAATGCAACAGCTCCAAAATTAAGAAACGAATGCTATTTCAGTCAATAAGAGAAGCCGAAGAAAACACCCTCAAAATTTTAAACTGCCTCAGGTACTTTCCTGGATGCTAATAATATAATGACAAGTTTGCAATACAGTTTTGCCGGTCAAGGAGATTACTTGGTTAAGCATCAAGAAAGTACCCTTTTAGCTTCGAAATCCAAATTTTGCTTTAATCCTTCATATCCTCTCAAAAGCAGCAAATATTATTGCCGGGAATCGCTCAGCCAAAAGCGGTGCCTCTGTCATTGTGCACGTACGTTTTATTCTTTCTCTGGATAGTTGTTTCGCTCACACGAGTCAAAAGAGTAAATGCTAAAATTAATCAGTGGGTTTACAAAGGAATGGAAGTAAGTGATGTGAGTTTGTGTAAGTAACCGATGTGAGCTTGTGTAACCATCCAGAACTGTTGATCAAACTTATATATACCAGTGAAATAAATTTATTTATCTATTATGAACTAATTTTTTTTGCATTGACTGACACGTGACCAGCTAATCAAACCACCCCATTGATCGCCAACCTTCTGTTCCTTCTCCGCCACCACAATACCTGACTTATCTTCACTTCCTTCCCTCTCGCTTCTTTCCCTGAGAACCCACCTCCATTTTCACTCTTCTTCTTCTCCATGCTTCTCTTCAAACCCCTCCCCACAGTATAAAGATGGTGTTTTTCACAACAAGCTTTGCCATTAAAAGCCCTCTCCTTACACCTCCACTTGCCTGCACTTCTTGAACACCTCTGTACTCATCATCATCATTAGCCATTTCCCATTCTTGGAAAGGCAAGACAATCAAGAAAGGAATCTTGCAGGTTACAGAAAAGCAAGGGTCTTTATTGCTTTCATTTGAAAAGTGAAACTGACAAAAGCAACGCCCTTGGTCCACAGTAGTTTGTGAAAAGTACATAATAGAGAAACATTTAATGGGAAGTACAGTGATGATAAAAGTCTATATGTCAAAACATTTTTAGTTGATCACAGTGTCAATTTTTTCAGGCCATTACTCGCTGTCACATATACTCAACGCCAGAAAAATGAGAGACCTATTGTTTACCCAAAAAAATAGTTCATATTAATCAAATATATATTTTTTAAAAGGCCTGGATATATATATATATATATATATATATATATATATATATATATATATATATATATATATGAGTTTAATCAATAATTCAGGATGTTTCCATATAATTTAGCCTAAAAGAAAAAAAGGTTTCAGTTTTATACTACTGTCACAGACAAATATATACATGTATCTCGATCCAAAGCGGTCTAGACAGTCCAAAGTCTAGATTCTAGACGCTGTTGTGTGTAGAAATTTCCAGTCTTTTTTTAAAACACAAACCAACGTGAAAAAGAAACCTGTTCACCAACTGTAGTATTTGCTATACGAGATAGGAGCTAGAAACACATAAATTAAAACATGAAAAATAGCAGCTATATTTTCCAAGCAAGCCTCATTTAAACTATTTTTCAAAGAAAGCTTTCATAAACCACTGAAGTTACATGCTAGACCAATGAACACAATTAGAATAACAATCTGACTAGATATGCATATATTCATAGGTGGAATCCTAAGATAAACAGCTCAAAACAACAAACAAATAGTCTTATTAGTGAAAAACTAGTAAAGAAAAATTTCAAACAACATGACAAGGTTTAAGATTTCTAGTACAAAATACCAGATATAAGCAAACGTATAGTGAGAATGGGTCACCGGCCTCTTGAAACTGCTTCATCCAACTCCTCAAGTGAAGAGGGAAACAGCTCAATATAACGACTTCCAAGAGTCATCCTATCCTTGGCCATGGCTGCTTTAGAATCTTCTGCATTTGCAAACTCCACAAAGGCTTCTCCAGTTGGCCTACCCTCTGAATTCATTGTAATATGAATCGAATCTTCTGATAAAACAAAATCTTTAAAGAATTCCATTATGTCATCCTTGCCAGCTGAAAATGGCAGTCCCCTCAATCGTAATACCCCTGTATGTTCAGCTGAGTCCTTCCCCTCATCATAAGATTTAGCCCTAGGGATATTTCGTCGTGGTGAACCACGAGATTCTGAAACTTCATTCGCTATTGCCTTATAATAATCCTGCCTCTTACTTCGGAAAACCTCAACATATCTCCTGCCCATGTTCTGCCTGTTCTTTTGAAGTGCAAAATCGACTTGAAGAGGATAACCCAAAACACAAAAAGCTTCACCAGTGAACTTGCCAGCCTTGTGAACAAAAAGAACATCAACTATGTCCAGACCATGGAAGAACTCAGCCACATCATTTTCCGTGCAATCGAAAGGAAGACCACGAAGACGGACAACAGGGAAAGGAGGAGGTGGCTGGCTAACATATCCATAGGGAGGAACATTGTACATAAAACTTGAACCAGGGGAATTCCCGTAGAATGAAGGACCCTGATCAACTATTCGCTGGCGTTTTGCACCCATTTCACGTCCATCTGGACCATCAGGATATCTACTTCAATTTAAAAACCATCAAAGCAGCAGAACACATGAGAAGCTCCCCAATACTTTATGCACAAAATTATGCAAAATTAAGTACAACAACATTCAAGAATATCACCAGAGATTTATACTTCTGTTCTTTAAAGGTTTGTAATCTCTTATTCATTAAGATTAAAATTTTTAAAAAACTGTAAGGCAGGACATAAAATTGTTCATCCCAGAGCCTTGAATCAACACAAGCATTCAAGATGCTAACAAGTCCAAAGGTATATTTGTCATCTAAATATAATTGAATAACTTGTTTGCTGATCTTGCTGCATTCAGAACATCTCTCTAGTGGCTATCAAAATAGGTCAGGCACCGTTTAAATTTTCTTCAAAAAAAAATCAATTAGTGCTTTTGGTACTTGTTTATTAATGTTCTTGTTTTATTAATGAAACTATTACTGATTTGAGCTGCTTAAGGATTGAGGAACCAGTGAGATGCATCAGCCATTAGAAGAGCTTGGTTTAGCCTCTAGCAGAAGTGAGTGAGACCAAGTTACAGGACTATAAAACCATTGGAAACCTTCAATGAGAAATCTGAATAATGTCTATTAGGACCTAAACTTACCTTGGAACCCACATTATAAGTTCCAAATTCAATGCTTCTAGTAAAAGACACTCCACTCCCAAATCTTACTCATTTCCTAGCATGGTTAACCTTTATTCTATCCATACGCTTGAACTAGCGCCCTCAAATAAGCTAACTGGAGTCTCATTTGTAGCTGTCAGGGATTCTAAAAGTGATAAATGACTGAACTAAGTCCTCTATGACCTACCGAGCCTATAAGTGGTCAAGCAAGATAAGCACTCATCTAAATATCAGCAAGCCAAAAGTAGAAAAGATCACCTCATTTCCTTAGAAACTACCATTTATATCTATAAAGCATCATGAAAATGTATATAGTTCAGTCAGCAAAGAAATCTGATCTATAAGCACACATAAAATATTATTCACTTGACTGTCACTAGAATATCTTTTTCTTCTTCTTGTTTCACCATGGAATCTATAGAGATAACACATACATATGCATGTATTTGAAAGGAGATGAAAAATATAATTGCCATGTATCATATTTGATTCATAATTTAATCAAGGCGTGCTTGGTCATCCTACGTGTGTGCATTGGAATTCTTTTGCATAAAGCTCTTGTTATTCCCACCCCCTCATTTTTAAGTTTCTTAAGGCAGGTAGGAATCTCATGGCTGGTTTGCAGTACCATACCATACTGTAGGTGGCCTGCAAGTTTTCAAGCAAGATGAGCTAAGTCATATTCTGTACCTCATACCCATGAAATGGATCAGTGGAATTGCAATGAGCCTTCCAATCATAGATACAGACTCAATTTACACAACCTCTTCCAACCCAATCACTTCAAAGTTGGAAGTGAACTCTTAACCCCAGGACCACCAACTTTCAGTGATTTCATTAAGGTATCTCGCAAATATTAAAACATCACAACAACTAACACCAATATGTAACTTTATGATTTCATAAGATGATACTGTTTCACAGTTCTATTATCACTTCCTTCTGTTTACTAGAGTCTGCATCTGTTTATATATTCATGAAATCCATTTAAATCTCGCTAATCAAAATGATTAATTTGTACGACACCAGTTTAGCCTGCTTGCTAGTCAAATCCCTCCCCTCTCAAAAGCATCGAATTAGCAAAATTAGTACAAGTAATAACATGTTATGAATTATAGACGTACTTAATATTTAACAAGAATTGATAGGTGGCTCTATGCACCCATTTTAATAGTTCTCAACAATAGATCTGAGGGAAGTATTTCCAAAACACAAATATGACAAACAGTTCAAGAAAACACCGCCTTCAGCCCCAACATCAATCATTAAATCATTCTTAGTTCAAGATTAATAACAAAAACCAATTCTTTGCATTATTACACGATCTTTTTCTTTCCGCAAAACTTCCTAAATTTAGAGGTTAACATAAAAAACCTTAACACAAATATTGCACATAGCTATAGTTCTTAGATGGTTACTTTTCTAAGAGCTCAAAATCAATTTTTCTTAAAAAAGAACACACCCAGATAAGATAAACAAAGACACAGTAAGAAAAGCAACAGAACAAGAAAAATCAACATGGGTTCTGACCATAAGCAACCTATCAACGTCAACTTAAGCAGACAAATTAAAAATTAAGGGTATAAAGAAAAGAATTAACAAAAAATATAATTACAAGAATCAATTAACGATGCAGAAAAAACAAAAAGAAATTGTATAAAAGAAAGATTGGATTAAGAAGAAAAAAGAAATAAAAATTGTTTTGGACTCGGAAAATCACGCACGTACCCTCTGTAGAACATTTCCCTTTCGATTCTTTATGAATAAGCAACTGCGTGCGTAGCTTGCAAGTGTAAAATTGCTTCTTTGTTTGGTTCTTTTAGCTGGAAACTGAAGATGTCTAGCCCCAGAGAGGTGAAATCGTTTTCAGCTTTCGCTAGGGGAATGGAAGCTGATATGACAGTGGTTACTGATTACCACTATCACAGGTTAACGACGTCGCTTTGTAGGTTTTTTTTTTTAATATTTAAATTATTCCATTTAAAAATAACTTATTTTCAATACATTTATTTGCTGTACATAATAAATCAATTGGTCAGCATTCCATGTATTTATGGATAGATAAAATTTCTTCATAGAATTGTTAAGTTTGATCGGTGATCCCTGAAATTCGAGCTCAAGAAAAGCAAATTATTGCAATTCTATAACTTAACCATTCTACAAGGGAGTGAGTTCCAATTAAAGGAGACTTTTTATTTAAAAAATATTGTTTTAATTTTTTATCTATCAATATTATTGATTGTATATAGATTTTAAATTGCACGGCATAAGATTTCTATGCAGAAGTAAAGGTTAAAATCCATAGAAGCATGGCTTCAGAATTAAAAATGAAACGCTGTCGTTCATTCTGAAGCCAAGTCCTATTTAATGAAAAACCTCTCGTTTTTTTTTTTATAAAAAAAATGCTGGAACAAACAAGAAAGAAGCTGAGCTCAAAGTCTTAAAGCTACCTCACTTGCTTGAGTTGGGCCTAACAAGTGAACTTTGGGTTGGAAAGTCCATTTGAAAAAGGCCAAGACATTGGACCCAACCAATCTTATAATTTACATGGACGGTGGACTTGTACAGGATTTAGAAATGCCGTCGGTGACGTCTGATTGACCGTAAACGACAAGTGTTACAATGACAAATTATTATACTAACACGAATCCCCCGCCCTAATCATTGAACAAACTAATAAAGTTTTTATAGATTATTAAATTGGTCCAAATCATTTTATAAAAGATACGTTAATAATTATGAATGTTTTATTAAATATAAAAAATACTATAAATATGATTTATACAAAATTACTTATCTACAATAATAATAATTACATTCGTAATTTTAGAGGATGAATCGGCTATGTACGTATAACAATACGAGAGCTTAACAAGAACAGAGTCTATTTCTTACCTCCACGTTTCAGGAACAAGGACACGTGATGATATGAATGTAATAAATTCCACTCACGCGCTCGCACTCCGGTGTGTCTAACATCATAAATATTTGTTTTCTTTAATACTTTGTTAGATTTTTGTAAACTCTATCGTTTCCCTGTCCACAAGTCCTTGGTGAAAGACCACGTTATTTTGGAAAATAACACCCTCGTTTGCCTCCTCCGCTCCCGCTAGTTTCCAATTCCCATGCGAATCAGTTCCACATGAATCACAAGACTCTTTTTTCACGTAATGTTGAGCGGCGGCATGGATAGATTTGCCATTTGACACTCCTGTAGACCTAAACGGTATTAACTATAGAAGACTTTTTTTTTTTTGTTCAATTTAACACGTTCATGTACAACCAAACAAGAATCACAAGATTCTACCACGTGGAACAGAGGAGCCACCAAACTAGATAAATACCGTCCAGGTACTTTGAAATCAAAAAAGGAAGCTGTGAAACTTTGATTTTTAAGTGTGTAAGCCCTTCTGGCTTGGAGAATTTTGGACCTCAAAATTTTGTCTGGTTAAGACTTGTCACAACTTGTAAAGGAAATACCTTTTGCATTCTTCACAGTTACCTTGCTCCAATATACTTCTCTTTCTTCAAGAACCCTCCCTCCTGATCCTCTTACGGTTCTTGAATCTTTGACCACAAACGTGTAACTTCCATTTTATTAAATACCCGTTTGGACTTTCTTGATTTCTGTTATTGGGTATCCGTTATTTTGTTGAATAACACACACACAAAAAAAAAAAAAAAAAAATCAAGTTCAGCCATAATTTTGATTTTAAGTATTGATATTCTTTTTGAAGGGTTCTTTCAAGCTGAAATTTGCTGGAGAGGCATGGTGGTAGCTTTGTCTGTTGTGGGCTCATCTGTGATGGACTCACACACTAGTCCATGTTTGTGTTTGGATGCACTGCCTACAACTAATATTGGTCTTAAGAACAGTGGAGACTTGGTTTTGCAAAGGAGTTCAATAAAGAGAAAGCAATTAACAAGGCCGGGATCATTGGAATTGGGGAGTTCTTTTGTGGACTCATGGCATGATTGGAGGCTATCATCGAAAGCTATTTCAGGTATTGTTTGTAGGAGATCCAGGAAACAGAGAAAGGATCGGGGACTTGTGGTTGTCAACGAGTTGGCAGGGCAATACGAGGATAGTTTTGAGGATGTCAAAACGGTAAGTTTCTATTGTTTTTTTATGCAATTATTAGCTTTATATTAGTTTCTTCTTCTTCTTTTTTCCCCTATTATGGCCTGTAGACGATGAGCAATAATCATGAATTTTCATGATTATGTTCCAAATATGAATCTGTTACAATGTCTTAAAGCAAAAGAAAATTCGTAAGTTAAATTTGGAAAAGGGATGGAACTTAAAAATTTTGTCAAGAAAATCAATATTCACTCCTGAAAACAAGCCTGTTCAGCTTCCATTTATAATCACGATCTCAATGGCATAGCCGGTGAACTTTTCATTTTTAGAGAAGTTAAATAAAAAATTAGTATAATGATGACATCAACTTTACTTTAAGCAAATTAATTTGCTGAAGGTAGAAGACTATGGTTGCATTAATTATTAGCTGACCATGGGTGTCATAAACATGCAAGTAGTTGCTATTTTACAAATAAAAAAGCTATTGACTTTTTTTTTTTTTTAAAAAAGTTGGAAGATGATAAATAGACCATCAGAAAGAAGAGAAACCACTTGCCACAACTTGTACAGATCATGGTGGTGTCCATTTTCTGGCTTTTGAAATCAATAGATCAATCTTGGGGTCCTTCTGTTCTCTACAGATCAAGGGAACCATAAACCAGGTCCTTTCTGCCTGAAAGTAGCAGATAAATATATGCCAAATCACCGAATCTCTGATTCAAAAGTGCTCTGTTTGCCTTGCGTTATCCTTGCCGAATAACATAATGGATACCAAATTAAATGATCATTTATGAATCATAAGCTTAAAAATGATTATCAAACTTCGCCAGTATCCATATTTATAAAGATTATCACCTAATCTTATTACGTATCTCAATTCCCTCTTTAATTTGCTTTTGGAACTATGAGATATACATATATGTCCAGTTGCTGTCGCATTCTTTGATATAAATGTAATTATTGGTAGTGGGAATACAAGAAATAATGGAGGTATAGACAAATTATATTCCTAGATAACTCGTATACCTTTAATCGATCCAAGTTGTTTCTTTGTAACAGGACATTTACTGTTTTTTTTTTTTTTTTTGGTTCTCTTCAGAATAAAAGTTACCTGACCATGAATTTCAAGAACGTTAATGATTATGAGCATAGCTATGTTTATGATAGTGCTTTATAATTTTGTTTTTATGCTGATCAAGATGCTCCTGCCTGCAGCAAATACTCAACTATTTCACATACAAAGCAGTAAGGACTGTACTTAACCAGCTCTACGAGATGAATCCAACACAATATACATGGTTTTATAAGTAAGTGGAGTTTTCATTTGGCCGAGACTATTGCTTTTCCTTGTAACTCTTATTTTTCCCTTCTTTGTTTCCTTTTTCTTTTTCTGTCACTCCCATTCTAACCAACACTTGTTCACATAATTGTTCATTTTCAAGTGATACGGATGTGATTTAGACAACTGTTAAGCTCTGTAAGTTAAGCATTTTATGTGAACAGGTAGCACCTCTGTTTGTCGTTCATGAAAAATTAAGTATTGAAAGTAATACACAATTAAGAGACTTATAGATTTAGACTTATATGCTGTTAATTGGACTTCAACATCAGTAATTTTGGAATAACGGACAATTACTGCTAGATATCCTAACTATAAGATGCAAGTTACATTATAAAAAAAAACTAAAACAAAATGAGTTTTTACTATTCATAACACTGTTTACATACTCACAAATCATTATTCACATACTCATAAATCGTTATTTCTCATAAATCGCTATTTCTTTCAACTGTTACATACTCACAAATAGCTATTCTTTTTACTATTCATAGTATTGTTGTAGCACTTTGGTCCTTTATTTTTTTATATATATTTTTTTTAATTTCAAACTTCAATTGTATTGTGATTTGATCTCATTTTATTTTAGTATTTTTAATTAATTATTTTTATTATTTAAAATTTACTATTTTAATTTATCATTTTTTAAAAAATTCTTATCCAATTAATTTAAAATTATATTTACTAATAGTTTTGATTTATTTTTTATATGACATCTTATGAAATACTAAAGCGTTTTTTTAAAATTTTTTTTATTTAGTTAATAATCGATGGATGAACAAGAATAAATCATTTTTCTAACAGAAAAATTATGAAAAACACAAATAAGAAATAGTTAACTATAAAATTTGATTAAAAAATTATAAATAATTTTTTTTACATTTGATTTCATATTTTTATAGATTGACACCATAACATGGACTATCAAACTGAAATGATTTTTTTAAAGGATTTTATATATTTTATCCAACTCGCGAGCATAGCGGGAGCGAAAAAATTAATTAAACCTAAAGCAAGATGAATGCTTTACGACAAAAACATTTTCTTTAAGTGCATGCTGAACTATCTATCAAGTATTCTAGTTAGCGATTCTTGTATTCCTATTTCCTTTTTGAGTTTGCTTATTTTCATGTTTTGGCAGTTTTGTTGCACAAAATAAGCCTGGAGACGGCAAGCTATTCATTCGCTCTCTTGGGAAGGTACTCTTCATAAACTTTATGTGTTACTCGATTACTTTGAAACTGCTTGAATAGTTTTTCCACATTTTGATGCTACACTGATGTTCTCTTAACTAGCTTACTTGACTGCTTGCCTTACTTTTGGCATCCTTTGTAGCGCACAAGATGCAAAATACTTGTGCTTTTTTCTCTCATTTTTTCTCAGCAAACAAGTGTAATTTTCACACGGTCATTAAAACGAATAAGATATCCCAGCGAAGATAGATAGAGAGAGAAATAACATGCCAATCATAAGAACATTTGAATGGATCCATCTTTTTTACCGACAGGAAAAGCAGGACCTTGCAGAAAGAGTGATGGTCACACGCCTTCACTTGTATGGGAAATGGGTTAAGGTAATCAACTGCTGCTTTCACCTCTAACATGTAAATTAAGCACAAAAATATTGTAACAAAAAGTATTTCCTTGTTACTATGATGTAGAAATGTGATCATGCTGAAATATATAAAGAAATCTCTGAGGAGAACTTGGAGTTGATGCGTGAACGGCTCACAGAGACTGTGATATGGCCATCAGATGATACGAACACAGAGATGATTGGCTGAAGGGATGCAAATTTATTTTTCCCTGTCTTTTCATTTTTCTTTTCCGTCTGCTGTAATGTTATTTGGTAGGTATATCTTAGGTTCAATATCAATCAATTCGGTTCCAAAGACTCTTCTTTTACTATTATTTTTCACCAGCTAATAAGACATGACATATATATTGTATATAAACTTGAGCCATCAGTCTAAATAGCTTTAAAAAGAAGGATCTAAATGTGATTTTCCTTATTTGAAGAGTTTTTCTTGTTCATTCTCTATAACATGGTGTGAGAGCATGGATTTTTAGAGACTTCTTATTTGTCAGAGGAAGTCATTAGGTTCCACCAAAAGAGTCTAGGGACAAGCTTAGCAGATGTCTCAAAAGAATGGGTGCTGCGCTCCATAAGTAGAAAGTGAAGGGATGGTGCCCACCAACCATGGACTTGGTGCACTTTCTTCTCACATTCACGTGTTTTCCTTCATTCTTTCTTTCTTGTATCTTCTCAATTAAAAGCAAGCAACCAGCTACGATCTCAATGCAATCATTTTGCTGCACGCTCATGCCACATTAATGTGTCTGCCCAGATTGATCCCATTAGTTAATCCAACCTATATATATGTGTGTGTGTGTGTGTGTGTGTGTATGTATGTATATATACGACTTAATGGAAATTGACCACCATGGTGTGAAGAAAATGAAAATGAAACGGATGGGCTGCTAATTGTGGTTGGCATTCAGTGTTCAATAAAGTGTTTCAAAGGTATATTTTCCTCACGAGTAGGGTGGAGTGATTATGTTATCATCTCACTCGAATTAACAGTGGCCTAGCTTAATCATAAATGAATATATATTCATGAAAGGTCCACGACTCACCCTTTTCGACTTTTTCATTCAAGGTGTCAATCCGGACCCTATCCATTCCGATCTCCGCTATTTGCAGCTGATCTCTTGCTCCTGCTCAGTCGTGAGTGGTATATTTGTTTGCACTTCAGCTGTGAATTGGTTGTGTAAACCTGGTTTTCCTAGCTAAGAAATGCTTGCCTGACCCTGCTGTTGTGGTCTTGTTGCTCTTGCATTGATTCTCTCGATTCGCTCTAGCTGTCTAAACCAATGTTGTGAGATTTGCTAGCTGCTACTCTTTAACTAATGAAAACTGAGCTTGTTTGGTCCTGGATATTTGTTTGGTTTGGGATGTGGATGTTAGTATTCTGAGATTGCATGATAGGCTTCCATGGTTTTGTTCCGATCTAAGCAGGTTTTTGCATAAAAGTCGATGAACCTGACCGTGTTTGCTTGCAAAATAGTGCATGCTTTAGGCCAAAGCCATACTGTCACAGGGTTGAGTGTTCATTTAAGAACCTTTAAATCATCGCTTGGCTTTGCGTTTCTCTCACTTTAATTGGTGGTGATAAATCACTAGTTCTTGCTCTATTGATGCACAAGTTGATTCAGGCTGTCTTTTTATATAAATGTGCCTTCTGTCCTCATTGCTCAAGTAGACTGAGTTGCTTCTCGTGTTGCTGATTTCACCACCTCCGCTGTGGTTTGATCACATCTCAAGTGTTTTTAATGGTCAAGCCTTCTGTCAGTTGGTACCGTAGTTCTTGTTAAAGTATGATTTAAGCTTGCTATGTGGAATTCATGTTACTCTTATTCTGAAATATTGGAGATCCAATTGTTTTCACGGATATGATAAGCTTGCACCAATTTGTCGTTCAAATTCAATTTGATGTTTTGACATGGTTGCAGTGCTGTGCCCTTTACTGTTATTAAGTTGATCCGGTGTTAGAAGATGGTGGGGGTGATACAAATAAATCAATAGATTAACTATATATGCCCAATAGCACAGACATGATATCTAATCACGTAAGCCAGACGTGATGAGCATCCTGTTGAACTGAAAAGAACGGAGTACAGAGATGAGTGATAGAAATTTTGGATGGGTATGCAATGTTAACTTCTATTTAATCGCTCATATCATATGACCTGCAAATGAAAGGGTATGCAAGTAGGTAGTATTACTGAGAGTTTTGCATCAAAAGTGGACAACGAGGAATGTATCGTAGCCTTCACACGGCCAGAAAAAGAAGGCACAGCTATCCCAGAATTCGCATGCATAAAACAAATATTCAACAACAGGCGAGCTAAAAAGAATGAAGTGTGCAAATCAAAAGGTCTTTACAAAATATGACTGGAATGTCAATCTGCAGATCTCCAACTTTGAGCATGGATCAGCCAATGCCAGGAATATGTCTTGGAAATGCTTGGGATGTAATTCATCTGTATACAATTGGTTACAAAACTTATTGATAGCATTTCCCTCGAAAGCTAATTTACTCCATTTTGCTCTCTGTAAATCTACCTTTTCTGCAGCTAAGCTAGAAAACACAAAGGAAGCTTCACCTTTGCCAAGATCATCAAGAAGCTCAAGTAAGAGACATGCTAATTATGTTTTGATTTCTATATTTTGCAGATAGTTAGGAGAAGCATTTCTTGACAATCAGGCACATGGAGGCAAGCAACCTTGTCCGGGGATATCTACCCTTTGTTAATTCAATTATACAGCTTAAAGCACTTCTACTTGCTGGTCCCAGAAAATTGAGACAGCTTCAGGATTGTTCTTGAGAACTGTGACGAGATTGTAAAGCATCTCTCTGACTTAAAAGAGTCTTCTGCAGCCTTTTCATTTTTCAACTCCCACGAATTTGGAGATGACTTCAGGATTGTTCTTAAAGACTGCAGCCAGCGACTCTAAAGTAGCATTTTTCTGACTTAGATTACCTTCAAGAAGGCCAACTAACTTCTTTAGAGCCCCAGCATCACATAATACCCTGCTAGCGCTCTGCACTTGTTTCACAAGAATGTGTAATGATGCTTGCACCAAGTCCGGTAACATTTTCTTTCTCAAACAAACTCACACTTCGGATCCAGTTTCGACTGATAAATCATTCTAAGTGTACAAGCACTTGCATCCACCACCTGGAGATCGAACAAACCCATTTACCTCAACAAAAAAAAGAGTTACCGACAAATTTCAAATTAACCATAGATAGATAGTGCACAAAAGAACAGAAGATACTAACATTTCTTTTTGGAAATATAAATTCAGACTGCTGCGAGTAACTCCATGTTTCGCAAAGTGATCTGCAAACCACTGCCTATCGTGAGACACAAGAAAAATAAGTCTGCAGGAATCTGCTCTACAAAACGAAGTCCTGGTGCATCTTCTATTGTCAACCATTCAATTCATATGCCTTTATATTATATATACAAATGCATAAAAAGGACCAAAAAATAAATTAAGCAGAAAGGAGAAAATCCTTTAGGACAAGCATGAAAACGGCCAAGATAGTAGACATGTTGCAGACATTTCTTTAAGTAATTAAGAACATAAACAAACCTAACAGAGTTGTAGATCTTCGAAATTGACTTACACAACAGGTATGAAAAGGACTCCATAACGTAGGTTTCTTACCAGTAATAACACAAATTTCCAATTTAGCCTCCCCACTTTACGTTTTCTCGTTCTCAATTCCCACTCTTTAAAATAAATAAATAAATAAATTTCCACACCAACAAAAAACAACAAGCCTTAAAATCTCGATCTGATTGTCCGAATATCAAGCTTTAAGACCAGAAATGTTTCTTTGTCTCACCGCCTGGACATCAAAACCCAAGTCAAGTTAATTTTCCTCAAAAGATCCTCTGCCACCGTCGTTTTTTCCATCAGCGGCTCCGATCTTGCAATCACCCGATGCAAAATCACCGATGAAGACAGCAACACCGTCTATGTACGAGATAAGGAGGTTAAAAATCGTGAAATTTGGTGGATGCTGCGCATTTTCATAAATGCATGTATAGGGGGATCTAGGGTTTTCCAAGTCGACCTTACAGGATAAAGCTCGCACAACGAAGAGGTCCTCATCTTTAACAGTGACTTGCAGAGCAGTTGAAATCGACGGAGGTTGAAAATAATTTCATCTTATGGATTCTTCCCAGCTTCAAGTTCCTCTGTCTCCACCCTCCAGTAAAAACAGGGACTCCACTTACGAAAGAATAAAGATGGTATCTGATACTACGTCCACTTGAACAGTCTTAGTTTCTTGCGTAGTAGGGTCACATATGAGCAGGTCTCCACCGGTAGTTTCAGAAACGGGCTCCTCATTTGTCCAGAATCCCGGGGGATTCTTCGATCCTACAACGGGTCCAATACTGAATAATTCAGTCCAAGACTCTTTCACACCAGGCTCAAGCAATACACATATATCAAAAGATTTTTCCAACTCCCCTCCATCAGGTCGTAGCAAAAAGGCCCATAGCTACAGACCCATTCAACATATAAAAGCACCTCCAAATTATGTTACTTACATCGAATGAAGCAATGAATAGGTTGTTTTTCTACCCGCCAATAATATGTCCCGTTTTGGCCAAAATGATAGACAGGAGGAGGATAGAAACAAGTACCGGGCAAAATGGCATCAAGTTTCCACAATGAATCCATCCTTAGCCTATACATGTCAACACTGGTTTCCGTTTCCTTTTGGATAGGGATCCATGCATCAACATCGTCGTTATAGTGAGTGATACGATTGCAAGTATCTTGTAATCATTGGTTTTTGGATCGTAACCAAATCCAATTTCGGACAAGTGTGAGCTAGTTATGGCATCAATGATACGGGGAAAATGGACAGCCCTAGTTTTATTCGTTGCAGGGTTCCAAAGAATCAGTGCTAGAACAAGCATGAAGACAAATTATAGCATACAGCAAGAACCCACAATTTCTACATCAGGACCGTGAACAATCCCGACAGGATAGGGTAAATCTGGAGTAACAGACATCTCTAGTGTCTCATATAAGGAGAGAACAAATTCCTTAGTGACAAGAAGACGAGGACTCTTATTCTTATCATCACATCCAAAAACAAGATTCTTGTAAACGACAACCGGGTCAGAAAGGAGATTACCAAGATTTGCAAACAGACCAGAAGCGTATGAGAGACTTGGCGAAGATATTTATCACCAAATCTTCCGGTAAATCAACCATCATTCTGCCAATTGCAGAAAGAGCATTTTCTTAGTTTGTTTGAAAAAGAGGTGAATGCAAGGGAGCGGAAGGGAGGTCAATGAGACTAATTTTGTTGGGAAGAAAATTTTTAAAGGAGAGGTTGGGTTAATTTTCAATCTTCATCGTCCTCCAAAATCTCACCTCAAATTAGAAGTAATAATAGATGAAAAGGAAATAACTTTATAATCTTTTAATATTAACTTGTTACTTCAACTTTTTTAAAATTCAATTTTATCTTTTTAACAAATAAGTAAAAAGGCACCAATACATTTAACATTTATTATATTCCTTTAAAAAAAAAATCTAAAAAAAAACCATGGGAATGGATTCAACGAGTTTTATGAGACTTCATGCATTTATAAATGACAACTTTTAGAACCTGTTCTCATCAATTTTCCAAAATAAAACACCTCAGCATCATCATTCTTATGATTCAGCATCCAAAATGTTTACGTTCCCACAAATCCATCTACACACTCATATGCTTATACATTATCCTTTCCAACAAGATTTGCAACTAAACAGGTTGCAGCTGAAATATGATATAATTCTAACAATTCTAAGAAGCAGATACATGGTACAATTTCTCAGTGGAACTATATACGTCGTGGTTTCATCTAGAAGTTGATACCGAGTGCTACTACAACAAGGATAACTGAATACATACAAAAAATTAATGCATAATGTAGGCACCACGGAAACAGATCTGCTGCGCCCACAAATCAAGAAACACACTGCTCTAACTGGAAAAACTGAAAGCAATGTGATACACCTACAAAAGAAAACACGGAACAAAAGAAGGAAATATGGTTCAGATGCATAGCAATGACCCTCTCCAATTGGAAACTCCCAAGGGAATTTAACTAATATGAAGCATAATAACTTATGGTTGATTCTAGCGTCTTCACCTGCTAAATGAAAAGGTGAAAGGAGGAAAATACAGTATGTATGTCCAAGCCAATATGATAATATATTAATCGAGTAATTGATGCCAGTCCAATCAATTTGCTGGAAGTTTTAACTGTAATTTAAATCAGATTTCAACCAAAATTGTATCAAAGTGCTACGGCACAAAAAGACAATAAATCAACTATTTTAAACAAATAAAACATTTTCTTAGCTAAATGACAAAATCCATCTAAAAAGAAAAAAAAATTTGCCACTTAAATATAATATGACAACCCAGCAAAAATTTAAATGAGCACAAACCTTCACTGATGCGTAAAACGTTTCAAGCTTCCAGAGATCCTGGACATATCTTACAAACTACGGTCAAGATCAAAAAGTTATACTGCATTTTTCTCTTATCTTTGAGCTAGATTCAAGGGAAGCATACAGATGATCATGTGAGGCCATCACCGAAAGTCATAGACTGAGTGATCACTGTTCTTACACGAAGCTGCAAAAATACAGTGCCAGAACATTAGCAAAACAATTTAAATGAGTAAAATGGTGATCCAAACTCAGGTGTAAGTTAAGTAACCTTCACATCAAGGCAGGGATCATTAACCATGCTCCTTATTTGAGATATTATGCCAGCATTCTTAAGTTTTACAAGCCGACTAAATGCACCAAGACAAGAAGGAGATGTGAGATTTACTATCACCCAGACAGCAGCTGTTCGTAACCGGCTATCACTGCTCTGCAAGAACTTGACAACGAAAGATTCGGCTCCATTATCTGCTTGTGCAAGAAGTTGCTGCATAACTGCTTCCTTATGAAACTCATTTCCGCTTGCCACATTGCAAAGAAGATACATTCCCTACATGATAAAAATTTTATTTATCTATCGGTGGTATACAGATAGTTCGCTATCAATTCCCCGGAGTTGCACTTTTTCTTGCATGGTTTCAATCGTGATCAGCAAAGGCAATAGTTGTGCAATACATTACCTTTTCGAATGCTCTTCATCGTTCAAAAAAGTAGACAGATAAAAGATAGAGACCAAATCAAATCATGAAACATAGAATTGTAGGCAGTGTCAGAATTTTCTTGCTAACATCAAAAGGGCATCATACTCCAGCCACCTTTTTATTTAGCTTACATAATAGATGGCATCTTTACTTGCATATCCACAATCAATTTTCACATGGAAAAGCAAAAAGTTCCTCATCTTGAAGATAGAAATGAGATTTGCCCCTATTGCAGAGTACACAGATTATTACCCACAGCCCATAAAAGACAGTTACCAAGTATCATAAAGCTTGATAATTAACCTACTTAAAATGTTTGATGTACCGAGGTGCTCCAAGATTTCTTGCTAATATTAGGAAAGGAATATATTCACATGGCCATGTTTTTATCAATGATGTAAAGGCTTTCTTGTAAATAGCAAATTCCATGTAGAATGCAATTTGGTTGGGTCCTAGCATGTTCATTATCCTTCAACAATAGACTAGCTGGTATTGTTTAATTTCTAAATATGCATTTCTAAACTTCCAATGTGAAACTAGCAATTTCCAAGCTTGTCAGCCTCTACCTTCAATGGAAAATTCTTGGTGTGCCTTAACATGAAAAAACCATTATAATTAGGCTTCCTCAACAAAATGAGCAAGCAAATCAACGGTTTTAATATGCTATTGTCCTAAGAGAAGTTTCTTTCCATAATGCATGTTAAAGATATGAAGAGAGAACGTCAATTTAACATCAAGTTACAGTTTTCTTCTCTGATAAATAGATCAGATGCAGTGATGACATTTAAGAAAAAAGAAAAAGAAAAGGAAGAAACATTTGGATTGAATAAATACAATAATGCATATAAGAACGCATCAGATACAACAACAGTTGCCAAAAGCATCTCAGGAAAGAGTATAAAAGACTTCTAACCTGTATTCCAACTTCGTGTGAAACTTTGTGTAATTGCCTTCCAACAGCATCTAATAGAATACTATCTTCAGCAAACGCATACTCAATGGACTTTATACATCCATCAACAAGATTTCGAACAAGGGCCAAAGCTTGCTCTTGAACACAAGGCTCAGGGTCTGCAGTGCAAATTCAGTTGTCACACTGGATTATGCTTGAATGTACCAAATCACCATAAAGAATTAACAGTTGCAGAAACTATAATCATTACCACATATAAGGCTTGCTAACAGGGAACCACTGAGCTCTAAAAGTATCCCTTCTTTACATCTATCATCTGCCAGAAATATTATATTCTTCAAAGCCCATAATGCATTAAACCTGACTGTTGAGTCCATCGATTTTGTTAGCTGAACCAGCTGCTTTACGCCTCCACATTGTATAAATGTGGACTTACGAGTCGTAAAATCAACCACTATGTTACTAATAGCGCCAAGTGCTGCAACCTGAAAAACAGTGTGTTGAGGGGATTTAATGCAATGTTGTAGGCGACAAATTCATTAGAATTGATAAGCTTATATCATCAAAATATGGTCAATAAGAATAGTATCTATCCATATTATCTTTAAGGATAGTATTCAATTGATTATTATTTGTAATCTGAGTAAATGTATAGCTCATATTTTGATTGAAAGCTAAAAGACAAGCATGTATAGCAGGTTGTTGAATGAATTCAAAACTTCTAATGGAATGACTATAGTTCATAGGCATTTGCCTCTTGTGCTAACAACCCACACCCCCCCAACCCCAAACAACACCTCTCTCTCTCTCTCTCTCTCTCTCTCTCTCTCTCTTCCGGGTACAAGCAGTGCATTTAAGAATTTATGATGACTAATGCTCTATGAAAGAATAATACATACCTGGACAGACACTGAAGGGTCATCTAAAAGCCGTACCAAGGGAATAACAAGCATTTCATTCATGAAGTAACCTGCACACAAGTTCTGAATGACATCCTATCAGCAAAAAGTACAAATTCAGTTTTACAAATAATGAACTTAGCATTCATATTGCATACCTTGATTGAGCGAGTGACACTTCTTAAGCAAATACAAGCAGAGATGCGCACGTCAGCACAATCATGAGTTAGAGCATCAATCACTTGGTTCAAAACCTGTGTAATTATGAGAATATCAGAAGTTGCAAATTGGCAATGGTAGAATAATTGCACATAAAACTTTTTGAGTGCAATCCTCGCGTCTGACTTTGCTAATTTGGCTGTTAAGTCATTAGGATACATTTAAGCCTTTACAAGATGGGGGAAATACAAATAGATCAATAGATTAGCTATGCTCAATGACACAGACAGGATATACAATCATGTAAGCCAGAGGCGATGAGCATCCTATTGAACTGCTACTGAATAGAACAAGTACAAAGATGAGTGGTACAAATTTTAGATGGAAGTGTTAACTTCTATTTAATCACTGATGTGACCTGTGAAAGAAAGGGCATGCAAGTATTACTGAGAGTTTTGCATCAAACGTGGACAATGAAGAATGTATCCTAACATTCACAAGGCCAGAAAAAGAAGGCGCAACTATCCCAGAATTTGCTGGGAGGTAAAAAAAAAAATGTTTAAAAAGATGAAAAAAATCTCCTCCAAATAATAAATTAATGTGGCATAAAGTCAATTGATTGGGGATATGGTGTTTTAGCTTTCAACATCAATGCCATGTAACTAGGTTCGATTAAAGGCTTAATGACACAACCATTCAAACAAACAAGCAATTCAATGATGCCTATACATTTAGTTATAAATAAATCAATTGTTCCAACTAAACAGAGTTAATAATTCTCTGCCTAGTTTGCGTTGGCCATTCTTGTTGCTTTTCTGCCAATTTTTCAAATTCTACATCCAATTTCATCATCGGTTGACATAATTTAGGACCGTCTTTGAGCAAAGAAAAAACAGGATGAACACAGTGACATCCAAGTAAACACAGTTGGAGAAGCTGAAACTTTGAGAAACAAATTGTTTCATTTTGAAGACACATTCACCAACAAATATAGAACTACAGGCAAGCTAAAAAGAACGCACATCAAGAGGTTTTACTAGATACTAAACCTTCAATGACAGGAATGTCAATCTGCAGCTCTCCAACTTTGAGCATAGATCAGCCAATGCCAGCAATATGCCTTGGAGGCGCCTGGGATGTAATTGACCTTTCTGCAATTGGTTACAAAACTTACTGATAGCATTTTCCTCAAAAGCTAATTTCTGTAAATCCTCCTTTTCTGCCACTAAACTAGAAAAAACAAAGGAAGCTTCATCCCCTACTTGGCCAGGATCATCAAGAAGCTCAAGTAAGAGATATACTAATTTGTTTTTGATTCCTATATCTTGCAGATAGTTAGGAGAAGCATTTCTTATCACAATCAGGCACGTGCAGGCAAGCAACCTTGTCCGCAGATATCTATCCTTTGTTAATTCAACTATAGAGCCTAAAGAACTTGCACTTTCTGGTCCCACAAACTTCGAGACAGCTTCAGGATTGTTCTTGAGAACTGTGGCCAGTGATTCTAAACTAGCATCTCTCTGACTTAAAGAGCCTTCAACTGCTCTTTCATTTTCAAGTCCCGCAAATTTAGAGATGACTTCAGGATTGTTCTTAAAGACTGCAGTCAGCGACTCTAAACTAGCATTTTTCTGACTTAGAGAACCTTCAAGGAGGCTAATTAACTTCTTTAGAACCCCAGCATCACATAATGCCCTCTGCTCTGCACTTGTCTCACAAGAATGAGTAATGATACTTGCACCAAGCCCAGTAACATTTTCACTCTCGCTATTAAGCAAAGAAATAAGGAATTCCATGTTATTCTCTTGAACAAACTCATACTTTGGAGCCAATTTCGACTGATAAATCATTCTAAGTGAACGAGCACTTGCATCCACCACCTGAAGATCAAACAACCACATTTATCTAACCAAAAAAAGTTCCCGACAAATTTCAAATTAACCATACATAAAAAACCACAGGTGGATGAAGCATATTCCAACAAAGAGATGGTTTACATAATTAAATGCACAAAAGGAAAGTAGATACAAACATTTGCATTTAGAAATATAAATTAAGACCTCCTTAAGTAAGCAGAGAAAAATTACATTGATTCTAACCACTCTTTTTCATCTTCCTGAAATCAAACACAACCTCAAAAAAACTTAAGATTAAACATTACTATAAAGAAATTCCAAGCACAAACTCTATCAGTGTGGTAATTCCGTGCAATTGCAGCATTATTATAAAGAAATTTAAACAGGTAAACACAAAAATTTCAATATTTAGCACCAGATAAGTAGCTTAGGTTTAGTTTAATTTCATTTCTAACAAAATAAGTTCCAATCAATAAATTTGAAAGCTTTCAATTAAAAAAAAAAAGCACAATTACTTTCTCATCGGGATTGGAGAGGAGCCGAATTAGGTGAGGAAAAGAGCCGGCGTCGAGGACCGCTCGAACGCCGGCATCGAAGCCGCAAGCGAAGCTGCCAAGAATCGCAGCTGACTGGACAATAATGTTGTTTATGCTGACGTCAGCATGGGCTAATTGGGAGTCCGCTTCGGCGGCGGAGGAGGAGAGGATAGAGGCAACAGCCGGAATAGCGCCGAGCTTGAGGAAAGAGAGCTTCTTGGTGCGATTACCGATTATCTGATTTTTAATTTCCCTAAGCGCCTTGAGCTTGGTTTCCGGGTCGGATGAGTCCAGTCGAGTGAGGAGGTCCACGGGCCCGTGGATCGGGATGGCGGTAGTGGCGGTTGGCATGGCGGTGATCGGCTCCGGTGGTGGAACTGGGATTGCATAAGAGCGAGGTCCACGAGGAGGACCAGGAATAGATACGATTAGATAGAGGGCCTGCCTTACCTGTGATTCATTATTGTGAGTGAGAATTCTTTAAATTTAAATTTGGATATAATAATACTAATTGTTAACTGTTTTGAATATTATTATGTTAATCTGAATATCTTATTCTCGTTTTATTTTTTATTATTAGATAATTGTTTCAACTTATTCTTATATCTTTCGCCTATTCTTCAAGATCCGCTTTTAAGTATACGTATATGATCATAAATGCACGATAATTCTCTGATCTATCTCCTTCTTTTTTTCTTTTTTTTTTCATAAAATTTCCATCCAAACCATGAAATGCTCTCGATAAACGCAAACTCCATTTGATTCATTAAAAATGAAGTATGAAAAAAAAAAGAGATTTTTAACACTGTGTGATAAAAAAATTTTCAAATTTTAATTTTTTTAATAAACCATGTTAGATTTGAATTTTTTTTTATGTATTTTGATGATCGAGAATATTTTAAAGAAATATATTAAAGATTAATTTAAAATAAAAGTACGCATTCTAGATAAGAAAATAAAGTAAGATAAATCTTAAATATAAGTGTTGTAAGGTTAGTGTTTTATGAATTTTTTTATTTGATAATAAAAGATATTTTTAACTTAGGTTAATCAAAACTAAAATTTCTTTCTAAAATTTTTTAACAACTTACCTTCTATGTCAAGTAGTTATGTAAACCATAAGAAATAGATAATTAATTATAAATACCCTGTACAGAAGTGGATTTGTTTAAAAACTCTGATACAAAAAAAAAAAAAAAAAAAAAAAGGTATTCCCTATCTCAAAATGATTAACCTCTTTCTATCTATTTCAAAATATCTATTTAATCAAAATTTTAAATAATATTTTTTAAAAAAGTATCTCAAATTTATAAAGAAAATCAATTTTTTTTTCATTTTCTATTCTTCACTAATAAAAAGTCAATATTTTTTCTTGTACATAAAAATACTTTTAACATAATTTAAAAAAAATTGTTACATGAAAAATATTCGTCATTGTAGAGATTTGACTGCATGCCTATTTTTATGAGTATGACATTTTTTATAATTATTTTAAATTTTGATTTGTTAATTAATCTAATAATTTTAAATTTAATTTACTATTTTCATTTTAGAAAGATTTTTTTATTAAATTAATATTAGTTTCATATAATACACAATTAAATATAATAACTAATAATTTTAACAAAAAAATTAATTTTAAAAAATATTCATATGATATAATAATTAATAACTTTTTAAAACTATAAAAAATTAAACGATACAATTTTTTTAGAAGAGAAACTAGTTGGTTTTCCCCACTAAGCAACACGTAAAGTAAATATATATGTATATATATATATATATATATATATATATATATATTCATATTAGGTGATTCTTTTAAAACACTATTTTAATTATTTTATTTAAAATAAATTAATCTTAGAATGTTAAAAATAATTAATACGGAATAGTTGTTGTTGTTGTGTATAGATACATAATTAATTTTCAATAAAATCAATGATCTCAATACTTTTTTGTATACATCAAGATTATACTCAGCAGATAAGAGTATATAGTATAAATTGAAAAATATGTTTTAAAAAACTTAAGTTGTAAGTAATACATTGAAGTTAATAAAATTCAATAAAAACAACTGATTGTTTTATTATTATATCAAAAACAACCCAAGGAAACATGTGAATTCTATTATTTATTAAAAAAAATATTGAAAATTCATAGATAAAAAAAAATCATACTTATTAATAAATAAAATTATAAAAAAATAAAAAATTAATTTGATGAGAATTTTTATGATAGACGATAAATTTAAGAGATTAATTTTAAATAATAAGAAAATATAATCCGATATATGTGTTTGTTTTAAAATTTCAAAACCTCGAGCCCAAAAACATTTTTAAAAAATACGAGGAAGCAAAAATATATTTTAAAAAAATGAGAGACCAGAATGGACTAAATTAAAAACATGAAATGTCAAAATATCTTTTAAGAATATGAGGACTCAAAAATATATTTTGAAAAAATAAGATACTAAATTGTAAAATTTGCAAATGAATCTCCAGAAGTTATCAAAGAATCACAAAAATATCATTATAAAAAATTACAAAACCGCATCCTTAAACATGTAAATTCTATTATTTATTTAAAAAAATATTAAAAATTCATATATAAAGAAAAATAAATCATATTTATTAATGAATAAAATTATAAAAAATAAAAAATTAATTTGATGAGAAATTTTATAATAAATAATAAATTTAAAAGATTAATTTTAAATAATAAAAAATATAATTCGATATATGTATTTATTCTAAAATTTCAAAATATCATAGGCCAAAAATATTTTTTTAAAATAAGAGAAAGCAAAAATATATTTTGAAAAAATGAGAGAGCAAAATGGACTAAATTCAAAATATGAAATGTCAAAATATTTTTTAAAAACACAAGGATTAAAAAATATATTTTAAAAAAATAAGAGACTAAGTAAAAATAAACGGTAAAATTTGTAAATAAATATCCAAAAGTTACAAAAAATTACAAAGCCTCATCCTTAAAAAGTAAATGAATAGTGATTTGATGCGAATGAAGAATGATTTGCTTTTTATTTACCGTTGAGTTTTGTTACAAAATTTTTAGTGTTTTACTTAATAGTATTAATTTAAAACAGATGCGATGTTGGCAACGATTGGACTTTAACGCTGCTGTCCCTTTTCTTTTATTTTTTACAGGAACGCATCTTGTTTGATGCGTGTGCTGACTGTTATTTTCGACTTTTTAAAATTATCTTGTTATTCTTCTGCTTTAATGTAATGACAGTTAAGTTGCAAACTTGCAATATGATGGTACTTGATCCTAAACATGATCTGATTCATTATTTCAGTGTAACTTATGTTCTATGTAAAATCTAAATGAAAGATTCCCGTTCTATTTTCCTTGTATTATTATATTCATCGCACCTAATAATCTTATAATAGTGATGAACCATATCCAAAACATTCACTTATAAATTGATTATTTGAGACAACAGATCATGGCTTTTTATTGAAGTTTCCAAGTCGGTTTATCCAAAAAAAAAAAAAAATGATAATTACATTATAAACACATCAACTTTCAATTTTTTTTCAATCAAGTATATAAAATTTATTTATTTTTTTTGCTTGATTACACCAATTTTTTTAAACTATCAACCAAGTTTCTTCATTGATTTTTATGCTAACTGATGATGTGTTTGTTATCCTTACAGTACCAAATTATAATTTTTTTCTCAATATAATACATGAACTTTAATTTTTTCAAATCAAATACACCAATTATTTCAAAGTCGACAATCAAATACTTTTATCCATTTTTTCATTAATTGATGACTTGTCCAAATACCAAATTACATTTCTTTTTCTTTCTTGTTGTAAAGAACTTTCTTTTAAATTATTCTATCATTTTAAAATTTGATAAAAAAAATTTTAAAAAAGTTATTTTTAGTTTTAAAATTTTCAACTAAACTTAGCTAGACTTGCTCGTTAAAAAAAAAAAATCAGTTAGGTTTTGAGATTAAAATTTGAAGAGAATACAAGAGTGAGATTTTTCATCAAGAAGATTCATTTGTGGTTTTCTTCAATTTTCGTTCTTAAACTTAATTGAGTTTTTTTTAGCAACAACCTAACTTAATTTAATTTATAATTTTATAGATAAAAAATAATATTTTTTAATTATTTATCAAATTTTAAAATGGTAAAATAATTTGAGGAGAAAGTCTTCTTTAACAACAAGATGGTAAAATTATAATTTTATATTTGAACACATCATCAATTAATGAAAATACTTGATTGAAAGTTTTTTAAAACATTGATGTATTCAAATGAAAAAAAATTAACGTTCATGTGCTCGATTAAAAAAAAATTTTAATTATAATTTGGAATTTTGAGAGTAATATACATGACATTAGTTAGCAAAAAGTTGACAGAAATATTTGATTGACGAGTTTAAAAAAATTAGTGTACTTAAACGAAAAGAAATTAAAATTCATGTATGCAATTAAAAAAGAGTGAAAAGTTGGGGTATTATAGTGTAATTATCCGAAAAAATAAAAATAAAAGATGAATCAAAGAATCACAATTAAATCTGTTCGTGTGAATTTATCTGGGACTTGTTTCAGAGCTTTTACTTTATTTTATGCCTTTAATTTAAAATAAGAATTACAATTTCAACAAACTGATATTATGCACTTTGCATGCTAAAAAAAAAAAAAACTAAAAAACTTCAATAATAACTTCATTTAAAACTGAAAGAGAATAGCAATTTTTCTAGATATTAAGCGGCTGAATTAAAAGAAAATTTGTTGGTTGTAGAAAGTTAGATCAAGTACTCAACTGTTGTTATATAATATGATATTTTTTAATTTGTAATTATATCTCTAATTTAGTTAATTTTATCATGATATACGCATTGAGTTTATAATATATCTTTATGATGAGATTTTCAAGTTAAATTATCAAAATTAATAACGTGATTTTCATATAAAAATCTTTTATTTATCTAGCTTACAAGGACATTATGAAAATAAAAAATAATCATAAACAAATCACGTGGCTAATTTAGATGATTTGGTCTGAATTTTTTTACCAAGATAATAAATTAAAAACTAAACAAATATATAAAGGTAAAATCAATTCAATTAAAAATATAAAAATAAATTAAAAAACTATCTTATTATATAACAACAGATACATTAATCCTAGAAAATCATAGTATGGTAAATGTTAATCCACTGCATATTTACACTGCATGAGAGGGTGAAAAAAAAAGTCAATAAAAAGTCGATTACCTTTTCAAGAAAAATACAACGATTATTACGACTTTAAATCTTTAATCTTCGCCCTGAGGTTTACGGGGATCAACGAACAGTATGATCAAATCTGAACTTTTAATTTCTAATTAAAGGGTATAAATAATGCGACTTGTACAGTTCATATTAAGAAATATAAAATGCTGAAATACCAATATAGTATGCATGCAAATTATTTAAAAAAGTCAAAATTAAATGTGGGGAGATGAAAAGTAGCAAGAAGCTATGGAAAAAGAATTAGCTATTTTAAAAATAGAATAGAACACGAAAAGATATTAAAAACAAACTCATTTTTATTTCAAATTAAGAGTATGTATTTGTTTTTTGGGTTCAGTTTTTAACATTTTAGTTGGATTTTCAGTTAATTGTGAACCTAAAAAAATGAATCCGTACTTAATTTATATTCAGCTTATGAAACTGGAGTTCTGATGAAAACTATTTTTTTAAAAAATAATATATATAGACAAAAAAAAATGTTATGGAATATGAAGTCTTTCCTCTAATCCAAACAATCTAAATTAACATATATAAAAAATAATAAAATTTTTTTGAATAAAACATTAAATTCATCATTTATAATAGAAATACAATCCATTAAATTATCATTTTTATTATGCTCTTTGGACCTTGGGCGTCTTGGGAGGGATCTTGCAAGGGCCCTCGTGTATAAATTGCTGTAGTTATACAGATTTTCTAATAAAATACATCAATTTTTATTTTGTTTATTTGAATGTTAATATCTCTGTTATTTTTTAATCAAATATCTTTATTTTTTTCATTTCAATGTCGGAATCTATAATTTTTTTTCCCAATTATCTCTACATCTCAAAAGAGGAAGTTCAAAAAAGATCAAAATATCAAGGATAGATGAAGTATGCACATCAACCTCGCAAAAAGAGGTTGGTTGTGAGGTTAGTTACCCCTATGGGGACTTGGTTCACTTTGTTTCTCTACATGTATGTCTTTTCCTTCTTTCGTTTTCTTTTTTCCATCAATGTATCTTAGCATGAATGGGCATTCCGGGCTGATCGTAATAAGTTGCAGATCAAAAGTTTGGACCAATCCCAATTTATCACCATTTTTCCTGCTTCCAAATTATACATCTATGATTACAATGAACTAACATCAAACTTAGCTCTCCTTCCTTTTACGGGGAACTCTGTAGGGATTACCAACAAGCTTCACACTACACACAAAGACTTGTTATATATCGAGCTCTAATATTTAAATACAAGCATGATCTATCGCTAACTAATGAGTTCGTGGTCCGTAAGACTTAGTTTTTATTAATTGTTTGTATTTTATTTTCTTAATTTGTTTTTAATTTAAACTGTACACATCATTGACATGATATAATTTGGATTTCAAAATCACCTTAAATTGGAATCAAACGATTTGAGTTGACCAAATTATTTAGAGATCAGCTTAGATTTACCAAATATTAAAACTTCAAAAACCTCCCATTAAAATAATAAAAGGAAATAGAGCACGAGAGGTCATTGTTCGTATTTGAAAAATGAATATCTATTCTGGAGGCTTATTTGGATCAAAATAACAGTACATTTTTCTAGTAAATTTTAATTAATAAGTTATTATTCGGATTTGACTCAAACACGCTCTTTGACCCCACCACAACGGCAAAACCTCCTCTGCCTTTTCCCGATCCTACGACGACATCTTCTCATTCCCTCAAACACAGTACAGTCACTGTCCACCGCTTTATCCTGTCACAAAACCCCACCCTTTCACACCCACTCCTTTTTCACCTCTCACCTCCTACTCAGGTTAAAGCGCCAGAAAACTCTTTTTAAGCCCTCAAATTCTACACAAATTCCCAACTCCACCCCCAAAATCTTCTTCCTATGTAATCTCGCATTTAATTTTCAAAAAATCGTTATACTCTCTACTTCCCGTCTCTCGAGTCCCTTGAGCTCCTTCCTTCAATTCACTTGCCATCTTTTTTTTTTTTTCCTGGGTTTTGCCTGTTCCTGGCAATTATATTCGCTTCTTGGAATTGACCGTACGTTTCTTGATTTCATTCTTCTGGTTTCTTGAAGAACAAGTCATCACCAGCTTGTATATATAATAACACAATGAGTCAGTTCATGTGATCCTTTTATGTTTTTGCTTTTAAGTACTGCCTTCATATGTTAATTAATAATTTTTTATGCTTTGACCTCTAATTATGTGTGTGTATATACACACGCTTTTTCCCACCTTAAAGATTTTTTTTTTAATTCTGTTTGGTTGGTGAGAAAATGTGGGGAAAGGATGGAAATAATAGAAAAATACATCTTTAAAGTTCATGTTTTCCCATCAAATTATATTTTCCTTATGAGATTATACGTCTTTGAAGCTAGAAAGTTCTTTCTTGCTTATATTTTCTCCGGTGTCTGCTATGTTAGGTATTTCTTTAAATAAAAATACTTTCTTCTTTTCCGATTCTTGATGAAAGGATTAATTTGTTTTACTACTAAAACACAAGAATTCAGGGAAGTTCTTTATTAGTTCTATACTAATTTAAAGATTAATCATAGAATGTTTTTACGCTGGAATCCGAATTTGTCTCGTACTTCCTTACTAGCGTCTCAAAATCTCCGGAACAGATTCTTTTTCTCTTTTCTTAAGGATTCCTAGCTTTCTTTTCTTATATATAAGCACCATACCATGTTCTAATCTCTCTCATTGACTCCTCTTATTAATTTTTTTTCTCTTACGATTTCTCTCTCCTCCATTGAATTCAGATTGTCTTTCTTTGTTCTAAATTCAAAAAATTTGAGATGGGCTCCTTTTGTTTTCTGTAAAAGAGAATTATTTGTATTCAGTATTTTATTTCTTGTAGAATTGTGTTTAATTCTACTGAAATTAGATTTTGGTTTGTTAAATTATGTGTGAAGGGCCTAATCAGTCGAAAAAATGGCAGACTGTGGCTCCATTGTCTCCCATGGAAAGTAGTTCTTTTACTAAAGATATGAGCAACTGTATTGATAGCGAGCATTCCTTTTCCTCCTTGCTTGAGTTTGCGGCAGATAACGATGTTGAGGGTTTCAAGCGATCAGTGTTTGATGAATCTGAGGTTAAGGAGGTTGGAGTGTGGTACGGTCGCCAGGGGGCATCGAGGAAGATGGTTCTCGAGCAGAGAACACCTTTAATGATGGCTGCTAAATATGGAAGTGTCGATATTGTGAAGTTAATCCTTTCCCAGCCCGAGGTAGATGTAAATTTCTGTTGTGGCCCCGATAAGAGCACTGCTCTTCATTGTGCTGCTTCTGGTGGATCTGTTAATGCCATCAATGTTATCAAGTTGCTATTACTTGCAGGTGCTGATACTAAGGCCGCTGATGCCAATGGCTGCCGCCCAGTTGATGTTATTGTTGCTCCCTCAAAATTTCCTGACCTGAAAACTGCACTTGAAGAACTGTTGAAAAACGGTTCTGTCTGTCAATGGGATATGAAGCCGGTTTCAAGTCCTAGTTTGAGATCCAGCTCACCTTCTTTGTCATCATCAACCGATGAAGGTTCCTTGTCCTCTCCCTCGGATTCTATACTGTTGCCAGTTATCCGGAAGCCTAATGATGTACAGGTTTCTTCTGCTAAGAAAGAATACCCCGCTGATCCAACTATTCCTGACATTAAGAACAGCGTTTATGCCAGCGATGAGTTTAGGATGTTCTCCTTTAAGATCCGACCTTGTTCCCGGGCCTATGCCCATGACTGGACCGAGTGTCCTTTTGTTCATCCAGGTGAGAATGCAAGGAGAAGAGACCCGAGGAAGTTCCATTACAGTTGTGTGCCATGTCCAGATCACAGGAAGGGGACATGTAGGCGTGGGGATTTGTGTGAATATGCTCATGGGATTTTCGAGTGCTGGCTACACCCTACCCAATACAAGACTCGACTTTGCAAGGAAGGCAGAAGTTGCAAGCGTCGGGTGTGTTTCTTTGCTCACACATCTGATGAACGGAGACCCCTTAATATGTTTACTGGAGCTGCAGTCTCATCCTCTAAAGTAGATGCTATGGATTTCGCTGCAGCCTCGAACTTGTCACCTAGCTCCCCTTCAGCATTTTCGCCCACATCACCTTCTACATTCCCTCCACTGAAGCATCTTTCCAGCAAAAATCCACACTCATCTGTGCCTTGGCCTCAGCAAACTATCCTAAATGTGCATAACAGTCTTCAAGCAAGTCGTCTGAGAAGTTCTCTCAGTGCAAGAGACATTTCACCCGAGGAGCTTAATGGCTCATGGGATTTTGGATTGCAGCAACATCTGCCCCTAAACGATCCATCCTCTCTAGCTCAGCCATATTACAGTGGTTCCTGTACCAATCCTTTTTCTTCTTCAAACACCTTGAATCACTCAAATCTAGACCAGATTTTCTCTGCAAATGTCTCATCTCCTCGGCACGCTGAGCAACTGGGTGGTGCTGCAGTTGTTTTCTCTCCCACATGTCCACCATCAGCTCTTAATCAACTGCAGCAGCATCAGCAAAGCATGGTATCTCCAATGCAAGGGATGTCACCTTATATCAATGATCCTTTGTCCTCTATAGGCTTTCAGCTATCTGCTCATGTTCGCCGAGAGAAGATGCTACAGAAATTACAAAGTAGCATACTCTCAAAGAATTTTGGTTCTAAGCCATCATATGACCTTGGATCCAGCGGTACAAATTCATGGTCAATAAGGGAAGCTGAGAAAAGGAATGTGGATAGGTTTGTTCAAGCAGATGTAATGGGTCAGTTACACACATCATGTTCAATCGAGCATGATGGAGAGGAGCCTGATGTCTCATGGGTTCATTCAGTGTTAAAGGACTCGCCATACGAAGTGAAAGAGACAACTGCTATTCCAGTCTCAAGTACCCTTGATGGCTCTTCTGCAAATACTCATATTGAATCCAGTGATCATGCGGCCTTGCGAGCCTGGCTTGAGGGGTTGCAGCTTGATCAGACAGTTGCCTAGGGAAAATTCAAATACATATACAGTTATAGCTGAATTTCAGGTTTATTACTTGGTGCTATCAGAGTTAAGTAAGGTAGCCGTAATGGTAATGGTATGAGCTCAAAGGAGGAAAAGGTGCAGAGAAGAAATTCTCCATTCATTCGTTTATTTTGCTTTTGAAATTATTACAGAGGACTTCGTGAAGGCTAGATTCTTGTGGGGGTATTTTCTGCAACGGTCCAGCTCCAATTAGATTCATCTGAAAATTTTCATTTTTTCAGGCTCATAATTCCATTTTGTTTAGAATATGGGTTATGTGTTTCTCTTTTTTGCAGGGATGATGCAATGGCCTTGTGTTGCTCTCCCATTTTACATAATTTATCTGTTCTTGTTGCTGTCATCTGAGGTTGTTTTCTATTGAAATTGAACAAATTTTGAGACTGTAATTAATAAAATTGCATTTATACTAATTAATCAATAATACTTCTTCTGTCAATCTTTTTGGTTTTTGTTATTCCTTCTTTAGTTCCTTATGCGTTTACTTTTCTTCTCCTTTTGTATGCTTCTATATCTGCTCCATCCGAATCTATTATGAGGTGGATCCAAGTGGATGGCTGATTTGGGATATTGGGTTGGAAAAGTTGAAGCATTTACATCTATTCTTTCCATCTTTATTAGAAGATGAGATATGGGGATGAGGAAATTCTTATCCCATGAAACTAAGATGTGATGTGGAACCTACCTTTCAGACTGTGGAGCATTAAGGTATCATGTACCATCCGTGATGGCTGATGCCTCCTTTAGTTGATCAGTTTTTGTTGTATTGGGAATTCTTGGAACTATGATGTTACTTGTGGGGCAAGTCTGGATTGATCTTGATAGGTTGCCTAATATTGTTGCTAAGTTGTAAGGTTAGAGAGGGTAATGGACATTAATTATATATAGTTGGGGTTAGTGACTCTTTATGTGCCTTTGATGGTTCAGTTTGCAGTTGTATTTGGTATTATGAATTGCTCCAAAGATTTCTAAACAAGGAAGAGTTTGAACTCAAAGTTTAGAACACTCAACTCGTATCCATTTGCTCAACTTCAGGAAACAGTCTTAAATCCTGTCCTAATCGTCCAACAAATTCCTGTTTTTGGTGGCTGGTAGAAGGTACTTATAATTGCGGATTTCTAAGGTAATTGATGGATACTTTTTATTTTTTTATTTTTTCTGTTCCTTCGTGATTTTCTTTTCAACAACGTTATTTTGATCAACCTAGCTAACCGGATCTCCTTTTCCCCCCAGTTGTTCAATTGTTAGATGATCAGTAAGCTTGATACGTTACTGGTGGAAAAAAGGTCTTCAGAAAGTATTTTAGGTTTGCATTTGGTGTCAAAACCATGTTTGGAACAAATTCTAAAACATAATTTCACCAATTCTTTACAAATCGATTTTGTTTGAGATTAGATTTCAACTCTAGACTTTGAGATATTGTAATTGGGCCAAATGAGCGAATTTCATACCCACCGGAGTAAAACCAGTCCAATTGTCATTTACATCAATGACCTTTTATGCTTTGGTTTCCCAGCAAAGAAAGGACAGATAGGTCTTGGGATGGTAAGCTAGTTTTGATAGAAAGGAATATAAGCAGTGAACTGCTTTTGAAAGCCAGGCAAACATGATTGAACTTTAGACCCTTGGCATTGGTAATACTTGACTAGCAACAATAGAACTAAGTTTGTAGAAAAGAGCCAAACAATTTCAATTTGGATGTCAAGAAAGGATGACATAAATGGCTTCAATCTAGCACACAATTTAAGACTAACAACCAAGAAAGTGCTCAACATATGTGAAACAAACAGTTAATCTGACCATAAATACCCAGAAGAGATGCTAATTAGATAGACTATGCTTCCTTTAATTGCTGTAAGGAAAAGTAAGCTTTCTTAAAAGTTACAACCATCATTTCCCCAAATGACATGTATTCAAATATGTGATCATTGAACCAAATATTCACAAATCTGACTGAAAATTTAGTTTAGATATATTCTGAGTTGTTTTTGTTCAAGTTAATTTCGGAATATATTGTTATTGGAGAGGATAAAGCAAATGCAATCAATGAAAAATTTGAAAGAACTAACGATAAAGCAGAGGTGCACAATGACAAAAACTGTTATAGTTTTATCGCTAAAAAAATTACAGAATACAGAATTTTCTATGGCTAAGTTCTTCACCAAAATACAACATTCACAAGCTATTACAAGTCGCACAGCTACTATCACTCTTACCAAGTTTTCATCAAACACTATGGAAGCTTCAAGTCAAATGGACAACGGTCATTTCAATGAAATAAGAGGACGTAAATCAAGATAAAGAGTCTACGAATATGATTATCAAGATGTTAATGACAAGAAAATTTTTCTTATCAACAGAAGATGCAAATCAAATTTCTACAGAAACTAATAATCATTTCAAAGATCTGACGGGTTGACAAATTTAATACTCTGATTAGATCATGATATTAATATATGAGTGTGTGCTTCATCAACATTATAATCTTATCATTATGCTCGAAGAGAAGGGATCTGAGAAGGAGCGAGAAACTTGCATGTTTTTTCAATATATAAAAGCGAGTGTACAAGATCGAAGCAAGCAAGTTTGCAATTATTATCCAACAAGGAAGAAAACTGGTGGAGATTTTTCAAGCAAATATGAAGAAGAAACGTTGATTAGATGGTCTAAAGAGCAGCAAAGACTATCAGTATTTATTTTTTCACTCCCCTCTGTACATGTTTGGTGGAATTTCTTAAAAACCTAAAACTAAATGAAAAAAATAAATAAAAAATCATATATCTTTTCTTGCAAGATGGTTGTTATTTGTGAAGGTTGGACAATGTCAAACCCTGCTATCCTGTAGACATGAGTTGCAGGGCATTGAAGAATTTGTTTATACTGTAAATTCCAATCCAACTCCAAAAATGGCTAAGACTAATGGCTTGCACAAAGAAAAAACATGCTGACGTTTTTTCCATGTGAATTTCAGTCCACTATAATATGTAAAATCAAAACTCAATGATGTTAGTATTTACTTTACTTCAGAATTTTGCACTAGGGTTTTTCACGCTTCCATATGCTTAGTTTGACCAACCTTAGTTCTGTGAGACGTAGCTGGTAATGTATTCATGACAGGTTGAAAACCATCATTAAGTGATTATATAGGAAAGAAAACTGTATAAATCTGTCTCATTATATATTACAAGTGTGAAAATAGCTTCACAGAATATTAAGGGTAAGAACAAGCTCAAGACATTAAAAAATTTGATCCTTTTATCCCTTAACCTGGAAAATATATTCCAAAAATCAGTAAATTATTAGAAAAGTTTTTTTCATATCCATGACATCTGATTAATTTGTGATTAATCAGTATAACACACAAAGTAAATAGGTCACAGAAGAGTGCTAAAAATTTATGCACAAAATTAATAAAATATAAAGAATGTTAAGATATATGTACAGCAGAAACTGTGTATGTACCTGTCATGTCCCTACAAGTGTACACACAATTAAGTTGCGACTTAATACTTGCGACCTCCTGGTTTGATTCTTGATCTCTTTCCAAATGAACCAGGTTTATGGTCAAAGGTCCTTTCAAGCTTTTCAGGAATCCCATAATCTTGTAAGATAGATATTCCACCTCTCAACAGAGAACCAGTGAATAGCAGATTTGTCTTCGCTATTACTCATGCCTCAACAATATTTTTTTGAATGAGCAGGTGCAGTGATTAAATTGTGACAGCAGCATCGATCCTGAGATATTCCCAGCAATTTAAAAATCTAAATTCACTACAATCATTAGAACGTCTCAAGTCCTAAGAGTCACCGTTGGAGATTTCCCTTCAAGCTGATTATTCAAAACACAAAACTGAGCTTCTCACTATGGCACTACATACCTGGATATTAATCTAATCCTCTTCATCATGCCATACCAAATGAAAATCAGTAACATATCCAGGTTCTCTAATCAAGGTCAACAAAGAATTCAAATTTGCATAAATTTTGTCAGATTGAGGGTGTGATGTATCTGCAGCAGTAAAACAGTGAATCTGATCCCTTATAACAATCCAACTAGTTCCTGGCGGCTTTCTTAAACCCTTCTCTTTGAGCAATGTTCTTATTTGTCTTACCTCTGACCAAAGACCTGCTTCAGCATATATATTGGATAGCAAAACATAATTTCCTGCATTTGTTGGTTCTAATTTGACAAGATTTTCAAAAATGGATGAAGCTAGTTTTGGGTTAGAATGAAGTCTACAAGCACTGAGCAGTGCTCTCCACACTGATGCATCTGGTTCAATAGGCATAGAATTGATAAATTCTCCAGCTTCATCTAAGCATCCACCACGACCAAGTAGATCAACAACACAGCCATAATGAGCAAGTGCAGGAATCATTGTAAAATCCCGAACCATGGAGTAAAAAAGCTCCAGACCCTGCTCTATCATGCCAGCATGGCGGCAAGCAGATAGAACAGACAAGAAAGTTACCTCATTTGGTTGGAAACCATCTTCTAACATCTGCTTGAAGGCAATGATGGCATCACAACCACGACCATTTGTACCATAGCCAGTTATCATGGCATTCCAAGAGATGGCATTTCTCCTTGGTAAGCTTTTAAAGATCTTCTCAGCAGTTAGCATGCTACCAGATCTTGTGTACATTGTTATTATTGCATTTGCAAGAGACAAATTTGAACCAGAAGGGGAAAACCTCCGTATTGCATAACCATGCAAGCATCGGCCTTGAGGCAGATTGGCGAGGTTGGTACATGCTGAGAGAACATTTATGATTGTGATCAAATTAGGTTCCACCTCTGAAATCATACGGTTGAAAAATAACAAAGCTTCATTTGTTTGGTTGATTTTAATGTAATTGGCAATCATAGCATTCCATGAGATCAAATCTCTGGTGAGACAGGCCTCAAAAAGACTTCTAGCTTTTGCTTCATCACCACCATTCATGTACATATCAGTGAATGCAGTGTTCAAGGGTAGATTGATTTCAAAGCCATGCTTTATCGTAAAACCATGGATGGATCGTCCTACTTTTAGACATGTTTCATCTCCACAAGTAGCAAGAAGAGATATCATTGTATGAGAGTTCGGTTTGACTTGAGATGCTTGCATGATTTGGAATAATTCCCAGGCCTCACCCTTCAAATTGGCACTGGCCAGTGCCAAGATCAAAGTGTTATATGAGATGACATCTACATCAGTCATCTCACTGAAAACTTTCCGTGCAGCTTCAACACAACTTAGATCTGTGTACATGCTCAAAAATGCATTTCCAACAGAAACATCCATTCTCATTCCACTCTTGCATGCATGAGCATGCAAGCTTTTACCCTTTTTCAAGCCATCATCTAACTCTCTACACAAAGACAGCAGAACAACAATAGTTCTTTCATCTGGGCTTATTTCTTCTTGCATTCTATTAAAAACATTAATAGCTTCTTCATAGCATCCATATTCAATATATGCAGAAATCATAGAATTCCACAAGGCAACATCACGGACTGTGGTGGTATCAAATAACTCGCATGCTAATTCTGAACTCCCAACCTCACTATACATGTTAAGCAATGCATTTACTATGAATAAATCATTACTATAGCTAAACTTAATAGCCATTTGGTGTACTGTCATCCCCAATTTGAGATACCCAAAATCTGCACATGCCTGAATCACAACCAATATTGTAACCAAATCAATCTTAATCCCATCCTCCAGTATCCGAACAAAAAGCTCCAAAGCTTTCACCGAATTCCCTGAATCAAAATATCCAGTAATCATTGCATTCCAACTCACTTCACTTCTCATAACCATGAAATCAAACACAAGACTCGAAACTCTCACATCAAAATTCAAATAGAACCCAATCAAAGCAGTACCCACATGAGGATGCATATCGAAATCTCCATTCCTCAAACAATACCCATGTATCTCCTTTCCTAACCTCAATTCCAACACCCCCTCACACGCTAGAAGCAATGCAACCAAAGTACGTGAATTTGGTACAAAACCCTCATTTTTCATCTTTCTAAACCACCCAATTGCCTCCTCATGAAAACCACAGCACACAAACCCAGATATGATTGCATTCCACGAAACCAAATCTCTATGAGTTATTTTATCAAACACTTGGTTGGCCTCTTCGAGTAACCCACATTTACAATAAAAGTTAACAACAGCTGTCCCAACTCGAACATCTGTGACCAAATTAGTACCCTGAATACTTGAATGTATCCTCCTGCCTTTCTCAACGGCATTCAGCCTCGCGCAAGCCTTGAAAATGAGAGGCAGAGTGGTGTTATTTGGTGCAATGCCTAGAGATTCCATTTGGGTATATGTAGAAAGAATGGCATGGTCATTTTTGAGCTTGGCGTGGTTTTTCATGATTGCATTCCAGTCCCTCTTAGGGTCTGCTTTGATGTTGGTTTGTTTGGGTATAAGAGAGGGTTTTTGAGGTTTAAAAGCGAGAGAAATATCCATTATCAATAACAGGTAAGAGAGGAAGATAACGGATATCGTGCTTTAAATAGGTCGTTACTGACCGTTAAATAGTCTGTTGCTTTTCCAGGCTTCTATCCATGCAAGACTGGTCGTTCAAACCTGAAACTACTGTCGTTTACATAGAAAGAAGTTGATGCAACATGCTAGCTTCTACTATCACTCTCAGCTGGGCCGCTTGCTTTACCCCCTAAACTACCATACAGAAATGTGTGAAATTTGACCTTTGTGAAACTTAAAATGCTATGGCTTAATGGATCTTTGTTGATCTTATTTTTCTCCGTTTACACTGACGAAGATATAAATATATTTGGACTGCTTCAACTTGGAGCCTTTTTACTTCTAATCTGATAATTGAGCATCTACAAATATTTTTTATGTAGAGGATGTTTTTTGAAATTCATATCATTTCATTGCATGAAGTTTCAGTAAAAAATAAAATTCATCCAATCTTCTATGCAAAGGATGAAAGGAATATAAGAAGGTTTTCCAAAATGTCATGCCATTTAACCTGAAACCAACCAAATAAAGCAGGAAAATTGACTATAGAATCAAAGTTTTATCTATGTGACAATGGAGACTGACTAAGTTGCAGGTTCATAATATGGCTGCAACGCTATTAGTTCAAAGAATAGACAAGCTGCTACGAATATCTGAGGAAGTTCCAGGGTCCTGTTCCTGTTCCTATCCTGCAAATTCAGAAGCACAAAGATTAGAATGTTTTCGATAGTTTGGAGTTGAGAATCTGAAAGAATCAGAGTTTGGAGTGGATAATGACTTTAACTTTGGTCTTTCAACTTCCACAAAAAGAATGGCACCGAGAAAACAGCAGGAAAATGTTTGTAATAAATTAATAGTAATTACCTCCAAAAGCCAGCTAAAGCACGAAGACTCATGTATATTGTGAGAGCAACCCAGATTCCAATGAACTTATGAGTAGAGGAGAGGAGAAACAAACAAAGGATGCTAACAATGGCCACCATCACCTGGAGAAGAACATGTCATTGCTACTTGTTCAGACAAATGCAAGAAAGTGTAACGCTTACAGTGGCAACCAGAAGTTTTATGCTTTCTTTTTATTTCTGTGCTTGCTCCTTCACACCCCCCCCCCCCTCTCTCTCTCCCCTCTAGGTAGCAATTTAGAATACAAATATTATCCCAATGTATAGAGGCTTGACAGATTTTTTTCCCCTCTATTAGTCCTGCATCGGGAACAAGAGAAAGCACGACCCAGTTCTTCCTTCCAAAAAAATCTCATGCAGAGAGCACGTGATTTCATAGATGATTAAAAGTTGAAACCATAAAAAATATTAATGCTCATAAGAGAGAGACTTGCCATAGAGTAGGCAGAGTATGCAAAATCAGATGCTCCAAAGTTGATACCGTCGAAAACAAATGCCAAGGTATTGATGGGTTGAGTACCTGCAACAAACTGATATGGAGGAATAATTATTAATTAGCTCCAGGATTATCTGGTGTTGAGCAGAATGGAAGTAGTAATGTTCTATTTAGAACATGTAGCTACCGGGATGCCTAAACTAATCATATGGAGGACATCAGCATCACTTGTGAATAATCTTGCTCCAAATCTCAATCCCAGTCCAAGAACAGCAGCAAGCATCAACCCCAAAAGTAATCCCAACTGCAAGTAATGTCCATCACCAGCTTTAGAGAAAAGTTAAAAACATATGTAGTTAAGAAGTAGCTCAACTGGTATTACTGTCCCCCCTCTCTCCAAGATGTCTCGAGTTCAAATCTCTCCTTCATGACAAAAGAAAAAGAAAAAAAGAAGTATCATTTATGTCGCACCTGCAATACTCGAGTTGCAGTGGCTGTTACCTTGTCATAGTCCTTTTCAGCAAAAGCACTTGCAAGTATTGCCTGAGATTAAAAGTTAAGGAAAAATTAAAGAATCTACCATACAGTATGGAAACAGTCATTTTTTATGCCTATTTTGTGGCTAAAGACACATAGCCTAACAAGTGTAAATAAACAAAAAAAGAAACAATTTGAGGTCAAAACATTACAGTTTTGTATCACTTCCTAAGCATAAAGTTGATTCTGATCTAAATTTGAAATGCTGAATGAAAGTTAGGGACTAGACAGTATGAAAATGATGGCAAGAAAGAAATTTGAGTGCATTTGGGAGATTTTGGAACACTGCAGATAAAAAAATCTGTCCACAAGATTTCTGCTCTTTATTCACTCTAAATTTCGAATTTTTGATTGAGCAAAGCAGCAAACTAAAATACAATGATTTCACTGATGGTCCTTTTTGCAGGCTCTTATGGCATTGGCATGTTAGCAGACAACAGGGTCCAAGCAAATAGTAGCACATCTTTGAGAAGTCACGCATGCAAATCATCTCTAGCAGTTGAAGTCAACGAAGAAGAAAAACCATTTCTAACCTGGCCAGCAACAGCCAATCCGTCAGCAAGAAGAGATGTAGCCAACCAAACCTGCAAGCAGATCTGAAATGCTGCCATGGATGTCGATCCTTGTCGTGCAGCTAGCGATGCAGAAAGAGTAACACAGAATGTCACAGCTACTACTCTCATCAATAATAAAAATCCTGGAGTTCAAGCAATAAAAAAAAACGAAGTTAGGAAGATTTTGATTAATACACACTACAATTAGATGATAATGTGTATTGACATAGTAAAGAAAATTTGGGCCACAGATTATGACAAAGGCATTCATGTTAGAAATGACTTGAATGAACTTTCCATCTGTTTAAGGTAAGCAGAACAATAGTCACATACTACTCACCATTTCTAAGAAATTGACCCAGCCGCAGGTGTTTGATACTAGGAGGTAAGAGATCAACTTGTTTCATTAATCTCCACAAGAGTATAACTGAAATCAGGTATCTGTAATCACCGTACATGTGTAAAGATAAGTTGGATGCTACAACATAAAGTAACTTCAAGATTTCTATATTTTAAGGGGAGAGTAGATAGATATAACTTACTGGGATATAACATGGGCAATGGCCGCACCACTGACACCCAGGCGAAAAACAAACATAAATATAGGGTCTAATATGATGTTTGTAACATCTCCAGCCACTATAAGATTGGATTAGATAAAACTAGGTATTAGAATGAGGTGATATAAACAAATTACTAAGAAAGAAAAATATTTTCTGAATTCCCTTATGTCAAAGAAGAAAGAAAAAAAAAGACATGATAACTGAAACTATTTAAATTCCAACCGGCATACCAGTGGCATATAAAGGAGTTTTTGTGTCCTTGAATCCACGGAATACCCCTTGCATGGCTAAGGAAAGGAGAACCGCAGGAGCACCAAGCGACCTTAATGTCAGGTACTGTTTTGCAGGGCTCAGCATAGGGGAATCCTGTAGAAACAAAAATTTGTCTGTTATTGATCTTCTCAAAGTAATAGATCCTGACACTTGGATGAAGACTGATTCAACAAGAAAGAAGTTAGCGGAGAGAGCTGAGATCTCTTGTTTTTTCGAACAGAAGTGCTTACAGAACCAACTCCCATGAAGTTCAGTAGTGGTTTTGCTCCAGATATGAGGAATATAGCTTGGATAAGGCCTAGAATTGTCCCAATAACCAATGCAGATGAGGCTGATGGGATGCACCTCCTCTCATTCTCAATCTTCTCAATTCCAAAGCTGCTAACAGGTGATTTTGGCTTGTATGGACCTTCTGCAGAATCTGATGGAATAGGTTGAAACAAAAGAATTAGTTAAGCTGACAAAAACATGAAGACATCATAAGAACCCCTGAAGTAGGATAGTTCTAAGAAAGAAAAACTTTTGAGACCTTGTATAAACTCAGATATAGTGGTATTTTATAAACACAAACTGAAAAGGGTAGGACATGGGATAGAGTACCATTTTGTGGTATCAACTCTTTATTTTCACTGTTAACAATAGAACCTGTTTCCAAGGATTCAGTACTATCTTGTTCTTCAGGGCTTACTCTTCCAATAGTATCTTCTTCCGCAACAAAAGAAGTTGTGACACTGACAAGAGGGAATATCGCGATTCTTGATACTTGATTAAATAGAGCAATAGAAACTCCAACAGCAGCAAGTTCTACTGGACCTGAATGATTATGAGAAACTGGAGGTAAGTGTTATCATCCAAAAGGAAAAAAAAAGTGAAAATATAAACTTTCTCAGTATGGAAGAATAGGTAGAGTGAGTAGAATCTGGTTTTTCAACTGAAACCATGCAAAGCTTGTTTTCATTCATAAATGTCAGAACATTAGGTCAGCCAACATAACGTAGAGCTGCATTCTCAACTATGGATCACACATGCAGCACAAGCTAGTGTACCGTTCCACATGGAAAAAAGCGATCACTTGAGCTTGTCACCTGTCCAAGAATATGATTATGGAGGTATGGACTAATCAAGAAGCCAAGACATGCAAACATTTAATTGGCAACGGTAAGCTCTATGAAATTTATTCATAGCAACTATATGGCACATTCCAGAAAGAATCACTTTAATTTTCCATCCCTTTATGTGGCTAAGCCAGAGTAAATAGGAATAAAATGATTGCGTGTACAATAAAAAGGAAAAGAAAAAAGTGGACATGCGCATGATCAAAAGGAATACCTATTTGGCCGATAAATGCTGTGTCAACCAGAGAGGCAATTGGGTCAGCTGTCAAAGCCAGAGCTGCAGGAAATGCTATTTGTGCTATTTCTAACCCAAGTTCATCCAATTTAAGAACATATCTGCTCATAATATAGGAGAATAAGATAAATTATTTAAATATCTCCTAAGAGAAGAAAATAAAGGTTCATATGACAACTTAAAATTCCAATGATGCGACGGAAAATAGCCAAAGTGAGCGTTGATTTTATCAAGGACTCTAAATCCAGCATTTGCTAGAATATCCATCTGATGGTTTTTGAAGGAAAAAAACAGAAGGAAAAAAACAAAAGCAGCCTGCAGAAACAAGGTGATACTTGGAAGGAAATATATATGAGCCAATCCAACCACATCAGCAAAGCGGTGGAAAACATAAATGTTTTTGTCAAGAACATGTAAGCCACCTCTTCGAATAAAGATAGTTTTGGTTTCATAATGGCATGATGGAAAGAGTACATATAAAAAGAAATCAATAAAGTTTCAATCTATAAAGCTGAAACAACAATAAATACCTGATATCCTTAAAGAAAATGCAAATGGGAGTTCTCTTCGTGTCCATTGGTGGATATGAATCATCTTCATCAGCCATCAATGGACCACTCGAATCACTAAATTGCGTTTGAGAGGAAGCTGCTAAACTGTGGGTTACAACTTACAAGCTGTCCACAGGAAGCAGATTAAGCAAGTGTTGTGATAAGGAAGCATATCTCGCAGATTGAGCTCCAAATCTGCAGATTCCAACATTTAGTTCATGTTATTAATTACTTGAAAAATGCAGCCCATAATATCAAATCAAACCAGAAAAGGGAAATCATCATATTCAGTTCTGCTAAGTGGAAGCAAGTATCCACTAGAAAATTAAAGCAGAAAACTGGATTGCAGTGGACAATCAAGAACAGAACAGTATAGAAATGAAAAATAACAGCAAGTGAAGAAAATAAATACAACTGGAAATTTGGATTTAATTTATATTCTTCTAAATCAGGTATCAAAATCAAAATTGAATTTTCCACTACCATTGAAATTGAAGATTAAAGCTCATGCAAAATGTACTACAGCCTGGAAGCCTAACAAACCAAGAAGTTTCCTCAAGCTCATACTTTAATGACCCTGGAAACCTCAAAATCAAACCATCAAAACTATGCTTCAATTTCTTAGTGAAAAGGAAAAGAAACGGCACTAAATTTTCCTAGGTAGGCAAAGAAATATGGATACATCATACATGTGCATGCTACGGGAAGACAATTCAGCTTTGAAACTTCCTCATCATTAACATCAAACCATCCACCAATTCAAAGCTCAAAAGAAAATGAGGCATCGAACTTCCAAAAGAATGGAGACCCTTCTCCTAGTAGGTAGGTAGGCAAAGTGATGGATTGCATTTTTCAAAATTCTAACTCCAACGACACCTAGTTAAATTCTAACAGCAAGTCAAGCCCAGGAATAAGGTCTATTATCTCACTTTCATGAAGACTTTTCCAGCCTACAATAATTTGAAACCGATCATTTATGATGGTTTGCAGAATGGAAACCCCCAAAAACCAATGAAAATACAACAGTCACCTACCTCAAGCTCCAGCCTCCAAGACAAAAGCAGCACTGTCTTTCTCGATCACTGACACCTGTAATAGAAAAGCAAACGCTCCAACTTCAACCTCAACCTCAACCTCAAAACCAAGTGCATGTGTCTGTGAGAGAGAGAGAGAGAGAGAGGGAGGGAGGGAGGGGGGAGAGACAGGGGGAGAGAATATTTGATTATTTATTCTCTTGAGAGAGCACTTTCACGGCCACAAAAGTGGCACTACTTACATAATTGGAGGGGCCCTCCATTGAATGAAAAGCGGCAGATTCTGAAGTCGAACAGGTGAGAGAACATGTGTCATTATCGGATTCACGAGCAAGAAAACCCTCTAGTTTTTGCATTAAAATCTTCTAAAGCTCCACTGCATGCATATGAACTGGCTGCCAAATGTCCATGCATGCAGCAACTTCTTAAAAGCCGTGGATAATCAGTTTCTCTTGGAGATGGAACTCATGGGATGCATTTACTGATAATGATCGGAGAAAACGGAGAGGTCCGTCTACTTAATTAGATTAGACTGTGCCCATGTCATATGTCATATCAACATTACTGGATTTACTATTTCATTCAAATTTAATGATTTTGATAATTAACCACATGGATTATACTCAAAATATAGACAAGATGGTCATTTTCACTTAATTCTACTAAGATCTTGTTTGTTTGTCTGAAAATAGATTTCTTTTGGAAAGTGAATTTTAAGAAAAACAATTTTCGAGAAATAGATTAATTTCAGATATTTAGTTGTGTCATGAAAAATAAATTGAAAACTATTTTCCCATATTTAATAGTATCATATAAAATAAGCTTGAGAAAATAACACCTTTTGAGTTATTAATATTTTTATCACCATAAAATACTTTTTAATCTCTGGTGAACAATATTGTAAATAGATTTTTTTCTCCTATGGTATCCTATTTTTTATAATATAACTTTTATGATTTAAAATATATAAGTATTGTATAATATAACGTATTGTATATTAGAATGTATATTCTACCAATATAATCTAAATTAAAGCATCAGTACATACATTAATTTAATAAAATAATATAATTTTGTATATTATATATTGACATATCTTAATGCATTATTTTTATATAAATATATTAGTAATTTGTTGTTTTCTAATAATATCATATATTGTCAAATATTTATTAATATATTCATGTTTTTATATATAAAAATAATAGAATGTTGTATCCCTTTGGTTTTGAGTTCTTCATAGAAAGTGTTTTTCGCTCTTTTACATCGAAAAACTCTTTCCTCTCTTTAGATATTAATTTTTCATTTGACTGAAAAGTGAATTTTATTGATCAATTTTTTAAAATGCAGTTAAACACGAAAACGTCAATTAAGAAGTATTTTTCAGACAAACTCTTCTTTAACAAACCAACAAAACATAAGACAGTGAAATTAGTGGGGAAAAAAAAAAACACCTCTAAAAGCATCAATTTAATATTATTTTTTTAGCCAAAATTATTTAGAAAACCAATTCTAATTACCTTACTAAACATACATCAATTACTCTTCTGAATTGTCTATGGTAAAGAAATTAAGGAAAAATGAACTGTTCTATAACACCCGTTTGGAAGTTTCAAATCTTAGAATTGCAAGACGGACGAACGAGTAGAAACGAGGGTTTTCAGATTTATGTAATTTTTCTTTACTTTGATAAGTTTGAGTCAAGGACTAGATTTGAGCATAATATCAGACCAACAAATTGCTAATTAAGAACCAAATACTTGGTGGCCACATGCAATTTCCTAAAATCTTTTGTAAATGTGTCAACAGATTAAAGCAAAAGTAAAAAACAGGTAAAGCAATTGTTCAAATTATTTTCTCAACTACTCTAACTACTGCTAAGTAGATGTAGATTAATTGTGGTGGATGTTTCGGGGATTTGTTAGGTTGGAATTATAATTAGGAAAAAGATGATGAGGAAATTATATATGCATGTTAGTTGAACTAATTAAATTAGACAGAGAAATTAACCAGAATTTTGGAATTTGAAAGGTACTGCTTTTTGATACGTTAATTAAGATTTCATTAAGACCATCATTCCGTTTACTTTCCGCAAAAAGATGCTGTCTTGAAAATGAATAAAAAGAAAAGGTATGATGCCTTGGTTTGCAACAACATATAATATGCCCAAACTTCTGATCAATCCTTTGATCGAATTTCCTGAATATATATTTCTATTAAATAGCGACACAAGAGTTGGACGTATTTAATTTTTATATAACACGTTCTAAAATAGTTGCAAAAATGACCAGAGAAGCAACAAATCAACCTCCACGTACGATATTAGGAATTATTCGATTTTTTTCACTTTAATTTCTCTTTTACAAAACAGAAGAGTTATATCCCTGTGTAATTTTCATAACAAGAATTATGTTTATTTGCTATGCATATATAAAGTTGAAACCTTCATGGACACTCTTTTATCAATTTGACACGTTGATGTTTTTGAAGTTTAGCACTGCAGATTTATTTTTTATTTTTTTTCCAATTTAAATGTGTTTTGAGTATTTTTGGAATGTAAAAGTTACAATATCAATTAATTGAATCGTATCATTAATTATATTTTCTTTTTGAGAATTCATTAATTGTGATTACCATTTGCACATTTTTATCATTAATTTTACTGCCCAACGTAAAATAATAAGACTCATTAAGTTAACGTTTTTATTTTTCTCCATGAAGGTTCTAGGGAATAATAATAGAAAGGAATAAGCAAAATTAGGTCAATCAGTGTTGGAGGAGGGTTAACAATTTTGACACGTGGGTGATAATAAAAAGAAATCAACTAAAAAGAAAAATGGAGACATCGAGAGGCAAGATTGAGGAGGAGGATGAGAGTTTTAAGTTCGGATTTTATGGTTTTTGATGATTTCAGATTTTTAACGACAGCTATGTGTGCTAGTCGGATTTTTAACCCCTATAAAGAGGTGTCAAAAGACTAATAAATTTTAAGTGATTAAAACCAAAAAAAAAAAAAAAAAAAAAAAAAAACCAACAAGCAACATTATCAAGTACTTGTGTGTATTTCTTTTATGAGTTAATAATTTTGATCATTCATAGAAGAGACTCTTGGGGCATTTTTTTTTTCTACTCCGACATGATCTATAAGTTACAAAAATATTATTGTCGATAGAAGTCCATTCTCGACATGTTATGTTTTGCATACTAAAAAAGAAACTCACCTTGTGTTGTATTTTTTCTCACGACGAGATATCTTGCAAGAAAAAAAGACGTTGCATTTTGTATGATGGTTTGGGTATCACCAACAAATGACAAGGAATACCCATTCACTACTTAAAATTTTTTTTTAAAAAAAAACAGTAATTTAGCGACAATTAATAGCTACATAGTGATGGACTAGAGCAAGATTTTTGATTGTCATCAACATATGGATGCTAGCAACGGACTATCGACCGATTTATGACGGATCCTCAACGACGGATGTGATCCATCGTTAAATAAGACGGTTAAATATTTATGGTTGTTTCAAAAAGGGATTATAAACGGAATTGCAAGGAAATTTAACGACATATCTTCCCTAATTGGATTTTCGAATCATAGACGAATTATATGATGTTGACAACCATTTCTCATATATTTTATTATTTTCTATAAGTATCAACTATGTATGCAAATTATATTCATAATCCGCTATCCGTTCAAGACAAACTAGGAAAAAATAAAAAACAAAATCACATGGAATAAATCTAGACAAATGTGATCAACAAATGTCCACCGCTTAGGATAAATTTGTATAGAATAGAGTCGACTAAATCGATGAAAAAACAAAAAGAAGCCTAAAAATAGTTATAGGGGGAGAAGAAAAGAAAAAAAAGAGAGAAAAAATTGGTGGATCGGACCACCACCACGTAGTGGACAACCAATACCTCCTTGATTGGAGAAGCCAATATCACTCGTTGAGGCAACATTTTGCTACTACTCGATGCCGAGGCTTGTAGAGAGAGGTTCGGCCATGCCTCACCATGTGCCTCCACTCACCTCGCTAGTATTCTTCCTTTTCAATCCTTCAAATTTTTATTGCCCTTTAGTTATGATCTTAAATTTGAGCTTAGCTTTTAAATTAGTCTCCAAGTTCGTCCACCACCATTGTCAATTCTTGATTTTGTTTATATAACAAAACTTGGTACTATGCTCCCATCTTTACATTTGAGTTCTTTCATCCCCCTTCGGAGGGCCCATCTCTCCTTAAGGATTCCTCCTTCATGTTTGGGTTTGCTCCATCTCTCTTTCTTGGAGGTCTATCCCTCCTCGTGGATTTCTCTCCCATGTTTGAGATCCTTCATCCCTTTCGAAGGATCCATACCTCCTCGGAGATTCCTCTCTTACGTTCGGATTCCTCCATCCATCTTTAAGGATTCTTCCATCCCTTCTTAAGGATTCCTTCTTCATGTTCGAGTTCCTCCATTTCTCTCTAGGGGTCCATCCCTCCTCATAGATTCCTCTCCCATATCCAGGTTTTTTATCCCACTCTGGGGTCCATTCGTCTAGGATCATCCTCTCTTTAGAGTCCATCTCCATGCTTCGAATCCTCTTCCCTTTAAAGAGTCCATCCCTTTTTAGAGATTTCACCTTCGAAATATAGTCTATGTGTTCCATTGCGGACAATAGGTTCGAATCCAATCTAAGAATTTTAGAAGAACAAAAGTTTAGACAATGTATTCAAATTTGACATAAGAGTTTCAAAGGAACAAAAGTGCAAACAACAATTTGAATCTAGACCGAGAGTTCTTGAGGAACATAAGTGTAGATAACATATTCGAATCTAGTTTGAGAGTTCTAAAGGAATAAAAATGTCGACACATAAACAAATCCAAAGTCTCGCAGTTTCAAATAAACAATGGATAAACATAAGTACATTTCTTTGATAATCTCCAGCTCTTGTGAGGATATACAACTACGTGTTTTCTAAAAAACTTACGACGCCATTCTCAATTATTCTTAGAATACATTCCTCTAAGAATTGATAATCATGATATCTTCAAAGCCTTGAACTCGTCCAAATTACATCATACCATAACAACATTTGTCTCAAGCCAAGTGAGTCTCGCTTTAAGATAGAAAGGTAACTAATGAGGTATGAAATTTAGGCTTTCCCACAAAACTCGACCAAATCTAACCCTTCTCACAATAATGAACCCTCTTTCTTATAACCTTGTAGACTCTTGGCCCAACACGTTAAAAGTATACCTCATATCTTATATTCTCTACTCGTATAAAAGGATTTGTTCCCCCATAAAACATAGGTCCAAAGACTTCAACTTGAATAACTTCTACACACATATACATATTTACAAAGAATCATATCTCTAATATCTATACAGTATGCTTAAACTACTGACTTAACCATCAAAGTGGTTTTGCCAAGTATCCCTCTAGAACTATTAACACCGATGCTTGTATAATTTCAAACGACACTATTAGTATTTTTTCAATTCCTTCAAGAAAGTTGAATATCAAGTATAATAAATTTAGTTGCTATAACTTCACTCATCGTTACTTGTTTTTCTATTTTTATTTTTTTACTTTTAAAAAGGAAAAGTTATTTGCTTAAAATAATTTTCTCCATATGTTTATTGAGCGTTTTTCTTTATTTTCCAGAAAATTCTTAGCCCTTCCAAGTCCCAACTCTTCAACCTTAGCTAGACAGCATTTTTTAAGTCCTATCACATTGAATAAGAATGGTCCCTTTATTTTCTGTTCACTTTATCCTACCTAAAGAAATAATCAATCAAGAGCGTACCCAATCAACCTTTTTCTAATCCAACTCTCACTCTTTCAATTGTAACGTAATAATCACTGGGTATACAAAGATTCCTAAATCCAACTTGGCTTTAATTTGTATGTTTTGTTATGAAAGGAAGGATATCATCGTGGTCCATGTTGGATTGCAAATTCATGGTTCGTAAGTTGTCCACGACCTATGATAAGAAGGTTTGTGTTCTTTCATGGATTTCTGATTTTACTTAGGCGGATCCCAATTTTCGCTTACCAAAACCTTCCATGAACAGGATTCTGTCCCTCACTAAGTTATCTTCAAATTTTCAAGATACGCACATTTTATCTCTCTGAAAAATCTAATCAAGCAATTCTAGCCCCACTTCAGTTGCTAATAAAGAAGATATCCTCAGTGTCTTAGCTTCATATTGCGCTTGGCTAGTGCTGACTTAAGGTATATTACGCACTTTGTATTTCCTTCTTTTCACCTTTCTTTTTCTTTCTTTTCACCTTTCTTTCAATTTCAGTAGATTGGATTATCTATCCCCTTTCATTGTATAAAATATTTTGCTATGCTAGATGGAATGAACTTCGGCTTCAAATGTGTAGTGTTTGGCAATGATATCCATGAAAAATACTCGTTCCGAGCCCTAAGTACTTCAAGAACAATGGCTAGGAGAAAAAAATCGTGCCCATAAGAATATGCCTTTTGCTTAAGGTTACTTAGATATCAAATCAGCTATACTCGACTCTAATGTATTTAATTACTATGTAAAAGAAAAGAACTACCACCATTTTATAATTCAAGAGTCGCTGCCTACTAATTAAGCAAAAAGAAAAAAATACAATTAAAAATAAAAAAAACAAACATCAGCTGCTTTATCACGTACTAATTGGCTCTGGACCCAAATATGCCAAGCCTAACGGACGGGGAATGAAAGCAATGCCACTACGCACGGAGAATCTCAACTCGCGTCGAATCAGCAAATGGGCATAGCATATTATGATCAGTCGATGAATAACAGTCACAACCAAACATGTTGAGCAATTGTCAACGAAAACATTGTACGGGAAATTCCAATAAATTGGCGACAGACTTGAATCTGTCGAGTCATGGACATCAATAAAATGCAATTATGAAAAATCAATACCTCTTTAGAAGGAAAAAAAAGTTGGAATGTATTTAACACCTTCACAGCAATCATGAGTCTTCAAGTAAATTTCCAACCACTTGATTAAAAAAAAAAAAAAGAAAAAGCAAATCTCCAAGCAAAAGAGTATGTCTCCATGATCATCCCTTCCTCGCTCCACCAAGAAACTAGGTATAGAGACGGAAAGAAGGTATTCAGGCATCAGGATTTCTATGTAATGAATTGCAGGCAGTTGTTATGCCATGTCAAAAATACTGGTACAAGTTCTGATTTTTGCTCTAATAACACCATGCGTATACCATCTTTCCAACCGAGGTCATGAAAAAGAATTATTTCTAACAAAAAGAATTAGAAACAAAAGTTAAACAACCTCTCACCAGACAGTAAATCAAGATGTGAAATTCTCATCTGAGGGTGAAAAAGAATGGGGATACTAAATTTTGGGTCGGCGAATTTTCATGATCACCCCTCTACCACAAGCCAATGAACTTCCACCAAACTCCTCCAACCCCAAGCCAGATGATAATGTTGACAACGGATATGAGGAACCCATAGCCCCACCATTTAGCTAAAGGTACATAGTTGGCACCATAGAAAACAGGTGCGGATCCAATTCCATAGTGTGTAAGGCCACCCATGAGGTTGGAAAGGAAGGAGAGCACCATGGCTCCAAAATATGGAGGAGTACCTAGAGCACTGGCAACAGACAGGAATGCTGTAAACATGGCACCAATGTGAGCTGCACCACTGGCAAAGAAGTAGTGGGAGTAGAAGTAGAGGAGAACCAAAATGCCGAAAGATAGCTGCCACGATAGACCAAGTCCACCAACAAACTGTAAAAAGTGCAACTAGTTAACAGCAAGTACTCCGTGGTCAATACTTAATTCTAATGCTTTGTAGAAATTCACAAGCTCACTATGCATTCATCTTGCGGAAAGTTTGTTCTTTAAAAAAAAAATTTTTCTGCTGCGGAAGTCAACATGCAAGAAGGCCACTTAAGCATATGATAAGTATAAGCACTCAATTATAATCGGAAACAACCATGCACAATGAGAAACCAGTAAGAGGAAAAACACAAACCTTAACTACAGTTTGGCTGAACCAGGAGATGAGACCATATTTGTTAAGGTATCCAGCCATGGCAATGAGGGCAGCAAACCATGTCAGGGTATCCCAAGCAACTGATTCAGCTAAACACTCCTTCCACGTCACAACGCCAGTGGTTAGGAGGACAGACAATCCAAGAATAGCAGCAGTAACAGCATCCACATTCAGCATCCCTCCAAAAATCCAGAGTCCCACCTAATTTGAGAAGAAATAAAGACATGACAGAATCAATAAACATGCAAAGCAGCATAGAGAATTCACGACAGCAAAAACACATAAAATACATCAGCTAAATTATTAACGCGGTGCAAAAAAGAGAGAGGGGGGGGGGGTTTTGGAAGTGAATGGCTTAGAGCAAAACAGAAAGAAATTGCATTTTGCATCATATAGTGCTCGCTCAGCTGTCAAAGTTTTGTTGTGAGAGAGCATAACATCTGAATGAAAACTAGGTAAACAAATTTAGGTACATACTTTTGAAAGCAATGTACTGTCTGCATCAACCAACAGCATATACCTCAACTATTCAAACGTTGATAATCCAATTGGCTGCATGACATCACAAATCCCTCAATTCAACCTAATGGACTCAGTCTTTGATAAACCCTATGAAAGAAAGAAAAAACTGGGTGTGGTCTGAAAATCTTCAAAATCCCATCTAATATAGGCAATGAACGCAGATTTACAACATAAGAAACAGTTGAAATCCAAGGTCCCAACCTAATTTGTCTAACTCCCCCAGTGTCCTCGCAAGGCAATGCACTCCAACTCCGACCTATATAGGAGATTTCTTCAACAAAAATGCAAACCAAAATGGAATTTTTGTGAAAACCAACTGCTCAACTACTACCAAAGAGTGATAAATGGAGATTAAAGTCGGTTAGGACGATACTCCTTTAAGAGGAGCTTGACAGGGCGTTGGCTGCCAAGTTAAGTAAATATATCTCGCACCAAAGATTCCAAACTCAAAACAACAAACTCTCCTTCAAAAAGAACCTCAAGTGAGCATGAGAAAGCATCAAGATAATTAACCTAAACCTTGAATTAGCTGTGAAGTTGGTAAATTTAAAACTGCCCAATTACAAACATTAAGTTCCTCCAAGCTTATCTCCTGAAAAACACATGTAACATCCTCAATATCTCACAAAAGAACCTAGTGCCTAAACCGTTGCTACTTCAGTGGCTACGAACAGAGTTCATTTAGATTAAACTCGCAATGCTATATAAGAACTCCATGTAGCTCAAACATTCTCTAGCCCTTAAGGAGACACTATTGTCCTAACACTCTGGCAAAGAACATTAGCATACCTTTCAGTTGCTCCAAATCATTCCTCTATACCTTGACTATTTTGTATAGTTATTATATATGTCAGTTCCATGAACCACTACCAAAGGTGATACAACTTTACCAGTGTGAAAGGCTCAAAATTCCCATGAGCACAAATGACCCAACACAGACAGAGACACTCAATGACGATTTTCATGCCAACACATAATTAATATATTCTCCAAAATGACTGATAAAAATACAAGACACTCAACTAACGTGCTATGAAAAAAGACAGAAATTTTAATGCTAACATGCTAGTTTCTGCCTAAACAATGGCCACAGCACTAGTAGCATCACTGCATTTAAACCAAGAAACAAACTGAACTATGCATAAGCATCAACAGAAGTTGGATTAAACTTACAGTGGAAAATGTGCTACAATTAGACGAAGAGCCTATGCCATTTAACAACAATATCAAGCAGAGGCCACGCCATTTAGCATAACGATATTTGTTCCAAACAGAATAAAATTAAGAAGGCAGGTTTAAAAACAAAATTTAAGCAGATTTGAATACAAAGGCAAACTATACTGTGAGAAGCACGGTACCAGCCATAATAATTTCATTTCCGAGATACCAACCCATCTAAACTCTTAAGTTCAAATGCCAAACTCAAGAAAATGCAAATATGCCTCTAAAAGTAGTTCAACCGGGGAAAAATCACCTAAGCACTAAGGAAAGATCAAGCAAGTGCTAAGAATATCTCCCTGGGCCCTGAGTTGGTTGCCAAGTTGTACAGATTTATAACTCCAAATCACAGAAGTTCCTTCCTCCTTCACAAAAAACAAATCTAAAATCCCCAACCACCTGTTATCTTCAAAACCTTTTGCATCTCACAAATGTGGTGATATGAGAACATAAAATCATAATTGATTTGTTACTTTAGCAGCTACGAACAGATTTCCTTTAGATCAAAGACAAAAATAACTTTTTGAAAAGCAAATTAGCAGGACTAGAAATAATGCTACATTCATCATCAATAATGCAGACCTGGCTAAACGATTCTCTAGTCTCTAACAAAGAATCATTCCCTTAAACATTCTTGCTTACATGAAAAATATTCCAGTAACCCAAATGCCATGTAATGTAGCTCCCACAATTCTCCAAAATGTCCAAAAAACACCACCCAGCTAACAACAAATGAAACCAGAGAAGAATGGTCGCCAACAAAAAACTGACAGTCCTACATGAACAAAATCCTACCAGCTAGTCCTATCGGCACTGCGAAACAGAGTAAACTAAGCATCGGCACCAACAAATTAGATTTGCGTTCGCATGTAGTACATTCTCCATTGCGCCAAATTAAGCAGATTGCAGTAAGCAAAACAAAAGACATAAAGTAAAAACTTTAAACAGAAAAGCAAACTATACCGTGAGAAACAGAGTGCCAGCCATAATAATCTCATTAGTAGTCATAGGTCCCATCTTCTCCAACCTCTCCCTAGCCAATTTAGGTGCATCAGGACTACTCTTAACAGTCGGCGGATAAACCAAATACAAAATCAAAGGAACAACAATCAAAGAAACCAATCCTGGCACAATCGCAGCCTTAGCCCAATCCGTCCACCCAATTGTCTGCTTAATTGTATTTAACGTCAAAGTAGCACTCAAAGGATTCGCAGCCATAGCTGTCAAAAACATCGAAGATGAAATCACTGATGTTTGGAAACAAGTTAACATCAACCACGAACCAAGCTTATGCTCCGTCCCATCACCCGCATTACTACCACAAGCAACACAGAGTGACTTCACTAATGGCAAAAAATCCCTCCTGCTCGTGCAGAAACAGAAGGAATCGCCGGCGCTAATAAAGCTTCACTAAAAACAAGACTATAACCTAATCCTAACGAAGAAGATCCAAACAGAGATACAAATTGATACGCAATTCGGTTACCAAGTCCGGTTTTGATAAATCCACGAGCGAAGAAGAAAGCGAGTGCGATTAACCAGGGGATTGGATCACCAAATGCGGAAAATGCAGCGGCGAAAGTGAGGGTTTTAGTCAAAACTGAGGCACCTAAACCAATCAAAGCTACCGCGCCGAGCGGTAAAGGTTGCGTGATAATTCCGATTATTGTAGCAAGAAAAATAGCGAGCAGTTGCCAGGCTGGTTTCGTAACTCCAGCGGGAACAGGAACGAACCAGAGAATGACACCTGTCGCAATTGATGCAAGTAACGGTTTCATTGCTGCTCCTTGCCATGGTGGCGAGGCTGGTGTGATTGTTGTAGGTTGGGGTGATGGTGATGGTGATGCTGATGCCGACGAGGCTTTTACTGTGACGTTAGAGATTCTCCGCGTGGTGGTTGTGATGCTAGATTTGGAGAATTTTGGTAGCAAGGAAGAGACAACAGAGAGTTTTGGGAGATTCGGACGTGAAGGGATGGGATTTGGTGAGGTGGATCTCAGGTGGGAGAGAGGCCGGGATTTGAGAGAAGGGAGGGAGCTGAAGGAAAGAGAAGATGATGTGAGAGCAAACGACGCCATTTTTGGGTATGGCGTTGGAGAGTGAGGGGAGATTCGGTTTTCAGTCTTCAGTTCTGTTTCTGTACAGTAGTTGTGAAGGGAAGGGAAGGGAAGAGAAGGAAAGGTTTGAGAGGTGATTGATTGGCGTTTATTTATATGGGAAGTGAGCAGGGGGATCTGAGCTGTTGATTTTCTATCGGACGGTGGATACGAAGATGGAATATACGGCTCCTTCTTTTTGGGCCAGTGGGGGTGAGCTTCGTTGTTTTCGCCCCCTGAAGTTGAAGTGTCCGTCTGAGATCTTTCGTCTGTTCCACCGGCCCATGTTGTTTTTTTATTCAATGGTAAGGCTGGTTGCTAACATGCGCCGGGGGGGGGATTGGAGGCACCTTGTTAACGTGGCAGATAGTAAGTGGATCAGATTAACACCTTTTGGTGATGTTTACCAATGACGTGACAGTGGGTGCTCTTCATTGGATTACAAGGCTCAGCCAGCAGTTTTGGCCTGTAGCCGATACTTCCATGTTGAAAAAGGATTGAATGGCCAAGAAGGTTGGAAAAACAGAGGCCAGAGAGTTCAGGGTAGCGAAAAGACGAGAGTAACCTTTGGGATTTTGTGACCACAGAAATGCAGGGGCGAAGTTTGTCAATAAAGGCAGGTTGGATGTGGTGCAGCAGGTGTGAGAGACCAAACCAAACAGAAACAGTATAAGGACACATGCATCATGCATGCCAGCAAGTGTATTAACTGACGTTGGCTTGTTGAGGTTGAAAGGTGGAGGGTTGATCACAGCACTTATGGTGGGCCATTCATGGTGTGAAAGAGAATTCTGACTCTTTTTTGGAGCCAAGAGGCGAATTTAAACAATGACGATAATTTTAATGGTAATATATATATATATATATATATATATATATATATATCTAATAATGATTCTGATGGTAACAATATTCGTCGTGGTAGTTTGTGAGGATCACATGATAGTTGTCGTAAGTTGTAACACTGACAATTAGATGGATGCCCGTACTACGTAATACATTCAGTATAATAAGTAAAATTATTTTAAAAAATTATTATAATGTGATGGTTTTCATCATGTTATAAATATATAAAAGCAAAATTTATTCACCTCACTTTATGATTTTCTTTATCAAATTTTTATATTTAATTAATTTATTCTTATGTTTTTTAAAAGATCTCCTTCTTAAAATAAAATAATTTTTTTTCATGTATGGATTTTTAAATAAAAAATTATAATAACCTCAAACACAAGTTTCAGTTTATTAAAAATTCTAAAAAAATGCATAAATTTAATTATTAATTTTATAAGATTGTATCCAGCTAATAAAGCAACAATTAATTTTAAAAAAATTGGATAAAAATTTTAAGATTGAAAATATTTTTTTATGATATTGATGAGAAGATTAATTTTTAAAAGTGTGTATATATATATTCTCAAACTAATAAATAATATAAGCATAAAAAACTCTATTTAAAAGATATGGTGAGGTCGGATGTTGTTTTTTAAATAGAATTTTTATTATTTTATTTGAGGAGAATTGATTTCAATATTCTTAAAATAAAATAATTTTTTTTTCATGTACGGATTTTTAAATAAAAAATTATAATAACCTCAAACGCAAGTTTCAGTTTATTAAAAATCCTAAAAAAATGCATAAATTTAATTATTAATTTTATAAGATTGTATCTAGCAAATAAAGCAACAATTAATTTTAAAAAAATTGGATAAAAATTTTAAGATTGAAAATATTTTTTTATGATATTAATGAGAAGATTAATTTTTAAAGTATATATATATATGTATATATATATATATATATTCTCAAACTAATAAATAATATAAGCATAAAAAACTCTATTTAAAAGATATGGTGAGGTTGGATGTTGTTTTTTAAATATAATTTTTATTATTTTATTTGAGGAGAATTGATTTCAAAATATTGATTTTAAAACTAAATATTAATTTTTTTTATACATACTGTCAATTTATAATTAAAAAAACTTATAAGATTAATTTTGATATTTAATACTTTTAAATAATATAATAATAGTTTTATTACATTTTTATTTAATAGATATTTGGTCAAGTGAATTGGACATAGCACAAATGAAAAAAAAAAAAAAAAGGCACACAAAATTAATATAGTTGTATATAGATTTGACCTATTATTTAATGCATAAAAAATCTTTTCAAAAACAAATCCAACCATCAAATAAGCAATTTTTCAGAGCAAAGGTATAAAAGTTTCTCCTCTTTACAATTTTAGATACCAAAATTCAACTACTGTATCATTTTCATGAAATCATTTTGCATGGATCTTTAATAAGTCAACGATTGCACCAACTGTTTTAATTTTGTGTAATCATTTTTAAAATTGATTATTATTTATAGGCATCACCTACTCTTGCTATCTCTGAGGCCATGTATAGGGCACATCTAGTTTTTTATATCTAATAAATTTTTTTAATGCACTCTTTTGATATAAAGGAATCAGTATAATATTTATGATAAAAAAATCATCCACAAAAAAGTAATGAAAAAGATCCCTGAATTCCAAAGTAAATTATAAATTTGTCCATCTCATTTCGATAAATGAATTAATTAGTTATTTTGATTTCAAAAACTAATTATTTAATCCTTTTAACTAGTATTAACTACAATTAATTTAAAAAATTTTATTTTATAGTTTTTTCATATATTTATTTATTTATATTTTTTAAAATTAAAATAAATTAAAATAATAGTGAAAAGGACAAAAAAGGTTTTTGAACCAAAGGGACTAATTAATTTTTTTCTCAAAAAAATAGGGACTAATTTATAATTTATTTCTTGAATAGCAATGGCTTCTCTACGAAAATAAGGAGAAAAAAATCAAAAATTGGAGCATTAAATGCTCTGTCTTAAAAGAAAATGAAATAACCAAAAATGGCTTCAGAAGAAATTTAAAAAGAGAATCAATCGAGGATAAGCATAAAATTTTTCAAATCCAGTAAGTGGCAAAAGAGAAACTAATAAAAAGTTAAAGGACGAAAATCAAGCAACTCTCCACGACGTGGGAAGATAATCGGACGGCTGTGAGAAAGACACATCACTTATTGACGAACTAGATTAAAGAAAAATGTCTAAATAGTACGCTTGAGTCACAATCAATGGTTAGTTTGAATCTGGAGCAACAATAAAGAAACAACGTTAAAAAAGGAATCACCTCCATTCTTTTAGTTTTTTTCTTAATAATAATAATGACAGTGAAATAGCAATATCAATAACCATGTGGTTGGTAGCAAGTAAAACAATGACGGCAGTAATAGTGGCTAATAGTCGTTGTTGTTGTCATGGTAAATTGATCATTATTGAATGATAATATTAATCGATAACATATTAAATTAATAAAAAATCATCCTTTATCAATTTTATCATCCTTATTTTCATTTGTTTTCTTTCTTTTCTTTATCGGTACCTATAAAATATCATATGTGAAATTTAGCTAATCAATTATTAAAAAAACTGATTTTATGTTAGATTGATCACTGCTGATTGATAATACTGAGAAGTAACATTGTAAATTAGTCCAGTAAACAAAATTATATGCTAACTAACTAATTACCATCAATACTTTTCGGCGGAAACAAATGCATGCACCATTGTCACTGGTAAATGTCTGGATTATGCATAGCAGATGGGTTAGTGGTTTCAAAAATCCTTCTATCCTTTCTTTTGTCTTTCTATTGTTTTTTGTTTTAAATTCATCCATTTACATTTGATTTTTGTCTTCAACTCATTCCTCCATTAACTTTTGGTTTGTATTTTTTTTTTTTCATCTTAAGCTTGTACCTCTGCCCTTTCTTTTCGCATTAATCATTTTTTATTGAATTTGAATAAATAAATTAGAAAATAAAAAATATTTTTTCTTCTTAAGTTTGTCTCTACGCTTGCATTTTGTCTTCATCTTGTCTCTTAGTTAACTTTCTTTTTTTATTTTTTCCGTCTTAATCTCATCTTTCTATTATTTCTTTTCACATTAATCTTTTTTTACTGAATTTAAATTAATAAATTTTTTGAAAAAAATGTGAAGATATATTCTATCATTCTCTATAAAAAATAAAATAAAAAGATGAAGATAAAATATTCTTTTTATCTAAAATATCTTTTTATGGGTTTAAATTTATTTCTATAATGATAAGCAAATTTTGAGTATAAAATGAAATATTTATAGCTATTTTTTAAAATAAGAAAATATTTTTTAGTTCAATTTTTAAACTTTTGAATTGTATTTATAATTTTATTATACCTAAAAACTTATAGTATATTATAATTTATTTGTTTTAATTTTATAAATTTATTAATGTGACTGAAAAGTGGGAATAAAATTCTTTGTGTCTTTATACTGGAGCTCTTTTCTGAGATTGGGAAAAAAAAAACCAAAGATTTGTAGCTGAATTTATATTCCCTAAAAATCTAAATAAAATTTATATTCCATACCATTTTTTTTTAAACCCATGAATGACATTCTGGATAAAAATGTTTTTATCTTATTATTATTATTATTTGTTTTTAGTCTTTAGAGAGAATGATGAGATATATCTTTATTTTAAACAATTATTTATTTAAGTTTGAAAAAAAGAGAGAGTAGATTAAATAAATAAATAAAAGTAAAGAGACAATATTAAGATAAAAAAATTGATATGGGTCGCAATTATGTGGAATTAACTATGTGATTTAATGCAGTAGGCTCAAAGATTAACAGAAACAGGTCCTTAAAACAGAAATAAACGATAAAAAAAAAAACTTAAAATGAGTGTATATATATATATATGATATATATATATATATATGATCAAGACCAAAAAAAAAAAAAAGAGAGACTTCAGTAACCGTTATCCGCTTATCCCTACAGTAGATGGCACAGAAGATTCAGTATCGCGAGCTCCCCAATTTCTTGTGGAATTTCGGCACTTCCAACACTCATTGAACGAACTTTTTCGCAGATGAAAGTTCATTGTGAATTATGGTGACCAATACAGTGTCTAGTAAGGGTACCTGTTGGTTTAATTGCAAGTCTTCCTTGGGACTTGAACATTTTAACCTGTCTAGTTTGTTACAAGCTCCGTGTTCATTTTATTTATTAGGCTTTTCAACTTTAAACCAAGTCAAATCAGTGCAACACTGTGATTATCAAGGAAATCATCATTGTTTCAGAAGAGACAGCAGACTTAATATTCTATATAAATTATTTATTTTATATCCTACCTAACAGAGAAGTCGCTTTGGCCGAGTGGTTAAGGCGTGTGCCTGCTAAGTACATGGGGTTTCCCCGCGAGAGTTCGAATCTCTCAGGCAACGACATCGTTTTTATGATATCAATTGCTTCCTGCTTAGCTTTTGCGTGCAGGGGACAAAAGTTGGGCTAGGCCCTATATCTCAGAGTTGGCCCATTTTCAGCCCAACGGGTCAACATTTCATTTCCTGAGTCCAAAATCAAAGGGGTGGCTATTTTTTTTTTTTTTTTCCTTCCTCCTTAGAATCTATAGATGTAACGAGAAAAGCAATTCTTGGATGGGTTTAGTTTCAGTTATTCAATCCATTACAATGTATATTTGTATGTCCGAATCTAAAAACATGGATTAAAACTTAAAAACTAAAACACATCGATTTTCCGTTTTTCTCAGATTAGATAATTATCGATGCAGTTTTCTCTTCTCCTCTTAAATATTTCAATACAAAATAAGGGGATATCCAGACAAGTTGAGTTTACAATTTTAATTTTATCATTTAGTTGAAGTTTGGAAGTAACTTTAGAATTTCAAAAGTGTTCATTACTATGTATTCTATTCATCAACTTAAAACCGAATTATATATACTAATTCACAATCATATATTAAATTTATACGATTATATATATATAATTTCTGTAAATCATATATATTTATTTTAATTAATGTCATTATTAATCAATATACGTAGATCATTTTAAATGAATATTGGATGAATTACAAAATGGTAGCTGCTGTCATCTAAAGCTGCATCGGGTTTTTTTAATTTTTTGAGTGGGATTTTTGTCATGATGTGAAACATGCCATATCTGAAGAACACACTATTTTTGCAAATGTCTGTATACGTATGTATATGCTAGGGCCACATGCACGACAAATGCCTTTCCATTGAATAGTTTTGGTTGTTGGAGGCAAACTATTTGGGATATATATAATAATTGTTGACCAAGAAAAAAAATAAAAACCTGACCTCATTGACAAGAAATATATACATAAGCCATTTGCTCACCAGACTATAATCAATGAAGTGGTCCTTCACAGACAATAGAACCTTTCAATTCCCATGTTAAATGATAACAATTCATGCACAATTTTTTGTTTTTTCTTGAGAAAAATTCATGCACAAGTTAGTTCTGCAATGTTTAAAACATTAATTCTAAAGAGAAATGATTTCGAAAAGCACTGAATACTGATATCTTTATATATAACGTCGGCAATATTCAACCTAAAATAGAGTAAATTTGTTTTGTTTCAATATATATATATATATATCACTAAATCATACAACGTCTTAATCTAAATTTGCTTTATATTCAAGTCTCCTGCTAGGTTTTGCATCACCATAATAACAATATTTTCCTCTCTCTCTCTCTCTCTCTTTTTTTTATAATTATTTTGACTGCGGTTAAATATATAATAACTTCTTCATTGCTTTATCGTTGGACATTATTGGCTATTGGAATAAGGTAGAGCTATAATTACTCTTGGAAGCAAACCCTATATGGGGTAAGGTAACCAACTAATAAACTAGAGATATGTAGAATGAAAGCAAGCTGACTTGATATGCCAATGTGATTATGGTACCAAGTGGACGTCTCATCTAATTGATTAAACTTCATCAGAAGAAACCATCATCCTTTGCAGGCACAGAATTATAATTTCCATGTATTTATCAATTTGTGGTGCCAACCTACTTATCCCACTACCAATTCATAACAACTTCCCACTCCTGGATATTTTTTAGCTTTATACATCTCCTGATTTAGTTAAATTAAAGCAGCTAGCTAGGGTTTATGCACGCACCAACTAATATTAATCTCGATCTTGATAATATTCTTGTCCTCGTCTACACATGCTTTTTATATGATGCATGATCAGTCTCAAAAAGTAATGAGGAAATTGCAACAATACCATAAGGTACATTTACATACAAGAAAAGTTTGGTCACCAATTAATGTATAACAACTCTCTGCATGCTGCCCTTTATTTATTCCAGGCTTTCTTCTAGCTATATGTATATACCTCGTCGAAACTCTACTTGAAATTGCTAGATTTCTTTATGAAAACGGATAGAATACAAGGTTTGAGAGATGACCATGTTTGAAGAAGGGTGGTAATATATATATATAGCAACGCTAGCTTCTCAATTTGAGAATTTAATGTATTGGGGAAACCATTTATTCTCAACTTCTTAATGGAAATCAAGAAATGGAAAGGCCGAAACATCTTTCATCAACTCTTCCAAGTCCCACTCCCCCACTTTGAACTCTTCTTCGTGCCAAAAGTTCCCCATCTGATCAGCAGCTATGTTATCTGTCTTATTATTACTAGTGCTATTGCAGTTTCTGTAGTTAAGACTATTCACATGACTACTATATGAGTGTTTGTCGGTGTTATTATCCTGCATGTTTTGGGTTTTTGGATTTTCCTCCACGCAGCTTACACTCTCTAAAGGAGGAATCCCAACATTAATGCCTTCAAAAATCCCTTCCCCATACAAACCATGATCACCACTGTCAAGTACTCCAACTTGAGTCGTGCACGGTGCTGCACTATTGAATACGTACCCACTTGCACCACCATACATGTTTAGGCCAGGATCATGATCAAGCATGGGTAATAAGGGGTCTATCATGGTATTTAGAATCATTGCTCGCATGGAGTTTGTTAACGATGACGAAGATGACAGCGAAGGATCCATGTTCGTGGAGAAAATGCCTTGTTCTTGAATGGTCGTGAGCCCTCCCACGACATCTTTGCTAGGCTCCGAGGATGAATCACTCGTGTTTGGTGAGGCGTTAGATGACTGCAGATTCTTTATTCTTTTCTTTATCGTTGAATTCCAAAAATTCTTGATTTCATTGTCGGTTCTTCCTGGTAAGCGAGCCGCAATTTGAGACCACCTTTGAAAGGGAAAGAAATTGCATGATCAATAATTCAGTTTCAACTAAAGTTCAAAGAAAGAATCTTACTATTTTAGTTTTCTATTCGTGCATGATTTGCATGAATCAAGAATGCCAAGGTCATTTTCTTTACTAACTAAACAGTTAGTCACACCTGCCCTTGTAATTCAATTCCGAGGACTAAGTTGCTGTACTTGCTTAATGTTTATAACAATTAATGCATGGATAGCTTCAATCCTAAAACAACAAAAGCCATATAGCTAGGTGTGGAGTGCCTTCAACTCTAAAGACAAATAAAGACCAGAAGAAGAGTGTCTTTATCAGCTTATATAGGTACGTCTTCCATGTAAAATTAACTAGAGGAATTTGACTAATTGGCTGATCCCCTCATGTTACTCCTAACATGATCTAATCTTCAGAGCTGACTAATTTGTATGTGTCTCACACTTTCAAAATACGACAGCTAATTGTCCAACATAACGTGTGATGGGAGAGAAAAAAAGGCTCAAGGTGTACGTAATTGTATATGAACTTTCTCCATTGATTTGATTGCATTTGTCTTGCTATTTAAAATAAAGCTATGCATGTGTGTCTTATCAAAAATGAAAAAATATAAAGAGGCATCTGTGTGTAAGATTGACTTAGTGTGGAGAAACTAAGATATTTCTCCACACTAATATTGATCAAAGAAAGAGAGAGAGAGAAGGGTTTCTAAGGGCAAAATATGAACATGGGATTTTGCCTTCAGCTCACTGACCAAAGCAATGTACTCTTGCTATCTATCAGTCTCCTTAATTTCATCATATTATTGCTCATATTTTTCTTTTCATAGGTGTATCATATGGAATTAGTAGCAGTTATTTATTTTTTTTCATTTTGGTATGCATTAGCAACATTACTTTGAAAAAAAATCCAATCCCCTCATCAGTGTAGAAAATGTGACCTGAAAACTGCTACCTACCCACTAAAACCAAGTTATGCACGGATTATCTAAAAAGGAAATGAACCTTTGTAACTTAATTTAGAAAAGCAAGTAAAAAAACAATATTATAATAATTAACAATAATAAACTGAGAAATTAAGGGTAAAATTAAGGTCAATGAGCAAGTCAGCAAGGGATAGAAAGTACGTACCTATTGCCAAGAAGGGAATGCAAATGGATGATCATCTCTTCTTCTTGGGGTGAAAATGCACCCCTCTTGAGATCAGGTCTCAAGTAATTTATCCAACGAAGCCGGCAACTCTTGCCACATCTCTGCAAACCAGCATTCCTTGCTACATCACTCCAACAACCTTGCCCGTTGTTTACCATGTAGCTCATGAGTTTGTCATCTTCCTCTGGTGACCACAAGCCCTTTCTGAACTTGTTATTATTACTGACGATGTTCTTCCCAGAGGCCTCTGGCTTCCTCATTTTGAGAGCCCTTGGATCCTGTCTCTAGAAAGGTGATCTATATCTCTTCCCAACTGGTTCGATGTGGATTAGTTAAGACTTTATAGAATGGCAGATTATGAGAAAGAGAAAGAGGAGGCTTGGTAGAGTGGGCATGATGATCGTGATGATGATGATGATGGTTGTGGGGCATTGCTTAGAATATAGGAAAGAAAGAGAGAGAGAGAGAGAGAGAGGTGTTGGTTGATGAGTCTTTAGCAGTAAAACGGTTTGGAGAGGGACTGGGTAAAATGAGAGAGATTGGTGGTCGTCTTGTCTTTGACTCCATGATCTTGTCTTTTTCCATTACATTTTTCTTCACTCCAAGGTAATCATCATACACTGTGTCATAGAGAGACTGAAGCCATAACACCCACAGAAGGGAAAAAAGATAAAAAAAAAAGAAGAAGTTTGTTTCATAACGAAGCCAAGATATTTGCTTCCACTTCACATAATCTTTCAACCTCTCTTTCCCTCTCCATCGTACACACGTGTAATTGAAGATAGTGATTTAGATAATAGAGAATAATTTTGCAAGAACACATGGAAAACGTTCAATGGACCACATAATCAATACTATGCATCTTTATTGGTGATTAATTTGGCATTGGATGCACAAGTTGATGCCTCCATTCATAAAAAGCATGCAAGCGTAGAAAAGACTCCAACATTTGAAATACAAAGTTTTCATTATTTTCATGTGAGAAAGATGACATTTTCAATCACCCTCTTATAGTATTTTGTTACATAACAGTTTTTTTTATTTATATGGCTACCTAGTTGCATATGAAACCTGCAGAGCATTTTTTTCCATCTAGAAATTAAAGTACCCCGTAAAAGTGGTTAGCTACCAACCCTAGCCTATGATTTAGAACATTTCTTTCTCTTGTGTAGCTTGTTTCTCCAGTCTTGTAGTGAAAATTAAATCAAGTTAGTTAGCACACTAAACTAGCTAGCTAGATATGATTACTCATCAGATGATCTAAAGAAAATATCAGAATTTTCACAAGAATGATCTATTGAAATAGCTAGACTAATTAAATGCATTGTGATTCCTTCAAGAAAATGAGATTATATCTTCAGTTCTCCAAATAAATATTTTTATCGGCGACTAACAAAATAAATAATGTTAAAATGAAGAGAAGGGGAGAGTTCTCCTTGGAGATCACCATCCACACCAAGGCTGGATAATTAAACTGTATTATTGCTCTTGAGATGTTGCATGAATTTCATGTGTGCATGTGGATACTGGAGAGTTCTCTAATCCCTTTAATGCATTGTAATTCAAGCAACTGGGGTTCTTTTCCTTAAACTTTCAGTTTTCCATTGACATATTCAATGTACAGTAGCAAGAGATGAATGATGTGAAATAAAGATGAAAGAAATGGTGAAACAAACAATTGACTTCTTTTTTTTTTTCCCCTTACTTTTTCAAGCAAAACAAATCACTTTGCTTCTGTTTTATCGCCAACCAATGAATAGAAGTGCTTCTGCTTCTATCTAAGAATTTAAGAGAAGCAGATATGACATTTAAACCTATACCAGTCTGAGAATTCAGAGTTATGATAACATTGACGGCAGTCGGCAGCAAAATGGGGGTAGGTTTCTCCCTATTTACCTTCTGAACTTAGAAAAAATCGTCCTTCTAGAATGTGAGGAAATGATACGTGCTTGAATTATTTCTCATCTGCCAAACATACCCCATAGTCCTGAAATTACATTATTCTTGAATGCAGCTGTAATCCTATCAATTACTGCAAATCAATCATTTCTCTTATGCTATACAAATACCTTTGGGTAGTTCAAGTTATAATGGGAAAAGTCCACACTTTTCAACACTGGATTGGTGGACACCACACGAGATTGTCTAAACTCAGATATGTTTGCATCAAAGCTCCTTAACTAACAAATAGAATACGTACAAGTAGACCCCAAAGGCTCAAAAGGAGTAAGGATATACTGGAGTGGAGAAACGTGAATAATGTAATGACAGGTGCCAAACATACACGATCCTGCACTTTGTTCATCCTAAATTCTGTGCATGATTGTTCTTTTTACATTGTTTTACCAATTCCTCTCCAGATTCCAAAAAGGTTAAAGGAAGGTCATAAAGTTGTTAAGTCAGTACTGAGAAAAGTCAAAAAAGAAGTACCTGTGAGGGCCAAAAATCAATTAGGTGGGGAAGATGATAGGGATTCTACAATCAAATTAAGTACTTATTGAACTTTCACATGTGTGTGGAAATCTATGATTTGTGTGGGTGTGGGTTGAAGAGCCAGTGACCTCACCATTTTGATCCATGAAGTTATATACCACATCATGTTGTATTGACTTCAATTAATCTCATGATTACCGTATTTCTGGTGAAGAGAAATTAAACCTTATGCAGAGTGATTTGTGTCCAAACTGAACAAAAAAATATGTAGTGGACATAAATATCAAACCATTAGGGAAAAAAAATCTTTTTAAACTTTATTTTTGTTGCAGTATCCCTGTGCTATCTATAAAGTAAAGCCAAATACATACATAAATAATGAAGGGAGAAAAGGTCTAGGGAAATATTGGACGGTACTCCATTGTTTCAACTTTTTCTATGCTTTCTCTTTACTGTTCCCCAAAGCTTTGTCGCTACCTGTTATGGTTACTAGTAATGAGTGAATGCCTTTAAGTTGATGAGACTGGCCCAATGAGGAAGGCCTTCTAGGCCACAAAAGCAAATTAAGATGGAGGATCAGATGAGAAAGATTCTCATCAGGACCAGGATATTTGATCATTGAGTTAAAATTATAACAAAAAAGAAACCCATGAAAAGGCAAAGATATTGGTAGGGTATCTAAAATGAATGAGAAATATGCAATTTTTCTTTCTTATTCCCAAGAACCCACTTTCAGTTTAAATAATAAGGACAAAATATGACCACAATTAATAGTGATATTTCATAGCTTCAATAATAGTTAGTGATGAAAAAGGAATAAAAGAAAATAATGTTTGTATTCATCTTTTATTTTATGAATTATTAGCACATTTATACAGCAATATTCTTAGAATAGAAAATTGAAATAATAAAGTCTAAAAATTAAAAACTAAATATTTCGTCTATTTTAACGTAATTACATGCTATAAATTAGGAAATTACATAGTTGTCAACACTCTTTCTCAAGATGGTGTATACCTATCACACATGCCCATCTTGCAAACTAGAAAATGAAAAAAAATTACTACATACTAAACCTCTTAGTGAAAACATCACCTTATTGATTCTCCGAAAACACATGAGTAACATCCAAAATCTCATTGAATATTTTTTATTTAATAAAATATTGATCAATCTCTATATGTCTTGTTCGATGATACTTGAATCGGATTATGTGTAATACTAATGGCAGTCTTATTATCACAATATAAAGATAGAGGATTACTTTTTAAGATTTGCAATTCTTCCATCATTTTTTAAAGCCATAAGAATTCATAAACACCCATTACCATAACTCTATATTTTGTCTTTGTAATTGATCGGGCTACTACACTATGTTTTTTGCTTCTTCAAGTAACTGAATTTCCACCTACAAATGTGCATTAATCGGATGGTGACCTTCCATCATCAAGAGATCCAGCCTAGTTTGCATCCGTGAAGTCTTTCATTTTTAGATGACCATGTTTAGAGAAGAGATATCCTTTATCGAGTGTAAATTTTAAATACCTCAAAATATGAAAAACAATATCCAGATGAGAATTTCGAGGATCATGCAAATGCTAACCGAGTACACTAGTAGCATTGGCTATATCTAGCCTAGTGTGGGAGAGATAAATCAATCTTTCAATCAATTTCTAATAACGACTCATATCAATAGGTTTACCAAGATTAGCTTCTAATTTATGGATGGCATGATAGGAGAATCCGTAGGCTTACACTCTAACATATCAATTTTCTCAAAAAATCTAAAATGTATTTTCATTTGAGAAATAAAAATGCCTTTGTCTAATTTGGCAACCTCTATTTTAAGAAAATATTGCAGCTTAGCCAAATTCTAAATCTCAAACTCTTGGATTAGAAGTTTTTTCAATCTAGCAATTTTGTCCACTTTCATCCCATGTTACAACTATATCATCAACATAAAGAATAAGCAATGTGATCTTACCATTGTAGTCTTTGATGAATAAGATAAGATCAATATTACTTGATAATGTCTAAATGAAAATATGGCTTTACTCGTACCTATCAAACCATGCTCGAGGTGATTGCTTTAAAACATACAAGGCTTTATTGAAACAACAAACCTTACTTTTGGTTTTTTCATAGTCAAATCCTAGAGGGACTTCAATATACACTTCTTCTTCTAAATGTCCATATAAGAAAGCATTCTTGACATCCAATTATTGTAGATTCGAATCAAGGTTAGCTGCACATGACAAAAGGATTATGATAGTATTTATTTTCATAAGCTGGAGCAAAAGTTTCTTGATAGTCTATCTTGTAGGTTTGAGTGAACCTTTCACTATCAATTGAGCTTTGTACCTTTCAATTGACCTATATATCTACCTTATATTTAATAGTAAACACTCATTTGCATCCAAATGTGTAACACCATTAAGCTAACTAAGGCCAAAAATGCTACCAATTATACTTTATACTCGAAGTGCAATGAATGTAAGATATCGAGTCTTATGTCCTCTCTTTTATTTTTTAAATACAAAACGTAATGGAAAACTCGTTTAGTTCGAAAAATAAAATAAAATATAGGTTAAACTCATTAAAAGCCACTTCAATGTTAGGTTCCATATTAAACAGTTTAAACCATTTCAAGAATAAATAACATTAAAAACAGAAATTATGTTTATCACGAAAAACCAATTTGATAAAACATAGGTTGTTGAAACCATTTCAAGTATTATAATTAAAAACTATTTTAATAAACTTTGGAAGTCCATTTTATTAATTCTTCTTTCTATGTACCAAATCATGTATTAAGTCATTTTAGTTAACCATTTTGTTAAACCTATCAAACATAAAACTAAATTATAAACAAACAAAACCATTTATTTATTAATATATTAAAGTTAACCAGACAAGTATTAATAGTCTACAAATCAACACATTTAAAGAAAGGAAACAAAAATTGTCCAACTACTAGTGAGGTAGGAAATATTAAAACCTTCGACTTTTAACTTACCATTTTAGTACGCGTTGTGGCAAGCTAGGTTCTTCATGGCAACCACCTCAATCTTAAGACATGTCATCATTCATTACTTGCCTTATCTACACCACAAGTAAAAAAAATAAAAAAAAGAGCTAAAGCTTAATAAATCTAATCATGTATGCATGTAAGTGAATTTATTTTCATGATGCTAAAATACATTTTCTCGTCATCGATACAAAGAGTATACATACGCGGGATCATTCTATTTACGAGCCATCTTTGAATAAATCAAGAGTATATATTAGATAATTCTCTTTACATACTAAAGGTATTCACCGGATCATTCCATTAGCATGCTTTCTTTGAAGCATGCAAAGAGTATTCATCATATTATTCTCTTTGTATGTCTTGTAAAGAGTATACACAAGATCAGTTTCTTTGAAAACCTTTTTTCTTGAAAACATGCATATAACCTAGTTCTAAATACTTAAAATCATGTTAAACATTTTCATGACATGTATATAATGCATTCCACAAGCATATACATGAAAGTATCAAACAATAACATGAAATATTACACAATAATGTAAACAAACATCAAATAACAAAAAGTTCATCATTAGGCCAAAACCTCTCTCCAAGAACAACAATATGGCCAAAACTTGCCAAGTTTGTCATAGTTCTATCAACAATTAAACATCTAAAACCTTAACCAAACAACTTTAAAGAGCCATATGACCTAAAATTATCAATTAATATCATATTTAATCCATAATTCTTTGACCATTAGAAAGCATATTAATGGAACATAAAACTTCCTACAAAACTGAATCCATCAATTGGCATTTCAATATTCAATCAATTAATCAACACAACTCTAAGGTGAATTCACTCTCTAACCACATGAAAATAGATCCGTATAACCTCCTAAACATTCCACCATCAATTAATACATGAAACCACATAAGTAATCACACTTAGACTTGGCCAAACTTCATCAAGCATCACCATCACAATTAAACTTTAATTAAGTACTCACACATATTAATTCCATAAAATTCATATCTTGTGATGAAATTAAGATAGACTTATACCAACTAAGTCATTAATTAACGGTATCATCACTTAAATATAAATATCAAGTAAATCGTCAACAATAATCCAAATGAACATCTAAACTTAATAATTCTAAAACACCAAATAACAACCATCAAGCAAGCATAACAATTAATTTTTATGGTGTAGTTGAGACTACACTTATCTTTAATTGAGCTAATGTTGATTATACCTTCAAATCTTTTAAAATTCCTTCCTCCTTCCTTGATGAAACTTTGGGCTAACACACTCAAACTTCCCTCCTTTTCTTTTGGCCAATTCTTCCTTTCTAACTCACGACTAAACTCGTCCGCATTTAGTTTGCTTACCAAATCAGTTTTCTCACTTCTTTTTTCTCTTGTTTTCTTATGTCTTTCAAGGCTAGAACACCATAATTAAAGGAATGGAGCTTTCCCCTTTTTCTTTCCTTTTTGATTGACTTAGAACATTCAAGATTAGCCAAGATATTTTCTCTCTTTTCTTCCTCTCACTTTCAACCTTTCTTAATTTTTCTCTACCAAATTAGTTTTTCTCTTGTGTTTTGATGTTTATATAGACTAAATTATACCAAACATGACTTAGTAATTCATCTCCCTATTTATAGCATCCTTGGCCAAATGAGGAAGCTTCGTGGAAGCTTAGGAAGTCACTTGTATTAAGCAACTTAATTTGGTAAGCTTCCTAGATATTTCTTGCTAGATTTTTTTCTAAGTCGGGCTAGAAATTTCTTTCCTTATTCTTCTCATCTCTTGGCTGAATGAAGGGAATCAAAGATCCAAGATTTATCCACTTGGATGGTTAATTTCATTTGCTTAACTTAGTTAAATTTCTAGAATGTTCTTTACTTAGTCATGTTAATTTCTTAACTACCATATATTGCTAGCATCTTACTAGTTTATTTTTATGTTAATTCATGCATAAAATAATTAAGCTAGTCAAATTACTAGGTTCTCTAAGTTTATTCAATTTTACATATTAGTCACTCAACTTGTTCGCTTCATCCAATTAATTCTCTAATCTTTTAATTATTGCATTAAAGCCTTAATTCACTCACACACTTATAACACTTAACAATATAAACATGCAAAACTAAATACCTAGTAATGCAAACACAAAGAATAATATTAATGCACTCGTCAAACACAAGTTTCATGCAAATTCACAACATAAATTTCACATCTAGTAACCAAGGAAACATATGTACATATGAGGACATAAGGATGTTTAAGGTCATGGGTGTAACAAACTCGGTTTCTTTTTTAACAAAAGAGTAACGAGTTTCTCATGTTTTATTTCATACCAAGGCCTTCATATCATCTATTATGGCCCTTTTTTTCATATGGGATTTTTATATGCTTCTTGCCAATCCCGTAGAATAGAGACAACGGTTGTAGATGAAATAAAGGCTTTATTAGAAAGAGACGAGTTAAGTATAGAAAATAAAATTAGAAATAGGATATTTAGTACAAGTTCCGATACTTTTTCTAATAGCAATTGGTATATCAAGATCATTAAAAGTGTAATTAGTTAGGAACATCAAGAGTTGAAGGAGACTTACAATATGAATCTTCAACAACCGAATCCAAAAATGGCCGTTTGACTAGGTAAAATATGCTCAATAGCTTTATCTCTTTTATCTCTCGTATGTGTAAGTTCTCAAATCCGATCTATCTAATCCCTCATTATTAGGTCTTTTGTCATTAATATCACCATTACTAAATTATATGAGTGTAAAATTCATCATCTCTTCTCTTTTATTCTCTCTCCGAAGAGGTGACTATGGTGAAGAAAAGTAGGGCTCAAAATCTAAAAAGGTAACATCCATTCTCACAAAGTATTTTCTAGTAAGTGGATGATAATACTTATAACCTTTTTGAATGAAAGAATACCAAACAAACACATACTTAGGGCTCTAGGATCTAATTTGCCTATATTCTTCTTGTGGACAAAACGCATGCATCCAAAGACTTTAGGAAGAACAATATAAGAATTAGTACCTTAAATGCAAAATTTCTAAAAGACTTTGAAAATTCAATATTCTTAATCGCATTCTATTAATAAGATATCGACTGAAAGTACTCGCATCTTTTTAGTAAACTTTTGGAATATTCATATTAAACTTGAGAGATCTAGATATTTCTAATAAATGCATGTTTTTTTTTTCTTTTTAGAAACTACATTTTGTGCATTGGTGTTTACATAATTTGTTTGATTGAATATCCCATGGGAATTGAGATAGGCTCAAAAAACAACATCGATGTATTCCGTACCATTGTCGGTTCTCAAAATCTTAACTTTAGCATTAAATTGTGTACAAATCATCTTTTCCTTTTAGAGACTCCATTTTGTGCATTGGTGTTTACACAATTTGTTTAATTTGTTTGATGCAAGAGCTCGTAGGAATTGAGATAGTCTCAAAAGATACAATCGATGTATTCCGTACCACTCGTCAGTTCTCAAAATCTTAATCTTAGCTTTAAATTGTGTACAAATCATCTTACGAAATAACTAAAAATTAAAAAAAAAAAAAATCTCATCATTTGATGTCATCAAATAAATAGCTAGTACAACAATGAATAAAAGTAACAAATCATCTATAATCTAGAAATGACATAGTTTATGTAGGACCCTATACATCAGAATGATTAGTCATGAAAGGAACAAAATTTTTATTATTACTAGAAGGATAAGAGTTTCTTGTGTGTTTAGCATACTCACAAGCATTGTAACTAATATATCATAATTGCATCGTTTAAACAAACTAGGATATAGTTTCTCTAAAACATAAAAGGATGGATGGCCTAATCTTCTTTGCTACTGGATTAATTGTTGATTAATAGACATTGAATCTCGTAACAAGGCTTGGCTTTCAAAAGGAATCAAATGGCTACTACTTTCCTCAAGCCAATATAAGTCATCTTGCATTGTACAACAGCCAATCATTTTTCCTATTTTCAGTTCCTAAGAGACACAATAAGAAAGAAAAAATTCAGCTTTACAATTGAGTTCCTTTGTGAGTGTACTAACATATAAGAGATTACTTAGAAAACTAGAGATATGAAGAACTGAAGGCAGATTTATAGAGAAAGTGCAATCAATAGAACATGTCTCAAATATAAGAGATAAAGACCTATTTGCAATACAGACTTTACCTTTTCCTAAACTCGGAGAGTAAGTCAGAAAATTATTGAAAGAGCTTGTCATATGATTTGAGGCTCTGGAATCTATTACTCAAGGATTATTTTTCATAGAGAAATTGGCACTAAAAGAGATTCATGAGTTGGCAAAGGTAAAGAAAGCAATTATGGTTAAGTGAGAATCAAGCCGAGACAAAAAACGCCTCAAGGTTTACACCTCTTCATTGGAAAGACCTCCAGTTGTAGTTTTTAGGAACTAGTGCTTCAAGAGTCTCGGATATATTTGTATGTGACCTTCAGGATCTTATTTAGTTGCCTCCACAACCCCTACTTGGTCGACCATGAAGCTTCCAATAACTTTTTTTAGTGTGTCTAGTTTTCTACAATAACCACATTTTAATTGATCATTGTTTGATGTGTTCTTAATTATTGGTTTTTATCTGTTCACGAATAGTGTTGGCCACCAAGCCTGCTTTGTATACTGAAATTGTTGGCATCATGAAACTTTTTCGGCTTTCCTCTTGTTGTATATAGGAATATGTTTGTCTTAAAGAAGGTAAAAGATCCTTACTTGAACTCGCATTTGATCATATTCCTAATTCAGACCAGCAAGAAAATCATTTATGCGCTCCTTCTTTATCAATTTTTGAAATTTAGTCCTGTCATCGGGACACACAGCCTGGAAGTCTTGATCATATATAATCAAATTCTCTTGCTGTAAACCACTCAACTCAGAAAAATATTGAGCAATAGGCATCTCAGCTTGTTTTGTTCCATGTATCTTATTTTGCAATGCATAAACCTATGCATCATTACTCACTTGAGAATAGATTAGTGATACTGCATTCCAGATTTTATTACCAGTATTAAATAATAAATAACCTTTAGAAATATAGGACTGTGTGAAATGAAATTTATGAGCCACAACATGACAAGAGGGTTTTTGAATTCTTAATGATTGTGGGTTGAGAATAGATTAGCATGCTAGCTTTCGCTTATCTCCAGTAATATAACTCGTCAAACGTGGAGGTTGGATGAACAATAAACACGACCCAGGCAAGGTAATTTGTACGATCTAGTTTAACAAGAATGATTTGCAAAGAGGGATTGTCACCTTAAAAATTAGTCTTGTTATCAATAATTTTTTTTCATTCGCCATGCTTGAAGAGAATGCAGAAAAGAGGCATCTGTTTAGGTTAAGAGACTCTTCTGTTGGTTAAAAAAATTTCAACTGCTGCTGAGCGATATTAGTAGTTACTCTTTAGACGGCAGTCAGCTTTGATACCATGATGAGAGAAAAAAATAGAGAAAAATAATATTCTTCCTCATTTTTTTATTTGATGAATTACTAGCATATTTATATAACATTTCTATAATATGAAATAAAAATAGTAAAGGCTAAAAAATAGAAACTAAATATTCAGTTTAATTTGCTGAGGGAGTAACACATTATTCAAAGGAAGTATGCTTTTCAACTTCTTTATAGCTTATAGATAGCAGAATCAACTTATCGTCAAGTTTGCAGACCAGCTTAACAAGAATAGTGGGATCAGCAACCTGAACTAATTTTAGAACTAAAACTAGAAATACTGCATATTAGTTTTTAAAAATGAAAAAAACAAAAAGGTGCAGAAGAGAACGAAATAACTACAATAATTATTTATGCTCAATAATTATATAGCAAATCTTATCCAAATATTAATCATGAGAGATCATTACTTCTAGAAAGCCTGAGATGGAAGAACTTCCAATAAACAAGAGCCTTCTGTAACTATCCTATCATGTTGTAATTGTGAAGTGCTCAATTTTTTAATATAGAATATTAAGTCATTGTCAAATATGAATTACAGAGTGTTGGTAAAAAAAAAAAAAAACAGTACTTTATTTTTGTATTAAAGAGAGGAGTTGGTCCACACACCAATTAAGTAATGTAACTTCTAAATTACAAATGAAGGAAATGAAGAAGGCAAATTAATTAATTAAGGTAAAGATTAGAAACACAAAAGGATAGAAATTAGAAAATGCAACTTATGTAAGATACTAACCCAAAAAGCAAGGAATTATGTGTTGTGAATATAACAAATTTCATGTTTCTGTTGCTGAAGTGAATCTCAATCTATTCTTTCGTTAATATATATATATATATGTGTGTGTGTGTAGAGAGAGAGAGGGAGAGAGATAGAGATAGAGAGAGAGAGATGATATTTAATGGATTCGAAGCATGCAATATAAATAAAAAAATATTTTAAAAAATAAATTATAAAGAATATATTAAAGTTAATAGATTGAAATAAAAAAAATTAAAAAATTAATTTCATGAGAATTTCAATAAGAAACAACAAATAAAAAAATTAATTTTAAATAATAAGAGTAATATAATCCCGTGTGTGTGTGTGTGTGTTCATTAAAAAATAAATAATTATATTTTAAAATTTTATTCCAAAATTCATACATATAGAAAAATAAATCATATTTATTAACAAGCAAAATTATATAAAAAAAATTAATTTTATGAGAATTTCCATAAGAGACAAAAATCAACTTTAAACAATAAAAATAATATAATCCGATATATATATGTTCATTCTAAATTATGAAAATATGTCATATATATTTCATTGCCGTCAACCCGTGTGAAAAACCTAAAAAAATAATAATAATAATAATTGATTTTCTATAATTTTTGCACCGAATTTAATAATAAAAATAAAAAAATAAAGCATTTCAACACACACGTATATTAATTCAAAAAATTTAATTTTTTTAGATTATGATCTACTTTTTTTTAGTATTTTATGGCTTAAAATTACTATAAACACACTCTCTTCATTAAGATAAACTATATGAATACAAAAATTGACCATAAAAGAGGCCAAAATTAGAGTTGATTGTGGTTTTTTCTCTTATCTCTCTGCATTTAGGAATCAAATTGCAACATAAATAAACTTAAAGATCAAAATAATTTTTTTAAAAAATATCAAGGATCAAAGTGTAATATTAGAAAAATTATGATATAAATGCCTCAATACAACCTAAAAATCACAAAAATATTACTGCACAATACACATGAATCTAAATAAATAATGAATAGATGGTATTTAATCCAATTTTTTAATGTGTTTTTTTTTTTTTAATATTATGTTTCGGTGGAAGAGATGGCATACATCTGCACGCACATAGATTTACATACAAAAAGAGACCATTTTCAATCTAAAAATCTAAACTAAAAGGTCATGAATCAATCTTATATATAAGCATATTTATTTTCTCTTTTTTTAATATAAAATACTTACCACTCAAATGCGTACTCAATTAAAAAAAAAAACAAAAAACAAAAAAAAATTGCTTGAAAATGTATTTTTACAAGGAAAGCTAAGCTAGCTTTACCTAGAGGCGCCTTGGGCATACGCGGAAGATCCCGGTGAAAATCAAGCTAGAACAGAAACACAAATAGCAAAGCGTCTGAAATCATAACAAGAAAGTACATTTTGACAGGAAAGCTTAGGCGGGAGCATCTTTCAGCACCTGACAGCTGCCTCAACAAAACCATACTCCTGGTGGTGCCTTATCTTACGAACACGGGACGCTAGATTGACCAAACAGTTCTGTGAGTACGATTATATACAAGTGCCGTTATTGGAGCCAAGCTAAGGCGGATATCGATTTGATATATCTTGTCTCGACTCCATGGTGTTTTTAACTTGGGGCAATCTATTTTACAAATCCACAAGAACTGACAAAACCAGACAACTTGGCTAATGGGCCTTTTTTTTTCGGTTGTTTTTGACAGGCAAGAAATCTTAACACCTGTTTTAGAGCAACTCCCCAAAGTTAAAAGTTGGATTATGAAATTAATTGAAAACGTATAGTACCTTATTCTTGACTTACACTGGTCTCCACGTCACTCAGCAGTCAGCAAAATTTCCAAAAAAAAAAAAAAAAGTAAATTACTGATAGACCATGAACTGATCAATATGGCTGACACAATGTACAAGCCTAATTTAAGTGAAATATGCAGAACGGGCACCAAAAGTACGCATTCCACAAGCTTTATTACTCTCGTAGATAGACAGATAGATTTAATGAGTCATAATCTAGCCATATATATATATAGAAGAAAAGATGATATAGAAAGCAAAAAGGAGGTCAATAGACTCATTTATAGGAGAAGGAAAAGGAGGAAAGGGAAAAGAGATTTATAGCGTCTTCGCTCGTCTCAGATGCATGATTAGAAGCTAAGACATTAAAAAACGTCGTCGAAAACAGCCATCAACCAGATTCACCAAGAAAGAAAAAAAACAAAAAACAGACATTTCAACTCCAAAGACCAAATTTTACAGGGGGTATTATACCAAGAAACTATGCAAAACAATTGAGAAAAAGTGATACCAATTGATAAGAGTAGTAATAGATGGCATAAAAAACAAAGAAGGGCGGAGCACACTAAACAAGTACAACAAAGAGATTATTAATTGAAAACATGTGATACCCAAAATTCAATTAAAAAAAAAACTTACGGAAAGAACATGCAGCAACTTAGCTCACCCAAATAACTCTCAAATATCCTCTCCATGCAAAATTTGGAAAAGCAATCCGAAAATACATTACTATCCAGTAAGGTCCAGAACCTAGCAGCAAACATATAATTAAATCTCTCCCAAAATTGCCTTAAACAGCAAGCAACGAAGCACGCCACATGGTTCAGTATACTCTGCAGCAAATATCAACCAACAATCCCTGCAAAAACAAAAGGCATACCAGCATTAATTATTATAGTTGTGGTAAAATGTAATGAGTATGCGATTGGAAAATACAATGGAAATCAGTAAATAAAACAATACTTCGATTGAAACTGGGAAAATTTCATTTGTGCTAAGTCTATAAATTTAATTCGTATTAAAAGGCCTAATCCATAAGGTTCCATTCACATAGAAAGACCTCAACAATATAGTACTATCAATTAATCAAAAACAAAGGAAAAACAAAATCAGGGAAACCATTACCTTGAGTATTTAACGCCTTTGTGTTTTTCCAATAGAACGTTTCCCAGAGAACAAGTGCTTTGGTTTGAGTGTAGGAATAACTCTATCTGCCTCTCCACGTCTAGCATCCTTGTTCCTCTTTTGAGCAGATTTCTTGAAAAGCTTAAGAGCCTTGCTTTTTTGAGCAGAGTCCTTGAAGCCCTCTCCTGGAACAACTTCACCTGGAGGCCGTGACCTTGACCTTGACCTTGACCTAGACTGAGATGTAGATCTCAGACGGAGCTTCTTATTTGGCTGGTCCACATCCATATCCATAGCACCACCATCATCATGTTCCCTGTCAGTTGACCTTTCTCTTTTGCGACCCTTCCTAGAGAGTGACCTCTCACGAAGACGATTAATTGCTTTAGAAGGATCCATTCCCATAGCTGACAGCTGCCTGCCCATTCTTTTTGTTGTAAACCTCCTATCCTTGTCAAATTTTCTAGGTACAGTGGGCCGATTCTGTGCAGTGGTTTTCTTTATTCTATGCTCTTGAATGAGCGAGTTTTTCTTTTTCCTGATCTCAATCAAGGCTTCTCTCTCTTCAGGGGTTAATTCTTCGCCATCCATCTCAAAATCATCATCTCCCTCTTCTGCCTGTCGGATACCTTCTTCACGTTCCAACTCCTCAAGCCTTTGCAAAATATCAGGATCAATGAAGTCATACACATTGTGACCATCGAGAATTTCTGGGAGTACATCTTCTTTCCATTCATCATTGGCTAACATGTAATGCTTCTTCAAACTGGCAGAGTATACACCAGCACCTCCATTCTCATCCTCCAAATCCTTTTCTGTTTTTCTTTTCTCCTCCTCTGCTGCCTCCTTAGCTTTAGCATCCAAAACTGCTTGAGGTATACAAGGTGGCCTTTCCTTTTGATCACGTGGCTTTGGCATTGCAACATGGAACCGATTCAAACAGTCATTTATTTTTTTGGATTTCATCTTCAATTCAACTCGCTGATTCAACAATCTCTCACAAGCAGCATTCTTAACAGCAATCACCCCATCCTCAGTCAAAGTACTCATGGTCAAAAGCACATCGGCGTCATTGGTAGCTTCACCTCCTTGAGCAACCACGGTCTTCATAGCTTCTGATTTCATCTCCATGACCAACTTCATGTCTTCCTCAGAAATCCCTTCAAGTGGTTGCAAATCGGTCTTGTTGCAGACAATGGTCAACGGTTTGTTCATAAACAAAGACTTAATGCTATGAAATAAAGCAGCCTGTTGAGCAATGCTATAGCCACATGACCCAGATACATCCAAGAAGAATAATACAGCAGCTCGAAGATGTGCCAGAGCTGTGATACTGCACATCTCAATAATGTTACGATCCTCAAAAGGCCGATCCAAAATACCTGGTGTATCAATCACTTGGTACCTGAGATACTTGTAATCTGTGTGACCTACAAAGAGTGACTTGGTAGTGAATGCATAAGGTTGAACATCCACATCTGCCCTGGTGATCTTGTTGATGAAAGAGCTCTTCCCAACATTAGGATACCCACAAATCAAGATTGTCCGAGTATTTGGATCAATTGAAGGTAGCCTTGCCATATGCTGCCTGATTTGCTCCAAGTAAGCTAAACTAGGTCCAACCCTCTTAATAACGGTGCACATTCGACCAAGCGCAGCAACCTTCAAAGACTTGCACCGATACAAGGAATCACCATACTTCAATAACTTGACGTAATCTTTAGCAATCTTGCTAATAAGATTCCTAGCAGTATTAATCTGACCAAGGGCAAGCTTGTAATGATCCTTGTTGTATAGCACATGAAGGAGGTCACCATAAAAAGGGTGGATGCCATCAAGACGAGGGAACTCATCAATGATTGTCGAAAGCTTGTCATGAAAATTCTGCTGAGTATACTTCACCTTCCGCATGTAAAACTGTCGGAGCCGAGAAATAGCATAACCCTTATGAACAACAGTCGGTGTTTGCCGTTGGGTCCGAGAAAGGATGATATCAATAAAATCCTTCCCGTTAGGGACCACAGTAATCTTCTTAAAATTATACTGCACCATCTTTACAATCTTTCTATTCTGTAAAACAGATATATGTATTCAAATAAATGGTAGTGATAGCACTTTTCTTGATGACAAACATATCTACTAATTAAAAACAAAAAACCCGAAGTTACGCAAAATTAATCCATGGAAAAAAAACTTAAAGTCAGAAAAAATAAATAAATAAGAGAATAAGAAAAGAGTTGCAAAAAAAAAAGGGAATCTAACAAAAGCATCAAATAATTGAAATTTTGAGAAGGGAAGGGAAGAGAAGCTCCGACTCACCTTGTTAAGAGCAACAGAGAAAGAAGAAGAAGGGCGCCGCAAGCAGGAGGCCCTCTCCGCTAGGGTTTAAGAAAGAAATAAGCGAAGTGAGAAAGAAACGGACGGCGGCTTATTAACGAGAAATCATAAAGTAAGGAGTAGATTACACATTAGTCCCTGTATTTAGAGAAATAAACTAACGAGTCTCTTTTGTTTTACAAAATAATTTTTTAATCCTCTATCTTTTAATTTTGCCAGTCATTTGATCCTTTCATCAATTTCCTTTAGATTAGTGATTTTTTTCAAATTATTTTTTTATGTTTTATTTCTTTTTTTCATTCACTCTCTTTCTCTCCCCTTGACTAAAAATTAAAAAAATAATTTAAAAATTAAAAATACTAATCTGGTGAAAAACTAATAAAATAATTAAATTATTGTTGAAATAAAAACATCATGAATTAAATAATTAGTTTTTGAAAAAGAAGTGCCCGACTAATTCATTTTTTTTCACTCAAACATATTTGCACTATTCACTTGATATTATTCTAATTTTTTCATATACTCCATTTATTTACCATTGGTATGATTTTTATCTTCATGCACATGTGATGAAATTATTGTAATTTTTGTTTTTTATTTATGCATTTATAATGATATTATTGTGATTCTCAATATTTATTCATGAATTTGTGATTTTAGATATTGTTCAAGTATTTGATATGAAGTTTTAACAAAAAAAAATGCACTTTACTACCTTTTTATAAAAAAAAAAAATATGTTTCGGTTTTCAACTTCTTTTATAGTACAATTTGGTTCCTAAAAAAAATAATTAAAAAAAAAACCATTTCGATCATTTTGACTACCAATCTTGGTTTTAATTTACTCGCCTTGAAAAAAAGAATTTGTTTACTCGTGATCTTAAGTTATAAAATTGTCAAATAAATGAGATATATATATATCTCAAAATATTAATTTGAGTTTATGAATTTGATTTGGATTTTTGAGTTATGGTATTTTTTAGTGTTTGAGTAATAATTAAAATTAAGAAGCCGGAAAAAAAGAAAGAGAGAATTTATTGTATACACATGAAGCCTATACGCGGAGACCAAGCATACATGACTTGGAAACAAAAATATATAAAAAAGGAATCCAGGTGTATTTACTTCATTTTATATAATCAAAATTCATTGAAATCAATTTTATCGGGTTTTTTTTTTTTGGAAATCGATTATGCATCATATACACAAAACACTTAATATTTACTTTTTTTAAAAAAAGAAGAGAATTTTGAAATCAAATTCATTCAAATAAAATAATAAAATTTATGTTTAAAAAAACACTCAATGGTACAATTCTTTTCAAATGGATTTTTTTAACCTAATATACTTACTTTAAAAAATTAATCTTCTCATCAATATTCAACAAAAATAAAAATTATTTTAAATATTTTATTTCTTATGCAATTTTTTTTACATTAACTGATATTTTATTTTTTCAATGCAATCTTCCGACTTTTTTTTCTTTCGATTAATTGAAGCCTTCATTTTAGATTACTACTAGTCGATTCCTATGTTGTGTTACGGATCGAATTAAACATATTTATTTCAACTTGATAACATATACTATATTGTTGGTTAATTAAAATATATTAAATTAAATATAAAAGATAAAATTCCATCCAATTTCATAATTTTTAATCAAAATTTTGTATCTATATATTTTTTAAGTTTTGAATAAATTTTGAAGGAAAAAAATGATTTGTTCTTTCTTATGCATTTATTCTTAATAAAACCCATAAAAAATTTTAATATAAAATTTTAAAAACCCATAACAAAAATTTCAATATAAAATTTTTAAAAACTATTTTAATATTTTTTTATAACATTTTATCAAAGAAATAAGGCAACAATTAATATAAAAAAATATATGAAAAACAAATGAAGCTTTTTTACTAATGAGAAGATTTTTTTAAAAAACAATGCACATTTGATTTATATATCTTTATTTAAAAAAACAATGAATAATGTTAGTATATAAAATTGTATTTGAATTATTAGGTTGTTCTCCTAAAATATTATTTCAGTTATTTTATTTGAAAAAAATAATTTTAAAATATTAAAAAATATAGCAAATAGTTGATATTATGTGTGTAGATGCACAATTGATTTATAATAAAATCAATGACTCTAATATCATTATTTTTTTTATGCATTATGACCCCACTCAATGAGTAAGAATGTATAGCATAAATTAAAAAATATTTTTAAAAAGTTAAATAGTAAAATATATATTGAAGTTAATAGAATGTATTACAAACTATAAAATTGATTTTAATAAAATTTGATTACATAAAGAATAAGAAAATAAAATACATATATTCTATTTTAAAATTTAATTATATAAAAATTAAGCAAATAAAAAAATCTATAAAAAAAAACTTATTCGAATTCATACATAGAAAAAATAAACCATATTTATTAACAAATAAAATTATATATAAAAATAAGAATAAAAATTAACTTGTGAGAATTTCTATAATAAATCGAAAAGATCAATTTTAAACAATAAGAGTAATTTATTATTATTCTAAAATCTAAAAACATATTATATATATCATATAATCATCAATTTGAATGAAAAAAGTAACAATTGATTTTTTAAAATTTTAACACCCGATTAAATAATAAAAAAAGAACATAAATTGGTGAAAAAACAAAGGAAAAAAACCAAAAGAAAAAAATAGAAAGAAATAGCTGCAAGCACAATGTAATGCATTAGCTAGGGGATTAAAATTTTTATTTTAAAAATTTAGATGTCAAAATGAAATATAATGTAAACTAAAAATATAAATGTTCAAAAACAACTTGAAAATTATGAAGAAAAAAAATACCATCAAAGTTAAGTATGTAAATAGTAACTTGTGAATGGATTAACAGTTTACTGTTTAAAACCCTTCACCTCTTTTAATTTCTTTTAATAAGGTTTTTATTTAAAAATTTTTATATATAGAAAAACAAATCATTTTTTAAGAAGAAATATATTAAAAACATAAGAAAAATTAATTAAGTGCAAATTTTTTATTAAAAATCATAAAATTAGGTGATTTTTTTTTTGTTTTTAATTTTCATGTATTTTATTGAACCTACGGTATAGTAAAGACTATCAAATTATGATAGTTTTTATTTTTTTAATAATTTTATTCATGGCTCCAAAGTAAACCGTGTAAATGCTGTGGCAAGGTGGCCAGGGGATGTTTTCTTTCCTGTAGAACATTGCACTACAGATCAAAGATAGCACAGCAGCTAACCACGCTGAGTGGCTAAGGTGGTTAAAAGGTTGTCAGTTTTAAAATTACTAAAATAAAATAACACGGCAGCCTAGTGGTTATTGGCGGCTTATGTTATTGTCCAGAGTTGCTGGGTCTCCAGCAGTTTCGGGAATCTTTTATTTTTTGTTTTATATGAGGCCAGGCCCTCTCTGTTTCGGGCCTTTAGTTTCAGTCCAAACCCAGGGACAAAATGTCTTGCCCAAAGTAAAAGGGGCCTTTTATCTCATCCAAAAGGGTTACAAGAAAAACCCAACCCATCATATAATGGAAAAAACCTTCCATGTTTGGCTAAGCTTCACAATGCTATCCCACAGGAAACTCATCCAGTTCAGCTGGATCGCTTTTTATTTTTAATTTGGTCCCTGTAGTTTAGCAAGTCTCACGAACCGATCCTCATAGCTTAACAAGACTCACAAATTAATTTTCATAATTTTAGAAATCATTTACAAAGGTAAGGCCAAGTGCAATTTCATCCTAAAAGTTAACTAATGCAAAATCCAAAAAAGTGTTATGCACGTGGATAAAGTCTCAAATTTTCCTCCGACAAAATTAGGTATCAACGAATCAAAAATCCAAAAATTATACATTGATAAAATTATGAAATGAGCCCAAAACCATAAATTACCTATGAGAAAAAATCCGTAGGTGATTATAACAAATTTTATAGGTAATTTTTTTCCAACGGAATTAACTTCGCATCAGTATTTAAAAAAAAAAAATTACTCTATTTCATTAGTCATTCTATCATAAAACAACTATTTAAAAGAGTGTCTCCGACATTGTCCTAATTAGTCATTTCAATACCAAATTGATTGTCGTGACTTCTTTTTATTTAATAATAAAAATTTTTTCAAAGCATATTAACAATCTGTGTCTTTCCAATTAGTCTAGTGGATTAAAAAAATGTTTAATAATTTTTTCTAAATGCAAGTTCTATTGTTCAAAACTAAAAAATCAATGAAAAGAGCATGCCTTCTTAATTAACCATCCCAACAAACGTTTACAATTATAATTATTGTTAGTTAATGGTATGTAATTATCAAAAAACGAAAAGTAAAAAATAATTGTGCAATAAATTTTGCATGATTATCATGCTAATATTATAGCATTAGATAAAAATGACTTTTTTTTTCATGGGATTCTAGTATTAATAAATCAACTAAATTCTATTCAAAATTTTTATTGTGAATGCATCCATTTTATTTTTTATTACTTCAAATAAATATTATAATATTTGAATAAATTATTTATCTTTTCCAAAATAAAATATACAACAATATCGAACCTCTTAACTATTGAGGTTATTTTTATTTTTGTGGTTTATTGAAAAAGAAAAAAATGTGTCTTTCCCACGACATGTCGTTTAATTGAAATATCTGCAATCCATGACAAGACACGTCGTCCACCTTTCTCCCCCTTACCACCTTATCTCAACAGAAAAACCTCGGACGGTACTCACTCGACTCGCTTCCAGCCGCCGTAATGTTGCTGAGACTAGGAGCGGTGACGCCGCTTCTCCGTCCGTCTCTCTTCTCTCCTAAACCCTTTCTCCCTTCTTCTTTAAGAATCCCCAAACCCTTGTTTTCTCTCTCTTCCTTCTCTACGGTACCGTTTCACTCTTTAGTATCTCATTCTTCCAATTCAAAACCAACAACTCTCTTCGATAGTAATAACAATAATGCCATTTCTGTTGAACCTTATTACCTATCCTGCTGTATGCCTGATAAAGATAAGCCTCTTAGAATTGCCGTCCTCCTCAGCGGCGGGGTTGACAGTAGCGTCGCCCTTAGGCTTTTACATGCCGCTGGGCACCACTGCTCCGCTTTCTACCTCAAAATTTGGTTCCAAGTAACCTGTTTTTCCTTTCTTTCATTATTTTCATTTGGTTCCAAATTTTGGAAATTTCTGTGAAATTAGTTGTGATTAGAAGAAGGTGGTCTTTTTGTAGGAAGATTTTGACAATTTTTGGTCAGAATGTCCATGGGAGGATGACTTGAAGTTTGCAAAAGGCGTCTGTGATCAGGTTTTTAATTTTCGTTCTTCTTTTGCCTTTTTTCTTTGAATTTTATTTCTCTTGAAGCTGTTAATGTTTATAGTTGCGTTGAAGAAAATAGATGTCCTTTTTGGGTTCGCCAAAGCCAAGCCTTGATCAAATTCTTTTCGTTTGGTCATGCTTCTTCTTCAAAGTTTGAGCTGATGGTTTACACTTATTCTGTTGTAGTAATTTCATTTCATTGCTTGGAATTCTACTTTTTCTTGGTTTTATGACTTATAAAATTGGCATCAAAATAACGTTTCTGTAATGAAAGTTTTCTATGAAAGGATTTTTCTTTCCTACTTTAGGGAGAAAAATTTCTTTCGTATAAGTTTGTGCTGGAGAGAGAGTGTTTAACTGAAGTTTGATGACATTGGTTTTCAGGTTGATGTTCCATTAGAAGTTGTGCATTTGACCGACGAATATTGGAACAATGTGGTATGTATTTCTCATCAAAAAGTATTTTCCTTGGATTATGTTTTGTTACTTGGTGAAGTAATGAAAATCCATGGTTTATTTTCCAGGTCTCATATATTATTGAAGAGTATCGATGTGGTCGCACTCCAAATCCTGACGTTCTTTGCAATACAAGAATTAAGTTTGGTACCTCTCAGCTTATCTTTTACAAGTGAATTGCTCTTTAATTAGTTGACTCCGACTCTCTTTATACTTATACTTTTTCATTAAAAATTTCAGGTGCATTCTTGGATGCCATCAACAATATGAAATTTGATTATGTTGCTTCAGGGCATTATGCCCATGTTGTTCATCCAAATTCAGATCAAATAAATAGGCCATCTGTTTTAGAACTCTCAAAGGACATGGTAACTAAGTGAGAACATGACTGCTGATCTTTACTTTGTTTCTGTCTCTTTGGCTTTATATCATCAGTCTTGGTGTATTATCTTAAAACTGTAATTGGGTATTTGTGTTTATTTTTACGAGATGCATGATGCATTCTTTGAAAACAACATAATCACAACAGTAATGATGCTTTAAGGTGGAAAACCTTATGGTAAATGGGGTTTAAATTTGTAACGTGAGTCTACAGTTTGTAAAAAGTTTTAATTCTTAAGAAAAGAAGACAAAGTGGTTTTCAAACTTTTTTTCCTTGCAATATGTGCACAGAAATCATTGATGTTTTTTTCTTCAAAATTCCTATTGCATTATCTCTCACCAAGGGTAAAACTTGGGAACAGGGTTGAGAGATCACTAAGATCTTCAACTTGGTAAGAATTATACGTATTATATTTGTTCTGGGAATTTTATTCTGAAACTCCAATAAATTCAACAATAATTGCACAAATTACATTTATGCTTGTATGATGTTTTTGTGTTATTTCTAATATGAGGATGGATTCCTAAAAAGTTTACTTGAAGCATTTGTCTACTGTGGGTTGTTAATATCAATAATTATGATCTACAGGTCAAGGATCAAACATATTTCCTTTCACATTTGTCACAAGCTCAGCTTAAACGTCTTATTTTTCCACTTGGTTGTATTCCAAAGGTGAGTTGTTTGTATGCTTATTGAAGTGCCAGATTTGTACTGATGAGATGGTTTCGATAGTTTCCAATGCATTTATGGTATTAATTCATTAATTAGCTGATGGATCTTTGTTTGTCAACTTTTTTGACAAGTCTTAGATTTTGCATATGGTTTAACAATTTAAGATAAAGAAGCATGGCGGTGTATGCCAACAATAAGTTAGCTCAATGTGGCTCCATCACACACTGTAATAGTAAATCGATCGATATAAGTGACTCAAATGACTTGTTGCCTTGACTTTATCATTTTAAATGCATTATCTAATTTGATGGCCATTAGAACTTGAAATTCTTGTAATTTGGCTGATATTTTCTTGCAACTGAAGTTCTATTTATTTGTGTTTTGTTTTTTATGTTCTTCATTTCAAAAGTATATCACAGTGTATCATGCTACTTTTGATTTCATTGCATGGTTTTACTTCTTGGGACTGCAGAAGTCTTTCAAAATTCTTTCATTTTTCTTCCTCTATTTCTAAATAGTGAATATTCGTCTGTCTTTATTGTTGCAGGAATAATGAATATCCCTCTGTCTTTATTGTTGCAGGAAGAAGTTCGCAATCTTGCCTCGAAATTTGATTTGCCTAATAAAGACAGAAAGGATTCGCAAGGAATATGCTTCCTTGGGAAGGTACTTCATATAGGCAGTTGTTTTACCACATTCCTACATATTACGGGAAGCATTTTTAAGATGAGTTATTTTATATGCCATATCCACTCAACAAATATGCTGTTGATGGTATCGCATGGGTTTTCTTGGAAACTTGACCTATTAATGAAAGCCAAGCAAATTGATACCCGTTAGGCCGATAACTATAACTAATGTATAGTTAAGTTTACTTTGCATGTAACTTTGTCCTTTAGCATGTAAATAACTTGTTAATTTGGATAGAAAACGAAGTATCCTTCATTTGAAATTCATTTTAGAACTTTCTAGTGTTAGCTTTGACCCCATCTAAACTTCCATTCTTTTTTGCTATCCTTTCCGTTTCCAGTGGCCATTTTAAAATTTATACATGCTTAATCTTTAAAAGTTGAACCTGGTCTTAGGATTGGCTCGAGATTGCATTCATCTTAGAGCTCTTCTTTTCGTAGATAAAATTCAGCGAATTTGTTGCAAGACATATTGGGGAGATGGAAGGTATAATACTGGAAGCTGAGACAGGAGATTTCCTCGGCACTCATCGTGGATTCTGGTTCTACACAATTGGCCAACGACAAGGCCTACGCCTTCCTGGGGGACCCTGGTATGCTTTGCCAGATTGTTTATATGCACTAGCTGGTAAACAATTAACAAGCCAACCAATGACATCTGTAAAAATGGCAATTCCTAATTGGGCCTTGTGTACAGTAAAGGAAATACATTGACCAAGAGTTTTGCACGTAACACTATGGCTGTGGCAACATTAACTTCACATTATGTTTTAAATAGGATATAATGTGATGTTCTAAATTTCTAATAATGGAATTTGCCAAAATCCTTTCTCAACCACTGTTAACTTTGTGCATCTAAAGATGCCGTATTTCTGCTCTAATATTTTTTTTCGAATCTTGTTTTTTGAATCATAATGCCATGGTTTATTTTTTGTTGGGCTCTTTGTCATCCACTTTGCTTGCTTAAGGCATTTCCAGTTGATGTGTCTTATGCAGGTATGTTGTTGAGAAGGATGTTAAAAACAATGTAGTATTTGTGTCAAGAAATTATTTCTCATTAGACAAAAGAAGGCGTTCATTCTGTGTTGGCTCCTTGAGATGGCTTAGCGGGTCTCTTCCTGAAGAGACTAGTCAGCTTCAGTGTAAGGTAGAAGAATTTTGTTTCAGATAATTCATTATTGATAAACGATGTTGCACATTTCCCTCCATGAATATTTGTCTTTCCATTCAGTTGGCACCCTGTTGTCATATATATCCTACATTTGAGTCATCTATGCCTTGCCTTGCCTTGCCTATTAGAGTGTCTTGCTCTCAGATGCCTAATATCTCGAAGCTCAACTCTCTTTCAAACTTTTCAGGTGAGACATGGCCCTTCATTTTATGATTGCAGCGTGAAGATAAAACTTGGTGAAGATGGCCATGAAGAGGTTGCAGTTGTTCACTTGTGTGAAGATGATCAAGGTCTAGCAGCAGGGCAGTTTACAGCTTTCTACGAGGGAAGAACTTGCATAGGTTCTGGCGTGATTTTGGAGTCCTGGAATGATAAAGGATTTCCTGTATGCCAAAAGGCTCTTGAATTAGCAAGATTAGAAGATAAATCAAAGCTTGGGAAACCAGTTAAGATAATGGTAAAACCAGAGACTTCTGGGAAGGAGTCGGTTCAAAAGGATGGTCTAGAACTTGATAAAGGATTAGCTGAATCCAAGGTTGCTGTCACAAGTTAGAGAAGTCGGACATCCTAGTAAATTGGTTGCAGAATATGAAATAGAGTTGGTTGTAGATATTCCAATCTTGAAAAAACTTGAAGAGAATTTACAAGAGTTAATAAATAGTTCTTGCATGTTAAAGTGTAGATTTAGCACGCTCTTTCCAATCAACCCTCAGTCGGCGGAGGTCCCAGGGCATGCTTGCAAGAAAAGGCAGTTGTTTCCTAGAGGCAACCGGCACTGTGACCTGCAGGGCTGTGTAATTATAACATTTTTGACGGAGTTCCGAATGTATCACGAAAATAATCAATTTAAAAGTACACGAAATTCTTGTATGCTATGACATGACTACTTACACATCCTCTAGATTAATGGTTAAACAAATTAATGCTACTACTAGGAATATTACTACCACCAGAGACCACTTATCTAAATCCCTCAACAACTGAATAATTTCTTGAGCTTTTCGTTAGCTAGATTTTTTCTGTATAATAGAATGCTGTCAGAATTTTACAAACTTTAAAATGTATTATTCAAAATGGATAGTAATGACACTTCTAGAAAAAAACAAACAAAAATTAAAAAGTATGTTTTTTTTTTTTTTAAGATGTCAATTGTAATCTAGTCTTTGTAGTTTATTGAAATTAATTAATTAGCACACATATGGCATCGGAAATAGTTAAATAATCTCTTGACTACATCGAGCATCCTCTTTTCATATATATATATTTTTTTCCAAAAATACACTCTTTCCTAGTCAAAGTTTTTCATATGCCTACCTCTCTTTTTTTTTTTTTTAATTCTATTTTACCAAAAAAAAAAAAAAAAAATTACAAAGAGCATGAAATTGATGCATGACTAGGTTATAAGTAGATTGAAAAATATAGAGATTAAATATATAGTTTTTGAAACTATGATGATAAATTAATTGTTAAATTATTAAGTGAACCAAACCGTATATAATGTTTTGGAAGAAGATAAACCCCCGCCAAACCTTCATTTCTTTCTTCCATCTCCAAAAATGTCAGCAGCTGGAGTGAGCAAGCTCTTCTTCTACACAAAACCCTCCTCCTTTTCCTTTCCTCTCCCTCTCAAAACAACTTTCCTTTCCTTTCTCTCTTCACCTAATCCTTCCCTTTCCTTCCAAATTCCTCTATCTTCTCTCTCCTTTCCCAAATTAACCGCTCTCAAATCCTCCACCAACACCATTCAACATTTCGAAGACGACGACGACGACGAAGATATCGATACCGAAACAGAAATCGTTGAATACGACAGTGAAATTGATGACTCTATCGATACGGACGAGCTCGAAAAAGAAGCTAAATTAGCCGTTAAAGAGTACTCTAGCTCCCTGTCTCGCGAATTAACAATCGGTGATGCCTTTCTTTCTTTAAGTTTATCTATATAATTCTCTATCTATACAATTCTCTAATGAAATTCATATCTTATTTTTATGAATTTTTTTTCCAGAAAATGAGACTGACGAGAAAAGAGAAACTAGGAAGCAGAAGCGAAAAAAGCTACTTCTAAAGATGTTTGTTAACTGCTCTCTTTTTTCTTCTAATTTATAAGAGTTCGTTTCCTTTTTTCTTCTAATTACTAGAATTAAATTTGTACTATTAATTTTACTTTTCTTGTCTCCCATTACTTTTTGGTGAGGTGTACAAAATGGGAATTTAGATGTTAAAAAATGAAACGTATATTTTGTCCAAATGAGTGTGAAATTGATTAATTTACTGCAGAAATGTGGAAATTTTAAGTCCAAAAAGGGAAGGGTTTTTTTCTTTGTCCCTTAGCGAGAGAATACTTTGTTGGTCTTCATTGACTTGTAACACTTGAATATCTATCTGCAGATCCCTGACCATCTCCTTCCGAAAGTTACAATTGTTGGACGGCCAAATGTCGGTAAATCAGCGCTATTTAACCGTCTTGTTGGGGTAATTTAACCATTCATGTCGGGGCATCTATTTCTTTTTAATTTAATTTAATGTAAGTACAATTTGAATAATCAGGAATTAGAATTTGGAAGTTGTACAAGCATTATTATCACCAATGTTGATTTGAGTGTCACAAATTGTAGGGGAATAGGGCAATTGTGGTGGATGAACCTGGGGTTACTCGGGACCGTTTGTACGGTAGATCTTTTTGGGGAGAATATGAATTTATGGTGGTGGATACTGGAGGTGTTGTCACTGTATCAAAGTCGCAAGCTAACGTTATGGAAGATTTGGCTATCTCAACAACCATTGGCATGGATGGGATTTCACTTGCCTCGAGGGAAGCAGCAGTTGCTAGAATGCCCTCTATGATTGAGAAACAAGCAACTGCAGCTGTGGAAGAATCATCTGTCATTATATTCCTTGTTGATGGCCAGGTACAGCATTCCTTGTTTTTTCAGATAATGACAAACAAAAGAAGAAAAAAGAAAATGTGGTTGTGAAGGTAGATGCATGCATTCCTTGCTGTTTTTAAATTAATAACTTTTCTTTCCTGTTTTTTCAAAATGTGCATTACGAACAATTTATTGAAAGGAGAATAAGACTCACTAAATTTGTCGTATTTCTATTGCACCATTACCTTCTTTGTGTTCTGTATGAATTTGCTATTTTCTTTTCTATTTTACCAATAAGCAAATGTGGTTTCTGTTTACCATCAGTGACATAAATAAAAATCCTGAACAGGCAGGTCTAACAGCAGCTGATGAGGAGATAGCAGACTGGTTGCGCAGGAACTACTCAAACAAGTGTGTCATCCTGGCAGTGAACAAGTGTGAATCTCCACGCAAAGGAATCATGCAAGCATCAGAATTTTGGTCGTTGGGGTACCCCATCTTTAATTTCTATTTATGTCTCTCTCAAAATTGTGAATCTTTCTGTTATTCATGAATGCATGGCATTTATTACCGTAAGTTACCTGAAAATCCCACTATGTGTTTCCTGTGAGTTTTGTATCAGTGGTGAAGCTTCTTTTGTGAATGTACATATCATCTTGTACTTCTTAGATTGTGGTGTTTGTTCTGCAAAGTGTGTTCAGGGGAAGCATTTCCTTAAATTGTGGTGTCAACTTTTATCACAATAATTGTAGAAGTTAACCTGTCATTCCAGACACCAGGAACCCATAAGCCCATTACTAATACAATTCGTTAGTGACTTGGTGCACCCAACTAACACATTAACCCCTCAGGCTTTCATAAGTCTTAGCAGATAGAACTTCTGAGATTTTATGCGGGTGGGCTGCCATTTTTTCCCTCCTGTGCATGTTATGATTATGGATCAAAATAATTGGTGGTTATGAATTAGGCTGAAATTTATAAGTAGTGAACCTAGATAACTTGTTTCCTTTGCATATTTCATTTTGATAAACAGAGTGTGCACTTTTTGATTGTCCAACCAGGTTCTCACCACTTCCTATTTCTGCGGTATCGGGGACAGGAACTGGAGAGCTTCTTGATCTTGTGTGTTCCAGACTGGGAAAAGTTGAGGTTAGCAATTTCAACTTTAATGCTTAAATCTTTTGTTATGACAAAAATATTTCCAGTGCTTACATTTTATACGTATCTTGAAGGTTTTCTTGTGTTGCTCATCTTTCTTAATTTCACTTGTTTATTTGTTAAAAAAAAAAAATGAATGGTGTGTTTGATTCTGTTGCAGGGTTCCGAAAATCTTGATGAAGAAGAAAATTACATCCCTGCCATTGCAATTGTTGGTCGGCCAAATGTTGGTAAAAGTAGCATTTTGAATGCATTGGTTGGAGAGGATAGAACGATTGTTAGTCCTGTCAGTGGCACTACCCGTGATGCTATTGATACTGAATTTGTAGGACCAGATGGCCAGGTTTGTTTAGTTTTGAATCGTATCGGTAGTTTGATACTCATGTAATGGTTTGAGAAAGCAGATTTTTCCTTGAAATTATTCAAAACAAAACCACTTTACTGGAAAATTATCCCCAAAGGGCATGAACAATGCTTATTGGTTCAGAGCATGTTCATTCCAAGCTCTTTATTCTCTCATTTGTTGCATAAATAAAAACAGGTCTAGATATTTTTATTTGATTGATACTTCTCTTCCATTTTGTTTTCAATGTTTAAAAAGAGTGGAGCGCAAGCAGGTTAGCCATGTCTTTGACCTTGGCTTACTTGCACTGGACATAAAATTCTTGAAGTACCTCATTTCATGATAAAAAAATTGAGGACTCTGTTTGTCATTATTTTCTTTATCTTGCTTTGCTTTTAAGTAACATCATATATGATGTAATAGGCTGATAGCTACTTGTTTGCAGAAGTTTCGGCTTATTGATACAGCTGGCATCAGAAGGAGGGCAGCAGTAGCTTCATCAGGTAGTGTGACAGAGGCTTTATCAGTGAATCGAGCATTTCGTGCCATTCGCCGTTCCGATGTCGTTGCTCTTGTCATTGAGGCCATGGCTTGTATCACAGAACAGGTACTTCTTTAGCATTGTAATGATCTGTATCATCTATACTCCAAAAGAAGGTGAAATTTGAAGATGTAGGACAGCTTTGGAAAATCCTTGGACAAGAATCTATTTTGTTTAACTGAGAATTCTGCAAGCAAGTAGCTATCAGCCTTTTGTTTAGTAGTTAGATTAACCAAAAGGTCCGCAAACAAATAACAATCAGCATTCTACTATTGAAATATAGAAAAATCATCTTACATAGGTAGTTATAATATCAGGAGTTTCAGACTCGTCTTGCTGGAGCTGGTGCTTGTAAACAGGAGAAGTATTGATAATTTAAAAAAGACTGACTGAATATGGAAGTAAACTCAATTTTAAATTCAAAAAACTTCTGAATATCAATTCCATATGTATAAATAAGAAATCTCTACATTACTGCAGTCAACTTGTTTAGTATTTATTTATATTTATATGTTCGACAAAGTTGCATCTGGGAGCTATAACCAAGTGGGCTTAAGGTTTATAGCCAATATAGGATCACCACTCACATGTCGATGGAATTGTATTTTTTACCTACATAAAACAAAGATAATAAAAAATATCCCAAAGAAAAGTGGTTGCTGCCTTTACATGGTGGTATAAACTATGGATACAATTAACACTTGCATACTGGCATCACAATCAAGTGTTGGGTATTCTATGTAAGCTTTGAGAGCTTAAGTATGATAACTTAAAATTCATGTTAATGATCCGAGTCAGTTCTGAATCAGGAAGGGATGTTTTTCCTTTGTATGGATTTCTAGTACTCATTTCCCCCGTCTTTAACTGCGATTCTTATTGATTCCTGGAAATCTTTTTTCATTTCAATTATCTTTTTAGTTGTTCTGAATCAGCAAGGGATGTTTTTTCTTTGTATGGATTTCTAGTACTCATTTCCCCCGTCTTTAACTGCGATTCTTATTGATTCCTGGTAATCTTTTTTCATTTCAATTATCTTTTTCTCATTTCGATTGTCTGTGTTTTCTTTTTCCTGAATGATATAGGATTACAGGATTGCTGAAAGGATAGAGAAAGAAGGAAAGGGTTGCCTGATTGTGGTGAACAAATGGGATACGATACCCAATAAAAATCAGCAGACTGCAACATACTATGAACAAGATGTGAGGGAGAAGCTTCGTAGTCTTCATTGGGCTCCTATCGTTTACTCAACTGCAATTGCTGGCCATAGTGTTGAGAAGTATGCTATGACCTAACGCCGACAGTATATTTTATTTCTTAATGACTTACAGTCCAGTTGATAATTATAACGAAACTTACACTTCTCTAAACCCATTTGACTAGATGTTTCTCAAACTGTGATTTATATGGGCAGTATTTATTCATCGATGGAAAATAATACTATACAATAAATAGAAAACTGCCTGGATAACGTCATGAAAACCTCTCGGTGCCTCATCAGTATTCAGTTTAACCCACCCACTGCCATTCAATTGTGGCAGGTAATAGGGAATCTGGGGTTCACTTATAGTGTAGTTTCTACTGGAGAATTATTGGAATTTTATTGCAAGAACTGGAGTTATTTGTGTTCATTGGTGGTGCTATTGCTTCGGCAAGCATGTTGCCTCTTCCATTGTTCTTTAAAAACTCATGAGACCGCTGGTTATGGCATGAGTTTTCTGTTAGCACACAAGTGAATGAGCCACTAGAAATTGCATTTGCTAATATTCAGATGGTAGTGAATGAATCTTGATTTTAAATAAATAAAAGTTGCTTGCCATAAGAGAATGCATGATTAAGACATATTGACATATAATTCAGTGTTCTCGTGTTCCTAGCATGGTGATTTCAATCTGAAAGTTGTTAGCTCTCTTAAGAATATCTGTTTTTCCCCCCTCACATCTCCTTGGGTGGAAATTATGTAATCCTTACTTTGATTTCAGGATCATTGTTGCTGCTAGTACAGTTGAAAAGGAAAGATCAAGAAGGCTAGGTACTTCAATACTGAATCAAGTGGTACAAGAAGCATTGGCTTTTAAACCCCCTCCAAGGACGCGAGGCGGCAAGAGAGGGCGTGTTTATTACTGCACTCAGGTACTTTTGTTGTGCAGTAGTATAGGCTGTAATGTCATGCAAGTCATTATCCTTGATGACTTTTGTCTGTTTCTTTGTGCTCCTTTCCCTCGTTTCCATACCTCGATACGTCTGAGCCAGTTAGTCCCAGATCTTATTCTAATTGTTGTTTCCTCAGAAGAGTAGATTTTTATAAGAAGAGAGAGGCTTTTTAGGTGCCCAACCTTTGATTTTTTTTTTTCTATTTTGGTGTCTAATCATTGATTTCCAATTATTTGCTACCCAAGCTTTGATTTTTTGTTTGTTTTGGTGCCACACTTCACCCGAGGTTTAATTTTGATGATGTGTCCAACGAGAGCTACCACGTGGTAGTCAAAAAGCGTCATATGGTAGTCAACTCCAAATACATCAATACCTCATGCTCTAAGGTGGTTGTGGGCACTCAAATAGGAAAAAAAAAAAAAAAATCAAAGATTAGGCATTGAAATTCAAAAAAAAAAAAAAAAAACGTTAGGCCTAAATAGAAAAAAATAAAGTAAAATCAATGGTTGGACACTAAAAATGTAGTTTTCTTTAGAAATTTATTTCAGTTTTCTCACTTCAAATGTTTATTCCTTTCTTGTACTCGATCTATTTCTTCCTTATTATAGATATAGATCTCATGCATATCTTGTACTTCCATAATCTTTATATATATGTGTGTGTGTGTGTGTGTATATATATATATGGTCTCTCAAAACTTCTTTTTAGATATTAAAAATGATATAATTTTAATATCTAATAATATCAGCAATTACATGCATGTTTTCTTGTTATTATGCTAATTGCACAAGTAATTTTAACAATGCATTCTTTTTTTAGCATAATTTATACTTTACTTATTACCTCTATCATTACCATTACCGCTACCAAAAGTATTGCACTTTAAACGCTCAAATGAAAAAACTTGACTACTAAACTTATTCATCTTGATTTTATCTCATCTTAGTCTACTATAAAAAGCTTAGTAAGTTATTGGCCACAAAAAGCTTATGTCACCCATTACATGTTAGTCGATCTTCTCTTTAGAAAGAAGAAACAATATTTGTTTTTTTTAAAAAAAAAAAATTAATTTCTATATCGACCAACCATTTGTTGCACAAATGACAATCATAATTGAATTTTATATGTCTTTTATTTTTTTGAATTTACCTTTAATTGGATTTTATATGTATTTAAACTAAATGATATAATATTAAATTTGTACGAACGACTAAAGAGATTATAATTTTTAAAAAGTAATTTTTAAGCGATACAAAATATTAAAAAAAAACCTTTGATAAGTAAAAAAATACCACGAGCGTGATATGAAAAATATTTATCAGAAATTATTGGATTGATTTTGCAATATTGAAACGATAAATTTTGGGAAAAACTATTTTTTGGTGCCCAACCTTTAAATTTTTTTTTTTTTTTCAATGCGTAACTTTTGATTTTTTTTTCTTATTAGAGTGCTCATAGCCACTTTAGAGTATGAGGTACTCATGTGTCTGGAGTTGACTGTCACGTGGCACTTTTCGACTGCCACGTGACAGCTATTGACGGATACGTTATCAAAATTGAATCTCGGGTAAAGTCGGGCACCAAAACAAACAAAAAATCAAAACTTGGGTAGCAAATCATTAGAAATCAATGGTTAGGTACAAAAACAGAAAAAAAAAAAAAAAAAATCCAAAGGTTAGGCACTAAAAAAGCCTCTCTTACAAGAATGTAAAGGGTTATGTCCTTCTGCCGAAGCATGACCTGTATATGCAGGGAACATGACAAATGATGTTCATTAGAGATATCCTTTTGCAGGCTGCTATCAGGCCACCCACATTTGTTTTCTTTGTAAATGATTCAAACCTTTTTCCTGAGACTTACCGACGCTATATGGAGAAGCAACTACGTACAGATGCTGGATTTGCTGGTACGCCAATTCGACTACTTTGGCGTAGCAGAAGAAAAATGGAAAAAGATGAAGGTAAGTACGAGACTCGTATTGTTAATAAAGATATATGGATGATATTTTCTTGTTTATGCTGGCTAACTTTGTTAACAAGATAAGGCACACCCTTTTCCTTCTATTCAAAACTGATAAACTTAAAAGATGAGCTCAACAATCCGAAAAAACCAACCTCGTTTCACATGTCTCCAGCTCTTCTATGCACATGCATGATTGCTGGCACAATTTTGCACACGGCATGCTGGTCTTCTGATTTATACCTCAAGTTCCGTTTGTTCATATTCATATGCATGCCAAAGAAGAAAATGTAGCCAGAAAGTACGATTTTTTTTTTACTGGTAAAGTGCTCAGTGCAAGTGTGCAACCTTATTTAACTGATCAGGTCAATTGATTTTTCTTTCATTGGTTCTCAGTCAAGGGTGCAACAAGACCACAATTTAATCTTGCACCACGCAGTGGAAAATTGGCAGTAGCTACATGAAGATATAAAGTCTTCGACGTCTTGATCATGGTTGGGATTTCACTTGTGACGAATGAACATTGCTATCAGGATAAGTTTATGCCAACTGCGAAAATCTTCCAATGGCATGGAACTTCTAGTTGTCACATGTTTAAGGAGAATGCCAAGGTACTTGTATTTTTCTGTTGTATATTATTGTCTTGCCCTACTTGGGACTTTGTTACAAGCTTTTAATCATTGCAAGGAACCAAGGGGCAGGGTGGATAAAAAAATTGCCAAATCTTGCAAATCTTATGTCTCTGACAATGATAATGGTGATGATTGTAAACCAGTGCAGTTGTGGATTGGTTCTGAAGCCCAGCATGTGGTGGATCTGATTGGTAACATTTTGGCATATTGACAAAAATGAGATACATTACAATTTGTTGAGGATATTTTATTGACATTGGTTGTTCGTGCTTTTTGTTAGTAAATGACCAGTCGAAAGGTGGTGGGGGTTGAAAATTTATTGCAAACAAGCAATAGAAAGGCCCCGCAATAAAATAAAGAAAAAATGGTTTGCTACTTTGCTTTCCAACCACACATATGCTATATCTTATGTCGGTGCCCCAAACTGATTATGATTGCAATGGAAGATTAGTGTTGATGCTTTCGATCGTAAGTAATTTCATGTCGATGCTCATTAGTTTTAGCCATACCTTTACCTGGCATCCAGCTATTCCATGGATGGACACTTAGGTTAGCGTTTTAAACACTATTTATTAGGTGGGATTGAGGAAGAGATGGATGAAGAGGGAGGAAGGATTTTCCCTTCGTTGACAATAAAGATGAAGATCCAAAGAAGGAACAGAAGGATTGGCTCGCTTTGTTTGATCTTTCTAATCATTCCTCACTTAATTTTCAATCTCTTCAATTTGGATTGGATTGATTCTAGAATGCTTCTTCTTTTTTCACTTATCCAATCAATCCTTTCTCTATTCATCTCTCCCTGTAAACAAAATTAATTACATTGAATTTTAATACTACAATTTATTCGTAAACAGTCCACATGTGGATATTATAAGTTCCTAAGTATTCGATAGTAAATCTCATGTTAGAAAAATCCAGTAGTCCAAGTGTTTCAGTTTAGATTTTGCTAGTACAAAAAGAGTTTATGTGGAATTTATTGGTAAGTTCCAGCGTATCAATAGTACCTCTGTTTCGGTAAATTTAGGTAAGGAAAGAGATGGGAGGTTTGAAGAGTGAAAATCACAGTTCATCCCCTCACAAGTCACCAGTTTTAGACCATAGATGAGTGTGGCATTTTGTGCTTTTTCAGCTGTTTTTTAACATTTATATCAAAAGTTTACATAGCATTTTATTTTGGTCCTTAGAGTTATAAAATAAAAATTTAATCCCTTGAACTATTTGGTATGTCGGCCTGTTGCATTAGACTATAGCGAAGTGAGCCTCTATCCCGGTGAGAACAAGCAACTTGAAGCCAAGGCATGTAGCGTGGACAACCTTACTCTACAATAATGCTTAGGCCTTTCATCCATCCATACCAGTCAAGCAAGTCAACATCCTCTACTTCTAACAACCTCCCACTTAACCTATTTATTAAGCCCCTCCCCTCCGGAGAGAGCTCTATTTATTTACGTATTCCAATCTCCCAGTAGCGCAATCATCAAGCTCACCGCATTCGCATTCATAGAGGTCCTTCGCTTTAGCTTACCGCCTACTCAATCAACATTCAAAGACTGTAGCTAACCTGTGATTAATGTAGAAAATAAATACATAAAAGAGAATAAATCATTTTTAACTATAAAATTTATTTAAAAAGGAACAATTTATAAAATTAGATTAAATTTCATTTTTTATTTAATATATTTTTATTACATCAAATTAAAACGAATATTATTAATTTGATGCATAACGTAGCATGAGAAGACAATTAGTTCATTTTTAAAGGGTGAGGAGGCCAACAACAAGAAAGGGTGGGGAACTAGTTTGAGATTTGACCTACCTAATAGTTTAAATGGAGATATATTATTTCCTCTAATTAGTAAAAAAAAAAAATGCCCCTTTGATAAAACTCCTCGAGTACAACTTTTCTACCTTAAGATGGCACCGTGAGTTGGTGAACTATGCATATAAATTATAATAAATACTTCAATAATGGAAACAAGTGGCAGTCAACCAAGTCGATTCTCCATCTTCGTTTTTTTTTGCTTTTCAAATCAATACAGTCCGTAGTGTTGGCAGGTGGGTTTGCTAGCTTTAAATTCTCTTGCTCCTACACCTTTCAATTCCAAACCGAAACTGGTCCCTCTCGTAAAAAAAAACGAAACATGTGAGGTATTTTAGTTGAAACTAGTTAGATATGCAAGTTACACTATAATTAAATAATCGTTATATATTTAGAATTAATAATTTATATGATGCAATGTGAATAAAAATTTTATTTTTTATGGTTAATGTAAATCGAAAATCTATATATTAAGTGAAATTATTTGATTTATATATATTTGTTAACAAAATATTTACTAATATTAGCATAAAAATTTATATTTGAATAATTTGGAGGTTCTTTCAAAACATTATCTAACTTATTTTATTTAAAAAAATTAGAATATAAAAAAATAAATAAATAATAATTGATATTATGTGTGTAGATATATAGTTAATTTCTAAGGATATATATATATATCATACTTAACGATTCGAGTATATAGAATAAATAGAAAAAATATACAAAAAAAACTCACATAAACTCGTATGAAATATATTGAGGTCAATAGATTAAATAAAAGCTATAACAAAATTGATTCTTATAAATTTTGAATAAATATATATATATATATGTGTGTGTGTGTGTGTGTGTATGTGCGTGTGTGCATACTCAGATTCGAATATATAGAATAAATAAGAAAATAAATAAAAAAATCTACCTTGTATGAAATATATTGAAGTCAATAAATTAAAATAAAACTTGTAATATATATATATATATCTTTTCAACATCAAATGTTTACAACTTCTGTATAGACCCGGCATTTATTAATGGGGCAGAAGCTTCAATCAATCCATTAGATGATGGAGCCATCTTTTTTTTCAAAAAAAAATTAATAATTAGTTTAAAAAATTTACAAGTTTTATATCTTTTCAACATCAAATGTTTACAACTTCTGTATAGACTTGGCATTTATTCATGGGACAGAAGCTTCAATCAATCCCTTAGGTGATGAAGCCATCTTTTTTTTAAAAAAAAATTAATAATCGATTAAAAATATTCATAAGTTTTATATATATTCAACATCAAATGTTTACAACTCATGTATAGACCCCACATTTATTAATGGGCAGAAGCTTCAATCAATCCATTAGGTGATGAAGCAATCTTTTTTTTTAAAAAAAATAATCAATTAAAAAAATTCATAAGTTATATATATATATATAAAAGATTCAAAAGTTGTAAAACCTTGTGTATGTAGATCTAATCTTGTGTATGTAGATCTAATGCAAATACAGAGGCCTATACATCTTCTTGGACACCTGTAATTTGTTAATAAATTAGTATCAAAATCATAATATAAAAAAGGAAAAAAAATGTATGTATCTATATATGGGTTGATTATGCAATGGCATAAACTTTTAGGATGATAATCCATTTTTTTATCAGTCCTGCTATGCACCGTACAAACACGGAAACCATAAATCTTTTCAAACACAAGCAGCTATCTAGCAATAAAGAGTAGCCTTATATGCATGTACAGGTAGAAGTGGTCCATTGCTGTATCTCCCTGTCAACTTTTTATTTCGGTAGTTATGGAAGCTGATGATAGGTAAACATCACTATTTACTCAAACCCAATAGGATGGTGACATGAGTGAAAACCTAGGCTTAAGGCTATTGTTTGAACTTTAGAAAATCAATGAATAAAACAAACTGTCTAGACTACCAGAACAACTACTTAGGATCAAGGCTCTGTTCTTTGTTTGAGCCGACCATGGAGTTCCGACAGCAAGCTCGAGCGCCTGAGGAATGGGGATAAAGCCATGCCAAGTTCGGGGCGTTTGAGGCTTAGGATCGATTTCCAAGAATCAATCGATCCCGACTCCATTCTCAAGCACTTGTTTAATTTTAGTTTCATTACATCATGCTTGGTAAATTTGACAAGGACATAAAAAATGTAAAGATCGATTTAATACCTTTGCATAAGGATGAGTTGTACATTCTTATCAATGATTTGTATCTTTTATGACGTCATGTAGGAAGAAACAAGTAAAGTTACGGCTAATTGAATAAAAAAAATTTCATGAAAAAACTGAAACAAACTACCATGAGACAAAAAAAATTTCTTTCTAAAAAAATTCGATCCAGAACTATTTTACGTGGAAGGTTTAATATTTCTTAATTATTATTGTTACTCGACATACGAGACTTTTAGATTTAAAAAAGTTAAAAAAAAAAGAAGAATTGTCACCTAATACTCTAAAGCAACTAAAAAACTTAAATTATTAATCTTTTAAAAACTATGAATAAAGAGTCGATTATATTAATTGAAAAGATAATAATCACATACGACATCTTTTTCTTAGAAAGGTTATTTAACTTTTTTATTTCTAAATCATTTCCTAAAGTATTAATTTGCCATAATAGTTACAAGCTTATTTTTGAGTTTATTGTTTACTTTAAATAATTTTATCAATTTTGGTCTAAGAAGTTATTTTATAGTACACTAAATTGATCATGATTTATTGTGAAATTGTATTAAAGTATCATCGGAACCTAAGATAAAAAGTCGTATTAATTTAGTATAAGATATTATAATAGTCATGTCACGACTCTCATGTTAGAAACTAATTGATAGTTTTAAAAATATTAAAAGATTAAGTTTTATAGTGAAATCTTGTTGAATTGATATTATATCCTAAAATTAGAAATTATTTCAATTTAATATAAGATTCGATTAAAGTTCTAACATAATTGTCATGTTAGAAACAAAATGATAGAATTTAAATTATCTAAGTTTATTTGATTTTAACGTTGAATTTAATTAAATTTTATTATCATTTGGATTCGGAGTAATATAATATTCTAGGGTATTAGTATTGAAAATTAAGATTACCCTAAATATTTAAGATGTGAATATGAACTCTAAATAAATTAAAAAAAAATTAATTAAATTTACTACTAATAATAATAACATTTAATTATGTAATATTAAAAAAAATCAGAAGAACACTAAAAAATTCTTTAAAAAATTTAAAATATTTTACATAATTAGGAAAAATGCTTGTTTATAACATACCAAAATTTTAAATTTTTATCATGTTAGAAACTTGCCCAATTTACATTTAAATCAAACCAGCTCCTAGTTCTCATTATTTGATTATGTAGTATTAAAAAAAATTAGATGAATACTAAAACATTCTTAAAAAAAATTCTAAAATTTGGTACATAATTAGAAAACATGCTTAGTTCTAACATATCAAAATTGTGTATTTTTATCATGTCATAAACTTTCTCAATTCATAATTAAATCACATTAGCCTCTAGTTCTTATTATTTGATTATGTAGTATTAAACAAAGAAAATTCAGATGAACACTCAAAAATCTTTAAAAATCTAAAAATTTGGTAAATAATTAGGAAACATGCTTATTTACAACATACAAAAAATATAGATTAAAATGACATCAAAATCTTACAAAATCATAATTAAACAAAGCAATCCCTATTTTCTAAAATAATTTCAATTAAATCCTTTTTGTGTGTTTTGTCAAGTAATTAACTTGTAACCCTGACCAATTAACTAATTTATTAACCCAAGTCATGGTATTTTCGTATTGTTATATCAAATTAAGGAATAATGATATTTATAAAGAAATCACAACTAAAACATGGATTGATACATAAGAACGTGAGTGAAACAGAGACTAAAGCAAATTGTGCCTAAAGACAATTTAATATATTCCAATCAGACCATTATAAATCCGAAATAGGAATATAATTGAAAACTTATTTTTCATAAAATGCTAAAATAAAACAAACAATCAATTGTAAGGACTAAAGTGTAAAACTCATGCTAAACTCACGAGCATGAACCCAAAATGTTCATTTTTGTTGGTCACATTTTTATTATTTCATCCGTGAATTGCACGGTCAAAACCAAGAGGAAAATGACCTCAAAACGATAAATTTAAACAAAAAGTGTATACGAACATATCTTCTACATATAGAAAATGAAATTAACGAATTTGGTTGGAGGGTTGCTGCTAAAAGCTAGTCCAAAGTCAACCCCACAAGCTGCCCAAATTGCCAAAAAAAAAAAAAAAAAAAAACTTTTCCAGATTTTTACTCTTTTTTTTGGTCTATTTATGCAGTACTTTCTTTTTTCTTGTTTATTTTTTGTTCTTTGGCTACCTCTAATATTTATAGAATTATAGTGTGAAAATGATCAAAGGTTGGTGGCATGATTTTAACCTATCATTATGGATATTAAGGGATATCATGAAGTGATTTTTAGATAGAGATTAAAGCTTGTTGAGAAAAATGTCTAGGCTTGTGTTAGGGCTGGATATCTAGCCTAATAATAGAGTAGAAATTCGGAGCAACAGGGTTCGAAAAGAAGAAGAAGCAGAAAAAGAAGAAGAAGGAAGGAAGAAGAAAGAAAAAGAAAAAATATAGTTAAAAATTTAACCCATGCGAGACTCAAAGATATCTTCTTTTTAATTTTTCTTTAAATTTTGTTCAAAAAAGTCAAATTTTGGATTATGACAGATATTTTCTTTTTATAATACTTACGATGTAAAATTAATGAAAATGCAAACTTTGGTTCGCTTTGTTTAGTAAGCTTATAAGGAAAAAATTTGAAGAGAAATAAAATAAAATGTTCAGGGCAATTTATCTCTTATAGGTCTATCATTGGGAGTGACCAGTGTTTTATAAATCTGTTATTATGAGTAAAAATACTTATATAGTCAAAACTTTAAATAATGTATTTTCTTAAACTATCTCTAATTGATAAAGAGAGTCAATATTTTCTTTTATTTAATGTTCTTCATTAACAAAAAAATCAATATTTTTAATACTTTTTTGTCATACATATAAATATTATTAACATAAAAATTTCAAATGAAAATTTTTTGTTATATGAAAAATATTTATTCTTGTAGCGTCGCCTTACTACATGACAAAATTTTGAGAGTAAAATATTTTTATTAATATATTATTTTTTTATTATTTTAAACTTGATCGAAAGCTAATTAGCTTAATGATTTTTTTCATTTACTACTTTAATTTTGAATGGATTTTCTATTTAAACTATAATGTTAATTCTATATGATACAGAATTAAATCTCATAATTAATAATTTAAAATATATATATATATATATATTAGAAAAATATGAACAAAAATATGTTGATATATAACATAATAATTAATAATTTTTTTGAATAGTTTGAAAAGTTAAAGGGAATGGTTTTTTTTTTTTTTTTTTTTTTTTTTTTTTTAGGAACAAAGGAACTATATATATATATTTTTTCTTAATGAAATGCTGAGTTTCCAACTTTTTCGCTAATTATTGTTCCTAACTTGACTGTCAAATTAAAATATAAAAACAAGGTGTCCCACTTTCCATCTGATACAATATTTTTGATACATGGATGAACAACAAATTAAACCCCCTGCTGAGGCTACATCACTAGATTTATTGCAACTTATTACACACCTATTCTTTATGAAGCCACACCAACTTGGTTGGAGAAGAATCAAGCATATACATATACACAGGCACACATATTTCCAACGTTGGAGGTCAAGGAAGTATAGTTTTCTTTGCTAACTAGAGAAATATGGAGGGCTTGGAGAGTGATTTGGAGGACATGAGACAGTATTTTAGGAGTGGAAAGACCAAAGATGCAGCCTGGAGGCAGTCTCAGCTTAAAGGGTTACTCTTGTTTATGAAGGAAAACGAGAAAGACATCTTCAAGGCTTTAAAGGAAGATTTAGGAAAGCATCATGCTGAGGCATACAGAGATGAGGTATGTTGTTTCTTAATTAATTTGCTGTGAAATGTTTTTTTAAAAAAATTATTTGTTGATCCATAAATGATCGCTAGCTCTCCTATTACTCCATTTTCTCTTAGTTAAATTTTATCATGCGGGTTTGCAGGCGTATATATAGATAATGCTACATAAATAAACAAATTGTAGTATTTTTCTTACACAATTAATGATTTTATGGCTGATTTTTTTTTTTTATGCTTGGCTTACTTTTATTTTCATATTTCTAGAACTCACAGTTTATCATTTATTAATTATTTTACACGTCATTTGAACAGAATTTAGTATGATTTGTTTGTTTTGAAATCATTTTTCTTACAAATAGTGGTACCCCAAATGTAAATGAGTACCACTATTTCTTAATTCTTACGATCGGAAATGTTTTTAGTTCTGAAAAAAGAAAAAAATCGTACTCTGGAAATCTAAAGAACGTTAAAATGTGGACTGTTTTTGCAGATAGGGACCTTGAGAAAATCCATAAATTTTGCACTGCAAGGATTAAAAGAATGGATGTCAGGCAAAGCGGTAATTAACCTTTTTTTCCTTTGTTGGCAACATAAGATCTCTTTTTACATGTGATTTTCTTCACTTCTCGTCTTCCCCACCAGTGGTGCTCTAGGAATGATCATTGTTCATTTCCTGCCGTCTGTTGTGTTGACGGTTGACCCTCATCTAATGTTGTTAAATATTTAAGGGTCAACTCTCAACCGTGCTATGTCAGTGTGTATGCTCATAGATTTATGTTCTTGTGGTGGTGTAAACTAATAACTATATACCACGTTTGTTGATAATGGACAGGCCAAGCTGCCAAAAATTGCCCTGTTAACATCTGCAGAATTGGTTCCTGAACCTCTTGGTCTTGTCCTCGTTATTTCATCTTGGAATTTTCCTTTTGGTAAGTGATTTGCGACAATTGTGAGAAGAAAGCAAAAAAAAAAAAAAAAAAGGGCTATTATATACTTGGATTGTCTAATTAAGATTTCTATACTCAATGATCGATGTGTTATCACAAAAATGCAGGACTATCTTTGGAACCACTGATAGGAGCAATAGCTGCAGGAAACACAACGGTTCTAAAACCTTCGGATTTAGCTCCTGCATGTGCTTCTCTTCTAGCAAATGTTTTGCCTACTTACCTAGACAATAAAGCTGTCAAGGTTATTCCAGGAGGAGGAGCTGTTGGTGAACATCTCCTGCAGCAGAAATGGGACAAGATCCTTTTTACAGGTATACGTATAACACAAACAGATATGCATATGAACGAGCATACATGTACAATGGATTTGAATGTCTGCATAAATGCCATGTTTGTTTATGTACATGACCAGCTTTTCGTTTCTATTAAAATGGACTGATTTTACCAACTTGGTTATGTTCCATTAACTATCTGATATTGACATTCATGCTATTTCGATCCTTTTCTTGTTCTTGATAAATCTATCCTAGGAAGTGCACGAGTAGGACGGATAGTTATGTCAGCAGCTGTAAAGCATCTCACACCTGTTGTTCTGGAACTGGGCGGAAAATGCCCTGCTGTTGTTGATTGCTTATCATCATCTTGGGATAAACAGGTAGGTTTTTATCTAAAATGTGTAAAGTCATCATGTTATGATGAAATTAGTTCTCATAATTAGCTGAACACCTTAATTATGTATGAATTTACATTACTGATAGCGCTGCTTGTACTTAAATATATTTTTTCTGTTGGCTGCAAGGTGGCTGTAAACAGAATTATTGTGTCAAAATTTGGCGCCTGCGCTGGTCAAGCATGCATAGCAATTGATTATATCCTAGTGGAAAGGAGATTTGCTTCCACCCTGGTATTGTTGTAGGGAAAAACATAGTTTTCTGAATTTATTTAACCTTTTCTATAGTACAGTCTTCCCTTCTAGTGATCATAATAGAACTCTTATCTATTGTGTTTTCAGGTGGATTTAATGAAAGTTATGATCAAGAAAATGTTTGGTGAAAACCCAAGAGAGACAAATTCTGTTGCAAGAATAGTTAACAGACAACATTTCTTGAGATTGAAGAATCTTCTAAGTGACTCAGCCGTGAGAAATTCCATAGTCTACGGAGGTTCAATGGATGAAAAAAATCTGTATGATGCACTAACTTTCTTCTATGACTTTTAAATGTTATGGTTAATTGGTTATAGTGTTCTTTGCTCTATCTCTCTTTTTTTTATTACTTTTTTTAACAGGATAAATATCCAATATTAGACTTCTGTACCGTATTCTTCATGAGATAACTTTGTTCCGTTCCATGAGTGTTTAGACCGCAACAGAAAATGAATTGTTATTGCCCAAGCTTTAAATAGGACTTTGAGAAAAGACTTCAATGTTACGTTCTTAATTTTTAAAGTGTAATTTATCTGATTTTCTTAACCTTAATTTGCAATCGAGAATTTCGATATGATCGACAAGTTATCTGGACATATATAGTCCTCCAGTCAAGTATTGCTGCTAACTATGACATGCCTAATGGTAACCTCCATGCAGGTTCATTGAGCCAACAATCTTGGTAGATCCTCCACTTGATGCAGCCATAATGGCAGAAGAAATATTTGGCCCTTTGCTTCCCATAATTACAGTGAGATACTTACTCATCAATCATCACCTTTTATCTTTATAGTTGTATTCTGCTAATTAAAATTCCATCTAAATCAACAACTCAAGGAAACCAAAAGTACGTACTAACTGGCAGTGTTCGTATGAATGTTCTTCGAAAGATATTGCAAGTTGTTGTTTAGAATGATTAAAAGAGTTTTGCTTCAACAGTTGGACAAAATTGAAGACTCTGTTACTTTTATCAATTCAAGGCCTAAGCCGCTTGCAATTTATGCCTTCACCAAAAATGAAAAGTTCAGGAGAAGAATGGTTTCTGAAACATCATCAGGAAGCTTGGTATTCAACGATGCAGTTATTCAGGTACTTGGATTCATCCAGTTACGAGTGTAATTTAAGGCTAGTCAGTTATCTAGCTAAAGTTGAAGTCTGAACCTGTCATAATCATATGTTTGTTGCTCTTGAACGAAAATGCAGTACGCAGCTGATACCTTACCATTTGGAGGGATTGGTGAAAGTGGGGTTGGCAAGTATCATGGAAAATTCTCATTCGAAACATTTAGCCACTACAAAGCAGTGGTAAGGAGAAGCTTCCTAACTGATTTTTGGTTCAGATTTCCCCCATGGAATGATTACAAGTTGTCACTTTTTGAAGCAACTTACGCCTTTGACTATGTTGGAATGCTCCTAGTCATTCTAGGCTTGAAGAGGTATAGATACAACTGAGATGGCATCTAGCAGTGCTCTTGTCTCTTAATTGAATCTGCGACAAAGGTCTCCATATATGAATTCCAACAAAACTAAGCACTCATAACTCCCGAATGCTTTAAATGAATCTTTGCCTATTGTATCAATGAATTCTCTCGTAATGTGGATTGTGTCTAAGTCTCCTTCATTTGTTTGATCCTGCAAGGTTGTTTCTTGTTTATAAATTTGGCCATTTTTACTATTTATGATCCATCATCACAATTGATCTTCTGAACAACCAGAGTTGGAGAAGTTTACTGGATGCTGCTCCCACTAGTACGATGAAAACTCTCTCGTAATTTACTTAGTGTACAAATTCCATTCTTTCAAAATGACACATAATTGTGCTGAAAGTGGTAATCCATGCCACATCCCAAGTACCTATTCTCCATAAAGGCAAACCAAACCAATAAGAACGTGTTTGGTAACGTGTACACATACTGTGTGAAAGTGAAGAAATTTTATAATATACAAGTAGTAATTAATGACATGTACGATAGTTATTCTTTGGATCCACTTTCGAAGAGAGAGATAGACACGCAAACAAAAAGAAAAATAAGAGAGAAAATAAAAAAATTTAAACGAGACGAGAAAATCTTCTTATCACTTTTGATGGATATTGATGTAATTTTTATCTTTGTTATGTGTCTATCTCTTTTTTCAATGTGGATTCAAAGAATAATTACTTGTATATATCACTAATTAATTATAAAATTTTTCAGTGAAAGTGTGTTTTAAAATGTTTGGTTTATAGGAAAACTTGTGAGCCTTAGGCTACTTAATACATAACCATTAAGTTACATTTACGGGTATAATTTCTGATATAAATTTAATTCAAGAAGGAGATTTTCTGAGTTTCGTTTTGGTATATAATTTGGATCGGAGAGGATCCCATAACATCCCCAGAACCCCAAAAATTAAATAAAGTTTCTACTCGTAGCGTTGCCAGTGTGGGCTTTTGTAACCGAGCCATAGGTCTCTCCAATTTCAAAATTCTCAGCCCAACATATGTAACTAATTTCACGGCCTAATCAAAGGCCTTAGTTTCCCGCCTTTCCATTTTTTATACATCAGTGCATCTTCTTACACAATATTCATAGATATTTTATTAAGGGCTAAATCTATCCTCTCTTTTCAAGAAAAAAAAATTGGGTTTTTGTCTCATGCGTATTTATCTAGTAATTTACTTAACACTAAGAAAATATGTACAAATTTCATTCCTTCAAAATAACACATAACTAAATTAAAATAATCCACATCATATTTTAAGTATTTATTCTTTAGACAAACAAACCAATTAGAATGCGTTTAGTAATATGTTTATATTGTATTTAAAAATGTTTTTCAAAATGTATCTAGACTGAAAAGACATCATTTGGTGATTTTTTTATGTGTTTTTGAACGATTTTTCATAAGAAAAATACTTCAATTTTCAATCAGATAGATATTATTAAATATATAATTAGTTTAGGACAAACAATACATGTGGTTTACATCTTAAACCATTTTAAAAGTTTGGTCTAAATATTGAATTTTGTATCCTATGGCTAATCTAACTTTTCTTGTTGATTATTTTTATCTTATTAAATTTTAATCATCATTCGATAAGAGGAAAAGAAATTTAAACATTTTTTTTTCAAAATTTGATAATAAAAATAAAAAAGATTCTATAGTGTGTTTGTTTTCAAGGGAAGGGAATAGAATATGAATAATTGGAAGGAAATAAATTCAGTTTCTTTTGCTTGGATAATAAAATTAAGAATAAAAATGAAAAGAAATGAGGGAAATAATTAATCAAACCTCTGAATTTTATTTTTGGTTTATTAAAAATTTGGGCCCATAATTTTTTTTAATGCTTAGTAATGATAAGTATGATTGTGAATATTTTCGTACTGGCTAGATTTCAACCCACAAAATAATGTGGCATAATGACACATACACCCCGTTTGTATTGTTGAATAACCGCTAAAATTGCAGGAATAAATGGTAATTTTAAATTTATAAACTTTAATCACATTAAAGTTTCAACTGTCATCAGTACATGAAATAAAAAAAGCTATTGTAATTTTTCAATCATAAAGGGAAAAAAAAAGCATTATGCAGTTTTCTTTATTATCTACTCACAAAATTAAAAAATAATTTTGAAGAATTTGTCCATAAAAAAAAAAAAAAACAGTAAAAAAGGAATTTACCCCAAGAATTTGGCAAAATCTGGTTTTCACCGAAAAAGGTAAAATAGGCAAGTGGGGATCATTTTGTAATTTACCCTTACAACAAACCAGCAGCAAGGCAACCCAACGCCGCAATCTGTCAAACGGTTCAACGAAAATAGGAGGGAACATTTCCCGCCATTTCTCCCCTCTCTCTCTATAAAAGCCACTTCCTTTCTCTCTCTACACTCTCTTTCCCTCTCTTCCTATAACCCTAGCAAAAATCCCCTGGCTTGATTGATTTCTCGTAAAAATGGCAGCTACTCCAAAGAAAGCTATTCAATCCCCAACTAAGAAACTCAAAATCCAAACAACATCTCCTTCTTCAGTTTCAGCCACTCCTCAAACCCCACAGACGCTAGACCCTCCTCCTCGTCGATCCTCTCGCCGTTTATCACTCCAACTTGATTCAATCAATACTCCACATGAACCCGTTTCCCCAATTGAAAGACCCACCAAAGGTTCACTCAAAACCCCACCAAATAAATTGGTTGAGGCCCCTCAAGAATCTAGGGTTGATTCGTTGAAAACCCGGAGAAGTTTGAGTGAAAATGAATTGAAAAAGACCCCAAAAGATGACAGAGACAAAGGTTCTTCAAAAACCCCGAAATCAAAGTCTAAGGTGGTTGAGGTTGGTGTTGGTGTTGAATTTTCTCCTATTTCGCCGGATCAATCGGAGACAAAGAAGAGAAAAAGGGGCGAAGAGAAAGAGAAAGAGAAAGAGGGAGTGGTGATAAAGAGAGCGATGGCATCGAAGAAGAATGTGAAAGGCAATAAAATGAGTGGAAAGAAGAGGGTTTATTATAAGAAAGTGGTGTATGATGGGGGTGAATTTCAGGTTGGAGATGATGTGTATGTGAAGAGGAGAGAGGATGCTAGCTCGGACGATGAGGTCCCAGAATTGGAAGAGTGTAGAGTGTGTTTTAAGGTAGGGAAGGCAGTATTGATTGAGTGTGATGATTGTTTAGGGGGTTTCATTTGAAATGCTTGAAGCCTCCTTTAAAGGTGGTGCCTCAAGGGGATTGGATTTGTGGGTTTTGCGAGGCGAAGAAATTGGGTAAAGAGGTTCAGTTGCCAAGGCCACCTCCAGGGAAGAAAATGGCTCGAACATTGAGGGAGAAGCTTCTTTCTAGTGATTTATGGGCTGCCCATATAGAAAGGTTTGGCAAATGATGTGCATGTTACTATTGCAACTGGCTTGGCTATATAGAGTTTTATTGCTTGTGATATGTGATACGTGAATGATTGGAGTTTGCTTCTTTTCTTTTGGAGGTGTGCAGTATATGGAAAGAGGCAGATGGGAGCTATTGGTTTCGGGGACAGTGGTATATGATACCTGAAGAAACTTCTGCTGGACGACAGCCTCATAATTTGAGAAGAGAGCTTTATCAGACAAATGATTTTGCTGACATTGAGGTGATGGATGTTATCTTGTTTTGATTATTAATGATCTAATTGAACAAGTGCTGATACATATAGGATTGTTTGGATAGTTTACAATCTCCTATAAAGGCAATCTTCCATGTCCATTTAAGTTTGCCACTTTCTAATGATCGATAGAGTGTGGTCTGTTAACTACTAAACGAAGTTCACAATTGACAAAAAGTCCCTTGATGTATTTTGAGGCTTGAAGAATTGATTAATTACGGCCTTACTTTTCATGAAGAACCACTTAACTGTTTAAATTAATCTGCATACTTGTTTTGTTTGGTTTTTTAATCAAGCATTTTAAATTAAACATGTTCAGGGAACCAGAAGCTTATCATATTCAAGTCTCTTAACAATATTTTTGCTCGATGTTGCAGATGGAGTCTATCATTAGGCACTGCTTTGTCATGAATCCCAAGGAGTATGCAAAGGCCAATAATGAAGGAGATGACATTTTCCTGTGTGAATATGAATATGACATACATTGGCACAGTTTCAAGCGTCTAGCTGATATTGACAATGGCGACGAGGTGAGAAATGTGCAACTATCAGTATCCTCTGGCATCAAAATGGAGCTAACACGCTTTCTCACAAAAGAAAAAGGGAGTCAACACTCAGTTACAATTGATTTGCTTCTTCTCTTTTTGGTAGGAAGGTGAAGATTCTGACACAGATGAAGATTGGAAATCTTCCAAGGATGCTGAATCTGATACAGATGCAGATGTAGAATATGAAGAGGAAAATGTTAAAAACTTACAATCTAGAGCATCCTCAGCTCATGAGTTACCCGCTGTATGGATGTTTTCATTCTTGCTTATTTGTAGCTTTTTGGAGGTTGCCTACACATAAACTAATGAACTCTGTGGTCTTGACAGAACTCACGGAAGGGGCAGTTCTTTGGACTTCAGAAAATTGGGACAAAGAGAATCCCAGAGCATGTGAGATGCCACAAGCAGACTGAACTAGAGAAGGCAAAAGCAGCACTTTTGTTGGCAAAATTGCCAAAATCTCTACCTTGCAGGAATAAGTATGAGAATTTGATACTTTATTCTTATTGTTATCTGTTAATTATATTTTCTAATTCAAGAGCCTTAATATAGAGAGATGGAGGAGATAACTGCATTTGTAAAAGGTGCTATCTGTGACGATCAGTGTCTGGGTCGCTGCCTTTACATTCATGGTGTTCCTGGAACTGGAAAGGTAAAGTCTGTCAGCTTTAAGTGATAATTATTGTTGCTTAATTCCAAGCAGTGATTGTCTCGTCCAAGATTTGGCTGCATTTATATGAGTGAAATCATCCGATTTTTTTTTGCTGGCATGAATTGTAGACGATGAGTGTCCTTGCAGTTATGAGGAACCTAAAGTCTGAAGTTGATGCTGGAAGCATAAGACCATACTGTTTTGTGGATGTTAATGGTCTTAAGTTGGCATCGCCAGAGAATATTTACAGGGTAAAAGTATTTCTGAGGTCATCTTATTCACCTTTATGGCTGAATCCTCTGGTTGCTTAGTGTTTAAACTGTGTTCTTTAGGTTATATATGAAGCGTTGACTGGGCACAGAGTAAGTTGGAAAAAGGCTCTGCATTTGCTAAATGAGCGATTTTCAGATGGAACGAGAAGTAGCAAAGAAGATGGCCGGCCTTGTATTCTACTCATTGATGAACTTGATCTTCTTGTGACCAGAAATCAGTCGGTAACTAGCATATTTTACCATTTGAAAACTTATCGTTGTTAGCTAGTAACAGTATAATTTAAGATGTCCATAAAAGTTTGAAGTATTGTTCCTCCTTTTTTGTGTGTAGGTTCTATACAATATTCTTGATTGGCCAACTAAGCCACATTCTAAATTGATTGTTATAGGTACTCTCTCTCTTTCTCTCTCAATATTTATATATGTGTGTGTATTTTTATAATGCATTTTATATTAGTTATGGTGAATTTGATTGCAACCTTGTTGTCGTTAATTTGCTATTCAGGAATAGCAAATACAATGGATCTTCCAGAAAAGTTACTTCCTCGTATTTCAAGTCGCATGGGTATCCAAAGGCTTTGCTTTGGTCCCTATAATTATCAGCAGCTTCAGGAAATCATTTCAAGTCGTCTTAAAGGAATCAATGCATTTGAAAAGCAAGCTATAGAATTTGCTTCAAGGAAGGTCTGACTTTGTGCCATTTGTTGCCACAAATTCTGAACTTGCTCTATATTTTTAATTGCTAAACTTTTTTGCACTAAATAGATGTATATATTCATATTTGAATTGCGTTTCTCTCAACATCAACTTCATGAATACATTCAGGTAGCAGCTATTTCAGGAGATGCACGTCGTGCTCTAGAAATTTGCAGGCGTGCAGCTGAAATTGCAGATTACCATATTAAGAATTTGAGCTCCAATCATAATCCAATTCCTGAAGGTACATAAACTCTTTGGTTAACTAGACTCTTGATATTGTTAGATATTGTAACTTCATTCCTCTAGTTTGGATTAGTTGCTCCTTTTATATTCAAACAAGCAAAGCAAAGGATATTGCATCCGTGCTTGGAGTTCTGAGTCCCATAAATAAAAGTTGTCATCAAGTCTTGTCCTGATATTAGCATCACCCATATTGTGTACTTTAGACTGTGGCACATTCTTGGGGATTTGTTAAGTCACCTTGTGTAGTTGTGGAGCATGGATGTAGCGCCTGTCAGAACTTCTAAAGGTTCCAGGTGGACAGCTATATGGTTTCTGTGGTTGACTCCTTGAAGCTTTCATGCTGGTCTATAATGATAAAAATTAGGTGCCAAAATGGACATAAATTGGACAGAACATCTAATTTCAAAAATTAATAGTTTTGTTGAAGTCATGAATTAAAGGGTAGGAATATTTTTCTATATTATATTCGCCATTAAAAATATTCCTAATAAGAATTTTATGAAATAAAGGACCATCCTCTCTCCCAGTGTGGTAGTTCAGCTTACTAGATGAATCTGTATTTGACCATTTTCCAGGAAAAGGCCTTGTTGGTATGTCAACAGTTGAAGCAGCCATTCAGGAAATGTTCCAGGCACCTCATATTCAAGTAAGTTGGCTTTCAACTACAAATCTTGCAAGTTATGTATCTTTATTTGATTGTTTAAACTTTTTGCTTTTTTTTTTTTTTCATATTGAAATTGGAATATAGTGGGTACTTGATGGTGTCAAATCATGCATATATCAGAAATGATTGTCATATTCAGATATATATATATATATATATATAGGTGAATGGCCAGGGTAATGCATTAAGTGTGATGTTCCATGAGAGTTATTTACTTTGAAATAGCTCTAAACTTTGTAACATTGAGACATTTATCTGTCTTGTCTGTGTCATAAAGTTAGTGGCAGTTCAAGGAAAAGTCGTTGTTGTAATAGGCCTTAGCAAACTCAAATAACATCAAGGAGATCTTTGTGTGTAAGAATGATTGCCATGGAAACTTGTATGCTAGCTGTCGTCATCAGCATTTTAATTTTGCGAAAGAATTTTATATTAGTTTTTGTTATTTGGGAGAAAAGGATTTCAATTTTTCAACATCCATTTTATCTCCTCTTATAACAACTGACACTTTTATCTTTTCCTTTTTTCTGTCTTTGTTGCAGGTAATGAGAAGTTGTTCCAAATTAAGTAAACTTTTCTTGACAGCTATGGTGTATGAGCTATATAAAACTGGGATGGCTGAGACAACCTTTGAAAAGGTCAAATTTTCAAGCCACCTTATTTTGTCTGATTGTTCTTGACTACCCATTATTAATTCTGTGTATTTTGGAACACAAAGCTGTAACCACGCTGTGAATGTGTCCTAGCCAAGGTGGGAAGCCTCTGAAGCTAATATTCGGAGCTTTCATATGTTGAAAGTTCATTTTTTGCATAAAATAGTTCAAGGCAAACCGTGGACATTACGAAAACTTACCTGAGGCTGGAGGCACCCTCAAACTTTGATTTTACTATTAAAACATCTCAACTGTAACTGGTTCAGCCAGGCCCTCTGTTTGCTATTATCCCCTTTTTGTTGCTCTGACTGAGTTGTCTATAAACGCTCTCTATCTTTATGCATGGTTCAAGACACATTAGTGAGTGGTTGCTGAAAGATTCTTCTGTTTGCAGTTGGCAATGACTGTTTCATGTATTTGTACAAGCAACGCAGAAGCATTTCCTGGTTGGGACATCCTCTTGAAAGTTGGGTAAGTCATCTTGCATTGCTTTCTTCCTTCTTTTTTTTTTTTTAAAAAAAAAAAAAGAAGGGAAAAGAATGGCAATTTTCTTTTGACAACTTTTGAGGAGAGCTATTATTGCGGAATGGTTTGGACGCTGGGGTTCCTTACTAAGACATTATATATACTATGCCCGGATGACGTGTCAAATGAGGCACCTAACTCAGATGACATGTTGCTTAACCGCTTTCTGTAGTACCGCACAAGCAACGTGAGATTTGAGATGGAAAAAAAATTATGATGTGCCTAGCTACGTGATAATATTTAATTGTGATTTCTATTTATAGAAAATTTGAACTACAAATGTGATACTTCATTTCCCTGTGTCTGGTTGTCCATAAACAGCCGAAAAAAAGAAAAGAAAAAAAAGAGCCCGCATGACTCGGTTCATAAACATTGATTCTGCTTTGAGGTTTATGAAAAATCTTAATTGTTTTGATTCATTTGTGTTACTGGCAGCTGCGTGCTAGGTGAAAGCAGGATAATTCTATGTGAACCAGGAGCTAGGCACCGTTTGCAGAAGTTGCAGCTCAATTTTCCAAGGTTAGTTCCATAGAGAGTACATTCTGCCATTACTTACCTACATTTATCTGGGCTGTCTGATGATTTCAACGTTACTATATTCTTATAGAATTTGATTTCCGATATTGAGAGGGATGGGCTTGCATTTGAATTAATGAAATTAAGCTACAGGCATGATTTATTTGATTTGAGGAATAACATTTGTCTTGCACAAGCAAAGCAAAACAGGTAGCATTGTCAGCAGTCAGCAGTGTGAGTGACCAGCTTCTTTTTGCCTTGTGCAGTGATGATGTGGCTTTTGCATTAAAAGACAGCAAGGAGATACCTTGGTTGGCCAAGTATTTATGATTTAAGATCATCACATTCACATTCTCGGTTCTTTATATGAACAATGTTGACCACCTTTGCTTCTCAAATTTTATTTTCTATCCATACATGATAGACTCAACTTTGGCTGTCAAAGTAGAACTGTACTCCCTTTTTATTTTCAACTTCGGCGATAAAAACTGTACTTTGTTCTGAGGCACTTCAATTATTTTTGACAGCAAATATGAAATTAATAATGGTTGAAGTAGGTCCAAGTTTTCTATATTCCTTTATTATGCTTTTATCCTTGGAACTTTTGCACACTATCTTTGTGTTTATCAAAGAGCACAATGCAAAGCAAAAGAAAGTGCATGGCAGTACCCTGAGGTAGCACTTAGCATTGCATTCCTCGGTTTCTTTTCTGGCCCGGAATATATATATATATATATATATATATGGGTTTTGAACTACAATCTTTTCTGTACAAGTTTCTTGATAGAGGGACTAGAGGCACCCAATTAAATCCCATATGATTTTTAGGAATGGTTACTGATCAGCCTTCGCCGAAGCAGCAACGTGCATTCTTCAGGCCTCGACACCTGTTTCAGCTGTTGGTTGCTCATAGCCTTGGCATCACAGTTGATCTATCGGAGGACCCAACTTTTGAGTAGAACATTCTGCTATTGGGCTCCTTTTCTTTTGGCAAAATCCTTAGATAATTATTTATTTCTACTCTTGTTTTCTCTTGTTAGTTGATCGATTAATTTTTATGTTCTTTGAATTCAATCATGACCTTTATTTTTTAAATTTCTCTAATTAACTCAATAGCTAGCTTTCATCAAATCTGTCTATGTTAAATAGTTATGTAAACGTAACATTATTGAGTCCGTTTTATTCATAAGATGATCTTTTATTTTTATTTTTTCTTTTAAATATTTTAATCTTTACTTTGAGTTCATAATACTTTATATATATATATATATATATATATAGAGCAATAATAAAAGATGGTTAGCCGATTCATCTCATTCAATGTTTTGTTGTACGTTAAAGAGACGGTAACTAATAAAAACCATTTAAGTTATTGTTTTTTTTTATATATAATTTGTCTTAGATTTTTTTTTTAAAAAAAACAATTATAAGAAAAGTTTTTAGTCAAGAATTTACGGATTTTTGAATTTTTTTACAAGTTTTTAGTTAAAAATCTGGATATAAAAGAATAAATTGTGTTCTTTTTAGCGAAAATTTTTTTAAAAAGATAATGAATAATTAGTTAAACACAAAATTTTTTAAAACAAGTTGTTTTTTTACTTTCAATTTGATATATTTTATTTGATCTATACTATAACATATATCATCAAATTAAAATTATTTTTTAAAATAATTTTTTATGTTATGTTTGATTCACAATATAGCACGAATAAAAACTAATAAATACTAAATAATTGGAATGTATTTTGAAATTGCTCATAATTAGCATACATGGTTAACATTGAGAATTTAGAAGTTGAGGAGAAATTTTAAAATACCCAAAAAGTAATTAATAATATTTATTCTAGAAATTCGTTTTGAGTAGAGAAACGAGATACAAATAAGAAAAAAAAATTATCTTCGGATCCACTGAAAGTTCTAAAATATTTCCATTTAAACTAAATTTTTGTTTTTTTAATTCTCTATCTTCTTTGTGTCTATCTCCTTTTTTTTATAAAATATGTATTGTTAATTACTACTTGTGCAGGATAAAATTTTTTGAAGTTACCTATTAAAACCGATAAAAGTTAACTATTGAATGAATTAAACAAATTCAAAGAACAAAAGAATTAATTGAATGAATCCAGAAAACACAGGTTAATTTACCAAATTAAAAACACAAAAATAGAAATGAATAATTGAAACCAACACATAAGTAGATATAAGGATTTTACCTTTTCTTTTTTATAATAGTCCCAAAGTTCAGTGTCCTCAAATGCATTTTTTTTTTTTTTGTGGGTTTAATGAAGTGGTCTTTTTACAGCGAAATTTGTTCGATGTTTTGTGTTTTTAAGGGATGCAATTTCTCATTCCCTTTTGGAATACAACGAAGACTGATTCACGAGCAGACGCTGAACACACTAGATTAGGAATTTCCATGCTCTGGGTCTTTCAACGGTTTTGTTAATAGTTTTCTAAAATGCACTATTGCGAGAACACAATTTCGTCATGAAGACATTTTATTTGGAGCATCGCAAGTAGCCTCTTACACTTGCACTTGCACTTGCACTTTAGGACCATATATATATAAGAAAAAAGGAACTTGCCTTTCAAATCAATAAAATCTCCAGCACGCTGAAAAACCCAAAAGGCGAATGAAACCGATAGAGCCAACTGATACCATTCACTAGCATGCCAAGTGTTAATATTGATAGAGCCAAACTCCTTGGATATGGACTGTGTTGTTTGAAAGAGGAAGAGTACTAAAAACTTGTTATTCGGACTTACCAAAGTTTGTGACAACAAGCCAAAAGAAAATTTAGAATTAAGCATCCCTTTCATTCTGCATATGGTTTAGCACCATTGCTTACACATTAAAAGTCCACTAATCTGTAAATGAAGGTATAGGAAGGAACTATCAAGAAAGTGACCACTAAATATTCCCACAAGGGAGCAGAATATTCATTGAAAGTCTCTACTTCCTGTACAAAATAATTGGAACCAAAAACCTCAAAACCCAAAAACACTAAACCAAAGCATGTTAAAATACATACTAACTGTTTTCTTTCTAGACCATTACTCTTTGCAGGCACAAGAGACGCATCTTAAACATGTTTTAGAAGTTTTCTTTCAAATGATAGATTTTCCTTATGCTCTGAAGATATCTTAACCCTAAAGCGGCCCCTTGGATAGTGCAGCAGGTGCCATGATGTGAACCAGGAAGATCAATTATGCCTGAGTTTGTTGCGTAAGTGACGAGGTTTTCATCCACAAAGTCCGGCCAAAGATGGCACTTCCATGTGTAGAAAGGTAAGCAGCGTTTAACCTAAAAATCAATTCAACAGAAATAAAGTAATTAGCCAAGAAAAGAAATTACACAAGCAGTGTAACACTATTAAAGTTGAGCGAGAAACTTTACTTATCAACATCTGGAGCAGCCAACGGATCAGAAAACTCTTCCCTGTGTTCTGCAACTGGGACAACACCAGCCATGTCTGGAACACCTTCAACCTAAAATCGAACCATCAGATGTATAATCAATTTAAGGCAACAGAAGATTAATTAAATCAAGCACAAGCTTAGTTTACTCAACAGAATTCAGAAATAGTATTTAAAGTCTGAATATGTCAAAACTCATGTAACAGAGTCAATTCTGACTATTTCCAGCTGTGATTAGATTCACTTGGACATCTTATGTATCCATAAGAATACCAGAAAAACAGCCTGCTGATTTCAACATCGTTTTGCACCCCCTCCTAGTCAATGTGTATTAACTTTTTATCTTGATGAAAATGTAATCCAAAATTAATTTCTTGATATTTGTCTATTTTAATAATCACAATTTGGAATGGCAATGGCAGATGCTACTCTTCATTTTCTTATCCTTTCTCTTCTCCTTCCAACTTTTTCCTTGGGCATGAAACACTATCGTGAGGACACTTTTCTCCACTGATTGGAAATATATTATTCAACTAGAAAACAATTATTCTGCACTTGCTAACAAGGTTTTGTTATCCTCAGTAATGGTGCAATTAGGGAGCTTGCTGAAAGGATCTGAGGGAACTATAGAAATTTTAAACTTTATCATTACATATGCTAGTCCCAATGGGCCCTGAGGTCTGAACCATACAGTTTTGGTTGGCTCACCCATCCCCATTCATTTAAACAGACAGTATGGAAGAAACAAAATATCACAGGGTTAAGAATGTGGAATGCCAAACCCACCCTTAACCTGCCCTGTGATCATCCCAAGCTCGAACGATATTGAGTCATACAGGAAAAGAAAAAAGATTTGAAATGACCATAGTGGACAAAATAAAATACTTATAATATCATCATTGAGAGCAGCTGTTTAAGCAACTTTAAAATATCTTGCCTGTTGAGGGTACTGTGGATAACCAGCATATGCATTGTATGCATATAATGATGGATCGTGTGTAGCCCCATAAGCATATGCATCATAGCCTTGTCCATAACCATAATAAGCATTCCATTGATCTACTTGCTGGCCCCAAGCAGCAGTTAAGTCCTACAGCAACGGAATTAATATTTATCAAGGCTGGTATAGAAAAGAATAATGATTTGAAAATTTTATGTTAAAAAGTCAACGACTGCAAATAAATACAGGATTAGATAGTCTCTTGCATAGTGCCTTCAATCTCATTATCGATTTCCATAAAGAAAAGCATAATATGCAAAATTTAATATCATTCCACCCTAATGTTCTAACTTCAACTTTCTTTAGATAGATGAGACATTCATTAAAAATTTAATATCCAAAACAGGCCACTACAGATTAAATAAATAAATATTGACACAAAATACCCAGGGATGTGCCCATCTGCTGCTAAGCAGTCTACCATGAATTGATTTCTTCATGGTATAGAGTTGGATGTTGAAAATTAAATAATTGCGTCGTTTTTATGAATTAAAACATTCTCAATGCTGGAAGTGAAACCTACTTGTTTCCTGCCCCAAGAAATGCGCACTGGCTGTTGACCAATCACATGCCCTTGCATTCTTTGTATTGCTTCTTCCGCTGATGTTCTATTCAGAAAACATTGGTAGAGGTCAGAAACTATTACATAGCAGAAGGGTAGTGAAAACCTTGACTATAGTATATTATAAGGATAGCACTATTGACGTAGTTCCACAAGAATCCTATTCCCCTGCATTTGTATGACTTCTTCAGACAGTGACCTATATAGACAAAATTGGTATTGGTGGAACCTTGACAATAATATATTCTAACATAAGGGGTAACCCTTTTGACTATCCACACAATCCACCTCCCTCATCCTTTGTACTTGTGATTCTCCTTTTCTCTGACCTATAAGAGAAATGAAGGGCTAACCCATATGAAAGTGTTGCTACATAGAAATGACCATGAACCAGCATTCTAACTCAGCTACCAAATGCTTAGTCAAATGAAAATGCCATGATGCTGCAATATCAGTACTTATATGGCATGTTATCCAAAGGTGATAACATAGTAAGAGAAAAAATTTACAGTACTAAGAAAAAAAACCTCAATGCAAACTGTACAAAACCACATCCTCTGCCCGCAGGAATCTTGACAGAGGCAATCTCCCCAAGCTGCAGAAAGGTTTGCCTAAGGTCCTCCTCTGTGGCATTAGGATCCAAGTTACCAACAAAGATCTGCAAAAGAAAAAAATAATTAGAGAAATGCACAAGAAACAAATCTTCAAAAAAACTCAACTATGGCCAACTTACTGTGGTATTAGTAATGTCACTATCCGCTGAAACCACTTGGACTGGTGCAGCGTATGCGGGAGCTGGATAAAAGGCTGCAGAAAAATGAAACTTAAGCACAATGTTATCCAGGAACCAATTGAAAATAAGAGTGATGCACTTGAATGCCAATGCATCATCATGAAAGACAAGATAGAACGAGTAAGCAGTATTAAGAAGTCATTAATGATCAAAGGCTTTAATGGCTGGGGAAGCCTATGTGCTTAGTAATATTTGACTTGCAGAACCTCAAACAGTTTCATAGGGTGTAAAGTTTTTGAGACCATAATTTACGGGACAATAAATTTCACTTTAAGCAGCATATAAAAATTCTACATTCAAAGTGGAAAATAAAATTGTAACCAGCAATAATCAAGACCTATTTGTTAAAAAAATTGTATCAAGATAGCTTCATCAAGGTAAACGTGCAATAATAGAGCCTCTGTAGACTAGGAAATATGAAAGTAATCTGATTGCAATTTGCTTCAGATGAACAAACAGAGGAATTATCACCTTTAGTCGGAGCATACTGCTGTTGATAACTGGTGGTCTTCTTTGGTGTTGCCATGCTGATACGCATTGGCCTAGTTGAGCAATAAACACCATTCATCTCAGTCATGGCACGATTTCTCTCATTCTCATCAGCAAATTTAACAAATCCATATCCCTTCGACCGTCCAGTATTTGGATCAGTCACAACCTTGGCACCTCTAACAGACGGATAATGAGCCCGAAACGTCTCTTGCAAGAGATAATCCGTAACATCGGGTGCTAAATCCCCAACAAAAATCGAATGCTCTGGCCCTGCATCTGGCCGCCTTTCCCCAATCCCAAAAGAAGCCCAATTCAACCTAAACGTTTGTTCCGTTCCCGGCATTTGCGCCCCATTATACGTCTGTAGAATCCTTTCAGCTGCTGCATGAGAAACAAACTCCACAAACCCATAACCCTCAGGCTGCCCAGTTAATTTGTTGCGTATTATCTTAATCGAAACCACCTGAATTCAATAAATTGTTCTCATTTTTTGTCAAATGAAAAAAAAAAACATTAAGAAATAGTAATTATTATCCGAAAAAAAGAGAGACCCATGATAGTTAAAGAAAAACCCATATGTATAAACAGGATAAGGAGAAGAAAAAAAGAAAAACAAAAGAAAGGGATGGAAGAGGGGACCGACCTCGCCAGTGTGAGCAAAGCATGTGCTGAGGTAGGATTCATCTGCCCAATACTGTAAATCACCAATCCAAAGGGTTCTAACTTCTTCTAAAGTTGCAGGTTGATGGTACCCTCCTGGAGCTGTTGCTGCTGCCATTATTGAATTCACTTTTGCTGCCTCTGCTTTTGCTGCTGCTGTTTTCTTCTTGCCTTAAAAATTTCTCTCTTTCTTGGCGTTTTGAGGCCTAAGGGACACCGGGATAGTGAGAAGTGCTCGCCGTCATCTCGACTTGTAAGTTATAATCGGCTAAAACGACGACGTAGGATACATAAACTACTACCATATATGAAACTTTTTATGTTTTTATGAGAGCGAGCATAAAAAAAAAAAAAAAAAGAACTTGACATGTCGTTTCGGAGCGCCGGTCGCCCCCTTTTGGGTTTGTGGCAGATACCGTTTCTTTAATCTTGATATTTTCTTAAGATCCTCCTTAATTGCATCCCAAATTGTTGTTAATCAATGAGAGGAGAGCTTGGCATTACAGATAGCTGCTGTTTCTGCACCTACGCTCTACACTTGAGACACATTCTTCTTTTTTTTTTTTTTAATTATAGCTAGCATATATATATATATATATATATATATATATATATATATGATGTTTTGAAATTGACGATAATTTTTTCTTTATAAAATAAAAATAGTTGGTGTCCGCACTATGTTACAGGTTTAGCATAATAAAATTATTTTAATTTGTTAATTAAAATTTTATATTTAATTAATTTTTTATATGTTTTTTTTATAATTTTGTACTTCAAAAAATAGCATAATTTTGTTTCTTTATATATTGATTTTTAAATAAAAATTTGTAATAATTTAAACTAAAATATTAATTCAAAATTCAAAAAAAATTAAAAATATATTTTTTGTAAGATTGTATCCAAATAATAAAAAAAAATTAATATACGAACTTGTATAAAAATTAACAAATTAATAAAAAAAATTTATTCTTATTTAATACTATGAGAAGATTATTTTTTGAAATTATATACATTTTATTTATATATATTTATTCACAAAATAATCAATAATGTTAGCATAAAAAAATGTATTTGAATCATTTGAAGATTCTTTTAACAAATTATTTTAATTATTTTATTTTAAAGAAATTAATTTTATAATATCAAAATAACAATAGCAAATGGTTAGTCTTATGTATCTAGATACATAATTAGTTTTTAATGAAATTGATGATTTAATATATTTTTTTATACATCATGATTATATTTTGTGAGTTGAGAGTGTGTAGGGTGAAACTAAAAAATATCATAAAAATTTTGAGACAAATTATTTAAAACATATTATATAAATTTCATTCTTACTATACTACATGAGAAACTATATATATTCGATCTTCCATAATTTTTTCTCAAAAATCAATTATTGAAAAAAAATATATAACAAGCTAGGGAGCAGACTTGTGTGCTTGGGACCAGATCAAGCTATATATATTCGATCTTCCATTATCTTTTTTCTCAAAAATCAATTATTGAAAAAAAAAAGATAAGATAAAAAAAAAGAACAAGCCACGGAGCAGACTTGTGTGCTCAGGACCAGATCAAGCTAGTCCCCTCTAAGAAAAGAAGAAGAAATAGTCGTCCGCTTTCTAGGCAGCAGACGACATGTAGTTCATCTGTAATTCCTAGCAAAAACCAGTTCATTTCTTATCTTATCGAACCTAAATTCAATTATATTTTTATTTAAAAAATCTCAAAATCACATAAATAATGTTAATAAATTCATTTAGAACCTCAAATTCTATTTCAATACAAACAAAAAATAATAAAAACATAAAATATTTTTAGATTTCGATCTACGTCGTTCAACTATTTCGTGACTTGTGATCATCAAAAATAAATTTTATTTTTCAAGACGAACAAATTGATGTTTAATTCGACGATCAAGATAGTTAGAATAGGCATCACCGTCCCTCTCTCTATTTTTATTTCTCTCTCCTCCAAGCTATCGGGGATCATAATGCTCATACAAATAAAGTTCGAGATCGAAACAAAAGTTTCTAAAACATAAAGACCAAAGTATAATTTTTTAACAAACTTGCTTCAAATAATAAAATACACAGGGTGATTGAGTACGAGTGAAATGTGCCTACATTTATATATGTGAATGGTCAATGAAATAATGATTTGCAAAGAAAAATAAAAAAGAAAAAAATTCAACAGATAGAAGCATTAAATGCTGTGATGGGAAAAAAAAAAAAAACTAAAAAGACGGAGAAAAAACACAGGAAGCGAAGAGTTAAGTAAATGAATAGAGGGCGAAAAGATAAGAACACAAATCAACTCATTGACATTAAAATAATTACAAAATAAAAAATACGGACAACAAACGAAGACATTTGGTAAAAAAATGAAAAATGAAAAAAAAAAAAACACACCGTAAGAAAAGAGCTAAACAAATGAATTGAAAGCGGAAATGTAAGAACACATATTTACTCAATAGCATCGAAATTATTACAAAGAAAAATAAAAGCGGCAAACAAGGACATTTGACAACCAACCAAAAAACACAAAAAGAGCAATCCCAACCAGCAAGAGAAGAAGGAATAATAATAAAAAAAAAACACAGTACAATTTACAAGTATATCTACGGTAAAGTCGAGTCTAAATCCACGGTGAAATGAACAGAAACAACACAGAGTTTTGTTGTTTTATTTTAATTTGGAAAATATTCTGAGCAAAATTATTTATATAAAGAGGTTTGCCAACTCAACCTGTTTGAATTAAAAAGTACAACAATCATGTGGCAATAAAAAAATAAATAAATTGTTTGTATTTATATATATATAAAAAAGAGTTTGTTTATAAGAATAATGAAAAAAGAAAATCTAACTAAAATTTTTATAACTATATATACTACCATTAATTAAACCTTTAATTCGGCTATGCAATTGAACAATATTCAGCTGTAAATCCGCGAAGCTGGTTTGAGAGCTAAAAATGCACAATAGTCAATGGCAACGGCGAAGTCTCCCTCCCAATCCTATCACATGCAACTGCGTCGAAATCGGTATCTCCTTCAAACATAAGCCGCTTACTTATTATTATTATTATGTTTTTTTTTTTAGTAAAATTTTTTTTTCTTTCTTTCATTTTTTTCCTTTTCTCTACATCATTGCATTGCATATTGCAGGGTTGTTGACGAATATTAATGGCGTGGCTAGCTGCACTGGCTGTTGTTCCTGTTGGAATTATTTTCGTATTCTCTGGTCTCATTGTTAATCTCGTCCAGGTAATTCACAAATACCTTTTTTGTTTCTTTTTCTTTTTAACTACAATTTCTTGGTTTGTTTCTTGTTAGTTATGCTTTTCTTCTTGGGTTTTCGTTGGAGGTTTCATGCCAAAACTTTGACGCTTTCTTGTTTCTGATTGTTCAATGTCTGAATCTATAGTTCATCCAAGGAAAATACCCTTTTATCTTACGTGCTTAATTGCCTGTGATTATTCTACCCATTATTACCATAATTAACTGTTTGATTTATCTGTACTGCTTACATGATCAGCAAAAAAAAAACAGAGAGAGCGAGAGAGAAGAAAAACTTGCAGATTATGAGTTGAGTAAATATCTAGTATAGGAGCTCCCTTGCGCTCACTTGGTGACTTATTTTTCAAAATATGCAGTTATTTTCTTCTGTTCTTAGGAGGGCTTAACATTTGGCTTAATGGGATATTTATAATTTTGCCTAGCGGTTCTTTAACAAGGTTCTTAGGCTTTTCTTCCATTTCATTATATAAATTTCTCCAGTTATTTCCCCCTGAATTTCAATGCTTTTCTGTTTATTTGTATGAAGTTTTCGATCAAGTTGTCTATATTGGAGAACCAACCCCCCCTTTTTTCATGTTTTATGCGTCTCAATTCTCATGTTTCCTTTACAATAAAAACATAAAAGAAGAAAGAAAACGTTTCTTTGTTTTTCATTAAATTAAGTTTATAAATGGTATCATATAACTTTTTGGTAACATAATTTATTTCTTGTACTTTGCAGGCAATTCTCTTCATCCTTTTTCGTCCTGTGTCCAGGAATCTGCACAGAAGGATTAACAAAATAGTTGCAGAATTGCTTTGGTTAGAGCTCATATGGCTTGTTGATTGGTGGGCAAAATTGAAGGCAAGCTCTTAAATTCTTCCTTAAATTGCTTTATGTGGTTGTTAAGCTTTTAATTCTCATCTCATTGGCATTTATGCATTAATCATTTATATAAGTTCCAAGAAAACCAAATTTCTAAAGTCTAAAACTTATTTCATGTGGGACAGTAGGGGATCCTCGCTGGACCCCTAAAAAATAGAATCAGGATTTTCAACATGCAATGTACTTTAGCTTTTGGGGTGAATGGTTTTTATTTTGCATTGCTTTAATTGCTTAATCTGTCAATACATAGGTTGAGGAAGTTAATACCATTCAATTCTGCTTATGTACTCCATTGCCACCAATGTCATTGATAGCTTGGGAAATTTACAACCTAGGTCTTGTGGATTGTTCCATTTATAGCCATGAATCTGCTTCTTCTTCATTTTTTATTTTTTTTATTTCTGACTTGCCAGATGAGTTCCCCACTTTTTGGCCTAACCAGTTAGATCTTCTAATGCAGATTGAAGTGTATGCTGATGATGAAACTTTTGAATTATTGGGTATAACCTGAGGTTTCTTTCCTTTTTTCCCTTTTCATAGTATAACTTGACTTTTAAACCATGTTCAGAATTACTTTTTATTCAAGAACTTTCCAGGTAAAGAACATGCGCTTTTCATTTGCAATCACAAGAGTGATGTTGATTGGCTTGTCGGATGGATCTTAGCTCAGGTGCTTATTTCAGTGTATAGTTGCAAATAGATGAAACGTTTATATACATGTTGCAGTATGCAAATAATAGCGACTCCTGTTCATTGCTTTCTCGAGTGCAATGTGCATAATTATCAATTTTCTGTCTCTCTCTTCCAACACTTGTACTTCTGGTAAGAATGGCTGATTTGCATATGTCCATCAAGTCTATAAACAAGGCAATCTACATGTTCTATGAAGAAATGTTGGCTTCTCTGTAGGAGGATTCAAAATTTTCCATGTAACTTTTTTCTTCTCTCCTGGATTAGTTTGCTTTTGAAGAAAATGATCTGGTTTCCCAAAACCTTTCTTTTATCTTGAAAGGGAAGTTGTGGTAATGTTGGCGAAGAATGATTTAATTTGAGCTTTAATCTGACACTTTTCCCCACACAGAATCTAAATTTTTCTGAAGTTTCCAAATGTATGGAAAGCTTTCAGAAACAATATGATTAGAATATTGTATAATTAGCAGCATTGTGTGTACTTTCATGACTGTGATCATAGTGATCTATTATGCCTCGTTTAAATTCCTCTAGTAAAAGATTTTGGATTATTTTTATTTTCATTGTATACTTTTCTTTTTTCTAACTTCCAGCCTTTCTCATTGAATATCAAACTTATAACAGCGCTCAGGTTGCCTTGGTAGTTCACTAGCTATCATGAAGAAAGAAGCAAAATTCCTGCCAGTGAGTTTTCAATTGAACCAGCATCCCTTCTTTTTAATTTGATTAGATGATTCTTTGTAATAATATCATTATTATAGCTAAGAGAAAATAACCTATCTCAGTTGCTGAAGGTTATACTAGCAGCCAGGACTGCTGACAATAGAGTTTTTATAGCTATCGTTTGCATTTAGAAAAGGTGTTTTCATTGAACTCCCAAATGGATTTAATCTGATCAAAAGTGCATAGAAAACCATTTTGGCTGTTAAATTTAAACATATTAGTTTAAGTTGATTATGCTGTGGTAATTGGAATAATAGAGAAACAAATTTTAAGCTCTGGTCTTTTCAGTATTTGGAACCTTTTAAAGCTACAATGGGGAGACTTCTGCAGTTTTGTTGATCCTACATCAGTTATTTCCTTATGTGAAAGATTCGGATGTTGTTCTCTTTTTAATTAGAAACTGAAACACCAAAAGATTACTCGATATTTTTACGGTGTTGTGCTTTGAGAGTAGTCTTTTTGGTGTATTTGCTTGGAGAGGAATGCAAGGATTTTTAATAATTGTTTCACGTCAAGACAATTGTTATGAAATAGGCTAGTACTTATTGTAACATTGTGCTGTCATGATTTAGAGGCCTTCAGGGGTGCTTCTTTAGCCGACATTCAGAGGGATTGGTATGCATTATTATTTTGGTGCATGTTTTATGGTTTGGAGGATGACTTATTCTCCAAACTCAATTTGTAAATAATTTTTTCTATCAATGATATTTCTTCTTTTATCGAATATTTCCTTACCTATATCTGTATAGACAAAAGTGATTTCACCCCATTGATACGTTGATGATTTGACTAGTGCCTTGCTAACACACTTACTGAAGTGGAGGGAATTTACTGAATGTCTCAGATTAATACAATAGAATTGATATCTTGACTCTATGCTCTGTTTGGGCCTCACAGTCACATGTCTCTTCTCCCATTCCTGGATTTAAAGACTGGCGTGCATGTGTGCATTTCTTTATTAACTACCTTAATTATCATTAATGATCATAATTGAGCCATTAGTTTTTTCCTATAGGAGTTTTGAAATGACTAAATCTTGTAGTGATTCTCTTAGCAACCATTTCCCCCTTTCTATTTGATTCCAACCTGTAGGTTGAATTCAATTTTCATTGATCTCAATTGATGCAGGTAATAGGTTGGTCAATGTGGTTTTCTGATTATCTGTTTCTGGAGAGAAGCTGGAGTAAGGATGAAAGAACATTGCAGGTACACGCATGAGATATTGTAATTGATATCACATGCATTTCATGTCATTTTTCTCTGTTTATATCTTATGGGTTTCAGCATTGCAGTCAGGTTTTGAACGGTTGGCAGATTTTCCGATGCCTTTTTGGTTGGCTCTTTTTGTAGAGGGAACTCGTTTTACACAAGCTAAACTTCAAGCGGCACAGGAATTTGCTGCTTCAAGAGGGTTTCCTGTTCCTAGAAATGTGTTGATTCCACGCACCAAGGTGAATAATAGTTGAGCTTTTGTTAAGTATAGCAACAGTTTGCACTTTTCAGATTGCATGTCATAATAATATATTCTTCAACTGTTTCTGAGTTCCAGGCTTGTATCTTCCTGTTGTTTGTGTCTCCCTGCAGAAATATGTGCTTTGTTTTCATGAAACTAGAACCTATGGTCACTGCCAATCTGTTCATTGCTTAAGAAAATTATTGTCATGACATGCACAACAAATTGATATTTCAAGTATAATTTGAGTTTTCAGTCAATAATCCACTTATAAAGTTGAGTTGTGTTGCTTTCAGGGTTTCGTATCAGCAGTAACTCATTTGCGTTCATTTGTTCCAGCAATTTATGATGGAACTCTGGCTGTTGCAAATAATCAGCCCCCACCAACATTTCTAAGAATATTAAGGGGACAATCTTCTGTGGTAGGCTAACTAAACCATAATAAATAACAGTAATAGGCAAATAGATTGTTCCTTGTGCTCTGCATTTTTGCATATAACAACACTAAAAAAGATCTAACAAATTGATGAATTATATACTTCCAAAGTTGTCTTCAGATGTTCTAGTCAGTACTGATGTTTTCAGTTTCATGAGATATTCACTTGTGCTTCATTTTGTCATTCAGTGATCTCCATACTCTCTCTGAAATATTACACGAACATTTAATTCTCTTGAATCTAGAATGGTTTCCCTTGGTGCATCGAAATTTTTAGTATGTCTAGCTGGATGGGGATGGGTAAGAACATCCAGCCAGGCTAATCAATTTTTTAAATTTGCAAAACGTGATACAGAATAGCTTAGCCTGCAGTTGTAGGGTCATAACTAAATGGAGAATTGGTTTTCATTTGACAATAATAAAGGTTATTTAAGATGGATTATTAATTAATAAAGCCTGTAGGACAGCGAAACTAACTAGATGCTCCAAACCAAATGAAGGAGGTACCATCGATGGTAAGAATTAATCAGTTGTAATTTTATTATGATGTAACGCATGGTTAGTCTTCATGCTCAATTAAATGCTATGAAGGAATAAATACATGCCAGACTACCCTATAGCCACTCTAGACATCTCAAGCTGGATCTAACAAAACGCTGAATTCCATTGGATCCCCCCTTTGTGATGTTCTTGAATTGTGATAGAGGCAATTTCTTGTCCTTTTCTTACAGATAAAAGTGCAAATCCAGCGGCATTCAATGCAGGAACTTCCAGAAACAGCTGATGGAATTGCACAATGGTGCAAAGATGCATTTGTAACCAAGGTATTGCGATGTATATTTTTCTCATCTAAAAGTTGAAAAATAAAAACATGTTTTCCACTGAAGGATTAATGCTAGAAAGTCATTTCAGTGAACCATACTAATTCTACATAAAGGACTACTATTTACATAAAAGCAAATGCAATAGAAAAACATTTCCACTGTATGCTTTATTGGTTGGAGGTTGCTCATCAGCCAATTTGTTTTGTTTTTCTTTCTAAATTTGCAATTTAACAGCATCAGAATGCAACCAGTTGAGCAGTATTTGGGTTTCCAAACAGCTTCTCAGTGCATAATGTAAACTTGGTGGAAATCGTCTATTTGAAATGCAAAGCAAGACATCAAATGCTTGTTAATAAATTCTATCTGTCGATAGGAAACAGATGGTGGAAAATCATTTTATCAAACAGAGACTTGTTTTGAAAACTGAAGGTGCCCCTGGAAATGGTTTAAGAGAACTTCCTATACTCTCATTTCACTACTCGAAATCAATTACCGTAAATTTGAATGCTTTTGCACTTCATGCTCAAGTTAAATTTGTACATTGCTCCAGGTGTTTCCGTGTCACCAAGGAGATATATCACACACTTTTCACTTCCTTTGTTGTTGGTGTATCTGGATTTTGATTTTCCACTTTTTATCAAACAGGATGCGTTGTTGGAGAAAGATTTTGCTAAGGACATCTTCAGCGATAAAAAACTTCAAGACCTTGGCCGACCCAAAAAGTCTTTGTTTGTAAGAAGATGCTTCATAATATTAAGCTACAACTTTTGTTTTTCTCTGTTTCTTATCTTTTCATATTGATTTGTCTGAGCAGGTTATTCTTTTCTGGTCATGTCTCCTTGTCTACGCCACTCTCATGTTATTCCAATGGCTGTCATTCCTAGCCTCCTGGGAAGTCATTGCATGTTCAGTTGCTTTCTTGCTCCTCGTTACAATTATTATGCTTTTTCTTATTCGATCATCCGAGTCAGAGTACTCTACACTCCCAACCAATTCCAAATCATTGGAAGAAACAAGGGAGAGGCTCCTTTTAAATTAATGACACTCGTTGTTGGAAGGAGGCCGTCATTGAAAACAATACAAGAAAGAAAGATGGGAAAAATGATGTCATCTGCTCAGAAATGATCTGTTACCGTGAATAACTTGATTATGGACTTGGTTAAGCAATAACTTATAGGCTTCTTTGTATATGATTGTTTTTTTTTCGTATTTGGAAAACTCTTGCTTGTTCTTGCGCTTTGATTCCTTCATCTTTGCTTTTATCATAGAGGAGAATACAATAGTGGTGAAAATCAACCTGCACCTTAGCCAAGCTTTTCCAGGTCATTAACTTTCCCTAGAATCGAACACGAGGAGTCACCTACGACAAGAACTGTTGGGAAAATTATATCATCGAACTATTTGCCAACTAAAGGAAATAGAGATGCTTGATTTTATAGTTAACAGCACTTCAGAATTTAGTTTGACAGGACAAACGGGCCTGCCTCCATTGAGTGGAGTCGAATCCCTAAAACGCAGATAGGAAGTACCTGTTGAGAGAGGCAAAAGTACAATGAAGCTCAAAAAAGAGCAAGCAGCTATTAGCTCAACTAATGCAAAAACTAAATCAAGAATGTTATAGCTAGGTGAAGATGTATCTGTTATCTGCAAGGCACTAGCCCAACTGATGCTTATAGAATTTTCTGGCATACAGACCAAGCTTTGAAAGACATATATACTAAACACACACACCTATGTGCTTTAGAAGATAGAAAACTGTAATGGGATTTATTTATGGGGGGAAGCAGAAACTGATATATTAATTAATTAATTAATTAATAGAAAGAGTTTTGGATCATTTCCTGAAGATTGAGAGAGAATAAAAATTATTAGTAGTTACTACCAATTAATGGTCCCTCGTAACATTAACTAGCCGACGGATCCATCATCCTTAGGGGACTAGTAATATATCACCATCGTATACAATACACGCTGTCTATGTCTTTATACCGGTTAGGCAAGAAGGCTGCCATAGTAATTACACTACCTCTGTTTTAATTTTTAATTTTGAAAGTTCCCACTCTTGTAGAAGACTGTTTTTTTTGGCACGGGCTTCACCTGTGTATTACTCAGCTTTTATTTTACAGGTAGTATTTTCTTTTTTGAAGAAAAAAGGAGAACAAGAGTTATTTTTATGATAAAATAATTATTTTTCATTTTAATTTTATAATTTAGTTATTTTAATTACGTGATATTGATCAGAATAAGAATGATCAAATATTAAAATATAAATATAATATGCTGGAAATTATATTGTTCATGTGACTATAGCACCAATTAATCTTACAAGTATACTATTTTTTTAGTTATTTGTTTTTTAGGAAAAAAATTATATGTGACGTGGAAATAAATTAACAATATAGGAATGAATAAAAATTATATGAATTATTTTTGTTAAATATATTTTTTTTAACTTCAGGAATGAATAGGAATTATCATTTTTTTTTTAATATTGGCAAAGTTTGTCTAAAACATGTGAATTTTATGGATTTTTTTGTCCAAATGATTTTCAACTAATGTAAGACAATTACAAAAAATTTCCTATTAAAAAATAACTAAAATTTATATTTAATAATTTAATGTAAGCGTTACGTTGTCATCGAACAATCGTTATATGCATAGGATCAACGATCCGAGTGGTGTGATGTGGATAAAAGTTTTGTTTCGATGATTAATGTAAATCGAATCTATTTGTTGAGTAAAATCGTTTGATTTATATCTATTTATTAACAAAATAATCAATAATATTAACGTAAAAAATTATATTTGAATAATTGAGAGGTTCTTTCAAAATATTATTTCAATTATTTTATTTGAAAAATATTGATTTTAAAACATGAAAAAATAAATAACAAATAATTGATATTATGTGTGTAGATATATAATTAATTTTTAAGAAAGCTAATGATTAAAATGCATACATATTATGATCATATTTAGTAAATTTAGAGATACATATAAACCATCTTAGTTGTATGGAATATATTAAGATCAATATATTGAAATAAAAACTACAATAAAATTACTATTTTGATTATATATTTAAAAAAACAAATAAAACTCATGAATTATATATATATATATTATCATTATCATTTAAAAAATATATAAAATTGAGAAAATGATCATCTATCATAAATCTTAATATATAAAGTTTAACAGGGACTCCAACATGCTACTTTAGTTTTTTTTTTAGATTAAACTAATTTTAACCGTTTAATTTATAATACCAACTTTTAAGCCTGGCCGGCCTAGATTCCCCACCCCACCTGTATATTATTTGATGCCCATCCTATTTCAATGACTTCGGTTTTTGTGTGTTTCTTGATTTCGAGACCTAAATTATGAATTATGATTAATATTTTTTTTATTAAAAGATCATCTCATCTAAAAATTTAAGCTGATAAATAAAACTTTAAAATATAATTTATGTTATTTTTTAACATTTTGAAGAATAAAAGAAAATCATGCAGGAAAAAAAAGAGGGTGGACTATTATCACAGTAAGTGTTATCAATGCATTAAAATTAAGGGTAATGCCTCAGCCCGAGGTACGCCTACCCATACCTGAACTGCAGAGGAGAAAACAGCCCCTTTTGCGGCTAATTAAAATTTGCTTTAGTCGATTTTTTCTTTTTGTAATCAAACGTGGTCCTTTATGATCTAATATTCTAGCCTCACCATTTGGAGCTTTGTTTTATTTGTATTTTTTTTTCAATTTTCACAAAATAGTAATGAATAATTGTAAATTTTTTAAGTCAAAAAATTCTTATTTAAATAGATGCATGAGAGATAGTATAAAATTATTTTTAAACCTTATCCAACAACATAAGTTTTTAAATTAAAATAATTTTTATACAACTTGATAATTTTTTTAATCAATATTTATCAAGAAAACTAGTATTAAATGCTCATAGTAGCTTGAACAGTAAAATAAATTGATGTCTAATTAAGTTCCTAACTTCGTATGTATACCACCCTTGATTATATATCTTCAGTGCTATATCTCAAAGAAGCTCTCTTTCTATCACAACATTGCGGAAGCAAGCAAGCATTAGGCCATGGAAAAGCTTTCAGTTGTAGTTACGTCTATGCCTATTGGCATGCTTTTCTTTCTCACAGGCATTGCCGTTAACATCTTCCAAGTAAGGGCAACCATATTGGAGCTACTTTTTATTTATTTATTTATTTTTCAATTTGATTTGCCACCTTTCTTTCTTTTTCCTTTTGTTTTGTCGATCGGTTACTTTCAAGAATTTTTTTTTTTTTTTTATCATCTTACATTAACATCAATCAATGATGCATGAATATACATATATATATATATATATTATTCTATTTTCTATACCACTAAACTAATTAATCAAATTTGCATGCAGGCAGCTTGGTTGCTAATTATATGGCCTCTTTCGAAAAATACATACAGAAGGATGGTTGGAGCAGCATCGGAAATGTTTTTCTTACTTATGGTATTTCTGATGGATTGGTGGGCAGGCATTGAGGTGTTAATTACCCCCAATATTCTCCTATATTATATATATTTCTCTTGTATATTCGGTTATATATCTAATTAATTATGTGTACCAATAATAATTTTCCTCTGTTTTTGCAGTTTCGAATTCATACGGATTTAGAAAATTATGAATTGATCGGTAAAGTTTGATTATTTCAAGCTAATTATCAAAGTTAATATATATAGTCCTTATGAAGTATTTATAATTGGTAGAGGATTTACAGGCAAAGAGAATGCGGTTATAATGCCTAATCACATGTGTGATGCGGATATCCTGATGATGTTGGGTAATCCAATAAACTATGGTAAAACAAAATTCATTCATGCTAAATAAAAGGATATATGGTTAATCAATCCTCGATCCTATATATATTAATTAATTAGGTGTATTCTATGCTATTCAGGTCACAAAATTAAAAATTTAAACAATTATGCTTGACGTACGTATGACTAAAAGTTTTGCATTTCTTAAGGCTAACAGCTTGGTTACATATATAAGTACTATAGTCAGTTAACATTTGAATGTTGTGGCCTTGATGCCTTGCAGTCAAGTTTTCAAGAGCTTAAGGATTTCCCAAGGTCTTTTTGGTTGACTATCTTTGTGGAAGGAACTCGCATTACCCCAGATAAACTTAGAGAAGCTCAAGAGTTTGCCATTTCAAAAGGATTGCCTGCCCCCAGGAATGTGCTGATTCCTCGCACCAAGGTAACCATGTAAATAATATTGTACCATCCTCTTTATTACGAAAGATCAAAAGGAAGAGCCATTAACAGGTAGTTATATATATGGTACCCATTTCAGTTTGATATTTGACCAGAAAAAAGGAAAAAAGAAAGAAAAAGTACGGGTGCAATTTATATGATCTCCTTCAAAAGAAATCACCTTATAACTTTATGTTTTGTACTTAGGGCTTTGTTTCAGCTGTACAACACATGCGTTCATTTGTTCCAGCAGTTTAATTATGATGTTACAGTTGCCGTGCCAGAAGGCCATCCATTGCCTTCCGTAAAAAGATTCTTTAATAAGCAACCTGCTACTGTAAGTTAAGACGGGATTTGGTGATTTTAGGAACCAACTCTGTTATGGTACTTTTTAGATGATAGATATGTGGATTACGTAATTATTTCAGGTGCATTTCCGCATAAAGCGATATGCAATGAACGAATTGCCTGAATCAGACGAAGGCATTTCTCAATGGTGCAGAGATAGATTTGTGGCCAAGGTATTATAATTTATCATTGCTTTCCGCTTAGCTTCATTTTTAATTTGCTCCTCCATAATTTAAGCAGATCGTGTGAATATTTGATGCTATAGAGATCGAAAAAGGTAATAAAATGTTCCAAGAGAAGTCTCACCAGCATTTTATTTAATTTTTTCTCTTCAAACTGTGATATTAAACTTTTTTTACTTATTTCTCCTTTCCATTTTTCCCTATCATATTCCAGGATGCCATGTTGGATAAGTTTCGAGCCAATGGCACATTTGATGAAAAAGAAGTTACAGATTTTCGTCGTCCACCAAAGAAGTCACTGATTGTAAGTCGTCATTCTAGTCACCTAAAAATATTTTAAAGAACTAATGTCTCTACTCCGATCCAATCTTTTTTACTTAAACGAATGTGCAATCTCAAGTGGATCGATTGTTCTTTATTTTTCATTTTGTTTGTGGGAAAAAAAAAAAAAACAGGTTGTCATCTTTCTTGCGTGCATCTATTGTATTGAAGCAACCGTGTTGATTCAAAGGTTTTCACTGCTGTCAAATTGGTTAGGAATCACCTCGTTAGCAATTCCAGTAGCCTTTGATGCGATCCTAATGTACGCTCTCATTGAGTACACAAAATTGCCAAAGCAAGGAAACGTCCAGGCAAGAAACAGCAAGTAGTTAAGCTTGATTAAGACATAATATAGACACACTGCAAGCGGTACATGATCGTAACCGATGGACTAGTTTCTTGCAATAACTATTCCTGCATGGAATGAAATTCAAGATGGGATTCTGCCAGATTGTCTTCTGCTAGTTACATTCTGGAGTTTGTAATTCAATCATCAGTACTGTTAAGAATAAACTACAAGCTAGATACACTCCTCTTTATAATGCTGCAATTATACTGCAGCTTCGTCTGTTCCCCGTCTGTTACCATTGGGAATTGATCATCTAAATTCTATATATATATATTGTATTGCCATGTTCAAACTATGGATCATGGAACATTAGCTCCTGCTTTTGTTTTCTTTTGTTATTTGATTATTTCATAAAAAGATATTAAGCAAACCAACAATAATGATAAAGGATGATCTTTCAAGTAATTGTTAGTCCTTCTGTGGTTGTTAAATTAAATTTTCTGATTTGTTCTACTTCTTAAAATAAAACTATTGTTACGTATCACGCGCATAAAAAAGTATCAAATTATTATAAATCAATAAAAGAACGAACTGTTCTACTAAACTCTATTAATAAAATATATCATCTTTCTTGAAATTAGCTATAGCATGAAAACATGTGTAAATTACAAATGTTGCATCTGATTTGTCAGTAGTGACCAGTAAACACCGGCTGGCCATGACAGTCCACTGGGGTGAAAGATTGCGTGATTGCGTGTCTCTATATATATTTATTTATTAAGTGTTTATATATATAAAATAATATAAATCATATTTTAAAATTTTATTTAACAGTTTAATTATTTGATATGTTATTAGAACATTGATAACCTAATGATCAAAAATTCAAATCTTGTTATAATCACCTTTTCTTTTAATTAATTAAATATAAAATAGTATGAGCCTATGTAAAAAATTTAAAAGATTTTTACTTAAAAAATATATTAAAAAATAATATGAATCGTATCTTGGTGTTAAGATTTTTAAATGCGATAGTCACTTGATACACACATATTCAATTTGACATTGTTTTTATTTTTTGAAGCAAACAATGGCTTGAAACAAACTTTAATTTCATTTCCAAATTTTTTAGAAATTGAAAATAAAAGAAAGTATTCCAAAATACATTTAACTCTATGAAATAACATTAAAATATATATATATATTAGTAGAGGGATTTATTTGGGTTTTCTTAAATTTTCTTATTATTTTTAAAAATAAAAAATGCTCGAAAAATAACAAATATAAATTAAAAAGAATTAATTTAGATGATGGAGATGTAGGGCCAGAAACCTTCTCTCCTCCCTAACTTGCAAGCCCAGCCACCAAAAATAGCAAATCAAAAGTCCCTACAAAATAGAATTAAAAATCAATAAGTGATGCTTTGATTATATAGATGATGTCATAGAGATGTAGGGCCAAAACTAAATAGACATACATGCATTTTCTTTTATTTATTATTCGTTTAACTTAAAAAGAAATTGAAAAATCAATTTGTTTAAGATAATCATTAATTTATCTACGGATGTACTCAATCACAAACTCCAATAGAATTGAGTCCTTAATTTTGCACATTCTCTTCAAAATAATCATTAGTATTGGCAATTAATTTTTATTTGCTCAAGTCATTTCAGGGTGACAAGAGCAGTTATTAGCCATCACAATTTGAATCTCCGATTAAATTGTAATAATTATTTTGTGGATTCTAAATATATTCATAATATGAAATGCTCGATGGTGCATCTATTTTTATTTGAGTGATATTTTTTCTAAAGGTAACACGTTTATTTTATTGGATTGGCTGATAAAGTTTGATGTATTTTCTTCAACAAAACTCATTCATAAAACATCCACCATAAATAAATAGTCATAATAATAGATCACGTATCTAGTTTAGTTATGAAATGGCAAAATATCAAATGTACACACGTACAAAACCTACAAAATATATATATATATATATATATATATATATATATATATATATATATATATATATATATATATATAATGAAATGCATTTTGTTTTCTTGGTACAATGCATTGCATTATTGTTGATAATTTTCATAATAATATATTGCATTATAGCAAAATTTTTCTTAATTAAAAACATATAAAAAGATTAGTGCTTGTTAGTATGTTAAGTGTTCAAAGAATTATCATTTAATATATATTTTTAATGCTAGAGAGTCTATTATATTATTCTCAATATAATAACTCATTTACATATAATAATTCATTTACATATAATATTGAATAAATTGATATAATATTTACTAATACATTAAATCATCTCTATGAAAGAAAACATGAGAATCAAGTGTAAAAAACAAATAATTATAATTTAATGATTTTTAATTGGTCTCTTAAGTGTATAATTAAAAAACAAGTAATTTCATTTAAATAATTGTTAATTAGTCTCTTAAGCATGTAATTAAAAAATAAATAATTATATATTTTTTAATTATATACTTATTTGTTTTTTTACACGCAATTCACATATTTTCTTCTATAGAGATGACTTAATATATTGACAAATATTCTATCAATTTATTCAATATTATACATAAGTGAATTTTTATAATTACAATATATAATATAATGAACTATTTGGCAGTAAAAATATATTAAATGGAAAATTACTTAGCACTTATATACTAACTTGTACAAATTATTTTTATACATTTTTAATTAACAAAAAAGTTACTATAGTGCATCACATTGTTATAAAAATTATTATCAATAATATAACAAACTCTTTAGCATTGATAACGGATTGGAAACTCAATCTATGATATATATAATAATAGATTAAAAATTTAACAAGTTAAGCTTGCTAAGGGCACTCTTATAAAGAAAGTTATGTGCATGTGATGTGACATTTTTAGGTGATTTAGCTAGAAAATTGACCGAAAGGACAATTAAAAACTTGTTTAAATAAAAAAGATATAATTGACTTTTTTTATGATATAAGGACAAATTGAAATTTTAATCTATTATATAAAAAATAGGTCAGACTATTAACCTATTATTCTATTCATGCTATTGGAGAAACTAGTATGTTTTTTATTTTAGCAATTCATTAAAATTATGTATATTAATAATTACATTAATCATCAAATATGAATTTTAATCAAGACCACAAATATCTCAAGTGCCATTAAACCTTAAGAGTCCATTAATGATATAGATCAAATAAATAAAAAAGAAACATAAAAACACAAATATCACTAGATAAGTCCACAAATCTTATCCCAAATCAGAGATGGAAAAAAAGGGAAAATTCGATTTTGTCCAAAACTTATATACTCGTTCTCAATTGCATCACTAATTTTTGAATTTTATCAATTAGATTCGATCAACTCCAACACTATTCAATTGCATCCTTTTGTCAGTTTCTTTCAATAGTTTAAGTTTAATGTTTATATTTTACATATTAAAATGACATCGATTAAAATAAAATTTGATGAAAAACTTGATAAATAATAATATTTTTTCTTTATGCACTGTTAACGGTTTCAAAGAAAATTTGACTAAAAAGTTGAGGAACATTGAAAGAAAAACTTGATTGATTTTTATTTTATTTTAAATATTTGGGATTAAATTGATAAGATTTACACGTTTGGGATTAAATTAAGGTTTCTTCAAAAGAAAAAAAATCTTAACCACGTGCATGTTCGCTTAAAAGACTAGGTTGTTTACCTTCAGAGAACAATTTTTCATTTTCTATCTCTATTTCTCTTTTCAATTTTTGGCGTTTAGCTTACGTGGAGAATGTAGAAAATGTATTTATTTGGTTAATTTAGAAAATTGTTTCCATCTTAAAAATTGAAAAACATGTTCAAGCATTTTTTTTAAAATATATGTTTTTGCTATATATGATTATTTATTTAACTTCTAATAACAATTTTTTTTCTTATAACATCATGCTAATTAATCTTAATATATATATATTTCAGGTAAATTGTTATATGAATAAGCAAGTGATATCATATAATGAAAGATATTGGTATGACTTATTAAATAAAAAAACTAAAACATTTGGGATAAATTTGAACAATAATTTACTGTTCATTATATGTAACTCCTACAAACTGCAAAGCACAATACATTAAAGTGCTCAAACATCTACTAAAAAAAAAAAAATTCTGCATAAAATTCTGCAGCGAATTGTAGTATATAACTAGTTATCCTATATATTAAAGAAAAATAGTTTTTTACTATAGTAATAAATAGTGTTAATCATTGTTTATTGTTAAAGTGTTTTAGTTTTTTATAAAATATATTTTTTTTTTGGTCAATGTGACCTTCTTTCCTCTCTTTTTTTTCGTTTACTGTTCATATAAATAGTAAACGACTTCCTCCCCTTTCTTTTTTTTTCCTTTCTAAACATTGAACTTTTTTTTAATCATTGTTTATTACTACGGTGCTTTGGTTTATTTTTTTGGCTAGCGTGGCCTTCTTTCCCCATTTTTTTTGTTTACTTGTTCATATGAATAGTAAACGACTTCCTCTCCCTCCTTTTTTTTTTTTTTTTGCTTTCTAAACATTGAACTTTTTTTTTTAATTTTCATCCATACTGTTCACATGAATAGTAAACACTGGCCTTCATTTTTTAAAATTAAACTTTTTTTTTAATTTTCATTTCTTAATAATGTTGGGTGTTAAAATTTTAAAGGAACCAACAATTAATTGAGTGTTAAAATTTTAAAGAAACCAATAATTTATTTTCTTTATTATTTATTTCTAAAATTTAAAAATATAAATAAAAAATAGTCAAATACAATTTTTTTGATCTTATATACTAAAGCAAAACGGTTTTTATTGTAGCAATGAACAATGTTAATCACTGTTCATTGCTACGGTGCTTTGGTTGTTTTTAAAAAAATTTTCTTTTTTTTTTTTTTGGCCGGCGTAGCCTTCTTTCCCCCTTTTTTTTTTTGTTTACTCGTTCATATGAATAGTAAACGACTTCCTCCCCCTCGTTTTTTTTCCTTTCTAAACATTGAACTTTTTTTTTTAATTTCCATCCATACTCGTTCACATGAATAGTAAACGTTGTCCCTCGTTTTTAAAAAAATTGAACTTTTTTTTTAATTTTTATTTCTTAATAATGTTGGGTGTTAAAATTTTAAAGGAACTAACAATTAAGTAGGTGTTAAAATTTTAAAGAAACCAACAATTTATTTTCTTTATTATTTATTTCTAAAATTTAAAAACATAAATAAAAAATAGTTAAACACAATTTTTTTGATCTTATATACTAAAGCAAAACGGTTTTTTATCGTAACAACGAACGGTGTTAATTAGTGTTAATCACTCGGTCATTACTATAGTGCTTTGGTTTTCTTAAAAAAAATTTTCATTTTTTTTTTTGGCCAGCGTGGCCTTCCTCCCCCCTTCCCCCCCCCCCTTTTTTTTTGTTTACTTGTTCATATGAACCGTAAACGACTTCCTCCCCCTCATTTTTTTTTCCTTTCTAAACATTGAACTTTTTTTTTTTTTAATTTCCATCCATTATTGTTCACATGAACGAGTAAACACCGGCCCCATTTCTAAAAATTGAATTTTTTTTTTAATTTTCATTTCTTAATAACGTTGGGTGTTAAAATTTTAAAGGAACCAATAATTAATTGGGTGTTAAAATTTTAAAGAAACTAATAATTTATTTTCTTTATTATTTATTTCTAAAATTTAAAAACACAAATAAAAATAGTTAAATACAATTTTTTTGATGAAAAAATTATAATTATTTTTTTATCATAAAATAAATTATTAAACTGAAATAATTTTTTAAATGATTTTATATATTTTATCCAACCCGCAGCGTAGCGCGAGTTCCAAATATAATATATATCTAAACAAAATGGATCGGGTAAAAAAATTACCGTATTAGTGAAAACTGTACATAGTATGAGTTTATAAATCAATATAAATAATAAATGATGATTTTTTTTATGCAACAAAAATTAAATCAGGTGTTTTCTATAAAAAAAACATGAAAAAAAAAATTAATGGAAGAAACTTGAAAATTGTAAAAAAAAAAGTTAGAAAGCTAGAAAATATATAAAAATCATATTTTTCAAAACTAGTTATTGGTAGAATAATTGAGAAAAACATTTTCTTTTAATTCTCTAAATATAAAAAAAAATATATAAACACAATTTTAAAAAAAAGTTTATGTGGAGATTTTTTTATGAAAAACAATTTTGTTTGGAACCATCATTTAAAATGTCATGTGTTTGGTTTTTTCTTTTAAACTATTAAAATTGTAATAAAATAAAATCTAAACTATCAATTTGGATAATTTAAATAAAATTATTAATTTTTAGATAAATTTTAATAGTTTTATTACGGTTACAATATTTATTATTAACTGACACGTATAAAAGGATTTTAATTTTTTTTAAAAATTAAAATTAAATTAAAAAAATATATTTAATAATAGTTAATTTTAATGAAGTTTAAATGATTTTGTTGTGCAGAGAGATGACTTTTGTTGTTGATTAATTAATGAGGTGTAATGAATTGAAATAATTATTTTTTTTTCTTTTTCAAAATTAATTTTAATTAAAAAAAACTTAAACAAATATTTAAAAGATATCATGCATTTCAATACAGTGAGGCTCAAATATAAAATTTATTAATATTTATAGTTTGAAGTTTAAATAGTCCGAAATTGATCTTTCTTTGGAAAACAAGTTTTGTTGGAACAATCTTGACAACATGTGTTTGATTTTTGTCCTTCTTCCACTTGAAAACCGATATCGGAATCCAATCAATAATACTTTGCATACATAAAAGCAATCTTATATATCATTTCCAATTATTGCTGTTCTTCTTACTTTGAATTCGTTAGTGATTGTAATTCAAAAAGATTTTGAAATGGGGTCTTTGAAAAACAAAGAAGAAATGGAATCGACTGGAGAGGAATCATCCAAGGATACTATTTTGTATGTTAATGGAGTTCGAAGAGTGTTGTCTGATGGATTAGCCCACTTGACTCTTCTTGAGTATCTTAGAGGTAATTTAAGGATCTTAGCCAGCTTTCTTATTGTTTGGTTTCTAGCAAGTATAGGAAGTTTTGAGTGTTTTCAGCTGAAGTAAGTAAAATTATTATCTGGGCTAGGTTTAGTTTTTGAAGAAAATAAGAAAACATAGCTGTTTATGATAAAGGGAGAAACTTTTCAATCCGAGTTTGGTTTCTTACTCATCATGTGTGTTGGGCTCAATCAATCAATCAATTCACCAATCAATCAGTGTTTGGTTTATGGAGTATCATTGTAAAAGAATAAACTTTTTTAAACTACTAATCTTATCTGTGATTTGAATCCGATTGGAAAAACATGTTGAACTTAGTTTGGTTAGGAGAAGAAAAGAAGGGAAGAGGGACTTGGAATCTTATTTCGTGTGAATCAGTAGTTTGATTGCTCTTTCTTGCTAGTGATTTGAATTGGTTTGCAGCAAAAGTTTGGTTTCTAAGAAAACAGCAGAGTACGGTAACTTAGTGTGCCTTGAAGCTTGGTCAACCAATCGATTGATCAGGTAGTGTGTTTCGTTCCCCAAAAAAGTAAGAGGGAAAAAGAGAAATGTAACTGTCATATGGATCCAAGTTTGATTCACTGACTAAATAGTAGGATCAACTTAATGCCCGTGTTCTTAAACTTTTCATACCTTTTCCCAGCTATTGAGCTATGTGTTGTAGTAATTGTGATGTATGTAATGATCAATAGTGTAAGTTTATGCTTGGGCACAGTTTAAAAGATTTATGATTTAGGTGATGTTTGTTTCTTTGACATACCTGATTGTAGTCCTCTTTCTATTCTTTTTTGAAACAGACATTGGCTTGACGGGTACAAAGCTAGGCTGCGGTGAAGGTGGTTGTGGGGCTTGCACGGTCATGGTTTCTCATTATAATAAAGTGTCGAAGAAATGTGTGTTAGTTCTCAAACTGCTACTCTCTCATTTAGTTTTGTCTAATCTATGGTGCATTTTTTGGTCTTCAGTCTCAACTCAATAATACTTTTTTCCAGGCATTATGCAGTCAATGCGTGCTTGGCTCCTTTGTATTCTGTGGAAGGGATGCATGTAATAACTGTGGAGGGAGTTGGGAACAGAAAAATTGGCTTGCATCCAATTCAAGTAAGAATGTTGATTTTAAATTGCTATACTTTTATCGTGCTATCTTCCTTCCCTAAACACCACCACCTCCCCCCTCTCCCGATGCTGCTTATTATGAATGTCGCCACAGATATTTTGAATAATTGTATGGCTTGAGTTTACTCTGTATTACAGTATCTAAAGTTTTAAGCTTTAGGTCTGAAAAGTTGACTGCTTGTTTTCAGTACTAGCAAATGTATGTTTTCAGGTAACGAATCATATAAGTGCATCATTACTGTATGTTACTCGTCATGCAGACAATACTTTGACCGGGATTAATTTCTTACTTGACCATCACACATCACAGATATATGAGAGAATTTTCATCCTTGATAAACTGTCCAGGACTTTACAGCATGTTTTTCTTAGTTGAATAACGACTTAATGAAGGTCACATAATTGCCTTAGTCACACTATTACGTCAGATACTATGTACATTTGAAAACCAGACTATATTAATGATACACCCGATAAGCTTAAGCTTTTCTATCTTGCTTTAGTCATCTTCTGCATCACTAAAATATGCTTGATGGTTCTTCACTGTGTCTGCATTTCTGTAACATTCTGCAGGAATCTTTGGCTCGCTCTCATGGCTCACAATGTGGATTTTGTACTCCTGGATTTATTATGTCAATGTATGCGCTGCTTAGGTCAAATGAAGTACCACCAACTGAAGAGCAAATTGAAGAATGCCTTGCTGGAAATTTGTGTCGTTGCACTGGTTACAGACCAATTATTGATGCATTTCGAGTTTTTGCCAAAACTGAAGATGCATTATACACTGATACATCTTCATCAAGTCTTCAGAGTGGTGAATTTTTGTGCCCCTCAACTGGTAAACCCTGTTCATGTAAATCAAAAACTTTAAATGGTACAAGAACTTGTGAACAAAGTACCGCTAATGGCAGTAAGTATGAGCCTGTCTCTTATAGTGAGGTAGATGGGAGCTCATATACAGACAAAGAGCTTATTTTCCCTCCTGAGTTGTTGCTGAGGAAATTAACTCCCTTAAATTTGAATGGATTTGGTGGGCTTAAGTGGTTTCGACCATTAAGACTTCAGCATGTGCTGGAGTTAAAAGCGAAATACCCAGATGCAAAGTTAGTAATGGGTAATACTGAGATTGGGATAGAGATGAGGTTGAAGAGAATCCAGTATAAGGTTTTGATATCTGTTGCTCATGTTCCTGAACTCAATGTCTTGAGTGTCAAGGATGATGGTTTAGATATAGGTGCTGCAGTAAGACTCACGGAACTACTGCAAATGTTAAGAAAGGTCATAAATGAGCGTGCTGCTCACGAGACATCATCATGTAAGGCCTTTATTGAACAGATAAAATGGTTTGCTGGGAAACAGATAAAAAATGTCGCATGTGTTGGAGGCAACATTTGTACAGCCAGTCCAATATCAGACCTGAACCCTCTCTGGATGGCTGCAAGAGCAAAATTTCGAATCGTTGATTGCAAAGGAAACATTAGAACAACCATGGCTGAGAATTTCTTTCTGGGTTATCGAAAGGTGGATCTTGCAAGTGGTGAAATTTTACTGTCAATATTCTTACCATGGACTAGGCCCTTTGAGTATGTAAAAGAATTTAAGCAGGCTCACCGAAGGGATGATGATATTGCGATTGTGAATGCTGGAATGCGTGTGTTTCTTGAAGAAAAAGGTGAAGATTTGGTTGTTTCAGATGCATCAATTGTTTATGGTGGGGTAGCTCCCTTATCTTTGTCTGCAATAAAAACAAAAGAATTCATCATTGGGAAGAATTGGAATCAGGAGCTCTTGCAGGGTGCTTTGAAAGTCTTAGAAATAGACATTCTTCTCAAGGAAGATGCTCCTGGTGGGATGGTGGAATTCCGAAAATCTTTAACTCTTAGCTTCTTCTTCAAATTTTTCTTGTGGGTTTCACAACAAATGAGTGTGAAAAAATCCACTGGTATCCCATTGTCTCATCTGTCGGCTATACAACCATTCCAGCGGCCGTCAATCATGGGAAGTCAGGACTATGAAATTAGAAAACATGGCACATCTGTGGGCTCTCCTGAGGTTCATCTCTCCTCAAGACTTCAGGTATATAAATCAGAACAATAGCACATATGTCAGACAATATAATTGTATCTTTTGCTGATACAGTAGATGTTAGCGTGTTCTTTTCTAGGTGCCTGCTTCAGTGTACCAATGAAGAAGAAAATGGTACTTATACTGAATCAAAATTTTAAAAGAATTCTAATCTATGTGTTAGTTACTTGAAAAGTCAACAGATGCTTGTGTGATGGTTTAGACCATATTTTTAGTTTTTTTTTAAAAAAAGGAAAACAAGAAGGTTTTGTAATTTTCTGTAGCACTAATGAAGTAAGGCCTACCAGTCTCCTGAAGGCTTTGAAAAAGGTCCCTGGTTCCAAGCATGGCATATTTTTGTATGAACTTGGGATCAGTGAATTTTTTAATTTTGTTTCCATTTGCTAATCTGACTAGGAATCATGGAAAGTTGGAAACCAAGACCCACATAAAATCGAACAGTTTTAATCTTCATTTTCATGGTTATTCAATTTCCTGGATATGGCTATGCTGTTAAATATTTACTACTTCTCACATTTATATTGGATTGAGTCTTTGATGTTGCAGAGCCTTGCAATCAATTGAGTACTGAACATCTGTAGCATCTGACTGAATTATGTCTTTTCATATTGTTGGGCTTCTTGTGATTGCATAGTTAATATAAATTGCTGACTTATCTTGTTTTAGTAGTATCATATCTTATGCGCAATCTTAGTTTATATTTTGTTAGAAAAGAGTATCATGATGATCTTCTTCGTGTATAACTTTCTCCAGGTTACAGGAGAGGCAGAATATGCTGATGACGCACCAATGCCTTCCAAAGGTCTGCATGCTGCATTAGTATTAAGCAGAAAACCTCATGCGAAGATTCTATCTATATGTGATTCAAAAGCCAAGTCTTCACCTGGCTTTGCAGGAATATTTTTAGCCAAAGACGTGCCTGGTGATAATCACATTGGACCAATAATTCATGACGAGGAGCTATTTGCTACAGAGTATGTGACTTGTGTAGGTCAGGTAAGAAATTACTTTACATTAGATGTAAAAAAGTTTGTGGATAGAAAGTAGTGTCTCGAGAATGCAAATTTGTCGACAACAAAACCTGCCAGTATTTTTTTATGTAGTTTTTGCTCAGGCTTTGAACTTATAATCTCTTGGTCTTCTAGTCATGTACAATTTCATATTGGTAAAAGCTTGGATATCCAGGAGATAATATCATACCTGCATAAGAATTGACTTGTTCCATTGTCATGTCAAATGATACATCAACACATTGAGTTCTTGGAATGCTTTCATGCTTCCTTCCTTTGTACTCCACGCAATCATGCATACGTGTTGTACAGGTTATAGGAGTTGTTGTTGCTGATACACACGAAAATGCAAAACTAGCAGCAGCAAAAGTTGATGTTGAGTATGAAGAACTCCCCGCAATATTGTCAATACAGGAAGCAGTTGATGCTAAAAGTTTTCATCCCAACTCAGAAAAGTGTTTGAAGAAGGGCGATGTGGATATTTGTTTTCAATCAGGTCAATGTGACAAGATCATCCATGGGGAAGTTCATGTGGGTGGGCAGGAACATTTTTACTTGGAAACACAGAGCAGTTTGGTTTGGACTATGGATTGTGGCAGTGAAGTTCATATGATTTCCTCTACTCAAGTAAGTTAACTCCGTTGCAAAATTTTTAATTTATTAACTGCAGTTCAAATCACTAAGCCATAACTGGACTGAAGTTAGAACCACCAATATATGAATTGTGTAGTAATCAACTTACGACTATTTTGGAGTAATAGGATTTTCAACTGAAGCATGTTTTGAATTGTGATTTGGTGGGTGATTGATCTGGACTGAAATGTGAATGAGGGGATCTTAACATCTGTGCTCATGGCTGAATCTTAACAGTGTCAATTCTTGGACAATTGTTTTCTGTGGTACTTGGCCATCTTAGTCTTGACTGTTGGTGGATTATACTTGAATTTTGTACTCCGACTTGTACCTGGAATAAGTTTAGCTAGTTATTGTTCTGGTTCTTATCATATTTTCTTTATTTATCAACATCTTTAGCATTCGCATTTTAGGTAGGACTGCTGGACTCTACTATTTTTTAGATCATGCAGGATTGTAAATAAGAAGGCATGTGAGATTGAATAAGTTTAGTGTGTTATGGTTTTCCTTTTAATTGTATTAACATCCACCAAGGTTGTTAGCGTTGGGATTTTCAGTAAGACTATAGGAACAGAACTTTAAAATCTTGTAGGATTGTAAAAACTGAGGCTCATAGATTGAATAATTTTAGTTTGTTATCATCATGGTTCTGGTTCTAATTGTATTATTTCCGTTTATCAAGGTTAGTGTTGGCACTGTACAAAACTTTCAGATCTTGTAGGATGATAAAACGAGGCTTATGATATTCAATAAATGAATCCTTTTAAAGTATATATACATCAGAATTTGTGATCTCGACATGAGTGGATTTTACCATATGTTATAAAAAGAAAATGATAAATGCAATTTGTACTTCAACGGTTTTGGAAGTGCGCCTGCCAACAGACAGGTAATATTTTCTATTTTTCTAGAGAAAAATGGCAGTACAATGTGGCAAAACATGTGCACAACTTCAATTTTGCAACTTCCGTCAGTTTGCTTGGAACAATTGTGTTTTTGATGTGCTTCGTTTTTGCAATTGCTGTTATTCTTCTTTTAACTTGCTGTTTTATAGGCATGCTTGTGTAGAGTTTCCCAGTGGATGCTTTTTTTCCCTTTTAAACAATGAGTGAGTAGCTAAACGTACTTGTGAATTCATGCTTCTTAGGTGCAATTTACATGTTCAGACATATTTGCTTGGAAACTTCACCAGTTGCAAAGTTCTGGCTGTAAAGTTGATAGTTACTTGTGGTCACCCAAATGACAGCATAATCCAAAATTATTGTCCAACTGCTTCACAATTTTCGTAGTGTCATGGTGTCATTTGCTGTGTGCAGGCCCCTCAGAAGCACCAGAAATATGTGGCTCATGTCCTTGGTCTTCCAATGTCAAAAGTAGTTTGTAAAACCAAACGAATTGGTGGTGGATTTGGTGGAAAGGAGACAAGGTCAGGTTTCCTTGCTGCTGCCGCTTCTGTCCCATCATATCTGTTGAATCGGCCAGTGAAACTCACATTAGATAGAGATGTAGACATGATGATAACTGGACAGCGCCACAGTTTTCTTGGAAGGTACAAGGTATTGTTTGTCAGTTAAAACTGGATTATGGTGTGCATTCTTGTATTTCATAGAAGGTGGTCTACACATTATGTTTATGTAGATACCCAAGCAAGCTGCATTTACATTTCACTCTAAAGGCTGCTTGATTCCCTGGGAGGTTGTTTCTTAGTTATAATATTGTAGACCATTCCAAGGAAATTTGCATCTTTCTCCATGTTTCCCATCTAACTTTGTGGTTTCTGAATTATCAATTTCCCTTTTGCAGTATCTCCATTGAAATCTATCCAAACTAACACAGCTAAGCCTGTGTCCATTAGTCTAGATCCCTCTACATCCCACTTTGCTTAAGAATCACATAAATCCCATTGGGATGGGCAGTCTCTCTTTGTTAGAGTTCAATTGGATAAAAGGTCTAAAAGATGGCCTTTGCAGCTGATTCCCAAAGTGACATGGATGCCTGTGTTTGTTTGTGAGATATTTATTAGCAGATACACAAAACTGCAAGATGGAAGCTTGAATCCAAGCAAAAGGACAACAAATATTTTCTGTATTTTCTATTCCAACATTTAGACTTTTTTAGTCAGTTGTTAATTTTCTCTAATGGAGAATTTGGTTTATGATTGAGCGGAATGGCATAAAAGGATCCACATAGCTGATCCCAATTAGTTGGGGAGCTTAGTTGTTGTTGTTGTTGATGTTCTCTAATCTAAATATAGAGTTGTTACACGAAGACAGAAGAGTTTTCCTAGGTTCTTGTATGCAGTGTAGTAGATAACATATCTATAATGGATTTTCCTTCCCATCACGTAATTGTGCACTTGATGTGTAAAGTATAAAATAGGAATGAAAGACAAGGAAAGGGGCTAGGACGATATGAATAGATAGCAGGGTAGGGTACTACTACTATGTTTTAAAGAAAGAATAAGGGGAGGAGGAAGATGGAGAAAGACCTTACACCCAATACATCTTGACCTCATTAGTATCATTTGCCTTTCATTTTACTGAAGTGAGTTTATATTTCTCCTTGTTTTTGAGGAGTCAAATTTAAAAGAACAAAAGGACTGATGGAGGAAATACTTCATTCAGGTTGGCTTTACAAAGGAAGGAAAATTGCTTGCACTGGATCTTGAAATCTACAATGGTGCTGGAAATTCTTTAGACCTGTCTCTTGCTGTCCTGGAACGTGCAATGTTTCATTCTGACAATGTGTACGAGATACCAAATATCAGAATCCTAGGAAGGGTTTGCTTCACTAATTTTCCTAGTCACACTGCTTTCCGAGGATTTGGAGGACCTCAAGGTATGCTTATAGCTGAGAATTGGATTCAAAAGATTGCTGTGGAGCTTAACAAAAGCCCAGAAGAGATAAGAGTATGATATGTAATCTTGTTGATTTTTCATTAGTTTACCTGCGGTTTATAACAACTGTCCTCTAAGGTTTTTCATATTTCTCTTTTCTTTTCTTTTTTAATAATTGAATACTCCAGGAAATTAACTTTCAAGGTGAAGGATCAATATTGCATTACAGCCAACAACTTCAATACTGTTCACTGGTTCAGCTCTGGAATGAATTGAAGTTATCTTCTGACCTTTGTAAGGCTTGTGAAGATGTTAAGCAATTTAATCTTCAGAATCGGTGGAAAAAACGTGGTGTTGCAATGGTTCCTACAAAATTTGGCATTTCATTTACAACAAAGTTCATGAACCAGGTACTGGCTGAAACTATATTATTGAAGTTGGAGTTGGTTATGCAACAGGATAGATGTGTTTCTCTTTTGTCAGCCTTGTAAATTTTCCAAAACAAAGATAATCTTTCTTTCTACCTTTTCATGCATTGTTCATATTGATTTCAAATATGCTTGGCAGATCAAACTCAGCCTACCCCACTTATTTCTGTGGGTCATCAATAGCAATGCAATATAACATAACTGTAGACTTTGATAGGTTGAGCAGGGGTTTCTTAAATAGATTATGATTTTAGAGTAAGTTGTTGCTCAACATGCTATATAGTAATATGCCTCACGTATAAACTACATTGACTTTCCAAAATATCAATTTGCATGTTTGGAGCTGAATGTCAAATCAGGATAAGGTCCATACTTGAAGGATATCAATGCTAAATATATCTTGCTCCCAACTTCGATAGTTGAAACTTTTTGATATCTGGTCATTAGCAGTTTAATCTATTTAAAATTATCCTCTATATCTTTTATTTTGTCTCTCTTCCGTAGATGATGGAATCATGGATCAGATGATGAACTTATAAAATGTCCATCATTAAACCTTTTGTGTCATCTTAACAATCTGACACATAATAGTATGATTACAAAATTTTCTTTACAATTTCCACAAAACTAACATGGCTCGTGAGATTCATGACTGGCATGTGTCCCTCAGCTCATTAAGCTCTTGTAGCCTCAGACTCTTGACCACCTAACAGAATAGTCAACTATCTAGTACTATCATAAACGGTCAAATGATAGGTTCAGAATCTATATAAAAATGCAGTCCAGCACAATGAATTGTTAAGGCTTTCCTCCACTTCTCCAGTTGTCCATGTTAGTTCAGACTCATGTAGTGTATGTTTTTGGCAACTTAGCGGGACCTTGATTTTCTAACTGTCTTCTTAATATATGCAGGCAGGTGCTCTTGTTCATGTCTACACAGATGGAACTGTTTTAGTTACACATGGAGGTGTTGAGATGGGCCAAGGTTTACATACAAAAGTTGCTCAAGTTGCTGCTTCTGCTTTCAATATTCCTCTAAGTTCTGTGTTTATATCAGAGACAAGTACTGACAAGGTATTAAGACAAATGGGACCTGAGGGGTGATATTATTCCAGTTTCAGTGACCTTAGAATTACTGGTGGGGGGCTTTTGTATGGATTCTAACTTTGGTCTGCATATTAAGTATTTAATATGGCATGGCCCATGTGTCTTCGTGAGTTTTTTTCTTTTGTGTGGTGTATGTGTGTGTTGGGGGTGGGGAGGCTTGAGTTGCATATGGAGTATGTACTAATACAAGATGTAATGAGTGTGATATATGAGAAGTGCCATCATGACCAGATATAACCTACTCACAATTGTCAATTCATTTCAAGCATACTGGTAGAGCCTGAGGTAGTGCCAAAAAACTTGCAATTTTATTAGGAATCTTTTGTTACAATTTAATGTAGCAAGGGGATTCCCACTTTCTGTCTTTGAAATGTCTGAAATTTTCGCTGCTGCTTCCCAATGTTAGTATTTACTTTACTTTATTTCTTTGTTCTTATCATTTTTGGAGAACTATGCATAAAATCTTTTTAAGATTAGAAAAGTATCAAACTGGAGCCTGACATTCTACACTGAAATTGGAAAACATAACTTGAGCTTCATCAATAATGCTCTTATTTGACTCTCTCCATGCATGGGTTCTCCAGTGGGATGGGGTTGGGGTTCAGTGACTGGCCTTTCTCTTGCTGCTGTCGAGTGCCTGCAGCTTGCTTCTTTCTTCCACATATGCTAGCCCCCTTCTCCTGCATGCCTCTTGTGGCGAACTAGAAAATTAATCATTTATATATTCTCATATGCTTATTCAGAGTAGCGAAAAGTGGTATAATCCATTCCATAAATATTTGAATAGTCAAATAGTTGATGCTTATTCTACCTATTTGTTTGTGGTTTTGCATTTGTCACCAAATCAGGTACCTAATGCATCACCAACAGCAGCTTCAGCAAGCTCTGATATGTACGGAGCTGCCGTTTTGGATGCATGTGAGCAAATAAAGGCAAGAATGGAGCCTGTTGCTTTAAAACATAATTTCGACTCTTTTGCTGAGGTAATGTACTAATGTTGCTTTTATGGTTTCTTCACATATATCTTTGTGCTCCTTGTTTAGTACTACTTATGTCCCCTTTCTGTAAAAACGGCAATGCTCTATTTGAAGTTGTATCTTCCTGCATAATGTCCTCAAATTTTTATTTCTTTTCGGTACTCTATGTGCTTCAAGTGCATTCTCTTTTTGTGTCAAGACATACCTTTATATTTCATGTCCATACTCTCTAGTGTCATGTCTATATTGATCCATTGATCAGCTAGCAGAGCAAGGACTTAACATAACGGATGACTTCGTTTCTTGGATTTGAATATGATTACTGGATTTTTCAGTTTCATTTTTTCATCCCTTCATCATAAAGTTCTATACCAGCTTTATCCTTTGTCATGTGGTCTGTTTCTGTTTCAAGCTGATGGTGCATTTCAACAACATATTTCTATCTGGTTTATCAAAAAAAGAAAAAAGAAAAAGAAAAAAAGAGGTGTACCTTTCTGCTTCAAGTCGATACAACCGCATGGTCAAATGAAAGGCTTGTTGCCTCAGCATAAAACTTTGTAGTTGTGTACTCGTACAGCTAGATAAACTAGAGTGTTACTTTAATAGTTGACTACAGAAAAGCTAGATAAACTAGAGCATTACTTTAATATTTGATTACAGACCAGTTCTTGAAGAACTGGTTTTTGTGTCATTCCAGACCATGATGTTTGGGAGGGAAGGCAGTCATCGTTTGTAGAACTATTTTATAATAAAACTTAGAATGCATTTTGCAAATTCAAATGGCAATACCAATGTTTTTGAGACCAAGATGGAATGGAACACGAAGTTGATTTAGAAGTTTATAGACTGAAATTTTGAAGCCAAGCAGCATAAGGTAGATACATATTTATGGTATATAGAAAGATTCTGATTGCTTTGATCTATCAGTAGCTTCATGGCATTAATTGTTTTAGGCTCTTCATTTATTGTGACCTGTATAATAAGAGGAAATTAGTTTTGCATTTCGATTTCCCACAGCTGGCTGGAGCATGCTACATGCAGCGAATAGACCTTTCAGCTCATGGATTTTACATTACACCTGACATTGGCTTTGATTGGACAAGTGGTAAAGGAAACCCATTTAGTTACTTCACCTATGGGGCTGCATTTGCTGAGGTTGAGATTGACACGTTGACGGGAGATTTCCACACAAGGACAGCAAACATTTTACTGGATCTTGGTTACTCTATCAATCCAGCCATTGATGTTGGACAGGTGCCTTTCCTTTCTCTTCTTTTTTTCCATTTTGGATTGTCATCATTCATACTAAACTACATCCACCTTACAAGTTATGTTAACAATTTTTTAATGCTTTTGTACAAATCTCTGAGAATTAAGGCATCATATTGCCTTTTACTCCCATAATCATGTATAAGTTAGCTTATAAATTTTTTGTATATATTCCAATTGAATTCAGATTGAAGGAGCATTTATACAAGGTCTGGGATGGGTGGCCATAGAAGAACTAAAGTGGGGAGATGCAGCACATAAGTGGATCCATCCTGGCTGCTTGTATACATGTGGGCCTGGAAGTTACAAGATTCCTTCCATGAATGATGTCCCATTCAAATTCGGTGTTTCACTTCTCAAGGTATTTTTTTACCACTTCTCTGTTACTGGATGGTTCAGACTTCAGAATTCAGACATCACTTCTTTTGGCCTTGACCATCTATGTTTTCCTAAATCTCATAAGAGATTGGATCATGTCTGTTGTTTCCATCTGATGTTAAACTAATTGTTGCTGGTATATAATATGGTTGCTATGCTATAATTAAATCCAGCCGATACGTGTTCCTGATCTTCTAGATTTTTCATTCACTTGATAGGCTAAGTTTCCCGTTATTGAAAAGCTTAATTTAAAAGGTCGATTTTAAAAATGCTTTTTAACTAATTTCTCCATTTTGGTTCAAGGGTCATCCAAATGTAAAGGCCATCCACTCATCTAAAGCTGTTGGCGAGCCTCCATTTTTCCTGGCTTCAGCTGTCTTTTTTGCCATCAAAGATGCTATTATAGCTGCAAGAGCAGAAGTCGGGCATCATGAGTGGTTTCCTCTTGATAATCCAGCAACACCTGAACGTATTCGGATGGCTTGCTTAGATGAATTTAGCACTCGATTTGTAAACTCCGATTTCCGTCCGAAGCTTAGTGTTTGAGTGCTATCAGGAATCACGCTTAGTCGTTCCAATATTCACATACCATGGTCATGCCAGTTTGTACTTTCTTCTGCAACTATTCTCACATTGCTTGCTCCAAGATATGACATGGACAAAGGTGAAGTCAGTTAGCCTAAAAGCAAGTGTAAAATAACAGATTGTGCATTTCATTTGTTAGTCATCGTGCCAGAGCCCGGACATTTTCTTCCACCTCAAATCATAAAGTACTGCTACTTGTGGATTGTTTCTATTTTAAGTTGAAATACAAAAATAAAAAGAGAACAAAAGGAGAACTTTTCCTATGTGGTGGCCAGTTGCGACTTTTGAGAAATGATTTAAGTGACTTTGCAGTTGCAGGCTTACGTTGTCATCTCCCACCCAGCATGATGAACAGCGTTGATGTTGACAGTTTGACTGTAGTTGTGTATTAAAAATATACACTCACGGTCTCGACCGTAAAGTATATTAAACGCACAAATAATAATAATAATAATAATAATCCTACCGACATAATTAAACTTTGACGGCTTCTGAGATGCAACAGTTGTCCCCTGCTGCCGCTCCAATTGGAGGTTCTTGGCGTCTCTTGTTAGACCAAGATTTCATGTGTAATCAAATTTGTCTACATGCATGTTTTACTGCCAAGAAAATACTGTTTCATTCTCTTTCCAAAGAAAGAAGAACTTTTCCATTTGAGTTGCTCGTACGTGCATGTGTTGCTTGAGAGGGTTAACAAATTTCAATATGTAGAACGGGAAGAAAATCAAAATCAGACTCAAAATTGAATCTGTGAAAGTTAATTTTCGTTGGCATACTCTGTCATTTTTGGCAGTTTGATTGTGATTAATTTTTGCTCACCTACCCTCTAGATATAATAATGCTTCCGTTCTCATTAAAACTCTGTTAAAATCAAATTCTGAACAGAAATACTGGAATTGCAAAGAATTGGGAGGAGGACAACTGTATAAAAAAGGAAAAAAAGTGATGTAAATGTTCTTCTTTTTTTTTTTTTTTGGCTGTGAAAGAAAGGAAACATCAAAATGGCGACTCGTAGGCACTCTCTCTCTATGTTTTTTTCCCCTCAATTTTTCCAAGAGAACTGTTCAAAGCATACTCTTTCAGTAATAGTCTTGGTTAGAAAAAAAGTCCTGAGAACGAAACTGGAAATTTGCAAATTGCAAATTGCAAGGAAACGGTCATTCCAGGTTTCGCCACACTCCACCCTGACTTTTTCTTTTTAATAATAATAATAATTATTTTTTTAATTCTTCAATAGAATTATTCATCTTTTTGGCCAAATTATGAAAATGATTATAGCATTCAATTTTGAAACCTTGTATCTTAAGACCAGAGTCTGCACCAACTAACATGGAGCACGGTGGCTATTTTCCTTCTCTTCACCTTACCAGTTAAAGAAATTTTATAATACCTAAGACGGAGAAGTTTTATAATATTCAAGGAGTAATTAATGATATGTTAGTAGTTATTTTATGGATCCACTTTAAGGAGAAATTAAAAAAAAAAAAAGAAAGAAACAGGAGAGAGAGAATTTCTCAGAAGAGAAGTATTTGGTTCGAAAATACCATAACCAAAAAGAAGAAGAAGAAGGGTTCGAATACAGTAGCATGCAATGTCTCCGACAAAACAATAGGTATTGCCCTTTGCAGCTTGCATGGTAGAGAAGCAGAAGCTACACAAAGGGAAAATGGTGCAGAATTTACCCCACCATTCATAGAAAGCTCAAATCCTAACAGTAATTTGACTTTAAAATCTTGAGAATATTGTCACTATCAAACCGGCAATACTTGCTAGCTATGGAATCAGTCTGACAGATTATATATACATTTATAGGTAGCAATCGGAAAAATGACAGCGAACTTTCACTATCATTTCAGACTTGGTCCTTTTCCACATAAAAATCAGATTGTAGTATGAGGTAAATCACCTGGATTATTATATCTTTTATATATATATATATATATATATATATATATATATATATATATATGTATATCTGCAACTGGATTAGAATATTATAAAATGAGGAAATATATATGGTGCAGAGCAGGACAGCGTTTCTACTCAGTGATAGGGATTATTAACTTACATCTATTATTTCTTTGACAGATTCTTACCTAATGTCACAGTTATTATCTGGATCATAAGTCGCTCCTCGAATTCTTGTACATTTTTATTCTTATATATATTGATCATCCAATCAGAAGAAATACTGCCGAACAAGTTTGAAAGCCTGCAACAAATTAATAGACCTTTTCCATGAACAAAACTATCATGCGCCCTTTATTCGTATTGTCATGACAATATTAGCTGGACATGATTCTGTCATGAACTAGCTAGCAAGCTAGCTTCCACGCATTTCTCTCGAAATTGTTTGTGCGATCAACATATTATTATAATAATTAATTAAAAAAATAATTATTACAAAGAACCTAAAGTAATATAGGCTTTTAGTTTAACAAAACCCATGGAGGCTTTTACTATAGCTAAACCCATGCTATAGTAACATTAAAACAACCGTCATTTTTTTTTTTGACTTGAAACGACGTTATTTTTATAAAATTTTTAATTTGTTTAGGCCTAGGAAGAAGAAGCAGATTATCTCCTTTTTATTTTCTCTTACACGGCATTTTGCTGGTGAAACTGAAGAGAATTGCTCATAAACTATACTCACAATTAGATTTTTCACTCACGCTACGTTGCGAATCGGATATAATATAAAAAACTATTTTAAAAATTATTTTATTTTAATGTCCCGTGTTATATTGTGCGTCTACCAATATACATCAAATAAACAATGAATAAAATTTTTAATAAAATTTTTTATAATTTGACTAATTATTTTTTATATATTTCATAAATTTTTTATCAAAAAATTATTTACTTGTATAAAGAATATTAAAACTAATAGATTCTTAACTAAAAACTTATTTTATAATTTTTAAAACATTTTTTTTATCTTAAAACTTTTTATTAAAAAAATAAAAAAAGAAACAAAGTGATCAAAATAAAACAAAAAGAGAGACCCATTTGCCACTTTTAGCACTATCATCACCTCCATCGTCATTATTTCACTACCATCATATTTTTAATATTATTAATACTTATTAAACATTATAAAAAAATTATTTTGTGTAACATGTAAATATTTTGCGCAAAACAAACATTACTAAATATCAATGAAATTATTGTCCAGCAAACAAAAATTTGAGAGCCATTTTTCAATAATTGGTGGCATGCAATTATGTACAGAAAAGAAGGGAGAATTAGAGCCTGTTACTGGTGACCTTGCAAGAGGGCAATTTGACTTTTCCAAGGTCAGAAATTTTGGCTTTTCCGGGAAATTATGGGGTAGATGTCTGGTATATATTTGCTGCAGCAGTCCAAAAATGCATTTATCAACTGATGATGATAGATAGCACATTAAAATATTTACTTTGTGATCAAGTTTGTGTAGAAACACAAGAAGGGACGGTGGGGCCCCTGCCTCCACGAACCGACTCTGGAGAGAAAGAAAATGAGAAAAAAAATTCTAGAGGACAAACAAAGCATCGAAACAAGTTTCAATCACAGAGCACCACCATTGATGCAAGGCATTAAATGGCGTGGGCAAAAAATGACAGTGGAGATCGAAAGAGGAAGCCAAAGCAGAAGACGATCGAACGGTCGAGACGAAGCAAAAGGCCAAAACAGTGCAACTTGAGTCACAGTTTACAGTGATCATGAGTGTAGAGTTACAATATTTAAACAGTAAACATATCAGTTCTTTTAATTTTTTAAGTAAAGTAACAATATGCAAGTGGCATGAGCAATTTACAGAAGGGAGGAAAGAGAGCAACGTAGGAAAAAAAACAAAAGAGTTGCAAAAAATTACAAAAGTGCCATAGTGTGAATAGTAAATCTAGGGAAATTAACTCCAGCCAAGTTAGTATCCAAAAGAGAGCAATTTTTTAATTGTTCATTGGTCTCAAATCTTTTAGTTTCTTTAGTAATTAGGAACATATTCCTAATGGAACTCCAGCCAAGTTAGTATCCAAAATATATGTTGTCTTATTAAACTACAATCTGGAAGTTTCTCAGGAGGCCAGGTCTCCCCAATAATACATCCCCTCTTAATTCACAACCAAAGAATTGTTCTTGCAATATTCTTTTAGTATGTTCAATGTTTCTGCAGGCAATATTCACAGTTATTGACTGCTTCAAGATAAATTATAAACTTAATTATATTCACGATGTCAGTCATATGGAGCTTAGAGGAAACCCATCATCCATTTTTTGGTGTTGACAAAAATGCAAGAACGTTCGAATAGTTTTTGGGTTTGTTAAAGGTGGAAAACATCAAACAATACTTAAAAAGTACACGTAGTAGTTGAGGCCGATGCTATAAAAACTGTAAACTTTGTAGTTCCCATCTCCAAATTAGTATTGAATCTACAAGGCAAAGAAAATCCAAGCTGCAGAACTTGAACTGTAGCCAATTTCTCCAAACATGGCCACCATTTGGCCTCGACTATTGTATGCCTTGGCATTATGCTTGGTAGCTACTAATGTAGCTGCTGATCAAGACAAACTTCACCAGTATTCATCACCAGCACCTGCACCATATTATCCTCCCCACTATTACTACAAATCTCCACCACCTCCATCACCATCACCACCTCCACCTTATGTTTACGTATCTCCACCCCCACCATCTCCATCACCCCCTCCACCATATGTTTACAAATCTCCACCACCTCCGTCACCATCACCCCCTCCCCCATACATGTATAAGTCTCCTCCTCCACCGTCTCCTTCACCACCCCCTCCTTACGTCTACAAGTCTCCACCACCTCCATCACCATCTCCTCCTCCACCTTATGTATACAAATCTCCACCTCCTCCATCTCCCTCACCCCCTCCCCCATACATTTATAAGTCTCCACCTCCACCATCTCCTTCACCACCCCCTCCTTATGTTTACATGTCCCCACCACCTCCATATATGTACAAATCTCCACCTCCTCCATCTCCCTCACCCCCTCCCCCATACATGTATAAGTCTCCTCCTCCACCATTTCCTTCACCACCCCCTCCCTATGTCTACAAGTCCCCACCACCCCCATCACCATCACCACCTCCTCCCTATGTCTACAAATCTCCACCACCTCCATCACCTTCACCTCCTCCACCCTATGTGTACAAGTCCCCACCACCTCCATCACCTTCACCTCCTCCTCCCTATGTCTACAAGTCCCCACCACCTCCATATGTCTATAAGTCTCCACCTCCACCATCTCCTTCTCCACCACCACCATATGTTTATAAGTCACCACCTCCACCATCACCTTCCCCACCCCCACCATATGTCTACAAATCCCCACCACCTCCATCACCTTCACCTCCTCCCCCTTATGTCTACAAGTCCCCACCACCACCATCACCATCACCACCACCTCCTTACGTCTACAAGTCCCCCCACCTCCATCACCATCACCACCTCCACCTTATATGTACAAATCTCCACCCCCTCCCCCATACATTTATAAGTCTCCTCCTCCACCATCTCCTTCACCACCCCCTCCCTATGTCTACAAGTCTCCACCACCTCCATCACCATCTCCACCACCTCCATATATGTACAAGTCTCCACCACCACCATCACCCTCACCCCCTCCCCCATACATGTATAAGTCTCCACCACCACCATCTCCATCACCCCCTCCTCCTTACATCTACAAGTCCCCACCACCCCCATCTCCTTCGCCACCTCCTCCCTATATGTACCAGTCCCCACCACCACCATCACCTTCACCTCCCCCTCCTTATGTCTACAAGTCCCCTCCTCCACCATCTCCTTCCCCACCTCCTCCTTATTACTACATGTCTCCACCACCACCTTCTCCCTCGCCACCTCCTCCTCCATATTACTAGACAAATTAACATATGTTTCTTACGTTCATGTAAGTTCTGGTTTGGACTTAAAATGTACTAAGCTGTTTGTTTCTTTTCTTTTTTCTTTTTGTCATATCCTTTCTTGCTGTCTAATTTTGAAGGGTACTATCTGTTTTGAATCGTAGGTTATGTATTTATGGAGAAAATAATTACTGCAAGAAGCACAGAAATGATTTCTTGGTGGCTCATGTTCGTTCATTCTATCTCACTTAAAATACCCTTCTCAAGAGCCAGAACAAGCAACGTGGACGTGATGATTCTTCGCAGTGTTTACAGAAACAGTTTTTTCCTTGTGATTCGATATATGCATGTTATGTATACCTTTCGGTTTCTTTGTTTCAATTTTGTTATTCCATCAGCTCATTTTAAGACATACTCTGAAATAAAGAAGTGATCATTCTGGTTGTATGTTGTCTTCTTTTCCATTTATTATTCAGTACACATGATCTGTCTCTTTTAGTGTCGTCGTCCTTCTCCAACAATATTTAAATACGAGTTCTTCCCGCTTGAAATTTTTAGTGACCCTTAAAAGAAATATTCAACAAATTAACTATTTGAACTCCTTATTATTAGAGTTAGTTGTACGTTAGTCTCTTATAGCCTGAAAAAGAATTACCTATAACTGGAGTATCAGACTCAGACCAAGTGTATTTTTTCTATAAAATAAAAACCAAACCGACAAATATTACATCAAAGTTTGATTTTGTTAAAAAACAAAATATTATTTTATAATTCTGTATAATTTATTTTCTATTTTTATTTTCTTACATAAATTACATGTAAATTTTGGAATTTAGTTATATATTTTTTGTTTGACTTTGAAAATTTATAAGTTTGACTTTAGAAAGTCTCAAGTGCAGACAATATTAAAATTCTTTATAATATACGAATTAATAAATTACAGGGGTTAATTACAAATAAACCTCTTATTTTTAAGGCGCCTATTACCAATATATCATGCTTCACCAATAACATCCATCGATTTTGCTCTTAAATCACCTTCCATTTTTAATTCTATCATTTTTTTATACTTTCGATCCCTTCAGTTCCATTAATAAAATCTGTTAAACATCCACAACCCAACTCTAGACATTTTCAAATTAATCTGATCTATATGGTTTAAAACTTCAAGAAGTAGTGTGAGATTCACATTCGGACCAATCAAATCACTTGAAAATATGAAGATTTAAAGAAAACTACTTAGTTCTTTGTCTTATTTGTTTGCTAATATTTTTTCAATTAACACAATTATATTCATGTTGATAATAGTGAATCAAATAAATATAATGCGGTTGGATAGTTAGATTAATTTTATCTATCAATTTATATATATTCCAGTGATTTGTTTTTGTTTATATTTGTTCAAATGAAATGATAGGTTTATTGGACTTTCTGTAATAAAAAGGTCCCTTTTTATTGAGGAAAAAAACAAACTGGAAATGTGATTTTGTGTGATAATAATGATTTTTTTAAAAGATATTGAAAATAAATTAAAAAAGTTAAATTTTTTCAATTTTAAATAATATCAATTCTAATATATAAAAATTAACGATGAAAAGAAAAGAGAATTTTCTAATTAAACAAAATTTGGAAAAATCTAATCCCATTTAAACTCAAAATTAGGGGAAAAAAGATAAAAAACGAAGTAAAATTAGAAGTTAAGAAAATTAAAAGTTAAAAAAAATATTACATCCTATTTAAATTTCAAAATATAAATATAAATAAAAAGTTATAGGTTTCAAATTGTTTTTTCAATTTTTTAGTATTAATTTAGTTTATTTCATTCTTTTCAATTCTTAATTTAATTCATCTATAAATTTTAGAGTTTCCACATGATAGATAACTTAAGGATTGTGTTAACCAATTTAGATGGATAGTGAATGGAAATAATATATATTGAAATTGTTAGATAAGGTGAGGAAGCAATATATATATATATATATATATATATATATGATGAAAAGGCATTTTTATAGTTATCTCTAAATTATACTACCGTAAAAAAAGAACTAATAAATTGTACGAAATATTCATACAAATTTTATACAAGCCTATCATAATAACTATTTTTCTCATATGCAACGAGTGATTTAATAATTTTATTACTATTTTAAAATTCACATTAACTGCTCATTACTAAACTTGTTTATTTGTTTTTTTTTTTAATCATGAAAATATGATCTTGTTTTATTCTTTTTAAAATCACAATTTACCTCTTAACGTTCATAATCTTTTGAAATTCACACTTTACTTAACAATTCACAATTCAACCACTTTTGTTTCGTGATAGATTTTCAAGACAATTTTCTGTAAATCATCTAACAAAATGTTCCTCTATTAATTTTTAATCACACATATCTGTATATTTGTAATTATACCTTTAATTATAAGATAAATCAAATTAGAACTTAAACAGATTAATCAGTACTTAAACATTCAAAGAAAAAGAAACGAAAATCTCCCAAACTTTTTGTCAAACAACCAATGACCGTCTTGTTAGATTCATCTCGATTTTTTTTTTATCAAAAAGATCTTCACTTAATTGCTATCCTGACAAATTTAGGCTGCTCGACATAATCCATCTCAAATGGCTATGGGGGTAATAAACTAAAAGAGGAAATCAGTAGCTAAGAGAAGTCGATTTTATTCTTATTCACAGCTCAGAAACATTCTCTGAAAGTAAAAACGCCAGAAAAACGAACAGAGAGAACCAAGAAAAGCAAAAATAAAAGCTATCGTCAAAAGATATTCTAGCTTGCCTGCAAGTGCAATCCCAACATTATTCTGCACTTCACTTTTTTTCTAATCGAAACCCATGATCATTTCGTTACCAAAGCTCTTGATCACCTTTGGCACCCTCTCGAATTTGGCCACCCGCTCCTCCTCATCTGGTGGCGCTGCAGTTGCTGAAGGCAATATAACAGCCTCACGCTGCGCCTTAATGACGCGCTTAATCCTATCCTCGCTTACACCAAATGCAGCTGCAAGCTCAGGGCTTCCCAAGGTTTGAAGAATTGAGTTGGCACCAACCAAGAACTGTGGCCTGTTCTTGGCAGCTGAAGTTGTGAATCCAAAGAATTCAAGAGGGCCTGACCGAGCTGCAATTTGACAGAAGGGGAAGTATCTTGGAACCCAGAAAACATCGCCTTCTTTTACTCTTGCATTCATGGCTTGCGTTCCATTTGGAAACACAATCTGTATCCTGCCGCTTCCTCTCAAAACAATTCCGTACTCTGTTGCTGTTGGGTTAACATGAGGTGCCATCATTGATCCCTGAGACAAAAATTGCCCAAAAAAAGAAGAACAATGAGTTTACGTACTAATCCAGTTACGTTTGTATGTGGATGTGTGTCTACTCGTGTATTATGTAGTTGATGCAATTGCTAACAGTTTCTGTTAGTAGACAAGTAGGACCATTTGGTTGCCGTTAAAAGAGGCTGAAAGAGAAATCTTCAGTTGATCTTACTTCTGTTGCGGAGAAAAAATGCATTGAATATCATAAAACATGGAAGAGCGAACGAAAACAAGAGACTGGACCAGAGCAATTACCGCAGTGAGGTTAACTAGATAGACCCCGATACCAGAGTGTTGCAGAGGCGGATAATCAGACTCATCCAGGGCCATGCTCCATCCATAGTTGTTTCTAAAGTCCGGCCGTCTATCATAGATATTGCATGAATCAGGGGATTTGCCGGCTTTTTCACCTTTTTTCTTATTTTCCTGTCCAATTATTGAATGTAAGAGTTTCCTCCATGACCACGTCATTTGCTCCTTTTCTTGATTGGGTGGTTGTTGGAATTCCACCATTCTCTTTAGGTGCTGTAGCCTATCTTGCTCCTTCAATTGAGGGAATTTTGTCCACAGGCTTGCCCTTGGTGCCCTAGAATCACCTATGAAAACTATCGGACCCTCTTGTTGCCTGGTCATCATTTCCGTCACTTCATCTGCTGTCACCTGCAATCCACTATTAATCAGACTACTGAAGCAAATAAACTACTCAAAGAGCAGGGGGCTAATAGTGGATGTTTAGTAGGCAACTTTTATCTGTTGCTTACATTGAAGGCAGTTGACAGGGTTTCTAGTTCAAAACCAGCAAGAATGGATGTCGGATAGGTTCCCCCACCAATGAAGAAGGACTGCAAACATAGAAATCAGAAAAGATAGTCATTGCACAACCTAAGAATTGAAAAAAACAAGCAGTACATAAACTTCTCCGATCATATTTGAGCCCTTAGAACTTCGACAGCCGGACTAACAGCCTCCAGGCACAAAATTGAGCTGCCCAAAACCCTCAAGACGAAGGGACAAACTATTTCTCAACTCACTTTAGCAATGATTTACCTGGAAAGCGCCCAATCCCAAACTCTCAGATGGATCAATGCTGCAAATGATGTGAAGTCTCTGCCCCTCCTCTGCGTTCATCAAGTAGAATGCTGAGCCGGCAGGAATTCGGTAGATATCTCCCATCTTCAATCGTCTTTCTGCCAACTCATCCTTGTAGATCAATCCAACCCTGGCTTCCCCTACAACCCAAAATGAAAATCGTTAAATGTTTGCCATAAAAATTACAGTCCAGCGTAACGCCTAAATTTCGTGATATCCAATCTACTTAAAGCAATCTACTTCAGTAATTTGGTTATGATATCTCGCAAAGTGCTTAGAAAATGCCCATATTTTTTCTACTGAGTATAGATAGATACGGTAGATACTTGTGCATCAAGTGTGTGAGCAAATCATCATCTATTTTCATAATTATAAGTTATGAAAACTAGAGTCCACATTATCCACTTTCGCATATCATGTAAATGCACACACATATATATATATTGCTGTTTTGAGAGAAATCTAGGAATGCAGCAAAATAGAGAGATTATACAGAAGACTACACACCTGTACGGATGAAGAGAATCAAGCTGGAGTCGATATACTGAGGAACAAAAAGAGTTCTGGGCTCCATAGTAATGAACCCAATATGCATAGGCCTATCTGTAATCCTTCCACCATAATTCTTCAGCACCCTCATATCCCCAGCATCAGTTTTAACCACTCGCTTTGAATTTTGCAACAAGAACCACTCTTCTCGCTTATCTCTCTCTTCTACATCCCTCTCTCCTCTCTCGTCTTCCTTTTCTTCTCTATATAACCCCACTGCCATTGTGATCTCATAACACAGCACAAGCAGCAAGAGCAGATGGGCAGCTCTATTTCCCATTGTGTGTTAGTGTTCTCTAGCTAGCTAGGTACTAGCTTGCTTGTTTTGTGTATTCTATTGCTGATGAAATTTACTCTTGTTCGGTGTTTCAGAAGGAGTAGACAGGTGGGGTTTATGAAGGGGTGAGGGAGAGATTAGAAGGGAACAAGTGTCAGCCATGCAGAGCTGTGGGTTTGCTGGCTGCTTTTGGGCTAGACACAGTTGAGTTCTGGTTAGAAAGATCAGATCAAGCTGAGACAAAGTCATTTTTTCTTTTGCTTCCATATCTCCTCGATCAAAATGGGTTTATGATCCGGCTTTCTATTTATTTATTTTATTTTATATATATATAAAAAAAAAGAAAAAGAAAATCCACGTTGTTATTCATCCTCTCTGTTTTCTAGTCCCCATCTTTAAAATAAAAGCACAAAAAACCCAAGGCAAACAGTACTACACTTCCCTGCTGAACTTTCAAGTTTTTCTATCAATAAAATTTCGCTGTCAATTAATTCTTTCTTTTATTCAATTTTAAGTTTCTTAGAATCAGTGCAAAAGGAAGGCGAGGTAGGGGAATTTGTGGCTTCCATGGATTGATGTTGAGGATGAGAGGCACTGACCTGGAGGGGATAAGCCAAGGTCTGGGTTTCATAGTTAGTTGTTTTGAGACAGTGAATATTGTGTGTGTGTGTGTTTTTTTTTTTTTTTTTGAATCATTTGTCTGTACATATTCTAGACTAGCAGAGTTTAGTATTTAAGTAGTTTTTGCGGATAATGAAATCTATTTGTATCTGTGCTACTCATGAAGAGGTCTTGTTTTGTGTTTGCAGTTAGAAAGATAACTGAATGCTTTTGTCAACAAGGAAAGAGAGAAACTACCAAGAAGACAACACCATTCAATGATGGATGGGATAATGGCAAATCCCAAATTTTCTTCTTTTCTTTTTATCTTGATGAGTTATTGTGATGATAGTAAATCCCAATGTTTTTCGGGAAAAATCAGTGGTCGAAGTCGATTTGAAACTCCCCTTGAAAATAATATATGTCTTTATCGACTAACTTAATCTCTGTTGTTTAGAAGGTTGGGATGATTTGGAAGTAGCAAGGAAATTAAGCAGCTTTGGTGTCTTGGGCAATATGGAAACATAGAAACAAAACATCCTTTGAGTAGAATATTATGATCCAGTTGCAGCAACATGTTGGAGAAAGGATATGTTGGCATTTTTTTCTTTTTCTAATGAACATATTAGCATGTTATCAACCAGTTGAAACGGGGTCGTAAGCAAGCTGCTGGGGGACAATGTTCGATTTTGGCTGCATACACTTTGATGTCTAGCTTTGCAATGAGATGAGCACATACCGTTTCTTAAGTTTACTAAAATTCGACAAAATTTATTCGTTAAAGACATTTGTTGTTTATAAACTTAGATGATGATTTGAAGATGAATGAATTTTTCAAGTCTTTGTTGAGAAAGCATACCTTTGGTCAGTACACTTCTCTGGTTTTGTCCAAATATGGATAAAAATGTGCAAATTATTTATTGAGAAGGTTTTCTCTAAAATGACCATGTTTGAATTAGAGAGATAATGCTACAGTTTTAGAGATAGTTTGTTGGAATAAGTTAAGCGATTCAAAGATCGTACCATGGACATCTAAGAAGAATTTGAAGAGGAAAAAGCTATCAAGCCGTGTATCCAAGACGTATACATGGAGTATATGATATATCTTGAGAATTTAAGTTTAACCATCTTTTTTTACCTTAGTGAAAAGCGAGCAGCTCCATTATCATTTCTATAAGGGATGAATTCACCTCTACTATTAATAGTATCGAGAAGGATCCTTCAAGGAATGCAATCGAACTAAACGAGCAAGCTAACAAAAAAATAAGAACAGTAGCTGTCAACCACTATTTTGGAAAGTGAATCGACCCCCACTTTTCCCTTATACCACAGATCTAGTCTATGCTCTGTTAGACCATTGAATGACTGAACAAGTTCTTATCTTTCCATGAGTGAAGAAACTTTCATCCCAAAAAGAGAAGGCAAATATCAAGTATTGTTGATACCATAGATACGTAAGACATTCGACAACAAACTATTGCATTTGAAGTTATTATTTCATGACAAGCTGGACAAGAAGGACATCATCCTTGACAATGAAGATGGTGTCCAAGAAAATCTCCTGCCACAACATTAAAATTGTGATAATGGTAAATTGAATGCTATTTTTTATGATTTAATTGAGTTGGGAGCATAAAAATCCACCAAGTTACTCCTAACCACATCCTATCTTATGTGAAAGAGATAGTAAAAAATGACGTCTCCATTACACGATCTTCATTGAAGATTTTAAATTTTTGTAATTTCATCAATCTCCTAGGCTTTGATGAGAAAGCCAAAAAAGCAATTACAACGACCATTGTCTAGATATCTAAAGGATAGAATGGTGAGAGTTCTATTGTCAACTATCTCGCATAAAAATGGTAAAGAATTATGAGAATGCTATGGTTGTATTGATACTGATTATTGTGTTGAGAAGATCAACCATAAATGTCCACTTTATAAATGTGGACAATAAAGTGAATGGTTGTCCAATTCGTAGGTTCCTCATTGATATTAGTTACTTCTTAAATCTTATGCCATTTATAATCTTTATGCCACTTATCATCTAGAGAGGTTTATGTACCGATGAGAGATCTATGAATTAGACATCAATTACTCTCAAAGTCTTTGACAAATCTTCTTTCCAAACTCGAAACTATGTTGCGGTGGATTTTCACACGGACTTATACGAGTGTTTACCCCATTTCATATCATTGATGCTTTTGTGTCTTTTCTTTAGGAATTTGATTTGATTCCCTCCTACAGGCATCAATATTAAAGGGATATTGGAGAGGAGTATAAATCTTCATTTCGTTATCGAGTTGTTTTTTTAGCATGATGAATTTCATTTTATGAAAGCATCATACTAAGACGAGTTTATAGCCGATCGTGAGTCTAGGATTGGCAAAACAATGACCAATCTACTAAAATATGGTCATCGAGACCGATCACTAGAAGAGAGGCACCCGTAAGGATGGTAAGAGAAGGAGGCGTAATGATTATGATATCGACAACCGAATTCATAGACCAAAGTTATTGTTATACTCATATGTGTGTGTGTAATGAACTTGTTCTTAACTCTTGTAAAGAGTTAATTCTTGAGTGTTTCTTACTAATGAAATGATTAAGTTCCAAGCCGTAATGATTTATTTTGTAGTTCATTCTTTATTATTTTATAAAAAATCTATATTCTTGGTATTAAAAGAAAAAGTATGAAAGCAGATGATTGTCATGCTCTCAAAATTTGTTAAAAAAACATATTCATCTAGCCAAGATGTATGTCGGCCAAGCCATGAGTTTTTCATGCTTTGTTTATATATATATATTCATCTAGCCAAGTTGCATGCAAGTCGAACGTGAGTTTTTCGTGCTTAATTTTTCTTTCTAATGACAACGTCCATCTAGCCAAGTCGCATATCGCCACGATGTTAACTTTTCATGCTCGGCTTTTCTTTCGATGGTAATGTCATGTTCATTTAACCAAACTTGCATTAGTTAGATCGTGAGTTTTTCATATTCATTTTCTTTTTTGAATAGAAACATCGTGTCCATCTACCTAACCTACATGTTGGCTAGGTCATGAGCATAAGCAAGTGAGCACTTAAAAAAGTTCATGCCTCCTCAATGATTTAATAATCGAAACTTAAGGACCAATAAACACTTAAGAACCATCGTCTCTTTATATTATTTTGTCTATATAAAAATACACATCCACATATTTGTTAAAACAAATGAAAATGATTTTCAAAATACCAATAACTTTGAGACTAATCTACATGTGTTATTTTTGATAATGCTATTTGATGAGATCAGTATCGTTGCTAAGCATGAATTGTTTTATTGATGTGTCTTTTCATTTGAGAGTCGCTTTTCGACTAAATCTTGACCAATCTAAAAAAAAAAAAAAGATGGAGGTCAATATACTAGCTAATTTTTTAGATGAGGATTAATAGGTGACATGGTGCCTAACATGACACTTGGGAGGTTACTTGCATGTCAAACAATTTCCCTATTTATACTAGGCAATTTTTTTTTTTTTAAGTAAACCATGTTATCACAAGAAGTGATGGCCACGACATTTTTTGAAAAATCCATACACTTTACCAATTTTCTTATGAACAATTTGTAAAAAACGAAAAATGGTTTTGAGGGTTGGCCAAGACAAAAAAAAAAAAAAAAAAAGGACACTCGAATGCTAACTTGTCCGGTTGCCAATCGATTTGCTCTTTATTAGTATTGTCTATTCCTTCTTTCACATCTCTCACTATTTGTATCTATTTTATTTAGTTAGTTTATTGTTATTTTTATAAATTATAGTACAATCTTTTTGCATCTTGACAGTTTGTCGATCAATCTTTTGATTAATTCTGAAGAACCCATGAGCTTTCTCCTACTTGGTTTGCTTTTTTGATAGATAAAAAATTTAATTCATCTCAAGAAGAGTTTGTTTGTTTGTTTTGTTTTGTTTTTTTCGATGTTGATGGCATTTGCATGTTCCAAAGGGTAGCTTTTCAGTGAAGTTATGCAGCTTAGGATCAATTCTTTTCACATCCGGTAAGCTCTACCTATTCTGCCAAGCATCATATTATTTTTGGGATGATCAATTATTTTTGCTTTCTACTAAGCTTATCTCCTCTCTTACGCTTCATTTGTCTCATAATTTGGAGGCCAACATTTACTTTGCGATTCCTCATCCCATATGGGCATCAATTATGTCTGGGGTTAGCAATTTGAGACTGGATGCAGTACTTAGACGTCAGCTTATTCTTGGATGTCAAGATAACATGGAAGAAGAAAAGTTTGTATAATTGGGTACTAGTATATTTCGAGACGGACAATTTTTTCAATGCCATTGTCCAAAGACAAATGAGTTAATGCGTACTTTCCTTCTTCGGCTAGTTTGCTGAACATCTTTGACAACTCCTGCAAACAGAAAAGACGTTACAGAAATAAGTTTGGGATTTAAATTCACTAATCATCCATAAATTTATAGATCCTACTGAAAAGTAATAGCTAACAATAAAATTGCAGAGAAAAGGGGATCAAGGAATCCAACAATCTATAAAGGGGCCCTCCATTAATATTTCCCTCGATAGTAGATATATGGTCTTATGTTTATTTTTTATATTTTTCTACAAAATTTATCAAAGAAATCAATAAAAATTAAATTTAAGAAACTATGAAGCAATTAATGTGTATATTTGAAGGGTTTTTTTTTTTTTTGAAGATATTCTTCCACATATATTATATATTATAAATTAGTCCTACTTTTTCAATACAAATTAAGATAATCCATCTAGCTTCAAAAACTAATTAATTAGTCTTTATATTTCTAAATCTACTGGTAAATTATTCATTATTCATTTTTTTAATTTATTTTGATTTTTTATTTTATAAAATAAAAATAAGTAAAAAATATGAAAAAATTGATGAGACAAAAAATCTTTTTTAAAAATAAAATAATATTAGTTAAAAAACTAATTAGTTTTGTTAATTATACTTTATTTTTTCCTTTTAAAAAACATGAAATATATGGTGTTATGTTTTTTTAAGAGAAAACAATACAACTTCGGACATAATAAATAATAATTCCTGATAAAGAGAAAAGAAAAAAATACTCAAATAACCGGCAGCCTGGCACACACGTCTTGGCAGTGTAGAAGACAGACCCTCCATCCAGAGGACGTTTCGTCTCAATTTTTAGAAGGTAAAGAAGAGAAAAAAGCAGTTGGGCTAGGCTCAAACTCCTTGGGTCAAACCGGGCCTAAGTTCATTAAGCATAGCGTTCTGTGCCCAAGCAAGCCTTTTCATTTTCTTTTTAAAAATTTCTTTTTTGTTTTTTGAATATGTTTATTTACCCTTTCTTAAGAAAAAAAATTCAACTCATAATTTTTTTAAGAAATAAATAAGGCTAAAATGAAATAATTTATGCGTGTGACATGATTTTAATGAACACAAATTTAGAACTGAATTTTAATGATCCGTCAATGGAAATATTTAGAGTTAGTTAATAAAAGATGTAGCTGAAAGACATTAATGTTAGGAAAAATTTTATTCATACTAATTAACTTCTCACCTTAATGGTTTTTTTTTTTTTTTTTGAATAAAAGGATCCTCGATCATTTTAAATTTTGAGTAATAAGATTATTGGAAAATTTTGAGAGAAAATATTCCTATAAAGAAATACCAAATTATTTTGATTTAACTAATAAAATATTTGTATAAATTTTTTGCATATTAATTTAATAATCTGAGTTTTTAATTTATCTTCATAAAATAAACCAGTTATGCCTTGTAATTTATGTTAATTTTCAATCAATTTTTTTAGTCAATTTCCCCATCAAATGATCTAAAAATGTCATATAACTTGCTCTTGATTTTTTTTTTTTTTTTTGACAAGATACCTCTCAAGTCTTTTGTGCCAATCGTCGTCCTCCCTCCACTGTGGCTGCTCCAACCTAAGAAAGGTAATTTGCTGTGAAATGTAAATTCCTATTGGTTACTAATTTCGTTTAGGTTATGCAGTTCACATTTTTGTCTTACAATGGTTGCAACGGAACTGCTCTAAGCAGTTAATTTCATATCGTTATAAGTAGTTTTATCACCCGTACTACATCACAGGTCGGATATATTAAGTGAAATCATTTAAAAAAATTATTTTAATTTGATGGTTTATAAAATGTTATAACCTAAAAAAATATATAAAATCAAAAGTTAAAAAATTATTTAAGTTTATGAATTTATAATCAAAATTTTGTATTTAACTTGTTCTTCTTTATGTTTTTCATAATAATTCTATTAAAAAATAATTTATTCTTCTTTATCCATGGATTCTTAACTAAAATGAAAATTCAATTAAAAAAAGTCAGTATTTCTTAAGATTGCGTCGAAAAGCAAAATAATAATTAATGTAAAAACTTGCATAAAAATAAATAAATATTTTTTCATTTTTATTTAAAATTGATGAGAATATTAGTTTTTTGAAAATATTTAAATTTGATTTTTATATTTTTTTTCATAAAATATCAATAATATTAGAATAAAAAACTGTACTTGAATTATTGCGTTGTTACGTCAAAATATAATTTTAATTATTTTATTTGAAAGAAATTGATTTTAAAATATTTTTAAACAAATAAATAATAAATCATGCTTAGTGTTTTATGTAGTTGTATAGTTAATTTCTAATAAAATCAACGATTCAATATATTTGAGTGGGTTCGTAATCCGCAACGTAAAACGAAAAATATTAAAAAAAAAGTTAACTTGTAAGAAACATATTGAATAAGTTTTAAGTTAATGGACTAAAGTAAAAATGATTATAAAATCAAATTTGATAAATTTTGATTATATAAAAAAAAGACAAATAAAACACGGGAATTTTTTTCCTTTTTAAATATTTTTTTATTTCTAGGTCATACATGACTAATTTTGTATACAAGCCTTACACACGGAGCAATCATCTTTTTTCTTTTCCTCTCATTCAAATTTCAATTATTACTTAACTATTTTAAAAAAATTATTAAAAAACTAAGAAAAATTAGTTGAAACACTTTTTTAATATAAAAAGTGTATTTCAGAAAAATTATATATATTAATCATGCTAGTATAGTTTAAAAATTTAGCTAATTATCAAACATATAAATTATATCAACCTATTTTTTAAAAAGAAAAAAAATGTTTTAAAATCTTATTCCAAAATTCATGTATAGAAAATGATAAATAAATCATCATTGTTGGCAAATATAATTTTAAATTAATTGGATTAGAATTTTCATAAAAATGACAAATTGAAAAAATAAATTTTAAAAGTGTATATATATATATATATTCTCATTAGGTAGTGTGAAAAATCCAAAAAATAACAATCAATCTTCTATAATTTTCACTGAAAAATCCATAAAAAATTATTAAAATAAATTACTAGGAAAAAAAGAAAAAGAAAAAAAAAGGCTAAGGTCGTGTCAAGATTGTCTTTTTTTAAACAAAATTGAATAGAAAATGAACGACATGTTGTTGGCTTGCTATTTGATTGATGAATTGTGTAGTTCGTCCGTATTTTTTGTTGGACTCGAGTTAGCTAAAATGTTCACTAGATAATTGAGTTTTTTATTTTTGGCCTCCTAAACCCAAAATTTACATCATTTTTGTCCAAAACACCACAAAAATCACACAAATAAGGTCAATAAACGTTCATTTAGATCTTAGAAACCATTTTATGCATACAAAATGTACAAAAATCTAAATCAAACTAAAAAAACTCAAAATATTTTGAAGTTTCCATCTACCTCATCCTACAATTTCTTGGCTTTAATTTGACCATCATAAAAAAACTCTACTCTCCAAGACGAACAAATTGAATTCAAGATCTAGAGCCAAAGTAGCCGAAATGAAACTTATGACTTTCTCTCTCCTACGTTCTTTGTCATTGTTTCTCTCTCCTTCCTACAACGAAAGACCAAACCTCGAATACAAAATGAAGTTAGAAACAAAAACGAAAGTGTCTAAAATATTAAAGATCAAACTATAACATTTGTAAAAATATGCATTTAAAATGCATGTAAAAAGCTAGGAAACCATAAAAAAAATACTATTGTAAAAAATAAGAAAAATGCAACTGAATCCATAGTAAGTCTATAGTGTTTTGCAAGAAGATGATCGGTGACATGTATAGTATTTTATACTTTTGATTTAGTTTTTTTTCCCTTCTAATAATAGTTTCGAGCTTCTTCAAAGTTTTGTGTGTTTTTTCCCCAAATATATGGATTAGTTAGCTCTAAACTTGAATTATTTTTATGGTAGTAACTTGTAAAGAAGAACACATATGTCAAACTTCTCATAGATCAACTACGTACAATAGCTTATTACCGACATATCTACTCGGTAGACTCCAGGAAGAAAAATGTGGCAGCCATGGTGGAGAGAGGAGGAAGAGGAAGGCAAAAAAAAAAAAAAAATGAGTTGAGGGGCATTTTCATAGAGAAAAGATCATGCACAATTCACATGATATTTTTAGGTAATTTGACTGAAAAAATTAGCCAAAAACAACAAACTGTGGCAACCATGGTGGAGAGAGGAGGAAGAGGAAGAAAAAAAGAAAAGAAAAAATGACTCGAGGGAGATTTTCATAAAGAAAGATCAGATCATGTGCAATTCACATGATATTTTTAGATAATTTGACCAAAAAAATTGATTAGAAAAAAAATTAAAAACTCTATTAAATAACGAAATAATTGAATCATTTTAGAATATAAATGCATATTAAAAACTCAAACTAATAGATCATTGTTATAAAATAAGTAGAAATAATAGGAGAATTGAAGGGAAGGATGACAAGAAAAAGAATTCACTATAGAGTGAATACAAGTGATAAGAACTTTAAATTGTTCTCTTAATCTATCTAAAAAACTTATACATAAACTAATGAACAATCAAGCCTATTTATACGCTTCAAAATTAAGATGAGAATTTGAATGGACTATGAATAATTAAAAATACATATATTGCATCATCATTTTAATTTCTCATATTGAATGGTGAATTGAATCATATTAAGAATCATGAATAATGGAGATATGAAAAGTAGATGAACATTTATATAGACATTCATTATTTTATAACAATCATGTGATTTCCCTTAATTTATGAGCAAAATGTTGGTTGAAAACTTATGTAACCATAAAATTTTAGATATTCGTGAAATCCACTCTCATATTAAATGAAGGAATAAAATGCTCCATAATTTATATCACATGGCTCCATAAAATGCTGTACACGTATATGATCCATGTTAAAATTTGGCTTGCTTGGTAGTTTGTTTTCAAAGTTTCTCATTTACAAAACCTGAAGGGATGGGGCTTTGTCTTCGATGAACACAAAATAAGAATATTACCCTTCCCTTATTAGTATTAATTGTCATGACGAATATTAGATGGACACGATTCTGCCATGAATTTGCTAGGTGGCTTCCATGCATTTGTCTTAATACTGATGTTTAATCTTTTTATTTATTCTTTTATCAGAAAAGTATCAAAGTTACTGATGTTTAATCTTAATACTCCGTACTTTGACGTGGAATTAATTACTAACATCTATACTTAGAATCCTCGTAATATATTTTGATTAAGTACGGCTGGCACAGAATCTCAGTGCTGGTAGAAGACAATGATATGCCTACTATTTTTGTTGCAGGAAGAAGATGGCATTTTCCCTTTTATTTTCTCTAACACGTCATTTTGTTGGTAAAACTTATTAGAGTAGTTCATAAACCACACATTTTATTTGGAACATCAGCAAGTTTTTCTCAATAATACATATTGTATTTATTAAACTACAAATTGGAAGTTTCTCTGGAGGTATACCTAATCACACATCCCTTCTTCACAAACCTAGAATAATTGTTCTTGCAATATTCTTTTAGTATTATGAATGTTTCAGTAGGAGCTATATATTCACTATTCTTGACCTCTTCAAGGTAGATTATAAACTTTTATACACAAAATTATCAGTCACATGGATCCTAGTGGAAACCCATTATCCCTTTTTTCCCCCTTATGTTGACAAAAATGCAAGAACATGGGAATACTTTGTTAGAGGTTGGAAACATCAAAACATAATAAAATAATATATGTAGTAGTTGCGCGGCCATTGCTATAAAAACTGGAAACTTTGTAGTCATTCCCACCTCTGAATTAGTATTGAATTTACTAGGCAAAGAAAACCCAAGTTGTGGTATCAACTTGAAGAGTAGCCAATTTCGCCAAACATGGCCAATATTTGGCCTCAAATGCTGTATGCCTTAGCATTATGTTAGGTAGCTACTAATGTAGCTGCCGATGAAGACGAGCTTTATAAGTATTCATCACCACCACCACTTCCATCACCATATTATACTCATTATTACTACAAGTCTCCATCACCACCACCATCTCCAACCTGATTTACAAATTTTAGTCCAAAATGCACTATTAATTTTGTTTATTTTGACATTTTATTTTAATAGTATAGACTGAAATAATTTGATTCGTGTTTTTTAGTTTTGTCAAATTCTTTTTCTAGAAGATAAAATAAATCTATCGAGCTACTACCATTTAATCATTTACCAAAATTATTCCTTCATTAATTATTATCTTTTATAATGATAAATCATTTATTTATTTCTATTCTTTCCTTATTATTTCCATTTCCATACCCACTTAATTATTCACATTATTATTAGACAACTTGTATGTAAGTACTCGAACTAAGCAAAAACTATAACTATACACTACTATTTTATTACATGATTAGCATTTCAAAATTGGTTGACATATTTACAACCTACTTTTCTTTTTACATAATATTAGATTAGTACCACACTATTTATCAAAAGTGGTTTTACATATTTACAAACCTACCCTTCCTTTATATGCTAAACATCTAAACCTATTTACCATGTCATTACTTTTATTATCATATAAAACAGAGTAGTCATACCAAGTACATATACCAAAATACCAAGGATTAACAATACAACCACATGTAATAGGTCTAACCGGCAACTATAAGTAAGACACACTTTGCGAACCAATGGGAGAGTTCCTTCAATAACCAACTCTAGCGTGAACATGATCATTATTCTTTGTTCTTCGCACTGACATCACAAAAACTAGATGAGCTATTGCTCGGTAAGTTAGTCATGCATGTATGCAAGTGAATGCACTTCAAAATCCTTTTCATGTCCGTTTTGAAGTCCTTTTCCTTTTTCGGACGTGCCCTACCAAATGTATAATATACACACATGTGTACATATTCGACTCTCTTTTCCTTTATCATTTTCTTCCGTCGAGGCTTTTACCAATTTCCCCAATGAAGAAATATCAAGGATAATTAAACCATCGATAACCTTTTTCCTTTTCCTTTGTAAAAATCATGAAGAAAAACCTTTTCATGATTCTAACATGCATATACATTTAAATATAAATGCATATCCTCATGAATTAATATAATGCATGTCATAAGTAAATGTGCATTTATGCTATAAAATTGCATGCCTCAACATAATAAAAATGCACACAATATTTCATTATCTTTTTCATTTCAACCCATCACATTCAATTCAAGGTACACGATCCGGATAATATATTTATTGCAGTGTACCACACAATATCACATTTCACATATTCATGCAATAAAAGCATAAATATGTTCACACGTTAACACATTTCACATACCTATAAAATCAAAGCATAAATTGCACATTTAAAAATAATTGCCATACATATATTTAATTCATTACATTTATAACTACAAGTCATAAAACACACTTTGGCACAACATTCAATCCAATAAGTCATTGCATCAATTGTTTCACAACTTCCATAAATATGAGCAACCATGCAATAGACACATAATGACACTAATTAAACTCATGTAATATATTTAATCAATCATAAGATCACTAGTTCAAATAATAGTATGATTAATTAATTTTTTCTCTAACATTTCATATATGGCCGAAACTTTTCCTAGATCTAAGCTAGGTGAATTTTTCATTTTAGGTTTTAATTCAAATATTAACCCACTTAATTATTCTAACTCTTTCATTTAATTCATCTAAAAATAATAAAACATGGATTAAACTTCTAAACCTTATTTTCTCCATAATCGCCGAATATACACTTAGCATAAGCTAGGTGAATTTTTTAATTTTAATATTGATTTATATGCTAAATCATCTAATTACACTTCAATAACATGTATTATATCAATTAAACAACAATAAATCAAATGTATCATAAACCTTAAAATTCTCTAATTTGGCTGAAACTTTCCTCTTGAATTAGGCTAGATAGTTTTTCATTTTTACTACTTGTTACATGCTTAATTAGTCTATTTTATCATCAATTTCAACACTTAAATGATTTTCTTAAATTCACATGTTCAAGAACCCTAACCTTAATTAATTCAATTTATTCAATTAAACTTGAATTAATTATGCAAACCTAATAGCTCATGCAAAATTAAGTACATAATATCATTAATTCACTTCACTAGCATTGAATTCAATCCAAAAATTACATGTTCATGTACAAATGTTTCCATCAATAACATTACATATAATCTTTCCATTTAAAATCATTCAATTCAACACAAAAAACTAAGTTCTTATGAGTTAGTGAGACTAACTTACTTTTAATGCTCCAATTTAATTCTTTTTAACACTACAAAAAAAAAAGCTTTTAGCGATGGAACAATCTGTTGCTAAATACAATAATTCCATCGCTAATCGAAAATAGCGATGGAATAGCGACGAAAACAATTCCGTCGCTAATTTGATGGTCGCTAAATTTTAGATACGAAATATTATGTCCGGACTATATTTAGTGACGAAAAATCGTCACTAAACCCAATCAATCCGTTGCTAAAATTAACTTCGGATTGCACCCTAAATTTTTAAAATAAGTCCGTCACTAAATGCCGTCACTAAGCCATCATTAATCTGTCACTAAATTTCATCGCTAATCCATCACTAAATTCCATCACTAATCTGTCACTAAATTTCATCGCTAATCGACCGCAATCCGTCGCTAATGTCCATTGCTAATCCATCACAAATTTCGATAATAAATCCGTCACCGATTTCCGTAACTATTATGTCACATTTTTGAATATTATTAACATAATATTTTATAATTAAAATTAATAATAAAAAATCATAAGTAATCATTTATATATGAAAAATAAAATAATATTAACAAAATTATTCTAGAATATGTTTCATAAAAAACAAGAAAACAAACAAAGTGATCGATTATTACATCAATCATCCTCGCTCGTCTAATCCGATATCCTCATCATCATTTTGTGCGAGTCGTCGCTTGGAGGATGGACCGGAGGCCGAGTGGAAGGACCGACAGATTGTTGAATAATCGACGGATCTATGACAATCCGGATGTCGGTGTTATCCGTATTAGTAAGGATGCCATGGAATCGTATTGAGTCTTCATGTTACAAATAGTCTCCTTAAGCTCGATAACCTCTTCCTTAGTAGCCTCGTAGTCCATCCGAAGTCGTTTGCTAGTCGGATCAATCATGTATTGCGACGTTGCAGAGGAGGAGCTATCGCCACTCGACCGAGACACATAATGCACCGATTGTGTGCCTATCCCATAAAATCTTTTCTTGTTTTCCCCGACAAGCATGCGGGTATAACAAATTCCGGTCAACTTCGGCTCTAAGATTCCCGCCTCCTCCGAGCCTCAACTTCCTCATTTATTAACCGCTCCACACGGTCCCGCATTAACTCAATCTTATCATCATTACAGTATTAAATTAAATTTGAGAATAAATTTTTATATTTAATATTTGAAATTGAAAAATACTAACTTGTGTTTGTTGGGAGCGCATATCGATGAATGAACCATCACGTTTCTTATGAGTCCTCCGGAACAACTCAAAATTCTTACGTGGGCATTCCAATTCTATTGCCTAAAAAAAACATTACAAACAATATGACAATCCCCAAAATGATATGTTATGACATAAGTAAATAATAATAGAGTGTACTTTACCAAACAACATACATGCTCTCGTAAGGATATTGAGCCCCCATATGTCCGGAAGGGCCCAAACCGGGACCACCGGTTTTCGATAATCGATTATGCAATGATTGCTATGAACAAGCCATGCGCTCGGGTTTCTTGAAATCAACTTGTAACGCATCTCATGCCTCCTCACTCATAAATTTAGGTCGTGTATGCATCAAAATGATCTTATAAACGAAGTTAGCATAGTGTTTCCTAGCAAGATGCTCCCATCCCCATCTAACAATTGCATCGATCTCCATATCCCATTCAAAATGTTTCTGCACAAGGAAAAAATTTTATATAACTTATTTGATAAGATAATTTTTTTATAATTATAAAAAAATTATAAATACATTACCTTAAATTTGTTAAAGTAAAAGTCTTTAGTGCCGTCGGTGACATCCTTCCATGATGATCCTTCTTTGTCCACCCGTTCCTTAAAAATCTCAAAGATCTTCATGAAATAATCTCTACTATCTAGAGTCAAGCTATAAAGTAAATAACAAAAAAATGAAATAAATATTTTAAATGCAGTTATTGATGAAATAACATATTAAAAAAACAAATACATACGATCCGTAGTCGATGAAACAATACATCATTGACAAGACGAGCTATGAGAACTCTCGGAGTGTCAAACACGTATACGGATGGGCCATTATCGGAGCTCGGTGGTGGAAACTCTAGTCCGGAAAGAGGAACACCTATCGATGCGGATGTGCTAGCTCCATAAATGCGGGAGTTGTGGGATCCATAAAAAAATCATATCGATGGAGATCCACGACCAATACCGGTAGGGGATCCTAATGGACTACCATTTGATCGTGATGCTCGTCCATAATTAATGAAACATGATCTATTAGAACCTCCTGAGGGACGATGGAAACTATGATTACCACATGTCATTCGTTGTATGATCTACCATGAAACAAAAAAACAAAATACAACAAATATATTGTTAGAGTCCATTAATGAGTAAATTAAAATACATCATTTGTTATGGATATAAAACAATCAAAATATGCAATAAACATTTACTTAATGTAAAAAAACCAAAATTAATAAATTAATAAAGAGAAAAAATTATATAATTTCTTATTAATACAACAAATGAAATATAAATTTAATTCGAACAATCGTAATAATTGTTTAAGTTATCATCTTCATCATCTAAAACATTGTGACATTCATTTTCTTCGTCGACCACACCTATTTCTATTTCTACAAACGATCCATTTGGATCATTTAACAAAGTGATGTCCTCGACTTTATCTATTAATTCATGTCGAATTTCTGAATCTTCCTGCTTAAATAGTTCAACATTTTGTTCTATGGTAGTTGATGCCTCGGGAAAGTCAAACACGGACTTAGCTTTGATCCTACACACGACCCAACAATCTTGATTGTCATGTCTTAAGCTAGGGTACTCCATATAATACAATTAAGTCGATTGTGATGCTAAGACAAATGGTTCATAATTGTTCAAAGCTCTTTTACGGTTAATATCCACAAGTTTGTAGTGTGGATGAACCCTTGTTCCTTGTCGTGTAGGATCGAACCAATCATATTTGAACAATACTGTTCTCTCGATTGGTAATGCGGGATCAATAATTTCCATCAACATCCCATGATAGTCACTTTCGGTTGAGTTATAATTGCTTCTTTTAACACATACACCACTATTAGAAGATCCAATATTCGAAGATCCCTCAAGTATACGGAACCTAAAACCATTAACAAAATAACCATTGTATGATCGGATAGTTAGCAATGGACCTTGTGCAAGATCTTTCATGCCAATTGCTTGGGCATTTTATGTCTATAAGTTAAACATAAAATCACCTATAAATTTAGTTATTTTTTTTATTAATGCTATCAATAAACTAAACATATAAAATGATCATACTTACACATTGATTAAACTAAGAGGCAAACTCATTTTCGATTAGAGCATCGAGCTTCATTCAGGACGAGGAATGGATTGTTCCGTTGCATTTTGGTAAGAAATCCACTAAAGACAAGAGAATTATTAAAAAGCATAAGTTAGTATGTACTATCTTCCTAATATGAATTATTAAATATAATAATTAGGTTAAACTCACTCAATGTAAGGTTCGAGTTCTTCATAATTCAGCAATATATATTGGTGTCTTGTTTTGTGTTGTTGTTGTGTCAATTTTTTTATCTTGTATTGACCAATTGATCGACTCAGTCTGCTTGAATATGGATAACATCCCTTCGATATGGTTTTCTTCTTCGTTGTTGAATTCAAAATTATGAGGCATTTTTCGATGCCTTGTATCCACATGAGGCTCAAAATAATGCGAGTAAAATAGAGAGGCTTCTTCGACTAAATATGCATTGCATATTGATCCTTCCACTTTGGCTTTATCCTTAACATGATTTTTCAATTTTCACGGATGCCTGCAAATATGAATAATTTTAACATTTGAAGGTAAGAAATTTATTTAATTTCACTTTTAAATTGAATGTCAATACCTTTCAAATGGATACATCCATCGATATTGCACGAGTCCAACAATAGATGCCTCATATAGAAGATGAATTGGAAGATGCTCCATGGGGTCAAAAAGTCAGGCAAAAATATACATTCTAGTTTGCACAAAATGATGGGTATCTCATCATTAAGTTGCAACATATCCTCTTACTTTATGATTGAAGAAGCCAATTGCTTGAAAAATAAACTCAACTACGTAAGTGATTGCCAAATATTTCTCGGTAAGAACTCCCAAAATGCAATTGGAAGTAAAGTTGCATGAAAACGTGACGATCGTGACTTTTCATCCCATAAAGTTTGTCATGCTTGCATATCAACACATCTAGCTAGATTGGACGGATATCCATCGGGGAATCCGAGTTATTTTATCCATTCAAGCAATTTTCTTTTTTATTGTTTCAACAAAGTATATGCAGCTTTAGGATACTTTCCGGACGCATCATCATTTGCTAATTCGGCCTTTTATAGAAGAGTTTTAAATCTTCCCTTGAGTTGGCATTATTTTTAGTTTTCCCAGACACATTCATGATTGTGTTAAAAACATTATCAAAAATATTTTTTTCAATATGCATGACATCTAAATTATATCGGATGATATTTGTACTCCGATAAGGCAAATCCTAAAAATCACTCCACTTTCTCCATCCACACATCTTAGAGATTCTACTATTATGATCATTTGCACCATCTTCTGTCACCTTCGATAACCCCCACTACTCGATTAGATGTAACATCTCTATTCCGAGATCGGATTGGAGGAGGACCGCATTTAACAACTTTGTTGGCGATGAATGCTTTCTTGTTTCTTTTATATGGATGATTATGATGAAGAAACTTTTGATGGTTGTCAAACCGGGAGGTCTTCCTTCCATTTGGATGGGAGCAAGTATCCGAATTTTTCATACGGTAAGGACAAGCTTATTTTCCTCCGGTACTCCGCCCGGAAAGCATTGAATAAGCGGGAAAGTACCGATAGTCCATATAACTGTAACTCTCGATAAGAAATTACGCTTACGGGACACATCGTAGGTCACTATACCTACCTCCCATAAATGGATAAGTTCGGATATTAAAGGCTGCAAGTAAACATCCAACTTATATTTTAGATTTGTTGGACCGGAACAATCATCTGTTAGGAACATATATTCCTCCTTCATAGACATCCATGGTGGTAAATTATATGGAGTCACGATGATCGGCCATGAGGAATATTACGTATTGGATTGACCAAATGGTTGAAATCCATAAGTGCACACTCCTAAACGGACGTTCCTTATTTCAGTTGCAAAAGAAAGATGAATCGATTGAAACTCTACCATGCAATTGAATCGGAAGGATGACGTATTACTCCTACATCATCTCCCCCATGTTCGGCATGCCACGTAATGTGCACGAGCTATTGCATTCGATGCATACAATCGTTGCGGACGTGGAGTTAAAGGAAAGTAGTACATTTTCTTATTTGGAACAAGTTTTCCTCTTCTTAACCCTCGATGAGTACTTCAATATCGAGGATGTTGATAAAATTTGCATTTATCTAATTCATTATCTTCCTTCTAATAAATCATGCACTCGTTATGACAACAATGAATTTTTTCCACTTGGTAAACCTATCCCCTTCACTAGCTTCTTTGTTTCATAAAAGTTTTGTGTCATACGAGTTATCAACCGAGCATCAACTCCTTCATCAACTCACGTAATCGATCGAAACACTTTTCCGAAAAATGATAATCGGGTTTTAGGTTAAGCATTTAAGCAACTGCCGACAATTGCAAATGCGTATCACAACCGAGCCAAATCTCTCCACGTGATGCATTTAACATATCATAAAAGTGTTGGGCGCTAGGATTAGGAATCTCCTCGGTGTTGGACGGATCAAAAGATGGACCGACTACATCTATTACCATACTATGATATGGGTTTTGGGGCTCACTAGAACTACCTTCGCCTATATAATAATTTCTTGAAACATGTTGACTCCTAGAAGTTTCAAATGTCATATAGTCTTCAAATTCACCATGATGCACCCAATTATAATATCCCGAGACAAAACCTTTACAAGCACGAAATGATATTTGACCTTTCAATCTCTTCATAATTTCGGTTTCAACACTTACCGAAATTACAAGGACACCTAATTTTGCTTCCGTTCCTACATTTAGGATGCTCAACAGACAAAAGCTAAAAATTACTCTACACCTTTGACGAATTCATCATTTAACAATCCATTTACTAATCTAAAATTCATTAATTGTCGATCGAGTCTCATTTTTTAAATTACTCGTAAAAAATAACATAATCATTGTAAACCATTACTTCTCATCATTCCAAATTATTTTAAATAAATATTAAACAATTATATTAGTTATATAATTATCTTCATTTAGTTATTAATTTTTTTTTGAATTTTACTTCCTATTTAAATAAATATATAAGGAATGCTTAAATTTTTTAAATAACTACTTAATTTCTTAATATTCAATAATTTTTTGTTTCTTTCTTTTTTTTTAAATTTTCAAGCTTAAGTGCTATATGTTATAACATTAACTTAAACTAAACAAAAAAATTAACCTAAATTACACTACCTTAGGTAATTTATGAGAATTACATTATCATTTTTTTCTTAAAATACATAAAATTTTATACTTGTTTTATGTTAAAATACGTTAAATTACCAATGAACTAAATAATTTATGAAAGCATTCAACTAAAATATTTATTTAATTCTATTAATTATCTATATATTTATATAATTTTAACATTTTTAAAGTAATTTTACTAATTATATTATCATTTTCACCTAAAATATAAAAAAATTTAGATTTTAACAAGAAAAAAAAATAATTTACATTATCACCTACATAAGTTTTAAAAATATTCAACTAAATATTTATTTAATTTTATTAATTAATAAATTATTTATAATTTTTTAATCCGTATTTTAATTTTTTAATTATATTTTTTAATTATTTTTCGATACAATCAAATAATTATAAATGTGATATTATTTTAATTTTATTAATTAAAGTAATAAAATTACTTATAAAAGTTATATTCAAATTTATTAAACTACATTAAAACGTAATATAGTTTCCAAATTATATATGAACAAACAACTCATCAAATTAATCTATAACAATTAAAAATAAATAAACAAATAATTAAATCAATTAATCATACTAATAATTTAAGGTTAAAAAATTAAATTTTCATCTAACAATAGAAAATTAACAAAATTTATATTTTTAAGATTTACGTTAACATAAAAATTAATAAAACAAGATAATTAGGAAAATAAAACTTAGCAACATAAACTAAAATAACAACTAATTATCAAAATAACAACAAACTAAAACTTAGCAAAATAAATCTAACGAGTTATCAAAATAAAATAACAACTAACACATTAAAACTACTACATATCAATTAACAAAACAAGATAATTAGCAACATTCAAATAATTAATAAACTAATAAACAAAAAAATTTAATTAAAATATATAGCATTCATCTAACTTAAAAAAAAAATTTGAGAGAGAAAGTTTTACTCGGCAAATAAAGTTTACATAGCACGGATCCGATACCAATTAACAAAATAAAATAATTAGCAACATTCAAATAATTAATAAACTAATAGACAACAAAATTTAATTAAAATATATAACATTCATCTAACTTTAAAAAAAAAATTTGAGAGAGAAAGTTTTACCCGACAAATGAAGTTTATATAGCACGGATCCGATTTTGAGGACGAAAGATAACCCTTACTTTGTTAAATGCTGTGGAAAAAAATTTATTTGCGTGAGTCGGCTCGAGTGGCCATTTTTTTGGTCGGCGTCGAAAAAGGAGGTGTAGTGGAGGTGAGAGAAACAAATGAAGAAGGGAAAGGAGGGGGTATATATAAGGAAAATAGTGACAAACTTCGTTGCTAGTCAGCGACGGATGGCCGATTCGATTGCTATTTGGGGGGAAATTTCCCCCTTGTAGCGACGGACCGATTGGTCCTTCGTCGCTAGATTTCCCCCTTTAGCAACGAATCAGCCGGTCCATTGCTAAATAGCGACGGAATGGTCGTCCGTCGCTATTTCTCGAAAAAAATCTCTCCCAATAGATAGCGACCGATATATTCCGTCGCTATCTAGTGACAAAATTAATTCGATCGGTAATTTTATATTTAGTGACTCGGATATCCATTGCTAATCTGTCGTTGAGTTTGTTTTAGCAACGGATTTGTTTCGTCGCTAACGTTCTATCACAAAACCATCATAAAAAAAATATTTTTCCCTAATCCGTCGCGAATTAGCGACGAATTGGTTTCCATCACTAAATTTTGTCACTAATTCATTTTTTTCTAGTAGTGTAAGTTGAATTTTTTTGCAAGCTTTTCTTCCTTCCTTCCTCCTCTAAATTTTGGCCTCTTGTCTAAATTTCTTCCTTGCTATTTTTGATCTTCCAATTACGATTCCAAGCTTGATGGAGTGATTTAGGATGTGTTCAATGTTTGGTTTAGTAGTTCTTGTGATTTTAGTAATTCTTGGCAAAGAGTTTGGCTTGGTTTTTCCTATTTTCCCACCATTTTCCTCCTCATACAAGCTGAATTTATAGGAAAATTGGAGGATTTTTCTTGGTTTGACTCTCATCTTATCCCTTCATTTATTTCCATCTCCACCATTTTTTTTTAATCCTAGTCATCCATTTGTGACCTAAGATTAAATTTTTTTAAAATTGCATAATTACATCCATTAAATGGAAGGGGGTAAAGTGGTTGGTTGGGAGAGAAAATCTTAGCCAAATATATTTATTTTGGTCCATCAATTTGTCACATTATTTTATTTTAGTCCTTATGTTTTAGTCCTTCAAATTTTTAAATGAATATTTTTCGTTGTTCCATTAGTATTTTCAAATATTTTATGCCCCATGAAAGTTACTTTAAATTTTATTTGAGTGTCAAAATTTTTAATTTTATGCAATTAAGTCCCTAATTCTTATGCAATTAAGTTCCTACGTGTGCATACTTAATTCCACACACTTCAGAAAAATAATTTCTTTTTACAATAAATTCATGCGCTTTCTATAATAATTTATTCATTAATCACATAATTTTTATATACTCTTATTTTGGAACTCAAAATAATTATTTTGCATAAAAGACACTATTCATGCACTGAAGAAGCCAATAAAATATTTATTAGGCATGAAAAAATTAATCTAAGTGCACAAAATATTCTAGCACCTCTCAAGTAATTATTCTATACTCACGGAATAATTTTCATACACATTTAAAATGCTCAAAATAATTCTTTTGCATATAAGGCACTATTCACACATAGAGAAGCAAAAAAATATATTCATCACGCATAGAAAAATCATCCTAAGTATACATAATATTCTAGCACCCCTCTAGTAATTATTCTATACGCATATAGTTAGTTGATTCCATAGCATGATCTTGGACCCTTTAGATGGTAAAATTTTTGATTTTATTATGCACCTCCATGTGATGTATTATGCTTCAAAAACTATCCTACATAGTGACCTTGAGGAAGACATCTATATGTCTAACTAAAAGGCTTTGAAGTTCTAGAAAGGAAAAACTTATGTGCCGGTTAGAGAAAAGTCTATATGGTTTTAAACAAGTTCCCAAGAAATGGTTCAAAAAGTTTGATGGGTTTATATATGACGATGGGTTTATATATGACGATGGTTTCGAGAGATGTGAGATGGATCACTACTCTTATATCAACGGAGTTTGATGACTCGTTATCTTATTTTTCTCTTATATGTTGATGATATACTTGTTGTAGGATTTAACTTAAAATAGATCAATAAGCTCAAATAATAGTTAACAAAATAGTTTGAGATGAAGGATTTAGGACTCGTAAAAAAATTCTTAGGATGAGAATAAGTAGAGATAGGTTAGAAGGTACATGGACTTTATTTTAAGAAAAATACATTTAGAAAATACGAGAGCGATTTAACCTACAAGATGGAAGATTGGAAGCACTCCTTTGGGAAGCCACTTTAGGCTTTCAAAAGAGCAATCATTAAAGACAATTGAATAGCAAAAAGAAATGTCTATAGTCCTTTATGCATCGATAATTGGATGCCTACCGTATGCTATGGTTTGCACAAGACTCGATATAGCTTATACAGTGGGAGTTTTTAGTAGATACATGGAAAATCTAAGAAAGAAGCATTAGGAAGGAGTAAAGTATATTTTTTGCTATCCGAAAGGTACTTCGGGTATAAACCTTTATTTTAATAAGAATAATACTATTCCATAAGGATTTTTTGATGTAGATTTAGATGGTGATTTGGACAATAAAAAGAGTACAACTTGTTATATTTTCACTTTGGGAGGTACTCGTTATAAGTTGGATATCTCGACTTTAGAAGTATGTTGCTCTTTCCATCTCTTAAGTCGAGTATATGGCTATTTTAGAAGCTGATAAAGAAATGGTTTGATTGAAGAATTTCTTAAAGAAAGTGGGTAATGTACATGATGATAGTGAGCTTGTTAGTGAGAGTTAGAGTATAGTTCATCTTGTCAAGAATTCGATCTTTCATGCAAGAACCAAACATATTCAATTGAAGTATCACTATATCCGAGAGTTCTTGGATGATAGAGTAATATGTGTGAACAAGAATCCGGGATTGAAGAATCTAGTTGATATGTTAACTAAGGCAATTACCATTGATAAGCGAAGGCTTTGCATTGTCTTAGTTAACCTTTATGATTAATGATGAGAGAGACACTATGCTAGGAGTACTTGAAGTTGGTTGAGAAAATAGATAGTTATAAGAGGTTTGGTGCTATTTGGAGATCCGTCTCCAAGTGAAAGATTGTTAAGTTATAGAGACTAAAGTAAATGGGGACCTACAATATAAAGAGCTATGCGGATCCAAGCATAGCGATGTTGCTACTCAATTAGCGAGTGGAGGTCAAAGAGGTAGCACTCCTTTATAGGGGCTCGGGGACGAAGCTTCGAAAGTTCTACATAATATTAGGCCAGTGTATAGGCCTATAGGCCTTTTTTTTTTTTTCTTATAACCCTAGCTGTCCACACTATAAATCGAGGCAACATCAATTGTATTTGTAGCCACCACTTGATAAAACTTAATAAAAAATCCTAGTGTAGCTATGGGGTAAGCACCATTACTAAACCATGCAAAATCTTTGTGTTGTGCGATTGTTCTTGTCTTTCTATTTTATTTATTTATTTATTTTGCTTGATTCATTTCCTAACATTTAGTGCACCAAAAATCATTTCTTTCTTCTTATAAAATTCATCAAAAGAATAAGAATAATAAAAAAATATTTCTTTTATATATATGCATGTCTCAACAAAACAAGAAAAAAGAAAGAAAAAAAAACTTTTCCTTTCTAATTTTACAATAGCCCTTTTTCTATTTAACTTCAATCATTTTTCAAAATTTTTTTTCTAATTAATCATTTTCCTATTTATTTTTTTAATAAATTATACTTAGGCCATTCCTAAACTAAACCTTAATCATATACCCAATTCTTTAGCTTGGGATGCTCTTTTCAAGAATCACTTGGTTGGTGAATTTGGATTACTCACACCTTAAAGAAATCTGTACATACTGGCTAGCAAATCAAAATATATTTTTATTTTTCTTCATAGAAAAAACTAAGTTGTTGTTTCAAGATATGATTGGAGTTCTTATCCCTTGATCAATGTTGCTTGTAACATTCTGCTTTTGGGTTTTTTAGTTGTTTTTTTTACCAAAATAAATACGAAAGAAACTAGGTTTATAACTAAATCAAATAAAATATCATATTTTTATTTATTTATCATTCATTCTTTACTTAACCCTAATTTAATTTAAAATGATATTATAATCTTTTTTCATAAAGTGGTCAAGAGTTCTACCCTTGAAATCTCATTCTTATTAAAATGTAACCTTTAAAATTCAAAGCAGTTTGATTTTTCCATTTAAAAAATTGAAAAAAAAATAATACAAACAAGCAAGTTGAAATGTATGATTGGGACTTTTGTTGGTATATTTAATTTTATTTTAGCACTAAATAGTATTACACCTAAGTTATCACCATCGATGTTATTGGATTTGCACTGTAGAGATGAGTTAGAGAATATAAGAAGAATCATTGTTTTAACCTCATCTAATAATAAATAAGAATCTTTGGTTGAATTATTTCTTTTCTTCTTAGATTCAATTATTTGTTTTCTTGTTGTTGTGGCGCTTCTTTGGTTGAAGAATGAATTTGAATGATTCTATGACAAAACGCCATATCATAAAACTCCATGGAAGAAAAAAAAGATTGAAAGAATTAATGTATGCCAAGAAGGAATTCAACAATCACTATAAAAAACTTTTAAATATTTTATGTCACTATTAATTTTTAGCGTAAAATTTGTGAGTAAATTATTCTATAGCTAAAATGATTGTCGTTATTTTTGTTAGCAACGAAAAGTATTGGCCATCACTAGCTTGAAGTATTTTTATTGCTAAATCGATATAATCAATCATCTTTTAAGTGTTGAACCTCTTGCAAAATTGTCTCTATTTGTCCTTATAAATCTATCGCTATTTTTTCTCACAAATGCATTGCTATTGAAACAATTGCTATCTAGCGATCATTTCAATATCCATCACAAATGATTTATGTTTTGTCATTAATTTAGTAGTTGATCCCTCACTAAAGAAATGATTTTTTTAATAAATTAATAGTCATTTAATATTAATGGTAGTAGCAAACTAAAAATAACACCTTATTATAACATGAAATATTATTTAATAAAATCAAAATAATATAAATTCAAATCAAATAAAAATATAAATATGTTTAGGTGTATGAAAATATTAAATACTTAAAAAAAAGCTATTCCTAATCATCATCATCTCTTTTATCATCTTTCGACCACTGGGTATTAAGAGGAAAGGCAGATTGTTGGGTAGTGAGGGGTCGGTATGAGGCACACGAGTCCGCCTCAACTTTCATAACTCCACCTACATCCTTTCCATCCGACTCCGTTGATTCTCGAATTTATCCTCGTCTTGAAACCATCGAATATAGTCAACCTCCATCTCTTAAATCCTATCTTCGTACTAGGCAGTAACCTCCTAAACATTGCCACCGGGGTACCATGATGTAACGAAGGATAAGTCGATGTCGAAATGCGAGTGATATAGGGATGTCCGTATTTTGATGTCATACACTCTTTCCTTCTTCTCTCCTCCTATAGTATCAAGATATAATTTGGTCATGTTGATGTCTAGAGATGATGAATCACCCTTCTACTCGTCGCTAGTGGTTGCTTCTTGCAATGACTCCACTCGCTCCTATGTAATTGAAATAATTATAATATTAAATCATAAATTTATTTTTTAGATTATATTGACAATTGTATATTTACAAAAATAAAAAAGTTACCATTATTATCTCGAGACCGTTTGTCGATGAATAATCCATCTCTTTGCTTGTGAGTGTTTAGGAAACCCCGGTAAAAATTTAGGTTACGACTTAGTCTATTATGCTTAAAAAATAGATAAAATAATATGAGATATAATAAATGTAAATATTAATTTATAACATAATGAATAATAGGATTTACCATTCATTCAACGTGTTCAATCATAAAGATGGACCCTCCATATACCTCAATGGACTCACACCAACACCACTCGTATATGATATATGGTTACGGGACGCTTGCCGAGATCAAGCCTAAAACTCAAGTGTGGCTCAATCCCGCCACCATGCATCCCACACCTGCTCCGTAATATACATGAGTTTGTTGGTCTTTTTCTTAAGTTTGTTTAGCATGTTAGAGTACCGCCTTCGGGTGAGACTCTCCCATGCTTCTTTACTCAACTTGTCTACGATCGCATCTCATAAAAAGTACTTTTACATAAAAAAAATATTAGTACATTTCATGTTGAATTAATAATTTAAATATAATATAAAAATAATTAATAGTTTATTCTAAACTCATTAAAGTAGAAGTATTTTCTCTTCAAAGAGACAAACTTCCATGTGGAGTCGACAATATCCAGTCGCTCCTCATAGCGATTCAATTGGAGCACTTACTTGATGAAACTAAACTATCGAATAAAATAAATAAATAATTAATTAATTAACTAATGATTGAAATAATATATAAAAATATAAAACTAATTATCATATGTAAAACATATTACATACTAGTTATTAACGAGCGAGAATAATCCAACTAGTATCGGACCCGGAAGAGCTCCTTGGTTCAAAAGAAGCCACCAAGAGGGGAAATTTATGTCCAAGGCAATACATAATTATTTAATTAGTAATTTTTCTAAATATCTAACAAAATTTTGACAGACTCTCATATGTAAATTGGATGTTTTTCAATTATCAAGTCTTCAAATGATCAAAAAAAACTAAACATCTTAAATACACAACACATGTAAACTTTTTTTAATTAATCATGATCATACAAATATCATTCAACAATCAATTTACGTACACCGAGATCGGCACTTGCCTTGGATAATCTATTGAAATTAAATCTAAAACTCGTCCTCCTAAGTCTATCACAATGCATTGAACCAACCTTATTTCTCCTTAATTCTCGAGGGTCTTCGACCCTTGGGTTTGATACGTTATCGTGTATCTCGATATACTTTAACAATCATCAATAAAATAATTAAATTAACCCTAATTTACTCTTAATTAAATTTTAAATAATAATCAAGGAACAAATTAGAATATAAATAAAATTAAAAATCAACAAATAAATCAAAATTAACCAAATTAATTTAACCCAAATTCAAATTAACCTAATTAAATTAACCATAATTTAGGCCTAATTAAATTTTAAATTTTAAATAATCATTAATTAACAAATTGGAATATAAATAAAATTAAAAATCAACAAATTAATCAAAATTAACCTAATTAATTTCATCCTAATTCAAATTAATCTAATTAAATTAACCCTAATTCACACCTAATTAAATTTTAAATAAAAATTAAGTAACAAATTGGAATATAAATAAAATTAAAAATCAACAAATTAATCAAAATTAACCAAATTAATTGAACCCCGATTCAAATTAACCTAATTAAATTAACCATAATTTAAACCTAATTAAATTTTAAATAATAATTAATTCAAAAATTGGTATATAAATAAAATTAAAAATAAATAAATTAATCAAAATTAACCTAATTAATTTCATCCTAATTCAAATTACTCTAATTAAATTAACCCTAATTCAAACCTAAATAAATTTTAAATGAAAATTAATTAAAATTTTGGAATATAAATACAATTAGCAAATTACAAATTAATCAAAATTAACCTAATTGATTTAACCCTAATTCAAATTAACCTAATTAAATCAACTCTAATTCAAACCTAATTAAATTTTAAATAATAATTAATTAACAATTTGTAATATAAATACAATTAATAAATTACCGTAATTAATTTAACCCTAATTCAAACCTAATTAAAATTTAAATAATTAATAATTAATAATTTGCAATATAAATAAATTAAAAATCAACCAAATACTAAAAAGTATCCTAATTAATTTAACCCTAACTCAAATTAACCAAATTAAATTAACCCTAATTCAAACCTAATTAAATTTAAAATAACAATAAATTAACCTAATAGTTAAAAAATTAATCAACCAATTAATAATTAAATATAGATAAAATTTAACATCAACCATTTAATCAAGATTAACTTAACAATTAATAAAAATAACAAATTGGTAGGGAGAGAGAGAGAGAGAGAGAAGAGAGAGCTCTCTTACCTTTGGAGATGGCGAGATGAGATAAAGGAGACGGAGTGGAAGGATAAAATTCATGGCTTTTGGGGGAGAAAAGACCTTAGAGTGGGTGAGGATTGCTGGGGAGTGGAGAAGTGGGGTGTTTTAGTGGTTTTGGGTGGGGATTGCAGGCGAGAGGTGAGAGGAGGAGATGGAGAGGAAGAAGAAAATAGGAGAAAAAGAAAAGAGATATGCCATTTAGATATTTAGAATTAGAGATGGAGCATTTCCATCATTAATCAATGACGGACACTTACTTTCATTGTTGATTTTAAATTTCAAAAATCCCCTTTGTTTTCAATATTAGTGATGGAATTTTCATCGCTAATTAGCAAGGAAAATATACAATTAGCAACGAAATTTCTATCGCGAATGCTAAACCCAAAAATAGGGACATAATTTGCAATTCTATCGTTGATTTTTCTTGCAATTCTTTTACTAAACCATCTATAAAACATTTGAGAATATTTTGCCGTCATATTCGGTACCAATGGATTAAGTCCATTGCAGAAAATTTGTTGCGAATCCCTCGGTATTTCATTGTTGAAATCCACATCTCGATAATAATCGTAGTTCGTTTGTTAATCATCGTTATTTAGTGATAAACTTAAATCTGTAGTTGATTTTCATCGTTTTTGATAATTTTCTTATAGTGAATAGTTCAGTATCAATTCAATTGTCCACACAACATGGGAGTGTGCACGGCCGAGATTTTCAAACTGAATTTTTAAGGGCCAAAATATTTAGTTCTTTATTTATTTTAATTAGTTATGTTATTTTTTTCCTAAGGATTGCTTGTGGAATTTTATTATTAATCGGTTGGATATATTTTGTTCTTCTGCATTTAGCTTGTACATGTGTCTCGATCAGCATTGCATAGAAATTAGAAAGCTTTTTCAAATCCATTACAACACTGGCCACGGTTTTGAAATCTGTTTCCTTTGTTCATGTGTTAAGAGGGTGGGTAGTATAGTTGCTAAAATAGTTGCTGACAATCTTGCAAAACAGAGCTTGGATAGGACCTGTGATTTTGTTGGCTGCGACTTAAACTGTGACCTTTTGCTTTGCTAGCAAATTTCTTAGTGGTTAGTTAGCTTCGGCTTCTTTTAATCTGATATCGAATTTCATCCAAAATAATGATAATAATAAACAAATAAAATGAAAGTTCGTAACATAGTTGCTTCTCTTGTACTTACTCATATACTCTCATTCAAATGAAAAGGTAGAAATTGGCTTAGTATTTGTTCCTATGCTACTTAAACTTTTTTTTTTTTTTTTTGATAAGAACGAGAGAATATATTAAGATGTGATATAGGCAAGAGTCAGAAATACAACGCCAAGTGCCAATAAAACAAGTAGGCAAAAAACAGAATGCATGGGACAAGTCGAGTCCAAAAACAGGAAGCAAACAGAAAAAGAAGCCATCTATGCCAAATTGGTGATGCATGCAGTTCGGTTGGAGAAGCACAGACCATGTCAGGGTAATTTATTTATTTATTTTTAATTATGGGCTTTGGAATGGAAATTCTATGGCACTACAACTGCTTACGGGCTTGACAAAAAAATTGATTAGAGGAATGCTATAATTTTTTTGAACCTGATTAGAATAATATATACTAATGACATGGTGCAGGCATAAATTAAATTGCCAATGAGCTCCCAATTATCTAATTAATATATCCATCCGTATTATACAGTATTATATATATTGAAATTATCATAATCAAGTGAACATATCTTATACAGTTTTGGAAGTGCAGATAATTGAGCTTGTCAAGCGGGAAAATCTTCTATTTGATGATTAGGTAAACGCTGTTCGGAATATCTGAATTCTCTTTTTGTGTTTTTTCTCCAAGGTAATTGCAGTGTAGTAAAGACTTTAATAATGGCAATTGTAAAAACAGCATTAATTATTATAATAAAAGGCATTCATTTAGTATTACAATGTAACAAAAGGATTTTCCTCCATATTGTCCATCTATTATTACGTTAACTAATGTTCTATAATATTGTTTTGGAATGATTGATGGAGCACAGGCGACTTCCCTTCAAGTGATTACATTTTCAATATGTGCATTGGGAGAAATCCACTGCCTTCGTTAACCATAATAAGCTGAATAAAAAAAATAAATGAGATTATTATTATTGGTAACAAAATAAACTACACAATCATGTTGAAATAAATTATTTATTAAAAAGAAAGTTTGAAGTACTAACCGATTTAGTAAAATATTTTTGAACGAGGTGGGGGTGGTTTGTTGGATGAAGGAGGTGAATGAGAGGGAGGAGGTGGGGATTTAAGGAAAAATAAGGGAGGTAATGTAAACCATGGAGGAGGTGGAGATTTCCGAATAGGTGGAGGGGGAGTAGGAGATGGAGGAGGTGGAGATTTGAAGGTAGGAGGAGGGGGAGAAGGAGATGGAGGAGGTGGAGATTTGAAGGCAGGAGGAGGGGGCGAAGGAGATGGAGGAGGTGGAGATTTAAAGGGAAAGAAAGGAGGCAATACAAACCAAGGAGGAGGTGGAGATTTAGGGACAGGAGGAGGGGGTGAAGGAGATGGAGGAGGCGGAGATTTAAAGGGAAAGAAAGGAGGCAATACAAACCATGGAGGAGGTGGAGATTTAGGGACAGGAGGAGAGGGAGAAGGAGATGGAGGAGGTGGAGATTTGAAGATAGATGGAGGAGGCGAGGGGGTGGAGATGGTGATGGAACAGGAGAAGTATAAGGAGGCGATGGAGATATTGATGAATCTGGTGAAATTTTTGGAGCTGGTATTGGTGAAGTATTAGGAGGTGATGGAGATAAAATGGGAACTGGAGATAGGGATGGAGACAGTGATGGAACTTGTGAAATTTTTGGAGGGGATACCAGTGGTGAAGTATTAGGAGGTGATGGGAATAGAATGGGAGCTGGAGCTGGAGCTGAAGATAGTGATGGAACTGGTTGAATTTTTGGAGGGGGTAGTGGTGAAATAATAGGACGTGATTGAGATAAAATAGAAGCTGGAGCTAAAGTTGGAACTTGTGAAATTTTTGGAGGGGGTACTTGAGAGGCATAAGGAGGTGATGGAAATAAAATGGGAGCTGGAGATGGGGATGGAGAGAGTGATGGAACTAGTTGAATATTTGGAGGGGGTACTGGTGAAGTATTAGGAGGTGATTGAGATAAAATGGGAGTAGGAGATGGGGATGGGGATAGTGATGGAACTGGTTGAATGTTTGGAGGGGGTATAGGAGAAGTATAAGGAGGGGATAGCGGTGGATATTTTGTTGGTGGTGGTGGTGGAGGAGGATATTTTGTTGGTTGTGACGGTGGTGGTGGTGGAGACTTTTTCTTATTTGGAGGTGGCGGCGGTGGCGGTGGAGAGTTTTTCTTCTTTGGAGGGGGTGGCGGGGACTCTTTCTTACTTGGAGGTGGTGGTGATGGTGGTGGCGGCGGAAACCTTTTCTTAGTTGGAGGTGGTGGCGGGGACTTTTTCTTACTTGGAGGTGGTGGTGATGGTGGTGGCGGCGGAGACCTTTTCTTAGTTGGAGGTGGTGGTGGGGACTTTTTCTTACTTGGAGGTGGTGGTGGTGGTGATCGTAATAGTTGAGGAGGAGACCTTGATGGTTGAAATGGAGGTCTTTGATGATTATTTGGTAAGTGTCGCTGTTCGTCATCATTAGGTGGCCTTGGAGGCTTTTCATGATCATCATTGGCTACCGTGTTAATGGCTATTAAGCTGAAAACCAGTGCATACAAAAGAAGACGGCAGGATGGTGACGCCATCTTTTTGAACCCTTCCCGTTAATATCCGATAAACACTCTTATTTTGCTAACTCGTTTCCGAACTAATGTAAAAAGGGATGGATGTGTAAGAATGAAAAGCACTTGCTTTTATAGTTGTTTTTCAGTACATGAAGGCCAGCTGATTCACTGTGTATTTCGGTAAGGAAGGCTATCTTAGAGTGTACCATAATCGTAGCTAGCTAGGGGATTACCCTTTGGTTAATTAACATGCCCCTTATGCATGTGTATCAGTATATGTCAGTATTTTTAAGGGAACCCCTCTTTTTTTTTTTTTTTTTTTTTTTTAAGTAGACTTTTTAATTTAATGGACCACTAATCCTGTTGTTTAGGTGTTACCACAACAAGTAGAAATCTTCTTATAGAGAGATGCTATAAGTCAGTTTAATCTAGTGGATCATTTAATCCTGTCATGGAGGAGGTATGCTAAAAGCTCTCGATCTGTTGAAGTCAGTTTGGCATCTAGCTAGTAGTACACCATCCTCGTGATAAAATGAACATGAAAAGGCATCTACGTACGTACGTACCTTCCTCACTCAAATATCCCATTAAATCTTGGCAGGTCGGGTATATGCAGGACATACGAGGTCGATCTCTGCTCCCTCCAAGCTTTGTAAATTTATAAATCTCGATTTTGGTTGCAAACTAATTAAGGGCATTGGTTTGTGCTTGTTTTTGCTTGGGAATTGGGACTCTTGGGCTTCAGTTTTCATGAGCATATATGTATGAGAAAATGGCTAGTGGATATGGAGTCATAAGGTATTAGATTGAGGTGAATACCATGCGCTAATTGATTTATTAATTATAAATGGTGGATAAAAAAGATGTATCAATATAATTTTTTCCATCTTCAAGAAGTAAAAAGTAATTGAATTTATTTGGATAAGAATTTTAAACTTTTTTCTCTGTAATTAACAAAATCTTGTATTATTTTTATTATTATTGTTTTGCTCAAGATATCTATTGGATGTCGATCATGAAAACAAAATTAATTAATAGGTCTCGTACGATGAAATATTACCACAACATTAGTGTTGCCTCAAACAATTAAATACACTTCTGCACTACTTTTTGGGTGTTTCAGGCAGACATTAGATTCATAACAGAATGAACTGCAAAAATTCAAGCTCTAAGCAAAACCGAATGATCCTAACCCTCAAATCAAAAGGGCAAAGTGATGATGCGGTGAATACAACTTCTTATATATATGCAGATTAGTGATACATAATTTGCCCACAATTCTGGTGGTTTATACGCAGCTAGGGCAGCAAATGCAAGTGCAGAATATCGGGTTGCAATTAAAGAATTAATGTAGCTAGTTCTCTTTTGATCCATGTACGTATGCTGGCTTAGCAACCCTCCTCCAGCCTTGGAGTCTATTTTGTACCAAGTTTCAGTTTCGAGTTAAATGAAATGAATTTTTTTTTTAAAAAAAAAAACTTCCGGAACTCGACCATCATCAATTATGCGAGCATGATTATGAAACGCATATTCCGCATGCAATCTTTTTTTTTCTTTCGTTGAACCTAGAGAGAAAAAATAAATAAATAATAGTTTTATAGATACCTTAAAAATAAAATAGAATATTGCAAGTAAAAAAAATTTGAAAAAACTAATGAAATGATAGTAATAATAATAATAATAATAATAATAAAAACTCACATATATATATATAGCACCTGAAACCTCTCCAAAAAGAACAGAGCTAAATAATTTTTTTTTAAAAAAAAGCTAATGGGAAAGATTTAATACTTGGTTGACGATTTGTACTCCTATTATTTTCCATTTTAAAAGAAATTTTTTTTAATGAAAAATAGCATCCTTGGATTCAATAATAATTTTATTATCAAAGTAAAAAAATCTATAAGATTTATTATTTGAAACATAAGCTAAAAATACACAAGTAGAAGCTTTTTTTTTTTTTTTTTTTTTTTGCCAAGTTTCGATTTTTTAGGATCAAGTAGTATAACAAAAGCTAAACAATCCCAAACTCTTAAAACATCTAATTTTGGTTTATAGCCTTTTCATATTTCATAACGAGTTAAAACAAGTAAATTTATATGTAATTCTATTCAAAACAAAATTTTACGGATAAAATAGCTTCTTCCCATGAATTCTTTGGGGCACAAGAACTAACAAGCATCATGTTTATCAAATCAAATGAGGTCATGTTTTTTCTCTCAGCTACATCTTTTGAAGAAGGTGAATGTGGAGCTATGACTTCATGCACAATACCATTAGATTGAATAAAACTATTAAAGCTAATAGAACTATATTCCATACCTTTATCACTTTTAAACCTTTTAATCTTTTTTACTCATTCTAATCTCTATTTCTCATAGGAAAATGATTTTTCTTTCCCAAAAACTTCATCTTTAAGCTTTATAAGAAAAATATTTAAATAATTTGAAAATCATCAATGAAAATTATCAAACAATGATTACCAACACAAGTTAAAATATCACCAAACTCACATATATCAATATGTATAAGTTCTAGTAATTCAAAATTATAATCAACACTTTTAAAAGATTTTCTTGAAATTTTAGCCATACTATAGAATTAACAATTTTCAAATTCATTTTCAAATTTAGGAATTAAACCAAAATTACTCAAGTTTTTCACATTTTTGCAATTTATATGACATAACCTACCATGTCAAATATCCACACAAGAAATAGCATAAGCATAAGTGGGCTTTTCATTCATTTTAATTTGAAGTTTAAACATCCCATAACAAAGCATAATTTTTCCAACGAAAAGGTCCTTTTTAGAAAGTACATATGGATTAGCCTCAACAACTTTCTTAAAGCTAACTTTATCTAAAAGAAAACCAAAAACCAAATTCTTAAGAATTTCAAGTGCATTCAACACATATTTGAGAGTAACCTTTCTTCTAGATGTAAATTTGATAAAGCCTACTCTAACCCCTACTACCTAAGTAGTGTGAGAATCAACCAGACATGATTTTCTTTTCTTTTTTTCTTTCTTTTTTTTAATCTAAGATGGTATAAGTACTCGTTGAACAAGTTTTTATCATAAAAGACATACCTAGTGGCTCATGAATCAATTTACCATCTATCTAAGCCTTAGAGATTATTAAACTCAAAAGCCATAGCCATAACTAACTTTCGATAATGTTGGCTTGAGTAACAAGCCCAAGTTTTTTAAAATGATAATGTTTAACCATATGCACGGAGTTTACTATAAACAAAACAAGTATAATTATTTTTATCATCAATTCGGTTTCTTATTTTTATCATCATGCATTGTCAAGGGAAGGTCACCTTCTTGACCTCGGGGATGGTTACTCGTGTTAACTCTGTGTTTTGAGGAAAGTCTTTTGCAATTGACTAGTGACTAAAAGAAAGTCGGTCATCATTTGACCTTGTCAATTAACTTATTTGTTATGTTCTACTTGTTTGTCATTTGTTTTGTGATTTTTTTTTACAAGCTTATTATGCGAAGCCAAAGAAAAGCTAGTTTTTCAATAGCTCATCGTCATAAGCATTGTAAAGAGGAGACAACTATTAGCACCCAAAAGTTTTTCAAAAAATCCAAAAAAAAAAAGAGGAAAAAGAATTGAAAAAAATATAATTGAGGGATGTCATTGAAAAAAAGAGAAAATGATCGAAATAAAATACCCTAAAAAAAATAGTATAAAAACCCTTTTTTTCTCTAAAAATTCGGCCACTTCTCTCTCTCTCTAAAAAATTTTTCGACCGACCTCTCCTCCATATCCGATTAGCACTACCGTATGATTCAACCACCTCAATCATGCTAAGCCAAACCGAAGCCTCCTAAATTTCGATTAGTAGCCTCTAGCCGGTTAGACCAAACCAATAATCTTCCAACCCTCGGTCCAACCCACTCCTTCGTTTGATCAAATCTAGCCTCGGTCCGACCTATCGCTTGTTCGGATCATACCCCATCGGCCTTCAAAAATCGATCGGCTTGTCGCTCGACATCCAACGATCTCTAACCGTTCTTCCACCATCAATTTGGGAGTCCATCGGTCAAAAATAGTCCGATTTAGTACCTCCAGTAGTTCAAGCCAGCCTTGTTAGCCCTTCGCCAGCTCGATCTAGCTCTATTCAACTTCTTCTCCAATCAATCCAACAATTAGTCGGCACCCCCTTCACCCGATCTATGGCAAACCAACCAGAATCAATTCTTGCCAAACCCACGCAGCCCCATCCAGCCCCACGTCGTCCGATTGGCTCGATCCAACGACCTTACCACATTGTCCGACTAGATTTGATCACTAGTAACCATCTTTTCTCCTCATTTGATTGGATATCGGTCTCCATCGGGGTTGAAAAGAGTTGAAGTTGACCTTAATTCAACGAGTTCAATCCATCCGACTTTTTTACAATAATTTATTTTACCTTTCATTTTATTTTATTTCATTTTATTTTAATATATATTAAATTTAATTTATATTGATGTGTCTATAATTAACTAAATTGTTGTGCTATGTAAATTGATTAAAGCTGCTACTTATGTATGAATTGATTAAATTGTTATTAAGTGTAGGTGATTTAATTAAACTACTCGTTGTGTTGATATCGGTTGATTGATATTCATAATTGTTGGTGTGGTTGAGTGATTTGTTATTGCTCTTGTGATTTTTAAGATGAGTTAGGTCGAATCTTGTTCTTAGACCACTTTTGGCTAACTCGTGATCATTAATCGAGTTGCGTTAATTGGTTCTAAAAGAGTGTGATTATTACTTTATGTTGGCTCAAACTATGTTTTTGGATCTTTTTTCTTTCTTTTGTGATGGTAATTTTAAATCATTCACGTGATAATTTTATCTAAAAATGCAATCTTAGATCTTGCCGACTTGAACCTTGTTGTTTGAGCTAGTTTCATTAAATATTGATTAATTTTGATGTTTCATTAAAATTGCGACTTTTGAATGGCATGGGTTCGAATTTCATCTCGGGATCATTTTTGCCTTTTGTAATGGTTAGTTAATATTATGCTAATTTATATTGAAAAATGTGATTTTTGAGCCGCGTTGGTTCGAGCCTTGTTTCGGACCATCATCACATATTGTGAGAATTAATTTGATATTATGTTGATTTTGCCTAAAAATCACAATATTCAAGTTCGTGTCGATCCAAACCTTATTTTCATTTCGTTGTTGTCAATTTCAAAGATTTAGTCGATTTTTCTTGAAAATCACAACTTTTGAAGTCATGTTGGTCTTAATCTTGTTTTCGAATCTTTTTTGTTAACTTTAATTATTTTTATCAATTTTGTCAGTTTGCCAATTTTGTCAATTTGTCTTTTTACCTATTTGCCAATTTGCCGATTTTGTTTATTTTGCTTAATTGTCTATTTATCAATTTGTTGATTCTACTTTTTGTTGATTTTTCGATTTGTCAATTTTGCCTATTTTGTCTAATTGCCTATCTATTTATTTGTCAATTTTATCTATTTTGCCTAATTGCATATCTACTTATTTGTTGATTTTAAGTAATTGCCTATCTCGCCTATTAGTCGATTTTGTTGATTTGCCAATTTTGTCTATTTTTTCTAATTGTCTATTTGCTAATTTTGTTGATTTGTCGATTTTTTTCTAGTTTGCTAATTTTGTTGTTATTTGCCTATTTTTTCTATTTTCCTATTTTGTCAATTTGCCTATTTTATCTGTTAGCCTATTTGTCTATTTTTAAGTTTTGTTTTCCCATATGCCATATAAGTTACATTAGCCACATATCTTTGCATCCATCATGTTTTTATTTTATTTTTTAGCTATTCATTATAGAGTGATGACAAGGTCTCCGATCGACCAAGTCCCAAATCATTCAATTAGAGGGCAAACATTTAAAAAATAGGTAGACTTTCATCATTTAAAAACTCGAAATCAAATCACTTTTTGTATGCAATGCGACTTGCTTTAGGCAGAACGGGATAGGGCAATTTTAATCTTCCCTGTATGTAACAAACCCCTTACCTGGAATTATGAAAAGACTAGTCATAGGGTTTCCTAGTAACCATAATACTAGGTGGTGACTCTAGTTATTTTTGTCTATTTTTCCTATTTTTTCTTAAACACGTCGCCTTTGCCATCGGCATCACCTGCAACATTTACAATGAGTACGCAAATCCATGTCTTAAGTTATTCCGTGAAAATTTAGCCCATAACAATAAACAAAATTTTATGTTTGGACTTATTAAACACAACGACAAGCATCGAGAAAAAATTCGATGGCACCCATAACGACGCATGCATCTTGATTCATGGGTTGTTTTTACTAATTTGCATCTTTACGAGCACTTTATTTTGTAGTGTTAGTACTTAAGAGAGTTGATTTGTATAGAAAGAGCTTTAATTACCTAAGTAAGTAGTTTCGAATTTAAATTCTTGTATTTGTAGAAATCTCTTTAGGTAATTGTGCCCTTTTATATGTCTCACTAAACAACAAGAGATTAGTTTGGTTTTTAAAACCTAGGATACATATCCAAAAAAATTTTGTAGTGTTAGCAAAGGGAGTTCGGTTAGTTGTAGACTTGTTAAGAGGAAAGACAACTTTATAGCTGAGAGTTTAGTTAAGAAAGGAGTGTATAAAGAAGGGAACAACCTATAAGTTTTATTTTTTTGGAGTGCAATTTTCCTTTAGAGCGACTTACTTATGGCTCTTTTTCTATGAACAAATTTCTTCTTTCATTAAAAAAAAAAAAAAAACCAACGGCTTTTCTACATTCCAAAAAAAAAAAAATTCTTCTTAAGTTTTAGAAATTCTAAAATAAGAAGAAAATGAAAAATAAATGAGCCATGCACAATGGCCAACCACACAATACCATGCCTTTTATGATTACATACAAAAATCATATATAATGTTTTTAAATCTGAAAAAAATATAAATAATGCACTTCCTAAAAAAAAAAAACCTTAAAATGGGTATCTCCATATGGCATTATCCTTAGATACTAATTTAAGTTTAAATTTATATGAAAAACTCATAGTTCCAAAAATTTTATCATACAAATTCAAGAGAAGATATTACACGGCAAGTTGCCTTCTTAACTTGAAAGAGGCAAAAAAAAAAAAAAAGTATATGCTTAGTTATTGTTTGGATTATTATGTTTTTAAAGCACATATGCTTTTATATATTTTTGTTTAAAAATTGCGTTTAGTTAAAATTTGTTTTGTTTTGAAATCAAAGTACAAGACACTTTATTGCGCATTTATCAAAACAGAATATCCCTACTTTTAACCAAAAGCAAAAACGGTTTATTATAAAATTTGCTATTTTCTTTTGAAAAAATATAAGTTTATAAGGTGCTAGTTGATAATCAAAATAAAGTAATGGGAATAAGAATACGGGAATCGAAATAAAAATTAAGAAATTAAAATGGTATTTGTATTTTCATACTTTGTTTGGAATGCTAATAAGGAATCGAGTAAAATTTAAATTTTTAATATCTGATTTTTTATACAAATAAAAATAATGAATAAAAAAATAATTTTATTAAACTATAATGGTTGTAAAAATAATAAATGTCATAGTGATGATTATGGTTATGATAGTGGTGGTTCTAGTGGTGGTAGTGGCGGTGGCGGTAATAATTGTAGTAGTGGTGGTAGTGATGGTGGTTATGATGTGGTGATGATGATAGTGGTGGTGGTGGATAGTAATGGTGGTGGTGGTTGTTATGGTATTGGTGGTTGTGATGGTAATGATGGTGATGACGATGGTGGTGGTGGTAGTGGTAAAAGTAGTTAATAGACAATAAATAAATAAAATATATTTTTATTTTAAAAAAAATTCATTCACATTCTTTGTTTTGATTCTCACATTTTATATGGGAATGAAGTTGTATGTAAATTTCATTCTAATTCCCACTTCATTCTGTTTAATCAAACACTTACAATGTAGGAATAAAGCTTTCATTTCCATTACCACTACTCTATTCCTAATTATCAAAAAACACCTAAAATCAATATAGTCAATTACGTACTAAAAACCATTTTTACTCTTACAACCTATTATTCATAATACAATACCATATAACATAGTACAACACAATATAACAATTACAAACAAGTCTTAGTTAGTTTTAAACGACGAGAAAACCTAATTAATTTAAATACGATTGAGTTACTCTCTCCATGAAATCAAATAAATAATGAATCATAAAAAAAAATACTTTATATTATAGCTATGATCAATTACTACAATTGTTAAGCTTCAAACACAGTAAATAAGAGAAACAAAGCATTAACTTTTTAACACATGAATATATCACAAAGATCATTAAAGGTGTGAGCTAGGCAGCTTAAATAATCAAATATAAAATAAGAGTACAGTGAAAGGTTTGTTTTGGGATAATTACAAAAAAAAAAAAAAAAAGCTAATTTATTTTATTTATTTATTTATTTGAAAAATGATACAAACAATTGCTAATTAAGGGTTATACCAAAGAAAAATATTACTTCGACTTATTTTGTAGGAAAATATGTTACAGAGACGCAGAAACTAATTTGGTATCAAAAAATATGGAGGTTTAAGAGAGGGGATGACCTATATATGCTAATTAATGTAAATAATTCAACGCTACGATATTTAATTGAAAAAAAAAAGAGGAATAATATTGGGGCACCCTACGAATTCATTAATACGGATGATATCAACTGAAGGAAGACAAGAAATTAAAAAATATATAAAGGCAAGTCGTCCTAAAATTTGAAAGCTAAGGTATATATATATACACACACAATAATCATCACCAGCTACGCTACACAAATTAAAACGGAAAAGAGAAAAAGATACCAACTTGGATTGGTGGAGCAGAGGGATTACAAATTTGAATTGTTTGTTATAATTTTTCACATACTATACAAAATACCTTCTTACAAATTAAAAAACATATGCTTAAAAAAATTAATTGTAGTCTTATGTAAGTTTCGTACCACAATATTTTTGAGTACTAAGTTAAAATTTTAATTTTAATTTTAACCATAGTTTAAGTCTATTGTTTGTGTGTATGTTTTCTCAAAAAAAAATCTCAATGCTTTGATTTTTCTTTGCAACTTTTAAGGTTTTGTTTGATTATCAATAATGAAATATTCAAAATAAGAATGGAGGAATGAGAATGAACATTAAGATATCAAAAAGATATTTTATTTAAATATTGTGTTTGAAATACTAATAAAAAATCAAAATAAAATTTAAAATTTTTAATATCTAATTTTTAATATAAATAAAAATAATGATTTCATCAACTATAATGATAGTAAAAATAATGAAGATAATTGTGAAGGAGGTAGTGGTGGATGAGGAGGATGAAGTGATAGTAATAATAATAATGGACTAATAGAGTAACAATAGAAATAATATATTTATAAAAAATAATAATGCAACTAAGATAAGAGGTGATAGGGGGAAAAAGTGATAGTAGTGATGGAATCTCAATAATAATAAACATTTTTTGAATTTATTTTATCACCATTACCAATAACATGGTGGCAGTAGTGTCATTGATAGAAATATTAATGGAGATAGAAGTAGTTAATGCACAATATATATATATAAAATTTTTATTTTCATTTTAATTATTCATTTTTATTTATATTCCTTTTAACTTTTATTTTTATTTTCACGATTGCATTTTTTATTATCAAACAATATCTCAATGTAAAACTCGGAATTTAACATGTAAAATCTAAAAGAAAAAAAATTATTGTTATCTTTTTTCTTTTTTTTTTTCCCTTTCATTAGCATTGAATCTTTCCTAAGGAATTTGACTCAAGTGTTTTTTTAATTCAACTTGTCTTTATCGTCATTCATGCGTATAGCAGAAAGCTAACAAGTAGGGTTTCTCCGCTATAACTAGCCTCCATCTTTTTTTAAAAAAAAAATTATTTAGCTTTGTTCTTCTTGGATAGGTTTCAGGTGATATATATATATATATATACATATATATATATATATTGAGTTTTTTTTATTATTATTACTATCATTTCATTAGTTTTTTCAAATTTTTTTTACTTGCAATATTCTATTTTATTTTTAAGGTATCTATAAAACTATTATTTATTTATTTTTTCTCTCTAGGTTCAACGAAAGAAAAAAAAAGATTGCATGCGGAATATGCGTTTCATAATCATGCTCGCATAATTGATGATGGTCGAGTTCCGGAAGTTTTTTTTTAAAAAAAAAAAATTCATTTCATTTAACTCGAAACTGAAACTTGGTACAAAATAGACTCCAAGGCTGGAGGAGGGTTGCTAAGCCAGCATACGTACATGGATCAAAAGAGAACTAGCTACATTAATTCTTTAATTGCAACCCGATATTCTGCACTTGCATTTGCTGCCCTAACTGCGTATAAACCACCAGAATTGTGGGCAAATTATGTATCACTAATCTGCATATATATAAGAAGTTGTATTCACCGCATCATCACTTTGCCCTTTTGATTTGAGGGTTAGGATCATTCGGTTTTGCTTAGAGCTTGAATTTTTGCAGTTCATTCTGTTATGAATCTAATGTCTGCCTGAAACACCCAAAAAGTAGTGCAGAAGTGTATTTAATTGTTTGAGGCAACACTAATGTTGTGGTAATATTTCATCGTACGAGACCTATTAATTAATTTTGTTTTCATGATCGACATCCAATAGATATCTTGAGCAAAACAATAATAATAAAAATAATACAAGATTTTGTTAATTACAGAGAAAAAAGTTTAAAATTCTTATCCAAATAAATTCAATTACTTTTTACTTCTTGAAGATGGAAAAAATTATATTGATACATCTTTTTTTATCCACCATTTATAATTAATAAATCAATTAGCGCATGGTATTCACCTCAATCTAATACCTTATGACTCCATATCCACTAGCCATTTTCTCATACATATATGCTCATGAAAACTGAAGCCCAAGAGTCCCAATTCCCAAGCAAAAACAAGCACAAACCAATGCCCTTAATTAGTTTGCAACCAAAATCGAGATTTATAAATTTACAAAGCTTGGAGGGAGCAGAGATCGACCTCGTATGTCCTGCATATACCCGACCTGCCAAGATTTAATGGGATATTTGAGTGAGGAAGGTACGTACGTACGTAGATGCCTTTTCATGTTCATTTTATCACGAGGATGGTGTACTACTAGCTAGATGCCAAACTGACTTCAACAGATCGAGAGCTTTTAGCATACCTCCTCCATGACAGGATTAAATGATCCACTAGATTAAACTGACTTATAGCATCTCTCTATAAGAAGATTTCTACTTGTTGTGGTAACACCTAAACAACAGGATTAGTGGTCCATTAAATTAAAAAGTCTACTTAAAAAAAAAAAAAAAAAAAAAAAAAGAGGGGTTCCCTTAAAAATACTGACATATACTGATACACATGCATAAGGGGCATGTTAATTAACCAAAGGGTAATCCCCTAGCTAGCTACGATTATGGTACACTCTAAGATAGCCTTCCTTACCGAAATACACAGTGAATCAGCTGGCCTTCATGTACTGAAAAACAACTATAAAAGCAAGTGCTTTTCATTCTTACACATCCATCCCTTTTTACATTAGTTCGGAAACGAGTTAGCAAAATAAGAGTGTTTATCGGATATTAACGGGAAGGGTTCAAAAAGATGGCGTCACCATCCTGCCGTCTTCTTGTGTATGCACTGGTTTTCAGCTTAATAGCCATTAACACGGTAGCCAATGATGATCATGAAAAGCCTCCAAGGCCACCTAATGATGACGAACAGCGACACTTACCAAATAATCATCAAAGACCTCCATTTCAACCATCAAGGTCTCCTCCTCAACTATTACGATCACCACCACCACCACCTCCAAGTAAGAAAAAGTCCCCACCACCACCTCCAACTAAGAAAAGGTCTCCGCCGCCACCACCATCACCACCACCTCCAAGTAAGAAAAAGTCCCCACCACCACCTCCAACTAAGAAAAGGTCTCCGCCGCCACCACCATCACCACCACCTCCAAGTAAGAAAGAGTCCCCGCCACCCCCTCCAAAGAAGAAAAACTCTCCACCGCCACCGCCGCCACCTCCAAATAAGAAAAAGTCTCCACCACCACCACCGTCACAACCAACAAAATATCCTCCTCCACCACCACCACCAACAAAATATCCACCGCTATCCCCTCCTTATACTTCTCCTATACCCCCTCCAAACATTCAACCAGTTCCATCACTATCCCCATCCCCATCTCCTACTCCCATTTTATCTCAATCACCTCCTAATACTTCACCAGTACCCCCTCCAAATATTCAACTAGTTCCATCACTCTCTCCATCCCCATCTCCAGCTCCCATTTTATTTCCATCACCTCCTTATGCCTCTCAAGTACCCCCTCCAAAAATTTCACAAGTTCCAACTTTAGCTCCAGCTTCTATTTTATCTCAATCACGTCCTATTATTTCACCACTACCCCCTCCAAAAATTCAACCAGTTCCATCACTATCTTCAGCTCCAGCTCCAGCTCCCATTCTATTCCCATCACCTCCTAATACTTCACCACTGGTATCCCCTCCAAAGATTTCACAAGTTCCATCACTGTCTCCATCCCTATCTCCAGTTCCCATTTTATCTCCATCACCTCCTAATACTTCACCAATACCAGCTCCAAAAATTTCACCAGATTCATCAATATCTCCATCGCCTCCTTATACTTCTCCTGTTCCATCACCATCTCCACCCCCTCGCCTCCTCCATCTATCTTCAAATCTCCACCTCCTCCATCTCCTTCTCCCTCTCCTCCTGTCCCTAAATCTCCACCTCCTCCATGGTTTGTATTGCCTCCTTTCTTTCCCTTTAAATCTCCGCCTCCTCCATCTCCTTCGCCCCCTCCTCCTGTCCCTAAATCTCCACCTCCTCCTTGGTTTGTATTGCCTCCTTTCTTTCCCTTTAAATCTCCACCTCCTCCATCTCCTTCGCCCCCTCCTCCTGCCTTCAAATCTCCACCTCCTCCATCTCCTTCTCCCCCTCCTCCTACCTTTAAATCTCCACCTCCTCCATGGTTTGTATTGCCTCCTTTCTTTCCCTTTAAATCTCCACCTCCTCCATCTCTTTCGCCCCCTCCTCCTCCCTTCAAATCTCCACCTCCTCCATGGTTTGTATTGCCTCCTTTCTTTCCCTTTAAATCTCCACCTCCTCCATCTCCTTCGCCCCCTCCTCCTGCCTTCAAATCTCCACCTCCTCCATCTCCTTCTCCCCCTCCTCCTACCTTCAAATCTCCACCTCCTCCATCTCCTACTCCCCCTCCACCTATTCGGAAATCTCCACCTCCTCCATGGTTTACATTACCTCCCTTATTTTTCCTTAAATCCCCACCTCCTCCCTCTCATTCACCTCCTTCATCCAACAAACCACCCCCACCTCGTTCAAAAATATTTTACTAAATCGGTTAGTACTTCAAACTTTCTTTTTAATAAATAATTTATTTCAACATGATTGTGTAGTTTATTTTGTTACCAATAATAATAATCTCATTTATTTTTTTTATTCAGCTTATTATGGTTAACGAAGGCAGTGGATTTCTCCCAATGCACATATTGAAAATGTAATCACTTGAAGGGAAGTCGCCTGTGCTCCATCAATCATTCCAAAACAATATTATAGAACATTAGTTAACGTAATAATAGATGGACAATATGGAGGAAAATCCTTTTGTTACATTGTAATACTAAATGAATGCCTTTTATTATAATAATTAATGCTGTTTTTACAATTGCCATTATTAAAGTCTTTACTACACTGCAATTACCTTGGAGAAAAAACACAAAAAGAGAATTCAGATATTCCGAACAGCGTTTACCTAATCATCAAATAGAAGATTTTCCCGCTTGACAAGCTCAATTATCTGCACTTCCAAAACTGTATAAGATATGTTCACTTGATTATGATAATTTCAATATATATAATACTGTATAATACGGATGGATATATTAATTAGATAATTGGGAGCTCATTGGCAATTTAATTTATGCCTGCACCATGTCATTAGTATATATTATTCTAATCAGGTTCAAAAAAATTATAGCATTCCTCTAATCAATTTTTTTGTCAAGCCCGTAAGCAGTTGTAGTGCCATAGAATTTCCATTCCAAAGCCCATAATTAAAAATAAATAAATAAATTACCCTGACATGGTCTGTGCTTCTCCAACCGAACTGCATGCATCACCAATTTGGCATAGATGGCTTCTTTTTCTGTTTGCTTCCTGTTTTTGGACTCGACTTGTCCCATGCATTCTGTTTTTTGCCTACTTGTTTTATTGGCACTTGGCGTTGTATTTCTGACTCTTGCCTATATCACATCTTAATATATTCTCTCGTTCTTATCAAAAAAAAAAAAAAAAAAAGTTTAAGTAGCATAGGAACAAATACTAAGCCAATTTCTACCTTTTCATTTGAATGAGAGTATATGAGTAAGTACAAGAGAAGCAACTATGTTACGAACTTTCATTTTATTTGTTTATTATTATCATTATTTTGGATGAAATTCGATATCAGATTAAAAGAAGCCGAAGCTAACTAACCACTAAGAAATTTGCTAGCAAAGCAAAAGGTCACAGTTTAAGTCGCAGCCAACAAAATCACAGGTCCTATCCAAGCTCTGTTTTGCAAGATTGTCGGCAACTATTTTAGCAACTATACTACCCACCCTCTTAACACATGAACAAAGGAAACAGATTTCAAAACCGTGGCCAGTGTTGTAATGGATTTGAAAAAGCTTTCTAATTTCTATGCAATGCTGATCGAGACACATGTACAAGCTAAATGCAGAAGAACAAAATATATCCAACCGATTAATAATAAAATTCCACAAGCAATCCTTAGGAAAAAAATAACATAACTAATTAAAATAAATAAAGAACTAAATATTTTGGCCCTTAAAAATTCAGTTTGAAAATCTCGGCCGTGCACACTCCCATGTTCTGTGGACAATTGAATTGATACTGAACTATTCACTATAAGAAAATTATCAAAAACGATGAAAATCAACTATAGATTTAAGTTTATCACTAAATAACGATGATTAACAAACGAACTACGATTATTATCGAGATGTGGATTTCAACAATGAAATACCGAGGGATTAGCAACAAATTTTCTACAATGGACTTAATCCATTGGTACCGAATATGACGGCAAAATATTCTCAAATGTTTTATAGATGGTTTAGTAAAAGAATTGCAAGAAAAATCAACGATAGAATTGCAAATTATGTCCCTATTTTTGGGTTTAGCATTCGCGATAGAAATTTCGTTGCTAATTGTATATTTTCCTTGCTAATTAGCGATGAAAATTCCATCACTAATATTGAAAACAAAGGGGATTTTTGAAATTTAAAATCAACAATGAAAGTAAATGTCCGTCATTGATTAATGATGGAAATGCTCCATCTCTAATTCTAAATATCTAAATGGCATATCTCTTTTCTTTTTCTCCTATTTTCTTCTTCCTCTCCATCTCCTCCTCTCACCTCTGCCTCGCAATCCCCACCCAAAACCACTAAAACACCCCACTTCTCCACTCCCCAGACAATCCTCACCCACTCTAAGGTCTTTTCTCCCCCAAAAGCCATGAATTTTATCCTTCCACTCCGTCTCCTTTATCTCATCTCGCCATCTCCAAAGGTAAGAGAGCTCTCTCTTTCTCTCTCTCTCCCTACCAATTTGTTATTTTTATTAATTGTTAAGTTAATCTTGATTAAATAGTTGATGTTAAATTTTATCTATATTTAATTATTAATTGGTTGATTAATTTTTTAACTATTAGGTTAATTTATTGTTATTTTAAATTTAATTAGGTTTGAATTAGGGTTAATTTAATTTGGTTAATTTGAGTTAGGGTTAAATTAATTAGGATAATTTTTAGTATTTGGTTGATTTTTAATTTATTTATATTGCAAATTATTAATTATTAATTATTTAAATTTTAATTAGGTTTGAATTAGGGTTAAATTAATTACGGTAATTTATTAATTGTATTTATATTACAAATTGTTAATTAATTATTATTTAAAATTTAATTAGGTTTGAATTAGAGTTGATTTAATTAGGTTAATTTGAATTAGAGTTAAATCAATTAGGTTAATTTTGATTAATTTGTAATTTGTTAATTGTATTTATATTCCAAAATTTTAATTAATTTTCATTTAAAATTTATTTAGGTTTGAATTAGGGTTAATTTAATTAGAGTAATTTGAATTAGGATGAAATTAATTAGGTTAATTTTGATTAATTTATTGATTTTTAATTTTATTTATATACCAATTTTTTAATTAATTATTATTTAAAATTTAATTAGGTTTAAATTATGGTTAATTTAATTAGGTTAATTTGAATTAGGGTTCAATTAATTTGGTTAATTTTGATTAATTTGTTGATTTTTAATTTTATTTATATTCCAATTTGTTAATTAATGATTATTTAAAATTTAAAATTTAATTAGGCCTAAATTATGGTTAATTTAATTAGGTTAATTTGAATTGGGGTTAAATTAATTTGGTTAATTTTGATTTATTTGTTGATTTTTAATTTTATTTATATTCTAATTTGTTGCTTGATTATTATTTAAAATTTAATTAAGGGTAAATTAGGGTTAAGTTAATTATTTTATTGATGATTGTTGAAGTGTATCGAGATAAACGATAACGTATCAAACCCAAGGGTCGAAGACCCTCGAGAATTAAGGAGAAATAAGGTTGGTTCAATGCGTTGTGATAGACTTAGGAGGATGAGTTTTAGATTTAATTTCAATAGATTATCCAAGGCAAGTGCCGATCTCGGTGTACGTAAATTGATTGTTGAATGATATTTGTATGATCATGATTAATTAAAAAAAGTTTACATGTGTTGTGTATTTAAGATGTTTAGTTTTTTTTTATCATTTGAAGCACTTGATAATTGAAAAACATCCAATTTACATATGAGAGTCCGTCAAAATTTTGTTAGATATTTAGAAAAATTACTAATTAAATAATTATGTATTGCCTTGGACATAAATTTCCCCTCTTGGTGGCTTCTTTTGAACCAAGGAGCTCTTCTAGGTCCGATACTAGTTGGATTATTCTACTCGTTAATAACTAGTATGTAATATGTTTTACATATGATAATTAGTTTTATATTTTTATATATTATTTCAATCATTAGTTAATTAATTAATTATTTATTTATTTTATTCGATAGTTTAGTTTCATCAAGTAAGTGCTCCAATTGAATCGCTATGAGGAGCGACTGGATATTGTCGACTCCACATGGAAGTTTGTCTCTTTGAAGAGAAAATACTTCTACTTTAATGAGTTTAAAATAACCTATTAATTATTTTTATATTATATTTAAATTATTAATTCAACATGAAATGTACTAATATTTTTTTTATGTAGAAGTACTTTTTATGAGATGCGATCGTAGACAAGTTGAGTAAATAAGCATGGGAGAGTCTAACTCGAAGGCGGTACTCCAACATGCTAAACAAACTTAAGAAAAAGACCAACAAACTCATGTATATTACAGAGTAGGTGTGGGAAGCATGGTGGCGGGATTGAGCCACACCTGAGTTTTAGGCTTGATCTCGGCAAGCGTCTTGTAACCATATATCATATATGAGTGGTGTTGGTGTGAGTCCATTGAGGTATATAGAATAATTTAGTCACAAATATGTCGCTAAAAATTAATAGTGTCATAAAATATTTAAAAGTTTTTGTAGTGATTGTTGAATTCCTTCTTGGCATACATTAATTCTTTCAATATATTTTTTTTCTTCCATGGAGTTTTATGATATGGCGTTTTGTCATAGAATCATTCAAATTCATTCTTCAACCAAAGAAGCACCACAACAACAAGAAAAGAAATAATTGAACCTAAGAAGAAAAGAAATAATTCAACCTAAGATTCTTATTTATTATTAGATGAGGTTAAAATAATGATTCTTCTTATATTCTCTAACTCATATGTACAGTGCAAATCCAATAACATCGATGGTGATAACTTAGGTGCAATACTATTTAGTGCTAAAATAAAATTAAATATACCAACAAAAGTGCCAATCGTACATTTCAACTGCTTGTTTGTATTATTTTTTTTCGGTTTTTTAAATGGAAAAATCAAACTACTCTGAATTTTAAAGGTTACATTTTAATAAGAATGAGATTTCAAGGGTAGAACTCTTGACCACTTTATGAAAAAGATTATAATATCATTTTAAATTAAATTAGGGTCAAGTAAAGAATGAATGATAAATAAATAAACATACGATATTTTATTTGATTTAGTTATAAACCTAGTTTCTTTCATATTTATTTTGGTAAAAAAAAAACAACTAAAAAAAACCCAAAAGTAGAACGTTACAAGCAACATTGATCGAGGGATAAGAACTCTAATCATATCTTGAAACAACAACTTAGTTTTTTCTATGAAGAAAAATAAAAATATATTTTGATTTGCTAGCCAGTCTGTATAGATTTCTTTAAGGTGTGAGTAATCCAAAATCACCAAGCAAGTGATTCTTGAAAAGAGCATCCCAAGCTGAATAATTAGTAAAACACGTATTGGGTATATGCTTAAGGTTTAGTTTAGGAATGGCCGAAGTATAATTTATTAAAAAAAATAAATAGGAAAATGATTAATTAGAAAAACGTTTTTGAAAAATGATTGAAGTAAAAGAGAAAAAGGACTATTGTAAAATTAGAAAGGAAAAGTTTTTTTTTCTTGTTCTTTTTTTCTTGTTTTGTCGAGACATGCATATATATAAAAGAAATATTTTTTTATTATTCTTATTCTTTTGATGAATTTTATAAGAAGAAAGAAATGATTTTTGGTGCACTAAATGTTAGGAAATGAATCAAGCAAAATAAATAAATAAATAAAATAGAAAGACAAGAACAATCGCACAACACAAAGATTTTGCATGGTTTAGTAATGGTGCTTACCCTATAGCTACACTAGGATTTCTTATTAAGTTTTGTCAAGTGGTGGCTACAAATATAATTGATGTTGCCTCGATTTATAGTGTGGACGGCTAAGGTTATAAGAAAAAAAAAGGCCTATGGGCCTATACACCGGGCCTAATATTATGTAGGACTTTCGAAGCTTCGTCCCCGAGCCCCTACAAAGGAGTGCTACCTCCTTGACCTCCGCTCGTTAATTGAGTAGCAAGATCGCTATGCTAGATCTGCATAGCTCTTTATATTGTAGGTCCCCATTTACTTTAATCTCCATAACTTAACAATCTTTCACTTGGAGACTGATCTCCAAATAGCACCAAACCTCTTATAACTATCTATTTTCTCAACCAACTTCAAGTCCTCCTAGCATAGTGTCTTCTCATCACTAATCATGAAGGTTAACTAAGACAATGTAAAGCCTTAGCTTATCAATGGTAACTCGCCTTAGTTAAGATATCAACTAGATTCTTCAATCCTAGAATCTTGTTCACACATATTACTTTATCATCCAATAACTCTCGGATATAGTGATACTTCAATTGAATATGTTTGGTTCTTACATGAAAGATCGAATTCTTGATAAGATGAACTATACTCGACTCTCACTAAAAAGCTCACTATCATCATGTACCTCACCCACTTTCTTTAAGAAATTCTTCAATCAAACATTTTCTTTACTAGCTTCTAAAATAGCCATATACTCGGTGTAAGTGATGGAAAGAGCAACACACTTCTAAAGTCGAGATATCCAACTCATAACAGTACCTCACAAAGTGAAAACATAATAGGTTGTACTCTTTTTATTGTCCAAATCACCATCTAAATCTACATCAAAAAATCCTTATGGCATAGTATTATTCTTATTAAAATAAAGGGCCATACCCGAAGTACCTTTCGGATAGCCAAAAATATACTTTACTCCTTCCTAATGCTTCTTTCTTAGATTTTCCATGTATCTACTTAAAACTCCCACTGTATAAGCTATATCGGGTCTTGTGCAAACCATAGCATACGAGTAGGCTTCCAATTATCGATGCATAAAGGACTATAGACATTTCTTTTTGCTATTCAATTATCTTTGATGATTGCTCTTTTGAAAGCCTAAAGTGGCTTCCGAAAGGAGTGCTTCGATCTTCCCATCTTGTAGGTGGAATCTACTCCATATTTTCTAAATGTATTTTTCTTAAAATAAAGTCCATGTACCTTCTAACCTATCTCTACTAATTCTCATCCTAAGTATTTGTTTTACGAGTCCTAAATCCTTCATCTCAATCTATTATGTTAACTATTATTTGAGCTTATTGATCTATTTTAAGTTAGATCCTACAACAAGTATATCATCAACATATAAGAGAAAAATAAGATAACGAGTCATCAAACCTATTGATATAAGAGTAATGATCCATCTCACATCTCTCGAAACCATTGTCATATATAAACCCATCAAACTTTTTGAACCATTTCTTGGGAACTTGTTTAAAACCATACAAACTTTTCTCTAACCGACACATAAGTTTTTCCTTTTTAGAACTTCAAAGCCTTTTAGTTAGACAATATAAATGTCTTCCTCAAGGTCACTATGTAGGATAGTTTTTGAAGCATCATACATCACATGGAGGTGCATAATAAAACCAAAATTTTTACCATCTAAAGGACCCAAGATCATGCTATGGAATCAACTAACTATATGTGTATAGAATAATTACTAGAGGGGTGCTAGAATATTATGTATACTTAGGATAATTTTTCTATGCTTGATGAATATTTTTTTTAGCTTCTCTATGTGTGAATAGTGCCTTTTGTGCAATAAAATTATTTTGAGCATTTTAAATGTGTATGAAAATTATTCTGTGAATATAGAATAATTACTTGAGAGGTGCTAGAATATTTTGTGCACTTAGATTTATTTTTTCATGCCTGGTGAATATTTTATTGGCTTCTTTGGGCATGAATAGTGTCTTTTATGCAAAATAATTATTTTGAGTGCCAAAATAAGTGTATATAACAATTATGTGATTAATGAATAAATTATTATAGAAAGTCCATAAATTTAGATGATTTAGCATATAAATCAATATTAAAATTGAAAAATTCACCTAGCTTATGCTAAGTGTATATTCGACGATTATGGAGAAAATAAGGGTTAGAAGTTTAATCCACGTGTTATTATTTTTAGATGAATTAAATGAAAGAGTTAGAATAATTAAGTGGGTTAATATGTGAATTAAAACCTAAAATGAAAAATTCACCTAGCTTAGATCAAGGAAAAGTTTCGGCCATATATGAAATGTTAGAGAAAATTTTAATTAATCATACTATTATTTGAACTAGTGATCTTATGATTGATTAAATATATTACATGTGTTTAATTAGTGTCATTATGTGTGTATTGCATGGTTGCTCATATTTATGGAAGTTGTGAAATAATTGATGCAATGACTTATTGGATTGAATGTTGTGCCAAAGTGTGTTTTATGACTTGTAGTTATAAATGTAATGAATTAAATATATGTATGGCAATTATTTTTAAATGTGCAATTTATGCTTTGATTTTATAGGTATGTGAAATGTGTTAACGTGTGAACATATTTATGCTTTAATTGCATGAATATGTGAAATGTGATATTGTGTGGTACACTGCAATAAATATTTTATCCGATTGGATCGTGTACCTTGAATTGAATGTGATGGGTTGAAATGAAAAAGGTAATGAAATATTGTGTGCATTTTTATTATGTTGAGGCATGCAATTTTATAGCATAAATGCACATTTACTTATGACATGCATTATATTAATTCATGAGGATATGCATTTATATTTAAATGTATATGCATGTTAGAATCATGAAAAGGTTTTTCTTCATGATTTTTACAAAAGAAAAGGAAAAAGGTTATCGATGGTTTAATTATCCTTGATATTTCTTCGTTGGAGAAATTGGTAAAGGCCTCGACGAAAAAAATGATAAAGGAAAAGAGAGTCGAATATGTACACATGTTTGTATATTATACATTCGGTAGGGCACGTCCGAAAAAGGAAAAGGATTTCAAAAAGGACATGAAAAGGATTTTGAAGTGCATTCACTTGCATACATCCATGACTAACTTACCGAGCAATAGCTCATCTAGTTCTTATGATGTCGGGGCGAAGAACAAAGAATAATGGTCATGTTCACGCTAAAGTTGGTTATTGAAGGAACTCTCCCATTGGTTCGTAAGGTGTGTCTTACTTATGGTTGCCAGTTAGACCTATTACATGTGGTTGTATTGTTAATCCTTGGTATTTTGGGATATGTACTTGGTATGACTACTCTGTTTTATATGATAATAAAAGTAATGACATGGTAAATAGGTTTAGATGTTTAGCATATAAAGGAAGGGTAGGTTTGTAAATATATAAAATCACTTTTGATAAATAGTGTGGTACTAATCTAATATTATGTAAAAAGAAAAGTAGGTTGTAAATATGTCAACCAATTTTGAAATGCTAATCATGTAATAAAATACTAGTGTATAGTTATAGTTTTTGCTTAGTTCAAGTACTTACATACAACTATCAAATAATAATGTGAATAATTAAGTGAGTATGGAAATGGAAATAATAAGGAAAGAATAGAAATAAATAAATGATTTATCATTATAAAAGATAATAATTAATGAAGGAATAATTTTGATAAATGATTAAATGGTATTAGCTCGATAGATTTATTTTATCTTCTAGAAAAAGAATTTGACAAAACTAAAAAACACGAGATCAAATTATTTCAGTCTATACTATTAAAATAAAATGTCAAAAAAAAAAAATTAATAGTGCATTTTGGACTAAAATTTGTAAATCGAGTTGGACTTATTAACTATTTAATTGGCTTCGTAATAAAAACCATAATTAATAATAGAGTAAGAAGGACACAATGTCTTGTATCCTACATTCATTGTGAGGCATGAGGGTAATATCCTCAACTTACTTAGATCCTAGGTCGGGAGTGTTACACATATGGAGGTGGTGGGGAAGGTGATGGTGGAGGTGGTGACTTATAGACATAAGGAGGAGGTGGAGATGGGGATAAAGGTGGTGGAGACTTGTATACATAAGAATATGGTGGAGATGGTGATGGAGGTGGTGGAGACTTGAGGCATAAGGTGGGGTGGGGAAGGAGATGGTGGGGGTGGTGACTTATAGATGTGTGGTGGAGAAGGAGATGGTGGAGGTGGTGACTTATTGACATAATGAGGTGGTGGAGACTTATAGATGTAAGGAGGCGGAGGTGAAGGTGAAGGGGGTGGTGGGGATTTGTAGACATAAGGTGGGGTGGGAAAGGTGATGGTGGAGGTGGTGACTTATAGACATAAGGAGGTGGCGGGGAAGGAGGTGGTGGAGGTGGAGACTTATAGACATATAAAGGCGGTGGGGACTTATAGACATAGGAAGGTGGTGGTGAATCAAAAGGTGGAGGAGGGGACTTATAAATGTATGGGGGAGGGGGCGAGGGAGATGTACGAGGTGGAGATTTTTTAACATAAGGTGGAGGAGGAGATGGTGATGGAGGTGGTGGAGACTTGTAGACTTAAGGAGGGGGTGGTGAAGGAGATGGTGGAGGAGGAGACTTAGAAATGTACGGGGGAGAGGGTGATAGTGATGGAGATGGTGGAGATTTGTAAACATAAGGTGGAGGATGGTAATGGAGATGGTGGTGGTGATGGAGATTTGTAGTAATAATGAGTATAATATGGTGATGGAAGTGGGGGTGGTGATGAATACTTGTAAAGCTCGTCTTCATCGATAGCTACATTAGTAGCTACCTAACATAATGCTAAGGCATACAGCATTTGAGGCCAAATATTGGCCATGTTTGGCTAAATTGGCTACTCTTCAAGTTGATACCACAACTTGGGTTTTCTTTGCCTAGTAAATTCAATACTAATTCAAAGGTGGGGATGACTACAAAGTTTCCAGTTTTTATAGCAATGGCCGCGCAACTACTACATATATTATTTTATTATGTTTTGATGTTTCCAACCTCTAACAAAGTATTCCCATGTTCTTGCATTCTTGTCAGCATAAGGGGGTAAAAGGGATAATGGGTTTCCACTAGGATCCATGTGACTGATAATTTTGTGTATATAAGTTTATAATCTACCTTGAAGAGGTCAAGAATAGTGAATATATAGCTCCTACTGAAACATTCATAATACTAAAAGAATATTGCAAGAACAATTATTCTAGGTTTGTGAAGAAGGGATGTGTGATTAGGTATACCTCCAGATAAACTTCCAATTTGTAGTTTAATAAGTACAATATGTATTATTGAGAAAAACTTGCTGATGTTCCAAATAAAATGTGTGGTTTATGAAACTATTAAGTTTTACCAACAAAATTACGTGTTAGAGAAAATAAAAGGGAAAATGTCATCTTCTTCTTGCAACAAAAATAGTAGGCATATCATTGTCTTCTACCATCACTGAGATCCTGTGCCAGCCGTACTTAATCAACATATATTATGAGGATTCTAAGTATAGATGTTAGTAATTAATTCCAAGTCAAAGTACGGAGTATTAAGATTAAACATCAGTAACTTTGATACTTTTCTGATAAAAGAATAAATAAAAAGATTAAACATCAGTATTAAGACAAATGCATGGAAGCCACCTAGCAAATTCATGGCAGAATCGTGTCCATCTAATATTCGTCATGACAATTAATACTAATAAGGGAAGGGTAATATTCTTATTTTGTGTTCATCGAAGACAAAGCCCCATCCCTTCAGGTTTTCGTAAATGAGAAACTTTGAAAACAAACTACCAAGCAAGCCAAATTTTAACATGGATCATATACGTGTACAGCATTTTATGGAGCCATGTGATATAAATTATGGAACATTTTATTCCTTCATTTAATATGAGAGTGGATTTCACGAATATCTAAAATTTTATGGTTACATAAGTTTTCAACTAAAATTTTGCTCATAAATTAAGGAAAATGACATGATTGTTATAAAATAATGAATGTCCATATGAATGTCTATCTATTTTTCATATCCGCACTATTCATGATCCTTAATATGATTTAATTTATCATTCAATATGAGAAATTAAAATGATGATATAATTTATGTACTTTTAATTATTCATAATCCATTCCAATTCTCATCTGAATTTTAAAACCTATAAATAGGCTTGATTGTTCATTAGTTTATGTATAAGTTTTTTAGAGAGATTAAGAGACAATTTGAAGTTCTTATCACTTGTATTCACTCTATAGTGAATTCTTTTTCTTGTCATCATTTCCTTCAATTCTCCTATTATTTCTATTTATTTTATAACAATGGTCTATTAGTTTGAGTTTTTAATATGCATTTATATTCTAAAATGATTCAATTATATTTTTGTTATTTAATAGAGTTTTTAATTTATTTTTCTGATCAATTTTTTTGGTCAAATTACCTAAAAATATCATGTGAATTGCACATGATCTGATCTTTTCTTTATGAAAATCTCCCTCTAGTCATTTTTTTTTCTTTTTCTTCCTCTTCCTCCTCTCTCCACCATGGCTGCCACAATCTGTTGTTTTTGGCTAATTTTTTCGGTCAAATTACCTAAAAATATCATGTGAATTGTGCATGATCTTTTCTTTATGAAAATGTCCCTTAACTCTTTTTTTTTCTTCCTCTTCCTCTTCTCTCCACCATGGCTGCCACATATTTCTTCCTGGAGTCTACCATGTAGATATGTCGATAATAAGCTATTGTACGTAGTTGATCTATGAGAAGTTTGACGTATGTGCTCTTCTTTGCAAGTTACTACCATAAAAATAATTCAAGTTTAGAGCTAACTAATGCATATATTTGGGGGAAAAAAGCACACAAAACTTCGAAGAAGCTCGAAACAATTATTAGAAGGGGAAAAAAACTAAATCAAAAGCATAAAATACTGTATATGTCACTCGATCATCTTCTTGCAAAACACTATAGACTTACTATGGATTCTAGTTGCATTTTTCTTGTTTTTTACAATAGTATTTTTTTATGGTTTCCTAGCTTTTTCCATGCATTTTAAATGCATATTTTTACAAATATTATAGTTTGATCTCTAATATTTTAGACACTTTTGTTTTTGTTTCTAACTTCATTTCGTATTAAGGTTTGGTCTTTCGTTGTAGGAAGGAGAGAGAAACAATGACAAAGAAGGTGGGAGAGAGAAAGTCATAAGTTTCATTTCGGCTACTTTGGCTCTCGATCTTGAATTCAATTTGTTCGTCTTGGAGAGTAGAGTTTTTTTATGATGGTCAAATTAAAGCCAAGAAATTGTAGGATGAGGTAGATGGAAACTCTAAAATATTTTGAGTTTTTTTAGTTTGATTTAGATTTTTGTACATTTTGTATGCATAAAATGGTTTCTAAGATCTAAATGAACGTTTATTGACCTTATTTGTGTGATTTTGTGATGTTTTGGACAAAAAATGATGCAAAATTTGGGTTTAGGAGGCCAAAAATAAAAAACTCAATTATCTAGTGAACTTTTTAGCTAACTCGAGTCCAACAAAAAATACGGACAAACTACACAATTCATCAATCAAATAGCAAGCCAACAACATGTCGTTCATTTTCTATTCGTTTTTGTTAAAAAAAAAAGAAAAAAATAAAGAAATAAAGACAATCTTGACACAGCCTTAGCCCTTTTTCTTTTTCTTTTTCTTTTTTGCTTTTGCTTTTTTCCTAGTAATTTATTTTAATAATTTTTTATGAATTTTTCAGTGGAAATTATAGAAGATTGATCGTTATTTTTTGGATTTTTCACACTACCTAATGAGAATATATATATACTTTTAAAATTTATTTTTTTAATTTGTCATTTTTTATGAAATTTCTAATCCAATTAATTTAAAATTATATTTGCCGACAATTATGATTTATTTATCATTTTCTATACATGAATTTTGGAATAAGATTTTAAAACATATTTTTTTCTTTTTAAAAAATAGGTTGATATAATTTATATGATTGATTATTAGCTAGAATTTTTAAATTATAGTAGCATGTTTTATATATATAATTTTTCTGAAATACACTTTCTATATTAAAAAAGTGTTTCAACTAATTTGTCTTATTTTTTGAATATTTTTTTTAAAAATAATTAAGTAATAATTGAAATTTGAATGAGAGGAAAAGAAAAAAGATGATTGCTCCGTGTGTGAGGCTTGTATACAAAATTAGTCATGTATGACCTAGAAATAAAAAAAAATTTAAAAAGGAAAAAAATTCTCGTGTTTTATTTGTCTCTTCTTTATATAAAAAAAATTTATCAAATTTGATTTTATAATCATTTTTATTTTAGTCCATTAACTTAAAATTTATTCAATATATTTCTTACAAATTAACTATATATTATATATATATATATTATATATATATATATATATATATATATATATATATATATATATATATATATATTGAATCGTTGATTTTATTAGAAATTAACTATACAACTACATAAAACACTAAGCATAATTTATTATTTATTTATTTAAAAATATTTTAAAATCAATTTCTTTCAAATAAAATAATTGAAATTATATTTTGGTGTAACAACGCAATAATTCAAGTACAGTTTTTTATTCTAATATTATTGATGTTTTTTATGAAAAAAATATAAAAATCAAATGCAAATATTTTCAAAAAACTGATATTCTCATCAATTTTAAATAAAAATAAAAAAATATTTATTTATTTTTATGTACGTTTTTACATTAATTATTATTTTGCTTTTTCGACGCAATCTTAAGAAATACTGACTTTTTTTAATTGAATTTTCATTTTAGTTAAGAATCCATGGATAAAGAAGAATTAATTATTTTTTAATATAATTATTATGAAAAACATAAAGAAGAACTAGTTAAATACAAAATTTTGATTATAAATTCATAAAATTAAATAATTTTTTAACTTTTGATTTTATATATTTTTATAAATTATAACATAGTATAAACCATCAAATTAAAATGATTTTTTAAATGATTTCACTTAATATATCCGACCTGTGATGTAGTACAGGTAATAAAACTACTTATAACGATATGAAATAAACTGCTTAGAGCAGTACCGTTGCAACCATTATAAGACACAAAAATGTGAACTGCATAACCTAAACGAAATTAGTAACCAATAGGAATTTACATTTCACAGCAAATTACCTTTCTTAGGTTGGAACAGCCACAGCGGAGGGAGGACGACGATTGGCACAAAAGACTTGAGAGGTATCTTGTCAAAAAAAAAAAAAAAAATCAAGAGCAAGTTATATGACATTTTTAGATCATTTGATGGGGAAATTGACTAAAAAAATTGATTGAAAATTAACATAAATTACAAGGCATAACTGGTTTATTTTATGAAGATAAATTAAAAACTCAGATTAGTAAATTAATATGCAAAAAATTTATACAAATATTTTATTAGTTAAATCAAAATAATTTGGTATTTCTTTATAGGAATATTTTCTCTCAAAATTTTCCAATAATCTTATTACTCAAAATTTAACATGATCGAGGATCCTTTTATTCAAAAAAAAAAAAAAATTAAGGTGAGAAGTTAATTAGTATGAATAAAAAATTTTCTAACATTAATATGTCTTTCAGCTACGTATTTTATTAACTAACTCTAAATATTTCCATTGACGGATTATTAAAATTCAGTTCTAAATTTGTGTTCATTCAAATCATGTCATACGCATAAATTATTTCATTTTGGCCTTATTTATTTCTTAAAAAAATTATGAGTTGAATTTTTTTTCTTAAGAAAGGGTAAATAAACATATTAAAAAAACAAAAAAGAAATTTTTTTAAAAGAAAATGAAAAGGCTTGCTTGGGCACAGAACGCTATGCTTAATGAACTTAGGCCCGGTTTGACCCAAGGAGTTTGAGCCTAGCCCAACTCCTTTTTTCTCTTCTTCACCTTTTAAAAATTGAGACGAAACGTCCTCTGGATGGAGGGTCTGTCTTCTACAGTGCCAAGACGTATGTGCCAGGCTGCCGGTTATTTGAGTATTTTTTCTTTTCTCTTTATCAGGAATTATTATTTATTATGTCCGAAGTTGTATTGTTTTCTCTTACAAAAACATAACACCATATATTTCATGTTTTTTAAAAGGACAAAAAAAGGATAATTAACAAAACTAATTAGTTTTTTAACTAATATTATTTTATTTTTAAAAAAGATTTTTTGTCTCATCAATTTTTTCATATTTTTTACTTATTTTTATTTTATAAAATAAAAAATCAAAATAAATTAAAAAAATGAATAATGAATAATTTACCAGTAGATTTAGAAATATAAAGACTAATTAATTAGTTTTTGAAACTAGATGGATTATCTTAATTTGTATTGAAAAAGTAGGACTAATTTATAATATATAATATATGTGGAAGAATATCTTCAAAAAAAAAAAATCCTTCAAATATACACATTAATTGCTTAATAGTTTCTTAAATTTAATTTTTATTGATTTCTTTGATAAATTTTGTAGAAAAATATAAAAAATAAACATAAGACCCTATATCTACTATCGAGGGAAATATTAATGGAGGGCCCCTTTATAGATTGTTGGATTCCTTGATCCCCTTTTCTCTGCAATTTTATTGTTAGCTATTACTTTTCAATAGGATCTATAAATTTATGGATGATTAGTGAATTTAAATCCCAAACTTATTTCTGTAACGTCTTTTCTGTTTGCAGGAGTTGTCAAAGATGTTCAGCAAACTAGCCGAAGAAGGAAAGTACGCATTAACTCATTTGTCTTTGGACAATGGCATTGAAAAAATTGTCCGTTTCGAAATATACTAGTACCCAATTATACAAACTTTTCTTCTTCCATGTTATCTTGACATCCAAGAATAAGCTGACGTCTAAGTACTGCATCCAGTCTCAAATTGCTAACCCCAAACATAATTGATGCCCATATGGGATGAGGAATCGCAAAGTAAATGTTGGCCTCCAAATTATGAGACAAATGAAGCGTAAGAGAGGAGATAAGCTTAGTAGAAAGCAAAAATAATTGATCATCCCAAAAATAATATGATGCTTGGCAGAATAGGTAGAGCTTACCGGATGTGAAAAGAATTGATCCTAAGCTGCATAACTTCACTGAAAAGCTACCCTTTGGAACACGCAAATGCCATCAACATCGAAAAGAACAAAACAAAACAAACAAACAAACTCTTCTTGAGATGAATTAAATTTTTTATTTATCAAAAAAGCAAACCAAGTAGGAGAAAGCTCAAGGGTTCTTAAGAATTAATCAAAGGATTAATCGACAAACGGTTAAGATGCAAAAAGATAGTCCTGTAATTTATAAAAATAACAATAAGCTAACTAAATAAAATAGATATAAGTAGTGAGAGATGTGAAAGAAGGAATAGACAATACTAGTAAAGAGCAAATCGACTGTCAAGCAAGCAAGTTAGCATTCGGTGTCCTTTTTTTTTTTTTTTTTTGTCTTGACCAACCCTCAAAATCTTTTTTTTTTTTGTTTTTTACAAATTTTTCATGAGAAAATTGGTAAAGTGTATGGATTTTTCAAAATATGTCGTGGCCATCACTTCTTATGATAACATGATTTACTTAAAAAAAAAATTGCCAAGTATAAATAGAGAAATTGTTTGACATGCAAGTAACGTCCCAAGTGTCATGTTAGGCACCATGTCACCTATTAATCCTCATCTAAAAAATTTGCTAGTATATTGACCTCCATTTTTTTTTTTTTTAGATTGGTCAAGATTTAGCTGAAAGCGACTCTTAAGTGAAAAGTCACATCAATAAAACAATTCATGCTTAGCAACGATACTGATCTCATCAAATAGCATTATCAAAAATAACACATATATGGATTAGTCTCAAAGTTATTAGTATTTTGAACATCATTTTCATTTTTTTTAACAAATATGTGGATGCTTACTTTTATATAGACAAAATAATATAGAGAGACAATAGTTCTTAAGTGTTTAATTGGTCCTTATGTTTCGATTCGTCAATCATTGAGGAAGCATGAACTTTTTTAAGTGCTCACTTGCTTATGCTCATGACCTAGCCAACATGTAGGTTGGGCAAATGGACACGATGTTTCTATCCTAAAAAGAAAATGAACATGAAAAACTCACGATCTAGCTAATGCAAGTTTCGTCGGATCAACACGTCATTACCATCAAAAAGAAAAGCCGAGCATGAAAAGTTAAGATAGACATTGTCATTAGAAAGAAAAATTAAGCATGAAAAACTCACGTTCTAACCTCGCATGCAACTTGGCTAGATGAATATATATATATAAACAAAGCATGAAAAACTCATGGCTTGGCTAACATACATCTTGGCTAGATGAATATGTTTTTTTAACAAATTTTGAGAGTATGATAATCATCGGCTTTCATATTTTTTTCTTTTAATACCAAGAATATAGATTTTTTTATAAAATAATAAAGAATGAACTACAAAATAAAATCATTATGGCTTGGAACTTAATCATTTCATTAGTAAGAAACACTCAAGAATTTACAAGAGTTAAGAACAAGTTCATTACACACACACACATATGAGTAGAACAATAACTTTGGTCTATGAATTCGGTTGTTGATATCATAATCATTACGCCTCCTTCTCTTACCATCCGTATGGGTGCCTCTCTTCTAGTGATCGGTCTCGATGACCATATTTTAGTAGATTGGTCATTGTTTTGCTAACCCTAGACTCACAATCGGCTATAAACTCGTCTTAGTATGATGCTTCCATAAGATGAAATTCATCAAGCTAAAAAAACAACTCGATAACAAAAATGAAGATTTATATTCCTCTCCAATATCCCTTTACACATCGATGCCTCTAGGAGGGAATCAAATGAAGTTCCTAAAGAAAAGACACAAAAGTATCAATGATATGAAATGGGGTAAGCACTCGTATAAATCCGTGTGAAAATCCACCACAACATAGTTTCGAGTTTGGAAAGAAGTGTTATCAAAGACTTTGAGAGTAATTGATGTCTAAATCATAGATCTCTTATCAATACATAAATGTCTCAAGATGATAAGTGGCATAAAGATTATAAATGGCATAAGATTTAAGAAGTAACTACCGTCAATAAGGAACCTACGAATTGGACAACCATTCACTTTACTCTCCACATTTATAAAGTGGACATTTATGGTTGGTCTTCTCAACATAATAATCGGTATCGGTATAGAGCATAACATTCTCATAATTCCTTGCCATTTTTATACTAGATAGTTGACAACGTAACTCTCACCATTCTATCCTTTAGATATCTAGACAATGGTCGTTGTAATTGCTTTTTTGGCTTTCTCATCAAAGCCTAGTAGATTGATAAAATTACAAAAATTTAAAGTCTTCAATGAAGATTGTGTAATGGAGACATCATTTTTAACTATCTCTTTCACATAAGATAAGATGTGGCTAGGAGTAACTTGGTAGATTTTTATGCTCCCAACTCAATTAAATCATAAAAAATAGCATTCAATTTACCATTATGACGATTTTAATGTTGTTGCAGGAGATTTTCTTGGACACCATCTTCATTGTCAAGGATGATGTCCTTTTTGTCCAGCTTGTCATGAAATAATAGCTTCAAATGCAATAGTTTGTTATCGAATGTCTTTCATATCTATGGTATCAACAATACTTGATATTTTCGTTCTCTTTTTGGGATGAAAGTTTTTTCACTCATCGAAAGATAACAACTTGTTCGGTCATTCAATGGTCTAACAGAGCATAGACTAGATCTATGGTATAAGGGAAAAGTGAGGGTGGATTCACTTTCCAAAATAGTGGTTCAACGAGCTAATGCTCTTATTTTTTTGTTAGCTTGCTTGTTCAATTAGATTCGTTCCTCGAAGGATCCTTCTCGATACCATGGTTTTAAAAAAAAGGTCGTTACGTCGCATAACGATCGTTATATAACGATAACGGAGCAACCCATTATCGTTTTTTAGCGTTATAGAGATCTCAACGCCGTTTCACACCTATAATGGTTGATAACAATGTTATCATTATATAATGCCATTATCAATCGTTATATAACGACGTTATGTATATATTTAAGTCGCTGAAATAAAGGATTGAAATGCGACGAGGACTTTTTTATGCTTTCTTTCATCCACAGGTACTAATGAAAAGGAGGGACTTTTTTGCCTTCGTTTGCTTTCTTCCCGTATTATCTAATGAAAGAAATGCTGCTGGACTTTTTTTGTCTTCTTATACTTTCTTTCTCCCATGGGTACCAATGAAAAGGACTAAGGAGGGACTTTTTGCCTTCTTTTTACTTTCTCCCTGCAAGCTCGCATTATCTAATAAAAATAATCTCATTTGCAATTTTTACGGAGGCTAGCAAGCTACAGTCCGGTTGTTCTCCAACAAAATTTTCATACTATGAGTCTATGACAAACGTGGAATTATGGAAAGGTTGCGATTGCGAGGCCTTTAAGTTGAATTTTGAGCAAGAAGACCGTCGCTACCCGACGTCGAACGAGACTCCTAAAAAATATCTAAAATTAGATAGAATATTTACAAAGTTTATTTACGAGTTTGGAGTCGCCAACTAATATTGGAGGAACTAGGAACCTAAAACGAACACCTGGTTTAGAGATTCCATAATAAGGAGTTGGTTACGTTTTGGGAAGATATCGATCACCCAAAAGCGCCCTTTCCGAAAAAAGGTGCCACGTATGGTTTAGCTCTAAATTTATCTCCTAAAATATTTTATTTACGTCAAATTATTTTATGATTCTTAATCTCCCATTTGTTTTAGACAAATTGAATTTTTTAGTTTTGAGCGTGGCATCGTATTGAAACGATCGTCGGTCTCCTTCATTGGGTGACACGTCGATTCAAACATCGGATACACTAAAAGCCTTAACACAACCAGCGTGTCGAAGGACGTCTTGATTAAAAGGTGATTTTTTATGACGTTAGCTCCTATCAAATAGGAGTCTTCGTTGAAAATTTTGAATTTGGTGACATCGGACCCTATTAAATAGGAGACTTCTTCGAATTTATTTTATATATTTTTTGGTGGCGTCAGTCCTTACCAAGTAAGAGGCTTCGCCAAAAATTCTTAAACGTCGATCCCTATTAAATAGGAGACTTCGTCAATATTCTTTTTATTTTTCTAGCAATACATATTAAAGAAAAGGAAAAAAATAAATAAATAATAAAATAACAATTCTAGATTAAAAAAAAAAACGACAAGGAATAAAAATAAACAGGCTAAAAAATAAATGAATAATAGAAAAAATAATCCTATATCTAAACCATTAACCCCACAACTTTTACTTTTTTTTAACCCATAGACCTTTTTCTTTTTTCCTTTTTATTTTTTTTTCCTTTTACTTATTTTTTTTTCTAATTCTATTTTCTTTTTTTCTTTTTTTCTTATTTTTGGGGGGGAAGGCTGGAATGGAACCACCCTTCCTTTATTTATTTATTTTTTTGGGCTTTTTTTTAAAAAAAGGTGGGCTATGGGCTGGACTGCTAACAGTCCAGCCCTTCCCTTTTTTTTTTTACAAACGGGCTGGGTTGGACTGATTGCAGTCCAGCCCTTATTCAATGGGATGTGGGCTTGTCCTAGCCCACGCTTCTTTTCATTAACCGAGCCGAAAACCCAAAAACAAACCCAACAGCAAAACCTCCCTCATTTTCGATCAAACTGGTTTTCTGACCCTCTCTCTCTCTTTCGCCCATCCCTTTTGTTCTTCTTTTTTTTTTTTGGACGCAACATCCAGTTCCTATTTTTTTTCTGAATTCACACTCTACTGTGAACAACTTAAGAATTAATATAAAAAAAACGACATGATTTTGGCACTAGGATTAGCTGAGCAATACCAAAGGAATGAAGGATAATGTTGAGACTTCTCGTTGTGATTGTTATTGATTTTGCAGGTAGGAATAATCACTTCGCACTGGATTTGGTGAAGATGATTCGCTTGGAGATTTATGGATGATTGGGAACTAAACAACCAAAAGACTTTGCCTTGAAATCTCTACTGGAAAAAGAAAGAAAGAAGAAAAATGTGGAACCAGAACTGAGTTTGAAGACAAACCCAGAAGAATGAAGAACCAAGAAACCCAGAAAAATAAGAATGTAGTAATGCTACCCAGAAACGTGAAGGGTCGAAAATGCAGCAATTGACCCTCGAAATTCAGAAAAAGGAGTGAAGGAAGAAGTGAGGATGGATATTTAGCCCTTAGAAACACAAAATCGAACACCAAAAGAGACTGATAGCTTATGAACTAAAACCCAGCCCTCAAGAACACCAAGAACCCGAAGAACACCAAACCCAGAAGAACCCAGAAACGCAGTGGCTAAAAATCAAAAAAATCAACCCTTTTGCTTTCGATTTTTGCTCTTTTTTAACCAGAATTTCATGCTCCATTCTTCTCCTACCCTTGTCTTGAAACCATACTCGTTTTTATAGCCAAAAGCTTGCTTGATTTTCTCCTAGAATAAGACACAAAATCCCCAAAATTTTCTGTCAAAAATCTCAAATTTGATTTAATTTGCTAATCAACAAGGAAAGGAATTAATGATTGCTTGATTCTCTGTCCAAAATTAATTCAATGATAGATGTAGAATCAAAACAGGAAATTTGTGAAGGATTTGACAGATTTCTCCAAAGATTTACGGAGAGAATCTGGGTTTGCAGTGGACGACAGGTCGTCTTCCACATTTCAATCCTGTCGTCTGCTCCAACATTCCCCTTTGGTCCTTGTGCATTTCGATTTTAGCGATTACACCCTTTTGTGGTATAATTTCAACACAATCTTATCAATTGGGTCCCTGTAAAGTAATTTAGGTTCTAAAATTTTTAATTGGTTCGATTATACCCCTAATTACTTCAATTGTGTCCCTAAATGGAAATTTTTAGTTTTTTTCCATCATTTTCCTTTCTTTCTTTTTTTTTTTTTTTTTTTGGTAAACTTCAAATTAAATAAAAACAAAAATAAACATAAACATAAATAAAATACATAAATACATAAATACATAAATAAAATAAAATAAAAAGATAAAAAATAAAAAATAAAAATAGAAAAGAGGAAATTTTTGGGTTATTACAAAGACAATGTAAACAAAAATTTTATCTACTTGATTTTTGTGAAATGACTATTGGACAAGCACAAAATATCAATAAAAAAAATTCACTTGTTATGTGATTAATTTTTAGAGAATAAAAGTTTAGAGAATGAAAATATTTACTAATTCAAATAAATTAAAAATAAGTCCTTTTATTTAAAGAAAAACTTTAGTTAATCCTTTTTATTTCATAAATCAATAATTTTGATAGATTAGGATCACAACATTAACAACAAGATGATAACTATTATTATGATCCTCCACGATGATCTTTTTAGAGATGAATATTTTGTAATGTGTATATTAAAATTATAATGTATTTTATTATTTTTCATGTGATATTAATGTATTGGAAGTGTTGTTAATTATTTTCTATAATAAATTTAACTATTGTTATATGTTATTAAAATATTAGAGATATGATTACTTATTATTACGTTTAATTAGTAAAATTATCAAAAAAATGTGAATTAGAATAAATTTATTACCAGTTGTTAATGTATTCACATAATTAACTCGCCACGATCGTTATTTTACGACCGCAATGAGCCGCGATCGCAATCGCGATCGTTTTTTCAACAACGATTGCTATTTAAAACCATGCTCGATACTATTAATAGTAAAGGTGAGTTCATCCATTATAGAAATGATAATGGAGCTGTTCGCTTTTCACTAAGGTAAAAAAAGATGGTTAAACTTAAATTCTCAAGATATATCATGTATATGTCTTGGATACACGGCTTCATAGCTTTTTCCTCATCAAATTCTTCTTAGATGTCCATGGTATGATCTCTGAATCGCTTAACTTATTCCAACAAACCATCTCTAAAACTTGAGCATTATCTCTTTAATTCAAACATGGTCACTTTAGAGAAAACCTTCTCAATAAATAATTTGCACATATTTATTCATATTTGGACAAAACCGGAGAAGTGTACTTACCAAATGTATGCTTTCTCAATAAAGGCTTGAAAAATTCATTCATCTTCAAATCATCATCTAAGTTTATAAACAACAAAAGTCTTTATTTATGAACTACATGAGATGTTCTTTGGATTCTCTTTATTTTTCATTGAAAACTTTAAATTTAAAACTCATATAGTCTTTACTAGTCACTTGGTCGCGTTACGTTACGAGTCTAGTAAAAACAAAATCGTTTTAAAATTTAAAAATTTTTTAATTATAATTTTTAATTTTTTACATAAATTGTCTACTTAAAAAAAGCATAAATCATTCTTCTTCATAGATTGATTTTCAAATAAAAAAATATAATAATTTTAACTAAAATATTAATCAAGAATTAAAAAAACTTTTAAAATATAATTTTCATAATATTCTATTCCACAAAATAAATTTACAATTAATAGATAGACTTTTACAAAAATTAACAAATGAGAAAAAATTCTTATTTAATGTTGATAAAAAGATTAATTTTTGAAATTATCTCGCACAAGGCTACTGGTAGATAGAACAAAATCATTTTACAATTTTATAATTTTTTCATTAGTTTTTTATTTAATCATTATAGTTTTTTTTTTTTTGGGTTTTTAATAAATTTTTTGCTTTAAAAAAATTTATTTATTATTTTTTATTCAGGAATTCTTAAATAAAAACTTGTAATAATTTAAACCTTAAATATTAATTAAGAATTCAAAAGCAAGTACTTTAAAACTATATTTTTTTAAAAGAATGTATAAAAAAGATAAAGTTACAATTAATGTATAAACCTACATAAAAACTAAAGAATAAAAAAATAAAATTTTATTCTCATTTAATATTGGTGAGAATATTATTTTTCTTTTCATGTATATTCATTAGATCTATATATATTAATTTATTTATAAAATAATCAATACAATTAGCATAAAAAACTGTATTTGAACAATTAGTTGATTCCTTTAAAACATTATTTTAATTTTTTATTTTCAATAAATTGGTTTTGTAATGTTAAAAAAATATTCATGATAAATAATTTCTACTATGTTGGAAGATATATAGTTAATTTTAAATAAAATTAATGATTCAATAGTTTTTTTTAGATGTCTTGACCATATCTAGTGAATTGAAATAAATTATTTGAAACATAGTTTTAATATTTTGGAATTAAATAATTATATATTTATATATACGCAACTATAATTTAAAAATTATAAGAATTCATGATATATATTATACCAGTCTATTTTTTAAAAAGAAAAAATCATGTTTTAAAATTTTATTCTAAAATTCAAACATAGAGAAAAATAAATTATATTTATTGGTCAATAAAATCTTATATAAAAAAATATTAATTGGATGAGAATTTTCATAAGAAATGATAAATTTAGATCATGAAATTTAAATTATAAGAGTAATATAAGCTGAAGTATATGTTAATTTTAAAACATAAAAAGATAGTATATATATGAAAACCCATAATAAAAAAATTTTAATATAAAATTTAGAAAAAAAATCTTAATATTTTTTTTCATTACATTGCATCAAAGAAATAAAGCAAAAATTAACATAAAAACTTGTATGAGAATTAACAAATGAAACTTTATTAAAAATTACATTCCTTAGGAAAGATTCAATGCTAATGAAAGAAACAAAAAAAAGCTAACAATAATTTTTTTTCTTTTAGATTTTACATGTTAAATTTCGAGTTTTACATTAAGGTATTGTTTGGTAATAAAAAATGCAATCGTGAAAATGAAAATGAAAGTTGAAAGGAATATAAATAAAAATGAATAGTTAAAATGAAAATAAAAATTTTATATATATATATATATATATATATATATATATATATATATATATATATATATATATGTGCATTAACTACTTTTATCTCCTCTAACATTTCTATCAATAACACTACTGCCACCACGTTATTGGTAATGGTGATAAAATAAATTCAAAAATGTTTATTATATTCCATCACTACTATCACTTTTTCCCCCTATCACCTCTTATAGTAGTTGCATTATTATTTTTTATAAAAATATTATTTCTATTATTACTCTATTAGCCCATTATTATTATTACTACCACTTCATCCTCCTCATCCACCACTACCTCCTTCCCAATTACCTCCATTATTTTTACTATTATTATAGTTGATGAAATTATTATTTTTATTTGTATTAAAAATTAGATATTAAAAATTTTAAATTTTATTTTGATTTTTTATTAGTATTTCAAACACAATATTTAAATAAAATATCTTTTTGATTTCTTAATGTTCATTCTCATTCCTCCATTCTTATTTTGAATATTTCATTATATAATCAAACGAAACCTTAAAAGTTGCAAAGAAAAATCAAAGCATTGGGATTTTTTTTTCTTTTTTGAGAAAACATACTCACAAACAATAGACTTAAACTATGGTTAAAATTAAAATTAAAATTTTAACTTAGTACTCAAAAATATTGTGGTACGAAACTTACATAAGACGACAATTAATTTTTTTAAGGATATATTTTTTAATTTGTAAGAAGGTATTTTGTATAGTATGTGAAAAATTATAACAAACAATTCAAATTTGTAATCCCTCTGCTCCACCAATCCAAGTTGGTATCTTTTTCGCTTTTCCGTTTTAATTTGTGTAGCATAGCTGGTGATGATTATTGTATATATATATATACACACACACCTTAGCTTTCAAATTTAAGGACGACTTGCCTTTATATATTTTTTAATTTCTTGTCTTCCTTCAGTTGATATCATCCGTATTAATGAATTCGTAGGGTGCCCCAATATTATTCCTCTTTTTTTTTCCAATTAAATATCGTAGCGTTGAATTATTTACATTAATTAGCATATATAGGCCATCCCCTCTCTTAAACCTCCATATTTTTGGATACCAAATTAGTCTCTGCGTCTCTGTAACATATTTTCCTATAAAATACGCCGAAGTAATATTGTTCTTTGATAGCAATTGTTTGTATCATTTTTCAAATAAATAAATAAATAAAATAAATTAGCTTTTTTTTTTTGTAATTATCCCAAAACAAACCTTTCACTGTACTCTTATTTTATATTTGATTATTTAAGCTGCCTAGCTCACACCTTTAATGATCTTTGTGATATATTCATGTGTTAAAAAGTTAATGCTTTGTTTCTCTTATTTACTGTGTTTGAAGCTTAACAATTGTAGTAATTGATCATAGCTATAATATAAAGTATTTTTTTATGATTCATTATTTATTTGATTTCATGGGGAGAGTAACTCAATCGTATTTAAATTAATTAGGTTTTCTCGTTGTTTAAAACTAACTAAGACTTGTTCGTAATTGTTATATTGTGTTATACCATGTTATATGGTATTGTATTATGAATAATAGGTTATAAGAGTAAAAATGGTTTTTAGTACGTAATTGACTATATTGATTTTAGGTGTTATTTGGTAATCGGAATAGAGTAGTGGGAATGAGAATGAAAGCTTTATTCCTACATTGTAAGTGTTTGATTAAAAAGAATGAAGTGAGAATGTGAATGAAGAGTGAGAATTAGAATAAAAATTTACACATAACTTCATTCTCATATAAGATGTGAGAATCAAACAAAGAATGTGAATGAATTTTTTCAAAATAATAATATATTTTATTTATTTATTGTCTATTAACTACTTTTACCACCACTACCACCACCATCACAATCACCACCACCATCATCGTCATCACCATCATTACCATCACAACCACCAACACCATAACAACCACCACCACCGTTACCACCACTACCATCATCACCACATCATAACCACCATCACCATTACCACTACCGCAATCATTACCGCCGCCACCACCACCACCACTAGAACCACCAATATCATAACCATAATCACCACTATGACATTTAATATTTTTACGACAATTATAGTTTAATAAAATTATTTTTTTAATCATTATTCTTATTTGCATAAAAAAACAGATATTAAAAATTTAAATTTTACTCGATTCCTCATTAGCATTCCAAACACAAGTATGAAAATATAAATACCATTCCAATTTCTTAATTTTCATTTCGATTTCTGCATTCTCATTCCCATTACTTTATTCTTGATTATCAAATACCACCTTATAAACTTATATTTTTTCAAAAGAAAATAGCAAATTCTATAATAAACCATTTTTGCTTTTGGTTAAAAGTAGGGATATCCTATTTTGATAAATACGCAATAAGGTGTCTTGTACTTTGATTTTCAAAACAAAACAAATTTTAACTAAACACAATTTTTAAACAAAAATATATAAAAGCATATGTGTTTTAAAAGCATAATAATCCAAACAATAACTAAGCATATACCTTTTTTCTTTTTTTTTTGCCTCTTTCAAGTTAAGAAGGCAACTTGCCGTGTAATATCTTCTCTTGAATTTGAATGATAAAATTTTTGGAACTATGAGTTTTTCATATAAATTTAAAATTAAATTATTATCTAAGGATAATGCCATATGGGGATACCCATTTTAAGGCCTTTTTTTTTTAGGAAGTGCATTATTTATATATTTGTTTTCATATTTAAAAACATTATATATGATTTTTGTATGTAATCATAAAAGGAATGGTATCGAGTGGTTGGCCATTGTGCATGGCTCATTTATTTTTCATTTTCTTCCTATATTTAGAATTTCTGAAACTTAAGAAGATTTTTTTTTTTTTTGGAACGTAGAAACGCGGTTGGTTTTTTTTTTAATGAAAGAAGAAATTTGTTCATAGAAAAAGTGCCATAAGTAAGTCGCTCTAAAGGAAAATTGCACTCCGAAAAAATAAAACTTATAGGTTGTTACCTTCTTTATACACTCATTTCTTAACTAAACTCTCAGCTATAAAGTTGTCTTTTCTCTTAACAAGTCTACAACTAACCGAACCCCTTTGCTAACACTACAAAAAATTTTTGGATATATATCCTAGGTTTTAAAAACCAAACCAATCTCTTGTTGTTTAGTGAGACATATAAAAGGGCACAATTACCTAAAGAGATTTCTACATATACAAGAATTTGAATTCGAAACTACTTACTTAGGTGATTAAAGCTTTTTCTATTCAAATCAACTCTCTTAAGTACTAACACTACAAAATAAAGTGCTCGTAAAGATGCAAATTAGTAAAAACAACCTATGAATCAAGATGCATGTGTTGTTATGGGTGCCATCGAATTTTTTCTCGATGCCTATCGCTATGTTTAATACGTCCAAACACAAAATTTTGTTTATTTTTATGGGCTAAATTTTCATGGAATAACTTAAGACATGGATTTGCATACTCATTGTAAATGTTGTAGGGTGATGCCGATGGCAAGGGTGACGTGTTTAAGCAAAAATAGATAAAAATAACTCGGAGTCGCCACCTAATATTATGGTTACTAGAAAACCCTATGACTAATATTTTCAGAATTCTAGGTAAGGGGTTTATTACGTACAGAGAAGATTAAAGTTGCCCTACCCCGTTCTACTTAAGGCAAGTCGCATTACATAGAAAAAGTGATTTGATTTCCGAGTTTTTAAATGATGAAAGTCTATACCTATTTTTCAATTGTTTGTCCTCTAATTGAATGATTTGGGACTTTGTCGATCAAAGACCTTGTCCTCACTCTATAATGAATAGCTAAAAAAAAAAAAACATGATGGATGCAAAGATATGTGGCTAATGTAACTTATATTGCATGTGGAAAAAAAAAACTTAAAAATAGACAAATAGGCTAATAGATAAAATAGACAAATCAAAAAAATAGGAAAATAGAAAAAAATAGGCAAATAACAGCAAAATTAGCAAACTAGAAAAAAATTGACAAATCAACAAAATTAGCAAATAGACAATTAGAAAAAAATTGGCAAATCAACAAAATTGACTAATAGGCGAGATAGTCAATTAGTTAAAATCAACAAATAAGTAGATATGCAATTAGGTAAAATAGACAAAATTGATAAATAAATAGATAGGCAATTAGACAAAATAGGCAAAATTGGCAAATCAAAAAATCAACAAAAAATAAAATCGATAAATTGACAAATAGGCAATTAAGCAAAATAAACAAAATCGGCAAATTGGCAAATAGGTAAAAAGACAAATTGAAAAAATTGGCAAATTGACAAAATTGACAAAAATAATTGAAGTTAACAAAAAAGATACTAAAACAAGATTAAGACCGACATAACTTCAAAAGTTGTGATTTTTAAGCGAAATCGACTAAATCTTTGAAATTGACAACAACGAAATGAAAATAAGGTTTGGATCGACACGAACTTGAATATCATGATTTTTAGGCAAAATCAACATGATATCAAATTAATTCTCACAATATGCGACAATGGTCCGAAATAAGACTCGAACCAACGCGGCTCAAAAATCACATTTTTCAATATAAATTAGCATAATATTAACCATTACGAAAGGCAAAAATGATCCTAAGATGAAATTCAAACCCATGCCATTCAAAAGTCGCATTTTTAATGAAACATCAAAATTAATCAATATTTAATGAAACTAGCTCAAACAACAAGGTTCAAGCCGGCAAGATCCAAGATTGCATTTTTAGATAAAATTATCACGTGAATGATTTAACGTTACCACTACAAAAGAAAAAAAAAGATCCAAAAACATAGTTTGAGCCAACACAAAGTAATAATCACACTCTTTTAGAACCAATTAACGCAACTCGATTAATGATCATGGTTAGCCAAAAGTGGTCCAAGAACAAGATTCGACCTAACTCATCTTAAAAATCACAAGAGCAATAACAAATCACTCAACCACACCAACAATTATGAATATCAATCAACCGATATCAACACAACAAGTAGTTTAATTAAATCACCTACGCTTAATAACAATTTAATCGATTCATACATAAGTAGCAGCTTTAATCAATTTACACAAGACAATAATTTAGTTAATTATAAACACATCAATACAGATTAAATTTAATATATATTAAAATAAAATGGAATAAAATAAAATGAAAGGTAAAATAAATTATTGTAAAAAAGTCGGATGGATTGAACTGTGGAATTATGGTCAACTTCAACTCTTTTCAACCCCAATGGAGACCGATATCCAATCAAATAAGGAGAAAAGATGGTTATTAGTGATCAAATCTAGTCGGATAGTGTGGTGAGGTCGTTGGATCGAACCGATCAAACGACGTGGGGTTGGATGGGGCCGCTGGGTCTAGCAAGAATCAATTCTGGTTGGTTTGTCATAGATCGAGTGAAAGGGGTGCCGACTAATTGTTGGATCCATTGGAGAAGAAGTTAAATAGAGCTGGATCGAGTCGGTGAAGGGCTAACAAGGCTGGCTTGAACTACTAGAGGTACTAAACCGAACTATTGTTGACCGATGGACTCCCAAATTGATGGTGGAAGAACGGCTAGAGATCGTTGGATGTCGAGCGACAAGCCGATCGATTTTTAAAGGTCGTTGGGGTGTGATATTGACAAGCGTAGAGTCGGACCGGGGCTAGATTCGATCAAGCGAAGGAGTGGATTAGACCGAGGATTAGATGATTGTTGGTTTGGTCTAACCGGCTAGATGCTACCGATCGAAATTTGGGAGGCTCGCCGGTTTGGCTTCGCATGATTGGGGTGGTTGAATCAAACAATAGTGCTAATCGGATGTGGAGGAGAGGTCGGTTGAAATTTTTTTAGGGAGAGAGCGAAGTGGCTGAATTTTTAAAGAAAAAAGGGTTTTTATACTGGTTTTTCTAGGGATTTTTTTTTTTGCTAAAATTCGATTTTGTTCCTCCGCATATCGACTTGTTTTATTTCGATCATTTTCTCTTTTTTTCGATTACATCCCTCAATTATATTTTTTCAATTCTTTTTCCTCTTTTTTTTTTATTTTTTGAAAAAATTTTAGATGATAATAGTTGTCTCCTTTTTACAATGCTTACGACGATGAGCTATTAAAAAACTAGCTTTTCTTTGGCTTCGCATAATAAGCTTGTAAAGAAAATCATAAAAAAAAATGACAAACAAACAGAACATAACAAATAAGTTAATTGACAAGGTCAAATGATGAATGGCTTTCTTTTAGTCACTAGTCAATTGCAAAAGACTTTCCTCAAAACACAGAGTTAACACGAGTAACCATTCCCAAGGTTAAAAAGGTGACCTTCCCTTGACAATGCATGATGATAAAAATAAGAAACCGAATTGATGATAAAAATAATTATACTTGTTTTATTTGTAGTAAACCCGTGCATATGGTTAAACATTATCATTTTAAAAAACTTGGGCTTGTTACTCAAGCCAACATTATCAAAAAGCTACTTATGGCTATGGCTTCGAGTTTAATAATCTCTAAGGCTTAGATAGATGGTAAATTGATTCATGAGCCACTACGTATGTCTTTTATGATAAAAACTTGTTCAAGAGTACTTATACCATCTTGGATTAAAAAGAAAAAGAAAAAAAAGAAAAAAAAATCATGCTTGTTGATTCTCACACTACTTAGGTAGTAAGGGTTGGAGTAGTTTTTATCAAATTTACATCTGAAGAAAGGTTACTCTCAAATATGTGTTGAATGCACTTGAAATTCTTAAGAATTTGGTTTTTGGTTTTCTTTTAGATAAAGTTAGCTTTAAGAAAGTTGTTGAGGCTAATCCATATGTACTTTCTAAAAAGGATCTTTTCATTGGAAAAATTATGCTTTGTTATGGGATATTTAAACTTCAAACTAAAATGAATGAAAAGCCTACTTATGCTTATGCTATTTCTTCGTGGATATTTGACATGGTAGGTTATGTCATATAAATTGCAAAATGTGAAAAACTTGAGTAATTTTGGTTTAATTCCTAAATTTGAAAATGAATTTGAAAATTGTTAATCCTATAGTATGGCTAAAATTTCAAGAAAATCTTTTAAAAGTGTTGATTATAATTTTGAATTACTAGAACTTATACATATTGATATATGTGAGTTTGGTGATATTTTAACTTGTGTTGATAATCGTTGTTTGATAATTTTCATTGATGATTTTCAAATTATTTAAATATTTTTCTTATAAAGCTTTAAAATGAAGTTTTTGGGAAAGAAAAATCATTTTCCTATAAGAAATAGAGATTAGAATGAGTAAGAAAGATTAAAAGGTTTAAAAGTGATAAAGGTATGGAATATAGTTCAAATAGCTTTAATAGTTTTATTCAATCTAATGATATTGTGCATGAAGTTATAGCTCCAGCATTCACTTTCTTAAAAAGATGTAGCCGAGAGAAAAAACATGACCTTATTTGATTTGGTAAACACGATGTCCGTTAGTTCTTGTGCCCTAAAGAATCCATGGGATGAAGCTATTTTATCTCGCAAAATTTTTTTTTAATAAAATTTCATATAAAATTACTTTTTTAACTCCTTATGAAATATGAAAAGGCTATAAACTAAAATTGGATGTTTTAAGAGTTTGGGATTGTTTAGCTTTTGTTAGACTACTTGATCCTAAGAAATCGAAACTTGGCAAAAAAAAAAAAAAAAAAGCTTCTACTTGTGTATTTTTAGGTTATTTCAAATAATAAATCTTACAGATTTTTTTACCTTGATAATAAAATTATTATTGAATCCAAGGATGCTATTTATCGTAAAAACAAAATTTCTTTTAAAATGGAAAATGATAGGAGTACAAATCGTCAACCAAGTATTAAATCTTTCCCATTAGCTTTTTTTTTTTTTTTTTTGCCCATTACCATTGAATCTTTCCTAAGGAATTTGACTTAAGTGTTTTTTTAATTCAACTTGTCTTTTGGTCATTCATACGTATAGTAGAAAGCTAACAAGTAGGGTTTCTCCGCTGTAACTAGCCTCCATCTTTTTTTTTTTAATTATTTAGCTTTGTTCTTCTTCGAGAGGTTTCAGGTGCTATATATATATGAGCTTTTTTATTATTATTATTATTATCATTTCATTAGTTTTTTCAAATTTTTTTTACTTGCAATATTCTATTTTATTTTTAAGGTATCTATTAAAAATCTTATTTATTTATTTTTTCTCTCTAGGTTCAATTAAAAAAAAAAAGAAAAAAAAAGATTGCATGCCGAATATGGGTTTCATAATCATGCTCGCATAATTGATGATGGTCGAGTTCCGGAGGTTTTTTTTTAAAAAAAAAAAAATTCATTTCATTTAACTCGAAACTGAAACTTGGTACAAAATAGACTCCAAGGCTGGAGGAGGGTTGCTAAGCCAGCATACGTACATGGATCAAAAGAGAACTAGCTACATTAATTCTTTAATTGCAACCCGATATTCTGCACTTGCATTTGCTGCCCTAGCTGCGTATAAACCACCAGAATTGTGGGCAAATTATGTATCACTAATCTGCATATATATAAGAAGTTGTATTCACCGCATCATCACTTTGCCCTTTTGATTTGAGGGTTAGGATCATTCGGTTTTGCTTAGAGCTTGAATTTTTGCAGTTCATTCTGTTATGAATCTAATGTCTGCCTGAAACACCCAAAAAGTAGTGCAGAAGTGTATTTAATTGTTTGAGGCAACATTAATGTTGTGGTAATATTTCATCGTACGAGACCTATTAATTAATTTTGTTTTCATGATCGACATCCAATAGATATCTTGAGCAAAACAATAATAATAAAAATAATACAAGATTTTGTTAATTACAGAGAAAAAAGTTTAAAATTCTTATCCAAATAAATTCAATTACTTTTTACTTCTTGAAGATGGAAAAAATTATATTGATACATCTTTTTTTATCCACCATTTATAATTAATAAATCAATTAGCGCATGGTATTCACCTCAATCTAATACCTTATGACTCCATATCCACTAGCCATTTTCTCATACATATATGCTCATGAAAACTGAAGCCCAAGAGTCCCAATTCCCAAGCAAAAACAAGCACAAACCAATGCACTTAATTAGTTTGCAACCAAAATCGAGATTTATAAATTTACAAAGCTTGGAGGGAGCAGAGATCGACCTCGTATGTCCTGCATATACCCGACCTCCCAAGATTTAATGGGATATTTGAGTGAGGAAGGTACGTACGTACGTAGATGCCTTTTCATGTTCATTTTATCACGAGGATGGTGTACTACTAGCTAGATGCCAAACTGACTTCAACAGATCGAGAGCTTTTAGCATACCTCCTCCAAGACAGGATTAAATGATCCACTAGATTAAACTGACTTATAGCATCTGTCTATAAGAAGATTTCTACTTGTTGTGGTAACACCTAAACAACAGGATTAGTGGTCCATTAAATTAAAAAGTCTACTTAAAAAAAAAAAAAAGAGGGGTTCCCTTCAAAATACTGACATATACTGATACACATGCATAAGGGGCATGTTAATTAACCAAAGGGTAATCCCCTAGCTAGCTACGATTATGGTACACTCTTAGATAGCCTTCCTTACCGAAATACACAGTGAATCAGCTGGCCTTCATGTACTGAAAAACAACTATAAAAGCAAGTGCTTTTCATTCTTACACATCCAACCCTTTTTACATTAGTTCGGAAACGAGTTAGCAAAATAAGAGTGTTTATCGGATATTAACGGGAAGGGTTCAAAAAGATGGCGTCACCATCCTGGCGTCTTCTTGTGTATGCACTGGTTTTCAGCTTAATAGCCATTAACACGGTAGCCAATGATGATCATGAAAAGCCTCCAAGGCCCCCTAATGATGACGAAGAGCGACACTTACCAAATAATCATCAAAGACCTCCATTTCAACCATCAAGGTCTCCTCCTCAACTATCACGATCACCACCACCACCACCTCCAAGTAAGAAAAAGTCCCCGCCATCACCTCCAACTAAGAAAAGGTCTCCGCCGCCGCCACCATCACCACCACCTCCAAGTAAGAAAAAGTCCCCGACACCCCCTCCAAAGAAAAAAACTCTCCACCGCCACCGCCGCCACCTCCAAATAAGAAAAAGTCTCCACCACCACCGCCACCACAACCAACAAAATATCCTCCTCCACCACCACCACCAACAAAATATCCACCACTATCCCCTCCTTATACTTCTCCTATACCCCCTCCAAACATTCAACCAATTCCAGCACTATCCCCATCCCCATCTCCTACTCCCATTTTATCTCAATCACCTCCTAATACTTCACCAGTATCCCCTCCAAATATTCAACCAGTTCCATCACTCTCTCCATCCCCATCTCTAGCTCCCATTTTATTTCCATCACCTCCTTATGCCTCTCAAGTACCCCCTCCAAAAATTTCACAAGTTCCAACTTTAGCTCCAGACTTCTATTTTATCTCAATCACATCCTATTATTTCACCACTACCCCCTCCAAAAATTCAACCAGTTCCATCACTATCTCCATCTCCAGCTCCAGCTCCCATTCTATTTCCATCACCTCCTAATACTTCACCAATCGTACCCCCTCAAAAAATTTCGCCAATTCCATCATTGTCTCCATCTCTATCTCCAGACTCTCATTTTATCTCCATCACCTCCTACTACTTAACCAATAGCCCCTCCAAAAATTTCACCGCATTCATCAATATCTTCATCGCCTCCTTATACTTCTCCAGCTCCATCACCATCTCCATCCCCCTCGCCTCCTCCATCTATCTTCAAATCTCCGCCTCCTCCATCTCCTTCGCCCCCTCCTCCTATCCCTAAATCTCCACCTCCTCCATGGTTTGTATTACCTCTTTTCTTTCCCTTTAAATCTCCACCTCCTCCATCTCCTTCCCCTCCTCCTCTTGTCCCTAAATCTCCACCTCCTCCATGGTTTGTATTGCCACCTTTCTTTCCCTTTAAATCTCCACCTCCTCCATCTCCTTCCCCTCCTCCTCTTGTCCCTAAATCTCCACCTCCTCCATGGTTTGTATTGCCACCTTTCTTTCCCTTTAAATCTCCACCTCCTCCATCTTCTTCTCCACCTCCGCCATCTCCTTCCCCCTCCTCCTACCTTCAAATCTCCACCTCCGCCATCTCCTTTACCCCCTCCTCCTACCTTCAAATCTCCACCGCCTCCATCTCCTACTCCCCCTCCACCTATTATAAAATCTCCACCTCCTCTATGGTTTACTTTGCCTCCCTTATTTTTCCTTAAATCCCCACCTCCTCCTTCTCCTTCACCTCCTTTATCCAATAATCCACCACCACCTCGTTCAAAAATATTTTACTAAATCGGTTAGTACTTCAAACTTTCTTTTTAATAAATAATTTATTTCAATGTGATTATGTAGTTTGTTTTGTTACCAATAATAATCTCATTGATTTTTTTTTCAGCTTATTATGCATGGTTAACGAAGGCAGTAATGCACATATTGAAAATGTAATCACTCGAAGGAAAGTCGTCCGTGCTTCATCAATCATTCCAAAACAATATTATAGAACATTAGTTAACTTAATAATATATGGACAATATGGAGGAAAATCCTTTGTTACATTGTAATACTAAATGAATGTCTCTTTTATTATAATAATTAATGTTGTTTTTATAATTTTCATTATTAAAATCTTTACTCGTACTATGATTACCTTAAAGAAAAACACAAAAAGAGAATTCAAATATTAAGGATAGCATTTACCTAATCATCAAATAGAAGATTTTCCAACTTGACAAGTTCGATTATCCGCACTTCCAAAACTCGTATAAGATATGGTCACTTGATTATGATAATTTCAATATATATAACCCCGTAAAATACGGATGGGTATATTAGATACTTGGGAGCTCATTGGCAATTTAATTTATACCTACACCACGTCATTGGTATATATTATTCTTAATCCGATTGAACAAAATTATAGCATTCCTCCGATCAATTTTTAATCAAGCCCGTAAGCAATTGTAGTGCCATAGAATTTCCATTCCAAAGCCCATAATTAAAAATAAATAAATAAATTACCCCGATATGGTTTGTGCTTCTCTATTAAGACAGAGTCCTATTGAGCAAACTATGAAAGAGATAAATTCTACTACCGTTTGATATCTACGAGGATAGATACGGGGATTCCTATCTAATGTAATAGTTCGAGTTCTATTTACACTATACTTGTATACCTATTAAAGGATGTGTTAAAGTCCTAGTGATATACATACTAAAAACATTTCTTCCACAACTAAACTCATAACTTAACTTGGTATCAAAGCTTAATAGGCTAACTCGTCAACTCTTCTCCTACACAACCCCTTTCTTTACTCGACTTCTATTGTTTCCTCTTCTTCATCCGAAATCGATGGCCTCCTCTCGGCAATACCAACTCTCCTATCACCATTGTTGAAACTATCCCAACTCGTTCATCGACCTATCATCCTAATCGAGTCACCTAACCAACTCGCATTTCTTTATTTCTTTGAAATTAACTCAAACAAACCACCTGCTATGGCGAGTCCAACTTAAGTCATTTCTCCTCGGCTAAGACCTATTTGGTTTCATTGATGGCTCCCTCCTTTGTTGTCCCACCCATATTCCCGGTATTACCGATGGCCTTTTTTAGATTAATCCAACTCACAAAGCATGGATCCAAGCAGGACCGGCTCCTCGCGAGCATGCCGATTTTCTCCTCTTAACAAACGTGCTACCTATGGTGATTGATTGCACCACCTCTCGGGAGGTGTGGTGCACACTCGAGAGTGGTCTTACTTCTCCTTCTAGCACTCGAATAATGACCCTCCACCTTGCCTTACAATGAATCAAACAAGAGCATCGTGAGTCCGTCTCACCATTCCTTCATCGTGCTAAAGCCCTTAACGACGAATTGACAACGAATTGGTCATCCTCTTCCCTCGATCGATTTCAACCTCTATGTCTTCAAAGGTCTCTCTAGTGACTTCAAGGATATTGTCATCACCATCTCCACTCGCCCCGAACCGATAACATTTACCGACCTTCATATTTTTTTGGTCATTCACGAGTTCCTACTTCATGATTCAAATACAATATCACCTCTACGGACAAGCACTACCGTCCACGCCTCTGATGCCCTATTGCCCACACCCGTTGTAGCCCATATGGTAACTAGGGGCTCGGGATGTCATCCACCCGAGTGATCGTTATGGTGGCTTCAATCGCAGTCGTGGTAGATAGGTTAGAGGTAAAGGGCGTGGTCGGTCCAACTTCGGTGTGGCAGCCTCCTTCCATTCTAATAATCGAGGTTATTGGAATCAAAATGACTCCCTCACCAAATGCTAGTTTTACTCCTCTTAGAACCATATTGTTGTTCATTGCCCATAACGCCAAATGAGACAAGTAGCACCTACGCCTAACCTCACATCCTCCTTCTCCTCATAGTTGTGCTCACATGCCCGGTGCCCCGACACTAATGCATCCCACCATATGACTCCGCATTTTGCAAGCTTTAACACATATGAGCCATACATTGGTAATGATCAATTTCGAGTTGGCAACGATGAGTTTTTACCCATTTTGCACATTGGTTCAAGTCATATTAAAACTCTTACTAAAATCTTGCATTACTTGATGTGTTACATGTCCCATAAATATCGAGCCTTTGTTATGTTAAACCTCTTGCTAAAGACAATGACTTGTTTTAAGAATTTCACCCTTCCATGTTTTGTGTTAAGGACCGAGTACACAAGATCAAATTTCTTTCAAGCAAGAATGATGCCGACCTCTACTCCCTATGTGCTTTATCTTTCAATTCCAATCCTACAGACTCTTTTGATAAAATTTTCTACAAATGTTTGGCACTCTAAAATGGGTCATCCCCACCATCGAGTACTAAATTTTCTTTTAAAACAACATTATTTTTCAAATTCTTTAAATTTATCTAGTCGAGCTTATCTTGTTCATTAGGGAAAGCTAGTTGCTTATCACTACCTTTATCAAACAATTTAAGCATTGGTATTTTGGATTAGATTTTCGGTAATGTTTGGGGACCTTCCCTATTATTTCTATTGACGACTTTAAATATTACATTATTTTCATCCATCGCTTCTTTAAATATATTTGATTTTATGCTTTATGTAAAAATCGGATGTTTATAATGTTTTTATTCAATTTCAAAACCTAGTTGAACATTAGTTTAATTGCAAAATCAAACAAGTCCAAGTCGATTGGGGTGGAGAATTTCGAGAATTGAATAATCTTTTTTAAAACACTAGAATTGCTCATCGTATCATATGTCCTTACACATATGAGCAAACCGGTTCTATAGAGAGAAAACATCATCACATTATGGAAACGAGCCTCACTCTCTTAGCGAGAGGCCCATGTTTAGACCTTCGTATTTGAAACTCGTTGTTTTTCTCATTAACATAATGCCTTCTCATATCACTAAATATAAATCACCCTTTGAACTTGTCCTTCATAAGAGCCTAGATTACTCTATTTTAAAAGTTTTTGATTGTCTCTACTTTTCATTATCTAAGGCCTTATAACAATCACAAAATTGACTTTCGATCTACACCTTGTACCTTTTTAGGCTACGACCCATCATATTTGGGCTATCGTTGTTTTGACAAAACCAAGAAACATTTTTACATAGCCCATCACGTTCGTTTTTTTTAATCAATTTATTCATTTGCACAAAATGAATTTCCTAAAAAAACTCCACTCGCACCTAATGTTTCAACTTCGGGGCTTAGTGTCCCTATTCAAGCACATTCCATCTCTTCATCATAATTCCCATACAAGTCGACATCACTCCCTTGTCTCTACAACACAACCACATCTAAGCCCAAATCCAAACACTCTCATAAATAGCCCATATCAAAGCAACAACATGACAGCCAAAACACTTACATCATCGCCCATTATCCATAAAATAAACAACTCACCTCACCAACCACCAAGACCAAGCCACTCCTCCATTGCACCGGGTTTAAATTTATTGTTAAATTTTAGCAAATATGACTTGACTAACCAATGTACGAGTAATAACTCATCACTTGATCCGGAATCCAAATGGACCCATCCTATGGTCCTCGTGGCATATGGACCCAAAGGCCTCTCATGTAACATCTCCATCAACTATTCCAAAATGCCCATCTTGCTATATTGAAGCTAAAAACTATGTTGTATGGAATCCGGCAATGGAATTAATTTGATTTTAATGCTTTTTTAAAAACCGACACCTAGTCCCTTATTCCTCCCACACTTTCAATGAATATTGTAACGAACAAGTGGGTCTTTAAAAAAAAAAAACATGCTTCGTGGCGATATCGAATGCTAAAAGGTAAGATTAGTTGCCAAAGGTTACCATCAACAAGAAGGAATTGACTTTGGAAAAACTTTCATTCCAGGTGGTCAAGTCCATAACTATCAAAGTTGTTATTTCCTTGGCAATCTTTCATGATTAGCCTATCAAACAACTAGATATGCATAATGTATTTCTATATGGCACACTCCATGAGGTAGTCTATATGGGTCAACTAGTGGGCTTTGTTAATACCCAATGCCCTAATTATGTTTGTAAGCTTCACAAGTCCATTTATGGCCTCAAACAGATTCCCAAAGGCTTGGTTTTCATGTCTTCGAGAATTCCTCCCGAAATTCGACTTCGAGGGATCCAAAAGAGGCTCCTCTTTATTTATCTATAAAATCAAATAATACAGAGTCTTTTTGTTGGTTTATGTAGATGACATCCTTGTCATCGGTAACAATTCGGACTTCCTACACACGAGTTATCCATGCCATGAACTCTAGGTTTGCAACACGAGATCTTGGTGATATTAGTTTCTTTTTGGGAGTGGTGGTTATCAAAACTTCAATAGGTATTCTCCTTTCTCAATAGAAATGCATACATGACATTTTTACCAAACAGGGAATGCTAGATTGTTGGCCTATCACCACACCCATACCCATCACATCAAAACTAAAAAAATGAGGGTATATAGTTATTTTCGGATCATACCTTGTATCGAGCAGGTTATGGGTGCCCTCTAGTATGCTACACTCATTAGATCGGATATTGCGTATGCTATGAATAAAGTATGCCAATTCATACATCATCCTAATTCGGATCATTGGGTAATTGTGAAACGTATTTTGCAATACTTGAAGCACAACGACACTTATGGCTTGCATATTTGGAGGTCCACCTCTCAACTCCTCACAGTGTTTTTTTTAATTCGGATTAGGCAGTGTTCGTAGATGACAAGAAGTCTATAGGGGGTTTTGCGGTCTACTTAAGGCTTAATTTGATTCTTAGAGGTCCTCCATACAAAAAATAGTGGCACGAAGTTCTACCGAGGCCGAGTATAAAACCGTGGTTGATCCGGCGACTAAACTAACTTGGGTTATGTCCTTATTGGGTCAACTTGGCGCTACACCGGTCCACAAGCCGATCATTTGGTGTGATAATAGTAGAGCCACTTATTTGGTCGTGAACTCGACCTTTCATGCATGAACCTAACACGTGGAAATTGATTTCCACTTCGTCAAAGACATGGTCTGCAAGGAGGAGCTTAGAAGTAAAGTTTATTTCTACATAAGATTAAATTGCGGATATGTTAACCAAACCTCCGTCTAGTGCTCGGTTTGAATTCTTGTAAGACAAACTTAAAAATTAATTTATGGGGGAGTATTAAGCGAGTCCTACCGAGAAAACTATGGAATAGATAAACATTACTACCTGTTTGATAGTTACCGAGATTATATCTAGTTATAGGGATTCCTATCTATTGTAATGGTTAGAGTTCTATTTACACCGTACCACGTATACCTATTAAAGGATGTGTTAAAGTCCTAGTGATATACATGCTGAAAACATTGCTTGAACAACTAAACTCACGGCTTAACTTTCTCTAACCGAACTGCATTAATCACTAATTTGGCATAGATGGCTTCTTTTCCTGTTTGCTTCTAGTTTTTGGACTCGACTTGTCCCATGCTGTTTTTTTTTTTTTTTTTTTTTTTTTTTTTGCGTACTTGTTTTATTGACACTTGGCCTTGTATTTCTCTCTTTTGCCTAACTCACATCTTAATGTATTCTCTCGTTCTTACAAAAAAATAAAAATAAAAAAAGTTAAGGAGCATAGGAACAAGTACTAAGCCAATTTCTACTCTTCCATTTGAATGAGAGTATATAAGTAAGTACAAGAAAAGCAACTCTGTTACGAACTTTCATTTTATTTGTTTATTATTATTATTTATTCGATATCAGATTAAAAGAAGCCGAAGCTAGCTAGCTAGTAAGAAATTTGCTAGCAAAGGAAAAGGTCACAGTTTAAGTCACAGCCATGCAACAAAATCGCAGGTCCTACCCAAGCTCTGTTTTGCAAGATTGTCAGCAACTGTATCACCCTCCCCCTTAACGCTTGAACAAAAGAAACAGATTTCAAACCCGTGGCCTGTGTTGTAATGGAGTTGAAAATGCTTTCCAATTTCTGTGACATGTTTACACGGATCTTGTGAAGACAATGCATATGCTGACTGCACAAACACAAAATATATTCAAGCCGAAATCAAATTAACAACACTAATTCGGCGGTATGCAATTCAAACAATCAATAACAAAATCCCACAAGCAATCCTTACCAAAATAAATAAATAACATAATTAATTAAAATTAAAAAAATTAATTAATATTTTGGAATTTAAAAATTGAGTTTGAAGTTCTTTGGTGTTATCATCGCATGCACGTTCGCGTGTCATTTCCCGTAGAGTTCTTGTTAACCCATCTAATTGAATTGTGCAGGACAGTTGAATTGATGCTAAACTATTGTTGAATTCTTTCTTGGAATAAATTAATTCTTTCGCCTTTTTTTTTTTTTTTACTTTCACTGAATTCTTATGATACGCTTTTCGTCATTGAATCATTCAAAATCATTCTCCAACGAAAGCAGCACCACAACAAGAACAAGAAAAGATATAATTCAACCTAAGATTCTTATTTATTATTAGATGAGGTTAAAACAATGATTCTGATTCTTCATATATTCTCTAACTCATCCCTACAAATACAGTGCAAGTCCATTAATATCGATCGATAGTGAAAACTTAGGTGTCTATTATTTAGGGCTAAAATAAAATCAAATATACCAACAAATTTCCCAATTGTAAATTTCAACTGCTTGTTTGATTTTTTTTTTTCTTTCGGATTTTTGAAATTGAAAAATCAAACTGCTCTGAATTTTAAAGGTTAGATTTTAGTATATATGTATATATATCAACAATAAGAATGAGATTTCAAGGGTAGAACTCTTGACCACTTTATGAAACAAGATTATAATATCATTTTAAAATTAAATTAGGATTAAGTTAAGAATGAATGATAAATAAATAAAAATACGTACGATATTTTATTTGGTTTGGTTATAAACCTAGTTTCTTTTATATTTATTTCGGTAAAAAATAAAAATAAAAAAAACCCAAAAGCAGAATATTACAAGCAACATTGATCGAGGGATAAGAACTCCAATCATATCCTGAAACAACAACTTAGTTTTTTCTATGGAGAAAAATAAAAATATATTTTGATTTGCTAGCCAGTCTGTACAGATTTCTTTAAGAGTGAGCTGTATTCCGAACATGGCCAACCACGTGATTCTTTGAAAAGACCATCCCAGGCTAAATAATTAGTAAAACACGTACTGGGTCTATGCTTAAATTAAGTTCAGCCATGAGTGCGTGGCCTTACTATAATTTATTAAGAAATTAAATAAAAAATGATTAATTAGAAAAAAATTAATTTGGAAAATGATTGAAGTAAAATAAGAAAAGTATTTTAGTAAAATTAGAAAGAATATAAAAGAATTTCTTTTTGTTTTTTTAGCATAGCTGTCAAAAGAGTGCAATTGGAGAGGGAAAAAAAGGTAAGGGTTTTTCTTATACTTTTGACAAATTCTATAGGAAGAAAACAATGATTTTTGGTACACTAGGGTGTTTGATAATCTAATTAAGTAGTTTAAAAAATTAAGTTGTACTACTTAATATAAAAATCTTATTTGATAACTTAAATGATCTCATATTAAAACTTTAAGTTCGAGTTAAAATCTACTTAATCGGATAAGTTAAAATTTTTAACTTATCCGATTAAGTCAAACTATCTAAAACATACTCTCTCTCTCTCTCTCTCTCTCTCTCTCTCTCTCTCTCTCTCTCTCTCTCTCTCTCTCTATATATATATATATATATATATATATATATCGAATTTATAAATTATAATAATATATTTTTAAAAAATAAAACATCGACGTTATAAAATTTTATTCCAAAATTCATATATTAAAAAATCAAATTTATTAACAAATAAAATGCTATAAAAAATTAATTTGATGAGAATTTTAGTAAGAAAAAAATAATTGAAAAAAATAAATTTTAAACAATAAAAGTAATATAATCGGATACATATGTTCAAACTAAAATCTTAAAAAATATTATATATAGTATATTATCTTCAAATAGACTTATTATATTCAGTATTTAATTTTCAATAAATATCAAACAGACTTGTCATGAACATATTCGAGTACTTAACGATTCGACACTTAATTTTCAGCTTTATCAAACATCACCTTAAATATTAGAGCTTTTCTATTATTGATTTTTTGATACTAAAGCCATAGAGAATTATGACATTTAAAGTGATGTTCTCATACAATATTAAACTTTACAAATTTCAGATTTTTGTAGTGAGAGACAGATTTATATAGAAAAATAATTTATATTATTGTCAATATTTTTAAATTTTAAGTTCACAAAGAAATTTAAATGATTGTATTGTTTTCTTAATTATAATAAATTATTTTAGAGTTGGTTTTATGATTGTTTTATTTACGTTAAAAAGGATTTTTCACATAAATTTGAAGTTTTTTTGTAATTGTATTTTTGTGATTGATTTATTCTATATTCTTGATTTTTTTGTGTATTTGACTTGATTATTTTCTGATGAAATCTAATTATACTGTATGGATTGAATTTCCAACAACACGAAATGATAGTTATAACTAAGACAGCTGAATATATTCAAAAAATACCTTGTGTAATCCATAAATCTCAGCCCATCCTTAAACCTAGAACCGCTGCCACATCTCCACTTCTCTACAGAAATTCAACAACCAAGTTAGCTCTGAAACCATGCAGCCTCCTGCTACTGTCACATATAAAACCCCCGGCGCTAGCAAGGCAGGATTGTGCTTACTTGCTTTAATATCAATGTTAACTTCATCGAAATCTTCATGAGGCTTCTCCCAATTCACCAGCTTCTCTTCCTCCACCCAATATTGCCACCTCCGTTAAACATATAATTTGATCCAATGTATTTAACAAAAGCTAGAATCTCATTACTAGTTACCAATGCACTGTCTCTGCACTCTTAAAAACTATAGCATTCCACTTTCATATTTTCCAAACCACCTAACCAAAAAAATATTCCATGTCATAGATCGAATGATATAAATAATGTTTTGAAATCGTATCTAATAATTTAAATTTATAGATTAAAATAATTTTTTAATATAATATTAAAATCTTAATGATTAAACGATCATGAAATCGAATATCATAATTTATTTTTTAATTAAATCAAAAATTAATTACAAAATAGTACTAAGCTTTTATAAGTTTCAAGTGTAAATGATTTTTATTTGAAAAGGTATATTATAAATATATATAGAGAGAGAGGCTTAAGAGTGCAACTTACAAGAATTTTTTTTTTTCTTGACTAAAGGGAGGGAGCAATATATATTATTGTTTTTAAAAATTCTTTCATTTGTTTTTTCTTATACTGCCACCAAGAACCATATAATTTTATTTTTTCTTTATTTGGATAAGAGTGGCATTATTTATTTATTTTTGAGTTTCAAGTCTTATAATTAATGCAAACTTATTAGAGACGATAATATATCCGAGTTTGTTATATCATTAAGACAACATTCAACAAACACTTTATTTGTTATATCAAAAAAATTTACGGAGGACACATATCGTCTTAAAAAATAAAATAAAAAGTAACCCGGCTATGTTTCAAGATAATTACCTATAAAAATTTTGTTAAGTTATTTAGATGTTTCCCATAATCATGATTTTTTTAGGTAATATTATTCTTCATGTTTTTCCAACAACGAAGGACCGTATTACGGATGAAAAACACTAATGTTAAGTATATGCAAAGCTCCACTAAAGTTGCTGACGTTAACAAATCATTCTGCTTTTGTAGTGTAAATTTCAAAAGATGGAGGTAAAAAAAACTTTATTTTATCTTAATTTTATTGAATGTTAGTTATGTCTTAATAGAAACAAAATGAATGGCGAAAGATAACTCAACATGATCTAAAAGTTAAGAAATAGGAAAATAATGGTAATTATTATTGCAATTATTTATTTAATTATCTTTTTGATGAGATTTATAAATACTATGACTAATGATATTCTTTTGTTAAGAAGATTTAGATGGCTTTATACAAAAAAATATGACATCCAAGAAGCTGAATGCAAAAAATATGTTTGCAGTCGTTTTTTAAGTTTAACCACAACAAAATAGAGGATTAGCGATCACTTTTTAACAAAAACTCACAAATTCGCGACGGTTTGAAAAAAATAATGATAATTGTTCGTATATTAAATGATTTGGTTTTGTCCGATCAAGAATATTATACGGGAAAACACTAGTTAGATCAATATGTGTTGAGGAGTGATGAAGTTTATATTGGCATGTAATTTAATTCAAGAAATCTTTATTTTATTTTTAAATAAAAAAATTATTAAATCTACGTTAATGCATCTAGTTATATAGTAAGTTAAATAAATAATATGTCAAAAAAACACGTGGACATATCTATCAACATAAAACTCTATATGTTGACTGTAATATTAAGACACGTCCGGTACTCTAATACCATTTGATCTATGCCATTGAGCATGACCAATGGTTTTATTGGACACGAAACCTAAAGAAATGGAAGAAAACTAAAATTCCCAAGTTAATTAATAAAATCAATCACAAAAAAAAAAAAAAAAAAAATCAATCACAATACTGAATGTACAAGCATTTTAAAATACCAGGTACAACCGTACAAGCATCGTAAAGCATTTTAAAATTATATATTAAACTGAACATTTTATTAGGGGAACATTTTTTATGCTCACCAAGAAATGAAAAAAAAAAAAAAGGAAAAAGAAAACGCAAGCCAAGAAAGGTTTCTTGGCTTTTTATAAGAAGAAGAAGCGTTCAAGCAACTCCAATATCTCATTGTCTCTATCTCTCTCTAGATTTTACTTCATTCTCCAAAATACTCGGAGATTACTAGAGATTTCAAAAAGTATCAAACTTTAATGACACTTCTCTTTGGAAATTAAAGGTAAGAGACATCTTTCCAATATATTATAGGCTCTTTACTTATGGGGCATGATCTGTTAAGTAAACCTTCCTGCTTACTATTATTACTTCATAGATTTATATAAGCTGGTGAAGTATCGATTTTCTGTTAAAGAACTGCTTAGAAATGTTTCTATTAAGTTCTGGTTGTGTGAGTTTGGTTTTTGCTTTGAGCTTTGTTTGGTAGCATGGAAATTATGGGAAAGAAAGAAAAAGAAACTTTAATTACTCCGAGTTCTTTAATTTGACATAAGAAGTAAAAATTATGCCTAGGAGTGGTATTGGTGATGATTTCTTAACATTTGGAAACTATAATAGTATAGAAACAAGATATTAATGTCTTATTCTATTTATTTTCCTTTTTTTTCCTTTTTATGGAATTCTCTCTTCAAAGGTAAACCTGGTTATTTGCTCTTCGATTTGATTTACCTAATCACTGCAGATCAACCTTTCTGGGGAATGGAAATTCTTACTTCCAGTACTGCACCGCGTTCTCTTGATGTAAATTTGAGGTGGAAATTAGCTGAAAAGGGATCAAATTCTTGCCGGTCAAAGCTCCCTACAAGTAGAGAGCACAAAAGTTTGTTTGCTAGGATTGACCGTAGAAGTGGGTCATTGAGATTTTCTAGTGCTGATAAGTTGTTCTTAAAAAACCTCAATCGTGGGGAAGGTTCTAGGTTACTTGACGCCCTTGGAGGATTACAGAAAGGTGATTTAAAGGTTTTCAGTGGAAATTCTAGTAGTTATGTGGTTGGTGGAGAGGAGGATGTGGGGAGTGTTACAGAAAATGGAGAATCTCCGACTAAGGTTTTGATTCCAGGGTTGCCAGATGAATCAAATGATTATAATGCTCCCATAAGCAGTTGTTTTTGGGAATGGAAGCCTAAACTTAGTGTGCATTATGAGAAAGCTGGTTGTGAAAATGTGAAATCTCCACCAGTGTTGTTTCTTCCTGGGTTTGGTGTTGGTTCCTTTCACTATGAGAAGCAATTGAAGGATTTGGGTCGTGACTATAGAGTATGGGCGATTGATTTTCTTGGGCAGGGAATGTCATTGCCAGTTGAAAACCCTACTCTGGTCTCAAAGCAAGAGGTTACCCCAGAAGGGAAGGATCCCATTTGGGGATTTGGAGATGAGATTGAACCATGGGCTAATAAGCTTGTTTTCTCTATGGATTTATGGCGGGACCAAGTTCGCTATTTCATAGAAGAGGTAGTCAAACATCCTTACATGTTTTCTCTGATTCAATCTACAATTGCAAAAGATGGCTGAGACAATTACCCATGCTCGCATATTGTATATGGATATCCACAATAATAATACACATTGCCTTAATTTTGCATTGTTGTACATTCATGCTCTTTCTGTAGGATTTATATGTTTAAGCTCACATGAAGGATTAGTCAGCATTGAATTACTATCCTTCATCCTAATTTCCTTTTGGGTATCATTGTTCCTAGTGCTGTTCCAAAGTGAGCAATAAACTCAGTTACTCTATTGATGATCTGCAATTCCTATGATTTTTTTTTTCCCATGCCTTTGCAAACTTATCACACTTCTAAATTCCATAGAGTGCTGCTTTATCTAATTTTGTCTGGTCTTGTCTTTGTTTTTTTCACTCATTTAGGAAAGCAGCTATTTCTTTTTTAACTTTTGACCTATCAATTCTCATAAATACTACTGAAAATCGATTCAACTCCACTTTTATGTACCTTTGTTCCTTCGTACTTTACTTTTCCAACTCCATACTTTCATGTTTCAAGAATACCTTTTTTCCTCAACTCTATACATGATTTCGTATCTTTGTGCCTCAAGACCATAGCTTTATGTTTGCCATGCTATTAGCTCTTCTCATATCTTTTAATTCTCATGGATTCTTAAAGAGATGGACACCAAAGCTTGTTTCTTACTTTTTTCTTGCCATCTGCATGGGCATGTTGTGCTTTAATCAAATTCACAAGTGTTGTATTTGAGACATTAGCACATTAGTCATTTATATTTGATATGAATGGATGTTGCATGGTTGCAAACCTTTGAAAATCATTCTTGGCCTCACTTGTCACTAGAAATCCCTGAAAAATTGAACCTGGCATAAAAAGGCAGGGGATGTAGTGGCCACCATTGCTACTTAAAACAATATTAAGTTGGCTCAAACTTCTTCTCCACCATGCTTTTTGTCCGTCTTCATTACAAGCAATACCTATTCCGCTGTTTCCACATCAGCACTTGAAACCTTCACTTCCTTATATTTGTTACTCTTGCTGCTATCTTCATCCTCCATCTACCATGGCAATTCCCCTTACTATGCACGGTGAGGACACAAACAGGGGAAATGTTTTTATTGTTTTAGGTATGTCTTTAAGATTAAAATTTATGACAACATGGCCATTTATGTTAGAGAAATGCGTCGTGATAGCACAGAATGGTACGGATTACATTAATCATTTCTGCTACAGGTGATTGGCGAACCAGTATATGTTGTAGGAAACTCACTGGGAGGATTTGTTGCACTATACTTTGCAGCAAGCAACCCTCAATTAGTGAAAGGTGTTACATTGCTAAATGCAACTCCGTTTTGGGGGTTTCTACCTAATCCAGTAAGATCCCCAGGATTAGCAAGGATATTTCCATGGTCTGGGACATTTCCTCTACCTGCAAATGTTAGAAAGCTCACTGAATTCTTGTAAGTTTTCCTTTTACCATGCATGCATGCAACTATTTTGTGGCCTGTACACTGAAGGTCCAGAGAATTAACATGCCTGTCTATAAATAATACACAGTACATGTTGTTGGTGAAGTTTATAGAGAGTCTCACCAAGGCCTTGCATAAATTTTGAACGCAATAATTTTGTTGCTGGGGCCGGCTTCGTGTAGTTTCTTGTTTTGTTTAACATAAGTGTCTGAAGAAATAAGCGGCTGCATTCATCTCTCGAAAGACATTATTGCTTGAATTAAATTCCTATTGCCTGCACCATCACCACTTCTATTACTGTTATGTATCAATCTTCTCCAACTTACTAATGTTATTAATTTCTTTGCCAGTTGGCAGAAAATAAGTGATCCTAAAAGTATTGCAGAGATACTTAAACAGGTTTACACAGATCATTCTACAAATATCGACAAAGTGTTTTCTCGTATACTTGAGATTACACAACACCCTGCTGCTGCTGCATCATTTGCCTCAATTATGTTTGCTCCTCGGGGACAGCTATCCTTCAGGGAGACTTTAGCCGGGTAGGCACTGCACAACTCTTTAACTGCTTTTGATAAGTCATTCCTTTTTTCTTGCTCGAACTGAAGGGCTCATAGCTTTTTGTGTATTTAGGTGTAAAATGAGCGATATTCCCATTTGTCTCATGTATGGAAAAGAGGACCCCTGGGTGAAGCCTGTCTGGGGCCTTCAGGTGAAACAACAGGTGCCTGAAGCTCCATATTATGAGATCAGCCCAGCTGGTCACTGTCCTCATGATGAAGTTCCTGAGGTATGTATCTGATCACTTGTTAGCTTGATGGAACTTTCTATGGACTATCCCATAGTTCATGCTGTGAAGACGGTGTTCAGGCTTCTATTTGTTTGGATAAAGAACACCTGTTTTTTTTTTAAGTAAAGACTGTGATAATTGTTTCAGTAATAAGTACGTTAAGCTAGCTTATGGGAAGTAGAAAACTTGAATAAGGTGAGAATAATTGTTGAAACTTCAATGGCCATACCAGTTCAAAGGAGATGATTTTCAAGAATCTTGCTGTTATGAGTCAATTTGATAACTACAAGTAAATTTCGCATATATAGCGGCTGCAATTACAAGAGAAAGAGGGCCTTTCAGCTGTACATGACATTGGTAATTAGATAGAATCAAAAGTTTAGTTTCCACTTATGTGGAGGGAGAGACAGAGAATGAGAATGTCTTACTTTCTTTGGCATCCTTGCAGTGGGCTCAAATTTAATTTTCCACTTACCCAACTAGGTTTTCTAGGATTAATTAATGCACCGTTCTGTAAGGAAAGAATGAAATCTTAAGGCATCCTGCAAGCATCAAGTGTTTGGGGAAGTGGTTCTTTGTTGCATTGGAGTTCCCCATAGTTACTGTATTGCTGCCTGGGTCTGATCCAATTGATGTGTTCAGTCTAGGCTTTGAAATTGATAAATCTTTCCGAGCCTTGTACGCCTACTTTTTATTTCTTCAATAGACAGCTGACTCTCTGTGTTAACACAGGTTGTGAATTACTTGCTTCGTGGGTGGATTAAAAACCTGGAATCCCATGGTTCAGTTGCACTACCTTTACTTGATGATGCGGAAGTTGTCGAGAATAACATTGCCAGGGACTTAGAATTTGTAAGAGAAGGATCAAGAAAATCAGTTAGTGTGCGGTTCTTTGGATCCAGATTTTCTATTTGGAATAGATTTAGGTCTTACATTAAATCTCAGTTCAGGAAACTACAAACCAAATCCTGACCCCATAGCTACTTGCCCTAGAACATGATGTAAATTTGAAAAGGATTGTTCCTCTCTTTTTTAATTTGTACTATACTGATATGATAAATTGTAACATTAGATGTAAAAAATTGTAGAATCAATGTATACGTCCACATTAATTTTGCATTCGAGCTGTCATTCATGTTTTCTGTAACAATATCCTTTGAATCAAGGGAAATAATTTGTTATTTGATAGTAAGAAAGAAAAAAAAATCGAATTCAGATTTTGACAAGTGACAATCTAATTGAATACCAGTTGTTCAACATTAACTATAATTAGGGTGTTATTTAATCATAGTATATAATAAGCTACAAAAAAATAGAAAAGATACAATAATAAATCAAATTGATATGGTTGGAGGACATTTTTATACTCGGATTAAAAAATAGCGATCTTAAAGATGCATTTTTATACTAAGTTGAGAAATTGAATAAACTTTTTTAATACTAAGCCAATCTCTTGAAATTATAATCTATTTTCAATAAAGTATTTTCAATTTATTTTATTAGGTTGAATGAAGTACTCTATTTTTTTTAATTTTTTTATTTGCCTTCTGGAACGCAACTTCTCTATTGGCGTATTCTATTGTTAACAACCCTTATACAATGCATGCAATTGAAAATGAAGAAGAGTCAAAATTTCCTCCCATAAAATAAAACAAGTATTTTTCTAGAAACATCTTTAAAAAGAGAACGTCTTGACAAGGTAATAGAATCCTAAAATTGATGCTTGAGTGATTGGTTCTGATCTTAATTATTAGGTTTAAACTTTAAGCAACTAATGAAAAGTAAAATTTTCATCAATTTTTAATTCATATATAAACATTCTATTTTTTATTACCTTTTTTTATTTTTATTTTTTTTGGAGGATGAATATAGGAGCACCTTTGGTCTGAAGAGGAATACAAGACAAGCGGATCGTTTCCGAAACATAGCGGGTGGCACATGGTCAACCGACGCCATCTCACGGGACCAGATGACAAGGTTGCTGTCTAAGACATTCCGGTCCGTAAAGCCTCCAAACCTTAAAGCATCATCATCAAAACCACCTCCATCACCACAACAACCACCGTCCTCATCATCGTCATCGCCCCTATCAAGAACAACAAAAGCAAAATCGAGCTCAAATTCGAAATCAAGAACATGGTCTGTGTATCTTATTCTTTCTACCAACACCCCCATCAAGACTTACGTTGGTGTCACCACCAATTTCTCCCGCCGGTGCGTTTATTTCTTTGATTCAGTTCTTATTTTCTGGAATTCAATGCAAATGCTTATCTGGGTCAATTTCAATTAGTGTTGATGTGATGAATTCATTTCATGATTTGAATAAGTAAATAGGGCAGTTTTGTAATCATTTCTGCAACGAAAAAATTGATAACTTGCTGGTTAATTTATTAATTGCGGATGGCTTTGAGCCAGTTTTTGTATTGACCCGTGTTCAGTATGGTTTCCGATTTACCATACTTGTGAAACATATCCACAAATGGGTTGTTTTATTGTTATTCAAGTATGTGCAATTTAGAAATCAATGGATGCGTACTTATTGAAAATTGGCACTTTTTAACGCAGCTTGAAGCAACATAATGGCGAACTTAAAGGAGGTGCAAAAGCATCTCGTGCAGGAAGGCCATGGATTTGTGCATGCATTATTCACGGTTTTAATGATCAAAGTGAAGGTAATATTCTTCTTTTTACCACTTCACAAATGCCAATGAGAAAGCTATTTTCCATACTGCTGTGTCTTGATCTTTCCCTTGATATTTTGATTTGTGGCATGATTTTGTTTAATCTATTGATTTTTTTCCTGTTATGTTTTATTTTTAGCTTGCGAGTTTGAATCAAAATGGAAAAGCTTTTCAAAGACATTGCCTCGAAAAAGGATAGATGGTGACCAGATGAAGCAGAGCAGCCAGGACTCTCACCGACTTCTGCAACACAGGAAGACTGCTCTTGATAGGGTTGAAGGTTTGTTCAAGTGTAGTCATTTGGAAATTGACTGGAAATTGAATTATTTCTGATTCTGATATATGTGATCATGTTAGACACATTCTAAGTTATTGCACTCTTTGTGGATAATATTGCATACCACTCATACCATGATTTGATCATTGATATGTACAGTTGAGAAAATTCAATATATTCATTTCTTTATATTCACAATATCCTCCTTGAATGTGACTCCAATTGCATTCTTTTGAAGTGATCGAAGCAAAGATGTGGTAAAATTATTGCAAGATAAGAATTTTATTGATTGCATATATAGAAATTAGTGAGGCATTTGTGAAATTATAACCTGTTGCTCAAGAGAGGTAAGGTTATGAAGCTCCCTGGATGTGCATTCCAGATTATAATTGTTTCCAACAATATAAAGATAGTTTATGGATGTGGGAGCAACAGATCATCTCAACTGAGCCGATTTAAAGCTGTTGAAGAGAAGGGAATCTGTGAAGTCCCCATTCTGATATTTGACAGCTGCTGGGATTTCAAAGCAGGATTACCATTTATAGTCAATCAACTGACATTGCTGAGATTGAGACTCCACACCTTTTCAAGTTCATATGTTTTGCTGTTGTAATGCATTTGAGATTATCACTAGCCATAGTCTGTATGAGTGACTCCGTTTGCTAGCTATCAGAAAAATAAATCCACATTGTTCCCTCTTTTGGAAGAGTCAGAAGGAACTTCCAAGCGTATGTCAGTGTATAATAATCTCTCATCCTATTCATTTGAATAAGAAAGCTCCATAAATATAAGTTAACGAATATTCTTACACAAGTGATTTATAAAATATTTGTATTTGTATTAGTAAGATTTTTATAGTATGTTTGTGTATTACTAGTACTATTCTTTGAATAATTATCCACTATACGAGTATGAATGGAAATGTAATGGCATATTTTAATTTTTTTATTGATTATTTCATTATATAATTGTAATTGTATTGTTAATGCCATAAGATTTACATTTCATTATTATTTAAGAAACTTTTCTATAAAAAATATCACATCACTTCTTAAGAAAATATATAGGAGAAAAACATTTAAAAATCCGATAATCATATCAGAATTCAATGTTTGAATCTAACAAACTTTGCAAAATCTTAAACAACAAACAGTACAAGTTGTCTCAAAAAGTAACTGCCAATACTTAAATAACTGTCGAGGAATTTCGAAGAGTAAATACCAAAACAATCTTTGTGATTGAAATTTTACAATACTTAAAAAATAATTACCAATGCTTAATCACTAATTAAATACAATTAAAAGAACTTGTTGTAGCTGGTGATTTTTTCACCAGTGGCCACCCTTCATCTCTCTAGTTCTCTTTTATTTATTTATTATTTTTTTTAAAGTGTGTTAACAATTTATATCTAAATTTTAAATTTAGATTTGATTTGTGCACAAAATTCCTATTTTATTAGGATGTTTTGTTCTTAGAATAAAGCTTTGATGTCCGTTTATTGAATTGTGGTGGATGTTTCTTCTTGCTGGAAAGCGATTGACACTCTTAAATCATTTTATATGGTTGAGATTTTATGTCAATTGGGCCTGGTAGTTCGGGCTGTTTTTCCATTGATAGTTTATGGGGGTGCTAAACTCAATTTTGTGCGTAATGTTTAAAAAAAATATATATATATATATATACCTCATCTTGAACAACATTCATCGAGAAATCTTAGTGAGCTTTTGTTAATTTCCATTAAAAAAAACTATTTATTGCATAAAATATATTATTTATTATTATTTTAAAAGGAATTTGTCTAATTTTTTCATGTAATAAGTTGCAATTTCCTTCTTAGTTTTTAGTGTTATTGGTTAAAAAAAAGTGATATATTTGTTTAATTTATATCATCAATAAAAATATTATATTTTATTAAATAAAAAAAAACTATATATAAATAGTAATGAGGATATTTTTATCTACCTCAAAAATAATTTTTTTTTTAATTTTTTCTCTCTTGTTTTTATATGCTCTTTGTGTTTATTTCTCTTTTATTAAACGAGGACTGATAGTTATTGTTGGGACTAACATAAAATTTTTGGATCAAATGTACATTCATGAATCCAAGACTATTGAATGTATTTTTCCATCTGAACCATCCAAATTCGTCTCATCCTACGGTGGTGTATAAATCAAATCAATTCCAATATGCTGACGGACATTCACTACGAACTTGACTGACGCAGCAAATTCCACCAAGACCCTTTCATTCTCTCTGAAACAGACCCGGTCCATAAACAAGTAACCGTATAAACAATTGCTCATAACTTCAGTTCATAAGACAGACCCGGCCAATAGCAGCAAACCCGGCCCATTAGCTATCTTTTTTTTTTAGCATGTTTATGAATTTTGAGCAATTGTCACATGGTTAACTGAAATTAGAGCAGTTAATATAGGCAGATGCAACTTGCCTAATGAAATGGTAGTTCATAAATAATTCTCAGATGCTGAATCAGAGCCACATTTTGCTTGCAAGATTTACAGGTATAAACTTTCATGTTGAAGATTACTGTATTTTATAGCGGCTCCACAATGCCGATCAACTTCATATATATCTACCGCTATTTGTAAATGAAATGGTAAATTCATTAGGTTCCGAATATATATACATAAATTTTGCAGACAGCCACATTTTTGCTTATTTGGAAACTAATAAAGTATAATGTTCCGAAAAAAAAAATCTTATTCCACCCCAGATCTCAATTCCAATTTCCTCAATTGCAACGGTACTCAGGAATCGTTCAGTACAATCGATGCACATACGTTCTTTCACATTATAGTAGTAAAGTGCCAAATAGCAGTACTGTACTCCTTTTTCATTATTCAAACATTAGTATTTATCACAAATTAAACGAATAAAAGATGATCTAAGGACATTTGTTTCCTAAGTGACTGCATCGACAAATCAGAGACATTTAGTCCACATGATGCTGATCCGTGTAATAATTTTCAAAGACTTCTACACTCAAACCTTAATTATAATGGAAAGTATGCACTAAATAATTACCAAGACGCTGGCTTCCTTTCTTTAAGAACGCTAGTAATTCGCCAAGCTCCGCGGATCCCCTGTCAAAGGCCTTACACCGGTATAACGACGGCAAGAACAGCCAAAATCCTGTCAACAATACAAATCCGATTGTGAAAGCCCCCGATATCAGCGGTGGCAACTGCCACCTCCCGCCAAACTTCTTCTTTAAAGCAATCTCAAATGCGACGCACACTCCATGGAGGAGAAAGAAGCATGTGAGCTGCCATGTTGGCTTCTCACGCCCCATGTAGTAGAAAATAAGCTCGTGCATGAGTCCTGACACAAGAAATGTCCCGAAGAATGCTGGAATAAGTGCCCACTGTCTGCCCACAATTACTGAAGCAAGGTTCCGTGTTGGTTCGTAAACAGAAGGTCGTAGGATACTTGAAACAATGAGGTTCCATCTTCTGCCCCAGAAGTCTTGCAATGAGGTTGAGAGATATGGCTCATTGAACGGTGGCTCGAGCTCTAGCCCCAGGGACACTCGAACCAGGGCGGCCGTTACATCCAAGAGAGTTTCAAGTTCAACGTACAAAAGGAGAAAGTAGAGGAAGGAAATGATCTTTGGATGGATATAATCCCTGTAGTGAGGAACGTTGACCAATATAGCAAAAAGCAAAACCTTGATGGCATAATTTTTAAATGTTTTACCATCTTTAAGTTCTTGGTCGGGTAGATGTGACTTCGAAGATTGCTTTTGGTGGATCCTGATGGGAAAACAAGCTACAACCACAAAACTTGCAAGAGAGGTTGATGGATTTGATGACAAAGGGCCTTTGCCAAAAGCGAAGAGTAAGATCTTGAAATTTGCAAGCCAGGCAATGAGAAAACCACCAAGGCCTGAAAGATTGATGGTGTGAAAATAGAGAGGAAGATACGAGAAGAGGCAAACTATTGGGACCAAACATAAGAGTCTTGCAGTTCCTTTCGAAACCACCCGACCAACAGCATAGCAATAGCAGGTAGAGACAAAGACTGAGATCGAAATTTTCATAAAGTTAGTGATCTCATTCTCCATTTTGTCTCCGCGCTGTATCTTTGATCTGTCTTCGTCCTTCGCGATCTATATTTCTACACGTACGCTTCTTCTTTTGTGATAGATGCAAGGCATTGACATATTGTATTTTATATATATTAATTGCTCCGAAACGTGATTTGGAGGAGTGCTTTCATATGGTATAAAATAGGGAATTCCCATTCTCTCCTATGTGAAAGGAAACATGATTTGGTCATGTTAATAAATAATGGCATAATTGATCAGTGGGAGGAAAAACTAGGAAATAGCTAGTCTTATACCAAGCATATTTAACGTCCATGGATGTGCTAAAAGAAATAGTGAACATTGGATATATGATCTGAATCCATAGATACTAGGGTTATTGTTCAGAGAAGCAACCAGCTGGAATATGCTTCGTTTTCTGTAATTGAATAATTTGTCTTGTTAATTATTATTAGCGAATTAGAAAACCTGCAAGGCCTGAAATCTTTCTAATTAATAAGTTGCATTTTCCTTTTCCTTTTTAAAAAAGGCCATAATTTGTACAAGCAAGCATTGCTTACTTTGTTTTCAATAGATATATATTGAGGATTGAATAATTAAAATGAACGTGTCTAATAACAGTACTGTACAGCTCAAACTGGATTTGGTCCAAACAGTGGAGCATTTTAACGTGTCCACACTTTAGCACTTTACATGAGGAGCGCATATATTCCGGGTATTTCATGTGATAACCATGTGGATTGGGTACGTACGTAATTATTTTGCAAAATTTAACAATTCTTTTTTTGAAAAAAGTCATTACTTAATTGGTGTATTTTTGCTTTTCATTCTGTGTCGGGTAATCCGCTGGAAAAGGTAAAATGATACCACGTGATCAATTCGTGATATAATAAAGTTTACTTTGCTTGAGTTTTATAGTTCAACCAATATTAAATTTTTCTTTCCGTTTGAAAAAGTTTATATGAATTCTAATCTTTCTTTAATAAAAATAAAATTAAATTAACGATGTTAATTTAGCTTGTTGATGTCGTCTATAACTCTATTTTTTTTAGGATTGTGATTAATGGGTAGCGGCTGAATTTCTAATTGCCACAACCGCCCATTTAAACAGTCTTCAGTCAGTGATCTTGTTATAAGGATAAATACACTATAAGTATATTAATTTTTATCTTTTTTCAATCAAATATATGAAGTATATTAATTTTTAAAAAATTATTCATTGAAATTTTTTCATTAAGTGATGTTTTGTTTATTACCCTCATAAATTACGTTTTTGCATGCTCTCTTTTTTCAATGGAGTACATGGACTTAACATTTTTCATTTGCTTCTATACATCAATTTTTTTCAAAACCCCTCTTTTTCTTAGAGAAAAGTTTCTCTCCAAATTATTCTTCTATTTTAAAATTTTGATATATATATATATATAATTTTTTAGCTATAAAACTCGAAACCAAACTTACTTAGGCTTATGCATGAAAATTTTAAAAAAAATACTAATTCATTACTTGTACGTGAGCATTTGAGGAGAAAGTTCCCTTCAGAAAAAAGAAAATTTAAAAGAAAAAATACTAATTCATTACTTGTACGTGAGCATTTGAGGAGAAAGTTCCCTCCAAAAACAAAAAAAACTATAATTTGATATTCTAGAAGTAATGAACACACCATTAGTTAATAAAAAAATTGACACAAATATTTAACTTATAATTTTGAAAAAAATTAATATATTCAAAAGAAAAAATTAAAATCTATGTACTTTGTTGGAAAAAAGAGAAAAATTGTAATTTAATATTCTGAAAGTTAAAAACATATCATTAACTAATAAAGAAATTGATCAAAAGTACTTAATATATAATTTTAAAAATAATTAATGTATTTAAACAAAAAATTTAAATGTACTTTTAAAAAAATTAAAAGTTAGTATACTTATATTTTGCTAGCTTGCTGTGGCAATTATAATCTTTTTATTCAAACACGCAATTAAAACTCATTGATGTATGCACCATTTGAAGCCTCTCAAGTGTGACAAGAAAAAAGAACTTTTATTAATGGACAGTTGTCCACAAGCATGCATGTACATCAACCCAAAACATTCATATTTGATCATATATGTATGGATTGAATGAATGACTACGCAAATCCGTTCAAAAAGAAATGACTGTCAAAATTAAATTGTCCCATCGTACGATGGCGTATGAATCAAATTGATTCCTATGTACTTCACTGCGAACTCGAATAAAACAGCAAACTCCATACAGACTCTTTCAAAAGCCTGGCACTTGTGCATGGAGGGCAAGAACAGCTGAAAGCCAGTAAACAACACGAATCCCATGGTCAAAGGCCCTGATACCAGACGTGGCAATTGCCACCTACCACCAAACTTCTTCTTCAGAGCAATCTCAGTTGTTAGACATACTCCATGGAGGAGAAAGAAGCATGCATGTGAGCTCCCATATTACGGATCTCTTACACCCCATGTTGTAGGAGATGGGCATAACTCCCGAGACTAGAAAAGTACCCAAAACTGCTGGAACTAGAGCCCACTTTCTGCCCACAAAACGCGAATGCTACATTTTGGGTGGGCTCATAAACGGCAGGTCGGAGAATACTTGGAACCATGGGGTTCCTTCTTCTACCCCAAAAGCCTTGTAATGAGGTGGAAAGATATGGCTCATTGAACGATTGCTCTAGCTCTAGTCCTAACAACACCCAAGCAACGGTTGCCACAAATTAAGGCCAGTAGAGTTTCAAGTTCAATATTTATAAGGAGCAGTAGAGAAAGGAACTGTTTTTTTGATGGATATGATGTTGGAAATAATTTTGAAGTCTAGAATAATGTGTAAATATATTTTTCAAAACGACTTTTTAGTTTTCTTTAGATGCCTGTACGCATATCATTAATGATGTGGTTATCTTAAGACTAGTATAAATATATGTACGGTAAAGGTTGTAATCAAGTCCAATTCAAGAGACTTCCTTTCTTACAAGAGTCATATGATATCAGTAAATTTCCACCATGTTTCTCTATTCCTCCTCCCGAATTTTATTTCTAACTTGGTATCAAAGCCAGATGCAGTCTAATTAGGCGTTCATAGGGCATTCAAAAGAGTGTAGCATGTGTGTACAAAAAAGAGAGAGAAATTCCAAAAACCAAACAAGCAATAGACTCAAGAGTGAAAGCAGCCGACCCAAAGAGAGAGTGGATAGAGAATGACAGAAGAAATAAGGTGCAAGATGAAGCAGACCCGTAAGAGAAGTGGGACCTTGCATCAAGAGAGAAATAGAAAACGCCTTAAAAGGGTTGAGTGCAAGTTCTTGCACAAGTGATGGTGTGGTATAGAAAGACCACACTTGAAGAAAAGAAGATGGAGGAAAATGGCCAATGAGCCATGATGAAGAAGAAGGCAGCAGTCTAAATGAAGAGTGAGCCAAAACAGAATGGCCACTTGAAGAGCCAAATCTTGACAATGAGATTTTGACATAGAAATATGGCAGAAGCCACAAGATGAGAAAAATGGCTAACAATAACCATGTTCAAGCAATTATAATTGCTAAAGAAAAGAAAATTGCAGAGACGGCAATGAAATGTCATTAGCTATCCATGATGATAAAGAGTGGCTAATTCAAAGATCCAAAAACTTCACAAGATGAAGATGGTGGCAGCAATGTGGCTGTTAAATAAAAGAAAAAACAAAAAAGCAAAAAGACCAGATTTTGAAGATGCATGATGCAGATTACCAATACATTTCAAACAAATTCAAGTTAGAAGACCTTCAAAATTAAGTGTTGGAAATAATTTTAAAGTCTAGAATAAGGTGTAAATATATTTTTCGAAGAGACTTTTTAGTTCTTTTAGATACACGTACGCATATCATTAATGATATGGTTATCTAGAATAATCTTAAGATTAGTATAAATATGTGTATTGTAAATGTTGTAATTTAAGTCCAATTCAAGAGAATAACTCTCATACGAGAGTATGATGTAATAAATTTTCACCATGCATGCTTCCTCTGTTCTCCTCCCCTTATATTTTCTAACATATACATATATGATTGCTATACTCGTGGACATGTATCAACATAGCCAAAAGCAGACCCTTAATGGCATAATTTAGAAATGACTTTTTACTTTCTAAATATTTCTTTAAAATTTTGGAAGGAAGCGTTTTCTTGGTTTTGGGCATCTAGATCTGATTGTGGAGATGGATTTTGTTGACTCTTGCTAGGAAGACAAGCTACAGCCACAAAACGTGCAAGAGGGATTGATGGATCTGAAGACAAGGGGCCTTTGCCGAAAACAAAAAGTAAAAGCTTGAAATTTGCAAGCCAAGCGATGAAAAGAGCTATAGTACCTCCAAGATTGACGGTGGAAAGAAAGAGAGGAAGACACAGAAAGAGGCAAACGATTGGAAGCAAACAAAAGTCTTTGAATTCCCTTTGAAATTACCCGACCAACAACAAAGAAATAGCATATAGAAATTAAGAACGTGATCCATGTCTTGATGAGGTTGCTGATCTCATTCTTCATTTTGTCTCTGATATCTCTCTTTGATTTCTGCTTAATTTTCTTGCTTATCTACATAAGCTGAAATGAGAGTGGTAGATTCAAAAGTGTCTTCATTGTCTAGTTTTCACAGCTATAAAATATGGATGAATATAACAGTTGTCAAGTCTTGTGTATTTTTTTAGTTAGCCAAGAAATACTGGTATAAAAATTAGGAGTCCAGTGAAAGTGTGGCAGAAATTTACTACAACCAGCAAGAGATCGATACGATATTACTATGATCTGTATGACAATACTTACTAAATCTTGTTTAACGAATCACGTAGCTGTAGTATCTTCCACTCAAAAATATTTTAATGATTAACTCGTCCCTGAAATTATGCTACAGCACAATGTAGATTATTTATGAAAATAAAAAATCAAATTTATATATATATATATATATATAACCAAAGATTGTCAGTAGAGTAGTAAAAGAATGTATCTTTTAACTCATTGGATCATGATGACTAAGGACTTACCTCCAGTTTTTATCCACTAAACTGGATTTTTTTAGGTCAAAACCCTAGGAATTAGAATGGTGTTCTCAGAGAAAATTTGATAAGGACGGTTAGGGTTATTATTTTATCAATTTCAATGAAATCGATATGTCACTTTCTTTTTACACCAAAAGAGAGTATTTAATTTAGCACATATATAGCTATGTAATCCTAGTGGGCGTAATTTTCCTAATACTATTAACTCGATCATAATGTATATATAGGAAAGCCCATTAGAAATGTTTTCTATTAGGACAATAATTCCTACATCATTTTTAAAAAATTATTATTTTTTTTTTGTGCAGTACTAAACATTAAACATCTACTATTGGTGAGTTTAAAAATCATAAAATCAACCCAATATTAGACACCATCTGACAGTTACCTAGTCCTGTGAACAGTGGACAATCTTGGTTGACCAAAAAATGATCTAAAAATATCCCACTAACTATATTTTTGAAGTTTTTTAAAAAAAATTGCGATTCAATTCGATGCATTTACACAAAAATTTATTTAACCCATATATCAGTTTTAAACCCAAAAGTTAAATAAACCTATAACAATTGATTTTAAAAATAATTATAAATTAAACAATAAAAAATTAATAATTGTCAAAAAAATTTAAAAAATTTTCTACCTATCCACTGATTTCTAAAATTGAAACTTGAACCATTTAAATTCAAATCAATCATTTGACTTTCACTAATATAATTGATATGTTACTAATAAATAACCTGACAAGAGGCGAATATGTGTTTTTTTTTTTTATATCACACAATGAATTAACAACCTGCCAAATGTAAGCCAATCTATATGTATCCATGCATGATTTTTAAATCCATACAAAATCTTAGAACAATCTATGAGCCACATATTAAATTCTAATAGCGATGGACGCTATTCTCTATGAATGTGACTAATTGAGCATACTCTGCAGATGCCCTTTCAAAAACCTTGCTACTGTACAAAGACGGTAAAAACAGCCAATACCCCGTCAGCATCACGAACCCAATAGTGAGTAGCCCAGAAATCGGCGTCGGCAACTTCCACCTGCCACTAAAATGCTTCTTCAAAACATTCTCAACTGTCAGACACAGTCCATGGAGGAGAAAGAAGCAAGTCAATTCCATTGTGGGCTTGTCACGCCCTAGGTAAAAGAACATGAGCTCATGCATGATACCTGAGACAAAAAATGTTCCCACGACCGCTAGAATTTGAGCCCATTTTCTGCCCACAAGACCTGAGGCTATGTTGCGGGTAGGCTCATAAACGGCAGGCCTTAGGATACTTGAAACCATGATGTTCCATCTTCTACCCCAAAAGTCTTGTAATGATGTGGATAGGTAGGGCTCATTGAACTGTGGCTCTAGCTCTGATCCTAGCAACACTTTAGCCGTGGCTGCTGCTATGGCTAGTAATATTTCAAGTTGGATATATAGGCAGATGACATAAAGCAAGGAAACGACCTTTGGATGGATATAGTCACTATAATCATGAACATTCACCAATATAGCCAAAACCAAAGCCTTTACCCCATAATTTAGCGATGAATTTTTTCTATATTCAAGCTTTTGGCCATGTATATGTGATTTTGGAGATGGGTTAACTTGGTGTTGTATCTTGATGGGTAGACAAGCTACAGCCACAAAACGAGCGAGGGAGATCGATGGATTATCTGAAGACAAAGGGCCTTTACCGAAAGCAAATAGTACAAGCTTGAAATTTGCAAGCCAGGCAATGAAAAAAGCTGTAGGACCTCTGAAATGAATGACGAATAGATGAAGAGGAAGGTAAAGAAAGAGGCAAACGATTGGGAGCAAAAAGAGAAGTCTTCTAGTTCCTTTCGGAACTACCTTACCAATAGCATAGCAATAACATACAGAGGCAAAGACTAAGAACCAGACCTTTATCAAGTTGAAAATTTCGTTCATTGTTTTGCCTCTGATGATATCTATGATCTCTCTCTTTGTGCTTGATGATCATTTACAAATTAATACACCTTTTTTGTGTATATTTGAGTATCAATAAAATATTTGATGATATAATTCTGGTGTATTAATTAATTTGACGCAAATACCTGGAAGATTTTGAACGCGAAGAAGAAGAAGAATTCAATATTAAAAAAAAACGAAGACTTTGAAGAAGAAAGGTTCAACGTACTTTTAAAATAGGATGAGGGCCAAGTTTCGTTGGTCTACGAAATTTTGCAAGAGTTTTATATGTATTCAAAAGTACTAAAGGAATTATATATATATATGACGTAGAAAAGGTTGAAATCCAAGTTTTTTTAGGGAATGAGACACGGGCAATTATTGAATTATAAGCTTGTGTATGAGGATGTATATTAAAGAAATTTCCTGGTCAACTCTTATTGATGAATGTGTGGGTAGGCATTTTCTTGAGGTTTATGCAATTAATCTTGGCCTTGTTTACCGTATATAAGATTTAATCTCTTACAGCACATTTTCTTAATAGGACTATAAAGCTACATGAGAAATATATATACTCATAATTAAATAGTGCGTTCAAATTAGGGCACTTGACAACTGTGAATCCATTCTTTGTGAGATGGATCGATGCTTTGCGGACAAAAAGTTTTTTTAAAAAAAAAAATCTTTTGCCGAAAGGCCTATTGACAACTGTAAATTTAGGCTTTTTGAAATAGATTGTACTTATGGAAGCCAAAACAAGCATCTTCGATTACGTAAATGCCAGTACGCTGTGTGGGAAACGGATCTTGAAGTTTTTTTATTAGCAGCTCCTTTGGACATAATCAATGCTTCCATCGTTGACATTCTCGAAAGGAGAGAGCCAATAAATCATGACCATGCACTCTAATATAAATGGTTTCTTGGCTACGATGGCATCCTACTGAGGTTAACAAAAGGGCATACAGATTCGTACTATTTGGGGTTTTATTATATCATAAACTATAAAGTTTTTCCTATGTCCAATTTTTTTTTTTTTTTATGGTGATGGGTAATTTTAAGACATTTGTGTATCAACTAGATCCATCAAATACATTTACTGAAATTTATTAAATTTGTTTGAATTTAACAAGTCAAGAAAGAGAATTTTCAACTTTTTAAGTATCATTTAATTATTAAAAATAAAAAGTTCAGAATAAAAATGCAAAAATCTAAATAAAAATTAGAAAATTAGAATGATATTTTTATTCTCATACTGTTTTTGAAATAATAAAATAAATAAAATTTTTAATATCTAATTTTCAAAACGAATAAGAATAATAATTAAAAAATAATTTTATCAATTATTATAATAGTAAAAATGATAAAGTTAATTACAACGATAATGATGGCAAAAAAAAAAAAAAAGGAGAAAGATGTGGTAGTATATATATATATATATATATAATCTCCACCATTGGAGGTGGGAGTCTAAAAAGAGTGGTGAAAAAATAATAATAATAATTTTTATTATTATTTTTTTGTATTACCATTGTCAATGGAGATGATGGTCGAAGCAATTAATACACAAAACATAAAAATAAAATATCAATATTTTAAAAAGAGAAAAAGAATCAAATTCTCATTCTTTTTTTTTTTTTTTTTTTTGCCACATCTTATGGAAATGAAATTATGTTTAGTTTTTACTCTCATTTTTACTTCATTTTTTTCAATCAAACATTTATGAAGTAAGAATAAAACTTATATTTCCTTCTCTCTTGTTCAATTTTTTTTTTTTTTATCAAACAACACCTTAAAGATTTTTATGTTCAAAAAGATATATATGTTCTTTTTCTTACGTTTTTTTATCAAACATTTATTTTTTTTATTTTTTTTTACCAAATAAAGAAATTTCATTGACTCGAAAATGAACAAGGCTTCTACATCTAGATTTAAAGCCAACCAATACATAAGATGATTCTCTGAATAGGAAATAAAACAAACTTACACGCCGCATTAAGAGTGTCTAAAAACTATACAATAAAGATTTTACTTGGAAACTAAATATCTAGAATTAAGATTTAAACTATTAACTAAAAAACTAAAGTAAATCTTCGTTCACTATAGATTCATTATTTGAAACACTATACATACACTCACATTTCACTCGTTCACCCTCTTACATTTCACTATGCATTTCACTATTCATAATTTTTTTTTATATTTTGGTCTCTAATATTTTTGAAAGCATAATTCGATCTACATGTTCATTTTCTCATCTATTCGGTCCTTGGGTGGAGAGAGAACGCCGAGAGGAAGAGAGAGAGATCGTCGGCCAAGCTTATTTAGGCCACTCGGACCGACAAAAATCTACTAGATTTTTTTAACTTTGAGAGATGAGTTTGTCCATAGTGGCTTCAAGCCATTAAACAATTAGAGGAACTAGATCGAAGCGAAAAAATAAAAAACAAATTCGATTTGATTTTGTATTTTTCTTTATTTTTGTGTGTATTAAAATGATTTTTTAGGTTTTAGATGTATTTATTGGCTTTATTATTATCATTTAGAGGTGTTTAGAGAAAACAATGATGCCAAAATTCAATTTCTAAGAGTCTAAAAGTTGACTCTCGATTTTTCAACGAATCTTCCGAGCAACCTTGAGTTCATCGAAAGTTGCGGGTTTTTTTTCCGATTGAGCAACAAGCAAGGCCTAGCGCGTGGGCTCGCAATGGCGAGCCCAAGCATGTTGGCCTACCCGCACAAGCCAACCACGCATGGACTCCTTTTTTTTTCCCGCATATGTGCAACTCTGGCTGCACAAGCCAACCAAGCACTCGTCCCGGTTGGCTTGCAACCATGTGCTTCTCTCTCTCTCTCTCTCTCTCTCTCTCTCTCTCTCTCTCTCTCTCTCTCTCTCTCTATATACATATATATATATATATATATATATATATATATATATATATATATATACATATATTATTATTGTTTAAATTTTATTTTTTTAATTATTTATTTCTTATTAAAATTCACATCAAATTAATTTTTTTATGATTTTATTTTTAAATAAATTTATTTTTTAATATATGAATTTTGAATTAAAATTTTAGAACATTAGTGTTTTATTTTTTAAAATATATTATTATAATTTACACAATAAATTATATGTGTGTGTGTCTTTTTTTCTTTATATATATATATATATATATATGGAATTCGGTGTGAAAAACATAAAAAAATAAATCGTTATAATTTTTAAATGACGAGAATATATATAATATTTTTTTAAATTTGAATTTGAACATATATATCTGATTATATTATTTTTATGTTTAAAAATTATTTTTTAAATTATTTATTTCTTATTAAAATTTTCATCATGTTTATTTTTTATATGACTTTATTTGTTAATAAATTTAATTTTTTAATATATGAATTTTGGAATAAAATTTTAAAACATCGATATTTTATTTTTTAAAAATATATTATTATAATTTATACAATAAATTCTTCCTTTTTTTAATGAGTTTTCTATTTTTTTAAAATATATTGTTATAATTTATAAATTCTAAGAGAGATAGAAACGGAAACGAGAGGGAGCTAAAAGTATATTTTAGATAGTTTGACTCGTTTTTTTTAAAAAATAAATTAATAATCGGTTAAAAGAATTTACAAGTTTTATTTGCTTTTTTTCTATATATATTCATTTATTCAGAATTTATCGAAACTATTTTTATTATAGTTTTTATTTTGATCTATTGACTTCAATATGTTTCATACGAGTTTATGTGTTATATGTATATATATATATATATATATATATATATATATATATATATATATATATATATAATACCAATTTATTTATTTATTTTTAAATATTTTAAGATTTTTTTTAATAAAAATAAGTTAGATAATATTTTGAAAGAGCCACTTAATTATTTAAATAAAAATTTTCATGTTAATATTATTAAATATTTTGTTAATAAATATATATAAATCAAACAATTTCGCTCATTATATAGATTCTATTTACATCAATCACAAGAAATAAAACTTACGCTCATGCTACATCATATGAATAATAAATTTTACGTATGCAATCGTTGTTTGATAGCACCGTAACGCGAGTATCTTATACTTTTTTTTTCAATTTCAGACTTTAATTGTATTGTGATTTACTCGCATTTTATTTTAGTTTTTTTTCATAATTATTTTTATTACTTCAAATTTTCTATTTTAATTTGTCATTTTTCTTTTAAATTCTCATCCAATTACTTTAAAATTATATGGTCCTCAAATTTTCTATAAATTTTTTTTAAAAAAAATTAAACTTTAACTATATTATGATTTAGCCCATTTGTTTTAATAATTTTTTATTAGTATTGTTATTTAAAATCTATAACTTTAATTTATCAGTTTTTTTCAAATTTTCATCCAATTAATTTAAAATTATATTTAATAACGAGTTTTCGTTTATCTTAATCCAATTAATTTAAAATTATATGGTCCTCAAATTTTTTATACAATATATATTTTTTGAATTTCAAACTTTAATTGTATTGTAATTTGATCCCATTTTGTTTTAGTGTTTTTTGTTGATTATTCTTATTATTTAAAATTTACTACTTTAATTTGTCATTTTTTAAAATTCTCATCCATTTAATTTCAAATTACATTAAAAAATTTAAAATATTTTTTCACTTTTGATTTCATATATTTTTATACATTCACACCATAAAACATACTATCAAACTGAAATAATTGTATATATTTTATCCAAGCCGCAATATAGTGCAAGCAAAAAAATCTAGTAAAAACTATTTTACAAGATAGTTGATGCATTGTTTTTAATAGTCCACAATAGCTTTACTACCTTAATCTCTCATTTGATATTCATTTTTTTGAATAACATATCTAAGACTAATGTATTAGCAATTTGAGTAAAACTTCTATTTCGGGACAAAGACTTATGAAAGGACGAAAGAGCATGAGAAATAAGAAAAAACATTAATCAAACAACAACCTTAAACTTAAAAAAATACGAGATAAACAAAACAAACATCACGGAAAAATACTAGATCTAGTGGTAAGAATAATTTATCTAAGAATCTTATGAACAAAAAAAGACGAAACAAAGAAAAAAGGGAAGGAAAAAAATAATGTCAATGCATGGCGGCAACTAAAGAAAAACTCAAAAAACTCAAAAGAGAAAAAGGGAGCTTAACAACTATTCCTTTTACTACATCACTAACCTAATATACTAATTAAGAACAAGTTAGGTTGGATGTATTCTAACCTAGAAATTTTAAAATACTTTAAGAGTAATTATTATAAGTATACAATAGTTACTTTATAAATTCATTTTTAAAGAAAGAGAGAGAGATAGACAAAAAAAAAAAAAAAAAAAAAAAAGAGAAAATTATATTCGAATCTATTAAAAGTCATAAAAAAATTTTCTGCTTAAGCTCTTTTTTTTAATTAAAAATTTTTCTTTCTCCTATTTCTTTCTTCTTTTTGTGTCTTTCTCTCTTATATATGGAGTAAGTATCTATTGTTATTCATAAAATAATTTAAAATTTTTCATTGTAATGTAAGAAAAATATAATGTAATGGAATGAAATGGTCCATACATTTCTTTATTTTGTTGCAAAATTTTAGTAATGTAATAGAGGAATTTGCAAAGTTTCATTTTAATCTTTATTTTATTATTATTATTATTATTGAAAGAAAAATATATTTTACGGCTTGTAAATTTTTGAAAGGATATTTAGTCCTTATATTTTATTTTTATTTACAAAATGGTCCTTATTTAAATATTGGTAGTATTAATAATTATTCACAAAATATAATGTAATGAAATGAAATGCTCCATTACATTTCTTTATTTTGTTGCAAAACTCTTAGTAACGTAATAGAGGATTCTCAAAGTTTCATTTTAATCTTTATATTTTTTGAAATAAAAATATATTTTAGGCCTTATAAATTTTTTAAAAAATTATTTAGTCCTTATATTTTATTTTTATTTTACAAAATTTACAATTCAATTCTTATTTGCAATCAAATTCTTATAAGATTATTGTTTATCGTTTTATGGTTCATTACATAATTTTATTTATTTATTTATCTTTTTTTTTTTCTGTAATGCTTATAATGAATCATTGTAATTATAATGGTCCATTATGTTATAGTTCATTACATCTAATCAAATATGCCATAATAGTTTAGCTTGATAAAACTAGATTAGTAGTTTAACCTAAAATTAGCAAAATTCCCGCAAGTTAGAGCAGGAATGGTCACCCCATCTTTTTATTTAAATGTTTTGCAATCGCTCATTTATTAAAAAAGAAATAACACAACCAAATTGACAAGTAATTACTAAATATCTTTATTGAGATTCCGTTTAAACTGCGACATCAATTTTGCTGAATTCAATAATTTTCATATCGTAAACCTGCAATTTATTAGGCATAGGTCATGTGGTAGACCAATAACAAATTTCTTATCTATTTATTCTTAAAAATAGATAAGAAATAATATTTACTTTGTTATTCTTGCATTGTCTTTGTAACACTTTGTTAGGATAAAAAAAAAACTTTGTACAATATATATATTATAAAATCACAAACTTAACACATTTTAATTATTTTAATACTTTCTTTTAAAAATTAATAAAAAATACATGGATTAAGTTTTCGGTAATCATATTTACACAAGAGGTGCTTTCTATCTAAAATTTCGAGTTCATGCGACATGGCATGATTGATACAATGACAACATGATATAAATTCTATGTAAGATTCCACGTGAATTTTTCCTCAATTCTTCTTTTTACTGTTGCAAAATCCTAGGAGAGAGAAACATCTTCCTCTTAACAAAATCTCATCTCTTTTCAAATTTCAAAATCCTTCAAATCCTATATTTCAATTTCAAATTCTTAGCAAACCCATTTCAGTTTTTCTATTTTTGAAGTTAAAGTTCAATTCTTTCTTATCATCATTACATGTTCCTTTGAATTTTTATACACTTGAATTCTCATAAAATCTCTATCGAACCTCATAATCTAATAAGAAAATCCAAATCAAAATCACATCTAGATTTTTTTTTTGTCGCTTTAAATACAATCTTATTGTAAGAGATTTTTTCATATAAAGGCTTTTCAGCTTCTTTCACGAGTCTTGTCACTTGTCTCTTCATCTGTGAGTTCTCATTGTACCTTGCTCGATAATGATAATTGTAGAGAAATATGAGCCTTCTCATTCATCTCTTCAATTTCAACGAAGTCATGTTATCCGGATATATACCGTCAATTGTCTTAATAAAACCTTCACGCTGCAACAAAGCTTTCATCTCTCTATAGGCTAAAATTATTTTGACCATCAAAAAGCATAACATCAAATTTTAGAACTGCCATTACGAATAGAAAATCCAAATACGTGTAACTCCGTGCTCGGATATCGGTTTGTTACGACAAATAACGAAAACAAGCCAAGTAATGATAGAAAATTATCAATATACGGAATTTACATGGTTCGACAAATTGACTACTCCATGAATGAGAGAAAAGTTTTATTAATTTAATAACATGAGACTATAAGAACTCTTGAAGCTTAATACAAAGTCGTTATCTTTCACTTTGTTTTCTAAACAGAGACATAAGAAGATTTAAATACCTTATACTTTAAAATATATATATATATCATAAAATTCAAACACCACACCAACAATTACATTATAGAACTTAGGTTATTTCAAACCATGTTCTATAGCATTCTCCTTCCCAGCTGTATTGGTCTATTTAATTCGCTAATATAGCTTTCGCTGATGGAATGGCGCTCAAAATAGAGCGTGAGAGGAGTTCTTCCCGAAAGCTCTTAGTGCCGCATATTCTTCGAACGCCCTCACATCTGCCCCACACTGAAGCGGCTTAGGAAAGAACAGCCAACAGCTAGTGACCGTGACGAATCCTATGGTGAAGAACCCTGAGATCACCCTCGGTAATTGCCACCTGCCCTTTAATGCCTTCTTTATTGCAATTTCAGCTGTTACACAAAATCCGTGCAGAAGGAAGAACCATGTGACCTCCCACGTCGGTTTTGCACGAAGCAAGTAATAAAACATGACCTCGTGCATAACGGCCGATACAAAGAACGTGGCCAGAACAGCGGGGATTGGGGACCACCTCCGACCGACGAAGTGTGTGCTAATGTTACGGGTGGTTTCGTATACGGTCGGGCGTAGGATACTGCTAACCATGAGGTTCCATCGTTTGCCCCAAAAGTCTTGTAGTGATGTAGAGAGGTATGGCTCATTGAATTGTGGCTCGAGCTCTAGTCCTAGAATGCTTCGTGCCAAGGCTGCCACTATGGCTAGGACAACGTCAAGAAAGATGTATAAATGGAGACATAAAAGACACAAGATGATTTTTGGATGGATGTATTCGTTATAATCATGGGCAACTACCAAAAATGCCCAAAGCAGACCTTTTGTTGCATAGTTCAGCAGAGATTTGTGGGTTTCTGTAGGTATTTTAGGAGTTTGGTTTTCTTTGTTTTTTAATTTTGGAGGTGGGTTTTCTTGGATCTTGATGGGCAAACAAGCAACAGATACAAAAATTGAGAGAGAGCTTGATGAATGTTGTGAAGATAAAGGGCCTTTGCCAAAAGCAAAGAGTAAGAGCTTGAAATTTCCAAGCCAAGCAATGTAAAATGCTGTATTGCCACCAAGAAATATGGTGGAGAGATTAAGAGGAAAGTAGAAAAAGAGGCACACAAATGGGATAAGGAATAGCAGCCTTGTTTTGCCTTTTGGTATTGTCTTACCAATGGCATAGCAGCAACATAAACAAAAAAAGATCGAGAACCATACCTTCAGGAAGTTGCTAATTTCACCTTCCATTCCTTTATGTCCCTTCAAGGTGTATTTTTGTTTTCGCGATGCTCAATTACAAACTCTATGAACAGAGCTAGCTCAAATTGTATGAGTCTTCTTCTTCTTCTTAAAAAAAAAATTAATTAATTAATTGCACTAGTCGTGATTAAAGTATATAAATCACAGTTGTCAAGAGTAAAATCGGAAGGCTGTGACTGGCGAACCAAGTAATGCTCATTAGCCATCAATTAAAAAAGACCACAAGATCATATCTTGTCGACGATCAATATGGAAACAATTGAAATCCACATGCTATATATTTTGAAAAGACAAGGTATTGCATAGACTTGGAAGCTGTTAATCGGGCCTGTCTAACAACTACCACCCGAACGCACAGTTGCAGGAGAGAAAAAATACTCCCTGAGTATAATAATCAATATTTAGGATTTAGATTTTTGTTGGAGCCTTGGATGTTTAGTTTGCCTTGTAAATAGGTGTTGCTTTCATGTGTTTTTTTTTTTTTTAATAGAAATTAGAATGTTCAAGTAAGTTCTTGCTTTTTTTTTTTTTTTTTTAACAAATTAACATGTTTTAAGGTGGAATGCGATCTGTATATTTCAAACTCAATTATGGAATAACTTTATTTTTGGAACGACAAAATTACCTCTATTAAAAAAAAAAAAAAAAACAAGAATTAGACTCCCAATTCCCATGCAAGAAAGAAATAATAGTATCTAATATTTAATTTATCCTGCAAATGAATTTGTAAGCAGGAGTGATGAGTTTAGGCAAGGACAGGGAGATGTTGAGCTTTATCAGCATATTCCTCGGGAAAGCAACTTTTGTGTGGATTAATGGAACTTTTATTGTCGTCTTAATAATCAATCCGTTTCAAAGAAATTGTTTATCTTTATATCAGATTAAACTAACTTTATTTAGCGAACTATCTTAAAATACTTAAAATCATATAATCTGTATTTTTTTTTTAGATTTTTTTTCATCTCAATCAAGGACTTTTAGATTAAATTTTTTTATACACAGTTAGAAAAATTGATAAGAAAAACAAATTTAATATTTCAAATATTTTCCAAAAAAATAAGAAGCAATTGAAAATTTAAGAATAGATAAATTTTTTTGAATATTATATAATAACAGATGAGTGTATTCATTCAAAATATTTTTAAAAAAATATTAGTATGATATAATAATTAATAACTTTTACATTTATATAAAAAAATAAAATAGATAATTTTTCTAATACCAATATAGTATTTTTTAAAAAAAGAAAAAAGAATAAAAAACTCTAGCTTTTAGTGGTGTCAAGAGCCTTCACGGTAACTCTGGCTTTTAATTGTTGACCTCGCCTACGATTAAATATAGTAGCACCAATTTAAAGCAATTAGATTTAGGAACTAATTAAACTATAACTAACTCATTAAAGAATGGAAACACGCGGAAAATTATAGAAAAAATAATGTCAATTTGAAGAAAAAATTGACAAAAATATTGGTGCATATTAACCAAAAAAGAAGAAGGTACTATTGAGAACTTTTTAAAATATTTGGAATCAAAAAGATAAAATTTATAGGTTTGGGACTCAATTGATGATGAACAAATAGATTTTGAACTAAATTTAGGTTTAAAATTTCAAGAGAATACACAACCAGTCCCACAAAAATTGTTTTGAATATTTTCATCTAGTTCATAAACTAGTTTTTTTCTACCTACGCTATGCAACGGGTCTAACGAACGCAGAAAATTAATTTTAAAAAATTATTTTAATTTAATATCTAGTGTTATATTGTACGTCTACCAAAATATATTAAATCAAAACTAAATAAAAAATTCATTAATTTTTATAATTTTTTTTTAACCAAAATTTTATTTCACTAATTATTTGTTATACTTTCATAATTTTTTATTAAAAAATATTATTTATTTATCTCTATCTACCTTTTTAGCTAAAAACTTATTTTGTAAATTGTTTTTTCTAAACATCTTTTTGCCATAAAAGTTTTAATTAAAAAAATCGAGAGGAAAAAAACAAGGACCAAAGTGATCAAAATGAAACACAAAAGACGAGACCAAAATAAAACAAAAAAAAATATGGATTAAAAAAAATATTTAAAAAAAGAAAGACCAAAGTGTAATGTCACAAAAAAATTTATAACAAATGTCTTTAAAAATTTTGAAATTATAAAAAACCATTACATAGTGAAAGGAATAGTGAATATAAGTCTATTTGAATAATGCATATGAGCCTAGATGAATAATGTTTAGAATAGTGCTAATGAATAGTAAAATAATGTTTTTTTTTGTAGGACAAAGCACATAAAATTATTTTTAAGAAATTATTTCAGTTGGATGTCATGTATTATATTGTGTGTCTACCAAAATATATCAATTTAAAACCGAATAAAACTCATTCAATTTTATAATTTTTTAATCAAAATTTTGTATTTAACTAATTATTCTTTATATTTTTATAAATTTTTTTATTAAAAAATATTATTTATTTATCTCTACCCATATTTTTAGCTAAAAGCTTACTTTTTAAATTATTTTTTGTAAAAATCTTTTTCCCTTAAAATTTTTAATTAAAAAAATTAGAGGGAAAAAAAAAGGCAAGAACCAAAGTGACTAAAATGAAGCAAAAAAGAGAGACCAAAATAAAACAAAACAATTTGTTAATCGAAAAAAATAATGTTTAAAAAAAAAGAGATCAAATTGTAATATCACGAAAACTTTTATAATAAATATTTTTAAAAAGTTTAAAAACTATTTAAAAAAACCACTATACGAGTAAGAAGAATAGTATATGAATCTCAATGAATAGTATTTGAAATTGTGTCAATGAGAACTAAAGTCATCAAAACGAAACAAAAAAAAGGACCAAAATAAAACAAAAGAATTTGTGGACTGAACAAAATAATGTTAAAAAAAAAAAAAACAAAGTGTGATGTCAAGAAAATTTTTATAATAAATTTTTTTAAAAAAAATACATAATAAAAGAAATAGTATATGAATATGGATGAATAGTGTTTGGAACTGTGTCAATGATTAGTAAATTACCGTTCTCCGATAGAATTTCTATTAGTAGTTACTTATATTCTCATATAAATTTTGCACTGAAAACTTATACTTCTCTTATCTATGTGAAAACGGTGGATTATATAGATCGAGGTTTAGGGTTTACAGACTAAAAAAGTGGTGTAGGTCCGTACTCAATCAATAATAAAGTAGAAATGTTATTAATGTCATTAATTAATTAATGATGTTATATATGTCCCGGAAGATTTTACTACATTCATCCAAACCCATGATGTTCACTTGCATGTGCTTCAATTCCTGAAAAAAATAAAAGAACAGAAAATAAAATGTGTTCACGTACGGGGAAAGAAGCATTAAAGCAGGCCAGACTTGGATTGCTTTGTAGTAAAATAAAGGTTGACTTGATCGAGTAACTGACTTAATTTTAGCTGTTTATATGGCAGTATTTATTATTATTATTATTTTTTCCCCACAATATTCCAGTCCTCTTCTGCGTCCTACCAGATGGTCAAAAAATTTGAAAGTAGAAAAATATATAATGGAACCTTTGAAAATGGAGTCTTCGCGACTTTCGCTCTGCCAATGGATATAAGTCTGTCAAGGGACAACTATTTCGACGAATCATCTTTAGGTCTTTTAGATCCAAAACCCTCCTCTTTAAATCTTCACCAATAACACAACTCTTTGTATCAAAGAATAGCCAGGTATACGCAAAAATGGAGGGTGAGATTCTTAACTTCATTAAGGTATGGATTTCAGTCCTCATTTCTCTGTGCTTTTGTTATTCCATTAGAAACGTAGTCCCTAAAGGGACCAAAAGACTCCTTTTTGTACTCCCAGTAGTTTGCCTCTTTCTCTACCTCCCTCTTAATATCTCCTCTGTGCATCTTGGTGGTAGCACAGCATTTTTCATCGCTTGGTTGGCCAACTTCAAGGTCCTACTCTTTGCTTTCGGTAAAGGTCCTCTGTCTTCAGATCCATCAATCTCACTTCCACTTTTTGTAGCTCTTGCTTGCTTACCAATCAAGATCCAACAAAAGGGTAAAAATAAAGAAAACCCACCTTCAAAACCTCACCTAGATGGCCAAACCAAAGAGACCCCAACTCCTAGCAAAGGTAAAGCAGGCCTTCGAAATTATGCAATAAAAGGTGTACTTTTGGCCATGTTGATACGCGCATATGACTATAGCGACCATATTCATCCAAACGTTATCTTGATTATGTACTCTTTCCATGTCTACTTTATGCTAGAAATCATTCTAGCCGTGGGTGCAGCCCTGGCTCGAAATTTGCTAGGCCTAGAACTTGAACCTCAATTCAATGAGCCATACTTCGCTACATCTCTCCAAGACTTCTGGGGCAGCCGATGGAACCTAACGGTCACCAGTATCCTACGCCCCACCGTATACGAACCCACCCGTAACATCGGGTCCCATCTTATTGGTCGGAAATGGGCCCCACTCCCAGCTGTTTTCGCAACATTCGTGGTGTCGGCTATAATGCACGAGATCATTTTCTACTATTTGGGGCGCGTGAAGCCCACTTGGGAGGTCACGTGGTTCTTCCTCCTACATGGATTTTGTTTAACGGTCGAAATTGCTCTAAAGAAGGTCTTGAATGGCAGGTGGCAGTTGCCAAAGATGATCTCGACCATGTTGACTGTTGGATTTATAATGAGTACGGGCTTTTGGCTGTTCTTCCCCAAGTTTGTGGAGTATAAGGTTGACGTTAGAGCGTTTGAAGAGTACGCGGAAATAGGCGCGTACGTAAGGAACGTGAGTCAAAGCATAGTGCGTGTTTTGCCCAGTCATTAATTAATGTTACCAAAAATATTACTGTACTGGTCGTAGTAATTTTTTTCTTTTTCTTTTTTGAGAATGATTACAGTGGTCATAATAGAGGCTTTTGATAGGCGTTGTCTTTTGTTTACCACTGAAAACATGATTCCCAAGATGTACAACGTTTTGGAATTAATTAAATACATATTCCTAATAATTTTATTTTTATGTTCCGATGATATTTTTATTTTTTATAAATAACTTAGTAATAAGTTTATCGAGTCATCACAACGGACAAAAAGCTACCAAAATATGCAATTGATTTCATCATGTATATTTTGAGAAAACTTGATACTACTATTCGAAGAAGTGAACGATAATATTTCCAACATCATATGATCGTCATACACTCTCTTCTCTCTTTGAATTTTTATAATCTTTTCAAATCGCTAAACATTAATGTTTTTTTAGTTTAGCGATCGGTTCTTATCTTCATCACTGACTTTTTCTTGATCTTATTATTTAATCTTTTGTGTACTTTTCTTGACTATACAATGTGTTTAATATTGTGTGTACTTTTTTTAAGAATTAATGCATTATAAGGAAACCAGAAGTAAAACTATTGATTAATTATTGCAATATGTTGTTGAAATCTCTTTTAAATAGTTGTAATATTTTCGAAATGTATACATGTAGTTGTCAACATTCCAGCCGTATACATATAAAAAATATTAATTCCATTAATAATATAAATCAAATAAATACATCATTATTTTTATGACATAGTGATGCTAACATTAATAAGGACATTGCAACTTGTTATATTGAAAAGATTAGACAAAATTATTTTATAATAATGATAAAAAATAAATTTTCAACTTGTAAATAGTTTTTTCATAGACTTTAAGAGTTTTTTCATAGACTTTAAGAAAAACTCACTGAAATTTTATGATAAGAACTGTCCAAGATATAATTTTTTTTTTTTTATCATGCATATAGTAAATTATTAAGAGAACAACCATATTACCAAACTACATTGATAGAAAATTTCAAACATTAAAAATTGTCAAAGAATGTTAATCTCTTCTAACCACTGAAAAAACACCCATCACGACGACCTAGTAAAAGAACACCAAAAGCTTTATTATTATAAGAATAAAATATCTTAACAGAATAGAAATTTTGTGCACAGAGATGAAGGGCTGCCAACAGTGAGAAAATCATTGTGACAACTAGAATTTTATTATTATATTTTTTTCTAAAAGAAAATCAAGAGAAAGGAGATAGAGAGTTTAGAGAAATTCAGAGCTATTAGTGGACATACGTAAATGGCCTTACTTTTTATTCTTTTGCCTATTACAAAGGATGGATGCATAATTAAGGTCTCAAAAGGCTAACATCTGCGGAATCATTAGATAGAATATTGATAATACCTAACAAATAATCATTTTAAACTTAAAAAAGAGTATCATTCGATGAGTCAATACGAACGAGGTTATCAACATCTCTGTTGCAATATTACTAAATTAAACATTTTTTGAAAAAAATAAAATAGCGAGAAATTATTTGGTACATTAGCAGTTGTATTCTATTTTTTTTTCAAAAACATAAGATCTATAATGATTTTTATATATTTATAAAAAAAGAAAGCATAGTTTATGATATATTGAATTATTCATCCGAACTAAAAAAAAAACATGGTTAATTTATTTTATTAAAGTTTTGTGTCAAACCCTCAAACTCTTAACACATTTTCTAGAAAAGTAAAAGGTGTAGACAGAAACTTTTCCAATTCTACGTTCGAAGTCGGCAATTTTTTAAGCGACTAATAAAAAATATTAAGGTCCAATTGAACAGGTTGGATAAGTGACATTTAAAAAAAAAAAACAAATTTCTTTGAAAATGTCAACTTGGACTATCCAATCATTTAGAATAATGTATTTCTGCGTCTGAGATTCTGCTGTGATTTTATCATTTAATAATATTTAGTTATCAACACCCATAGTGTCTTGCCCATGTCCATATATTCTGCAACAGTTTATCGCTCTAAGCACAAATAATTTTCCTTTTTTCTCTTCTTTATTTTCATACTTTTTCATAATTGTATAACTGTGCATCTCCTCGTCAGACGTGTATTGTTCAAGGGTTCGATCTTAGACACGCGGGCTTGATCTATCCATGCCCAGTATAGGCCTTATCTTCCATCTTTTAATTTGTGCTGTATTGGTAATGTCTCTCACCATGTTACCTGTTTTTTTTTTCTCAAAACAAAAAAATAAATTCCAAACGTATTTTTCTCAAAACATGTGCATTATAACACTACATACACTTAATTTTTTTAAAACTATAAATATAAGAATAATAATAATAGTAGCACAATAACAACAAAAATAAATTCCAATAGATTGCTTTGCGATTAAAAAATTTATTTTATTTTTAAAATTTTTGAATTCAAATATTAAAATCAACGCTATGAAGAATTATTAAATTTTTTCAAATGTATCATGTTGATGTAAATAATATGTTCTTTATATTGTCTAATGAAAAACTTAATTTTTATTGATGCTTGAATTGGTTTGAAAAATATCTTATAGTAAAAAAAAAAAAAAAAAAAAAAACAAAAAAACAACAAAAATAATAATATTGTATAATATTCTTTTTTTTATATCATTAATCTTTTATTTTAAAATTAAAGATGCCTAGCATCCGCAGCAAAATAACTAATGTACATGAAAGGATGGTGATTTTAAATAAAAATGGAAATATATTGACACAAGCTACGGCAACGGGACACGGGCTAGCAACTAGTTAAATTAGCGCTGTGATAGATGGGCCGAGAGGCATATCACAGCCCTTATGTTTGGGCTTCATGGTTCTGCTCTCATGGTTGTGGATTTACCGATGGCTCGCCATATCCCTCGATCTCATATCAGGTTACTGAAGGTTTTTTTTTTTTTTTCCTCCTTGTAACATGTATTAGAAAATAAAATCAATATTATTTAATAACATTGATTAATTGTGAAAAATGAGTGTTTTCTTCGCCAAGAAGAAAAAAAGTAATTATAATAGAAAGGAGCTAGTTATTGATACCATTCAATTCTATAACCTAACAAAATATTAAGTTTTTTAATTAAAAGGATGGAAGGTACCTTATTGAAGAGCATGACGGGGCTTCGACTAAAATAATGTATTTTATGATTCGTAATAAGATAGGCTCCTAAGTACATAATGAAAAGTTGATAGGTCTATCTCTTGCATGCTACTTAAATCCTACATATCTTTCCTAAAACTTGAATTAAGAACTCGAATCTTCATAGCTAGGTTGTCTCATTTAGGAAAAATGATTCGGAATTATTGCTAATTTTTTATTGTCTTTAATTCATTTTAAATACTGGAGACGGGAATCTTGAATCAGAAGGAAGCTGGTGCTGGACCTTCCGATCGTTCTCTATGAACACGTGATTTAACAGACAGCACACCCCTTGATTTAGAACACGGATTTTCATTGCTGACCAATCATGAATTTTGTTAAACAGGGGATCCTTACATTTTTCAGTTACTTCTTCTGGTTGGTTTTTTCCTTCTTTTCCAAACTAGCATGTTGTTGTATTTAGACAAAAGCTTTAACATCTGGCAATTAATTAGTACGGCAACATCAGTACTTTTGTCTGCAATGTTGACAGTACTCCAGATTGCATTGGATGACCAACATTAAAAAGTGAGAAAAATGATGCTTTAATTAATAGTTTTGATATTTTCATGATCAATGTGAAGGGTTGTTGCCCTCTCTGTTCATGTTAGACAACTAACTAATAACCTTTTTTCTGGTTGGCAGAGGGGATGAAATCCATGATATCATTTTCGTGTTCAATGAGAAAAGTAATAAATTTGATTATCGAGGATAACGCTGTTAAAAATAATGATCATATTAGAACTTTCATTAAATTAAATTAAATAATATATGATTCAGAATGCAATTTTTCTTGAATCAAGGAATAAATTAACGTTTTCTGATGATTTTGAAGGCCATTAATTGGTTGTTAATCACCCCTGTATTTAATATTATTGCTGATTAAAGTAGTGGAGAAAATATGGAGAACAAATAATATTATAATCTTTGGTCATCATTTGGATTGGATGTTGGTCGTAACTAAATCTAATAAATTAGTGATATGGTCAAAATCAATATGAGAGGGACACATGGAAGGAGATGGATGAGCATGACCGCTGCTTGCATAAGCTGTTCTTGGAGCGAATTAGGTCTAGACTCTAAAGTCTAAACGACCTTCTTCAAGGATCTGCAATATATATATATCATAAATGGTTTATGTTGAAGATTATTTTTTGATAAGCCAAACAAATTAATAGAAACACCAAGCAAAACTTGGCAAAGAATACAACAAGCAAGGAAAAATAGCATGAGAAGCTAACTCCATTAAAGACATGCAAAACAAATGAAGGAGCTGAAACAAAACAAAAGAAAGCAGAAGAGCATTTGGGGTTGAATCGGATGAGACTGAAAAAAAAAAAAAAAAACCAAGCTATGAATGTACTGATTTCTCCATTGATTTTCAGAAATTTAAGAATGATTATGATTTTTCATTTAAAAATGTTGAATGCAATAAATGGTTGTATCAATAGCCTGATTTCAGAGGAGTTGCAGGTTACAACTTGCCTTTCAGTCCCTTTTTTTTTTTTTTTTTTTTTGGTGGGGGGTGTGGTTGCCTTTCTGTTATTGTTCGAAGCTTTGGTCCCCTTTAGAACAATTATCCGTCTGGTCCAAAGGAAGTGATATACGGTAGAAGGGTTGGCATGCGATGGGTTACCTTATGGGGTTTTTTTTGTAGCATTCGTGTTAGGAAAGTTATAGACAACCTCAAGCAAAGGAAAGATAGCTACAGTGTTATAAAACCACATCCCTAAATTTCCAAGGTTTCAAAGTTTTTTTTTTTTTTTTAAAAAAAGGTAATAATGGGTTTGATTTGTTTAGTTTCATTATAATTAGGATTGGATTATAACGCTTATGATGATGATTATTATTGATTATTAATAATATAAATATCTTTCCCACGTTCTTCTTGTCTTGTCAAAACCAACCTCTATTATTTGTTTGTGGAGTCCATGTTCATCCTCACTTGGATCATAAATCAGCACAATTGTAGCTGTCTCCTCTCGCATCAAGTGATATAAGTCCACTTTCCTTGCATATCAAATAGCAGTTTTGTATGGATTCAGAACTTCTTACTTTTTTTTTTTTTTTTTTAACGAACTTGATATTTATATTTATTAATTTAATTAACATTATTTAATACACAATAAAAATAATAATAGTTAAATTATATATATATATATATATATATATATATATATATATATATATATATATATTTGGCTTAATTCAAATTATTAAATTTAAAATCAATAGTTAAATTTAAAGCATGACCAATCATGTTCTTAAAAAGAAACATAAAAATATCCAGAAAGTTAATATTTCATTTTTCAAAATGTTCTTCTGTACATTTATAGCAAAATGTTTATTAAATTTAATATTTAATTCTTAAAAAAGGCTATTTATCAAAAACAAACATACCCTGAAATAGTATTTTAATTTTTTTATTTTTGTAAAAAAAAAAAAACATTACACATAAAATGACATAATAAATAAAGAAAATAAAAGAGAACCAATACCAGAGGTCAAGAGTCGAGTCAGGGAGCTCAAGCAAGGTTACATGACAATTTTTTTTTTTTTTAAGAAGCATAATTGTTAATTTTATTTGGATTCACTTAGTGTAAATTTGAAGTAATATATAATTCCAAAAGGAGTATGGATAAAAAGAACAGCAGCTTTTACGACTGGGAGCTAATTAATTAATTAATTAATTAGGGAAGGCATATTTTATGGCATGAAAATAGCATAGGGATTCCAATTTAGTGGGCTCCTTCTCTTGTCCAAAAGATCAACAAGACCCAAGCAGACTTTCTTCCGTAACCCCCCATCCCGTCATCATCTACCACGAAAAACTGCTGTGTGCGTCACAGAAAACACCTTTTTAAGAACCTCCTCTTCGCTCTTCATGTTGCAAAGTCTTGGACTTCTTGCAATATAACTATTCAATAAATAAAGGAAAGAGCATCAAGAGTTCATTTTTCACCATAATTTCCCAAACCAAGAAAGAAACTGACATTTTTCCTTGATGGGATACCTTTCTTGCAAGGCAGACTCAGCCGTTTCCATAATCTCTACCGCCCCAACATCTCAAACATCATCTTCTTCTTCTAAAGCCAAACAAGAAAAACCCATCAAGATCCAGCAGTTTAACTACAGTGATATTGAAGCAGCCACCAATGGTTTCTCTGACCAGAAGCTCCTAGGCAAAGGCAGCCATGGTTGTGTTTACAAAGCTGTTTTGCGTGGCCGACATGTTGCTGTCAAGAAACTGTCAAAGGGTTTTGAAATTGGCCAAGAAGTCGATAACGAGATCGAGATCTTGTCTAAGATTCACAGCCCAAGATTGGTAAACTTATTAGGCTTTGCTAATGATACTAAGGAAAGCTTGCTTGTTGTTGAGTTTATGAGTAATGGTACTCTTTATGATATTCTTCACTCAAATTCTAGACCACCCAGTTGGGGTAGAAGAGTTAGAATGGCTTTGCAAATTGCTAAGGCTATTGATACTTTACATTCACAAAGCCCACCAATAATTCATAGAGATATTAAGTCTGCAAATGTTTTGATTGATAGGAATTTCAATGCAAGATTGGGTGATTTTGGTTTAGCACTTAGGTGTGGTGCTGATGATGATTATAGACTTAAGTCAACCCCACCTGCTGGTACTATTGGCTATCTCGACCCATGCTATGTTACCCCAGATAATTTGAGTACTAAAACTGATGTGTTTAGTTTTGGGATTTTGTTGTTGGAGATTATTAGTGGAAGGAAGGCTATCGATGTGGGGCATTCGCCGCCTTCTATTGTCGATTGGGCAATTCCACTCGTTAAAAAGGGGAAACTTGGTGCTATTTTTGATCCTAGAATTATCCATATTAAGGATCCTATAATTAGGAAGCAATTGGCTTTGATTGCTTCTAAATGTGTGAGGTCTTGTCGGGAGCGGAGACCCACGATGAAGGAGGTGGTTGATTGGTTAACTGCATTGAGTAAATTGGTTCCGCTTCATTCATGGAATGGGTTTAACAATCCTTGCATGATGGTGGAGACAATGGGGCGTCCAGTAGAACTAAGAAATACACAGTTTGGTTCCAGACCACAAGGTGATGATGGAGAAAATTTGAATGGAATAGATGGTAAAATAGGCCGGAAATCAGTGATGGATACACGGCGAGTGTATTCGGATTTGGGATTTCGAAGCAATTTGATGGAACTCATGGCTGGAACAGATGCAGAGACTGATGGGGTTGAGTCTAGTTTGAAATCTGCTAATCGTGTTTCTAGTTCTAGATTTGTTAGTGCACAATCTGGTACCAAAGGAAGAGCTCAACCCAAAGCTCATGGTAATAGAAAAGGTCTGTTTCAAGTGAGAAAAAACCAATCAGTTGGGGATGGTTCAGAATTATTCTCAACAAAGGATAACACGGTTGCTCGTTCAAGTTTTAGTTGTCAAGGTTATGACGGTATCTAGCACGTTGTAAAGATTTGTTTGAAGTGGCTTGTCAGTGGAGCGAAGCTCGGGCTTGTAAGCTTCTCTTGCTTGAGAATTACATTGTTGTAGATTTGTTGGTAGCTCCTTGATTAGTGATTTTTACTCAATTTTCATTTTCCAAAGCACGTCGAAATGTTAATGTGTTGTTAAATTCCACATACATTTAGATCAAGGGCACATTGCTCGTGTCCCTTGCATAGGTTGTTGATCCTTTCCATTTATTACATCTTTTTTTATGCGAAGCCTATATATGTTCAAGAATTCCGTTGAATGAATAAATTAAGCTGATTCAGAATTGTTTGGATTGCTTAGAATCTCTTAACTTCTTCAAATGTGTTCTAGACGAGCCAAATTTCTGTTAGCCTTATTACTGGCCAGAGTTGGGTCCTGTATTTTCTGTATCTTACGGACAAAAGCATCTTTGGAATTAGGCGAGACATTACTGGAACATAGAATTAAAAGATGAAGAAGACCTGTCATATGAACGAATGTTGGTGGTCCATGATGTTTGCCTTTAGAGTTGTCAGCTTTTAGTAAAATCAGTGTGAACAAAGTTTATTTTGTCAGCAAGCAGTCTGGCTCTTGTTCTGTTTTCCATTGAAGAGAATTTCTCTTGATGATCTGTTGCTTGGAAAATTGTGTTTTTCCAAGAAAACTCAAAATGGAAAACATTTTGTTGAGGAAGAAATGAGTAGTACTAGAAATGTAATTTGAAGCCGGACGTTGGCCAAGGTTCAATCCTAAAGTATTTAATTATGTGGTCTATGATCTGTTCTTCAGTAATTGTGGAGTAGAATGACAGAGAAGTCTTTCCTGCTTAGAAAAACGGTAGGTGGATATTCATTTTCAAAGTCAGAACAAACATACTGCAGCGAATTGGAATTTCTGTGACAACAACAAAGGCAGTTTTTTGGTGGAAAAACATTTGTTGTGGACATTTCTAAAGATATATCTATGAAACTCTCTCCTAAGCTTCGAAGTTCCTTCAAAATATGGTGGAAACTGTTTGTAGCCAAACTTCAAGAGGAGAAAAATTCAGCTTTCGCATCACACGCATAACAAAATCTAGTAGCAGTGTAGCACTAGAGACTTCTTTCTACCTTGAGCTCGACATTTGTCATCTACGGCTTTGATATTGACTAGGTCACCAAAGTCTTCGCAGAGTTTCATCAGGTTAATCTTAAAAAAAAACTAAATAAATAAAAAATCATAATCTTTGTTTGGTCTTGATTTGTTTTAATGGATAAACAGTTGTAATTTCAAACCAACCCCTTCATAGGCTTCATTACAAAGAATTGTGAATGACTCCAGCATTATTATTCTTGATAAAACAGCGGTTGCTATTGTTTCAATAATTGGCAAACTTACTGATGTAATGTTTACTCTAAGAAGGAACTCCTCTGACATGATTGAGATTAATCACACATGGACCTACTGATGAGATAATTAATTGACATTCCTTCATTTAAAACAACTGCATTGTCTTTTTCCTATATTTTGTTGTAATCATACATGTAAACAAATTTCCTCACTCTTTTATGCTTTCTACTTCATCTCAATTTAGGGCTAAATATTATGTTGAAAAAGGAAAAGGCCATCACCAGCTTCCCTCAATTTAATCAGAGTGATGAAGAAATTGAATTCTAAGTGATCTTGCATTGCATTTCTCAACTTGTCACATTTTCCTTCAGACTACTCAATTTCAACCAATTTTTTTTTTGGATGAAAATTTCCAGACAAGGACTACACAGAATCCAAGTTGTCCATTCACATGGATATTTATCAAGACAGACAAAAAAAAATCTTATTGGTTGAAACAACTGAAGTTCAGTTCCGTTGAGTTATTCACACAAGACGAAGGTGGCCCAAAAAAAATTGTTTCAAACTCCAAAAACCAGGACAGAGAGATGGTGTCCCTAGCTGTTAGCTGGAAGCTGGAAGATTTATATTCCTCACCATACGTCAAGGCTTTACAGCTCATATAATTACCTATTGCATGTGCCTCTCCTTTTCATATGCCAATACCTTCTATGTCTTGCAGTTGTGTTATGCACCAACATGCAGTTTGACTTTGAACAAAATTAAGCTAAAAACTATATATATATATATATATATATATATGGAAACCCTTCTTGCATCCTATTCCTCACCAATGGATCAGTATGATTTCTTTTTTCTTCAATATTTGATATGAAACACTTTAATTATTGCGATATTAAATAGTCAAAAGTACTACTGAACTAACGCTTTCATGGCCGAAACTAAATCCTTTTCCTATTGTGTTTTAAGGTAAAGATTATTTGAAACTTGATTGTGCGAATAGCAAGCAACCTACTGATTATCCAAACCAATACTGGCTCAGAAGTTTTGTGTTTCCAACTTTTTCTTTGTATTTTCAAAGTATATATCATAATTACTGGAAGAACTGTGACTACTGCAAGGAAAAGGGGTATCAATACCATAATGGGAAGGAAAAACTTTGATGCTTTTACCGGGCTGGGGAAAACGTCAAAGGCTCTTGTTTTCTTCGAGACCCATTTCTTGTCTGTACGTTATTGGCTTTTATCGATGAATCAAGTTACCTTTTCTTTTTCTGGTCATCCAGTCAATGCAATCACTAGATTTTAAGTTTCAAATCAAGTCTTTACAGTTGATTTGAATTTTGGGTTTTTTTTTTTTTTTGAAACAATAGTAAAATAAAATTTAAATCACCATAATTATTAGAGACAGATAATGGAGATGCTGAATTAGATGCCAGTGAAGCAAAATCAAGCTTCAATCCGATTCATATCCAAATCTTTTGCAATTTTCCTCATTTTATTTTTTTCTTTCTTTTCATTTTTTTTTTTTAATTTCTTTGCTGTAGATGCATTGCAAGCCGACAACCCATCATCCATTCGGTCCTTTTCATATCGTGTCCTTTCCATACCAAAAAAGGTGCTAAAACTTTGAAAAGAACTTCCCAATCAGAGACAAAAAATAAGATAAAGAAGGCTTGATGTTAAATCGGCCTTGAAGTACAGACAGGATGGGAGAACTGAAAGGAGAAGCTACTGCTGGTAGGAATGAGAGCAGGGAGTAACATTTCGACCAATAACGAATCAAGGTAGCTGTATTAAGTAGAAATTCTGAAATTACACTCCTATTGAGTATGGCCACAGAGCTGAGAGCAAATTACTTAAAATAACAATCATGTTATCATGAGGGAGGAGATACAACTGATGGTGAAAGCAGTAGATTTCTTAATGCCACTAAACATAAACCAAAAATGTGAGTTGTAATAACATTGGGGGACTAAAAACCAACTCTATCTCTCAATACTACAAACAAATGTCAAAAGTGAGGGAAAAAAAAAAAAAAACAGTATCATTAATATCCTGAAAACTATCCTCACTGACTCATTGTAGAAAAAGCATTACTGTCGAGATCTTGTGACAGCGAAGCAGGGCAATAATCCAAAACCCTGCAGTTCTGTCTAGAGAAGTCTCTTGTGTGTACATTGAAGAAGACAGCCAGCTAAAAATGCTACAGCACATGTGAAAAGAGAGACGCTGAGAAGAGATCATATAGTTTGAAATTTTGTGTTTTAACTCGATCTCACACCAGCACCCTGCCTTGTCTTGATCATTCTTTTGAGCGTTGCTAGCCAGAAGTTACACTCATCCCACTCACTTGTGGTAAGAAGTACCTGTTCCATGCATAGGAATAGGAAGGGTTAGTAGTGCTTAGAACTCATTTCAGGTTGCCAGTACATATTTTAGGTGTAAAAAAAAAAAAAAGAGCTCTTGAATAGCACATGCCTGAATTTGCAGAGCTGTGCTAAAATCATTTCTGTCTAATGCCTGGCATAGCTGGACAAGCTTATCAGAAGCATTTTTCGATATATCCCCACTGTTGAGTTTGGCAAACAAGGCACCTATTTTCCTCGAATTATCTTCAATTTCACGCTTCCTAGCAGGATTTGCACGGGCACCACCCAAAGCTTCTGATGTCTCATTAAACAATCTTGTCAATGTTGTAATGACAGGTCTATGATGAGCTGAAACAAGTAGTTCAAAAGGAACATAAATTTGCTAGTCAGTAGCACATCAGGGAAATCATTGCATTATACAAAGCATATAGCTACTTCTATCGTCAAATGTTAGAAACCAAACTAGTTGGGATTTCAGAAGGTTATTTATTCAGCCTAAACCAACATATAAGGTTTGAATGCTTTGATAGCAACCATTTTCATTTTACTAATACATGACAAAGACAATGCTACAACATCAAAGACGATTCCTAGAACTGCCCATCAGACAGGAACTGCAGCCTACCTGTTGCTAATACATGACAAAGAACTTTTTTTTTTTACAGCAAAGCTACCCAAAGATAACCTCAACTAATATCAGAAAGACAACCCTAGTGCAAGCAAAGTTTTCTAAAACTATTAGTAAGTTGAAGTCAATAACCAAAATTGATATATTCAAGCGAAAGTGCCATTTTGCTTTCGTAATTACCAGGTACATTTGAGGTATCGACTGTTTGCACGGTTGGTGGTGGGGCAGCAGGAGTCACAGCTGGTTGGACTAATGCAGACTGAGTAGGACTAGGCGGTTGCATTGAACCAATCCCAGGTCTTTGAGCAACCCCTGAATGTACAGGCCTAAATCCCGTTGGTGTTGGGCCAGGAGCAACAACTTGTGGCATTCTGTGGCCAGGAATTGCACCCACAGAACCTGAAATAGGTCCTTGTGAGCCAGAAGGGGGCTGTACAGGATTATAAGAAGGATTTGCAGTCCCCTGAAAGCCACAAACAAAATTTTTAGTGCACCACTCAGAAATATACCAGTCAACGCAAAATTTAGAAGCCAAAATAAATATACACACAGGATATAACTGAGAACCCAATGTGGGTTGCTGATACTGTTCTGCATTTCTTAGAATGGGAACATTTGCAGGAACAAAGGTCCTTGTAGCTTGTTGAGTAGCGGCATGAGCTGGAGGTGGAGGTGGAGCAAAATTTGCCTGTAAGAACAAAGGTGAAGTAATGACCACCAGGGTACTACCTAATAAATTATCTTTTACATAAAACCAAATCAAGATAAAGAAAACAGAATACCTGAGGTGCCTGAGGAGCAGGAGTTGGAACAAACATTTGGGGCTGCGGTGCAGGCTGGTATGCTGGGGGTTGTGCGGAAGGCTGATAGGGAGCAGGAGCACCATATCCTCTTCCGTATGAAGAGTCAATAGGTTGCTGATAATTTTCACTGTATGGACTGCCAGGAACACTCTGATGCATTTGTTGAGCTACTGCTCCCTAAAAATAAACAAGCATAAAGTGGTCAATCACATGAGCACATCACATCCCCTACAAACAGCAAAAACAAAAATACATTAGAGGAATGAAAGCCAGAAAGCCGACCTGATAATAAGAATGAGAAGCATCAGCCGCACCAAAACCAGAATGTTGGGCGCCATAAACTGATCCACCTTGCTGTTGGGTGTTCTCAAAAGCTGGAGTCTTAGCTTCTTTCTCTGCATCAGAAAAAGATATCTTAAACTGATACTCAGTTTCAAGACAGCATTTATAATGCCTCAAGGTCAGGGCCATGAGGCTATGTGAGAAGTTATGCTGGACCATGCTAGCACTGGATTCAATTGAAGGACCTAATTTCACTACAGTATAGAAGGAGCTCTTTAAATAAAAAACACTTCCTTTACCACAACACACCAGAGTTACTAAAGAGATATCATTATATGACCTGAACATGACTCAAAACACCAGAAAAACACCTGAATCCACTTTGACCACATGGGATCAAGCAAAAGGAGGATTTCCCACAACTCGTTTGCTTTGTCAGTTGACTAAGAATAAGCTACACTAGGGGTCAAGGAAACCCTGACCCACATGGATTGGCAGGGCTGAAAAGAAAAGGGGCTTAGCTGACTTAAGAAGCTAGCATAGAGGGCAGCAACATCAAATCAAATATTTCTACTGCCAGGTCTCCATATTATGCATTGACGCCTAAATTTCCAACTAGGATTGGTAAAGCTATACTAGGGTTAAAGGAAACGCTTACCCACATGGATTGGCAGGGCTAAAAAGGAAAGGAGCTGAGCTGACTGATGAAGCAACAATAGAGGGCAGCAACATCAAATCAAATATTTCTACTGCTAGGTCTCCATACTATGCATTTAAGTCTAAATTTCCAACTAGGATTGGTAGAGGGTCAAAGGAATGAGATCGTAACATCGCAAGTTCTACCACTTACTTAAGGTAGGTGGCTGTGTGTGTGTGTGTGTGTGTGTGTGTATCACAAATAAGATTTTTGCTCCCTTCATTTTCCTATTTCCTTTATTTTGTTTAGCTCAATCTATATACTCGTATTAAAAAAAAATTAAAACCATAAAAAAATAATACTCATAGAATTGGAAGATGGAAATTGCATTTTCAATGACCTTGACCTCGACAATATCACTCATTCAAGTAACTTTGTTGGAATAAACAATAAAGGATAATATAATGTCAGGACATTGAATGATAAACTACAATTTCAAAACCAAGAAGGTCTATAGCTCTGCATAAGATTTTTCAACAAAAAGACATACCAGGTTCTGTGGAGAGAGCGATACGGTCTCTTAAGATTGTAAGTTCAGGAGACAATTCATCAGACCCCAAAAGTTTCAAGTACTCTAGTGCTGTTGTTAGGAGGCCCTGACTAGCTAAAATTTCAGCATATTTCTCAACAAGCTTGCACAAAGAGGCACTAAATTGCTTTTGGCCACTTGCCAGAGCAAGTACTATAGTCTTCTCCATCAAATCCTAACCAAAAAAAGAATAAAAATCAAACTTCCATAATGACGAACATAAAATACTACGAAGTTCTACTTCACTGCAAGCTAACCTGAAGAAGATCAAGGTACGATTTCCCTTCACTCTCAGCTGTCAGACTCCTCGACCAAATTTCAACTGTTTTGTCAATATTACCCGCACATATATAACAAAGAGTTGCCGCCAAAGTATTACCAGCATCCATTAATTTTGAAGCAAGTGAATTGCATAGCATACTCCATTCCTCACTTGGTGCAAACTGATTATCAATTATGATGCAAGTAAATCAATATGGTGCAAAAACAGTGTCTTGCACATCTGTTTTAACAAACACTTCCATGTGAAAACCTTTTTCCATCACAAGTTCACATAGAATTCAAGTGCAAAAAATGCAGGATCTAATATTTTATTATAAAAATGAATACTTCAGTCCAAAGGTAAAAAAGCAAATGTAAGCACATCTCCACTTTTTTCCAAACTACATATGCAAGCAGAGTGCCACTTCATGCACATAAATTTAATTCCACAACGAAAACAGAAGAAAACAAAACACACAATGATCAACCAACAATTTATAACTACAGGATATCTTGCATTAGTCAAAAACAATTTACTACTGAATTTCATCAGATATGAAACATGATATTCACTTCTTTTGGATTAGCAGAGCTTACTGTACAAAGGAGTGCAAGTGTTTCTTTCCAGTATTTGAGTGGCCTGGTGTTTACAAGGGTCATTAGATCATTGTTCACCATTGCAGAAACAATCTGAAAATGAAAACGGTTGACTGTTAGGAGACAACTTCTAACTGATTGATAATAGGGAAAAGCATATAAGGTTGTAATACAGATACATATATTTGCAAAGACAATAAGTCTAGGAACATTGAAAAAAAAAACAGAAAAAAGAAGAAGAAAAGGATTAAAGTTAAACTACCTTCAAGTACGGTGAAGGACTCAATTTAAGATATTGATCACGTGTCTTCTCCCATAATGAAGTGCCACCAACATGAGCAATAACTAAAGCATCAGCTATTTTATTTGCTGATATGCATTGTGCAACAGCCCCTTTGTAGTCTCCCACAACCAAAGCATGCTGTATACTATCATCAAATGATGGGTCAGCACTCTCCTCGGGTGTCTCTAGTTCTTGTGACATTTCTTCAGCACTAGGAGCAGAATTCCCAAGACCAACATTATCACCAGAAGGTGAAAAAGAAGTATCAGCTTTGGGACTTGGAAGGTTGTTAAAAAGTCTTCCCCATCATCAGCAGTGAAGATGGTGGCCTCTTTATTGTTCTCATATCCCACTCTGTCAGCTGGTGTATCATCAAGTCGAATGGCATTTACTTCCTGGGTGAGATTGTCCTCTTGTACAGCATCATTTTCTTCAACGGGTACACTAAAACCAAGGTGGGCAAGCATCCTAGTTCTTGCGGTTCCATCTTCTTCAAACATAACCTTTAAGAAACCCCAAGTTTCTTGATCATCTACTGATCTGCCAAGATGATTGACCAGACAACTAGTGAATTTATTAGAAGAAAAGGAGAAAAGGAGCAATTAAGTCCTTTTCTTGTCCTGAAAAGAGAAGATTGCTTAATATACAGATACATACTCAGATTCCTGAGATTTTTTATCACACAAAGCCTTCAGCAATGCCTTCTCCCCATTTTGTATGGCACTTTCAAATTCAGATGACCGACTCACTAAACTGTCTTCTGTAACTAAGTTATGCAAAAACACCTGAGAGAAAGACTGAAAAGAGTAAGTGCAAAGGAAAAGTTGAAAATATAGGAGAAAAAACAAATTCATCCAAAAAAGATACCTCAGAAGCACCAGCTGCAGATAACCTAGGGCGAAACGATACAAGCTTTCCTCCAAAGCCAAAAGAAACCCCAGCCGGACGCTTATACCATTTTGGAGCTCTTAATTTTGCTGCATAAGAAAGATGATAAAATAGATATTCTGAAATGAAACTCAAAATAGACTATACAAGGTAAAAATAAAAAACAGTAGAAATAAAAAAAGACCATATGCAAAATGGTTTGTCAAAGCAATCTTCAAAGTCTCAAAACCCTAATTTTCTTGCAGGGTACGCTAAAATGGTACTTAATCCCACTCTTTCATTAGATAATCACTTGGATACTATTTCAATCTAAAAGACAAAGATTGAAGATGCAAAGTAATCTCATCATCTTTTAATGTTGATATATCGAATAGGACATCTTGAGCTAAACAATAACAATGACAACACTTTAAACTAGCATTACCCAAGTCAAAGCTTCATTCGATCTTGGAATTAAAAACCAAACTAAAACCATTCCTGGCTCAACACCAAAACAACGCCCATATAGAAAAAATTCATATTGTATTATGGAAGGACGAAGTTGGTGTTGTAATGAAATCAAATTGATTCTTTGTAGTCCATCATGCTCAAAGAACGAATCACAGCCAGGATTTGTGGACATGTTATTATTTAGCAAAAGCAAATTGAATTGCATCGAATCAACTGCTAAAGTTTATGGTATGATTGTAATTAATTACACAGAAAACAGATGAAACATTGACAACACGTCTTGTCTAATAAAACTACATTACCTGTTCCAAAATGACTCTCTGCAGCAGTATATCGACTACAACCCTGCAAAGAGAGATCCAAAACAAAAGACCTTTATAATGGAAATGAGGTTAAAAAAAAAATGCAAAGGAAACTATATCACATTTCTATAGACTCTCTAATTTCCAAGTTAGCATTCCATTATTTAACCTACTCTTCCAAGCCAACATTGTACATTTTCAAACCACTAACATATGTGTATCATTTCTTTTCTATCTTTCTTTTTCTCTTGAGGGGCAACATAATTTTATCATGAGTTTATTTTTCCCTTCCCTTACTACATACTTGCCAGCAAGAAGCCAAAACAAATTCAGTCTCAGCATAAAATAAATGCTTACCTCAATGTTGTAAATGCCAATCTTTCCATCAAAGGAAGATGCTGATATAACTCCAGGCATCTTGGGATACCAGTGAACATCAAAGTTCCAATTGGTACCCGCCGGTAATTCACAGACAATCTACTCCAAAATTAAAAAATAAGCATCAACCAAGGGTAAGAAAAGCATAGGCAGGTGAAAGCTTGGAAGAAAAAATAAAAGGGCAAAATATTCAAATTTTATTCATACCAAAGAAAAAAGGCAGAAGGCCTCTAAGATTGTTCGATTACCTCTCCAGTAACTGTGTTCCAGCAGATTGTTCGATTATCTTTAGCACAGGTAAGCAAATATGAGCTGTCATTGGGACACCATGACATTCCAATTACACCTGGTGTGACAAGACATGAGACAGAAAAAATAATAATAAGTCGCTGATGAAGTAATCAAATAAAATGTTATTATCACTAAAGGTTTTAAGAGAACAGAAGTATTGAGCCTCAGTGTGACAATTGGTTCATGGAAAACTGCCACCAGGATAAGGAAAAAAGGAAGGGATATGCAGAATGAAGATTAAAGATATTTAATTACATATCACAAAAAACATAAACCCTGATCAGTGCACATACATAAAACAAAAAATTCACATTCTCTAGGTCAGAGATGATTTTTATGACACACGCGCAGCAGATCCTTTTGGTCTCCAATATTCTAAAGAATGATGAAATCAGACAAGCTGGAGCATTCTTTCCAGTGAGCCTACTAGATTTTATACCACACAACCAAAGGAGAATGAAACAAAAAGAGAATCTGAAACTGCTATGAATTAGATGGGATAGGATTGTAATTCTGGCGTCTTTATGGTATTCCCTCTCAAAAAGAAGAGACAACACAAACATAGCCACACTATGTCTATGTTTGTCTTCTTTTTGTCTTTTCATTTTTCTCTCTCTTAATAACCTAAGAAAAAAAAATCATGTTGAAATATGTCATACCTTTAGTGTGTCCAACAAACTCCTTCACAGGTTCAAGTATGTTTCGCATATCCCAAAGCTGCAAGCAAACAGCATTATGGACTTGGAAATTCAATGGAAATTAATAATTGAAAAAAAAAAAAAAAAACCTCTAGAAATAGCAAAGAAATTACCCGCAGAGAAGGAGAGCCATCTTCATCTGACGCCACAACAAGCTGAGTGGCAACATCAGGATGCCATTGCAAAACTGAGCACCGCCTTCTAATTGAATCTCCAAAACTGTTTTAAGTAGAAGTCTAGAATCAGCTTTGATAGAAGTATTTTTAACCCCAAAAAATAAAGATTTAGAAGATGGTATCAGGAAGAAATAGAAAGCAGAAACTTACGAAATCGCTGGTTTCTGCTTCTTTAGGTCCCAAACCACTGCAAATGTAAGAAATGGTCAGTCTTCCACACTATAGGAAAGTAACTAGGCCATCAATCATAAGTGAGTCCATTTTGCTAACTCACCAGTTATTCCATTGGAAGAAGTGGACGCTAATATATGTTGAACTCTGCAATTCCAAGAAACATAAGAAATTTCTCCTTGAGCAGCAGAACCAGTACCCTGCATAAAGATCCCACCAGATGCAGCATGAAAAATGGACAGAAAACCAGTAAGTACCAATAAGGGAGCAGAAAAGGGAGAGAAGAGGAGGGAGGTGGACAGAGGGGTTCTTAAGTTGAAACCCTACTGTCGCTAGTCCAAGAAAAAACTATATAGAATTAGGCTTCCACCAACAACTAGTATCAATTTGAAGAAAAGTTAGTTCAGAAAAACATAAGAAAAAACAAAGTGCAAGGTTTCTCTGATAAAGGATGAAATCAAAATCTTGGCAGAATCAAAATCTAACTCCTATTACTATTGCAGGCATGGAACTGCAAGAAACAGCTAGGAATGACACACATTGGGCCTAACAGAATATATCAAACTCACCAGATTTTCCCTCTTCTTTCCAAAACCACCCTATACCTTAGTAACTCGTGACACCCCATATTTTAGCCAAACAAATCAGTGGTGTGTGTCCTGAGAAAGAAAAGAATTGGGCAAATAGTCTTGCTTCTATTTCCAGAACGACCCCCGGTTGCATCTTCCAAAGGATTTAAGCAGTAAAACAAGGCATATGCTACACTGATTAACAATTATGCTTTTACACTCAGTTGTAATATCATATATCAGATGATCTGTTATATTATTGTAATGTACATCAAGAAAACACAACTGCATGCATCAGGCAACATAGGAAAACGCAACTGTTCACACTGCCATCCTTTTACATCTACCGTGATGAACATAAAATGAAAACTCAACTTCTTCCTTGACTTTGCAAAATAATATCCATTCTCCACATAGTTTTCCTCAGCATTTTTCATGTCGACTACATCTTGAAACAAAAAGAATTGAAAGGACAGTATTCGCAGTATGAATAGACAATAGGTAAACAACATTATCTAAACATCTCATATGAGATTCTAACCGGAGACAACACAAGATCAAGTCCTATATATCAAAATACCATGGGCAAGTCTCAAGCTAATAGAGAGACATTGTCCAAAAGAGAATTTCCATTCAGGAGCTTCCGTAAGAACTTACGACAGTAGCTTAATTGTAGTTAAGCTACAATGCATGCAAAAATCAAGATAGCATGGCAAACGCATGAATCGGTGCAGGCAGCAATGACAGATAAAGGTAGAGCACTTTTGGGGGGTTTGCAAACATTATGAGATTACAGCAGCGTTAAAATTTATCAATAAGAAAATTTACCATCAAAGACCAGTGCTTTGATAATTTAAGTTGTTTTGAGCTCAGAAGGTGTTTAGGTAAAAAAAAACCTCGTTGCTTGATCTCGATCATAATACAATCATATTAGAAGCTTTTGATTGTTGAAATTAAATTTTCTGATTGGGTACATTATATTAGCCATGCTATTTTGTACTTCTGGGTGAGCAGGCATAAAGAAAAAAATGATTGGATGTGTTTTGGTATGAATAAACATGTTGTCACATAGACTCAGTCCTTATCCAATCATTTAGAAGCTTGTACTTGTTAAATTTGGATTTTCCGATTAGGAAAATTATATCAGTCCACTTTATCTTAAATTCAAGGTAATGATGAAACACTGAGAATGTTCTACATCTATTTTTTTCTAAAAAAGTTGGACTCAAAACACCATGTAGCAAAGAAGGAAAATGACAACAAGTGTTAAGTGGTTAATACTTCCATTCTTGGACATACAATCTCCTTCTTATAGTTGATTAGGTAGTGAAGACACTTAAGAAAGTAGCAATTGACCAAACATTCCAGCATTGGGAGATGGAGGAAATGGTAATATTAATTTCCAAACCCAGGCAACAATATAATACACCAATTCCCCCAAATTTTGCTTCAGGATTTATTATTGAGTTGGAGGAGATTGCGAAGGAATTAACAAACATCATACAACTCCAATCCTGTTCCTTTTTACCTTACAGAAAGCTCCTTAATGAGATTTGAGGGATTAAAACTCCAACGACACCAGGTCCAATCCAATCAAATCTTCATAATAACAACGCCAATAAAAAATATCTACTCGAACCACTTTGTAACCAAATTGATTAAGATCTGTAACTTTTCAGAGGTACCATCGCCTTATTAACAGATTTTCCTACCATTCCGCTCTAATAATCCAACAACCAACAAACTATCCTCTTTTCTGTCTCATTTCAAGAAATTTCAGAAAGTTTCCAAGGATCCCATATCAAAACCAACCCCACCTCATAAACCAAACATTCCCTTGTTTTACATGATCCATGAAATAAGAAAATACAAAAATCTCAACCTAAACACCAGTCCAGTCTCATTACGATAAGATCACATAAAATCTAGTGTTGCACATAGACAAACCACACTGGAGAAGTATCAAAGACTACAATGGTTCTCATCAATTACTTGTTAGGAACAACTAAAAAAGTGGTATACATCAGCTGGAGCTGTTGGGCAGCAAACCAAAAAAGAAAGGGAGCAAAAACAATCCCAAACACCAACATATATCTAGTAATGAAGTGCACATTATAATAGACTTCTTCTTCATCAGCAAGAGTTCAATAGAGGGAATATGGAAATTTAGAGACAAAAGTACAAGCGGAAAGAAACTTTAAAATGGTAAAGGGTCAAATGTAGCATACCTTGAGAGGTGGAAAATGAGAAGGTTCCACAGGTGCAGCCAAATCCCATATGCAGATTTCACCGTCATCAGCACCAGATGCAAGTAAGTTAGGGGTGATGGAATTAAATTCAAGGCCACGAACCTGAAAGCAAGGGGGGTGTACGTAACAGGCATAAAGTCCAACCATCAAACATTTAAACTAAGAATGCCCAGAAGAAAAAAAAAGTTTTTGTGAAAGAATAAACTTACAGGCCCCTTGTGACGCGATAGATGGCTAACAAGAGCACTTTCACTTGCTTCGGGACTGGGGACAAAATTAGAATATAAAATAAGGACTTCATCAAGCAAAAGAAAAGGAATTTAGACAAGATTTACAGTGTAGATTTCTATTATATATTTAACATAAAAAATTAAAATTTTCGCAAACAATTACATGCAGAGAAGAATTATGTTGCTTGAAAGCAAAAAAATGAGGAATTTCAAAATCCACAAAAAATCTATCTACATCAGTGCACAGTATAATTTCCCTGGGCTCCAGCCAAACCATCATCTGTCCAGCAACCAATTACCCATATCAAAAACCAATCCTCTACTTTCATACATTTCCAACTTTACAGAGAACTCAAACTTCAAAGCACAGTTAAAAACAACCAAAAAGATCAAGGCACAAAAATAAAAACCAAAACAGAAAAGAAAGGTGAAAGACCCTCATTTAAAATTTTATAATAAAAAGTTCATATCAATGCAGGCTCAAAATGAGAAACAATCACCACCTAAACAGCCATTGCAACAACCAAATAAAATTCATTGCCAAGAAGTTACCTCACTCAAATCAAAATTGAGCTTTCGTCCAAAATTCAATTTGGAAACATATCAATAGCACAGCACACAAAGATGCATTCTCACAGACCACATAAACTTCTACATAACCAGCATATAAAATCCCAAGCAAAACTCAATTTAAATCAAATCACAGCATTCCCTAACATACCAATTTTCCTATTTTAAATCAGAACACAATCTTACAAAACTTAATTCCCATCTCTCCCTATATTCCAAACTCATAAACAAACAACTCTGATCAAAACAATTCCGCTCAATTCAAATCACATTCAATGCAAAACCAATCCACGCACAAACAAAACTACCTAATTTGTGTCAGATCTCACTATACTTCCCAAAATACTCTCCTGCGCTCACAATTTCACTTACAATTACCAGAATTAACAAACCAATCTCATTAAAATTCAACTAGATGAGACATACAGCAAATTTCTAAAATTACCGGATCAGGGACGAGGGATTCCAAATATCGATATTGCCATCGACAAGACCACCAGCAATAAGTCCAAGACTATAAGTATCAGAGCCGGATCCATTCCTACCCCAAGCGAGACGATTAAATCTCTCAGAACTCTGACACTCACCAATAACAGGTAGATCACGATCCTCCGATTGGAAATCAAGCTTAAAGATCTCAAGATTCGCAGACGAGCTAAATGACAGATCCACTGCCCCCGCCATGGTCCCGGCCGCCATGTAGGGCGATTCCGGCGCTAACGCCACCGACGCCGATCTATTAACGGACTTAATAGACGCCATAATTCACTCCTATCAATCTATATAACTACAAAAACGCCAATAAATAATTGGATCTGAGAAATGAAGAAATGAGAGAATTCGATTAAGTTGGAATTTTTTTTTTAGCGTTTGATCTAGATTTGGAAGAGAATTTGGGATTTATTTATTTATTTCTATATAGACGTTACACCCTAGTCTTCGCTCCCCCTCTCTCTCTCTCTCCCCTTTTCGCTGTGTTGCTTGTGCGTGAGAACGGAGAAAGAGTGATGTTTTTGTTTGCAATTTTTTTTTTCTGTTTTTTTTTTTTTGGGGGGGGGTTTAAGTTTGGTTTTATATGCCGCGCTCTTCTATTTGTTATCGGTTGGATAATGCGTGCTGTAGATGTTGTACCTTAGGAGAAAATGTGAGGAATGAGGGTCTCTTTTGTCTATAATGTACATGTTGTGAAGATAAATTTCTCATAGAGACTTCGCTTCTGTCATGAATCCAATTGTACAATGGCATGTGTCCAGTACTCAGTAGCGTCTGCGTTTCTTTTTTTCGCTCGATAAAATTGCGATGAAGCTGCCAGATATGGGCCGATGGAAAGGGCCTAGGAATCAATTTTCGAGATTTTTTTTTCGTCATTCATCAAATGATATAAGTGCTGACTATTTTTTCGTGAAAAGAACTATGGGTGATAAGTCGGAGTAAATTATTAATTAGTCTCTCTAGTTGACAAACAAATTAATTTATCATTTATTTTTAAAAAATATATTTTTTAAAAAATAAAATAATAGTAAAATAAATACAATGTTTCTTGAATTTAGAAGGCTAATTTATAATTTACTGTGATAAATTGTGATTCGGACTGGCTGAAAAGAACCATTCTGAGCCCAGGCATGAGTTATCCATTTGATTACTTTGCTTGTCCCTTTTCTTAAGCCTAAAGTTTGTTTTCCCGATACGAAACGGATAATTGCACAAGCAGCACCCAACTTTACCATTTTCTCAGTCAAATACGTGGATTTTAAACTTGTCATTTAAACACATTTATTTTTTCAATCTAATACACGAATTTTAAAATTTTCATGTATATATATTTATTTTTTCAAAACTTTCAATCAAATATTTATATTTATGTTTTTTTGCCAGTTGCTTCACGATGTTTCCTTTTCCATTGGCACTCATTTTGGTATAGACTTTTCCGATTGATTGGCAATGAGTTGATCAAAAACTAAAAACGTTCAAGAATATCATTCCATGATAAGTTACAAATTTTTATTAAGCAAACAACTTTTTTAAATTACGATTAGAACTGACAACTCTCTCTGCATGTTTACTCGAATCATATTTTTAAGTTCAGCCTTTTCGGCTCTTAATTTAAAATCCATTTAGCATGACTTTTAAATTATAACATTTCAAGACAAAAAAAAAAAAAAAAAAAGCTTAAAACAAAAATAAATTAAAAATATATTTGGTAAAAACAACTCTAAACAATTTTTTGAATAAAGAACAAAGTACATGTTAGAATCATAAGTTAAACGTTAAAAATTTATAATTTTGTATTAAATCAAAAAAAAGTTTTATCCCAATTTTATAATCATTTTTAAAAATTAAAAGATATTTCTAACTAAACATACATACTTATGACTTTTTTTATAGTTAAAAGCGTTAAGACAACTTAAATCAACTACAAAAATCGTGCCCCGCATAACCTTAATTAATCCATGCTGACATGGAATATAAGAAACACCTTTTCGTTGCTTTCTAAATGACAACATACAGATGCAGATGATAAGAAACACACGAATATCGCACACTAGATATGCCAAGCTAACTGGGAAACCAGTAAATACCATTCAAGCCTAACCATATCATCTAGACATTCTGCTTTTTTATATTTTTCATGAAAACAGAAGAGAGAGAGAAAAAAGGCAACAAAATAGAAGTCTTATTTTGTATCCTGCTCATTTTCCAGATCAATAGGAGGATTCTGCCAATCGAATGGGAGTTTTATTTTGCCCAGTGAGCCTGCAGGAACAAGCTTAAGATTCTCGCAGTTGCATATCTCAATCATGTACCCATCTGGATCACAGAAAAAAAGCTGGTCAATCTTTGTTCCATTCTTATCGTCGTCTATTGTCCTCTTTGTGTACTTCACATTGAACTGCTTCAATCTCTGCTCCAGTGCTTCCATGTCCTCACACTGCAACATGTATAAATAATTGACCATATAAGAGACGAACAGTACTAGCTAACTGATACTTGAACAGCAAATTAATCCAAAATTCATTGCTTCAGCACTCATTTTCGTTCCAACTAAATGATATTCATCACTTCTCGTCTCATATGAGCTTTATAAACTCCAAGGCATCAGCCTAATAAATGATGAGATATGCTTCCTTCCCCCTTCCCTCACTTTCTACATTTAGAGGATTTTTTTCCCCCTTTAAATGCACCGACTAATATGAAAAGTGCATTCTTAAAACAACTCAACAAAAACATTTAATATCGTTTAAAACGTTTGGTAAACTTGCTCGAAGTTACTTGCGTTTCCTAGGAAATAAAAGAAAATATATAGCTTTAAAAAGTCGCAAATTAGTCCTGCATATCAATCATTAAGAGATTGACAACAAATAACATGTGCGTGTTATTGATATCAAAAAAATCATTTCAACTTAAAAATTTAAAATTTAAAGAATAATTTTATATTACTTTATGCAATATTTCTTCAACTTTCGAATAAAAGCTTTTTTGGATTAAAAATTTACAATTGGTCACTTAAAATCCATACGTATGGTTCATGGAACCGATCAAATGACAAAAATCAAACTAGCTAGTCGGGATCGTCAAACGACGTTTGTGCATATGTAGACGCGATTCGTTTTTCTTTTAAGAGCCACATGTGGAGAATCTAATTAATTACCCGAAAAGAAATATGGTTATCCATGGGATCCAATCTACGATCCGTTTTAGGCAAGCTGTTTTCATCCTTGACTCGGATCAAGTGAACCCCAACACCATAATTGAACAACCATGCACCATCAAACTCAAAAGCTAGTGGCCTCTCAATCAAGACCAACCCAAGAACCTTGGTGTAGAAATCTATGGACTCTTCCACATTTCTACAAAGCCTTGAGACATGATTCAAAGCCATTTGAGGAGCTTGGTCCTCCTATTTCCCTTCTTTTCTTTCATTGTGGCTCTCTTGCTCGTTATTATTTGTCTCTTCATTCTTTTCCATTAATCACGGTTACTTTTAACGCCGGCCCTCTTCGTTTCTATACTTTTCTTGGGTGCTAGTGCTCGTACGTTACTATAGCTAGCTCGGTAGTTCGAAGATGAGGGTTTTGTCCTACAAGCTGCATTCGGGACACGTGTGGGATACCGGTGACACGTGGTTGTACGAGTCCGCATTTATGCTATACGGTGACACCGTAGCTTGGATGGTTGACATTTGTCTTGTGTAAAGCGGGGCGGCACGCACCTCTCCTCGTTAATTAATCTGCTAAATCTGTGAAAAATGCGGTGGTAGCTAATGCAAGATCCCTCTTGGCAATCTTTGATGCCAAGAGTCCGCACAAAATTTGATTTTCCGTCTAGTTCTTGCTTGTAGTTTTATTGCTACTACGCTTTTTTTTTCCGGCACAAGACTAGCTAGTTTTTTATCCATACTATATGCGGACGTGAAAAATATATAAAATTATTTTAAAAAAATTTAGCTTAATAATGTGCGCTATATTATAGATCCACTAAAATATATATTTGAACCAAACCAATGAAAAACACACAAAACAAAACGAGATGATGCGTCCCGTCTGCGACTTCGGCAAATTATATTTAGCCGCAAATGTTGCTGAAAAAACGAGTTTTTAATTTTCATCCTCTCCATTATTAAATTCAGTCTCGTTTTTTTTTTTTTTTTTTTTTTTTTTTTTTTTTGTCTAAAAACATCTCGGAATTACACAAATATCGTTCAAAAATTCTTTTAAAGTTTCAAAATTTATTTTAATACACACAAAACACATAAAAATTAAAATCAAACTCGAAAAACTTAATATATTTATGGGTGTTGATTTATTTTCTCAAATCATTTCCTAGCTTGTAATTATTATTAACAAATTTTATTTTTCAAGATGAACAAATTGAAGGTGATTTTATTGATTCGAGGTAGTCGAAGTATCTCTCTTCGTTCATCTTTTTTCTTCTCTCTCTCTTATAAGCATTTAGAGATAAAACTATAATACAAATAAAGTTTAGAATCAAAATTATATTATTAAAAACGAGGAATCAAAGTGAAAGACACTAATAAATAGTGGAATTTTGAGTGAGTAAATAGTAAAAATAGGTTATGAGTTTTTGTAAAACATATAAGAATATGAACGAGTAAAATATATCATTTATCTATATTCTTAACTAAAAATTTGTAATAATCTAAAAAAAATTAAAAACCCATGAATTCTTAACTAATAACTTATTTTATAAATTTAATTTAAATATTAAAATTGACTTATTTTATAATTAATTATTGAAAAAAAAAGACTTGAGTCGAGAACTAGGCTAGTGAAGAAAACACAAAACAAAACAGATGATGTGTGCCGTCTACAACTTCCGACAAATTATAGTTCGCCGCAAATGTCATTGAAAAAATGAGTTTTTAATTTTCATGCTCTCCATTGTTAAATTCAGTCCCATTTTTAGTCTAAAAACATCTCAAAATTACACAAATAACATCCAAAAATTCTTTTAAAATTTCAAAATTCATTTTAATACACAAAAAACATATAAAAATTCAAATCAAACTCAAAAAACTTAAAATAGTTACAAGTCTTGATTTATCTTCTCAAATTATTTCATGGCTTGTAATCATTATCAACAAATTTCTTTTTTCAATGTGAACAAATTGAAGGTGATTTTATTGGTCGAGGGAGCCCGAATATCTCTATTCATCCATCTCTTCTCTCTCTCTCTCTCTCATAAGCATTTAGAGATCAAATTACAATACAAATAAAGTTTAGAAACAAAATTATATTTTTTAAAAAACAAGAATCAAAGTAAAAAATATTAATAAATAATGAAATTTTGAATGAATGAATAGTAAAAACAGGTTATGAGCTATAGTAAAACACATAGGATAATGAACAGTAAAATATCATTCTCTTTTAGTGTTTTAGTTAATTTTAAGAACATGAATCAAAGTAAAAAAATATTAATAAATAGTAAAATTTTGAATGAGTGAATAGTAAAAATAGGTTATGAGCTACAGTAAAACACATAGGAGAATGAACAGTAAAATATCATTCTCTTTTAGTGCTTTAGTTAAAGTTAATAATTGTGCTCTCTATTTTGAGGTTTTTCAAGAAAAAAAAATTAAAGAATAGTCCCTTTGCAAAAGAAGAATAGTTCCAAGAGCAAAATGAAACGAATAAATAAACCTCAATTAATTTTTGTGAAATCAAATACATATCCAAAGAAACGTTGTAGCTGGAACCAGGATTACAAATTCGGAATATCAAATTTGAACCTTACAAAAGTTGTAATAATGAGATTTTGGGATGAAAAAAAAAAAAAAAGAAGATATACATATATAGACACACGCACAAGAAACCTCCTCTTTAGAATTAACAAGTTTGAAAGAAAATTTGAGATAACTCTTACATTATAGTTAAGGCTCCGTTTGATTTGTTATATTTAAAAACTAAGCAGTTTTTAGTCTATTTTTCAAAAAAAAGTAAACATTTTGCTAAAACATAAAAGAAGGTAGGCTTTTCATAATTATAGGGAGCTAAAAAGGTTGCTTTAATTGTAAAGACAGCATGTCAAACGAACCCTAAGTCTGAATCAGATTATCCACGTAGAGAAAGAGGATTTTTTTCCCGAAAATTGAAAGAGGGGCCAGGCCAACCCTAGGAGGTCCGAGTCGGCTCCTCGTGATATTTGCCAGACAAGACCACAAACAAACGTGTGTAGAAGTCCGTCACAACCAACGGGGTCAGAAATCACTCAACAGTAACGGGAATCCACGCATCTCACAACCGAATCCTCCAAAAGCTTAAACCACCAACTAACCGGCACCAACAGCACCATATTAATTAACAACCACCAAATTGTTTGCTTCTTCAAACAGCAATTGCTGAAAGAAGAAGATGTTCAGGGATGTATCTAGCTGCAACACTTACAACTATGGCGACGCCTTGTATTGGGACGCCCGTTACGTCCAGGAAGCTGAGAGCTTCGATTGGTACCAGCGTTACTCTTCTCTTCGTCCCTTTGTTCGTCGTTATATCCCTACTTCTTCTCGTGTCCTCATGGTTGGCTGTGGCAATGCCCGTAATTATCTTCTTCTTATTATTATTATCAGTCGGCAGTCTTTGAATTGATTCTTTGTTTTTCGTCTTTATACTGAAATTATTGGACTTGGTCGCAGATTTATTGCTTTGTTTTCTTTAATGGAATTGGAGTTTTTGGTTTTGAATTCTTTTCTATTTAGAATTTTTGGTTTGCTGAACTAGAATGCTATTCTAATAGAAGCGGAAAAATGTGAGAAATAAAAGAAGTATTCGTTAAAGTTTGTATGTACTGTTAAGCCTGTTCAACTAAGGTTTGATATTGGATCTAATTAATTAGGCCTTATTTTCAAATTTGAGGGTGCCTTGTTAGTAAAAATTACTTTTTAGTGAGATATTGTTGTAAATGATTGAAATGCAAATGAGTCCCAAACTGTAAAACTGGCCAAACTTTACCTGCATGGACATCTCCTGAACTATGCAAAATAATTTTTTTTTTTTTTTGAAAAAGGCTTTTCTATTCATGTATATTTAAAGATATACATACATGTATGTATATGTTTGTATTTGACTATGCTTCCCATGGGATTGGTTTTGCACTGCAGTTATGTCTGAGGACATGGTCAAGGATGGATATGAAAAAATAATGAACATTGATATTTCATCAGTGGCCATCGACATAATGAGAAGAAAATACAAGCACTTCCCTCAGCTCAATTGTATCCTTTTAAAGGAACTGCTTTAACCTCCGCTGTGGAATTAAACTTTGCCTTTTCTTAATTAGATATCTCTACTTCTGTGTGAGCTTCCTTTATGATTTATGTATGATAGACATGGAAATGGATGTTAGAGATATGAGCTTCTTCCCAGACAAATCTTTCGATGGTGTCATCGACAAGGGTATGGCCCTCCCCCTTCCCTTAGATCTTCTTTTCACTGTTGCTGGCTTTTCAATTAATTTATTGGTTTGTATGTTGACGTTGTTCTTGCCATCCAAATTTATCCTCCTGAACTCGTGGCCTACCTATCCTCAATCCAGGGACTCTTGATTCTTTGATGGTATGATGTGCATCCAGATTTTCTTATAAATTCTTGTATTAGTCCCGAGGTTCTTAGAACCATTCTTTCCTTAAGTTGATTTTTGTACTATTGTCTGCGTAGTGTGGCAGTGATGCTCCTATCAGCAGTGCCAGAATGCTGGGGGAAGTAAGCAGGTTGTACTATGCTGTTAACAATACACACTTTATTCTTCTTAGAACTATGATGGTGTTGTCTGTTTATTTCAGTACTTGCACCTTATAATTGCAATAACCTTCACTAACTTTTGTTTTCCTTTTGTTCTTGTAGGCTTCTTAAACCTGGAGGAATTTATATGTTGGTAACCATATGCCTTAGTGGAAAGCTATATTCTTTTCATTATTCACCTTATGCTTTTGGAAATTCTTAAAAATAACCGTATTTAAAATTCCTTATATACAGATAACCTATGGTGATCCTAAAGTAAGGATGCCTCATTTGACCGGGTCCATTTACAATTGGAAAATTGCATTGTACATAATACGTAAGTGTTCTTTGCTTTTCCCTCGAACTTTACAGAATATTTCCTCTGTCCTCATAGTTGTTGTATCTTGAAGTGCTTTTTGTTAACTTTAGGTCAGAAATTGATATTTATATTCAACTTGCTAAATCAGGCTTGATTTTAAAATGCACAATCATTGTTTGCATTGCTACAATTTCTCTTTCTAAACTCATCGCACAACCATGTTTTCATTATGCAATTCAAACTTTCCTCGTACGATTGTTATAACTAAATATATTAGTTAAAAGTATCCTTTTAAAGTGTTTGAGCGAAATGCATAGCAGATAAAATGATTCTAAGCATTAAGAATTCATTGCAGAAATAAAAATAAATAAGACAAACCTAGTTAATGAAGAATAGGAAACGGTATAAAGGACAAGTCATATTCTAAGTAAGCCTCACTTTTTTCAGTCTTCTTTGTCATAACTACCAGTTAGACTGATTATTAGCTTTGAGGCTTGATAACTCATAGCTTTTGACTATATCAACTCAGCTGCTCACAGCTGCGAAGCTAGGCATTTTATACATTTAGTTGTCCTTGTGATTGGTTTGGAGTCAAATAAATTGCTATTTCAGTAGCCTATGGGAACAATATGGCTAAAGTTTGGGTACTCACTGTACTGGTGTATACGTTATCTTGAGGAACTTCAAATGGGGATGAAGCCCTGTCCTTCCCATGCACAAAGGATTTGGTCGCATACAGAATGCGTCTGTAGTTCGGAATAAAGTGTGAAATAAAGCATCAGTTTTTCTTGTCTCCATGGTATGCTTAAAATTGTTTAAATATTATAAGATAATGGTTCTATAAATTTAAAATTGACTTTCAACGGCTATGATTAAATTCATAATTGGGGAATTTCAGATTGAGTCGACTATTTACTTTCCTGAAGAGAAAATGGAAGTTATGCAAAGCATATGCAATTGGTAGCATTATTTTGTGATGTTACCAATGATAATAACTGAATATGGGGCACTAAAACTGGCAGCGAGTCAGCTCATAGCTCAATTGCAGCCAGTTATGCCTTGCGATCTCCTCCAAATGATAATATCTAATCAATTTTCGGTTGGTCTAACCATTTGAGCATTTCTTAATCTGCATTAATCCTGCGATGCTAACAGGAAAATCAACCAGCATGCAAGTGTAGGTGCCTGTTCATTATATTCCATGGTGTAGTGGACGAATTAAATAGACAATTTTGAAATTGAAGAAGCATTTTCCTTCTTTTTTGAGCTTTCCATTTTAGAATTTAAAATGTAATCTTTTTGAAGCAATGCATCATAGCGTAAAATTCACATCCCCATTCAAGTGCCATATGTGCACGAGGAATGTGTTAGGATTTTCTATTTGTGATCATGTTTTATCTATGATTTATGCATATCTGTTTTCAGTCCCGTGATTTGTAGCAGACGGTGCATCTGAGTTCTGAATCCTGATTTTTCATAGACTTTATGATGCTATTTTGAGCTTCAATAAGAGGAGCTAGCTTTTTTCTTAACGTTTTCCCATGCTTTTTCAGCTAGACCAGATTTTGAAAAACCAGCTGGTGGTTCATCAAACTCACATTTGGAACCTGTTTCCATTACCGGCACCGGCATACTACCAGCAGATTTTGTTTTGGAAGATCCAGATTCTCACTTTATATATGTGTGTAAAAAGATGGATGAAACAGAGAGAAGTGAGTAACATATCCTCCAACCCATTGATTGCCGATGCTTTATAGGACTAAGTTCCATTCAAGCACTAACGTTCTCCATGTATGATTGTTTTTGGTTATAAGAACTAGTTCTTGGTGTCCTTCCGAGTTTTTGTTACAAAATAGAGATTCTGTTGTTGCTTCCACATTTTAACTTAGCCTCTGGTTGTGCAAATCAATAAAAGGAGCGAACAATATCTGAACCCACTGGAGAAAAGCCAGTGAAACAGGCGTTCCGTGTACCATTTGTAGAAGTGGATTCTGGTTTGTAGCTCAATTTTTTTTTTGGACATAATTACATTGTAAAACTTGTTTCATCGGAGGAGCTGCATCTCTTGGTTCCTCCTTTATTCTATTTGTGTGTCATCTATGAATCAACCTGCTGCCAGCACCAATCGTGTTTCTCTTGCCACTCCCATAGCTAACCAGTTTTATATTAGTGGCAACTTAATTCGTGCAAAGTTTGCCTCGTGTCTTAATTTGTTTTCCTTGATCGACTCCTGTAGGAGTTATCTGACCTGCTCTGAATGGAAGAAATGGATTGGTTATTTTTTCTCGGAAAAGAAATCTAAACCACTGATTTTTTTTATTTTTTTATTTCAGATTTCACAAATAATTTGATGCATTACTCCCAACTTGAGGGAAGTTAAATCCTATTTAATACAATAGACAGATTCCAAAATCAAATGAGGAAGTCGGAGATAGAGATAAATGATAATCCTATCTAATATAGAGCAAACTGGGAAAGAAAATTGAAAAAAGCCTCTCCTCAGATTTTGCTTTCTTAAATTTTAACATATCTGCTTCCAAGAAGAGAAGGAGATGGTGAATGGTATTGATCTCAAAGGTCGTTCCGTGCCAAAAAGTGAAAAAAATCGTGTAATAAGTCTAATTAGGATTAGATGCCGATCGTTCATATGGCATCTGATTTTACCTGGTAGACGCTGCAGGCCACGTACGTAATTAAGATGAATTTATGGGCTTGATCTTTATTTTTCTTAAGTAAATGTCATCAATAACAGTAGGTTTTTTTTTTTTTTTAATCTACGTCGTGTAAATACTAATCACCATAAGAGAAATGTGAATAGTAATTAATTTTATAGAAAACATAAGTAATTTATACTCATATTTTGAAATTGGTCTCGAATTCCATGAGAAAGTATTTGGTACATTAAACATGACATAACAAGTTGTACAATAATTAGTGTATGCATTAGGCATGACAATATAAATTATAAACTGTACACTCTATCAATTTTTATATTTTGAAGTTGGACACGATTCTACTACAATGGATTTGGTAAAAATTATATACTGTTTGGTGTATATATTGAAACACGTTATAATATATGCATTTGAGAGGGCAAAAATTAATCTATATTTGTCTTATTCAAAATTGTCTTAAATGCAAAAATTTTGTTCCACCCTAAAGGTGGAACAAACTTGTCTAATTCCATTAAAAAAATAATTATTTTTTAATTTTTCATAATATCCATTATCGATTTGTCACTCATTTGCTTGTTAATTTTATTGAATAAAATTTGACAGATTTTATCCATATTTTATTAAAATGAATGTGTACATGTAGGGGTTTAATTGAAAAAAATATTAATTCAATAACTAAATTGCATACACTAAAACATTACAGGACCAACAAAATTTTCATTAAAAAGATTAAAATGTCATAAAAATAAATTATCAATGCTTGTCCTTTCCGTTGTACCAAACACGTAATAAAAACATATAATTATCCAAATTCAGTTTTGTCTAATCTACTCCAATCAAATCCAATCCTATTTGTCTCCTTACGGTGTCTCATCTACTTTTGGAATTAGACCCCGCATGTGAAATCTGATCCTACAAGACCTCCATTAACAAAATCTGTCAAATTGAATAGATGGAGAACAGAACCAGCATATGCTGAGCAGTTGCCTTGGAGCGATAAGAATTAAAGTGTGAAACTACATGCACGGCAGTTGCAAGCTCCTCATCTGCTAATTTATTTCACAAACTTCATTAATACAAACTTATATCGGAGATTTGATCGTATTTCAATGGTAGATTAATACATTCAACTAGTAATGCACGGATACGTTTTTAAAATCGTCTAAAAATTTTAATTTTGAATTATACATAAATTGATTTAAAAATATTTTTATTATCAACTAATAATGTAAAGTAATAATAATTTAAGATTACATCGGAGACTATTTTTAAAGCACATAGATAAATTAATTGATTTTTATTTAATTTTATTGTATTTTTATTCACTTTACACACCTAAAATGAGAGGATTAAAAAAATAAAAATTAATAGATTTTTGGTCTAATGGTAAAAAATTTCTTACCCCTCTAAAGAATATAGATTTAAATTTTCTCTATTTAAACTTTTTTTAAAAATATATCTCCTGTAGCTCCCATGTCTTACTAAATACTAAACTTCACTAATCACTCAGTTCCTATTTAAACCATGTCTAACCTGAACTTTGTGATCGTAAATGATTAGGTTTATGTTTATTGGTAAAAGATGTCTTAAGTTTAATCTCACAAACTTAGTTTTTTTCAAACTCTTGAGCTTCACTTGATCCATTTCTTTTGTTTATTAAACCGAACCAATATATATTATATAAACTTTTTATATTGTTTTCTAAAGTTTATAATTCTAATTTACATTCTTGGATCAGATTATATTTTCTGAAATGGGATGGTTTGGCTAAATGAAAACCTAATCTATAGATAGTTTTTAATTTTTCAATAAATGGATATATTTAATCTAATGGTTATGTGCATATATTTATATATAGACTCTTTCTAGAATTTGTTAAGACATATCTAGATTTTTTTTTTTTTTGGATAATGTAGAAGCTTCTTCAATACTCCAGAGTTTTTCAAAACTTCTAAATTTATTTAACATTCCCAATTAATCTCTAAAAACGTCCGTCTTCGTGCCGTGGGTAATGGGTAACATTAAGGTCTCAACCAAGCAATGGGGTGAAAATAAAAGAATTCGAAAAGGGGTGAAAAAAGGGAAGATGAGGAATACCCATCATTATAGCCATTCTAATTTTAGCACATCTTCTGCTCAATTCTGTCAAAGATTCGCAAAATCTGCAATAATAAATTACTACTTACATATTAAAATCAGAACCAGAAGAAGATGATCATCTATTGACATCTAACACCCCAATGATACCCAAAAAGTGCAGTCTAACTTTGGAAGTGGAGATGTGCCCTCTTCCTCCAAGATACGGTCTAGAATTTTGGCGCACCCTTTGCTCTAAAGTAGCCAAAATCACCAAAAACTGGTAATTAACCAAAAATCCCATTCATAGCAAACACCAGTTACCATATGGCAGTACAGAAATTTACCAAGTCCCACCACCAGTCAAATCCTCCAATGCAGCCAAAATGGCAGTGCAAATTACAAAAATACAGTGCCTTCACTGTTAAGCCTTCTCTATTTTTGGCAGTGCTTTTGCCAAGTCTAGCATAATAAATTACTGCACTAAATGTAGTACATCTACAAGAAGCTAGCGTTAAACCCTGCGAACAGGAAAAGCAATTTATTATCCAACCCTAAATGTGGTAAAAAGTAATGAATATAAAAGAAAAAGGAGTAAAATTGGCATAGGAGGAGGGAGGGTTATCTCTCTCTCTTCCTCTCTCTCTCTCTCTTTTTTTTTTTTTTTTTATGTGCCCTTTGGAAAATAGCAAAGAGATGCAAAATAGTAACACAACGCTACTATTTATGGTATATGATCTCTAATAAATGGCACTAATGAACTAGAGTACTAAATCTAGAATTATGGACCCAAACCATTTTAAAAACACAGCAAGATATGCATTCAAAATAGCCTTGACCATTGCATACTCTAGATTTGGCAGAGATGCATTAGAAAATGCCAAGTGAAGCAAGATTATATAGATATAAAAAAGCATAAAAAATTAGAAAATACAGATAAAAAAAAATGCTGAAATAGCAATACAAGACCTCCAAACGGGACAAAACCTGAGGGTCCCACAAAGTAGAGCTATTAGCACCTAACCACCTCCAAATGTGGCAAAGGAATCATGCAGCAACACTCTCTCTAAATAGGAGTACAGAGCCATGCAAACTGGCCGTTTGCATCCACTCTCTCAGGCCTTTTGTGTCAATAAAAACGCTCTCCCTCTCTCTCTCCACCTTTTTATCTTCTCTTCTCTATATTTAGCAACCCCCAATAAAGCCACTTTCATTTTTGTATCTAGAGAAATTAAGAAAGCAAGTTCTTTTCTTTGCTTTTGTTTTTGTTTGAAGACTTGACCATTGACATTGGTTTTTTTTTTATCATTTTTTTTTTAAAGACTCCGTCTTTTAGCTAGGTTTCTCGAGGGGTTTTGATCCATTGGGTCTTTGTGTTTTCCAGTGAAAATTATCATGGGGAGAGGTAAGATTGAAATTAAGAAGATAGAAAATGCAAATAGCAGGCAAGTCACGTTCTCGAAAAGAAGAGCTGGGTTGCTTAAAAAGGCTCGAGAACTTGCCATTCTCTGTGATGCTGAGGTTGCTGTCATTGTTTTCTCTAACACTGGCAAGCTTTTTGAGTTTTCCAGTTCCAGGTATGCACAATCTCTGTTTTGTTTTGTTTTATATATATGTTGCTCATGAGCAAAAATAAGTTCTTTTTGGTAAAGTTTTGGTCTTTAATAGTTTTTTTTAGGCCATTGCATGCGTTACCTGGTGATTGCATACTTCGCTGATTTATGTTGTGTTTTTGGATTTCATTTTAGCTAGTAAATTGTTTTTTGTGAAAAAAAATGGATTCTTTATTATTATTTTATTATTTTTGTATTGATGAACTTTTAGTTTAGTTTTTATTTTGTCAACTTCACACTAAAATTAACACATGGCCCTGAGATTTTTTTTTTTAATTACTGTTGCAATTTTCTTAATTCAGTGGTTGTAGGTAGGGTGCTTCTTATTTTATTTGAGCGCTTACTCGACTAGTAAAATCATGGGGTTTTAAGCATTTTTTGCATGTGACTTTGGATTATATCTGCTGCCTGCTGGGAGTTTTTTTTTTTTTTCCCAGAGGTTTTCTGAGATAGATTTTGCAGGGTTTTAGCTTACATTGATCAGCAGAACACTATTGTGCCTGTGAATTTGTTATATACATCAGTGGATCCTCAAATTTTCTCTTTGTGGAGTAATCCTGGCAAATAAAGTAACGAAGCAAGATGAACTCTCAGTTCTATTTCTTGGCTTTGTGGCTTTTGTATGGAAATTTTTTATCTTAAGACTTTTGCTCTAGTAGTTTCAGGAAAGGAAGGAGATTTAATCTACTGAATACTGACAGGTTTCAACCATATATTGTACTTCTTTAGTCATGGAAATTTCGGATGATCCCTCCTATTTTCTTTTTCAACCTCTTCTCAAAATGTTTATATCACTCTGTTTTTTCGTGCTTAATTTGTTTATTTGTCTGGAGAAAAAATTATGTTCCTCAAATTCTTTGAAGTGTTTGTCAGTTTGCTTTTATCTAAACTCTGAAGCATGCTCAGCTAATAAAAATATAAGATTGTCGCAAAAGCTAAACCGAATCATTTTTTACCAAGAAGAGCAAACAACATAAATGTTTCCGTTTGGGTGTCAAGTGATTGACATAAAAGTAAAGAAGTGGATGTGCGACCAATTTTGTTTGATTGTTTGCTTTAAAAAATTTTTTGTAGAAGATGGAGGAGAATGAAAGTTCTGAATTTTCTTATTGTTTTTGGCAGCATGAAGAGAACACTTTCGAGATATAACAAGTTCCTAGATTCCTCAGAGCCAGCTAATATAGTATACAAGGCTGAGGTAAGTCTTTGATTCATGTTTTCACTCGCACCTTATGTTCTTGTGCGTCTCTGTGTATGCTGGCATGTTTGTGGCATGCCTATTTAAAAGAGGTGGTATTATTTTTGTTTCCTTCTTATTTTTAATTCTTCTTCTGATACAGGGTCCCTTCTTTTTCTGTGCTAGTATGGGGTTATCAAATGCAATTTTTAGAGAATTCAGGAAAAGAGAATCAAATGTGAATAAATGCATTTCTTTTTGTAGGCATTACAATTTTTCTTGATTAGTTTTGATTATGCAATGCCTTGAAGATTTGTAGATTCCTAGGCATATCTACCAAATGTAAGATGTTTAATGCCTTTCTGCCTGGATAGACTTTGTTTGGAAATTTTATGCAAACTATCAGTGAAGTTAAAAAGAACAACAGATACTAACTTGTTCCCTCAGTTTTTACTTATACATTTTGGGATCCTCACTATGTTTGATAAATAGCCTATAAGTGTGGCAGTTGGGATTGTTGATTCGGATATGAAGTAAAATTATCAAGCAGCTTCATTGAGCTTTGGATTTAGGGATCGCACAAAGCAGGAACCTAGAGCATTGCCAGCAGGATCTTTGTTCCCCCCCCCGCCCCCCCCTCACACACAAATAAAAGATGCAGGGAAATGCTTCCCAGCAGTAGAGTTGAAATAAAACATTAAGACAGAAATATCTGAAATTGGAAACATTGGAGAAAATTAATGAGATTTTGAGTCGCTCTCTCCCTTTTTACCGCTTAGCACTTGCAGAATGTTATTCATTTTGTTTGTTTTTGGTTTGGGCAAGTATAATACTCTGCGTTTTGTATGAGATTTGTTAGCAGTTACTTTTTTTTTATTAATGTTGCCAACTGTACATTCTTCTTCAGAAACAAGACTCGAAAGAGGTGGATGTTCTAAAAGAAGAAATTGCAAAGCTACAAGTAAAACAGTTGTATGTCAGCACTAAATTATTTGATTGTTTCAAAATTTAACTTTTGGCATCATGCAAGATCTTATTGTCTGTCTGTGATTCTGAGCTTATAGGCGACTTTCGGGGAGGGACTTGACTGGATTGAGCTTAAAAGAATTGCAACACCTAGAAAAGCAATTAAATGAAGGGTTGTTATGCGTGAAAGAGAAAAAGGTTCTGCTGAATCTTTCTTCTTTTTCTCATACAAGGTCCATTATGAAAGAAAAACTGGGAGATTGTTTGGTTGTTTGTGGTGGATTAATACAAGTTTTACCTTTGCAGGAGCAGTTACTGATGGAACAATTAGAGCAATCAAGAGTACAGGTAACTGGACCTCTTAACGAAGCACGTTTTCCTTTGACCTAAATCCTGTTTTCCTTAGCCAATGTACATTAAAGTAGTGTCCTTCTGAATTATGGAATCATTTTCAGAAGAAAATAAGAACATACTTGCAGCAATTGATTTTTTTGTTATATTTTATCTTAGGTTTTTTTGAGTAAGGTTATGATCCATCCTGTTATGAAAACTGGAACTCTACTTCAGAGTAGTTCATTTAGTTTTTTGTTTCCAGGAACAGCGGGCTATGCTGGAGAATGAAACTTTGCGCAGACAGGCAAGGGATAGTTTTCTGATTTAAATATGATTTTCTTTCTTTTCTTTGAGAAGTCTGACATGTATAATGGAATGCATTGTTTATTCTTTACATTTTGAAGGTTGAGGAGCTTCGAGGTTTCTTTCCATCAACTGATCACTCAGTCCCAACTTATCTTCAATACTATGCGACTGAAAGGAAGAATTCTCCCATAGACAATGGCTCCACAAGTCCTCCTGTAGCCTTCAATTACTCCATTGAGAAAGTCGATTCAGACACGACTTTGCATTTAGGGTATGCTGTTTTTCTTGCATTATTCAATTCAATTATTATGAACTGGCACATTGGTTTCTGTCGGTAGTCTTTCAGCCTTTGCTTTCTTGCACATTAAAACGCAAACCACCCTCCCTTTCGCTGAAGTTTAAAATCTTCATACAATGTTTTGACGGTTCATTTTCTTCAGGAGAGTTGCCAAGGGTTTTTGCCAGACAATTGACCTTCTTGTACCCTCCTCTTTTCCTAGATATGGACATATTTTTATTCTATTACCTCCTTGATAGCAGAGGTTCCATCTCTCTTTTATTCACGAGGATTCAATCTCATTCTCTTTCGCGGAGGATTTGAAAGCGTTGCCTGGTCAAACTATTATCGCTTATAGCTACTATGTCACCGGATCTCATTCTCACATATACTCTACATTTCCCAGGCTGCCAGCTGACGCGTATCGCAAGAGGAAAGCTCTAGACGGAGAAAGCCATTCCAATGATTCTGATAGCCGACTCAGCCTGCTGTAATCTTATCCTCCTTGCCATTCTCCCGTACTGTTACTATAGCCAAGAAAACTGAAATGAAAATGCTACAGTTGACTAAAGTTTCTCTTGAGACATCAGTTTGGCCAACCAAAAGAAAATCATGAAAAAAGCGGTTTGAAGATGTTGATTTTATAGGTGAAAAGATTGAAATTTCCAGTGAGGCAGAAAGAAAAGAACTGTAGTTGGTTTGCCTAAATTTAGAATGGCATGTAGTGCTTAGTTTATTGCAATGACTAAAATGATGCACTTCTCGTTCAGCGTAGTAGATGAGACGAAGTTCTACTCTTCTCTATCCAATCATTTGAACTTCTTGTGAGATTACAAAATGTCTTAATAGCTTATTGTTACCAAGCATTGCAGTCAATCCAGTAATGACATGAGCCTGCGCAAGCCAGATGGATGGAAACGCCTCGAACCAACTAGGCTACACCCCTCTCTTCGTTATTTTCCAGCCTGTTAATACATCTAGAAACCTGCATTATATCTGTACTTACAACATAAATATCGACTGCGTGAATGATATCATGGTGACAATTTTCACAACAACGTACAACTTACGAATGATTACGTAGTTGCAATAAGAAAAAACTACAATCAAATAATACAACCTATGTACAGAGGATCAACATAATTATTGTTTCCTAAGTCGAATGCCATCTAGCAATTCGTTTCTTTCAGCCAATATTTTGGAGAAGAGAGAGTTGACTTCCTTCTCCAAACCATCCAGTAGCTGCTCGAACGCTTTCAATCTTCTCTGCATCTCCTCAGCTTGATTACTTACCTTTTCAATAGCCGTGGCAGCTGCAATGCAAGCTGCTGCATCATTCAGCTCTTTAACCTCCTTTAACACAACCCCTCTATCCATCATTGCTTCAGAAATACTCATGTCCAGTTTGATCACTGAAGAGTTAGAGAACATACCAGCCGATTTTCTTATCTCCAAGTATGCCTTAGCATCACCGGACAAACCAGCCAACAGAACATAACATACCCAGAATCCTACACTCTTTAGTTCTATCAAAGCTTGATTAATGATCCATTCCTCATCAGATAAAGGTAGGTCTTTCTCATTTTCCTTGTCATCTTGGCCTTCGAAATCCTTGATTGATCTGTTGAACTTGATTGCGTTGAAATGCTCGATTGCTGAGGAAGGTGAACTCTCCACAAGGCTCAAAGCATGAGCCGAAGAAAGCCGAACTTGTCCTAAATGAGACAGGGAAGAACTAATAGAGTTAAGAAGATCCAGCAAGCTCAAGCTATACTTGAGATATTCTTCAATGGACTGAGACTTCCATTTGCTCGTATGGTAGTCTATATCAACAACTAGCTTCGCAAAAGCTTTATTGATCGAGGGTATAAGCTGAAAACATTGTTGGATCCACGAGAAGGACAGGATTTCTGACCCGGGTCTCAAATCCAAGCACAATTTGTGTACGCAGTCTGAAACATCGGATCTAAAAGCCTGTAAAGTAGCTGATAAGGCTTCAGGTTGCTGGCTCTGGTGATGGTTCTCCAGTTTGAAGTATAGTTTGCTAATCCTTTCCACCAAGAGTACCATTTGCCACTCAATATAAATTAAGGGAGTTTTTTTTTTTTTGGTAGAAATTCAAAGGGAGCTTTGAATGTTTGGTTTTGGTCAAATTTTGGTGTCTGTATTGAATGCAAGATTGGCATATATACTAGTAGTTTGACAAGTTGATCAGACTTTGCTTTAGCCGAAACAGCAACACAAAAAGGGGGCAAAAACCATTAACTCATGCGGCCCTTTGAATGCCAATAAACAGAGAAAAAAGGGTGGCAGTCAAACGTGCTTATCTTATCTTATTGCATTTCCTTCTTCAGTTACACCCTCTAACACGTTAAAAGCCTCAACCACCAATCAACAACATGCTTAAACACAATTAGGACCACTTGTGCCTTCCTTAATTTGCAAGCAAAGACAAGAAGGATAACGTTATACGAGGACAGTAAGTTGTAGATCACCAAGAAAGAGGAGACGGAGCTTCCCTCCACTTGACCATCATCTGCACTAAATAATTAATTAATGAAGAGGGTCATGAATTGCTTGCAAAAAATGTGCTTTTAGGATATGTTGCTGTATCATAGGAGGATGTTTTTACACACTTACAACCCTTTTCGAATTTGTAAATTTTTACCATTATGTTTGAAAAATCCAACTTCCCTTCTTCCACACAAATTCAATTACTCAAATTAAATCTTTTATTTTTATTTTTCTACTCAAAGTTAAAGTATTCAATATTTTAATTTTGCAACTTGATGAAAGCTACACCCGCGTATGGTTGACTTCAATGCCAATGACACACACAGCTAGATTACTATTTACATACACACATACATATATTCTTGCATCAAAAGTTCTTTAACATGGATTAAACTCATATAATTTTTTTATTTGACAGTAAAGATATTTTTAAGTTAATTTATACATCAATTAAGTTTAAATTCTCTTGTTTTTTAAATAATTTTAAATATATCATCTTTATATCTATCCTGTGCATTAATAAATTTTTTTATGTGTTAGTTTTATCTAAAAAGTTCAAGAAGAGAACAAATTTCTTTAATCATTAGATTAATTTTTTAAGATTAAAATTATTAAAATCATCTAGAAAGAGATTTAATTTTGATTACTATGCAAATTAGTCCAAAAATATTATAATTATAGAATTTAAAAAAAGAAGAAAATTTTAATTTCTTGGTACATGGCGTCAGATTTTATATTAATTACGAACAATCAAGGGGCCAATTAATTGATGGGTCCAAAATGGGTCTATGCTATCGCCTCTTCTTTTTCCTTCCTAAACCATCTTCCACGAGGGCAGAGGCAGAACTAGGAAATTTAATTATTTGATTCACATTATTATTATTGTAGGCAGGCGGGAATTAATATATCATCATACAAATCAACCGTGTGGGTGGATGAATTAATATAGCATGTCCAGTGCATAGATAAACGCATATGCTGACATCATCATCATTAATTAATTATCAATATCTATGGCTCAAATATTTAAGGTCAAAAGAATACTTACAGGAAACTTTTTATGCATGCCAAAGATAATTTGATTAAGGAAGAGCAGCGGGGACCCGCATCTCTTTCAACGCGGAGCAGGTCGAAGATGGCGTGTTTATGTATATATAATCTGCCTTCGAATTTATAATTAAGAGTACCTTACATGTACTTAAACGTGGTAAACTCAATTTAAAAAAGAAGAAGAAGAAGAAGCGAAGATTGGAAAAAGTTGAGTGCACCAATAGTGAATGCACACAATATTTATAGTAATTTGGTAAATCTAAGACTTAAGTCCACCATAAGGAGATCATGCTATACTGTTGGTTATTATATAAATAAACTCAAATCTCGAAACGTGTAATTACATCCAAGATAAATAATCTCTACAAAATTGCAAAACCTCACCACAAAATTCTCTTCTAAAAGTTCTATTTATACAACATTACATGAAAACTTGGCTGGTAATGAAAGGTGATTTTTATAATTAAAATTTCATTGAAAATCAATGAAATAATTAAGTTAGAAACAAATATTAAAGTTTAAAAATGCAAGGATTTCATTGAGTCTCTAATTAACTACGAATTGAATAATAGCTTACGCCGTACAGGTAAACATTGGTATAAATGCACTGTAACTAAATCAATTTTTAAGTTTATTCAATTGAATATTTAAATTTAAAATTTTTTATTTCAGTACATAATTTTTTTTTTTAACTTGATAACGTGTTTGTTAAGTCCAAAATATAAAATTATAATTTTACTCTCTTTTTTCTCAATTGATTACGTGAACTTTAACTTTTTTTCAGTCGAACACATTGATTTTTTCAAAACTATCAATTAAGTATTTTTATTAATTTGTTTATTAATTGATGAAGTAATTGTTGCTTTCATAATATCAAATTACAAATTTGCTTCTTCTTTTTTTTTTTTTTTTGTTGGAGGTAATTTTTCTCTCAAATTATTCTACTATTTCAAAATTTGACAAAAAATTGAAAAACTATATTATTTTTTAACTATGATTATTTTTTAACTATAAAATCCCGAACTAAACTCGGTTAAATTTAGGTGTAAAAATTAAAAGTAAAATACAAAAGCTAGATTTTTTGTAAAAAAAAAATCCATTGCTTTTGAGTACTTGGGAGGGGGTTCCTCAAATAAAAAAGACAAAATTATAATTTGTATTTTAAGAATAATGAATACATCATTATTTAACGAAAAAATTGATGAAAGTATTTTATTAGTTGTTTTGAAAAAATCGATGCACTTAAATAAACAAAATTAAAATACATGTAATCAATTAAGGAAAAAAGTTATAATTTGGTATTCGAAGATGGCGGACATGTCATCTCTTAATGTAAAAATTGAAGAAAGTACTTGATTGATAATTTTTTAAAAAAATTAGCACATTCAAATGAAAAAACTAAAATCGATATGTTAGATTGATTAAAAAAAAACTGAAAATTGGTGTAATTCAAGTGTTGTTACTCTTTTAAACATTCCCAAAAATTTGCATGGACCCATGACACAATACACTCAAAGTGACCAAATAGTCACATTAATATGTAAAAACTATCTTTAAGTTAATGTTAATTCAATTAAAGATATGGACTGCCTTTAAAAAATGATATTTATGACATATTTAAATCTACGAAGAAACAGTGGATTTTCACCGATTAAAATTGAACGAGTCGGTTGCTCATGCTACGTTGTAGGTTGATAGAATAAAATCATTTTAATTTGATAGTTCATGTTATTCTGCAACTATACTAAAATAAATTGAATCAAAAGTTAAAAATAAATAATTAATTAATTTTTAATGAAAATGTTGTATTTAAATAATTCTTCTTTATTTTGTTTTTTTCGTAAACTTTCTACTTAAAAACAATATGATTCGTTTTTCTATATACATTAATTTTTAAATAAAAATTTAATCCAAAATTAAAAAAATGCTTTAAAATATAGTTTTCATAAGATCGTATATATATATAAAAAATCTACCTTTAATGTATGAATTTGTATAAAAATTAACACGTGAAAAATGATTTTTATTTTTATTTAACATTGACAATAATATTATTTTTTGAAAACATGTACATCTGACTTGTATATATTTATTCATAAAACTATCAATAATGTTAGTATAAAAAAAATTATTTGAATTATTAGGTGGTTCTATTAAAATTTTATTTTAAAAATTTTGGTTTATAATATTAAAAAAAATACTCATAACAAGTGATTAATGTTATATGTGCGAGATGTATATTTATTTTTCAATAAAACTGATGATTTAATAGTTTTTTTTATATGTCATGATTATACTTAGTGAGCTAAAATAAATTATCTTAAATACACCTTTAATCTTTAAATTATATACACATACACACAAATCATTTAAAAATTCTAAGAATTTATGATATATATTAATATCAATTTTTTTAAAAAAAATCATATTTTTAATTTTATTTCAAAATGCATACATAGGAAAAAAATTATATTTTTCAGTAAATATAATTTTATATAAAAAAAATTAATTGAAATTTTATATAAAAATGACAAATTGAAAGAATAAATTTTACAAAATAAGAGTATTACAAATGTAAAATATACGTTCACTTTAAATATATAAAAAAAATATTATAATAATTTATCATCACTAGGTTATGTAAAAAAGACAAATAATAACGTTCGATCTTCTATGATTTTTGCTTAAAAATTCTTAATAAACAAGATTATAGTAAAAAGGAAAAACAAGGTGCAAGCTGCATGCTTGGGCCTGAAGCACTTGACCCGTGCACTTGGGCCTGGATTACCAGGCTTCCCTGCAAGTCAGGTTCAAAAAGAATGAAAAAGAAAGCACACGATGCGTCGTCCCTGTAATTTTCAGCAAAGAATAGTTTGCGGGAAAAGTTGCAGAAAAAGGGATTTTAAATTTTCCGGCTTTTCAAACCCAAACTCAGCTCTATTTTTGTCTAAAAATAATAATAAAAAAAATCAACAAATTCATTTAGAATCTCCAAATTTATTTTAATACACACAGAAAATCAAATTAGAATAAAAAAAAACTTAAAAAATATTTTGGATTTCAATTCACCTCCTTTAATTATTTCATGATTTGTAACTATTAAAAAACAATTTTACTCTTCAAAAAGAACAAATTGATGGTGATTTAGATTGTAAAGGTGGTAGAAATGAGTTTTGCAGTTCTTCTCTCTCCATCATTCTCTTTTTCTTCATTTCTCTATTCTCTAAGTAGTCGAGTAACCAAAATGCAATATAAATAACGTTCGAGATCGAAATAAAAGTTTCTTAAAAAAATAAATGATCAAAACTCAAAAACAAAGCAAACTTGCTTATAAATGTGCATACAAGTAATTGAGTGTGAGTGAATGGTGCATATATGTGTGTATGAACCTTGAAAGAAATAACGATTGAATATTGGATTTATATTTTGTTAGTAATTAGTAATTGTGGGTCAAATATTAAAAAACTCTTATTTTCTTGATTTTTTTGATTTCTAATTAAATAACTGATCGGTGTGTGTGCTGTTGTCAAATTAGCCAAGAAAACAACTATATATACGAGAAATTTTATAATATATAAGGAGTAACTCGTGATATATACGATAATTATTCCATGGACTCACTTTGAGAAGAGAAATAGACACGTTAAACTATATATCCGGACCCACCAAAAGTAAGAAGATTTCCACATTAGCTCAATTTTTTTTTAAATTTTCTCTATCCTATTTCTCTTTTCTTTTTTTATGTCTATCTCTCTCTTCAAAGTAGATCCATTGAGTAACTATTATACATGCCACTAATTACTTCTTGTGTATTATAAAATTTCTCCTATATATACGATCACCAATGCATGCAAGACAATCACCAGTTCAAGCTAAGAGAAATTAAATAGAGGTGAAGAAACCATCTTTTTCTTGGTTTGTTGTGTACTGACATTTTCGTTTATATTGATCACCCTTATTCAAGGTATAAAAAATAAAAAAGGCACATTTATTTTTCTTTCTATTGTTTATTTTCTTCTTCTCATTCTTTGCAGAAGAAAACCACAATCAGTTTCTAAGATAGCAAATAAAAAATACTCGCATGAATATTGCAAACTTGGCCTTTTGTTTGAAATGTAGGGAGAATGAAATATTGGTGCAGTATGAGTAGACTAGTCACAAGAGATTGCAAACAAGATGGCGCTATAAGTGCGAAAAAATTCAAAAAATAAAAGGATCAAAACATATATTTTGTATATTGTCACAGGATTAGTTAAATGAAAAGTTTACAAAATTAAGTAATATAATATTATTAATTAAATGTTTGATACAAACATGTATTTTATTAAAAATATGTATAACAACTAGTAATTAAAATAACGATGTTATAGTTTTTTGAATTTTAAATGATTAATTTCTACTATATATTATTTATCCGTAGTTTGTTAATCAAATAAAGAGAGATCACCCAAAACAAAAGGAGAAAATTTTTTTGTCAAAGCATAATGAAATTAAAATATTTAAAAACCTATTTGGTAAAAGATAGGAACAAAAATTACACAGGACAAAACTTAAATGATCAAAATAAAGTAAAGATCATAAAATAAGGATTAAAAAAATTTTCATGAAAAGCCAAAAAAGACTTATGAACAATAAGACTAAAAAAAACCTCATTATGCATTAGACACGAATAAAAATCAAACAGATAAAACTTTGATGATAAAAAAAAAATCACAAAATAAGAATCAAATTAGAAAGAAAATTTCTACTAAAAACAAAAAAAAAAATTCTTACAATAGTGAATCTGTATTTAATTTAGTATCAAAAGAAAAAAATCAAACAAAATAAAACTTTAATGATGAAAATAAAAGAAAAATCATAAAATAAAGATCAAAATATAACAAAAAGTTTCACTAAAAGTAAAAAAAAAAAAATCCAAAATAGGGTCTACCGACTATAGATGATTAATAAAGCAGGAGACTTTTTCTTTTATAATAGAAGAAAGAGAACAAAGGAAAAGTCAAAGAGAACAAAAGAAGCCATAAGGAAAAGAAGGATAAAAGGTGAAAAAAGCAATAGCCCAAACACACTAAATGGTAGAAATGATATTTATAATAGAAGAAAGGGGCAAGAAAAACGAAGAAAAGGAAAGGCACAGAGGAAGAAGAAAGCGGAGTTTTGAAAGAAGGGCAAAAAATATCAGAAGCAAGCAACTAGGGGAAGAAAAAGGTTCTGTGAATAGTTAATCCACAGTTACATTGTATCTGTGTGAACAATAACTTGCACAATAGTTTTACGGTTTCTTTTAGTTTTATTTATAATTTATAATGTTTGGGCTGCTTTGATTTAAAATATAGTACAATGGTCCAACAAATACTAAATCGGATTCTAATACTGGATTAACATGAAAAGTGATTGATTTAGTGTCGATTGATGTGAAAAATAACTCGAAAACACCTTACTACCAACGAATATCAAAACAAAAAAACCCGAGAAAGTGAAAATATAATTAGAGAATAATACTTTTGCTGGGATTTACTTATAAAAAAGAAGGAGTATTCGGTTATTCGATTTTGATAAATTTAATTTCGTTTTTGGTTGACCGAACCCCCAAAATTCAAAACCGATTTCGAATAGAAAAAACTAGCCGATTGCCCACGCTATGCCACGAGTCCGATAGAACAAAATTATTTTAAAATTTTTATTTTTTTAATTATAATATTTAATTTAATTAAATTTTTCTAATGCTTTTATAAATTCTTTGCTTAAAAAAAATAAATCATTCTTCTCTATGCATTGATTTTAAAATTAAAAATTATAATAATTTTAACTAAAATATTAATAAAAAATTTAAAATATTAAAAAATATAATTTTTACAATATTGTATTCTTAAAAAAGTTATAATTAATTGACAGATTATTACAAAAATTAACCAATGAAATTTTTTTTGATTTAATGTTGATGAGAAAAAATAATTTTTAAAATTATCCATGCAACGTTATTGGTAAATAGAAAAAAATCATTTCAAAATGTAATAATTTTTTATTTAATTATTACTATTTTTTGTGTTTTTTTCATAAAATTTCTGCTTAAAAAGCATGATTTATTCTTCGTTATTTAGGAATTCTTAAATAAAAACTTGTAATAATTTAAACATAAAAAATTAATTAAGAATTCAAAAAAAATACTTTAAAATTATATTTTTTATAAGAATGAATTTAAAAAATAAAATTACAATTAATGTATAAACTTGCATAAGAATTAACCAATAAAAAAATAAAATTTTATTCTTATTTAATGTTGGTGAGAAGATTAATTTTTTTTCAAGTATATGAATTTGATCTATATATATTTATTGACAAAATAATCAATAAAATTAGCCTAAAAAATAGTATTTGAACAATTGGTTGGTTCCTTTAAAAAATTATTTTTAATTATCTTATTTTGAATAAATTGGTTCTATAATGTTAAAAAAATATTTATAGTAAATAATTTGTATTATGTTGGAAGATATATAGTTAATTTTTAGTAAAATGAACGATTCAATAATTTTTTTATATCTCTTGACCATATCTAGTGAGCTCGGATAAATTATTTGAAATACATTTTTAACCTTTTAGAATAAAATAATTATATATATATATATATATATATATATATATATATATACCAATTTATTTTTTTTGAAAAAAAACAATCATGTTTTAAAATTTTATTCTAAAATTCAAACATAGAGAAAAATAAATTATATAATATAAGTAAATAAAATTTCATATAAAAAATATTAATTGGATGAGAATTTTTATAAAAAATGATAAATTCAAAGAATGAAATTTAAATAATAAGATTAATATAAGCTAAAATATATGTTAATTTCAAAATATAAAAAGATATATTATATAATCGTCAATTTGTGTGGATAAAAGTTATGATTAATTTTTTAAAATTTTAACACCCAAATGAAAAAGGAACATAAATTGATGAAAAAAACAAAGAAAAAAATTGATTTTTCAAAATTTTAACGTCCAATCAAATAAAAAAAAACATAAATTGATGGAAAAAAGTATAGAAAAAATCAAAGGAAAAAAAAAAGAGAAGAAAAGGCATGTGTATTGCATCAATCAAGAGATTAAATATTTTTATTTTAAATTTTTAGGGACTAAAATGAAATAAATTAAAAATTACAAAAAATATTTATTATAGAGATAAAAATAAAATATAATAAAATTTTAATCATCAAAAGAAAAAGAAAGTTATAAAACAGGGACTAATATGAAAGTAAAGTTTATTAAAAGCAAAAAGGAGCTTTTGGGTGAAGAGAGAGAAAAAGAGAAAAAAAGAATGAACAGTAATGGATAAAAATCAAATATAATAAAATTTTAATAACCAAAAGGGAAGAAAGTTATAAAACAAGGATTAAAACGTAAGTCAAGTTTACTAAAATGCAAAAGGAGCTGTGGGCCTGTGATGAAAGAAGAAAAAGAAAAAAAGAAAAAAATGAACAGGTCATGAACAGTTGCTGCTACAATGTTTTATCATTTTCTTTTAGTTTATTTTGTAATGTTCGGTTTTTGATTTTTTGAACAAAAAATTTCAGCTTTTTATTTGCAAATTATTTTTTTACTATAAAAAGCGGTAATACTCTTGATGTTCTGAATACCAATTTTGCCATAAGTTTGATCTTCTATACTCATTTGATATATTAAAATTTCATATCTAGTCTTTTCTTCATCAATTTATTTTGAAAAAAAAAGGTAAGAAATAACATCCTAAGTTTCCATCAATTACAAAATAGCTTTAAACATCCAAATCTAATAATATAAACCATAAATCATGATTAAGATAGAATTTAGTTAGCAATAAAAAATAATAATAAATAAATAAAATATGGAACTAATGGGATGGTAGTTTTATAGCTTTTAAATGTTGGATTATATATATATATATATATGCTATTCTGTTTTTGGTAGAAACCAAATTAAAAATTTTTTAAAACTAAAAAATTGAATTAAATTCAATTCAGTTTCAAAAAAGAAAATTAAAAAAAAAACCGCAAAAACCAAACCAAATATTTTAGTTTAATTTTTCGGTTTAAATAAAATAGTGCTCGCCCCCTGCTCATACACAAATCAACGTCCAACAGACCCATTGCCTCTTATTGTAGTTTTCCAAGGCCTAAGAAGAACTCAAAGAGAAGGCTACATGGGCAGATGGGCTGCGCTATCAAGATGTTGACAGTAAGATTGTGTTCCTAAAGCTTACAATCCCAGGTTGTCACTTCAAGTGGGTTTGGGCTGATATGACAAGGGGGCATTACAAACTAGAATGATTGCTGGGCCTTGCAAATTCGATTATTTTTATAGAAAAACCTGCAATGCTTAATCTTTTATTATTTTTCTTTTGAATGGGTAAAGTTTGACTTTTTATTTTATTCCAGTTTTCTTATTTATCGAAGAATAAAAAAATAACCAATATAGTCGGGATCCATTGAAAAACAACAGTTTTTCTTTAATTGGCACATGATTAACTTTAATTGACACATGATAAAAATGGATCCTATTTGGATTTATTGAGAAAAAATAAAAAAGTTATAAAACATTTTTATAAAAAAATAGTTGGCAATAATTTAAAAATAGTAATTGTAAAATCAGTTAACTTGTTAACGGTTACTTACTAATTTCTTAAAACACTTATATGATGTCATTATTTAAATAATTTTTTTGCCTAATCCTAAAATTTTAATATTAGATCATTTAAACAATTCTGCTAACAGTAATTGATTTTATTTTATCTTTTTCAAGTCTTGCTAAGTAGTTTTTTTATATATAAAAGTTTTATAGTTTTTTTTCAATGACTCTGGGTAGCAACTATTTTTTACCTTGTGTTAATTAAAAATTATTGTGCATTAGTGGATTTTGACCATGTTGGTATTTCTTAACTTCAAGTAGCTGAAATAACTTAAATAAAAAATAAATAAATATTAGAAACTTAAACAGAAAAATTAAAAAAAAAATTAGACACTTAAATTGGTTTTTTTATAAAAAAAATAATTCGAATGGGACTCACTTTTAGATATATGCCAATCTATTGAAAATACATCGTATCTTTTAATTTCAAATGATTGCGGATATTCAAACATTAAAAAAAGAAAAAAAGAACATTTAAATTGCGTTTTACTCGTTGTCCGATTGATGATGTCCCTATCTCGTGCAGCATCTGATAAAGCAATGAACTTCCAACATTCCATTTTTCGGTTTCTTGGATATGCATGAACAGCTGGATAGTTGTTACTTGGAATCAAACTGATCCCAACTAAAGAATGAAAAGTACTACAAACAAGAATTGATTCCTTCGGAAAACTTCCAAAAAGATGACAGGCAACACTAACAATTATTGGGGGAAGCTTCCTTGCAGAACTTGGTTGGATGATGCGCTATGAAGGTGCAAGACAAATATCAAGGATGGATTATCTGGTGTCGCAATTTTGATTTCCAACGTCATAGCCTATGCCATAGGAACTTTTTATATTGTTTGCTACTTTTGATGATTGGATTGAAAAGCGCAAAAGGATCTCAATTCTCATCCAACAGTTATACAATACAGCAGCAAATTTGGTGTTTCCTCAATGGTCAATACAAACTAGTATTCAAACCAAAACCACATTTCAAATGCAACCGAAGGGAATGGCCGGCCCAACCGTCTTGTTATGGTCCTTTTAGCCAGCATCCTCTCTTAATTTGGAATTCAGACTGCACATTTTGTTCCTTCAGTTTTAACTTTTGCTGGTGGCCATGTTGCCTAGTGTTTAATTGCTCAAAGCTAGTAGGGTTGGGGATGGGACCCTTTACCTACATCACCAGTTCACCGCTCTTGTTGGTGGTTGTTCTTTTTGTAGGCTTCTACGCAGCTTTATATTCTAACGTTCCAGGCATAGGGAGGCAGCAATGAAGTTGCAGCGACAGGAAGAAGCCCAAATGGACTAAACCTGAACTGTATGTAGCTCATTTCAAAATCATATCTGAATATCGAATTTTGGATTTTACCTCCTTGATTTTGTATTTTTTTTTAATTTAGATTTAGTTCATTTCTGGCGACCATTTTCTGTAAGAAAAAAAATTAATTTAATTCTTCATATTTTGAACTAAAGTTTTGCACACTTTTTGAAAAACAAGTAGTACATTTAAAAAAAAAACCATGATTTTTCAAAATTATAAAATATATGTTTTTTATTTTTTTAACATTAAAAATATAAAAATTGAGAAAAAATAATCTAGAACGAGTCTAAATTTTTTAGAAATCTCAGATGAATTTTATTGAATGATTGATTTCATCATAGAATTATTTACGTAGCTATTATATTTTAGACAAAAAAATTAAAATAATAATTAAATCTAAAATAAATTAAAGTTTATAAGAAATCAAATTCAAAACCAGAGGTTCAAAACTGATTTTCAAATAAATTAAAATTCAATAAAAATTTAATTCATTTAACCTAGAAAGAATATTAAGTTGACTTAAATGGATCCCACACCATGTTCATATTTTCCCCAAAAGATGAAAAGGGAAAAGTGGAAAACCAGTCCGGTCACTTTCAGTCCAAAACTCATATTCTGTCATTTATAATTTGTTTCGTATTTTTCTCTACTCGAAATTTTTTCTTATATTAACCAAACATATTTTTAATTTAACTTTTTCAATAAATGAGTGTGTTTTTTCTTTAAATCATCCTGCTTTGTTTTGTACATCATCACGCCAAGAGTCAGTCATTAGCATTACTCTTTTACCAATCAAGTTTGCAATGGCACAGGATCTTTTCTTCAGACCTATAAAAGGAATTAACAAAAAATAAAAGAAGAAGAAGTGATATGGACAATTTAATAATAAGAGTTGGTAAGATTTTCGTTTCTATTTTTTATACATATTTTTAATGTAATTCTCATTTACCAATTTTTTTCCGAAAATATTGAAAAAAAATAAAAAATAAAAACAGCTATCGATTCAAGAGTTAGGGCCTTGGCCCACCGCCAACCATGAACCATCGTTCGAGTTGTGTGTGCCCAGCCGCCCATGTGTGATGTGCCTACCTATCATGTCTCTGCATTTCTTTAACCACTTTTGTCTTTTTTCTTTTCTTTTTTTTAATCACGGGCGCTTCAACCAAATTAGTTAGCCGCAATCGGTGTGATTTTCATATTTCCAAGATCTCTGGGGATCATAGATCCGAGTTTGGACCATCCATTTGACAATTTTATCTGCTACTTTCCAGTAATCTACATGGTAATGCAAATCGATCTTCTTTTTTTCTTTTTTCTTTTTTTTTAAAACCAACTAATGCAGACTGATCTAGAACCATGCTAAGTTTTACCAATAGATCATCAGAATGTAAATGCTATTAGTGTTGAGTAACTCAGTTTTTGTTACAATTAAGTAGAGGCTCGAATAGGGATTTTGGAAGGAAAGGGGAAGGAACCAGGCCCCAGGGACGCTACTTGGGCCAAGCTCACTGGCTGCTTCTTCATCTTCTTTTTATTAAAAAAAAAAAATCAGTGTTTCGAATAATAATTAACAAACTGACAAAGATGATAATAGAACCTATATATAATGTGATTGGTTGAGTCATTGATCAAACCGGTAGTAGTATTTGTACTGGTTCCTTGAACCAACGAGCTAGTAGGTATACGTATCTCCTAACGAAGGTTTTATTTAGAATCAAATACTAAAAGTTTTGGCCTATTGCCAAATTAAATAACATGAAAGAAATTAATAACGTCATATGACGATGAATGGAGAATTTACACAATACGAAAAGTCTTGTTTCTACATGTACAATGATCGCTATTGACTAACATCCACAAGATTTTTATTTTTCTTGTCAGTTTTATTAATATTTATTAAGAAACAAGTATATATGCTCCACAGCTTCCATAGAAATGCTATCCACACTGGCCAGCACGTTAAGAAAATCACCTCAGTGTAAGACCTCGCGGAGCTTGTGGTCTCGAAATCTATATTTTGAATGGAAAAAACTTGATTTGAAAAGTATGAAATTAAGAAGAATGCAATTAAAAAACTACTGCTGTAGATATATTATTGTATCCAACCACTTACGTCACCGTATTGGTAAGGAACAAGAAGGATATATCACAGACTTGCATGTTCACTAATTGACCAAACAAGTGTCACTCACATGGCATAACATGATTGGTATGGCCAAAAAAACGGAAACAAAGAAAAATATATACCATGTTCGGGCCACATCCATTTAATTATTGCTCATGAATATGGAATAAAACTAACTTAAATCAATTTCAAGCGTATGGACTCTTCTAAGTTTGATGTTTCTCCTGCATCTAGAATCTGAATTTGCAAAATTAATCAGGGGGCAATTATTACATAATCGTATAAATTTCATATTCTGATCTAGGGGCATTATTGACTTTGCAGCGAGCTTTTTGCAAGTATAAAACCCCTCAACGCCTAGCAATAGGTTGGGTGGATGTAGGTTATCTTTATTTATTTATTTTTTTCCTCTCCTCTTCTTTTAGTGCTATGGGAGTAACAAAAAGAAATACCATGGGAAGTAACCCATGTTTGGTTCTTATTTTCTTACTCACTGTTCCTTGTTCTGTAGTTCAAATCGAAGCAGCTGGCAAGAGGCAAAGCGAAGCACTTGGGCATCTCTACAAGGCGAAGTTGAAGGGAAATTCTAGCGTTGACAATAGTCTTTTTCAGGCAATTCAGCATGTAGATATATCCAAGTTTCATCCTCAAGATGGATTAAAAGAGAAAGATAGAATAGAGAGTCTGCCGGGACAACCAAAAGTGAAGTTTTCGCAATATGGTGGTTATGTTAGTGTTGATAAATCTACCGGACGAGCACTCTATTATTACTTTGTTGAGGCTCAACATTCTAAGGAGTCTTTGCCTCTTCTTCTCTGGCTCAATGGAGGTATTTATACTTTTATCTCATCCTTTGGCATTTTCTTTTATGTTCTCCGTTTTTTTTTCTTTGTTTCCAATATTTCAACAATATCACTTTGTCAAAACAAGTTGAAAACATTTCCCCCTTCATGTTAATGAAGATTAGATGGTATAATGTTGATCGTTAAGTTTTTTTGCACCCTATCGTTTTCTGTTCGGATTCCTGTTTGGATAGGATTTTCTTTCTATTTTTAATTTGTGATTTGTTCTTTTTTCTTGTTTGTTTACTGTTAATTCGCAGATAAGTAGAATGTGTGCAAATATCCCATCAAAATTCTCAAGAACCTTATCTCCCCACTCATCCTTTTCATCATTGTTTGTTTCGATAGCTATCCTACTTTCTCTCTCATATTCCATGTGATAATGATATTGTTTCTTGCTAAAATCCATAATTTTGCTTGACGGCATAATATATATTAATTAATTTTGATCAGAAAGCTAGTTTGTTTATTTATATATGATTGTATCATACCTTGTTTTCTTTATTAGGTGTAACTAATTGTCAGAAAAAGATTTTTGGACAGTAAGATAATAATTTTTCTGTTACGTCAGGGAAAAAACAAGATTTTCTTTTCACTTAAAATATAGTGACTTTTGCTAATATGCTATTATTTTTCTCTCATTGCAATGGGTCCTGAAACTTGGGGGAAAAAAAATTGGGAAATTAACAACCCCACATGCTTAGTTGACACATCATGGCTTTCCAATCCCATAATTCACTCCCATGAGGATTTCTCGCCGTTCATGATGTAACCATCTTAAAGCTGTAGACTAATGACTCTCAGCTCTCTTATTAATCAAAATGTTTAGGATATATTATGTCAACACCTGCCACCCTATTAATAGAATTTAGTAGAACTACGAATATGAAAAAAGATTTGATTTAGTAGTTGACTACATAAATTAACTCCCTTTTTTTAATCATCGAATTTAAATTTGAATCACCGAAAGCTGTAAATGCAGTAAAAAAATGTGTTTCTTACTCATTGTTTCAAGAATTCATTTCTCATTATTAAAAAAATAAAAAAATTTCTTTATGTGGAAGTATTGTACATATATTGCTGATAGATTCAAAGAGTCAATTTTTTAAAATTAATTTAAGATAATATAACTTAAGAAATTATAAATTTAATTTCGATTGATATAAAAATTATATAAAATGAATTTAACTATTTAATCAAGTTAGATCATGTAAGATATATAAAATTTTCCTCTTAACTTAAATCAAAATTAATTGTTGTATTACGTATCAATAATCCTTAGGATGGATTTAATAATTTCTACACCTATATATTTTGTTCCACTTGCAACTTCTTTACGGGTAAGTTGTCAATTCAGACTGGATCAGATCATCCGGTTAGATGATGGTCCAATTAGTTATGTTATAACTTTTGTATAGTGTTTCTTTCTTTTTTATTTACTCGGGAGTTGCGTTGTGGTATTTGCTGTTTTTCTTTTCAAATTTTTTAAAATAAAAACAAAAAACTGGTGAAGAATTTACACTGGACAATGGTATCCTACATTGATGGGCACAAAACTATACATGGTTTATTCTCTCTTTTTCTCTATACATGTGTAACTTATCTCTGTAAGTATAAAGAGAGAGTTCAATATTAAAAGGCTTATTTCCCTAACAACTTGATTTTTTTTAATTTTTCTTTCATTACAGAGTTCTAACAAGAATTTCTCTTGTATTGCAGGCCCTGGCTGTTCATCTTTAGCATATGGTGCAATGCAAGAACTTGGACCATTTCGAGTATATAGTGATGGCAAAGCACTTTATAAAAATAGAAATTCATGGAATTATGGTAATAATTTTCAACTTTTGTTTTTAAATTATTAATTACATTTAATGTTATGCAAATTGATAAACAATTGGTTTTCTTTTTCAGCTGCAAATGTTTTGTTTATTGAATCTCCTGCGGGAGTGGGGTTTTCGTACTCAAACACAACATCAGATTACAAGAAAAGTGGAGATAAAAGAACAGCTGAAGATAATTATGTGTTCTTGGTGAATTGGCTAGAGAGATTTCCTGAATACAAAGATAGAGAATTTTACATATCAGGCGAAAGCTATGCGGGGCATTATGTGCCTCAGCTTGCACACACTATTCTTTACCAAAACAAGAAGGCTAAGAAGACTATTATCAATCTGAAAGGAATTCTAGTACGTATATTTCTCTCTCTCAATCCATCAGTAAATATATTTAAAGAACTAAACTTTTCAATTCATACTATTTCATCATTCAAAACCCTTCTTTTTTGACACCTGGTTAGGTAGGTTTTATTTCCATCTTTTCAATTTGAAATTTAACATGTACTAATTATAGAAAAAGTAGGTGTATCGTAGGAAAATATTTGCCAACTACTTGTAAACAATTAGTATTTTCTTTTAATAATTACAATATGATTGGAACATCAGACTTTTGAATAGTTAGAATATGACTTGCACATGTGAGGCGTGACAACATCATTGGATTTATGCAAAACTTTGTAGATGTGTGGACCGGTAGGGGTGTCCATTGGTCCCAAAGTGGCAAAGGCAACCCACATTCGATTATTTGTGGTAGAAGATGGTTGGCGTGAATCATTTCTCATGATGATGTAAAAATAGAAAAAAAACAAAAATTAAGAAAAGAAAATTCATATCACTTGACAAAAACAACTAATATGCATCTTACTAATGCAAACTATAGGCTCCATAAATAACTATAATGTTACATTTTGTATTGGAAATTGCAGATTGGGAATGCAGTGATCAATGACGAAACTGATACAATGGGGATGTATGACTATTTAGGAAACCATGCTATAATTTCAGATGAGGTGGCTCGTAAAGTTCGAACATATTGCAATTTCTCACCCAATGCAACATCTCAGTCTGATGAGTGCAACGAAGCAGTAGATGAAGTAAGCAAGGATGCTGGTCGTGTCAATATATACAACATCTATGCTCCATTGTGCTTTCACGAAAATACCACAGCAAAGCCCAAGAAACCTTCTGTAAGTAATAATTAAAACATTTGTTCTTTAAATTGATGGTGAAATCTATATACTTATACTAGCAATTTTGCTAACTATATATTTATTTTATGAAAAATGATGATCAGTTATAGGAGAGTTGCATTTCACTCTTTCATATAAAATGAGACTTAGTACAACTTCAGATATATAAACTGAATAATTCCTCGAAGTTCATTACTTATATCAAATGTTTGTTTTCATTAAAAAATCTAATTTCACTTAATCATTTTGTGATGCAGTTGGTGGATTTTGATCCATGTTCTGATTATTATGTGTATGCTTATCTGAATCGACCTGATGTCCAAGAAGCCATGCATGCCAATGTCACCAAACTCACTCATGATTGGGAACCTTGTAGTGATATCTTACCAAGTTGGTCAGATAGCCCTTCAACAGTGATTCCGCTATTGCAAGAGTTCATGGCTAACGGTCTTCGAGTGTGGATATTTAGGTAAAGTAATTATAAGCTTAGATATAATTATCATGATTATAAATTTGTTTTGGTTTTCCATATTTTCTCATCTATTTGTCTATATATATTACGAACGTTAGTGGGTTCTTAATTGTCAGAGTAATATTGTCCTCCACTTTGAATGGGGTCCAAACTTTTTAATAGATATATCTCGGTAGACTTTGTAAATTTTTTTAAAAAACATTAATATCTATTAATACACATACTGATTTGAAAATATTTTTATCATCGGAAAAAAATGATTTACTGCTTTCTTTGATATATATATATATATGTATTCTAATGGTAAATCTTCATTGCCTGTAATTTCAGTGGTGATATAGATGGAAGGGTACCCGTTACTTCAACCCAATATTCTATTAATAAGATGAAACTTCAAGTTAAAACCGAATGGCATCCTTGGTACCTCAAAGGGGAGGTAAATTTTTTTTTTTTTTTAAGCAGTCAAATTCTTACTTTATTAATTTCTTCTCCCAATTCTAGTTTCATACATGTCCTACTCCTGTCATTATTTTGTTTCACTCATTTAATTGTTGCTAATTTTTTTCAATATTAAGTGCAGAAAAATATTTTGATTTAACCATTTCGTACTTGGACGATAGAATGTTAATTTATTCTTTTACAAACTTGAAAAACTTCTATTTGTTTCTGGTAGCATTAAGGTTTTCCATTCCATCAGAGAATAGACTTTTAGAAGGTAAGCATAAGAAAACGCAGAACAGTCCTGAACATAAGAATTACATTCCCAATCTTTCTAATTTTGATATTCCGAGCCAAATGGTTCGTCTTGTGATATTAGTCACAAGAAAAAAACTCAGATAAAATTAAAATGTGATTCTTATTTGAACTAGAATAGAAATTCTATGCCATAAAAAAAAAAAAACATTAATAGAAATTCTTTAATTTGCTTATTAAGATACATAGCTAATTCTCAAAACTGTGAAATATTATTGGTTTTTATAGGTAGGAGGATACACACAAGTTTACAAAGGAGATTTGACATTTGCGACTGTAAGGGGGCAGGACATCAAGTGCCGAGCTATCAGCCATTGAGAGCACTTTCATTAGTCAAGCACTTCCTTGATGGCACTTCTCTTCCTGAAACTAGGAGATATTAATCCCATTTCTTTTTTATTTTATTCAAACTGTCATTTCTTATTTATAATAAACTATTGATTCGATAAGGATAAGTAGAAAAGCAGGCCTCTTTCTTTTTTTAATATCCATTAATTTTATTTCCGAAACCACTTCTTTCAATTTAAATAAAAATATAGTAAAAATGTAAGTCTTGCTAAAAATATCTCGAGCATTATTCCATGGATAATCTCCAAATAGGTCCCTAATAAAAACAATAAGCTGATATAACTCTGTATGTTTTTAGTGTCCAATAGGTTCTTCTATGGGTAAAATCTATCAAATTAACAGTCACATGATGCGCATATCTGACGTGTCTTCTTAACAAAAAATATCCAACAGTTTGACACAACAAAAAATATACACACACTAAATATCAAGCATCTGAATAATTTTCAATTTTTTTTATCTTTTTTTCATTTAAAGATTTTTCTTCATTACGGGGATGCCAGATAGGATAATATGCCGTTTTTATTTTATTTAATTATTTTTTTATTAAAAATTGAAATTAGTTCAACAGTTTGACACCATTTCTACCTCGTACAAAGTAAAAAACGATATTAATTATGTAATATTTTTTATTTTATAATGTATAAATTATTTATTTATTTATTATTGTTTGTGTCAACTCACACACAACGTCTAGGTAATCAACTAGTTACTTAATAAAAGCAAAACTAAATTTTCAATAAAAAAAAAATCATGGTAAAAGAAATCGAGTGATGTGATTCGAGCTAGTAGATCTTAAAAAAAAAAAAAACGATCTTCTTAATTAAAATCGAATTGAAGATTAATTGGTTTCTAGAAGACAGATCCGAATGGTTTTCCTATGGGTTTAAAAATGACAGTGACGGTGGTGGCGGTGTTGCTAAGGTAGTCGCTATGGTTGTAGTTGGGAGCTGGGTTCGGTGGTGCCTTGGGGGTCTATGAGGTATTGATCATGTTTATTGTTTTTGGCTTCATGGTTGCTGTCAAGAACCACTACCGTCCATATGAATCCTACTTTTTTTTCTTTTTTTTTTTTGGCTGGGTTTAGTTCAACTATGGCATTAGTCTTGGATAAGAAATTTAAAAAGAAAATGTCTTGTGCCCTCGTATATTTAGAAAGTAATCATGATTTCAATTTGATGGACCCCAAAAAATATTTTATTTATTTATTTGATTTTAGCAATACATTTATAAATAAAAAATCTGATCACTTTTGATTTGAGATATGATATTTTCAGAGATATTTAATTTTTTATTAATAATGCATGTCAATATATGATTAATTAGTTAATATATTCTATAATTATATTACATCACTAAATATGATAAGGTTATTATTTCATAATTTGAAAACCTTTTATATAACAAATATCATGTCAATTGGTGAAAATAAGTTCCCGTAGCCTAGTCCTTTAAGATAGGAAATTCTTTATTCAAATTTTAGTTCGATTCGTTTCTTTTTGTAATTAAATAAGGGCCACAGGACATTTTAGACATTTACATTTAGGTTTGAAGAGAATAAAGGATTTAATTGATTGGATTTATTTATTTATTATTATTATGTACTCATCTGAGGTTTACTTACCATAGAGTAAATTATAAATTATTCCATCTCGTTTTGTTAAACGAATTAATTGATTCCTTTACATTTTGAAACTAATTATTTAATTATTTTCATTTTAATTTAGACAATAATTTAATTTTTTTTGTTAGTTTTTTTTTTTAAGAATGGAGATGAGATATCCTTATTGCAATATTTTTTGTTTCTAAATTACTTTTTTTATTATGTATTATTTTTCGAGGATATGTTAGAGGATATTTTAGAATATTAAATGTAAATTTGATAGATGTGGCAAAAATTAAGGATGAAAACTAAATGATTAGTTTTCGAGAAACCAGTTGATAAATTACTCACCTATTAAAATATTTGTTCCATTCTTTTGATTCACTGGATTCAAAACTACCTTGCATCCAGAATAAATTATTAAATTTCTATAAATATACTTGATTAATGTGGGATGAGCGTTCTTAAAATCAGTGATTATGTAATGGGAGAAAACTATTCACATTGTGTAGCAATACCCATAGATCTCTTGATGAACCAAAAAAGAAAAAAAACAATCCCCACCACGTTACTATCACCAGCCACCACCGCCACCGCCCAAAACCTTTACAACCACCATCTTTTTACCAATATAACCACCATTTTATCATCATCCCACTGTAACCCTCCAATACCACCAACTCACCGCCACCATCATTTGGTTTTCAATATAACCACCACTTCATCACCATTTCCACCATCTCTATAGTCATTTCAATACCATCACTACCACAGAACAACCATCACTACCACCACTATAGGTCCAGGAAGGTTTATCTGTGTAAGAGTATCCTCAATAAAATACCATCAAAGTCTACCATAGCATTTCTCCAAATCGACTTTAATGGCCATGAAACCTCTTTTACCCTCAATATTTTTCATGGAGCGAATCACTTCCGGAGCTATATCTATATTATCAATGATGTGGCGCCCAGGAACAAAACTGCATTGATAAGGGGAAACCAGCTCTGCCATGACTGACTTAAGTCTGTTGACCAGAATTCTAGTGACAGTTTTATACACAACATTGCACAAGCTTCTCGGCCTGAACTGATGCAGATATTCAGGATTGCCGCATTTTGGGATGAGTACAATAAAGGTCCGGTTGACACAATCAATATCATGATCACCGATAAAGATACCCCTAACAAACTCATATAGATTGGTGCCCACCGTGTCCCACTGAGATTGATAAAAGGAAGTTTGAAATCCATCTGGGCCTGGCGCTTTAAAAGCACCCACATCAAACACTTTCGGCAAACTTCCTCAAACGAGACAATAGCGTCTAAAGCATCAAAGTTCGCAACAGATATAATTGGGAATACCTAATGGTACACATCAAAGGAGGACTGACTGAACTTCCATAGAATATAGCTTGTGGAAGAAAGATACTGTCATATCTTCAAGATGACTCCTGTCTCAAATCCAATTTTCTAAATCATCCTGAAGACAAACAAATTCTGTTTTATTTCCTTCTAGCAAGAGTGGTAGCATGAAAGTACTTCGAATTTCTGTTCCCAAATAGAATCCACTTAAACCGAGATTTCTGATACCAATGAATTTCTTCCTGAAATAGCACCTGGTAGCATTCTGCACAAAGATCCTTCTTCAAACTGTAAAGAAGCTTACTTTTCCGCCAAAAAATATTACCGAGCACATCTTTATTCCAGTCTTTCAAACAGGCAGAAAAGGAAGACAAATTCTGAGTAATATTTCGAGTAGAAAGCCAATCATCCTTCAAAACATTCTTGAAATCATCATGAGACACCCAAGCTGCTTCAAATCTGAAAGCCTTGTAGCTGGGTTACAAGAATTGGTATGGAGATCCAACGAAATGGGATGATGATCAGATTTAACCCTTGGAAGCACCCTCGCTATAGCTTCAGAAAATTGAATTCTCCAATCAACAGAGCAAACACCCCTATCCAGCCTCTCAAAAACACGACTACGACCCCTTCTTTCTGGCCCGGCCAGGTAAATGTAGGACCCTTTGGACCAAGGTCCATTAAGATTAAGTTACAAGCATTCAATACTGATTGAAACTTAATACATTGACGAAACTCAGTAGAAACACCTCCTATCTTTTCATCAACTGACAAAATTTTATTAAAATCCCCCAAGGCTAACACTTCTCTACACATAAACCAGCAATATCCCGAAGGGAATGCCATAACTTTTTTTGATGTTCTCCTTAGGATTAGTATAAATAGTTGTAAACCCCGAAATATTGCCTTGATAAGTAGCTGATCCTTATATCTAACCACATCAATCAACCCACAAGAATTATTCCAGAATAACCAAATAACACCTGAAGACCCATTAGCTTCCCCTCCAATGGAATAATCAAAACCCAATTTCTTAATGACTTTATAAGCACTTTGACCACTAATCCAAGGCTCAACAATTACAAACATATGTGGTCTATAGACCCGGGAAATATCCTTTAAAATACCGTGGAACCTCTGACTAGCGGCACCACGGCAATTCCAATAAATGATATTATTAAACATAAAAATAATTGGAAGAGGAAAAAATCCAACCTGCCCAATCAATTGGGCGCATCCATGGGCATACCCGGTTCAACAGCAACGACATCATTGTCATCACCACTTCCATATAAAGAATCTCCATCTATAGAATCAAAAAAACCATCCTCATCCATGTTGCATAAACCTCCTTGCTCATCTACTGCCCTGACATTCTTTGGTTGAAGATTTGGAAGCCTAGGAGGACCACTTCGCTCATCTCCTTCAACAATAGTTGAAAGAGGCATCGAGGATTTTTCTGGAGACTCCCGTAGTAGAAGATGATAAAGGCAAAGAAATAAGAGAAAGAGCACCTCTGGGCTCTGACTGAAGAAGAAGAAGAAGTACCTCTAGGCTGAAGAGCACGTGCCACCTCTCTTGACTTAGGCAACCTGAGTAGTTTGGGCCTGCGTAAAAGGCATATGTCTTTTTTGTGAATTTAAAAAAACTGATGAGCACCTGTAAAAAAAACCTAGTGGGCTTAAGGGCTTGATACATGGGCTCTTTACTATGACGTGTCTATTAATAGCCCTCATAAACCACTTTACGTATCTCCTGTTATTTATTTATTTATTTATTATTCTTTTTTGGGGGTAAGTTGAGATTCCCTTTTTTCGGTAAGTTGACAATTGAGCTTCTCCCTCCTGCATTCTAGACCTAACAGATACAAGTACAATCTGGATCTGGACAAATATATCACAGCATTAAAACAATACACGTACTACATACATTGTTGCTGTTTATCAGAATCAGGCATACGAATGACTAATTAATATTTCTAGATAGCAAATTAAGAAAAAGTTTATAATATATAAATAGTAACCAATGACATATATAGTAATTATTTTATAGACTCACTTTAAAGAGATAGATAAAAATATATATATATATATATATGAAAGAGAAAATAAAAATTTTTTGAATGGATGTGAAAATCTTACTATTACTTTTGATGGATTCAGATGTAATTTCACTTTTTTTTTTTTTGTCTATCTTTCTCTTCAAAGTGAATTCATGAAATAACTATTGTACATGTAACTAATTATTTTTTTATATTATAAAATTTCACAAAAATTAAAAAGATGAATATTTCTTGCCGAATAGAAATTAAGATTCCCTAAATAGGATTAGGAATTTCCTGAAACGGTCAATGAATCTAATCTTGACATGCAAAAACAGAGCAGCGAATATAAATTTAGGAGATCGGTTAAATTTTATACTCTATCCTTCTGGCTTGTCCTTGTCATGCTAGGTTGTTCCTGTCACAAAATCATATAAATGTTGGTGCTGTTATCAGAAAACCAAGCCGCCTAAAACCTTCTCTTTCTTTCTCTCTTTTTGTGTTTTGAAGAGAATGAGAAAGAAAAACACAATGGAAAACAGTCCTTGTTTGTTTCTTGTTCTCTTTGTAACCCTTTCACGTTTTGTAGCTCCAAGTCATGGCATCATGAACCAAGGTGAAGCACTTGACAATCTTTACAAAGCCAAGTTTAGTAGAGATTCTAGTGTGGACACAAGTCCTTTCGAGGTAATTGATACAAACCAATTTGAGGTAATGAATATGCTTTTAGATAAATCAAAGGTTCGTCCTCGTCGGGAGGGATCAAAAGAGAGAGATAGAATCAAAATGTTGCCTGGACAGCCCCATGTCAAGTTTTCACAATATGGTGGTTATGTTACTGCTAATGAATCTGCTGGTACGGCATTCTATTACTATTTTGTTGAAGCTGATCGGCATTCAAAGCAGTCCTTGCCTCTTCTGCTTTGGCTAAACGGAGGTTTGTTAATCTTTACCCTACTTGCTACCTTTACTTATCGAAGCCTTTTTTTTAATTTCTACCAGTACTTATCATCTTCAAAACCCTTCGAATTCCTTACAGACCCATAAATCTTTCAACTCCACCGTTTATACATGTTCTTCCTTAATTACTACCTTTTGTTGTTCCTTTACTTTTCTTTTCTTTTTTTGATATATATCCGAGATCACACAAAATATGGGATATGTCATTAATTCATATGTGTGAACGTATCCCATAAAATATCTTAAGGATCTTACCTGAAATATTTGATAATTATTTCTATCTATATTTTTAGTTATAAACATCATGGCCTCGATCTCACACATCCCATATAATCCATGACATATGCTTTAATACGTTTTCGTGCAATTTTTTTATTTTTTATTGATCACCAAGGGGTGTGGTCTAATAATAAAGTAGGTGTTTTACTTTGATCAAGATCAAATTTTTATTTTTATTATTCACACATAATTAAGCATAGTCATAATCATCTATTAGTGATTCAAAATTTAAAGGGTTTGATCTAAAAAAGTGAAAAAAAATATTGTTATATATATAAACAAATATTAACCATTACTCTTTTTATCCTTAACCAATCATTTTAATATTTATGAAATTCACAATTTACCATTTATCATTTATATAGAATTTTAGTATTACTTGTCTCGCGTGTGTATGTCTATATATATATATATATATATATATATATATATATATATATATATATATATATATTAAGTTTAAAACTACTGTAAACCATTTAACAATCAATCAAAGTACAAATAGTCCTCGAAAAAAAATTAAATGCAATTTGTCCTCAAACTAAATTGGGGTTCCCGTGTTGTAATTGAAACCTTATGTTAACTCAAATTCAGTATCCATCCATCTTTTCCAATTAAAAAGCGACGTTCATGTGTTTGCTTTCTCTAAAAAAAATAAATGAAAACTTAGATAGGGTTAACCTGCAAACCCATTCAATCATGCAAACATTATTTTCAAAAAATTATACTAAAACTAAACATATAAATTATATAATTTTTTAAACCTTTCAAAAAATTTAGGATCATTCTAAATTATTTTCTAATTTTTTCAATTTTATTAATATTTAATATTTAAGAAAAATTTAAAAATGCTTCTTGACCTTTTTTTTTTTTAATTATTTTGGAAAGAAAATTGAATTTTTATTAGTATAGATGAAATTGTCAGTTTAAAATATCAAAAATTAAATTTGTTAAAGGGTTTTTGGTCAATGACATTAGCTAAAATTAACCGGAAAGACAATATCTGTTTAAAATATTATAATTTAAAACAAATTGACCAAATTAATAGTACAGACTTTACCAACAAAGGCTACTCTTATATATGCGACATCGTTTTAGCTGACTTGTTGATGTAGTAGCTTAATGTTAACACAGGCCCGGGTTGTTCATCACTGGCTTATGGGGCAATGCAAGAGCTTGGACCATTTCGTGTACATAGCGACGGGAGAACTCTTTATCAAAACAAATATTCGTGGAATAAAGGTATGATTTATCTTTAATCTTTCTTTTTATCTTTCAATTGAACAATGTTCAATGTCCAAAATGAGGTTAATTAATTAGTTTTCATAAGTTAATTTGAGGTTTTTTTTTTTTCAGCTGCCAATGTTTTGTTTGTGGAGTCTCCTGCTGGGGTAGGATTTTCGTACTCCAATGCCACATCGAATAATTATTATACTAATGGAGATAGACAAACGGCTGCAGAAAATTACAGGTTCCTTGTAAATTGGTTAGAGAGATTTCCTGAATACAAAAACAGGGATTTTTACATAGCCGGAGAGAGCTATGCAGGACACTACGTGCCTCAGCTTGCACATAATGTTCTTTACCATAATAAGAAGGCTAATAGGACTATCGTCAACCTCAAAGGAATCATGGTATCTGTCTCATAATTGTTTAGTAAAGTGATATATATTCTTAAAAAAGTGCATGTGAACCAGCATTTCTGTCAAATTGTTTGGTAATATTACTTCTGTTTGGTGCAGATTGGAAATGCTGTGATCAATGATGAAACCGATAATAAAGGGATGTATGACTTCTTCGGAAGCCATGCTTTAATTTCGGCTGAGAACTTGCGTAGAATTCAACACTACTGTAATTTTTCAAATGCGAGTATATCTAACGAGTGCCAAGCAGCCATGGGCAAAGCCGATACAGATGTTGAGGATATTGATATTTACAACATCTATGGCCCCTTATGCTTCAATGGCAATCTCACATCCAAGCCCAAGAAGGCTTCAGTAAGTAAAAACATGTTCATTAATACTTATGATATTTCCTTTGTGAGTTTTCGCTTATATATGTTTTTGGGTAAATTGTTTCAAAGTGTGAGTTTTTTCTTAGTGAAATTAGATTTTAATATCCTGAGCTACGGAAAACTATTCTTCAACTCTAACTTTCGAACTGAAGCTCGGCGACTAAAATGTATTTGCACATATATATATATTACAGGGACTAAAAGAAATATACTCTTAATGAAATATTTTGGAGCTCTAAGTAATTCAGGACATATGAGTTACTTGAATCATTTTGTGATGCAGTTGGTGGATTTTGATCCATGTTCTGATTATTATGTGTATGCTTATCTGAATCGACCTGATGTCCAAGAAGCCATGCATGCCAATGTCACCAAACTCACTTATGATTGGGAACCATGCGGTGCTTTGAACTGGGCTGATAGTTCCGCTACCGTCATCCCCTTGCTAAAGGAATTCATGGCAAATGGACTTCGAGTATGGGTATTCAGGTTAGTAAATTAACACCCTTCTTAATTGTGTGCTTGTTGGGGAAATGCCTTTCCACTTGCTAATGGGCACCAAACTTAATTTGCAAAAAGCTCCCAAATTTTGACTAAGAAATGGAATTACGATGTGCTATAAATAATTAGCATGGTCTATCCCTTCTAAACATTTAAAGACGATGGCCCATCACAGGAGCTAGAAAGAGTAGAAAAAACTTGGACCAAAATATGGGCTGCTCTTGCGTTGGAGTTTTATTGATGGCTTGTTTGTAAAATTTCTAATTTTCGTGGATGATCATATATGGAGATCTCTTTCAGAAGAATGAGATGGATCTTCGTTCTCTTTCAAAAGAATACGATGAACCTCGATAATCCAAAAGTAATATAACCTAACGCAATCAATTCCAACTACAGAGGATTAGTTGTAGCAGCCCAAATTTTGTCATTTTTGTTGAGATCAGTTTACGACAACCAGACCTTTTTTTTTTTTCCCTTAAGAACATTTTGACAGAGTATCTGCTTACTGATCTTTTGTTTCAATGGTGTATAGTGGTGATACAGACGGAAGGGTACCAGTTACATCTTCCCAGTATTCAATAAACAAGATGAACCTTCCTATTAAAACCGAATGGAATCCTTGGTTCTTCAATCAAGAGGTAAACTGTCTTTTCTTTTCTTTTACCACTTCAGCATTTACTGAATTATATTATCTGAAGTAAACAAATTTCATAATAATGGAAGACGCCTATTAAGAATGTCATCATCTCAAAATAGAACTACAATTTTGCATTACTTTTCCAGGTTGGTGGATATGTACAAGTATACAAAGGGGACTTGACATTCGCAACCGTAAGAGGGGCTGGGCATATGGTACCAAGCGTCCAGCCTGTGAGAGCACTTTCACTGATCAGTCACTTCCTTGCTGGCACACCTCTCCCAACCTCCAAGCCAAACCCAAGAGCCTAATTTTTTTTGTTACTTAAGTTTGCAAAACAATAGCCTGATAGATAGGCTTGTTTAGCTATTCTTTTGTCCATAAACAAGGCAGGTTTAACTCAATTGGTATGTTTTCATCTTCATCTCCAAGTAGACTTGTTCAAGTCAACCTGAAAATTATAAAAAGAAGAATAAAGATGATCTTACCAAAAGATTGTTCCTCCAATAATTTCCCGAAAATTTTAAAAGTATTGGATCCACCTATAGAGTCCACTCATTCAATGAATGCTACTGCATGAAGTTTTCTTTCCATTCGCGAGTGCTTCACTGCTTCATTCTTTCCAACATTAGCAGAGAAAGCTGTGCATACAAGCAGGCGACTGTCGATGAATAACAACGAAATATCAAGGAAACAACGATTCATGATTAAGACCTCGATGGATATCGATAACCTTTGAGGCTTTAGCTTCACAACCTGTCTTAAGACAGCATATGATGCAGCAATAAAAAGAATGAAGCATGGGATGTCTAACCAAGAAAAAGAAAAACATCATTCCCCAATATTACCTCATATTCCCAACTCCTGCTCAAATACCAATTTTAAGGCAGCATCATCCTGAATATCCCAGAGAGAAATAAATAGTTGGTAATTCAACTACTCACCCCTCCCTAAATAAGGAGTTCCCTTACAACACAGTGCAGATGTCAGAGCACTTCACCTGAAAGCTTGAAATTAGTTCAGAGTGCGGCTAGAGCTCTATGGAACCAAACCATCACTGATTTCCTCACCAATTCAAACAGTTTCTGTTTTGAAATAAATATTCTAGATCAAATAAAGATTGGTGCTTTTGTAGTAAACATTTTACCAACAAAAGAAAACGTTTTAAAGATACGAAACTGCCAAGAATACCCAACTGAAGTGTGCACTAGTCGACCCATGTAAATCATGAGAACTTAAGCCTGAATTTGAGCTAAATCACAAGTTGATGGTAATTCAACCAGAATTCTTTGGGCAGGAAAAATGTTAATTCAACCAGAATTCTTTGGGCAAAAAATTCCTGCTATAATAATCAGTTACCACAACAACCTGACAAAATGCCATGAAAATTCTTTCCCCTCAAAACTAAAACTAAACACGATTCACAGTAAGTAAGAAACAGAACATCTTTGTTTCGATAATTCAAAATATTATAGATTACAGAAAGAATACATTTTACAGTGTATATGGAAGAGAAACTACATCGAGCAACCCCATAAATTCTCTACATGTCATTGCCATCAATTATCTCCACACAAGGGATATGGGATATCAATGGCCAGTACAATCCTTTCTCCTTGGAGCAGCGCCAAGTCAGCAATGGACAGTCCCTGATGCTGAATCTTCCAAGTGCACGAGGTAGACATTCCTTTGGCAAGGACTTCAATTTACGACAATCAACAATCTCTAGCTCTTCTAGAGATGCAAGGCTTTGGAGCTGCATGGATAGAGATTCCAAATTTGGAAGTCTTCCAATCCAAACAGAAGTTAGAGTTGTGGGAAGCAGACAATCCTCATCTGGAAAGGTTACAGTGTCTGAAAAACATCCACCAGCTATACTAAAATCTCTAAGAAAGGCTAGACTTTGCAAGTTCCAGTTTGAAAGGCGCCTGTCAAGATTATCACAATCCCAGACCTCAAGTGATGTCAAGTTTGGAGGCAGATACCCGTTTGGAAAGGATTCAAGAGCTGGGCAGCTACAAATTGTCAGTTCATGCAGAGATGTGAGTTTTTGCAACTCATTGGGCAGAGACTTGAGCTTTTTGCAATTGTAAATATTCAACGTTCTGAGGCTAGGGAGGAAGGGGCCAACTCCTGGAAAGCATTTGAGATCAGAACAATTACTCAAATTCAATTCAGTAAGAAGCTTGAAGCTGCTAAGGCACTCAGGCCAACTTGTCAGAGTTTCGCAATCCGAAATGGCTATGTATTGAAGGGACATATCATCATGCAGCAACCTTTCAGAAAGTGGCTCCAATTGAGAACAATCCCAAATTTTTAATGTCTTGAGTCGAGTTGGTAATTTCCCAGCAGGAAAGGATGTGATAGATGGACAACCAATTATCTCCAAGTGCTCAAAATGACGCAAGGTGTCAGGGCCATTTTCATTGTGCATCATCCCCACTGGTAGAGACCATAATCCCGCACAGTATCGAATCTTCAACCCTTTTAACGTCGTAGGTAACATGCCTCCTGGAAAGCATTTGAGTGATGGACACTCTTCTATCTCCAAGTCTTCAAGAGGACACTTGCACAAACCATCCGGGAGAGATTTAAGAGCTTTACAATCCCGAAATACCAGATGTCTGAGTGATAATAAAAGTCCAGCCTCAGGGACGGACACAAGCTTGGGGCATGATTCAATACACAGATCCTCAAGAGACAAAAGGCTGTGCACCTTGTGGATTGGCAGAAGCTCCAGTTTATCACAGCTCAACAATTTTGAACTTTTAGGAGTCCTGCTGGACATACCAATCTCTGTCAATGACATAAAATGAGGATGTTCACGATTTTCCAATCCAGTTCCATTTTGCCACAAATAGTTTAGTTTGGGGAAATTGGAAATCACCAGAACTTTAAGTGTTGCCTGTGACAGCAGAAAGTCCTCCAAACATGTAAGCTCTGACATGCTCCTAAGGTTCAATGTAGTTAGGGAGGAGATATCAACCATGCATTTAAGTGTCACCTCATTGCATTCTTCTAATCTCAGTTCACTAAGCACTGGTAGTTTTTCATGTGAATCTACCAACAATGGGCATTTTGCAATCGTAACCTTTACACAGGAAGGAAGGCAGCTGTGTAATTTGCCTCTCAACTTGGGGCAATTCCATAAAGTAAGCTCAGAAAGCCTAGGAAATTCTTCTTCAACTTCATCAACTCCAGCCGAAGAACACCAAAATTTCCATTCTGGCATATCCTCGAATTTTAAAGTCTTCAGAGACGGAAAATGCTTGACTGAAGAACCATCTCCATAAAACTCAGGACCGACAGTCACCACAGCATCCAGACCCTGTATGCACAGATCCCTGAGTGAAGGTAGCCTCCCAAGCGGTGGCAATACAGTGCATTTCCAGCAACGAGAAAGTGTTAGGCACACTATTTCAGCAAATGATGGATTTCCTACCCATGATGGAAATTCTGTCCCACCATAGCATGAAATCTTTAGCTCTTCAAGGTTGGTATGAGGTTGTAGTGAATTGAGAACAAGCATTTGACGTTCTGATTTTTTATCTTTGAAGTCACTGTTAGACCATTCCAATTCTAAAGACCATTCCAATTCTAACTCAACAAGGTTATGCTTATCCCTTAAATTAGCATGAACTGCATGTCGAGCATCCATCACATTATGCAACGCTGATATGGAAAGTCGGCCTTGAAGATTCTTCAACGCTTTTAATTCTTCAATTCCATAGCCCTTCTTTTTCCCCACAATGAACTTGGACAACTTCTGAAGACCTGTCAAATTACTCATCAACGAAGGCATCTCAATCAACTTATCAGTATCGGTAATATCCAGAACACAAAGGTTGATAAGCTTCCAAGTCCCTTGGGGCAGCTTATCAAGCTTCCTGCATCCATATAATTTGAGAGTCTGCAAGTTTATGAGAGTACTCACAGATTCAGGCAACCGCTTAATCTCAGTTTGAGACAAATTAAGGTAACGCAACTGCTTCAAATCACCAATTGAATTTGGTAGCTCTATAATGCAATAACCACTCAATGACAGAACTCTCAAGTGTCTCAATTTTGACAGTGCCTCGTGTAATACATAATTACTCAGGTAGCAACATGCTGCCCAAGGTGACGAGTAAAGTCGCAGTGCAATGAAAGTTCGCAGACGCTTCAATTTACCCAGATCTTTGAACCTCTGCAGCACCTCATACGTATGACGAGTGAATGACATGTGGCGCGTCTTTTCAAGAACAGGAATGAGCTTGTTATGTTCCAACTTATCACTTAAATTGATACACAATTCTCCAGCAATAGATTGAGCCAGATCACTGATGAGATGATGCATCAGAAACCGTGGTTCCTTGCTGCTTGATGGCTGAAAAAACGATCTTGATAATAATTCATTGAAACAAGAATCTAAGTCTTCCATCTGCTTCTTTCCTCCTGCTCCTGGCAGAAATCCCTCGGCCATCCATAACAACACTAACTCATTCTTGTAGAATTCATAGTCTTTTGGAAGAATAGAACAGAAAACAAATAATTGCTTCAAATGCGAAGGAAGATGATAGTAGCTCAACCTCAAGGCTGGAACAATGCCACTCTTGTGTTCTGATATATCCCACAGTTTGCTATTAAGTACACTTTCCCATTCATCAAGATAAGGTTTAGTGCGCAAGAGGCCCCCAAGGGATTTAACAGCCAATGGCAGTCCTCTGCACCTCTGAACTATTTTCTGGCCGATCACCTGCAGATCTGCGACATCACCAAAATTGGATCTTCCCAATGCATGCTTTGCAAACAAAGACAGGCTATCATCAAACGACAGTTCTTTCAAAGGGTAACCTGGAATAGCACTCATTGTTAATGCAACACCTTGATTACGAGTTGTGACAATGATTTTACTCCCAGGAGATGTCACTTGGAAAGGACGGCGGAGGACAGTCCAATCATCATAGTTCTCATTCCAAACGTCATCCAGAACAATCAGGAACCTCTTCCCCACCAATTTGTCCCTCAGCCTAAGTTGAATCAGATTCAAATCCTTCGCATCATAACTCCCTGATTCCACTGCCTCAAGAATGGTTCTTGTAACCCTAAAAACATCAAAATCCTCAGAAACACAACACCAAACTTTCAAATCAAAATAACTTGTCACTTGCTCATCATTGTACACAAGCTGAGCAAGAGTGGTCTTACCCACACCCCCCATGCCCACAATAGGAACCACACCAATCCCATACTCATCACACCCTTCTTCACCAAAAAGCAACTTTAAGGTTTCCTCTTTATCTTTGTCCCTACCACAAACATAAGAAACATCCACCAAAGAAGTGCTGGGTAACCTTTTCAATGACTTATTCTTAAGCATCCCTCCACTGCCATTCTCTCTAAGCTCAAGATCATTCTTCTTTTGCGTAACTTCTTGCAATCCAGCATTAATACTTCTAATCTTGGAGTCCATTTTGTGGTTAAATACAAGGTTACTGAGACTGAAAGCAGAAATAATCTTTGGTATTCTATGACTCACCTTGCTGGAGCTAGTTTGTTGTTCCTTTTGCAGTTTCTGGCGCAAAATCTCAGTGAAAAATTCATCGAGGAAATCATCAGCGTCCAAGGCCAAATCACGGAGCTGATCAAGCCAAAGTTTGACAGGACGGCTGCTCATTTGCTTCTCCTCTGCATCGTCAAGGACTGTATGGATCATTTGCATAGATGTCTCCAATTTCTTGATATCAGAGTGGATTTTTCCTCTCCTAGCGAAATTGAGTAGCTGTGGAGAGGCTAATCGCTCCACTATATGGCTGATTGTAGCTGAAAGGATTGCGTCTCCGATAACAAGAGCCATGGTTTTTTTTTTTCTTTCGGTTGTGTGTGGGTAGCTTGCAAATGGCTCTCACTTGAAATTAAAATTAGAAAGAAAGAAACCACCAAAGAACTGGGGTCACTGTGTTTGTATGTAAACTTGGGGAAGTAGTTTTAGATTCCGGCGAGTCGGCAAGGGTTTTTTCTCCTTCTTTCTTTTAGGTTCACTCCAGATGGCAGGGAACAGTTCGGAGAAAATTTATAATCTTAAACAATCACTAATGAGAAATTTTATAATACAACAGTAATAACGAGTGACGTGTAGTTACTCCATAAATCTTTTTTTAGAAAAGAGATAAACACATAAAAAAGATAAAAATTATATCTATACTTCGTTAAAAATGCTAATAAGATTTTCACATCCGTTCAAATTTTTTATTTTCTCTCTCCTATTTCTATCTCTCTTTTCAAAATGGATCCATAGAGTAAGCTACTTTATATGTCATTAATTACTTACGATGTATTATAAAATTTCTCATCACTAATGATATATATAATAATAATTATTCCATAAATTTATTTTAGAAAAAAAGATCGATAAAAAAAATTAAAAAACAAACGAATCATTATAAAAATCTCATAATAACTTTTAATATATCACATGTAATTTTATATATCTATTTTTTAAAAAAAATAAATTTATAAAATAATTATTACAAGTATTATTTATTATTAGTATGGTTATTATAAAATTTATCCTATCACACCGGTTTTTATAGTTCCTTAGCTGACAATTATATTTTAGTTTTGGCCTCCTGATTTTGTGATAATTATTCATCTCGCCTTTTATATTTTTAACTTCGTGGATTGATTTCAAAATTGACAAAATGTTAATCAATTTGTCAAGAATATGTTACCTAACTTAATGCATTCAAAGTTTCAAACGTGAAGCACGACAATTGCCAGTACTACTTATAAAGTAAAATAAAAACTACCAGTGCTTGAAAATTTTTAAAACCCATAAGTAAATTAGAATTTTACGTGTCATTTATACATAATTGATTTATATACACGTTATAATAAATTGTAAATTGGTATTAAGATCTTGATTGATAAAAAAAAATGCCTGATAATATCATTATTTTACATCAAATACACATACACATATATTTTAGAGTAATAAATAGAAAGAATACTTATAAATACAATTAAAGCAATCCGATATCGTTTTTAATGTAAACCAAATATAAATAATTTTTTATTTTATTGGTAAATTATAATAATCATCTTAAAGTGTCAAAAAATTATAGAAAGCGTAAAAAATGGAAGATTTGAATGAAATTCCTTGTTATATCTAAAATGCTTCTAATTGCTATTTATATAAAAATAGATAAATTTTAAAAATTATAGAAAGAAAGAATATCGAGAGAAAAAAACTCAAAACAAAATTAAATAGTGAAATTTTATATTGTTCGTGTATTGAAAAACAATCATGTCCATTTTTTCTTGGTATACTCTCTCTAGATTTCTAAGTTTTTAATTTAATTATATTTTTCAAACAATAATTAAGGGTATTTTTGGCATGAAATAAAGTTTTTATAACATATTTTTAAATATGGAAAAGATTTTTGTTAAATGTTTAAATTTTTGGAAAGGATATTTATATTTCATAATATCTCAAAAAAATATTATTGTAATTTATATTTTAGGGATAATTACCAGAAAAAAGCTCTAAAAAAATCTTATATCTAGATAACCCATAAATTTATTTTTAAATCTCTCAAACCCAAAATAATATTTTTCTTACCAAAATAATCAATAGTTAACACTTAACTATTGGTTATTTTGATAAGAAAAATATTAATTATTAACACTATTGGTTGTTTTGACAAGAAAGATATTATTTTGGAGCTTGCGAGATTTAAAAATATTATTTTGTATTTATGAGATTTAAAAATAAAATAGTAAATTTTTTAGATATTGATTGTTTTGATAAGAAAAATATTATTTTAGGTTTAGGAGATTTAAAAATAAATTTATGAATTTTTTTAATATAAGATTTTTTTATAAGGTTTTTCTGATTATTATCTCTGTATTTTATTTATTCATATTTGGTTGGTGAGCGTCTTTTATCTTTTTTACAGAATTTCATCCACAAATATCTTGAACTTCATTCTCCATATAAGCGTCAACAATCCAAGTACTTCCTTTAAAATTAAGCTTCAATCCGGTGCCCACGTAATTGGTCAGCAATCCATATACTTTATTTGAAAAAAATAATTAACAAATTAAATTTCTCAACGGATCCTATTCGAACGCTTGTATATATAAAATGCATAATGTTGTTTTTTTCAATTTCATTATTCGCATCTTATATTTTCACTAATTTGTTATAAAAAAATCTTATTTGTTATTAATTCGATCAATTAGGTATTTATATTTTCGATTTTAATTAATTAAACGCTATTTGTCTAGGTTAAAAAAAACTATTCAATAGATTAAAAAACCATTAAATTTGAACCTCCTCGAAGCGGATTTCAAAATTTTGATAATTATTCCATCCTTCGGAAAATGGAATCATTTGACTTTTGAAAATAGCATGGAGAAATAATTTGCATAGAGAAAAGAATAACGGAAAGAGGGATAGCATGAAACATGGATGGCGGCAAAATAAAGCGACCGTATTTGTTCCCCACGCCATAATGATGTGTTAGTCTGAAAAAGCGTGCGACCGAACAAAAAGCTTCTCTTCTCGTCGTTTCTTCAAAAACGGCTACCGTAATATTCTGAAATGAAATATTCCTAAGCCTAATATGTCAAAAGAGGTGACGTCCAGAAATTGTTTTAGACGATTCTCTAAAACATCTTTTTAACCAAACTTATTTATATTATCTTATATTTATTTAATTAATTAAAAAAAATTAAAATGATGAGAATTAAATTCGTGATATCCTTTGATCATTAATATTTTAATATTACACCAAAACATCATTTTAAACTAAAAGTTTAAATTCTTTTTTTCTAATAAAGTTTTGGCATCCATCATAAAACAAAAATGAGATTGTTTTTTAAAATCGTCTTTAATAGTATAATTTTTGAATATCTATCTGGTATTACAAAAATTTTGAGTTTTGAAAATTAAGTTTTTGGATTCACAAGAGTCCTAAACACGTTGAGCTTAGTGAGAGGCGGGATTAGAATAATCATCAAGCTTTAGAAGTATTAAAGGTTATTTTGAAAATGTTGAAAATATGCAAATATTAAAGGAGTAGATTGAAATGTTGACTTCTCAAAATAGGCCCTTAAAAGGAAGAAAACAAAAAAGAAAAAGGCTTACGTGCCGCTCCTGCTTTAGGAATGCAGGTACGAACATAATACATATATGATGATACGATAATTTTAAATTTAGAGTATTATACGTGTGGGATACGTCAATTTTTAAAATATTTTATATATGATATAAAAAATTAAAAATATACCAATAAATTGTTAGTTTCGACAGTAACAAGCTGATTTCTAGACGAATTTTTTGCTAATGTGTAGAGTTTGAAAATCTAAAATTATACTTATTGAAAAGAATTAAACATTGTTACTCTCTCTCCGAATAAAATTAATTATATCTTCAACATTGAATATGAATACATGAAGAAAAATAATATTGAAAGTTAAATAAAAAATTATAAATAAATAAATAAAGATAATACTAAAATTTAAATAAATATAACCAATGATAATGTATAATCAATTAAATAAATGAATATATAAAGCTCGGAAAGAAATATAAACATTATGTTATCTATATTTGTTCAACAATTAAATAAATTTAAACATTTAAAAATTAAAGTATCTCAATAGTTATTATGATCAGCACCAAAGAACCGATGATAATTTATTTTTTATTTAATTTAATTATTTATAATACCTCACTTTTAATTTATTGTTTGGGATAAACTATATCATTTTTAAATCTAGAAACATTAATGTCATTTTTTTCAAAATCAAGATTTTAAAAAATAAATTATAGTATTTTTCATTTTCATTTAAAATACTTTTCATATAAAAATATGATAACTTAACATTAGTGAAAAAAAAATTAAAAATATTGAAGTAAAGCTATGTTTAGTTAAATGATTAAGTATTTTAACTTATAAAAAAGTTTTTTAAAAAATATTAAAACTAAATTAATAAAAAGATTAAAATTTTATTTCTAAAATAAATTTTGGATCCTGTCCCTCACGTACCGTGACCATATCCGTCACGTGACCTAACCTTGTTCTTTTAATATATATTGTATGTATCGAGCCATATCTGATGCGTGTTTGCGTATGATATTTATCCTATATAGAAGATATTTTTAAAGCATTCGATCTTCTTGATTGTATGAAGACTTAAACTTGAAGTCAAGTGTATTTAGGCCATGTAACCTTTTAATTAATAGAATAAATAGATTAATTCATCTTTATATAATATTTAAAGTTTTTTTTATCTATCTTTAAGATTTTAATTGCATTCTATATGTTTTTAAAATTTTTAAAAATATTACATCTATCTTTCGATTAATTTTTCATACAATAAATTTTTTTTAACCAAAATATTCATGATTGAAATGTAAAAAATAATAATAATAAATAAATAAATAAATTTTAAAGATTTCAAAAATATAATTTACAGGTTATGCGATTTAAAATTTTTTTTCTCATTTTAGTAGAAGGTATCTAGGTAAAAAAAAAATTGTTCATTGTCGAAAAATCAAATGACAAATTTAATAAGTCAAAAAAAAAATCAAGAACAGATGTATTGCCATTAAAAACCTAATAATATACGGAAAACTTTAAGTATAGTATAAAGATAAATTCATCTATTTATTGTAATTAATATTCTAAACATTAGGGATAAAAAAACGAAAATTTCATTTGCAGGAGAAAGGCCCCGAGCCTCATATAAAAGGGCTAAGCTGGGCTTATAACACCCAATCAGTGAAGCTGAAGCCCATTGATAATCAATCCCAAGTCGACGGTGAATCTTCTAGACGAAACTGGAGCCGAGGCTGCTGCGAAAGTTGTGGAATATGAACTGCCAAAATTGGACAAGGCTTTCAAGTTTCCAAGGTAGATTTAAAACCCAACAAACCAGTTGACATAGGGTTCTGAGAAACATTGCATTTGGTTTTAATTTTTTTATAAAACATTTATTTCGATTCTTAACTTTATTTATATTGCAATTTAATATACTAAATACAGAGAAAAACAAATAAAGAAGGAAAGAAAAAGAAACCTACAAGGTAACCAGTTCTGACAATTTGTACTCTTGATCTTAGTTTCAATTTGTTTATATTGAATAAAAGAATTTGTTCATAGTGATTCAAAAACATGAAAGAGTTAGAGAAAGAAGGCGAGAATTTCAAAATATTTTTGAGCTTTTTAATGCATTAAATGAGTTTTAAGATTGCAAATGGGGTTTTTTTTTTTTTTATGTAATTCCAATAATTTTGAGATGTTTTAGGATGAAAACTAGCCGATTACCCACGTTATGCAACGAATCCAATAATTTTAAAATTTTAAAATTTTTTAATTATAAGTTTTTATTTAATTAATTTTTTCTAATGTTTTTTCATAAATTTGTTGCTTAAAAAAACCATAATTCATTCTTCTTTATAGATTGATTTTAAAATAAAAAATTGCAATGATTCTAACTAAAATATTAATCAAGAATTACAAAAAACTTTAAAATATATTTTTCATAATATTATATTTCAAAAAATAAAGTTACAATTAATGGTTATACTTTTATAAAAATTAACACGTGAAAAACAAAACTTATTTAATGTTGATAAGAAGATTCATTTTTGAAATTATCCACGAAACATTGCGGGCGAGATAGAACAAAATCATTTCAAAATTTTATAATTTTTACATTAATTTTTTATTTAATTATTACTTTTTTGTTTTTTCATAAAATTTCTACTTAAAAAAACATGATTTAGTCTTCTTTATTTAGGAATTTTTAACTAAAAACTTGTAATAATTTAAACTTGAAATATTAATTAAGAATTCAAAAACAAGTACTTTAAAAATATATATTTTTTATAATAATGTATCCAAAAAATAAAGTTACAATTAATGTATAGACTTGCATAAAAATTAACTAATGAAAAAATAAAATTTTATTCTTATTTAATGTTAGTGAGAAGATTATTTTTTAAAAGTATATGCATTTGATCTTTATATATTTATTTACATGTAAATTAATAAAATTAGCATAAAATACATGTACTTGAATAATTAGGTGGTTTATTTAAAAAATTATTTTAATTATTTTATTTCAAATAAATTTGTTCTATAATGTTAAAAAAATATATCCATATTGAATAATTTGCATTATGTTAGAAGATATATAGTTAATTTTTAATAAAAACAATGATTGAATAGTTTTTTTTTTTTATACATCTTGACCATACCCATTGAAGTGAAATAAATTATTTGAAATACACTTTTAACCTCTTAGAATAAAATAATTATATATTTATATGTATGCAACCATCATTTTAAAATGCTAAGAATTCATGGCATATATTATACCAATTTATTTTTTGAAAAAGAAAAAAATTCAAGTTTTAAAATTTTATTCTAAAATTCAAATATAGAGAAAAATAAATTATATTTATTAGTAAATAAAATTTTATATAAAAAATATTAATTTGATTATAATTTTCATAAAAAAAATAAAAATTTTAAATAATGAAATTTAAATAATAAGAAGTAATATAAGATAAATTATATGTTAATTGTAATACATGCATAAACGCGTGTGTGTTATGAAAGTTGAGGATTGAAAAAAATGGTTACAACACGAAGGACAAAAATATGAAAAAGTGTTAAATTTGCATATTAATGCAACAAAAAAAAAAATACTTAAATAGCCATTAGGTAAATAATAATTTTATACATGTGAAGAGTAAGTGAATAGAAATTTTAGGCATATGAACAGTTTAAATTCCAACGCTATATTGTGGATCGACACTAAATATATTTATGTCAATTTAATAGAACATATCATGTCATCAATTAATTAAAATATAATAAATTAAATATGAAAGATAAAATTTCATCTCATTTATAATTTTTTAATTAAAATCTTGAAATATATATATGTATGTATGTATGTCATCGTATGTATGTTTTGAATAAATTTGGAAGTCAAACATAATATGATTTGTTCTTTCTTATGCATTTATTATTAAATAAAAATCCATAATAAAAAATTTTAATTACAAATTTTGAAAAAAACATCTTAATATTTTTTTCATAACATCGTGTCGAGGAAATAAAAAAACAATTAAGATAAAACTTGTAAGAAAATTAACAAATGAAGCTTTTTGACTAATGAGAAGATTGTTTTTTTAAATATGTACACTTGATTTATATATATTTATTTACAAAATAATGAAAAATATTAGTATATAAAATGTATTTAAATTATTATGTGGCTATTCTAAAATATTATTTCAATTATTTTATTTAAAAAATTAATTTTGAAATATTAAAAAATAATAGTAAATAGATGATATTCTATATATAGATGCATAGTTGATTTCTAATAAAATCAATGGCTCTAATATTATTATTTTTTATACATCATGATCTGTACTCGCTAAGTGAGAATGTATAGCATAAATTGAAAAATATTTTAAAAAATTAGATTATAAAATATATATTGAAGTTAATATGGTACAATAAAAAATATAAAATTGATTTTGATAAAATTTAATTATATAAGAGAATAAGAAAATAATATATATATATATATATATATATATATATATATACATATATATATATATATATATTTGATTATATAGGAATAAAGCAAATAAAAAAATATAAAAAAAACTTATTTGAATCCATACATCATACTTATTAATAAATAAAATTATATAAAAAGAAGAATAAAAATTAACTTAAATTGAATGTTTATAATACATTGAAAAGATCAATTTTAAACAATAAGAGTAGTATATATTTATTCTAAAATCTATAAATATATCATATATATTATATAATCATCAATTTGTGTGACAAAAAAATAACGATTAATTTTTCAAAATTTTAACACCTAGTTAAATAAAAAAATGATGAAAAAAATCAAAGAAAAAAAAAGCACGTGTACTACATCAATTAAGCGATTAAAATTTTTATTTTAAAATTTTAGAAATCAAAATGAAGGAATTTAAAAATTACAAAAAAAAGATGAACAGTGAAACTCATTGTTCAAGTATATATTATATAATTGTCAGTTTGTGTGGCAAAAAAGTAACAATTGATTTTTCAAAAGTTTAAGAACCAGTTAAATAAAAAAAAAGAATATAAATTGATGACAAAAATCAAAGGAAAAAAAAAGGCTTGTGTACTACATCAATTAGGGAATTAAAATTTTTATTTTAAATTTAAAAGGACCAAAATGAAATAATTTAAAGATTATATAAAAAATAAAAACAAAACTAGGTGAATAGTGCTCTAGGGGGGTTAAGAGTTCAACTCGCTATTCAAGCATCCCACCTCTTTTAGTTATGTATATTTGTTGGCTTCCTGCACTATATTTTAAGCCAAGTTAAACATATTTATACTATAGATTCACAAAAATATATTAAATTAAAGATAAATTTTTATTTAATTTTATAATTTTTAATCAAAATTTTACATCTCTTTTGTTGTTTACTTTTTAATAGTTTTTATAGTTTTTTTAAAAAAAGGTTATTTTTTTATGCATCTATTCTTAACAAATTGGTAATAATCTAACTATGAAATTTTAAAAATATATTTTATTTTTTTAATTTTTTTCATAACATTATATTGAAGAAATAAGGTAACTTAAAAACCAGAATAAAAATTAACAAATAAATTTTATTATTCTTGTTTAATACTAACTTGAAGGATATTTTTTTGAAAGTGCGTGCATTTCGTGTGTGTGTGTGTGTGTGTGTGTGTTATTTTTCATAATCTTCGCACCCAATTCAATAACAAAAAATAATAATACATAAATGGGTGGAAAAAAGAAAGAAAATAAAAAAAGGAGAACAAAAGCAGCAATTTGCATAATTTTCACACCTAATTCAACAACCCATATATAATGAATAATATTGGTATAGAAAATTGAATTTTAATTATTAAGCGGTTCTTCTAAAAAAATTATATTTTAATTATCAAGCGCTTCTTCTAAAACATCATTTCAATTATTTTATTTAAAAACAAATAATTCTAAAATATAAAAATAATAGCACTTGTTGGTGTTATGAATATAGATGCATAGTTAATTTTCAATAAAATCAATAACTCTAATGTATATTTTTTTATACATCATGATCGTACTTATTAGGTTAGAGTGTGCAATATAAATTAATTTTTCTTAAAAAATATATATTGAAGTTAGTAGGATGGAACAAAAAAAATATTGATTTAGACAAAACTTAATTATATAAAGAATGATTAAAGAAAACATGTGAATTCTATTTTAAAAATTCGATTACATAAAAAATAAAAATAAAAAACAACTAAAAAATTTTATTCAAAAATCCTGACATAAAGGAAAATAAATCATAAATTTCAACAAATAAAATTACATAAAAAAATAAAAATCAATATGATGAAAATTTTTATAAGAAACGGCAAACTAAAGAGATCAGTTTTAAACAATAAAAGTAATATAATCTAATATATGTATTTATTTTAAAATCTAAAAACATATCATGTCTAGTTCATAAATCGTCATTTTGTATGAAAAATAAAAATAAAAATAAAAATAATTTATTTTTCATAATCTTGACACCTAATTTAGTAACCAAAAAAAAAAAAACATAAATTGATGGGGAGAAAAAGAGAGAATAAAACTAGCATTTTTCATAATACTCACACCGAATTCAATAATAAAAAAACATAAATTGATTAAAAAAAAAGAAAAAAAGGTAGGTATGCTTGCTTCCCTACCTTGGTCCTACCGAAGGCCCAATGCAATAGCCAAATGCGAGCGAGCCAATAGGCCGAATAGTTCATTAATCAAATTTTTATTTTAAAACTTTAAGGACCAAGTGAAAATTTATGTAAATTTGGAATATAAATGTCAAGAAATAGTAGAAAAATCACAAAATGTCATAACGCATGAATAGTGATTTGTGAGGGGATGAACAGGTGATTTTCACTGTCCAAACATCACCTCTTTTAGAGTCTTTTATAATGTTAGTTGGTTGCTCGCGTTATGCCACAAGTCCGGTAAAACAAAATTATTTTAAAATTTTAAAATTTTTTATTATAATATTTTATTTAATTAATTTTTCTAACATTTTTATAAACTTTTTGTTTAAAAAAATAATAATCGATTCTTCTTTATGGATTGATTTTAAAATTAAAAATTATAATAATTTTAAAAAATATTAATCAAGAATTGAAAAAAAAACTTTAAGAATATAATTTTCACAATATTGTGTTCTAAAACATAAATTTATAATTAATAGAAAGATTTTTACAAAAAATCAAGAATGAAAAAAATTCTTATTTAATGTTGATGGAAAGATTAATTTTTGAAATTATCCGCACAATGCTATAGGTAAATAGAACAAAATCAATTCAAAATGTTATATTTTTTATTATTTAATTATTTAATTATTATTATTTAATTATTTTTAATATAAAATTTATGCTTAAAAAAATATGATTTATTCTTTGTTATTCAAGAATTCTTAAATAAGAACTTGTAATAATTTAAATATAAAATATTAATTTAGAATTTGAAAATAAACACTCTAAAATTATATTTCTTATAAGAATGTATCTAAAAAATAAAGTTAGTAATAATGTATAGACTTGCATAAAAATTAACCAATGAAAATATAAAATTTTATTCTTATTTAATGTTGGAGAGAAGATTATTTTTTTCAAGTGTATGCATTTGATCTATATTTATTTATTTACAAAACAATCAATAAAATTTGAATAAAACAACATTTGAATGATTGGTTGGTTCCTTTAATTTTTTTATTATTTTATTCCAAATAAATTGGTTCTATAATGTTAAAAAACAAATATTCATAGTAATAATTTGTATTATTTTGAAAGATGTATGCATGGTTTATTTTTAATAAAATCAACGATTCAATAATTTTTTTATACATCTTGACCATAGCTATTGAACTAAGACAAATTATTTGAAATATATTTTAAAGTTTTTAGAATAAAATAATTATATATTTATATATATGCAACTATCATTTAAAAAATTCTAAGAGTTCGTGATATATATTATACCAATTTATTTTTTAAAAAAATCATATTTTAAATGTTTATTCTAAAATTTAAACATATAGAAAAATAAATTATATAATAGCCGTAAATAAAATTTCATATAAAAAATATTATTTAGATAAGCATTTTCATAAAAAAATGATAAATTCAAAGAATGAAATTTAAATAACAAAAGTAATATAAGCAAAAGTATGTGTTAATTTTGAAATATCAAAAGATATATTATATAATCGCCAGTTTGTATGAAAAAAGTTATGATAGATTTTTTAAAATTTTAACACTCAATTAAATAAATAAAAAAGTAACATAAATTGATAGAAGAAAGTAACACAAAATTTGATTTTTCAAAATTATAACACATAACTAAATAAAAAAAGAACATGATTTGATGAAAAAAAACAAAAAAGAAAAAAAAAAAAGAAAGAAAAGAAAAGACAAGACATACGTAGTGTATCAATTAAGAGATTAAAATTTTTATTTAAATTTTTAGGGACCAAAACAAAACAATGTGAAATTTTTAGATAATGAACAATAAATTACTATTTCAATGAACAACAACAATACTAATTATTTAGGTAATGTAAAATGAATCACTGTTTAAATGAACAGTAATTCACTATTTTAAGTAATGAACATCTAAGATAATTATTGTTCAAATGAACAATAATACTAATCAAATAAACAGTAATTATCCAAGATGTTTTAGTTTTTAGGTAAATTATATAATCGTCAATTTTTATGGAGAAAAATTACGATTGATTTTTCAAAATTTTAACACTTAGTTAAATAAAAAAAAAGAACATAAATTTATAGAAGAAAGTAAAGAAAAAATTGATTTTTCAAAATTGTAACACCTAATTAAATAAAAAAATAATATAAATTGATGAAAAAAGCAAAGGAAAAAACCAAAAAAGAAAAGAAAAGACATATGTAGTGTATCAGTCAAGGAATTAAAACTTTTATTTTAAATTTGTACGGACCAAAATAAACAATGTGAAATTTTTAGATAGTGAATAGGAAATTACTGTTTAAATGAACAGTAATTTACTGTTTTAAGTAATGAGCATCCAGGATAATTACTGTTCAAATGAATAGTGATACTAATCAAATAAACAGTAATTATCCCAGATGTTTTAGTTTTTAGGTAAATAGTGAATTAATAGTAATAATAATAACAGTAATGGTGGTAAAATTAGTTTCAAAAGATCGACTTGTGCTGTCTGGATATTCTGGCCGAAAATTGTGCCAGCAATGTCCATTTGCCCGTTTTTATTTTAAGGGCCGGTCCGTGTGTGTCCACCCCCAATACATGCCTGAATCTAGTTCTCAAAGCCCTGACGATGGAGGCTTGGCACATGCAGACACCACCACCCCACAACCCCCAACCCTCAAATACACACACACAACCTCACCCCCCCCCCCCGCGCACACACACACACACACACAAAACTCACTAATTATTTTGTAATTTTTTCGCAACCTAACAGAAAAAAATATTGATTATGTGTTTTTATATTTTAAACTTAAACATATATTTCAAAACATATTATTTTTATTATTTGAAATTTGTCTCTTCCATTTGTCACTTATTATAAAAATTTTCATCCAATTAATTTTTTTATTAAATTTTATTTACAAATATGATTTATTTTTCTCAATGCACGAATTTTTGAATAAATTTTTATGAAAATGATTTTTTATTAAAAAATAAAGGTTTTTGTGATGGATTCTTATAATTTTTAAATGAAATTATCATGATTCTAATATATGTTTGATCTAAAGGTTAGGAGTGTATTTTATAAATTTTTTCTCAAGTTTTTTTTAAATAAATAATTGATTGATGATTAAAAGTAAAAAGTTAATTGTGTTTAAGTACGAGGCCCATGCACAGAGACCAAGTAGGTAAGGTTTTGAAAAGAAGAAATATGTATATGCTAAAAGAATACACGTGTTACATATATATATATATATATAATCAATTTTTTAGGGACTGAGTTTACATATAAAACACCTAAATTTTTCATTGTTTTCGAATTTTTTTTTTGAAATCAAACTTTCTCAAATAAAATAAATAAAATTATTTTTTAAGAAAACTCAATTGTACCATACTTTTTAAATAGATGTTTCTTACACTAATATTATTGATTATTTTGAACACACACATATGCAAATCTTCTCATAAATATTCAATAAAAAAATTATGCAATATTTTTTTACATTAATTCAATTGTACCATACTTTTTAAATAGAGGTTTCTTACATTAATATTATTGATTATTTTGAACACACACGTGCAAATCTTCTCATAAATATTCAAGTAAACAAAAATTATGCAATATTTTTTTACATTAATTGTTGTTTTATTTTTTATGCAATTTTATGAAAAAAATAAATTTGTATATATTTTTTTTCAATTTGTGATCAATTAAAACTTGCTTTTTAGATTACTACAATTGTTTATTTAAGAATTCATGCATAAATAAAAACAAATCATATTTTTTTTAAGCAGTAAATCTATTATAAAGAATACAAGAAAGAATTAATTAAGAACAAAATTTTGATTTAAAAAAATGAAGTCAAGTGGAAAAAAATTGACTTTGATTTTGATATATTTTGTTAGACAACGATACAACGATGACCATCAAACTAAAATGTTTTTTTTTTATAATAATTTCACTTGTTTTGTTCGATCTGTGACATAACGTGAACAACCGATTAACATTCATCTAATTATGTCAATAAATGGCAAGCCTCTAGCTAGATATTAACGCAGTAATTATAAGCACACTTACTTCAACAAAAATACAGTTTTTAATTATTAATCTATTCGTTTTGACATTTTTTTCCTTATATTATTATAATTTTTTTTAGTTAAAAATATGGATAGAGATAAATAAATAATATTTTTTAATTTAAAATTTATGAAAAATATAAAAAATAATCAGTCAAATTCAAAATTTTAATTAAAAATTATAAAATTAAATAAATTTTTATTCGATTTGATTTGATATATTTTGATAATTGTATATTATAACATAAGATATAAAATTTAAATAATTTTTATAAAATAATCTTATGTGTTATGGCTGCTATGAATAAAAAAACTGCTATATTACCAGGTAAGAGTGAAGGGGCATTTACGAAAAATGCATATATCTATATAATATAAATTAGGTGATTAAAAAAGAAAAAGGTCGGTGGCTTCTGCTATGACATTCACGAATAACGAAAAAAACCAACCATATTCGAGTTCAACCAGTTTTGACGGTAAATAACGCACCAAAGAATTTGCCTATAAGGCTACAACACTAGTTTTTACCGTTCCTTAACTGATAATTATATTTTAGCAAAATTACTTTTTGGCCTCCTGAGTTTGTGATAATTATTCATCTCGTCTTTTATATTTTAAACTTGGTGGATTGATATCAAAATTGACAAAATGTTAATCAATGTGTCAGTAATATGCTACCTAACTTAATGCGTTCAAAGTTTCAAATGTGAAGCACGACAGTTGCTAGTGCTACTTATAAAATAAAATAAAAACTACGAGTGCTTGAAAATTTTTAAAACCGATAAGTAAATTAGAACTTTTCGTGTTATTCACACAGCTGATTTATATCCACATCATAATAAATTGGCATTGAGATTTTGATTGATACAAAAAAATCTGATAATATCGTTGTTTTACATCAAATGCATGCACACATATGTTTTTTTTTCGATAAATAATTTCAGTTGCTTTATCCCATTTATAACTTAGCGTGAACAACCGATCAGTTTTCATCTAATTATGTCAATATATGGGTAGCATCTAGTTAAATATTAATACAGAAATTATAAGCACGCCTTACTTCAACAAAAATACAGTCTTTTTGCGGGCGTGCTTAAACATGTAGAGTTTTATAATTGCGTATTTGCGTACGGATTAGATGAAATATATGGCAGCAAATAAAATTCTTTACTTAATTATGCGAGCCAGCCAAAAGCTCTACAAATAAGATGGAAAAAGTGTTTTCAAAATTTGGAATACCCTTTGTGTTTCCACGACTAGGGTGGCAAATTCATTTCAATTATGTGTTGTTTGATAATCGAAATAGAGTGATGAGAATAAAAATACATGAATCAAAATAAAAATTAAGGAATTAAAATGATATTTATATTTTTATACCGTGTTTGAAATACTAATGAGGAATCCGAATGTAATTTAAATTTTTTAATATTTCATTTTTTATACAAATAAAAATAATGATTAAAAAAATAAATTTATTAAACTATAATGGTTGTAAAAATAATAAAGGTGATGACAGTGATTGTAGTTATGACAATGGTGATGGTGGAGGTAATGATTACGGTAGTGGTGGTGGTTGTGATGGTTGCGATGACGAGTGGTGGCGGTGGCGGTTGCATGGTTGTGATGGTGGTAAAAGTAGTTAATAGATAATAAATAAATAAAATATATCATTATTTTGAAAAAAAAATTCATTCCCATTCCTTGTTTTTATTTTCACATCTTATGTGGGAATGAAATTATGTGTAAATTTTCTTTTTCATTATCATTCTCCATTCCCATTTCCACTTTATTCCTTTTAATCAAACAACTACAATGTGAGAATAAAACTTTCATTCTCATTCTCACCACTCTATTCCTAATTACCAAACATCACCTTAAGACTTGTTTAATCAATAAGCATGTATGACATTTTCATATCCAATTGGTAATTACAATAGATTGTAGATTAGGACAAATATCTATCTTCAACAATGCATATCGGGTGAATAATCAAAACCATATAAATATTTAATGACAAACTTATTTTTAAGAAATGTTTGTAATTAAAATTGATGAACATAAAGAGATGTATATTTACAAAGACAGAATCTTATCTATCTATCGATCTAACTCTAATTAGCTTATTTTTAAGAGATACCTGTGTTTATATATAATGAATAAGAATATAAGTAGTATATTTTATAAAGTCATAACTTTATACATTTTCCCAATCCTAATTAATTTATGCTCAAGAAATGTGTTTTTAGATTACTACCTTTTGATTTGAATCAAAAGATAGTTTTCTAAATTTGAGTCTATATATATATATTTTTTATAAACTATCCATGAAAATAATTTCTTAACTGTGACTGAATTCATAAGCTATATACCAAAAAAATTATCCAATAGCAGGATACCTATATAACCTAATTAATATATTTGAAGTTTTGAATCCATAAATAAAGTAACAAAATTATTAGTGCTTGAAATTAAATGGAGAAAATTCCTAAAGATGGTTTGATCCGTATAAGCGTAAAAAATATACAATCTAAAATTGATATAACCAAATTTAAATAAATACCATTAAAGCAATCCATACGGTAAAACGAGACAACATTACCTCTCTTTGGTTCTTGTTACCATAATTTATTTTCATCTAGTAATTGGTTACTTGACTTTCTTTACATGAAAAATAAAATTACAACATTTATACGAGGGTAATTCACTTAATGTAAAAATCATTTTTCCTGTATAGAAAACAATCGAATTATCTCTTATATATAAAAAAAAAAAAAATTGGAACCTCAAATCATCTAAAAATGAGTACTGCATGATTGGATAGCCGTAAACGAGAAAAATGGAGTCACTGTACTTGGACAGCAGGACTAGAACCCGAGGGCTGAGGATCTGGATCACTTAACCTTTAATCAATACTATTTATAAAGAAAATCTAATTGCCAACAGAAAGGCCCCGACCCTCATACAAAAGGGCTCCCCCAAGCTTATAACACCCAATTTGCAAAGCCCAGGCCCATCAACAAACAATCCCCAGTCGACCGTGGATCCTCCAGAAGGAAAAAGATATAGCGAAAGAAGATGGCAAAAAGGTGACACGTACTGTAACCAAGGCTGCCAAACTTGCGGACTTAGAACTACCATAGTATTGGACAAGGCTTTCAAATTCAAAGGTAGATTTGATGTTCGAACGCCCATGTTGCCACCCAAGTTCTCACTCGGTCTTCGAAGCTGAACCCCAACAGCATACGTGTCCACACAAACTGATCTTATTGGAAAGTTGACAAGACGTGTGAAAATTCATAAACTAAAATGGTGCAAATATGCATGTTAATTCTGTGAACAACCAAGAGTATGTCTACGGTCACACGAATATTATCTCTCAGTCTTTTTAAACTAATAAAACGCAACTAACCTTAACCTAGCTACAACTCACGTTTCGCATAAACAATCTCTTTACTACATCATACCATATTTCTTAATGCTGCTACGGATCCTGACCCCCTTCTTCCCCTTTAATTAATTTGAATAATGACATAAATTGTTGGATTCAGCAATATAACGGGGACATTGCACATTCAACTGATTATGCGTGCCAATATATTTGCAGTTCTAGCTAGACATTAATGCATAAATTATAAGCATACAAATACAGTTTTTTGCAGTTGATGTGCCTAAATATATTTGCAGTTCTAGGTAGACATTAATGCATAAATTATAAGCATATAAATACAGTTTTTTGCAGTTGATGTGCCTAAATATATTTGCAGTTCTAGCTAGACATTAATGCATAAATTATAAGCATATAAATACAGTTTTTTGCAGTTGATGTGCCTAAATATATATTTGCAGTTCTAGGTAGATGAAATATATGACAGCATATAAAATTCCAGAGTTGAATTAAGCGAGCCAACCAAAAGCTCTACAAAGAAAATGCGAAAAGTGTTTCAAGATTTGGAAGACCCTCTTGTGTTTCCACAACCAATGTGAAGACTAGTTCAATTGGTGTGTATTAATTGGATGTTGATACACATCCAAGTAGTTTTAATTTACTTATGAACATTAGAGAGGTCATTAAATACTGTGCATGGCATGTAATCACATAAAAGTGAATATTGTTTGATTAATTAATAAGGTTAGTAATGCAATATTGTTCAATTAGCAATATCCCATACCTCCATGGAAATTGGAAAATGATCAGTGTCTCAAAGTCGAAGAGTGCTGATACCAATCAGGTATTAATAATTTGACCTCCTCCCATCTAAGAGACCATTGCATTAATGTACTGACTACTAAAAATAACAATATATAATTGAAGTGAAGATGCACGAAAGCTAGGGATTCCAGCACTGCAATGGAATTTAATAATATCTCAGTGTAGGTTATCAAGTATAAACTAATGGAATTAACAAACTGCCCTACAAACAAATTGCAGCAACAAGCACATAAAATTGGTGGTACTAGCTAGTTCCTTCCATCAATCGTTAAGATCCTCACTATTGAATATTCAAGAATTAATTCCTATTTAAACATGCTTGTGCTGTGCTTTCACCAGCAGTAAACTGCTTACATTTCAACAGCTTATTCGAAATATTGCATCCATTGGAATTTGGATCAACTAGTCTTAACTCCTCAGGTGAAAAAGTGCACGAACAAATGGTGCAAATCAATCGGCCACCATAAAAAACTATGTTGTTGCGCCAACGTGGGGAGGAAACCTTCCATTCCTTTCCTCGTGTAAATCCCATATCTCGCAAGTTGATATCTTTTTCCATTCATCATAGTTTTTCGTAGAGCTGAGCTTCCCTCCAAAAAGTTTTGCTGCTAATGGCAAACCTTTACACTGGCTTGCTATTTTTGCCCCAATAGCTTGCAGCTCTGGATGTGCATCAAATTTTGCTTTTCCTAGTGCATGATGTGCAAGAACTGACAGACAATCGTCATCCGATAACCCCTCTAGATGGTAATGCGACACAGCACCCATGATTGATTGGACGCCATCATTTCTTGTTGTGACAACTACCTTAACTCCATGAGCTGCTGCAAAGGGTTTGCGCAGAAGATCCCATTGCTCACTGTCCACGTCCAACACATCATCTAAGATAATTAAGCATCTTTTTCCAGAAATGTTTTCTTTCAGCTCCAGTTGAAGCAAATTCAGATCATCCTTAAACTCACAATTCTCCTTAGTTACTGCCTGAAGGATTAGTCTTGTTGTACTCAAAACATCAAAATCTTCAGGAACAAAAATCCACAGCCTTAATTCAAAAAAATCCACCACTTTAGCATCATGATAGACAAGCTGAGCTGCAGTGGTTTTTCCAACTCCTCCTTTCCCATTTATAGAAATCACACAAACTCCATCACGGTTGCTTGCTTCACAATCCAGTAGCAATCCAATAATGGCTGTTTTATCCTTTTCTCTACCATAAATAATGCTATATTCATCAACCAAACAACCTGTGGGATCCCTTTTCCGTTCTCTTCTCATCGATTTCTCTCCACAGCTCTTTGTCAGATCTTGTGATCCTGTACTATTTCCCTCTTTCTTGTTATCCACATCATGTTGACTTGCAATTGACCAACAACAAGAAGCTGGGAACAATTTTCTTACCTTGCTTGTACTGCCGGCAGGCTCACCGGACATGTTTTGAGATGAAGCTTTAAGTTGAGAACTGCTCCTCCTGTGCATCTTTGGTTTCTGTCTTGCAGTAAGCAATCAGAGGCAACTTTGCTGGGAAAATATAACTAGATCTAAGAAATGATGAAGGGTACTGAGCTGAAGTGAGGGGATGTATATCTTGCTTGTTAAAAGTGAGAGGGTGTAGAATTTGATAAAATAAGATTCATGAGTCTGTGGCAAAACGAGTAATATCTGTCCAGCTATGGTGTGACGAGGCTGATTAGGTTATGTGATAAGGAAAGGAGAGAACAACAATGGCTGTGTTCCATCATCTTTATGGGGAGAACTCCTAGGTGCGTGTGGGCCGGCCTCACCCTAACTCATTTGCAATATATTAATTGGATCCATAATGACGGAAAAAAAAAAAAAGTTGGAAATGAGAGAAAAACAAGCCATTTCGTTTGAAAAGTCTTTGTGATGAATGATTAATGTGGTAGGGCATCTGAGGGCCCTTAAAATATTGTTTGGATTTTGATGCTTTTGGTTCTTAGTGACCTTAGTTGATAATTAGTACTATAAACTGATCGACCAAATAGAAAAGAAAATGGGGTTAGCCTTTATGGTTCGGGGGAGTTATTTTAGGGTTTCTTCATAACATTTTGATGCACCTTGAAAATTTGATGATGAGAAACACTACCGTATCAATGCTGAAGTTCTAAGGCTCGATTACATTTTGTAAGATGCTCCACATGTCTGTTAATTTTCAAAGATGCTGTGATCGTATACATTTATATCCCTCGGATGCCATGAATAAATGTATTGCAAACTTAGAAAAAAGTGGCGGGAATTTAAAGTTGCTGCTGCACTGCTCCTGAAATTCCCTTGTCTAATTCTTCAACGTTCACACACGCACGTGTGTGTGTGTTCACTGGTTTCCCATAGTTTGCTACACATATAAAGTGTTACTTTCTTTATTTTATTTTTAATAATAATAAAAGCTGTATCGTTGTTGATCGAAAGAAAACATGTAGTTGGTGAATTTGGGATCCGCTTTATGGATCTTCTGAAACTAATTAAACATTTGGTAAACGTGCCCTAAGTTCTTGATGAAAGGAACAAATAGAAGGATTTAATTTGTGGGATAATTATCCCCTTCATGGAACTTATAAGAGGCCTGAGAATTTGTAACATAAGCCAGCATGCGATCAAAGCTAGCTCTTAATTGCATGTTGACTTGCAATATTCAGTAAACCATGTTGTCTTTGTTTTTAATTTTGCAATAAAATTTAATAGGGCTTACCAAAATAAAACTGGAGACCTATTTTCATTACAAATGACATTACTATCAAAAATAAAAAATAACCATGTATTGTTGTCTCATGTTACAAATACTTGATTTTATTTTGTCATAATTAATGAAGCATGTTGGCTTATGTCGCAAATCCTATTTTATTTCGTAGGTTTCATTAAAATTTCGTCTTTTATAAGTCTAAAGTCCGTACGTGACTAATGCCCAAGACGTGTCCTTAAGAAAGTTAATTTATTAAAAAAAGGAAAAAGTCTATACCTCTCAAGCGAAATCCGGTTTATGCTTCCAATAAATATAAAACCAGTCAACATCTAGGAAGGTAGGTAAGAAACTTCAATGGCTGAGCTGGACTGGTGCATCCTCATTAAGATCAACGTATGGATCACAGTGGTTCCATTAACAATTTCTTCGTAGCAGCCGGTTTGCGTCTTACTTCAAGCCTCTGAGTCTGATTCGTTGAAGATGATCAAATTGTCTTTTTAATTAATAAATTGAAAACGAAATGAAATTAATTTAACCTATCAAATCAGTTGAAAAACATTCTGTTAATAAAGTTTTCATTCTGCCATTGAATAACACGTACGCGTTACGTTGTGAGATTGTTTGATCAAGTTACTATATATGAGCAGTGCTTATATTATAATATTAATATATCCCAACCAATCTTTCTGAATCTAATCTTCCTTCCTTCATTTATTTATTTATATTTTTGAGAGGTTAATTACCAGGTTCTTTCAAAAACCACCAGGTTTTGATATTTTTCATTTTAACTATATATATATAACTAGTCACTCTACCCTACACATGACTAAAAAATGATGCCATTTTTATATATAACATAACCTTCAAGATTTTATAATTCGTATATATTCGGATTTTCAATTCACTAGATCATTAATTCATTCTTCCAATCAAATTGTTTGTGGAGAACAAAGTTTGCAATCGGTGAAGAATGGCAAGATTCATAAGCTATATGAAGTCTCTATTTCCATCTAGTTGTCCTCTCAAAGCTACATGTTTGTCTCAACTCTCACCTCAAATATAGTTGGTGCACACACACACAAACACACACATATATATCACGTACACTGAGTTTTATTTTTATTTTTTCAAATAATTGTGCATGCTCGAGGCTCTTTTGGTCATGTTTTGTTGTGAAACTTTGAGCTGTGAATTGTTGCTCTTGTGCATCTTTCTTTTTGTTCTTTTCTTAAGCAAGCAGAGGACTAGCAATAGGCAATTTGGGTGGGACTAGAAAATGAAGGGAATTGCTGAAGCTGCGGGGATCTGACCGAGAGGACATTAATTAGGCTTGCTTGTCAAAAGGAATAAGAGGGCATGAACTGATTTGATGAAGTTGGAAAAGTCTGCAGCAAAAATGATAAAATTATGTGATAGGCAACAAGCAGTGGCCGTGGTCCCTATTAATAGTGGGGGTCTTATAATACCGTCACGCCTTTTTGAGAAGTAGGGCATGTTGCTTCGATCTGGCCTCGAAACAATCATATTGCTGTCACCTAGTTGACCGGGAAAGACGATAATTCTAATCCGACTAATTAAATAAGAAGTATAATACATTTTGTTGTTGCTCCAAATTATGAAGTATATATATAATTTAAAATATTGTGATTTTTAAAATATTAAATTTTTTTTTAAAAAAAACCAAAAGATTGAGTTAATTAACGAGGGAAAAAAACTTTTGGTAACTATATTACTTTATCTTCTTTTTGTTTTTTCTTTTTTTAACAAATCATGAGAAATATCTTGCTGCATGTAATGAATATTCTGTTCATTGTATGAAAATGAAATTCTTTTGAATGAATCTAAAAAAAAAAAAAAAATCCATAAAAACTAACCGGCAGAGCTATGAGATAATCTTTTTTCGCAACATATAATTGTTCTATTCGTGTCTCATATTATTAGAATTTTTTTATATTCAACAGTAAAGATGTATTTGGTATTTTGAACATGACATGACTAGATAGAATATGATGAATTGTATAGTTTTGTATGCAAATGAGACATGATAAAATAAATTATACATTATTTAGTGCACACATTAGACAAGACAAAGATCAATTCTTGTTATGTCTAAAATTGTTTCAAAGGCAAAATTTACGTCGCACCATGAGGATGCATCAAGCTTGATTGTCCAATACGATGGATAAAATCACTATTTTTTAATTTTTTATATTATTTATTATCTGTTTATTACTGATTTATTTCCTGCCTTACTTCTTAGTTCTTAGGGTAATTAGGAATGTGAAGGTCTCTCCTTCAATTCCAGACGCAGAACGAAGCAAGCAAGTAACTCTTTCTATTCTAGAAAGTAGACTGAGTTTCTAACATGAAATTGCATAAGAGAAGAAAGCGTAGAAAAGAGGTACAGAAGTACCAGGAGCCAGGAATTAACTTATTGTAGATAAGGTATGCACAGATAATCAAATTGTCATAGATAAAGCGAGCCCACTCTTATTATAGATGAAGTTTTTAGCACATTATGTATCTCTGATAGAAAACACTATAATTATATGCAAATGTTAAAGAGAAAATGGGTTGCATTTTGTAGCTGACCAGCTTCTTGATGAATATTTGTTGGGATCTAAATTAACAATCTGCATGCAGAAGATATGTTATTTTAAACTGTTTGTTTGGCTTGATTCACTTGATGAATAGCTTTGATTTTAAGCTAGTTCTTTTACGACTACAGAGTGCAAGATTCTTATAAAAAATGAAGAGTGGTATTGGAACAAGAGGTTGATTTTGGAAGTAAGACAGTGAAGAATACCTGATTCTCTTATTCACTTTCAATCAGCAGAAACTTGAGAAGTCTGCAGGTACTACCATCATGGTAAATTGCAGAATTCTATCTGGACTTCATTTATTGGATACGAACATCCTCTGTGATAAATACGAAATGAAGGCAATTAGGGGCCAATAATTTCCATTCTTTCTTAAGCATTGTTCTTGTTATGACAAATAACATAAACAAGATAAATAATGCCAAAAAATAACTAAAAAAATAGAACTAAACAAATTACCATCATACAGGATTTACATGGTTTGACAAATTGCTTATTCCACGAACGAAAGAGAAGTTTTTATTAACTTGATAATAAGAAAATATAAAAATCTTGAAAGCTTAATACAAAGTTTCTGTCTTTTACTCTATTTGCTAAACAGAAATATAAAAAAATTTAAATATATCATACTTATAAAAAAAAAATCTAATAAACTAAATATATTATGACATGTAAAAAGCCATATTTCAATTGTTCTTTTAGAAGAGGATAAAATTCAATATGCAGGGACCCAACTGTGGCTGGAAAGCCCTCATTTGGCAAGAAACAACGTTTAAGGTTGTCTGAAACCAATAAAATTTCAAGAGACATGAGATATCTGAGGTCTTTGTTTCTTGCCAGTCTGAAACAAATAAAATTTCAAGAGACGTGAGATATCTGAAGCCCTCCGATATGAACTTCAGACCCTTATGACTCGTGATGTAAAGAGAGGTTAGTTAAGTGGGAAGAAGTGGACCCTCATCATCAGGAAAGGAAACCGTCTTTGTACAAGGACTTGTACCTTCGATTACAGGTCGTTTGAGAAAGATGAGCGTACGAACTCCCCAGTCTGACATTGGCTCTTTGACATTCTCACAACAACGAATCTCAAGTTTAATAAAGTTTGGGGACAAACCCCCTTTTCAAAAAAGACACAAGAAGGGGACAACGATATACACTCAGCTCTTGAAGAGACACTAGGCTGTCCATATGGTTAGGTAGAGACCTCAAATTATCGCATTTCCATATGACTAAAGAACCAAGATTTAGAGCGTTCAATCCCATTTATGGGAATGATTCTAACCTAGAACACTCACTTCTTTCCAATTCAGTGAGATGGGATAGGTCACGCACGGACTTGGTGATTGTGTTGTGCAATAGGCAATTTCAAGTGTCTTGAGAGACGCAGGAAATTCGAAGGTTGGGAAGGGCAAGAGAGAAAAATCGTCTATGTTCAAATGCTCAAGTCGAGATAACTCCCTTCTATCACCACCATCATACATAATTCCCTCAAGTAGAGTCTCTAGAATTTTGCACCATGAAATTGCCAATGACTTCAGCATGATGGGCAGCATTCCTCTTGGAATGGACTTGAGAGATGAGCACCAACTAATTAGCAACTCTTGGAGGCACTGACTGCCCTTACTGCCGCTCATCATTTTCATCATCCCATCAGGAATTGACTTCAGCGCATCACACTCTGAAATCTCAAGATGTTGGAGAACATATGGCAAACCTCCTGGAAATGATATCAGTTTTGGGCAATGATTAATTTTCAAATCTCTGAGTGAAGCAAGGCATTGCAACCCATTTGGCAGCTGTTCCAGGTCGCCATATTGCTCAACATCTACTAATGACACAAGATGCTCACACTTCTTGATCTCTAAATGCTTCAAACTTGCAAGTTCATGTAAATCAGTTCCATCTAGCCACAAGTACATCAAACCATTGCAATTGTCAATTTCAGACCTTCATGTGCCACCAGTCTTGTAAAACACCTCCATCTAAACAAACAAGGCTAGTTATGCGCCTATGTTTTAAAGTAGTTAGGGGTGGCAGAGCAGGCACATGGTTTAAAGTTGCCTCATGACATCCTTCAGCAATCAACTCACAAAGATATGAAGTAATTCAGGTGAACCTACTAACCTCGGGCAATTGCAGATAGAAAGTTCTTTCATAAATGGAAGGCGAATCGGCAATTTCCCAATCAAGATGGGACAATTTATTATTGTAAGCTCACGTAGATTAGGAAATTCCCTTTTTCCTTTTCCTCGAGTCCATTAGACCAAGACCGTTGTTTCCAATTCAACATATCCTCAATTATTAGACCCTCTAGAGATGGGACAGTCTTAGCAGAAGAACCAATCCCAAAATGCTCAGCACCAACTGTTGTTACCCCATCCATACATTTTACGCTCAAATCTCTAAGTAAAGGCAGTTGTCCAAGTGATGGTAATGATGTGATATATGGCATCCACAAAGTTGTGGGCACGCCATATTAGTGAATGAGTGATCCCCTAACCATGATGGGAATGTTGTACCGCCATATGACATAATTGAAAGCTTTTGTAGATTCTGATGAGGTTGTAGAAGGTGGAGGAGCTGCGACTCCTTTCCTTCATTTTGAAAACTATTGAAACCATAAATCCATTCCAAGGATAATTAATATTAAATTGTCTGTGTGACGAGGGCAATAAAAGAAGCAAAATTTGTGTCTTTTTTGAGATAAAGGGTATTTCTATAATTAGTACTTATTATTGTTATTTTTTATTAAAAGGAGAGTTTTTTTTTTTTTTTATTAGAGAAAAGTTACACAATACAAAAGCAAGGGAAACTGATCCCATACATATCTTTTAAAACAATATCAAAACAACCTGGTGGAACACTTGACTTGAGAATTGGTGCAGAACAAGGGACAATAAGAAAGCATAATTTGCCATCCAATCCGAGTAGCAATTTGCCTCTCAATAAACATTAGTAGTTCCAACCCGCCAAGGATGTTGCAACAGTAACTGGATTGATCTGACCAGTTGAGCATTACCAGGATTGATACATTGATGGTTTTGAATTAATTGGATTGCAGCTTTACAATCTGATTCTATCTCTATTTTCCTGAATCACATATCCCAAGCAGTATGTAAACTTGTATAAATTGCCCAGAACTCTGCTCTGGTAATACAACAAATTCCTATATCATAAGCAAATCCCCCAAGCCATGCACCAGCAGTATCCCTAAGGACTCCACCTGCAGAAGCACATCCCTCATGTAATTTAGCAAAGCCATCTGTGTTAAGCTTAATCCACTCTGATGTTGGAGGTTGCCTAGAGATCATTAATTCTAGTTTAGGTGGTTTAGGATCAGCACATTTTTGGAGATCCACGGCTACTTAACCTCCTCCACACGATAACCTGGTTCTGTTTGTGCATTAAGGCAATTGGTGAAGATTGAATGATAAATGTCAAACCTGGCAAATGGAACCTGGCAACTCTGCTAAACGATAGCTAGAGACAACACAGTCAAACGTTTTTAAGTTTGGAACCAAGTCATGCAACACCTTACTCGTCAAGCAGTCATATGGTAGTGAAAAAATAGGCAATGCTAAGAATGTTCGTAAACTCTTCATCTCATAGCAGACATCAAATCTTTGGAGCTGTCATAATGGTGAAGTGTGAATGATAAATGTCGACCCTTTGCATATGATGGTGCACCCTCAAACTTATCACCCAAATGAAAGCATACTTCTCCACCCAAAAAACTGAGCTAGTTCACTTATTAGGTAATGCATAACATATCTGATATTGTTGGCACTAGACAGCTGAAAAAAGGAACTGGATAATAAATCATCAAAATATTCCCATTTTCCAGCCTATGTCTTCCGTCTGTTTATTTTCCTTTGGTTGCTGCAGAAAACCCTCTGCCATCCACTACAACACCAATTCATTCTTGTCAAATTCATATTCCTTTGCAAAATTTGCGCAATAAGCAAAACATTGCTTTAAATGAGAAGAAAGGTGATGGTAGCTCAATCTCAGAGCTGGAAGGATAACACTTTTCTCGTCTGGCAAATCCCATATTTTTCTATTTCAGTACATCTTTCCACTCTTTAGAATTCTGTTTACTACGCAGTGCTGCAGTGCAGTAGGCCTCCAAGTGTCTTTGCTGCCAAAGGTAATCCCTTGCACCTTTTAACTAGTTCTTCGCCTATTTCTTTCAAATCTGGATAATCATCAACATTGCTTGCATCTAAAGCATGTTAGGCGAATGGCAACAGACAATCATAATCTGACAGCTCCGCATAAATTGAACCCGCTAGTCATGAGACACCTTTATTATGAGTGGTGATAATAACTTTGCTTCCTGGTGCTCGTCTGACAAATGGGCTACAAAGGGCAGTCCATTCCTCATAGTTCTCACTCCAAACATCATCTAAAACAATCAAAAGCTTCTTTCCATACAGCTTCTCCTTCAGTTGTACTTGAAGCAAATTTAAATCACATGCCGCACAACTACCACAACTTAAAATTGTTTTGGTTATCCTAAGCACATCAAAATCATTAGAAACACAAATCCGTGCTTTAAAATCAAACTCCCTTTTCTCATCATCATACACAAGTTGCACAAGAGTTGTTTCGCCTACACCTCCAAAGCCAACTATTGAGATCACGGAGAATGGTGACCCATTTGCATCACCATCACTCATAAAAAATTCAACCATAGCCACCTTATCCTCTTTGCTCCCATAGATATATGGTTCTTTTACCAGCAACGTTTTGGGCACTCTTTCATCCAATCTACTTAAAATCCACTCACTCAAGTCCAAGAGATTCTTGTCTGTTAGAATCTCTTACAATGTTGAAGTGATCTCCTCTAGCTTGGACCACCCCATCTTCACACTTCCAGCACATCAAGTTGGGATCATCTTCCCTATTCTACTCCTGCAGCCTCGATACCGTGCTTCAGTTTCAAACTCTTCCAAGACATCCTCGACATCATAAGCCAAATCTCGGAGCTTGTTACGCCATATTTTCATAGCCTGGTTAGTTAATTGTTTCTCTTCTGCATCAGTCCGCACCTTGCGAATTTTAGACAACCTTAATTCCCATTTTTTAAGTTCACTATCGGTTTCGTTTTTGCACGCGAGGTTGAGAAATTTTGCAGAAGCCAATTTATGGGATAAAGGCTGAGGTAATAGCTTCTTCTTTCTGTTGAATGAATGAATGAATAAAAATCATGAGTTTACTAAATCAAATGTGGAAGCGAGTAGAATATTCAGAGCATTAAGAAATCAAAATTGAAGAGACTAGTTTTCAGCATGCACCTGATTGAGCTAAAATCAAAGTTTGTTTACTTTGTGTGCTCCCTCCTCCTCGCTCGTCCATTAAATCGCCGATTTGCTGTTAAATCAAATTCCCAAAAGAAAAAAGAAAATGTTATCAACTCTTTGATGATGAAAAAACAAGTTGATAATAATATATATCTAGTTCTGAATAATAATAATAATAATAATAATAATAATACAAGCATGGTGAGAATACTAGTACGCTGAGAGAAAATGTGTGTCAAGAAGACGTACCGTTAGTCTTAGTGGTGAAGACTGAAGCGGAGCAGCTTCTGCTTTAGGAAGGTAAAGATGGATTGCAAATTGAGCAAGTTGCCACTGTCTACTCACTACTCGCTACCGTAGTACTCAGTAAGTACTTAAGTAGAATAACAAACAGTTGGTGGACTCAAGAAGAGAGAATAACAAACAGTTGGCGTCACATGTTTAAAACGCGTGTCGTTCTGAATAAGATTTTTCTCGACTCCTCGTAAGATTCAGTCTGCACTTTGTGTAAGGGAAGAGGAGTAGATACTTTCTTCATCTCTCTCTACCTCTTCGTACTTGGTACACAGCACCAGGAGAGGATGGGTCCCACACCAGCAAGCAATAGAGCCTAGCAACTCACAGGCTATCTATAGTACCAAGCTCTTCGGTAAATATACCTTTTTATTCTTACTTTTGGGCTTCACCTGGTCATGAGCCAGGAGTTCCAACAAGGTATTCGAGATATGGAACCAACGGATTTTATCTTGATTATTGAGTACCGGGATTTTCTTTTGCTTTAATGACAAAAGTTACCATCAAAATATTAGGACATAACAATTTGAAGTTTATGTTATTAATTTTAACTATTTGAATTCAACTTTTTTTTTTTTTGAATAAATATTACCTTTTTTTTTTAATTTCTAACAGTTAAAATATTGATAATTAACTAAGATATGATTTAAAGTAAAATAAAGTCTATATTATCAATTTGGATTATTTAAACCCTAAATTATTCATTTCTTAATAAATTTTATCTTTCTCCGTTATTTTTAATCATTAAAGTGTTGACCGTTTTAAACATTTTAGATTTTTTTTGAATTAAAACAAATTTCAAAAAAAGTTAATAATTCAATTCTTTTAACTAGATGGATCCAACATGCTCCATGAAAAAAAAAAAAACACCTAAGCTACTTTAAAACTAATAATTATTTTTTTTTCAAAATTAATTTTAATTATTAAAAAAAATTAACAATTCAAATTTTTTTACTAAATAAATCCATTACACATCATTAATTATCCAACAACATAAACCAACAAGATCATCTAAGTTTTCTATAAAAGCTAACTATTATTAAAAAATAATAATAATAAATTTAATCCTAAAAAAAATTAGAATTGTCAAAATATTGATAGTAAGAGATAATAAAAAATAAAAAATTTTACTCAAAAATTAATAATTTAATATTTAAATAGCTTAAATTGATAATATAAAGCCTTTTTTTTTTGACACAATTTCAATAGTTTGAGTTAAAATTTATCTTTAAACCATATTTCAATTATAACAATATATATAGTAGTTTAGAATTCAAAGAGCCTAAATTGATATTATAGGCTTTACATTGCTATAACTCAGTAATTTGAAGGTAATTTTTGCTATTAAACCGATTTTTTGCATAGCAAACATGGTAACAGTTCACAGTCATGCGGCAATGCCATGACAATCCCTGTCTGACATCAAATTAATTTAATCAACTTACTGATTGAAAAGATTCTTTGTCAAACATTATAGAATGTCCTGCTAAGTCGCATGATCTAAACACAAGATATATACGAGCTGCCAACCATGAGGAATCCAATGAAAATAACGTGAGCGAGAGAGAGGCAGTATAAGCAGCCACAACAATAACGCAAAATAGATCCACTGCATGTACCCCTGCGGGCAAGCAAATCGCGCAGGCAGAGTCAACAATGAACTCCATTTCTTGCCTTCCAGCAGTTGCCAGGTGTCTTGTGATGCCTCCACAAATCCTTTTCCATATGCAGCTGTCAGCAACAAAGGTTAGAAGGATCAATCAGCCCGAGTTGGCCATATGCCATTGACTCAGAAATGAGTCTATAGACTGTGAAATGGACTAAAACAACTAACGAAGATGATTAACTGAAGTCAAAATCAAATACATAGGCAGGTAACTCAGCTACCAGAAATAGCACCATTTGTGTTTGTAAACGAGTTATAACTTGGCAAAACGGATATTCTTTGCAATGCCAGATTATAGATGCTTCCCCTTCGATTGAACAGTTTGGCTGCTTCTTTGTTTAGTATTTCTAACATGAAGCGCAGTAAAAGGTAAGTAAATTTATGGGGGTGAGTTTTAGGGAGATATTACCTGTACCAAGGCCCAGTGATTTCCATATCTGAAGATAGTCTCCATAATTCCAAGACGGCAATAAGCACAAGAAAACATGAATTCATCCTCTCCCTCAAGCAAATGCAAACCCAGAGTGATGGTTCTCAATGCTTCCATAGCAGGCACAAATAGACCCTAAACAAGTACTTTCAAGATTTCAAGTTAATGCTCTTTTTAAACAATTACCTCACTAGCTGTCAAACTGACAATATTCTTCATAACTTCTGAGGTTCAAACCAAGCTTAACACCAATGCAATAATGATCAAAGGAGAAAAGTAGAAATTCAAAGCTCAAATCACAGTTAAAATCCACAACATCCACAGGAATCCAACTCCAAGCATACAAATAAGTAGTTAGGGTCAAATCATGGAATTTTCAAACAGGTTCAAGCAATTTAATCATAACCTGGCAGCAAAATCCAATTCTTTAAGTAACCCAACATGCATATAAGCCATTGCCACTTGCAAAAGCAGGAGCACAAGCTCCAGCACCATCAGTGATAAGCCTTTGGAAGCAAATTAAGAGAATTCCAGCTGATAGCGACAAGGAAAAGGAACTTCATCATATGAAATGAACCATGAATTTGGGCCATTGTCTAACTGCTTTTTGCCAAACAAATGCAATAGTAATGCTTAATAGAGATACTGTTTCAACTTATGGGAGGTAAAACTTTAATATCCTCTTCTCTTCTTTTCCAACACTAGAGGTTCTATTATTCTTCAAATTCCCTTGGATAGAAGGCAAGATATTAGCCCAACAGCGATAACCACGTGCAGGACAAACAGAAATAGAGATATTTTGTTGGTGTACCTTCTGGATTCAATGATGTTAGTGATAACTGGTCACAAAGAGGGAACCCAAAAATATTTCAGATTAATAACTTGGAAAATCAGCAAAAGATTCTGTTTTTGCTATAGAGAAAGCATATTGCTACTCTCTTGTTAAATTTGCCTAACTGACTTGGAAAAAAATCAAGGATTTACAACAACTTTCTACAACCATTGAACATACTAATAAAGTTCAACTTAATTGCTTTTCTTAAACAGTTTGACTAACAAAGACCAAAGCTTACAAAAGTTCTTGCAAAAATTTTCAAAAACTACTTCACTATCCAACAACTTAAATCACTGCTAAATTCAAAAGGTAAGGACCATCAAAATCAACTAAAATGAGGGAAGAAAAGAAGCAGAAGTTATCTTGTACAGTAGTAATTTTCAAAAAACAAGAAGCTTACTTGTGGGGTTGGTGTAGAAGAGGCTGAGAAGGAATATCTGGAAAAACCATTGATGACAATCTTCTCAACCTTTACATCATTGGCATATGAGAATCTCCCGAGTGGTCCTTATTATTATTTAGAACAATATTATTGTGAATATCTACATGTAACTTCAGTCAATCAGAATAATGAATGATATAATAAATGAAAAGGTAAAGTATCAGTAGGTTGTATATTACACCAGTTAGAAAGCACATTCTGTATATCACTAGTCAAATGCATCTATGACCGCCTATATGTCACAACGTCACATTCTAAGAACAATATCACAAATAAAACAACAGAAAAAATTCAAAACAAAATGAATGCTCAAAGAGAAATAAAACCTGTATCTTTTATTCTAAAAAGTCATTCCAATCTATGCATCAAACCATATCTACAGTAGAACAAACTATGAACTACTAAACAAATTAGAAATCATTATTCAAGGACTATCTTATCAAAGTTTATAAAAGACCAAAGAAAAATGAACCCCCAATAAAAAAAAAAAAGTTACTTCCCCTACACTAAATCAATAACCAAAGGAAAAATATTCTTATTCCCAAAGTGTGCCATCATCAACGAACTAATCACCCATGGACCGCAACTCATCCAATTGTGCTCTAACCTGATCCTGCACCAACTCCAGCCGCTTGGAATAAACCTCTAACTCCAATATATGTTGCTTCCTCCACTTCTCATCCATCATCATGACATCCCCTACACCAAAACTCAATGGCATGGCATTCATCGCCAACCCCCCAATCCCTCTCCCAACACCACCCATCCCCGCTCCTGCCATGTTACTCAACAACTCCTTAAACAAAGGCGACAAACAACTCCTCACCGTCTCCTCAATCACGCTCGACACATTCCCATTCCCACTTCCACTCCCAGTCCCATTAACATTAGTCTCATTTCCCACAAACCCATCATTCAGCACACGCTTCTCCTCCATCTTCACACCAACAGATCGCGATCTTGACCTCTTTCTTGATCTAGGAGTAGACTTATGATCCTCAATTTTAACAGAAACATCACCATCCATCATCACAGTATTGTTATTAAAGTTAGGGTTAGGGTTTCCACCATCATCATCATCCAAATTATTCCCATCTTCATTACCGAAACCCGTAACTTTTCCCGTAGAACTCCAGATTTTCCTCGAAATCTCAAAAGTAGCCTGATCATGTGGGGATTTAAAGCAAAAGTCCTTTCCTGAATTAATCTTGTTCAGGACATTACGATACTTCTTCTTTAAACGACGAAGTTTCTCAACAAGCTGGTTCTTGTTAAAATCGAGTTGGAGTTTCGACTTGATTTGATCATAAAATAGAGCGGTGTCGTTATGGTGATGATTAGCAGTACCTTTTGTTGTTGTGTAATCTAAAAACCCTTGAAGTAGTTCAATTTCGTCTTCATCAGTCCACAATCGTTGAAATAACCGCCTGGTATCATCAAATTGCGGTTTTTTCGAGTCTTGAGAAAGGAGGATTGTCGTTTCAGGGGTAACGCGTTGTCGTTTTGATGCATCAGGTGTGGAATCAGTGGCCACTGTAGTGGCGACGGTTGCTACGGCAGGGATGGAGGCGATGGTGACAGCAGGGATGGCAGTGGGGACAGCGGTGGAGGTAGAGGTATCATCGTCTTCGAGTAATTCTTCGGATAAAACGTCATCATTTTCGGGCAAGGTGTCATCGTTTTCCATTTCCAGATCGTCTTCAAGGTCGTCGTTTTGAGATTGGGAAGATTGATCGTCGTCGTCTTCGTCGTCAACTTCTAGGTCTTGGTCGAAAACGGTGTCATCTTGCTCTGCTGCCATTAGAGCGAGAGAGAGGGAGGGGTTAGGGTTGAATTTTAGCGTGTTGGACTTTTGTTGTTGGAGAGGGGAGGAAGGGAACTATAACAGTTGGTAAAAAAGTGATCTTTTTCACAAGGGTAAACTTCGTTTTCGACACTACAGATCCATCAAATCTTCACTTTGACCCCTATGATTTGACTTTTTCCAATGTTATTCTTATAACTTATAACAAGTTATGATATCACCCCCAACCATAAAATAACCTCTTTCTTTGATTTTACTTTATTTATTTTTTTATTTTTCTAGCATTTTTATGAGATATTAGAACATATGTAGAGTTTTTTTTTTTAAAAAAAAAGGAGAAGATTGATAAAATAAATTAAATTATTAGTTGATACTAAGATTCTATTAAGGAGTGTTTTTAGGACACTTGTTAGAAGTATTTAATAATTCTAATCTAATCAATTCATGTGATTTCTTTTTGGTTTATAATTTTTTTTATGAATACTTGCAAACGTTGTCTTATAAAATAGCACTTATTTAGTATCATTGTTTTTTATTTAGATACATGGATTTTATTCTTTTTTCATAAAATTTATCAACAAACAGTCTCTAATAAATACATCCAATAATTCTAAACGGGTATCCTAAGAGCTGTCATTAGCTTTTTTTTTTTTTCCTTAGTAATAAAGGGTAAATTGAAACTCTCTAACATATATAAAAGTAGTATTGTGAAATTTAAAACTATGTGGGTAGAATTGTAACATTGATGAATCTAAAATGCTTAAAAGTGGTATAGTTACCCTTCTCATCGAGAGTGTCGAGGTTGGGTCTGGAGGGCGTTCACTGGACGGAAAATGGAATTTAAAAACTGTTGTTGTAGCCCAGCCCAACAAGGACCAGAGATGGGGAAAAAGAAAAATATCGAAACTTTTACTTTAACTAGTAATCTTGGATTTAAGTTATTGAAAAATTGATATGTGATTTTGAAAACGTAAATCCATCCTGTTGACTTTCATTTACAATGTAAGGATGTCGTGCGGCTTGAAGAGTGGACTTGTTTCTGCATCTAAATAGCTTTAAATTACAAAAGGGACCCTATCTCCAAAATAATCAATTATTTATCCTACCTCACATGATTTGTCATTTAGTTTTGTTTTTTGTTTTTTTGTTTTTGTTTTTTTTTTCTCGGAAAGAACCAGACTCGTAGATTGATGATTCTTCTAATACTGCTAATCAAAATATGAATTGGGTTTCTTTAAAATTTGGGTTTCCAGATATCATTTGGATTATGATAGAGAGTCTATAATTATGTAATGACTCGAATAACCATTGTTTACTAATAATAATAAAAAAATTTCTTTTTTTTATGGGAGCAAAAGTTTGAATATATTTCTTTATTTTGTTTACATTTCCATAATTCCATTCATGGTTGTGTAAAGACTTTTTGTAACATATTGTTATTGTAAAATTCTAAAATATCGAATTTAATTCGAGATTTAAAGATGATAAATTGGTATTGATAAATTGGTATTGAATCTTAAAAAAATGATATAGATGTGAATTTAGCCTCAATGTATACTAAAATTGGAACTTTAAAAGTTCATTTTGGTCGATAGGTTAATATGCTTGCCAATATACAAAAATTCATTGGATAATACAATGAAAATTAAGAGTTTATTTGTTATGCAAAAAAAAATTTCCAATATATATTTTTTATTTTTCAATGCAAAAAATAATAATAATAATAAAAAAATAAGTTGATAAAAAATATTTTTTAGTCAATTTTTAAATAGTGTCTATTTAAAGAAAATAATTTTGAACCTCAAGAACAAGAATAAAATATTTTATTTGATGTGAACTCACGAGTATTCTTCAAAATCATAATTTAATCATTTCAATAATTATTACTAACACCGTCACTACCATCGACACTATTATAATCACCATCAATATAACTATTATTTTATTATCATTCTACAAATATCATCACTATCATAACTATATTAATCATCTCGCCACCAAGAAGGAAAAAAATCTTATTGTAAGAAAGATTTTTTTTTTTTAAAAAAAGAAGAACAAGTTTAAGGAGTAAATTGTAAATCGGTTTTTTAGTTTTGTAAAAATGGATCAAACAATCCATTTTGTTTCAAAAACTAATTAATTGATTCATTAATTAGTATTGACCATGATTAATTTAATATTATTTTTATTATAAAAATGTCTTCCTTTTCTTTCATCAATCCTTAATTATTTTTGTTTCTTTTTTATTTAAAAAAATTAAAAAAGAACAAAAAATAAAATTGTAAATAAATTTAAAAATATAAAAACCAATTAATTAGATTTTTAAAACTAGAAAGACTATTAATTCATTTTGAATAGCTAGAATAACTAATTTATAATTTACTCTAACAAACTTTTTATATTGAATACTACAATTTAATTTTTTAAACTAGTTAAATAGGTTATCAAATACCCTCTAAGCTTAAGCTCAAAAGGCTCCAACGAGAAATTTTATAATATACTAGGAGTAACTAATGACATGTACGAGTAGTTATTCTTTGGGCTCACTTTAAGGAGAGAGATAAACATACAAAAAGAGAGAGAAAAACATGAGAGAGAATAAAAAAATTTGAGCATATATAAAATTTTTTTATTAATTTTAATAAGTATGAATGTAATTTTTTTATATATCTATCTCGTTTCTCAAAATAGATTCAAGAAATAACTATTGTATATGACACTGAGCAGTTATGCATTATATAATTTTCTGTCTGGAGCCTTAAGGTCAAGGTACTTTCTGTCGTTGAACCTACATGTCGTTTAGAATAAGATTTTCTCAGTTTTCAACTTTTTCTATTGAAAGTCTGTCGTTAGAATGAGTTAGTGACGACTTCTTGTTTGTCTCTCTCCCTCTCTCTTGGTGCACAGCAAGAGTTGCTACCGGCCAAAGAGAATGGGCCCGCCACCAGGAAGCAACCTGTACCCGCCGAAGAAGAGGAGCTCAACAACTCCGACATCGATAGAGTCGCTAGAACACGACATACTTTGTATCATATTCTCCTACCTCGGCCTCTTCGATGTCGTTCGCTGCTCAGCTGTTTGCAAATTCTGGTATTATCTACAACCTCATGCGCTTCTCACTCTCTATTTCATATAATTGCAAATACGAAACTCTCTGTTTGTCTACCATAATCATTTTTTTCTTTTTTGTAATTGAAGGAATGAGATCATACAAAGATCAAAGTTACTGCAATTACTTTATTTGAAGCAACAAAGAAGCAGCAGGAGTAATTTTTCAGAGGAATCATTGAATGTGTATTTGGAAGAGCTAGCTATGGGTCATCACAGGCAATCTTTAGTACGGGGTTCTCTTCACATTGATCAATGGAAAGGGCATTCTGTTGGGTAAATATCCCTTTTTATTCTCTTCATTTTCTTCTTAGTTTGCTCTTAACTATACAATCATATTCCATGTCTTTTTATTGAGATGAAAGCATGAAATATTTTATTAGATCATGAAGCTGTCGTCATTGTAAAAAAGATTGCTGTATCTGAGCGGGTATTTTGTTGCCTAATTTTGAAAATTGTAATGACCAGACTTTTAAAATTGTAAAGTCTATTATGGCAAGATCATGGATGCTAATAAGGTTTTAAAGAAAAATTATTTTTAAGTCTAGAGCTTTTATTGTATGGATATATGAACAAACGAGTGTGTGGTATTTTCTAACCTCGGTTTTTATTAGGGTTGACCAGTGCCGCATGAAGAGGGGCTTGGTTCTTACCGGTGTTGGTGATAAGGTTTGGTCCCTTTCTGCCAACTTACAGAATGATGTTTTATCAGACGATACATCAATTTGGTCAATTTTTTTCTTTTTATTTTATTACGTGGAGGGGTAGCTGTGATGACCTTGAAAGCAATAATGATGTCATGGTGAAGTACCTTAAGATCTTCCAGAAGCTTGCAAAGTTAGACATTTTGTTTTTCATGTCTCAAATAATTTACTAGATATACATTTCTAGATCTTATTTCAAAATGTCATTATTCATTTGGTGCAAAGTCCTTGTTTTCTTGGATAGAGGACTGCTGCACAAGTTAATTCTGCTAACTTTTTGCATACAATGATACCAGGTTATGCGTCTCTGGTCATTGGAAAGCTACAAATGTATAGAAGAATATTCCATTCCGGGTGGAGTCTCTCTGCTTGACTTTGATTTTGATGAGAGCAAGGTAACTCATAGAAGCTTGTATTTCCTTTAAGTATCTCATATCTTGGGATTTGTTTTAAAGAACCTGTTTTCTTCAAGTGCAAAACACAGAAGAAAAAAGCAGCCACTCTTGGTATTTCAAGGATAGCAGTGATGGATATCATCCGTTAATACACCTTTGTTTTGCATATTTATAAATGATATCAATTGCCCAAAAAAAAAAATCATGATTCAACTTTCGCAGCTGGATAAACATTTTCTGAGGTCCTTCAATTATATTGTAGATTGTTGGTTTGATTGGGACACAAATAAGTATATGGAGGCGCAATGGGCAGAGAAGTATATTTCCCTCACGTGGAGGCACATTCATGAAGGGTTTATGCATGCGGTAAGTAGGCAAAGAATACCTTTTTCTTTGTTTCTTCCCAAATTCTCCTTTAGTTATTTTGTATGAGTTAACAAGTTTACCTTGGGTGATAACTACATTGTTTGCATAAAATCAATCCTCTTTTATGTAGAGTGAGAATGCAAGGGATGTCCTCTTTTCTTTTCTTCTTGGGCATCCTTTTTGTTGATCGTAATTTCTATTCCAATCATAGAAATAGTAAAACAGCACAATACTGTACTAATTTGATCAGAAATTTTCATTCAATTAACAAATACAGTGTTGTTCCTTAAGTTTTTTTTTTAATTCATTTCTGAGATTCAGTTAATCTGATTACAAGCTGTTTTCCTTGAATGTATTAGAACGAAAGCATTATTTATTTCTTTCTTTCTTATTTGTTTGGGTGGAAAAAGTAATTTGCTCTCCTTTCTCCTAAAAGTTACTTTGATCCAGAGGCTGTGATTGGATGTGAAGATGGAACAGCTCGTGTATTTGACATGTACAGTAGGAAATGTTCTCGAATTGTTAGGTATGTGCAGTGAAATTTCTTATTTGCTTTTTGTTTTCTTCTTTTTCTTTCCATTACTCCTTGAAATATCCAGCGGGTAGGCTTAGATTGTCCTTGAGCAGTTAGGCGTGACCATGTCCATTTTCCGTGGTTCATTTATTGGAACAATGATCTCTTGCATTTTTTATATTTTAATCCTCTGATTGCAGGATGCACACAGAACCAGTGACTTGCTTATCTTTAAGTGAAGATCAATTAATTATTAGTGGTTCCTCTTTAGGAAGAATCACTGTATCTGGTCTTTCATTGGACCAGAGGGTGGCTACACTGAGACCCACCGATTCCACAGGTTTGTACCGTATAGCTTCATTATTCTGAGAGTAATTGCATTCTGGTCATGCATTTTGTATTCTTTGCAAACTTTCTTTTCTCATAATGTTGCTCTAAAGGTAGCATATTTCTTTTCTTATAATGTTGCAATAAAGGTAGCATAACAGCTTTAGAGTGTTAGTACTTTTTGTGTTTTCAACCAGGGTGAGAAACAATAGATTTGCCACTAGACATTCTGCATCGCATGACTTTTTGTTATTCTGACTCAACTTCCTCTGACAGGCATAAAGAGTTTGTGTTTCAACCCTGTTTCTCATCTTCTGTTTGCTGGAACAACTGCTGGATATGCATCTTGTTGGGACCTTAGGTAAACTATTCTCAATCATTTTGGTATTGCTCAAATATGTTTTGATGCTATTTTATATTAGCAACATTCACTTGTACACATAGAATCACCCAGAAAAGAACAAATGTCTACAATTAGATTTGTGAGAAGATAATTGGTCCATAATGCTAATAAAAGATGGGGAACACGAAGCATTTATATCCTTGATACTGCCCATACTTGCTCAGCCCTTACAAAGGGACATAGTGGCTAGAGTTGAGATGAGTTTCTGTAACTATTTAGCATGTCGGCTTTATTGATCAATACTGAACTTATTGTTTCAACAATCTTATCTCTGTATGTATATATAAGCAGAGATATATGCAAGCTCACCTTATCTGTTGCCTAATGCATTTGTTTTAGCATATTGTTTAATTTATTTGCTAAATTGAGTCAGCTTTACACAAAGGCCACTGTTTGGATGCGTTGGAATTCTCTACTGGTATATGTGAGAATTTAGCAGAAGTTACAATAACATGACCTTGTTCTTTATTCTTCGCTTCCAGCCCTCGTGTCATCATGTCCAAAGGGAGGCAATTTTTGTTTAGCTGTATGTGTCCTTCCAGCACTTAGAATTGATTGAGCTTTTTCTTTGTTTTCTGTTAGGACCATGAGACAACTTTGGAAAACACGGGTGAGTCCAAATGTTGTGTATTCCTTGCAACACATGCGTGGCGACACTTCAACACTGGTAGTTGGTGGAATTGATGGTGTGCTGCGTGTTTTGGATCACAATACTGGAGAAGTTCTCTCAAGCTATGTTATGGACCATGGCGCCTCATCAAGTTCTGGATATACTCATGGAGTAATAGAAAGAAAGATAGGAAAGAGGCTCTCACATGACTACAACATTGACAGAATCCCTAAAATTTCTCGACCTCCTATTACGTGCTTGGCTGTTGGGATGCAGAAGGTGATCACCACACACAATAGCAAGTACATCAGGATGTGGAAATTCAACAAAACTTGAGGGAAGAAAACTAGCATTTTAGTCAGACGAGTGATAATCACAAAGAATGATTGTCTTGTTCCTTCGCGTGAATCTTAGACCAACCGTGACAAAAAACGAAGAATGTAAAAGGAAATGGTAGAGGAAATCCAAGGTCGCTGATCCATATTTGTTCACTATTTTCGTCTAGTGGCATCAAATTGAAGGAATGAAATGGTGGATTTTGTGGGGTTTGACTGTCCTGGAAAGCGTAGCGATGTAAATGAAATTCTTTCTGTTTAAATGGTGGGAGTTGTCAATTCTTAAGGCAGAAATCTCAACAGTTTTAATTTTCTTGCTGGTAAATCCTTCGTAATGTTCTTGAGGATGATTCGAATAAGAATTCATCGAAAGTTTTCTATGTGGAAATTAAAAAAAGTTCAGTAGATACCTAAGAACATATATTTAAAATGGGAGACTAGTTAATATAGTAATACTGCTTCGTAATTTCTTACTACTATGAGAGCTTGCGCTTTCCAATTTATCTCAAATACAAGAACTTAAAGGAGCTGAAAGAATTTACTGAACTCCCGTTTGGATTTTAACGGACTTTCAATAAAATTGAAAAAAGCCCAAGCCTAGTTTGAGATGAAGCCTAGCCCACTAAATCCAAAACTAATTCGTTACCCTTAATCTTCCAGTCAGTCCTCCTCTCCGAGGAAACCAGCTAAACCAAAACGAAAAACCCTAACCTCTGAATCTCCACCATGGTGTGCATAAGGAAGGCGACGATAGACGACTTGCTGGCGATGCAAGCATGCAACTTGCTATGCTTGCCCGAAAACTACCAGATGAAATATTACTTCTACCACATCCTCTCTTGGCCGCATCTTCTCTACGTCGCTGAAGATTACAACGGCCGGATTGTCGGTTATGTTTTGGCTAAAATGGAAGAAGAATCGAACGAGTGTCACGGTCATATCACTTCTCTCGCTGTACTCCGTACTCACCGTAAGCTTGGTATCGCTACCAAGCTCATGAGCGCCGCCCAAACCGCCATGGAACAGGTCAAAGGATTCAGCTTCTTTTTTTTTTTTAATTTCGAGTTCTTTTGTATATCTTTTTGTGTGTTTGTGTTGTGCGCATGGAATTTAAGGGATTTGAGTGATTAAGTTCTCTTTTTTGAATTGTTGAATGAAAAGCATCTATTTTGAGGATTGGGGATTTTATTGTTTGTGGTTTATAAAATGTTCAGTGATTTTTTTAATTATTGTTTTATATAGATTTTGGAAATGTATGTGGAATCTAATTGAACTGCAGATTAATCGATAGGGTGGAAGCATTAATAGATATCTTTTCCGTTTTAGATATTTGTAAGGTGTTTATTTTAGTTTATTTTATTTTTTATGTGTTTTATTTGATTATTAAAACATATGTAATTTATTGGAATGTAATTGAACTGTGGTCAATTTTTAGAGGGCATTTTATCGTATTTGATTTGCATTTTAGATATATGGCTATCTTTAGTGATTGTATTCATTTTTTTTTTTTTTTTTAACGGTCATGCATTTGTATTTTATCATATTCCATTTACATTTTCGGTATTTTTCTTACTGCTTGAGTTTGTGGAACAGGTGTTTGGAGCTGAATATGTGTCACTGCATGTAAGGAAGAGTAATCGGGCAGCGTTCAATCTGTATACTGAAACATTGGGCTATAAGATTCATGATGTGGAGGCAAAGTATTATGCAGATGGAGAGGATGCATATGATATGAGGAAGCAGCTAAAGGGAAAGCAGAGTCATCATCATGGTCATCACCATCATCACCACCACCACCACCATGGTGGTGGGTGTTGTTCAGGTGATAACAGGTCCGTGGAAGCTCGACCAGAATCAAAATCAGAGGCGAAAGCCAGCACCAAGGTGGAATCAAAAACGGGTTGATGGCGGAAGGTAACTGACTAGCTGGAGAAGTGGGTGTGACGCTCTTTTGTTATGTTCGTTGGAATACCGTTTGTTTGTACCAAGTATTATAATTTGTTGATTCGTGCAAATAATGCACTAGAAGACTGGGAGTTGCATTGCTATTTCTATTTACTGCTTCCTTATATACTGGGATAGGCATTGCTGTGTAATGGTATTTCCACCTGCTTCTCAAGAGTATATTTGTGGCAATTTTTGAATTTTGCTATGCTACTATTCAGTATTAATTTTACTACTAGTAGAATGCAGCATTTACACTCCCTATCTCTTGTGTCTGCTTTCCCAAAAATTGCAAACTGACTTACAATTTTGTTTCTCTTTATCCCCCACAAATGATAATTCTGTTTTTGTTTATCCTTTACAAATCATTTCTTCCAAGTGTCCAGATGAAATAATAGTTTGAAATTTGTGGTGGTTTTTAGATTTTGTCAAGACCTCTGTCTCATTCACAAGGGTTCTTGTGCACACACCCATTGTGTATGAAACTGGTATGTTGGTAACCCTTACTTCATGGAATTTGAACCATGGTGAAGTTGCTTCTCTTTCTGCAGATGCTCGCACATACTCAGATGGACAAGGCAAGGATTTTTCTGTGTGCCAGACCTCTGGATCTGTTTCTTTATAAGGTTTTTTAGCGTAGAGGGCTGTATGCAAGTCGGTTATTATGTATTTTAGATGCTGATTCCTGTTCAGGATTGATTGCTGTAGAAAGCTTACATTTGGATTTGGTTTGTACTGAGGAAAACTGCAAAGTTAGTTGAACTAGATGGAAACTCCACCTAAACTCACCCTCCAAATGTGAGAGAATTTTTTTTTTTTTTTGTTATAAATGAAGTTAAAGGTGATTGTATAGCAAGAAATGGATGCTCTTAAAGAGCTTGAAGTGCGTCTCAATGCTGTAGTGTTTAGCGATATGGATGCTGTGATTATAAAGTGATGTGGTTATTGCTGGAAGTTGATGGGCAGCTTCTGCTGTTCAAAAGTGGCAACTGTACCAGGGTAGCTGAGCTAGGTTGAAACCTAGGATCAAACTCCAAATACAAGAACGCCAAGGGAAAGTTGTCCTCTGTTTTCGAGATCAAGAACTGGACCCAAAAAGGTATGGTTGGTATGACCCTCAGGGCTCAAGCCTTAGGCCTCGAGAGCTCGTGCATCCTCTCTTAAAGGCAGCCTTAGGGGCTCGTGCATCGTCTCTTAAAGGTCTGGATAGCTTCGGAAGTCTTTGTGCAGAGTTACAAGCGAGGGCCTATTTGCAGAATTATCCTTCCTTACATGTTACGGAATATTATATTATTATTATTGTGGGGAGTAATCTTCCTACTCTAGCAGCAACAAAGCAAGCATGGTTGATTTTGAAACGCCACCGGAAAAATCCTTGTCAAAGTTGATTGTGAAATTTCTGAATGCTTGCTACCATCTTCCATGGTGTGACAAGAATTTCCTCGTCTTCACGGATATCAGGACAAGAAATGGATGGAGCGTTGCCTGTCATCTCACATGTAGGCTAGTACTGATGGAACTTAAGAGAGTGCGATTAGGCGACTCAATTACAGCAGCCCTCAGAATTCCTTTTACTTCCACGGGCCTGCAGAGGGCAGAAACCGTAGGCATGTCCCATGCCACAATGTGTTACAAGTTATTCAGAACCAAAATAGAGAATACTCAAAGCTCAGAAAATGATACTTGTATTGTGATGTTGTCCAAGAATATTAGATGTCAAAAATGGCTTGCTAAGTTGACCAAGCTCTCCTTAGAAAACTCTTCCACGATTAAATTGGTGAATGTATTTTGGAATCGCCTTTCTCTAAGGCTAAAAGATGATAACTTCGTATTCAACCCTACCTTGAAGCGTCAGTCGGTATCATCATCTTGTAGTAGGAGCTGATCGTAGATCTTGCTGCATTTTCAATTTCCCTTTAACGCCACCCCAATATTCACAACTTGATAATTAGCTGATAGGATCTCTCGAGAATGATTTGCATAAAAAGAACTCCTCTGAATTAAATAACAATTGCACAAAACTCTAATAAAATTTTCGATGGTTTTTTACCGAGTGATGGGTAGAGTAGCCGCCAATGAAAAATAAATTCACGACGGTGATCAATCAGGCAAAAAAATGAAAATATTTATTTATATTGCATAAATAATGTGATCAACTCCACGAATAAAGAGTTCCCAAAAATACTATTAAAAAAAAAAACAAAAACTTTACCTATTCCACTCACGATGCTTGTAGTATATATATATTTTTTTAAAAAAGGTGCCCAATCGTTTTCTATTTTATTATATAAATATGAGAGAAACGTTCATGAAAAGGACACTACTTTACTTAAATGAATTCGTCATGCCATTTTTGTTGTAGGGTTGGTGTGAGTCAGGGATGGTGCTGGAAGATTATTGACAAAAATAGAAAAAGATCATAATTATCAAGAACCCATAAGGCCACACGAGGGAAAGAGAAGGCAAAATCTTGGTTTCTAATTTAATGTATAATCAACTAGATAAATCTTTTGTCATGGTAGGAATAAGAACCGCCGGCAATAATTGAAAGAGAGGGAGGGAAAAGAACAAAAAAGAAACAGAGCCTTGGTGGCTGTCAGATTCAAAATGTTCTCTTTTGGTTTTCTAGAAGGTAGAGATGATTTCGTTGATAATGTACTGCATCAGCCATCAAATACGAATTGCGTGTAAAGTTACTTAACTATTTGTATTGTATTTTTTTTTTTTTTTAATTAGAACTTTTTCAATACTCACAGTGAGAGCCGAGACTAGTGGTGGCATATAATAAATAATCCATTCGGCTTCCTAATTTTTTTTTATGCTCAAAGTGTAGTAGACTCAAAAAACTCAGATTATTTTTTTATTATTGGATCAAATGTATAACATGAAACGTATAAAATAAGTATAATTACGTAAAAAATTTTACATATCAAAAAATTTGAGATTTAAAACTATTTATTTAAATAATTAAAATTTTTTTATTTAAATGAATATTCATGGAATGAAATGGTTGATTTAGCGTATAGAAATTGATTGTCGTGTATCATTTTTTATATTGGTTTTTGTGTCATTTTTATTTATAAAACTTGCACGTTCGTTTTCATTCCATTTAGGAAACAAAAATACAAAGAAAAATTCTTACAACATAGTTGAAGATTTTTTTTTTTTTTTAACCATGAAAAGTTTTGAAATCAAGACCTTTTATTATGACGTGGAACACAGGTGGTAGTTGAGCTAGAAGCTCAATGGCAATTATAGACATGGTTTTTGAGACTCATAAGGAACCTCAATTGTTGATTTATTACTACCAGAAGAATCTACAAGTTTATTTGGTCTCCATTGACTCCTTACAACAGAAGCCCTGTTTTGAAAAGCTGAAGGACTTCGAATTCAATGAAACTGTCAGGTAAATCAAATGACCATATGCATCTCTTTGCCCTCGTTAGGACACGTTATACGGGTCTTGTTTGGGACACATGGCAGAAAGTTCTTCTTCCTTTTTTTCAAATTTACATTTTCTACATCCACCCTTTCCTTATGGGGGGAATATCTGATTTGTTCCTCCATACAGTACCAAAACGATAGGCTAGGCCAAGTTTGGCATTGCCATGCCATGACTTCTTAAACTTTTTTTTTTTTTTTGAAGTAATTCGTTGGTTTAAAGTCAAAGATTAAAGAACATGAAAAAAGAAAAAGAATTATATAAGATGATAATATATATAGACAAATCATTTCAATAAAATCAATAATTTAAAAATAGAATTATGTAAACACTGTTATATTATTGTATTTGATAAGTGTAATTTAAAAAAAAAATCAAAGGAGAAAGTTGTCACTTTAGTAATAAAAAGAAAACCCTCACCGTAAGTAGTTGTACTTTGATTAAAAATAAGGGTATCCTACTTTATTTTAAAAACAAAATAAAGTTCGAATCATTCCTGGAGGGGATTTCATACAAGTCACAAGTTCCATAAACGATTAATAATACAAGTAAATTAAGCAATGTGGGTTGTTTTACAATATAGAAGAAATTAGTAATAAAATAATGATGAAGCTTTTATCAATTATTACTTTCAAGGAATATCCTAAAAGAATAAGCACTACACTATGATACAAAGGGCAAGACCAAAAGACACTTTCGTCATTGTGGCCTCGTATATTTCGAATCCCAATGCGCTGTCCACAATCCCTCCAAATTCAAGAGGAGCTTTCAGGTTCATCTTCATTAGCACAGCACCAACCATTCATCAAGTCCAACAATCACCTCAAATTTAATTGGCTCCAATCAACTCCTTGGACCCCCCTTCCCCCTCTGAAAGTGACCAAAGGGAACGGTACATTTTCGAAAGTATGGGATCAGGCTGTGCCCACAAAACACCTTTACATTTATGGGGCAAATATCGTGCCTCGGCTGATGAGTTAGGTTGAAAATCTACGGGGTACTCGAGGAGTGGGCGCGACAAACTCACTATTGGATGTTAGCATGCTTTGTTGTTCCTTGATGGTATTATCACACAATCTGTTATCAGGATTTTCTGCGTAGCAAACATAGTAACAGCTCACACAGGCATGAGGCAATGCCATGGCAATCCTGGTCTGATACATCCAAATGAAACGATGAAATTATGTTAATCAACAACTTGCTGATTGAAAAAGATTCTCTGGTATAGATTATAGAAGGACCAAGTTGATGGCATGATCTAAATTCAAGATCGAGTAAATCTAATATATATAGTAATATTTGTCAGATAAGAGCTACGAACCATGAGGTATCCAATGAAAAAGGACAGGAGCGAGAGAGTGGCAGTGAAGGTTTGGTGCACTTTGGCAGTCCAAGCAGCCACAACAATAACGCAAATGGATCCACTGCATACACCTGTGAGGAAGCAAATCGAGCTGGTTATGTCTGAGTCAACAATGGATTCCATTTTTTGTCTTTCAAAGAGTTGCCAGGTGTCTTGTGATGCCTGTACAAATCCTTTTCCATATGCAGCTATCTGCAACATTGGTTTTTTTGAAGGATCAATCAGTCTGAGTTGGCCATATGCCATTGACAAAAAATTGAGTCCATGGAGAATGTGAAATGGACTTCAGACAAAACACAGGTAACTCAGCTACCAGAAACAGCACCAAAAAATGTCTGTGAACTAGCAATGACCAGGCAAAACTGATTTGCTTCGGGAAAAGGTAAGTAAATTCGTTTGGGTTAAAAGTTATAAAAGAGACATTATATTACGTACCTGCACAAAGGCCCAGCCATTTCCATATCTGAAGATACATTCCATCATTCCAAGACAGCAATGAGCACAAGAAAACATGAATTCGTCCTCTCCCTCCAGCAAATTCAAACCCCGAGCAACAATTCTCAGTGCTTCAATAGCAGGCACAAATAGAGACCCCAAACAAGCACTTCCGAGGTTCCGAGTTAAAGCCCTTTGAAAACAAAATTGGGTACTAGATTGCATTCCTCGAAGATAATACAGAGCAATTACCCTACTAACAGTCAAATTAACGATATTCCTCATAACTTCTGCAGTCCAAGCCAAGCTTAACGCCAATCCAATAATTACCAAAGGCGTAAAGTAGAAATTCATGGCTCCAATTACAGCTAAAATCCACAAAGACATCCACAAGAATCCAACTCCAAGCATACAATAAGTGGGTTGGTTCAAATCACCGAATTTCGGAACCGGTTCAAGCGATTTAATCAGAATCTTGGTGCAAAATCCAATTCTTTGAGTAACCCAACAAGCATATAAGCCATTGCCGATAGCGAAAAAAATAAGACAAACTCCAACACCATCAGTAGTAGGCCTTTGGAAGCAAATTAAAAGAATTCCGGCCGATAAGGACAAGAAAAAAGAGCTCCATAATATGAAATGAACCATGATCCTGGGCCATTGTCTAACTGCCTTTTGCCATACAAACGCAAGAGTAATGCTTAACAAAGATGCTGTTTCAACTTGTGGGAGGTAAAACTTTAAAATCCTCCTCTCTTTCCTTTTAACACTATCTGAAGCTTCTATTAGTCCTTGAATTCCCTTGAATATAAGAAAAGATACTAGCCCAACAGCGACAACCATGTGCAGCACAAACAGAAACAGAGATATTTTGTTGGTGTATCTTCTTGAATTCAAAGTTGGTAGTGATGGCTGGTCACAAAGAGGGAAACCCAAAAATGTTTCAGATTAGTAACTTGAAAAACCAGCAAAAGATTTTTTTTTTTTGCTAGATAGAGAACATATGACTACTTTCATGTTAAATTTACATAACTGACTCGAAAATCAATCAAGAATTTATGACGCCTTTCTATAACCTATAAACATACTAATAAAGTTCAAATTAATTGCTTTTTTAAAAACAGTTTGACTGACACAAACCAAAACTTAAAAAAAAAAAAAAAATGTCTAGCAAAAAATTTTCATAATCAACCAAGTTTAATCACTACTAAATTCAAAGAGTAAAAACCTTCATAATATCAACTAAAATCAAAACTTTAAAACAAAACAAAAAAGAAAAAGGAGCTGAAGCCATCTTGTACTCACTAGTAATTTCCAAAAGCAAGAAACTTACTTGTGGGGTTGGTGTGGAGCGAGGCAGAGAAGTCTGAGAGGGAGAAGGAGAAGCCATTCTGGAAGAACCATTAATGACAATCCTCAAAGGGTTGCTTGGGTTCAACCTTTGCATCATTGCCACATGAGAATCCTCCAAATGGTTATTAAGATCATTATTAACACTAATGTCCCTGCTATCTATCACCTTTTCTTTATCATCCAGCACTTCTCCTTTCTCTACATCTCTCTCCTCTCCTTTCCTCTCATATCCTTCCACCACCTCCGCCTCCTCCTTCTTTTTTCTTCTTCCTCTCTCCTTTCACTCTCTCTCTCTACCACCTAAAACAAATTAAAATCATGAAACTGTTAGCAACTGAAACAAGACACCAACAAAATAAAAATATACAGAGATAAAACGTGAAGATAGAGAAATTAGTTGTGCTATGCTGTCTTACAGGTTCTGTAGCACCCATAATGGTGAAGGCGAAGATGGTGACGTCAGCTTCACGGTCGTGGCTCCGGTGGCTGTTATGGGGTGGTGATGTACGTTTAATAATGTTATCGGATTTTGTGTCCGTTGAGTTAGGTGATATTTTGTGGCGACAGCCAGGTCCTTTTCATTTATTTTTTCTTTTCCAGTATAATTTTGCCAACAAAGCTTTTATTACATTACCTCATTGCCTCAGAATATCGGAGAAACAGCGCCCTAGTTTTGTGTAGTGTTGTACACGCACCAATGAGAGAGAACCTGCGGGGAGCTAGTTATGGGTGACAAATCACGTGCAATAACGTTTTTACTGTATGTGTACAGTGTTTAGGTACGGATGTGGTGAACGGGTTGGATTTCTTTGTGATGGTTGACGATGAGAGTGACGAATGGTGGATATCGACTTTTGGGAAGGAAATGGAAAGACACAATCCAAAATAATAAAGTCGGTACTATTATGTATCTTGCTTTGGTTGTGTAACGAAATTCGCAGTTCGTGTAAGAGGCTACAAAGTTAGCATTTTTTTTTATTTTACTTCTCTTGTTGTTCAGTGCCGTTTTTTATCGTTACTTTTGGCCGCCATGGCCAGTGGCTTTACTTATAGCCAATAAAGTAATTAAATACCGCATGGCTTGACTGTAAATGGTAAATTATTCCGTTTAGTTTTGCAAAATGAATTGAATATTTACTTAAACTTTAAAAATAAATTAATTAATTTCTTAATTAATATTGATTATAGTTAATTTAATATTATTTTATTAAAAAATGATTTTTCTTATCAATCTTTCCATATTATTTATTTATTTATTTATTTATTAAAACAAAATAAAAAAATAAAATAATGAAAATGATTAAGTTATGAATAGATTTTAAAATATAAATATTAATTAATCAGTTTGTAAAATTAAGGAGATTATTTAATTCTTTTAAAAAACTAAATCCATTAATTTATAATCTGCTCTAGTTTGATATGAATGCTAAAAAGGTTTTTTTTTTTCCAGTAAATATATCTATTTGTTTTTATAAAATATTCAAAAATTCTTATTTGTGCTCAAATTTTCAACTGCATCTCATTATGTTTAAAAATATTTGAAATATTCAATCTTTCATTCTGATTAATTTTTTCAATCAAATATTTTTCTTACATAAATGTACTTTATTAAAATGTAAAAAAAATAATTAAAATCATGTTCTATTTTTTAAATCTTTAAATTTTTTTTTCAGAAGCACTTTGGTAAAAAAAAATATTTGGCTGGAAAAATTGATCAAAATGATTGATGAATATTTCAAATAATTTCGAAAATAAATGAAACGTAATTGAAAATTTATAAATATATGAGAGACTTTAAATAATATATTTATCTTTTTTCTTTTTTATTAGGTTTCAAATGCTTTTTTTAAAATGAACCGAAGAAGTACTAAATTCATGTTATGTGTGTGTGTATATATATTACTACCACATGCAGATGAAATATCACTGCTCCTGCTGGTCAAAAGAGATGGCAACCTTCTCTGTTTTTTACAAGTTGACAAAAGAAAGAATGATAGCTTTAACAACAAACTTGAAGACAGTTTAAGCATGTTTTAATTTCACTTCATTGATTACGGACAAAACAAACATATGGTAGCTCCATGACAGACTTGAACAATAAAAAGATTTAATAAAATGTTTTTTGTTTTTTTTTAATTCTGTGATATACTTAGGATACTCCAATATAAAGGAAATTATTGCGTTGCCCAATAACAGATAGAGCCCATATTCCCACGTAGCTGTGTGACGGGTCAAGGAAGAGTTGGGGTCGATTTTCTTCTTTTTAGACAACCTTGGCATCAATTAGGTTGCTTCAAGAAAAGAAAAAGAAAAATACGAAAAGCAACCTTGGCATTAGAGCTCCCTCTATCTCTATGTGGCCATTTAAAAGGAGTCACGTGCCAGAAAACTAAAACTTTTTTTTTTCTTTTATAAAAGCAATTGTCAGACAAACTGGTGGCAATATGGGCGGGTCATGTCTGTGTGCGTCTGATTGAATAAGTTATGAGAATTGAGATAGCAGGGATGACTTGGATCCACCTCAATTTTGTCCCATGTCTCTGTCAAACAGTCAGTGGAAAATGATGGGATAGCAACAACTGGCAAGCCCAGCCCCCCTTTATAATTTAAATTCAATTATAATCTAAATTTATTTATTTATTTATTAAATAAATTAAATATAGATTTATTTCAATCTGATTCGATAATAATTTAATCTAAAATTTTAAAAACATAAAAAACTAAATATTTAAAAACAAATATATGGCATCACGTTTAGATTTATGATTTATTCTACTAAACACTTAAACATCTAAGAAGTTAACTGTTACTTCCACCTTCCATTAGCTTTTTTTTTTTTTAAGGTCCTCTTTTGTTTTTGTTTTTTTCCTTTCTTTCATTTTCCGTAGCCAAGGCCTCTTTTGACTTTTAGTAAAGTGTTTTTTTTTTTCTACAAAGGTATTTTCTTTTTCATTTATTTCAAATTTTAAATAATTTGTTTTTGGCCCTTTATGTTTTTAAAATTTATTTATACTATATACTTTGCATCTACTTAGTATGATATATATATATATATATATATATATATATATATATATAGTTTTGTTATAAATTAATTATGTATCTGCATACATAATATTAATTATTGATAATTTATTCTTTTTTATATTCTAAAATATTTTTAAATAAAATAATTGAAAGATATATATAATTAGTTTTGTTATAAATTAATAATGCATTTGCACACATAACCCCAATTATTTGTTATTTACTTTTTTTTTATGTTCTAAAATCAATTTACATTAATCATAAAAAATAAGATTTTTATCTACGCTACACCATACAAATCGTTGATCTTACATACACGATTATCTTATCACAAGTATATCACGGGTATCCAACTCGCTTATTCTAAATGTTAAGAAACATTCTATAATTTTGTTTTTTTTCCTATATTGACAACTATTTTTTAAAACAATTATGTGATAATTTTATTTTTTTTCATGACTTGTCAAGTCTAAAATTAATTTGTTGAAAATTTTTGTTAACATATAAAAAATAAATAAATCAACGCATTGTTACTAGAATTATACTTGTGTTTTTAATTTATAAAATCTTGATTCAATTTGAATTTTTTTTTTCATTTTAACCTTGTTATTTGTAAAACACTATGATTTTCATTCATGTCAATCAAATTGTGTTTAGGATAGGCATTTATTTCCTTTAATTTTGTCATACTTTTTGTCTAGTTTAACTAATTATGACATTTTATATAAATTTTTATCGGATTATTATTATTTTTTTTAATAGCTAGACATTTTGATTTTCTTTAAATTGACATTAAATATTATCATTATACACACACACACACACACACACACACACACACATAATAGTTGAAATTCATTTTACATTAAATTTTAAATTGACATATTAAATACTCGTCACTTTTCTAATATATACAATAGTTGAAACTCAATTTTAATTGTGATTCATAAATCCTTTATATACTTGGCAACGGGGCAATGTTTAGGAAAGAATTGATCAAGTGGTCCGTAATACCGAAGTGGCGATTAGCTTTTCCAAACGCCGAAGTGCACCATCTCCCTCAAATGAAATATGAACACAAACTTATTCCCTTGCACCTTACTTGTTCGTAGAAATCAAGATGCTAATCTTAGAAACTTCGACTTTCGGACTACTTAATTACTACTACTTGACTTTAGTGAACTTGTCAAGAATACTTGAACAATCGATGCTCTCTTCCCGGTAGCTAATAATGATTTTATTTTTTTTGTTAAAAGGTGGAACAACGACAATTTTGGCAATATATTAACGAAAAAAGGACTATTGGCTCGCCTATCCGTACTAAGAGAGTTCTATCTACTAGTTCTAACCCTTTTCTTATTCAAATTAATAGTATATTAAGAAAAGATTATGAAGACATTCTCTTAGAGGAAGAACTCTACTAGTTTCGAAGTCTCGGCATGAATGGTTAGCTCTATGGAGACAAAAATACTATGTAATATCATGTCATAACGAGTGGTTAAAAAATGAATTACAAGGATGGGGAGATTACAAAATGAGAATAGAAATTGGTGTAGCGAGGATCACGAGTTGCAAGCTTTGATTCTCCGATATTACAAAAATTTATTCTCATAGGAGGGGTTACAAGCACTAACTCCTTGTCTTATAGGTCGTTCCCTCGACTGCCTTATGCTCTTATAGAACCTCTTAACTCAATGGTGTCCGATGATGAAGTAAGGAGGGCCTTTTTTTACATGAAGCTTTATAAACCTTCGGGAGTTGATGGGTTACATGTTGCTTTTTTATTAGACTCAATGATTAACAATTGGTAAGTTGTTATGCCATTTCATTCAATAAGTTTTCCAACAAAAAGCTTAGGAACCTTCTCTTACTAGAACTATACTAGTCTTAATTTTGAAAGTAAAGGTGTCGAAATAATTGTTGAATTTTACCCTATTGGCATCCGTAATGTTGCCTATAAGGTACTTATGAAAGTTATTATGAATCGATTAAAAACTATCCTTCCTTCAATCATTACGCCTCGTGCAAAAGAATAACTAATAACATTATTATTGCTCGAAGGTCCTCGACTCCACGATAAGGAAAATGAGTAAAAAAGGTTAGATGGCTATCAAAATAGACTTGGAGAAAACTTATGATAAACTCGGATAAGATTTTGTTCTAGAAACCTTGATTGATAGGAATACCTCATCACTTATGTTCAACTATTATGAAGTGCGTCTCTTATGTCTCATTCCAAATTGCCTTTAATGGTGTCATTACAAGTCCTTTCGAACCATCTAGAGGTATTCGATAGGGAGACCTTATTTCTCCTTACCTTTTTGCTTTATGTATGAAGCGAGTTTAGTTAGTTAATCCATACCGAAGTGTAAAATGATAGGTGAAAGCCAATTTTTCTAAGCACGGATGGACCGCCTATCTCTCAACTTTTTCTTTTACTAATGATCCAATCATATATGCTAAAGTCGACACCAAACAACTAAAAGTTGTAATGGTGGTTCTTTATAAGTTCTATTATACTACTAGTTAGAAAGTCAATATGTCTTAAACAAGAATGTTATGTAGTTCCAATATTCTAAATGACAAGGCTAGGATTTTCAATCGGTTTTCTAGCTTTCATTTAACGAGAGGACGTGAGTCGATATTTGGGTGTTCCTCTCTATCACAAAAGGGTTAATATGGCCACATATGAGTATGTGGTGGGCAAGGTTAGGAGGAGGGTTTCGGTTGGCGGTCATGTCATCTCTCTCTTGCAAATAGGGTAACCTTGACTCAATCGAGTCTTGTAAGTCATTCTTATTAATAGTAAGCGGACTATTAAGTTACTTACTACTACTATCACTTCCATTAAGAAAGTTTGTTGTAATTTTGTTTGGGGCGGGTTTGATATTCAATAAGGAAAATCCACCTAATTTCTTGGGATGGGGTCTCGCGATCAAAGATGGATGGAGGCCTTGGATTAAGAAAGTTAGTGGATGTAAATATTGCCTTACTTATGAAGATTGAGTGGGAAATTATCTTGGATAATTCTTTTTGGGATTCAAGTTTTGTGCAATAAATAAAAAATCTCTACTCAATCGATACCTACATCGATCTCTTATAATGAGTATTCTAATCTTTGAAGAAGTCTATCTCAAGTTTGACAACAAATGTGTGGTAGCATTGGTTGGTCAATCGATAATGAAACTCAAATCAAATATTGGATATATTCTTGGGTGTTTGAGTTGGATCCTTTATGTGATCATACAATTTAGAGCATTCCGAATGACATGTTAAGTCATCACAATAAAGACTATATCACTCCTAATGAGCAATAGATATGGGATGAGATCATGTTATTCCCGCCTAATGCTATTTGTTTAAGAATTGCATATATGTTTCCCGATTGAGACAATGATACTAATGACATGCCATGTTAGAATCACACAAGCACTCGGTATATTCTCCACTAAATCGACTCTATATGTCTATCCTTGCTTCGACCATAAGCTGTTTCAATGGGCAAATGAAACTTAATTTGGTGTTGGAATGGTTCTCAAAGGATTCGGACTTTCCTATAGTTAGCCATACATAGAAGGCTCCCGACCAATGAGCAACGACTCCACAAGAGGCTTTCAATAGAAGCTTTTTGCTCGCATTATCGTACTCGTTTCTAAAATAATTCTTCATGTTCTTAGAGACAGTTCAGTTGCTAAATCCATCCGGAGGTCTTGCAACACTCTATATATTAATCATAACTTCTTTTTCTTAAATATCCAAGATTGATTTTGGTATAATCTTCAATGCACTAATATGCCAAAATTTGGACCAATTTCTTGGAACACTCGGTTTGGAACTTGTTATTGGATGCCGTGGTCATGGCATAACAAAAAGCTTTTTGAAGAAGGTTTCGTGTATCCTACCTAATCTCTTAATGTGATTTTCTCTTATACAAGTCAAACTCGCTTATAGTATTGAGATGGTTTCATATTTGGCAAGACCGAAAGTAAGCAAGCATGAAATTCTTATTGATTGGCTCAAACCTCAATAAAGCTCGGATTAAACTTAATATTTTGATGGTGCACTTCGTAATTCAGTTGGCATTTCTACAATAGGAGGCTCATTCGTGATGATGCGAGTATCCGATTGCATGATTTCTCTTGCACATAGAAGTCCGCTCCGTTATGGTCGCAGAGTTATGGAGCATCTTTTTTATTTAGAGTTAACAAGGAATTTGTGCTTCATACAAATTCAGCTAGAAATGGATTCCATGATGATAGTTTAGTTGTTGTATACCAATGATGGTAGCTGAAGAATTCATTATCGGTTGATTAAAGTATTCCCAAACTACTCCAAAGAGCTTGGATAGTTTGTGTCTCATGTCTTTAGGGAGGCTAATCGTGTAGTGGATTGGCTTGCTTCGATGCCGACTCCCTCCCATTTGGTATTTCATATTTGGCTACTACTCATTTAAGTTGTGTTAGTCTTTTCTTAGAAGATATTTGTGGAGTTGTAACTCTAAGAATTTGTAATATGAATTAGTTTGTTTAAAGCTATGACTCTTTTTTGAATTCAAAAAATAAATTCATTTTACATCAAATTATCATTTTGAATGCAGCCAATATTTTTTATTTTTTTTATTTTTTTACAAAAAAGAAAGATAAATCTGATGGATGTTCAGAATCTGCCAGTTCCATTCCCATTACAATCCAATTCGTCGGCAGTACCATTCGCTTTCGTATTTACATGCTTTATTTTCTTAATTTTCCATTTTACACTCTTGCCAATGCTTGAGTGTACATGTGGGGAAAGAAAACACTTGATTACTCGCCTTGAAGATTTACAACAACTAATTTTTTGGGCGGAAATTCGTGACCTCTCATTCGGAAAGGAAGAATAGCCATTTCCAGTTTGAACCAAAAGCGGGAGGATGAAAACATATGGCAGACTTAAACCCAGGGTTTTTTTCTTATTAAAAAAAAAAAAAAACCAAAATCGGATGAGAAATTCTTGATTTAACCGAACATTATCAGAGCCGAATTTTTATTGTTTTTGAGCTCAAGTGAACAACCTAAATTAACTTACCCCATGAAGATTAAGAAGAAAGTTTTCCATAACAAAAATTAATGACCAAAGTAGAAGAAAGAGTACAATCAAAACTGTCTATTTGGCAACTTGTTCCACCTGCATCTGATTATAAATTTCACAAGGCACCATGTTGGCACCACAAACTTGACCAAATATTCTTTAGATAGGGGTAACAAAGAAAAATGATTTACATTCCACCTAATAAACCATTTGCATCTCAGTCAGGAAACAACTGCTTACATCCAACCTAAAATACTATCAAAACTGATTGGGAGCAGACACACTTAAGAGCTCATATGTTATAGAAAAGAGAACTCAGAAGAATATGACCTCCTCACAACAGAAGCAATTTAAACATGAAACATGCTCAAAGCAAAGCATATTTCTTGGTGATGTAATTCTCTGTGTCATACATTTCAAGCATCAAGAATCTTTCTTCGCACCACTTGCTGATTCTGGTGGTGGTTTGACAATACTTAGTTGACCCCCTTCCTTGTTTGCAGCAGTAGCTGCTTTGATCTCATTACAGTTGTTGATGAACTTGCTTAGCTCCTGGCCAGAGTAGATAAGAAACAAAAGTAATCAGTGAAGCATAACAGGATTCAAGTACATCTAACAAGACCTCATCATGCACACAACACACTGCACATACAGTTACAAAATACAACACCAATAGTTTTGAGACCAGTCCCTAGAAAATAAGCAGATGAAGGCTAACTTCAGCTTCCAAACCAGGTTACTGGAAATTTGAGGTAATCTTATAGGATCCAAGTTAATATAATAATCAACTGAAGTTGAATGATCTGCTATCTCACCTTAAAGATTGGAAGGATAACATATAACTACAATTTCGATCTTTCAGAGTATAATTCCACCCCTAGATCCTTAAGAAAATCATTGATTGAATAATTTGAATTCTTCAGGACAAGGTGCTTCATGTTAACAGAAAGCAGAGTTCAAGGCTTAAGGAGTCAGAAAATGTTTAGGAGCTTTACATAATTCAACTCTCATAAGGAATACAGGGCTATCTAAATAAAGGTTTCAATCCAAGTAAAGGCCATTCGAATATCAATTCCCTTTGTGTTAACCAGCTAGTATGATGAAAGATTTAATTATAAGAACAGTCAGAGTAACAATATAGACAATCAAAATTTAGGCATCACCCTTTACCCAACTAATAAAACAGAATGGAAGAACACTCAAGATAAACAAAGATAATCCAAGGGAAGCAAGAGAAAGATCAGGACTCTGAAAAAACAAATCTCAAAAAGCAAATGACAGAAATAGAGATGGTACTATTTTTACAACTTCGATGCTTCTTGAAAGTCTAACCCTATCCAATTCTTGCACATCCTCGTTAGAAAAAAAAAAAAAAAAAGATAAAAGAAAATAACAGATAAAGGAATAAAAGACGAAGATAGAACAGAAAACTGGTTTAGACTCTAGAAAAGTAGTTGCACGGTATAATCTAAGTTGATCATATGGGGAAATGTCGTCATCTACATCTCCACAATAATCAGAACCCACAGCGGAAAAAAAAATATAAAACAAACAAGACCAAAACACACTGAAAATTTCTCGCAGAACTGCATAAAGTGACTAGCTGAACCAGCCACCAAATCTTACAAAACTGGAGCGCAGTTATAGCGTCAGCTCATACTCACTGCCTACTACAAAAAGAGCGCTGGTAATCAGTAATTGACGCATAATTATCACCTAAAGAACGAAGGTTATCGGGATTTTTAACTCTTCAGAAAATCAAAGTGCATTGTCAGTGTAACTAATCCACAAAACTGGAAATAAGAAGTTTGCGAATACAAAAGAAATCTGTAGTGCAATAGTTTTCTAATCAATAAAAGTAATCTAACAGTGAGTAAATAAAACTTTCCTATGGTATCCAGCGCATCCGCTCATTGAAAATTTTAATTAATTTTTACCAATATCAAGCAGTAGCAGTTACAAAATTAAGCAATCATACCCTATCAGCATCCATCTCCTTTGTAAACTTTGATGGCTTCACAAATCTCTTCCCTGCAACAAAATTTAGAGATTTATTCATCTTTTTTATTGAGAAAAATAAATAACTAAACAATTTTAGAGATTGCATGGAAATAAACAAACTGACCTTTGCGGATGTGAGTAATTTTTCCATGGCGATTAGGTGGGACTGTTTTCTTCTTCTGTTGGCCTTTGAATAGATTGTTTTTTTGTGTCATCGCAGAGAATAGGGTTTTTCGCTTTCAGCTGCTGCTGCAACTACTTCTATGGCTTTTTTAGGGTTTCATTCCGTTGCCACTGTTTGTTGACCGCTTGATAGACAAAATAATTTGTTCCAAAACCGACGTGCCGTTGTGGCTAACGACGTAGTTTAAGCGTCTTTTTTTTTTTTTTTTGGGTGCTGGAATAAAAACGAGTAAAATTTAAATTAGTTCCTCTAGTTTTCAGAAAAAGAATTATTTAATCTATTTTGTTTTAAAAATTAATTATTAATGACTGCATTTTAAATTTTCTTATAACCTAATCCTTTTAATTCTTTTTCAATTTTTATTTTTTTATTTTAAAAAATAAAATAAAAATATATGAAAAATTGATGAAAATTAACTATATTTTTAAAATAAATTAATATTAAATTAAACATATCAATATTATTCAATAGATTAAATAATTAATTTTTAAAATAAAAAGATTAATTAATTCATATCTTGAAAATAGAGGAACTAATTTATAATTTACTCAATAAAAAACTCAGTTCTTTTTTTTTTAAAATATTAGTTTCATCATTCATGGCCAACTGGTCTTTTAAATTTTTAATTGAGTTAACTCAAATAGAATCTGTTTTGATGGATTTTTTTCGCAATTTATCCCTTACGTCAACATATAGACAAATATTCCTATATATCTTGCCACGCTGTAAAATTAAAACTTAAAATTCTTTGATAAAGAAGTTAAAGAAACATAGTTATAGCATTGTTTTTAAAGAAGTCGACGTCGAAAAAGACTCTAAATTGAAAATAAGCCATTCTAGATGATTTTTTTCTTCTCCCTTCCTCGTGTTGTCTTGAACCAAATACAGTGGGAAAGTTCTCTGTCATCTATAAAAAATGGAGTAAGTTCCTACTTGACTCCATTCATTTAACTTTGCATTAATGCAAGCGTTTAATGTTTTATCTGCTCCATTGATTAACTTCATGTCGCTTTCAACTAACACATAGCCTATATATATATATATATAAATTAAAATATATGGTTATTATTTACTGTATTATTTAAAACACTGTTATTCATTTATACTACTTATCCGAATTGAGATACATTATTCATTTCATTATACAGTGATATTTTTATAGTTTTCAAATATTTTTAAAATATTTATTATAAAAGTTTTCGTGACATTACACTTTGGTATTTCTTTTTTAAATATTTTTTGTTTGATTTTGGTTCCTTATTTTTTTTTGCATTTTAGCCATTTCGGTCCTTTTTTCTCTTTTTTTTTAAATAAAAAATTTTAAGGCAAAAAAAAAAAATTTAAAATAATTTACAAAATAAATTTTTAACTGAGAATCCATTGATTTTGACATTTTTATACTATTATAAATTTTTTACTTTGTGGATAGAGATAAATAAATAATATTTTTTAATCAAAAATTTATGAAAAATATAAAAAATAATCAGTTAAATACAAAATTTTGATTAAAAAATTATAAAATTGAATGAATTTTTATTCAATCTTGATTTGATATATTTTAATATATACACAATATAACATAAAACATTAAACTAAAATAATTTTATATGTTATGTCCAATCTGCAACATAACACAGAAGAAAAAAACCTAGCTGGTCCTATAAAATAACCTTTCCTCTAGCTGAAGGTACTCTTATTTGCAACTAATGCTTAAATGTCCAATAAATGGTAAATGTGCTCTCACTCTGTTTATGACTAATCGGACCATTAACATTTCGGCCTCCTAATTTGGAAAACGCAAAAATATAAAACAGAAATTTTGGAGACAAATTTTGAAGCCTTTGTTTTCCATTTCAAGCGCACAAGGACTGTTTTGGCCATAAACTTTAATCAGTTGGTTGCCAATTTTTCTTATATCAGTTTCCGCATCAGCAATGCTTACACCCATCTCAATAGCACTTGCTTTCGATTTGGGTCATTTTATCTCAATAGCAAATGATTCTCAGCAGAGAAACCTGCGTACCAGACATCCACTAATCAATTAGTACTAGAAAAAAAAATTTAAATCGTAAAATCCCGTTAGATAATTGATAGCCTCGGGGAAAAGACTATTCAGGCCTCTGCAAGCCGGTGGCCTTTCTTCCATAGTCTACGTATAATTACTTGTACCAGACAACAAATGTGTCATCACGCATTCTCATTACACGTATCAATCTGATGCAAGCTATGATATAACGACCAGTTACCAGGTCTGAAAAAATAGGATTCAGCTAAGACGCCCAGCATCATCCAACTCAACACAAAAAAACAGGAGATTTAACCTTAACGTGTGGGAACACCACCAAATGAAACTAGAACAACCTGGAGATTCTACAAAAAATTTCAAATAACAGGTTCAGCTTCAAATTTTACTTTCTCGTCATAAGTTATACAATCCAAAATGAAGCAAAATGAGGTGAAAATAGAAGCCTGATCTGAAAAGAAAATTCAAACAACAAAACTCTAGGCAGCTCCCTTGCCCTTCTTCCTTTGTATCTTCTTCATGTAAAACTCCAGTTCTTTGCCCTCCAAGATGTATCTGTAACCAAAGGAATGCAATAAAACTTAACTAACATTCTTTTCCAATGCCTTCATATCAAAAAATCCTAAAGAAACAGGAAAAGTAACATACCCATCAGCACGGCCACACTGACCAGGCCGTGATGAAATACAAGCTAACAAACGTCCGCTACCAAATTGCTCCTCAATATGTGAGTCTAGCTTGCGAGTCTCTTGTCTCTTCTCCAGCTTTCTCTGGACATGATTGCTCTTCTTCACCTCCTCTGGAGCAGCTTCACCTTCCTATAAATCAATGGATAAGTTTAGGGACAATTTCCAAGGGAAATTACCAACAAAACATGCCAGTGAGATAAAACCAAGCTCATACAAAGAAAAAAAGAAAAATCTGATTGTTCGAAAATGTGGGAAAAGATATTTATCAAAGCAATTAAGATCTCCATAAATGGGTGATCATCAAACACTAAATACCATCACCTCTTCAAATTGCCAAATCTAACCCTACTTAAGACCTTTCTCATTAAAGTAGGGATCAGCCAAAAAAAAATTCTAAGCTACAGTGCCCCCAACTCATGAAATTAGAGAACAACTCGTAAGCTGCACAATCACATGAGAATCTCACATGAAAAACTAGCCAATAGAAGCAACACATCAAGGTTGTATTTTCCAGAAAGAAGGTTAACGAGAGGCAAAATAAAAATCAGCATTGGAAACTTGCAATGGGTTAAAATCCATTAAAAACCATGTTCTGGTTTTTCCACTAGTATGAATAGACTTGCAACAAATCAATGAAGAAAAAATTACCTACCTACGCCCATAGAAGTAGCAATACAAGCAACAGCATTTCACACCATGGAAGAAGATAGAAAAACAATACAAAATAAATGTCGAAGGTAAGGATCCTACCTCTCCTTCCTTCTTGGCGGCTGCTGCAGCTTTCTTCTTGCGACCAATGTCCACACCATAGTGCTGGAGATACCACTGTTTGAAAGGTGCAGCATCAACCTGAATGATGGCACTCTTCACCAAAGTTTGAGTACGAACCAACTCATTGTTGGATGCATTGTACACCACATCAAGAATCCTAGTCTTTCGGGTCACAGCCTCGCTACCCCATGAGAAATTTCCAGTATCGAGCCTCAGAGCACGCCACTTCACATTTCCTCCTCGAACCCTAACCCTCCTCACTGTCTTGTTGCTAGACAGCTTAGTGTTTGCAGCCTGCCTTCCGAGCTCATACCTTCAAGAGGGAAAATACATGAACATGATTAGGCACAGCAGAAAATATGAAGTAATGGGTCAGTCCACATTCAGATATTGAATGGAACACAGGCCCATTTTGGACACACCGAAAAGATAAAATCACAGATGCTACAAAACTTTACACAATCCGACTTATGTCAAACTTAAAGCTTACCAGTTTAAAAGAACCCATCAATCAAAGCACAAAATAAAACCATATTTATTGATCTCCAAAGAAACAACTGCTTTCGAATGAAGAACCAGAAGTTTGTGGCGCCTTTCTAAAAAGTAAAAGCTAGATACGATTCAAAATTATCAATCTTTTGGCCAGCCAATTAGAGCAAAAGCAAATACCAGCAAAGTGGTTCAAACAATGTTAGGGCCTGTTTAGTTACAAAAACACAATTTTCAGTTTCTGTTCACAATTTTCTCTTCCTTAGAGTTTTGTACAAATAACTTTTGTTTCATGAACTCCAAAGACACAAGAGAGTACTTTCAAATATAAACAAGGCTCCTGGTTCTGTTTTATCACCAGACCTAAGGCAATTGGCTCCATGCTTCTCTATTTTTTCTTAGATCCAATGATTCTCGACCTTAAATGATTTGACCAAATCAAAGGACAAACGGCCTTTATAAATAAAGTCTTGTTTATTTCACAAGTTCCGTACTAACTACAGGCAAACTAGGAGCAAGAGAAACAAGGAATAATCACCAAAAAGTGACTAGTAGAGCTAAATCTAGTATTAGAGCTGAAAAACAGCAGCGGTGTGAACCCGGAACCACAACTAACAAACAAAGCGCTGAAACTAGGACCTCAAAGAGAAAAATATCATAAAATACGCGTGCATCTGTTCAAGATAACCAAATCTTAGCCACAGATCAGAAAGGAAAACACGTTATAGAAGGAAAAAATGTTGGAAAACGTCTTACTTTCTCTTCTTTCTCCAAGCTTTCTTCTTGCCTCCAGTGGCCCTCCTCTTGTGCATAGAATCACGAGAAATCCCTAATCAAAACATACAAAATTAAAACTATTAGCGTCTCCATGATTGAACAAAGAGAGATCATAACAGTAGAAATACTTGAGAAAGATTGATTACCCATTGTTGCAGAGATTCGATGCTAAGGTTTCTCTGCACAGAGCTGCTAGGGTTTGAGACAACTGGGAGGGACTGAGGCTTTGCTCTTAATTCTTATAGTATAAAACCCTAGAAAGGTGAAATTACTATATTGCCCTCCGAGTTCTCGAGATGATCGTTTGAGAACGTTGAGTAAACGACGACGCTTTCAGTTTTTTGGCTGTTAGTGGCATTTTAATATAAAATGAAATATTTTGAAGGGAATCCTAAAATGATTTAATTTCAATTTCCGTTCGTGTCTCACTATCATAGTTTTACATGAGTAAATTTTATTTCTTTGTAGATCTTAATAAATCTAAAAAACTATATATGCATAACAGTCAAAAACTTATATTTTTGATCTGGCCATCAATGAGTTGATTGATTTAATTTTATAACTCTGAAATATTTTAATTTTAGTAATCACAAAAGAAAAATTCGTTAAATTAAATTAAAATTCACATTATAATCAACAGTAAACGTTCTCTATTTTTATCACATATTATCAAGGGTTTTTATGACTAAATGTATGCAACATTTATACTTCTATACTTTTTGATTGATTTTTTTTATTATATTTAAATCCATATTAACTTGCCATGAACTTAATTTTAAGCCCTAGCCATCAAACACGGCATATGACTTTAAAAATTAAATTGTTATCCAAATAAATCATCTACATGGAATATTATGTCTTTCATGATCTATACATATTTAAAAGAATTCTCATCTCGTTAAAATTTAGACACGTCTATAAATAGATTTAATTAGACATAGGTATGTCATTGTTTTATGAAGTCGATAGGAGAACTTGTATCTAAAACGTTCAGGATAAATGAGTTATTTTTTTACCATCCTATCCAACATATTGAAGGCATAATTATGTTCATGTATTGCTACTTCGTAAAAGAAAAAAAAATTGTTTATACTTCTTATTCATCATTTTAAACTGTAAAAACTAAAAGGAGTTTGTCTCATGATTAGTCCTTATACAGTTTCAATTTTTTATTTATTGAGATCTTATATGATTTTTCAACTTAATTGAAACTTTCTACTCTTATAAATTTATCAATCGAGACTCTTTGTTAACTTAAATCCAATGTGGCATGTTAAAAACTAATGAAGATCAATTGAGCATAGACACGTGGTGATATGGGCTCCAATTGTTTTAATATGCATCCGAAACTAAAAAGAATACTAAAATTAAAAGATTTACATTATTAAACTAATGTCTAGTATATAAAAATGAAAAGGAAAAGATGAAACTGGCCCCACCCTTATTATACCAATCAAACCCTAACAACCACCTCTTTTTCATCATAACCCATTACTATCATAGCTCGCCGACCACCGATCACCAATCACCGCCACAACCCATCGCACCACAACCTATTCCACCATCCAACAACAACCATTTTTCACTCTTTACCCAAACCCTCATCCTAGCCACTCCTCTGTTTTAGCCACAACCCCTCTAGCTTGTCGAAACCCAACGACTCAACCCTAGCAACCACCGACCACAACAACCATCTCTCCTCAATCGTGCCTCAACTAGCCTAAAACCTACCACTTGCCACTAACCATTGCAACCTCTCATAGCCCGACACACAAATCCTCAAGCTCAAAACACCACTTATAACAACCAAACCTCCAACCCCAAAACATTAGCCCCACTCGCTATCTTCGTCATCCATCAATATTCGATCTTCAATAGCTTTGAATCACACAAAAACCCACTATTCAGCCACCAAAAGAAGCTCGCCGAACATTATTATTTAAACGGAACTACTATTTAACTAGATGTTTCTTTTGACTGGAGTCTTGAAAGAAGAATTTCATGCGATTTTAACTATAGGTTATAACTGGTGTGAATTATCGACTTGTTTTGGTGGTGAAAAAAGACAATTATAAGAAGTATTAGGCTTTTGTTTATAAGAAACCTTAGGAGAATTTGAGAAATCTAACGTCGTTTAAGCCTTTTAAAAATTGAAAAAATGTAATGCTCAAAAGTAATGTATTATTTTCAATCTTCTTTTTGAAAATTTAGAGATGATAATGATAATAAATGATATTTTGAGAATAATTAAGAATGTTACCATATTGGAGATGGTAAGGAAATGGATTAGGAGTGGCAACTGTGAATTTTATAAGGTAAGGGATGATAGGGTGGACGACAACTTTAGGGATTTAGGAATTTGGGGATTTGGATTTCCAACCGAGAGAAAGTGAAGACAATGTAGTGTTTTTCAATGATTTGTAAATATTAAGTATTAGTTTGATAATAAAAATGTTTTTTAACTCTTTTTTTTTCAATTAAGAGTTGGATTTCCAACTTTTTTTAATGTTATTTAAGACCACATCGACATGTGTCCGTGTTTGATTGGATTTAAGAATTTGGGGATTTGGATTTCCAACTAAAGAGAAAGGGAGAATGAGGCGGATGCAATGTGGTGTTTTTCAATGGTTTGTAAATATTAAGTATTAGTTTGATAATAAAAATGTTTTTTAACTCTTTTTTTTTTTTTCAATTAAGAGTTGGATTTCTAACTCTTTTTAATAATATTTGGGACCACATCGACACGTGTCCGTGTCCGATTGGATATCGTTAGTTTTAACTTTTCACATGTGATGTATATTTAACGGCATTATAATTGAGGGTCCGAATTAATAAATTTATAACAATAGAGGATTTCAATCAAGATGAAAAATTGTAAAAGGCCTCAATAAAAAAATTCGAATTATATAAGGATCGAATATAAGGTAAACCCAAACTAAATGATAACTCACTAGCTTATTAAGTTGTGATGTTTTTCAATTGTTTTACGATATATGTCCTTACATCAACTTTGACTACTCCTTAGTAACTCTTTGTGTCTCTACATTTCCTACTCCCATTAACTCAATTTCTTTCAACTTTGACTAGTCATATTGATAGAAAATTCATCTAAAAACCAACTTGCTTACCATTGAACTACCATTTCTTTTAGGTGTCATTCAGTTACCAAAAATAAAAGATCCAAAATGAAAACATAGAAACTAGAATAACATTTGCATTCTCATATTGTGTTTGGAATACTAATAAAAAGTCGAATAAAATTTAAATTTTTTAATATTGAGTTTTTAATATGAACAAGAATAATGATTAAAAATAATAATTTCATCAACTACGATGGTAGTAAAAATAATAAAGGTAATTGTGATAGTAGTGGTAGTAGAGTAAGAAGAGGATGAAAATGAAATGTGATAGTAATAATAGTATAGTAATAACAATAATATATTTTTAAAAATTGATATCAACACCATAAAAGGTGGCGGTCGAAAAAAAATGATGACGATGGTGGTATAATAAAAAAGATAGTTATAGCAAAAGAAGAGTGTTGATAGAATAATAATAATAATAATTTTTATCACTACCGCTAATAGAAATGGTGGTAGTGATTGTGATGACTATGGTAGTAGTAAAAATAATTAATACATAATAAATAAATATGATATATCATTATTTAAAAAGTATATATAATTTTCATTTTCATTCACTTTTCATTTTTATTTCCATTTCATTCTTTTCAAACAAATAATTATAAAATGAAAATAAAATTTTTATTTTTATTTCTACTACATTCTTAATAACCAAAAATCACCTAAAAAATCACCTAAGTACTTAGTCCTTGTCAACACGAATCATCGTCACCATTCGTGGTGACAAGTGACAACTGACTTCGACTCAATATATCGACGCCTTGAATTTTCAGGGCTACAGATTTGAGCTGCACCAGTGAAGAACCATCAAGCGACTAGCAACCGCAGAAACTTGGCTCTTCTGGTAGTAGATGCGCGAATAAGCAAACTTCATATGCTTGGATGGAGGCATCTTAATGAAGTTCAAGAAGTTTCGATTCCCCAGGACCAAAAAGTTCTCAGCCATGCACAAACTCACCTCTCGTTGAAAAGTGAACATTAGTCCTCATCTTTTATCAACCAAAGACCACCTTCTCCAGCTTCCTTGCAACCCCTATTCATCTCTTATGCACTGTTGCATCAAGGCAATTGCATTGCCAATTACGATGGTTTACTTGCAATTGCATGAAGGAATGATGCGGTCCAACATTTCATAAATCCAGACTTTTTGTTCATAAAACTATACCCAACATTTCATGTTTTCTATTATAAAATCCTCCCTTCTCTCCCTAGCTTTTCTCAAATTAAATAACCTTCAAACGGGAAATAGTTCTTGTTTACACTTGCAATGAGATGAAATGAGGGGCCTTTTGATGAACACATAAAACAAGCATGTTTCTATCATATCCACAAACTTTACTAGGATACCCAACCCAATGATCCAATCTTTCTATTGCGTACAAGAAATACGAATGAAATATAAATTACATGGTAGTTGTCCATTGTTGGATGCAAAATTCTGTAAATCCAAGGAAATCCCTAGCAGCCACAGCCTCAGTAGTCAAAGTTCACAGCCATTGTCGCCTTGATAAATCAACACAAAAGGCAACCAAATGGGTTCACCTTTCTTTCCCTAATATCCGATAAATCATCATCATCAATTGAAAAGTAAAATTAATAGCAATACCAAAACAACCAAATTTACAAACCTCTGTTCTCTACTCCCGTATCTTTTGGATTCCAACCCATCGTGCATAATCCACCCACCTGTCAACAGAATATACACAATCATTTAGATCTGAGAAAAACGCCACAAAATGGATAGGAGAAAGTTTATAATATCTCACATCAATGACCCTAAGAATGTGTTGCCAGTTCGAACGGCAAAGCACATTGCACTCAACATAAACTTGTGTTGGTGTAGCAATGGCTCCAAAATCCGCTGTTCAATAACTCCGGCAAGGACTTGGTACCTGTTGAACGAGGAATTGTTATATTCCATTGTGGCAAGTTGGCAACTCCATTCAGACATGAGACTGCATTACAACTAATTTCCTCCTTTATGGCGGCAAAGTGTGTGTATATATATATATATATATATATGTGGTGCAAAGTTACTGCCAAGCGTAACGTATACTGATAGCTAAACATTTGTGGTTATAGGAAAACTATTTGATTTAAGTCTTGCTCTCCTTTTCAGAATCTAGTCATAAAATTCAGAATTATATTTGAGCATCTTCACCTACATCAAGTTAATGAAGAGTGCTTCCAATTATCTTTGATCATGTGTGTTCAGCATTTTCTTTTCATTGTGTGTGTGCTTACAGTTATATATAGGAAAAATCTTGCAAAGCAATCTTACATTTCATCACTGCATATTTCTCTCTCAACCAATAAAAATTTTGAAGTTTAAAGATGTTAATCCTGTCATTATAGCAGGTTCAAGCATCTTAACAATTTAGATTATGAAAGCTAATGATTACCTTAGGTTGCTGGAAACTGCCATATACACCCCATAGGCCACACTGGTTGACAATATAGGCACATCCTCTGCTTCTACGGCAAATGATTTATCAAAAGCCTTTCGCGCATTAATCAACGCATTTGTTATACCTACACCAACCTGAAAAGGCTGCTATCAGTTTGAGGACTCCAAAACAAACAAATTGACACCATCAATAAGATATACAAACCACAAACAAATCCACTGAAACTTATTGAAAAAAATTTATCAGCCAAAATAATTCGTAAAAACTGATTTTGAATATTCTTTAGTTATCTTTCTGCAAAACTCAACTGAAACAAGCTGAATTAAAATCAAAACAAATATTTACGGAATTTTTTGCATCTAAATCACACCATTAGAATTAATTAATTTCTCAAAAATCATAATGCAGCTCAGTTGTTGACAATTCAGAAAATGGAGATCCTGGAAAAAGAACACACTTGCAAAAACTTATATTCAGATAAAAACTATGAAGAGAAGTAAATATATGGGATCTTCACAAAAAAAAAAAAAAAATAGAAGAAAGAAACAGAAGGAGATTCCCATACTACACAGTATTACAGTAAGATCTTCTTTCAGAAGAACAGAGCAGGTGTGTTTTCCTCACGCAGATATAAGTAAAATTGTCAACTAAATCTACTACCTGCAAGGAACCCTTATTCCTGAGCTAGCAGTGTCATCACTCATACGTCAACTCATACATGTATATATATACAGTTAGAAGTTTAACCCACTTATTGCCAAGAAAATCTTAACGAGTTTTTACTGTTTGACGGCGATTCAATCCTGCATATTGATAAGAACTTCACTAGCAAAGTTTTGTACATTCAAAAAATGTGGCATGCAGCACACACCCTAGTAATGATATTCTTTGCTTAAATTGTTCAAGTTTTAATTGAATGAGCTGATCCCTTGAATGATGATTGCAGCTCAAGATGCATTTATAGATATATTTGCTCATAGACCTATCAAGCACTACAATGATGTCAGGAAATACCAACACTAGTTCTATCACTAACTAGATTAATAATTAAAAAAAAAAAACCTAGAGGAATTGCAAGAATTAACCCAATGAACTTGAATGTATCTAATTGAATTTGAAACTATTTGTAGGGACAAGCATCTCAAAGTTCATTATGATGTTCCAGTTTCAAACTTCGAACATTTTGCCTTTTTAATTTTGAATTCGAATGACTAATGATGCAGGCACTGCAGAATCTCTTCACTCTTCAGTACTCAAACAAGCAAACTATAAACATATAAAATGGGAAATTGAGACATGGCACAGACAGATCGTTAGCTGACACGTATAAAAAATGATCATGTAAAAATAGCAGGGAACATAACAGAAATTTTGCAGAAAGATAGCTTGACAAATAAAGGAAGATTCCTTCCTGACAGGAGATAAGACACGCTACTGTCTAGTAGCATTAGAACAACGTTCGAATTTTAATTTATAAAGTACAAAGTAGGAACCGAGTCATATTCTAATCATATAAGGTGTTAACTTACCAGAGATGCACCAGTACCAACTGCAAATAGCTTGGCTCCATTACGCTGCAAAACAAATTAACATGATAGAAGTTTTGAAATTTCAATAAAAAGACTTGGTTTGTTTAGATGTTCTGGCACATACCATTACAGCACCTATTCTCTGTAAAAGTGAATAAGATGTTCCAGCCAAAGCCACCTGTACAGGATTTTGGAAGTCCACAATTGGTGAACAAGCTTTAAATATATTGACAAGAGACAATAAGTACTTGCAGACCAAACTAATCATTAACCTGAAAAGCATTATCAGGACAGCTGTAGAAGAACTTAGCAACTGGACCGGCACTGATTGCAAGAGGTGGTCGAAGAAAAACGGTAGGAGCAGGGAGCCATACGAGCATAAAATCTGCGATTATGGCCATTACCTAAAATAGAAGCTATATTACGATAAACAAAACAAATTGTAACGTAAAAAAAGAAAGAAAGAAAGAATAGATCATGCATGGCTACACAATTTTTGTTGCCTTGCCTTTTTCCAATACAAAAACATAGCATTGTCTTGTTCAGTTATGGAATAAAGCCTATCTGAGCATGGCTGGTGCTAGCTACATGTACAAAGGCAGAGCCCAGGCTAAAGGATTTGGGCTATCATCAGCTCAATCTGGACATAACATAAAATATGTTTGCTAAGCACTCAATATTGAGAAGACCAAAAATTTAAGTTGTTTGAAAGCATTTCAACAGTATTAGGATCACTGGCTCCTCTTTTCTTATGAGAACCTGATATTTAAAACTTTTGGACTCTTTTTGATTTTTTAGATGGGATTGTGTTAGTCTCTCACAAGTACAAAAGCAAATGTGTAGCAATCACTGATTGAATTAAACTTCCACTGATAAGAGATGTAAGATGAGACACATGAAAATAACATAAGCTGCTGACAGCCATACCACATCGGCTAAAACAAAATCCAGCTCCTTGGTAAAGTTTTCTCTGCGCCTTTCCAGCTCTGCAGCAGTCTGAATAGGAAGCAAAATTGAGAAAGATTATCCATGAGCAACAAATAGAGCTTCAATGTCAATTTGGAATATGAACAGCCTTAGTTATAATTTTAAAAATATATATCGAGTTCACAACAGCTAAAAACATGAAATTATTAAGCAAAAGAGGGAAAAGTGTCATAAAATTCATTTCAATATTGAGATCGGTCCCATATATCAGTGAAGCTAAAATATTAGCCTTGAAATTGCAATAAAGGATTAAGTTTGCATTACATTTTCAGCACAAAATGACGATTCGTCTAGATAAATAATCTGCTTTCTGAATATATATTCGTTGCATGCAAACTCAAGCCATCATATTAGCTCTAACTTCAGAAATTCAATCACATCAGAGCATACCAAGTTGATCCAAAACGCTGGCAGGAAGAAGATTTATACAAGACTGGTACCAATCACTTACTATCTCCTCATCAGATTCCCAAAAAAAAAAAAAAAAAAAAACCCACAAATCCAGCATACATAATACATAGGTTCGCATAATTGTGAGATAATATAATATCTTGTTGAACGAAGGACACAAATAAAATGATCTGAGAATCATGACAAATCATCAGATGATCAGAGATTCTTAAAAAGAAAAAGTCAACCCCATTCAAGTTGACTTGCTAATTACACATGCAACAACCATTATAATTTCTCCAAAAAAAAACCAATATTATTAATCTCGCGAGGCATTCAAATTTCAATCAACCCCTCATGAGCAACTTTCATTCGTTCTTGGCAATTTTACATAATTACAACAAATAACTTACACTTTGAAAGATTTAAGTATACAAACCTTGGTAAAGATCCCAACTCCACACTCGATGGCAACCTTAGTCAAGAACAAATCATCAGCAAGCAACCTTTCTTTAAACCCTCCAAATTGAAGCAACCACCTAAACACCGGTGACTTCTCAAGTTCGAAGTACCTACTAACAATAGAACCTGGCACCCTCCCTGCCTCAATTGCCGCAGCCAAATCCTTTGGCAAGCTCTCCAACGACCTCCCCACCTAATAATGATCACCAACTGCAAACCATCAACTCAAAACACCAAACCAAATCATATCACAAACATATCAATCTTTACATGTGTATTGTGCTGCATGTGTGTACGTACCTCTGCCAATGCAAGAATGGCCTCGTTCCGGTTGCGGAATCCAGCATCACCATCACCATCACCATCATTCCCACCTCCTCCAGTACTCCCTCCACCACCACCTACGCCACCGTCTCCTCCACCAGAGGAGAAAACAATGGTTGTTCGAAATCTTTTAAAACGAGAAGCAGTAGTTGTCCAAGAGAGAGATGGAGTAGAAGAGAGTTTAGAAGTTGGGATGGCAATACAGTGAGTGGTTGTAGCAAAGTTCCTGCCGTGATATTGATGGTGGTAGTTTGGCGACTGAAGAGAGAAGGCGCGTGTGGAGAAGGTGGCAATCGCCATGTCAAGAGAGCTTGTTTTATTTTAGGACAGCCACAGTAGACATAAGAGAGAGATCAGAGAGTGTATGGTTTGGTGGTGGAGAAAGTGTTCAGATACGGTCGGGCGCGATGACTTTATAAATGAAAAGAAAACCATACTCGCACTCTGACTCTTGCGTACGTATACGCTCTCTCAAGTCTCCGCAATTATCATAATTTTTATTTCATAATTCACGCTTCCAATAATAATTATGAGGAGCGACAAAAGTTTTAGTTGTTTTTTTTTTTTCTTTTTTTGACAAAAAAAAGTTTTAGTTGTTAGGTTGTAGGCTGCAGATTTGAATCATTTCATGTTGGAAAGAAACGTTGCTAATATTTCAATGCTTTAGACTTTATCATTATTTTGATTTTTTAAATGATTCAGATTAAATGTAAAAAAAATCAAAATAATAATATTATCATCATTTTTAATATGTACTAAAATTATACTATTAACACGTAACTTTTTTTTTATTTTATTGAATTTTTATGTGATTAACCCAGAATTTTAGTTTAATTAGTCAAATTCTGGATTTATATCAACATATAACTTAATGCATGCAAATTGATTAATTAAAGAAAACAGTGGAAAGTTGTCAATAATTACAACAATACCAATCCTCTAACCTGAGCTTGATATTTATTAAATGAAGCTCAATTTATGGTGACCAAGAAAAATAATCAAATTTCCGGAAAAAAAAAGTCAAAATTATTTGGGGTCACTAATATTTCAAAAAAAAGAAAAAGAAAAGAAAAGAAAAAGAAAAGTTATTTGGAGGTTTGCATTCGATAGAAATGGTCCACTATCCACAAACTCTACAAGACCCTAAAAACCTTTAGTTTTATGGATGGACAGTATATTTAGTAGATAAGCAAACACAGACTCACTCCGGAAGACACATACAGCTTAAACAAAACCAACAATGGCAACAACAACATGTACTTCTACGCCATCATCCCTCATGCTAACATACGCTGCCTCCACAGTACACCCACAAGACCTAACCCCTTCTCTCCTTTCTTTCAAGCCCAAATCTTTTTCTCTCTGCCCATTGGTTTCGGACAGAAAATTAAGCAATCGGTTCGATTTTAATACCCAAACAGAGGCAAAGTCTAGACCTTGCAGAGTGGTTGCGGCTGCTGCTTTGGCTGCAGAGGCAGAAGTGGGTGAGGAGGTGGAAGAGACGGAGGGCGAAGGAGGTGGTGTGGCAACTGCTACAGTTACTCCTAGTAAGCCCAAGAAAGGGAAGGCTGCATTGCTTCTAAAGAGAGACAGAGTATGTGTTCTTGTTGGCCTCTTTTTGTAGCTATTATTTTTTTAATGAGTTTTGGGTTTTTAGGGTGATTTGATTTGTGAGTTATGATACGATTGAACTTTGGTGTAACAATTGAGGTGGTCATATGCTTAAAGGCTACTGTTTTGGCAGAGCGACGAGAATTTTGATTTTTTATTGATTGATTTGATGAAGTGATGATTTAAGTTACAGTTACTATTTTCAAGAGTTTTTTTTTTTTTTTTTTTTTTTTTTTGAGGAGTAGGATTAATTAACTATGAAAGAAGTGAATGTAGTGGTTTTGTTGGGTTTAGCTTCTACAGAACTTTAGTCTAGCAAATTTTTGAATAGATTATGGAGTAGGGAGAGTCAGAGTCTGACTATCCACTTGGTTCGAGTTTGAATTGCATCTTTTTCCATTTTTCAAGATTATTATACAGTTGCAAATTCAGCTTTCTGTCCTTTTACTGGAAATGCCAGACAAGGTCTAAGAGATTCTTGGAAATTCAAAAATTGAGGGAAACGAAAAAGGAGTATGACCTGGGGACAGCAATATCTTTGTTAAAGCAAGCAGCAAGCACAAAGTTTGTTGAAAGTGTTGAAGCTCATTTTCGTCTTAACATCGATCCCAAATACAATGACCAGCAGCTGAGAGCAACAGTGAGTTGTCACTTTCATGGATTATAAAAAGTTATACTAGTCAACTGTTGCAGCGGCCATCAAAATTTTTCTTTTTCTTTTTTTTCACTTTCTCTCTTTGCATAGGTAAATTTGCCCAAGGGAACAGGAAAACCTGTTAAAGTGGCGGTGCTTACTCAAGGTAATTGCTCTATTCAATTTTCAGACTTGACCAAATATGAATTTGTGGATTTAGAAAGAAACCTGTCATTGTTAATCAGATTCAGTTCTATATCTTTTGATTGGTAGAAAATATGGACCACCAACTAGCAGATGATAGACATAGACATAATGAGGGTCAACCTTGCAAAAATATAGCATCCCATTTGAGTTCATTGTACACTGAAAGTTGCTCCACTAATATATTGGCCATTGGTCGAGAGAGTCATACAGCTTTCATGCTTGACCGGACTAAAGAATCTAGATATGAAGCCTGTGGATTGTGATGAACAACTGGACGGTTGTTATTGGAAAGTTGGTAACTGTAACTATAGGATTCAATAGATGCCAATATCCCAAGAAAATTGCTGTCCTTCAACATGTTTGACCTTTGAGTTATAGTTAATTTCCCACATGCAAACTTGAAGGTAAGCATGGGTGTCAGGTCTGATTGTGAAAATGATTGAATGGTTCTGTTTGGTTCCTGTTCTGTTTTCTTTCTTTCTGTTGAGGTAATTTGGTGATGGAGGTGGTGGAATTGCAGCAAGTGCCATTTTATGTGAAATATTGGTGTCAAGCATCTTTTGGGAAATTTTTTGTTTTGTACTCTCTCAAATAAAAAGTTGGGAAACTTTGGGTTTAGGTGTTTATTGACATAAGCATATAGATGTTGGAAAAAGGTGGTTTCAGGAGGTTCTAGTGTAGTTTTTGCTTCAGTGGGAATTGTGTTGGATGGTAATTGGTATTTGGAGAGGTTGTTCCCTGGCCATTATGATCTCTTGCCTGGGCTCTCAAAACGTATAGTGCATTGGAGTTGGTTTGCTTTTATATAATTTTTTTATTTTTTAAAAAAACTTAATGGTTTGATATTTTCATTATCTTGAAAAAAGAGGAAATGTTGCAAAATTCATATGGAAAGAAGTCTTCCCTAGGGATGCTGTCTGGATTGTAAATGTTTCTTTGCTTATTCGGGGGTTTTTTTTGGTATTGGTTGTATACTTTCTTGCTCTAATATGCAGTGGTTCTTAGCTAGTAAACGTGTCGCATTCTATTTAAAACTTGAACCCTCCTTAATTATTCAATAGATTTCCGAAGCATTCAGATTGTTTTTCTCAGGTTTTTTTTTAACTTAGATTCATCAAACTTCTATTTAAGAGGACATCCTTACTTTTGTTATTTAAGTCCATGGAAGAAAGAGATTTTCAGTGGTGATTGCTGGGGCTTGTAGTCTTTGGAGAGAGGAGAGAAAGTTCAGAATCTACAATATCTTCTATGCAGTGAACCATGAGCATCCTGAATTTATGGAATTTGCAATATGGAGTTCAGATGTTTCAACTGTTGTGTTGACTTCTAATTATCTCAGGGTTATGCTTTTTGTGGATTCTTATACTATCTGTCGCTTAACATGCCATCTCTCTCTCTTTTTTTTTCCCTGGAAAACAAGAGATAATGTTTCTCGCATCACAACAAAAACTAGCATGATTTTCATTGTCTTGTATGTTCATCCATAGTAAGTCCAGATGATTATCAATTTTGTATTGGTATTTACTGTGAAATTAGTATTGTTAGATCTGTTGTCATGGTCATAACCACACACTCCCCACCCCCACCTTCGAATTGATCATAATGTGAGGCAGAGATTTGCAGGTGAAAAGTTCGATGAAGCAAAAAATGCAGGAGCAGATTTGGTTGGTGGTGAGGACCTGATACAACAAATAAAAGGAGGATTTATGGATTTCGATAAATTAATTGCATCTCCGGATATGATGCCCAAGGTGTTGCTCTGCTACCTTTTAATTGTTTAATATTTTAATGCCATCCATGCATGTGCACTAAATTCCTGGTATTATGCAATTGCCCAATCCTGTTTAAATATGTCTGAGGGAATAGCAAATTTGAAACTTATTATATGTCCTTCCTATACTCAAATCTTTTTCTTGAGATGCTTTCCTATCAATAGTACTTTAAAAATTACTATTTGACGTACAATCCAAAACATGCAAAGTGTTTTCCCCGGCACCCCCAATGGCAGAAAAGAAAAGGGAAGGAAGTATTATTTGTCACTTGGGTCGTCAAATGATATTATCATATGCAACCTTTTAATGTATGGTTTTGGAGTGCAATGTGTAGTCTAATGTGGAATGCAACATTTTTCTCTCTTATCAAAATTTTTCGATGCACCTAAAGCATCACTAATGACCTGCTAGTAAGTGTAAGTCACGTCAGTCAGTTGTCATTGGCAGCTTTGAATTTATAGTTAGATCTGGTTTTATTATTATACCTCTTTACCAACAATTGATTCTGCTATATTCGAGAAACACGCTCAGGATTTAAGCTTAGGAAATGCTTGCCATATGGTTCTTGTGCCTAAGTTCTGAAAAAGGACACTCCCACTAGGAACATTTTCAGTTTATGATGTGATTATGTATTGTCCTATACATCTGTTTTAAGTATTTGAATGAGAATTTTTATTTTGGAGAGTTTGTTTCTTTCACTGAGCTTACTTTTATCTCTTTGTTCCTTGCATCAGGTTGCCAGCTTAGGTAAGATTCTAGGACCACGAGGACTCATGCCAAATCCAAAAGCTGGCACGGTTACAACCGACATACCTCAGGTAATGGCCTCGTCCCCAAACCCCACCCATCCCTCTTAATTGGATTATCATTTTCTCCACCTTCAAATGGCTTTTCGTAACATCCCCCTAGACCTTCCACTGCATACAAGCTCATTTGTTTGCTTGCATGTATCACATAACATGCAGAAGGAAAAATGGAAATAAAGGTGAAAGGATATTATGGAATCCACTCTTATCATTCTACATTTAGCTTGCAAGTGGACATAGTCAGCTTACCAAATACTGCAAAAATATAAAAAATAGTTGCACTCTTGCATCATTGCTTGTGTTAAGCATGCACCAACAGACAAGAGGAGAATTGAATGTTTTGAATGAATCTATTTCAGTACACAGATTTTTAGTAACACTCAGGATGTGGCTGCCACCATTTATTATCTTGCTTAATGAAATGGACGGATCAAATGCATTTCAGGCAATAGCCGAATTCAAAAAGGGGAAAGTTGAGTACAGAGCAGATAAAACGGGGATTGTTCACATACCTTTCGGAAAAGCTGACTTCTCAGAAGAAGACCTCCTTGTAAACTTGCTAGCTGCAGTTGTATGTTCCAAAATTGACCCTTCTTTCACCTTGTCATATTTCATTTTCTTCTTTTTCTGGCTTGTGGATGCCAAAATGGTTTGCATTCCAATAACTTGTTTATTATATTATGCTGTCTTAACGTGCAGAAATCAGTAGAAGCAAACAAGCCATCAGGTGCAAAGGGAGTGTACTGGAAAAGCGCACATATATGCTCATCAATGGGGCCTTCCATTCGGTTAAATACAAGGGAGATGCTCGATTACAAGCTTCCATCAAATGTTTGAATGTAACTAACACCTGTAAATGATGTCAGTTATCTCTTTCCGAGCTTGCCCATGCTCATTAAAAATGGTAGGTAACGTAGAATGAAGAGAGGTGACCCTGATTTGTTGCTTTTGGATGAAATTGACTTACATATTGCATGGTCTTCCTCTGCAGACTCGGAAAATCTTGTATGACAATGATAATCAAATATCATTACATCAATTATCATATGCTTCGACCCTCAGTAGGCATTTCAATTTACAAATTCTTGTTGAGGCACAACGGCTAAGCATTTAAACCACTGTTTTTTGTTTGTTGTGGCTGGATATCTTGAATTTTGTAGCTGTACTGGGGAGAATGCTAATTGATCGTCTCTTTTGTTTTCTATCTCAAACATGCATTTTTGTCTCCTTCCATGTTTGATTAGCAACAGAATATAGGCTATTGAAGGGAAGGTCAGTAAATAAATTCGTTTCATTCAACTTTAAAGAATGATCTTGAATACAAAATATATATCAACAGTGATATTTTGATGTGTTTTGTCAGAAAAAGGAAAAGAAAAGCAAAAGAAAGTTGCCTTCGAACATTGATTTCATCAACACAGAATGCAAGGATATTAAACAATGACTGATTTTGCTTATTTAATATATTAACAATATTTGGGGAAGAAGCGTCTGATCACTATAATTACAAGAGAAGCGTCCATGAAATTCACAAGGCCACCGAGTGAGCTCTCAGCGCACCAGCAGGCTATTAATCAAGTATTGACACCACCTAAGAAAATCTTCGAGACAACCAGCTATTCATACCTGCTTCGGAATATGAATGCTGCCGCAAAACAAAAATAAAACATTTTACTGCGCAGGACAAGAGGGGATAGATTAAAGCTAAATTCAAGGAAGTTTTCAAGCTTTCTACAAAACCAGCTGATGTGGGATAAACTTGCATTTATCTGACGATGGAGTCTCTCTACTGGATGTTAGTAATCAAGGATTCCATGGAGGGATCTTTGTTAGAATTGGCATTTCAGCATTGACTTTCTCCCAATAGCCCCGTGACAGCTCCCCAACAGTCTCCACTGCTCCATGCTGAATTAGCAAAAACATGACCTCCCACTTAGATAAGTTCATAGACAAGATATATAACTACCAATAGCCTAAATCATAATAATATATAATAATTAAACTATGAAAAACTTGATTAACACTAACCTTTGGAGGGCTGCTCAATCCAAGGCCCATTCATTATATTAAGAATGCTGCATGCCTCGCTGTATTCCAGATTCGGTAGTAGCTTTGGGGTGAGTAAGAAACACCTATAGAAGATCAATACAAAATGTATGATTGCAGTTAATGTTTTGTTTTTTTCAGCATGTGGATGAGAAGCTAAACAGAACCGCAAAAAAATTGGATAAATATACATGCAGGGACATCACAATGTGAATCACCCCACTTCCATAAGAAACAGCCTCACGGCCTCATTTTGTTCTACTGACAAGGGGTAACACTGATACTATTACAAATAACAATTAGTTTAAATATTTACTATTTGGCTATAAAAAAAGGTGTACTATGATCCAGAATAGCAGCTACAGCAGATGGCATACCCAATCAAGTGTAAAGCCTACAAAAACACACGCACTAGTATGTATCTATTGCTGTCTAAGAACCATATCTGCATGTAATATGCATCCGAGCACACACCTGGCACATGACTAACAAAGCAATAAACAGAACAGTCAAAACTGATAAGTGCCTGCACATTGTAGTGTAAAAACTGTAACTACTACACTGCCAGATGTTTCACTAAAACCCTTTTCATTGAGCTTGCCAACAATCCTACAACCTAAATACAAACAAATATTAAATTATTGTCATGGAAAATGCACCAAATGATAGTGATACTAAGTAAAGATTTAATTGTTCCATAAAATTGATATTTATTCTTACTGTGGTGTGTTTGGTTGGCTTGCAGCTCTCACTAATTGCTGAAACATCTTTCTTTCATTTGTGGGGTCCATTCCTGGAAAAGAAAAATCAAAATCAAAATGCGCTGTCTATAACCAGTTCAATCATTAAGTAATAAAGCTTCAAGTGGCATCTAACCTTGATTTATCTCATCAACTACCCTAAACGGGCAGTTCGTGAGGTCTTGAAGAGAAACAAGGTACAGAATGGTTGAAACAGAACGCTCCTATAAAAGGAAATTTCAAGACATAGTAAAAGAAAATGCTAATTGCAACACTGAATAAAAAATTTAATGTCAGGACAAATACCCCTCCAGATTGATGGTGAGCACTGAGAACTTTAAGTTGTCCGGCTTCTCTGAGGACCATAACAAGAAACCAAATGAGAAGTGAACCAATGTAGTCCAACGCAAAAGCAGACTTAAATATTCAAGTCAAAAAATAAAATATCATGGAACTTCATTTACAATTACTCATAAAACACAGCCTCCTCATCTGGGTCTCATAAAAAAAGAGCAGAAAAAGACTGTCTCCCAAGGAGCACAGCATAAAAGTGGATGTAGAGAGATTGTGTTGGCTCCCAGCATCCGGTCCAATGGTTGTTGCATAACCGTTATTCACAAGAAGAATCTCAAATCAAAATTGCTTTTGCGGCTTAAGTTCCAATCAAAAATTGGTAAAAGAGGACTAGCAATACTCAACAAGCAAAAACTTATGCTTCACCAATTTAAATACCTCTTAGCCACACCAAACTGGATTTGCTAAAACAAATAGTAGAAGGTTAAAACTGCAGTCACCTGAACTTCACTTTTATCAGTATTCCAAATTGATCGAAGTCATTGTCATGCTCATCTACAAAGAACAAAAATCAAATGAACAAGTGATATTTGATAATACATCATGTAGTCAATTGTAACTAGAAGATCCAGATAATTACCCAATGAAACTTCTCCTGCAACAGCCATCTCCTGGAAGTTACGGCTGAAAGTTTCATTAATCTGAGTAACGAGGCTTCTCAATGTTGGAAGCCAACTCTTCTGCATGTTATCCAAGGGAGAATTTTAAAGGAGAAACAAGATAACACAATTCTACAAATTAATCTAAATAAAAGAATCAGCAACGGAAAGAAATCCTAAAAAGAAGTGTGTTGAATTAATTGAGACATTAGAATGAATTATGTTAAACTTAAATACAGTTTACCTGCTTTGTTTATTCTATTGCTAGACTGAAATCAATACATAAGGAGTTGAAAGAAATATTTGGCTCAAGTTCCTCAAAATGTATTGTTTTTACCAACCTATATGCATTGCAGCCACTCGTGCATCCCCACAACTTTTTGTTACTTTTGATCTTGTTGCTATTTCAATTTCATACAGCCTACGTGGTCCTCAATTATACTTGTTACAATTTTTGCTAATTGCAAGCATAGTAGTTGGATATACAGCAAGATGCCAAAGTTATATCAAGTTTCAGTGAAAAAAATTACAAAGGAATGCTTCATAAAACAATAAAATAAGAGGGAAGGGGGATCCCCAAAATAATCTCCATCCAGTATCCTGATTTAGTAACTTTCTCAAATTAGAATACATAGATGCAAACTAAATAAAAATACTTTCGAGAATTATAAAACCAAATCGAATCAAATTCTGATAAGTAACGGATCTGAATTCTGCAATTTCCAGTAAAAGAAAAGGTTATTTCCAGCCAAAGAAAAGGCTTGCAACAACAGGCCACGGATTTAATTTAAAACCTAACAAGAAGCAACAAAAGAACCAGAAAATACCAAATCTGAGCTTTCTTTTGTCCAGCATAATCTAGTAATACTACTCAAGTACAGCTGTATATAGATTTCTATTAAAGTTAGTTTCTGAAATGCTCTTGGTTTCCAAGTTTATTTCTATTAAAGTTAGTTTCAGAAATACTCTTGGTTTCCAAGTTTTCCCAGTGCTACATGAACCTCAACTAGAATATTTGTAATCCAAATTAACCTGTAGATACTGACAACTTAATTCAAAAAACAAGAAAACCCTAGAACAAAATTGTGAAACTCCAACTTTACACTAAAATCAATTAAACCATCCCCAAAAAAGGTCGCTTTTGAAGCTTCATTACTCAACTGATCATTCACATTCCACTATTCTTATTAAATCTCAATCACATCCTACATACATGATTTATAAAGAATTTCTGAAAAGCAATCCAGCAAAATGACAGTAACTATATACAAAAACCAGTTGTGTTGTGAAGCAACACAACTTCTCTTACCCTTAAGGCATCTATTTCAGCTAAACAATTCTTCAGCTCTTCCTTATCTGCTTCCAGTTTTTTGGTAATTGCCTCTATCTGCAGTGCTTGTAATGGTAAATGAAGTTTCAAAGTGAGAACAATAACTGAAATAAAAAGCAAATAGTCTCCATCGTTACCTTTTCCTGACGGTGTTCATACTCTTCGACCACATTCTGGTTCAGGGAAAGAGTGGAATTGGCTTGAGACAAAGTATCATGAATAGCGACCTCTAATTCCTCAATGGTCGTTGGCATCTGCATGCGAGCATGTAAGATGGATCACCATATAGGCAAGACAAAAGAGCCAAGAGTTTAAAGCAGAGAATGAGAATATTCATGAGAAAGCCTAAGAGTATAAACATCAAATAAGCATATATCCACATGACAAATAAGAGTATAAATCACCAAATACGGATGATTCTAATTCATGCTCCGAGTCAAACAAATCAGACAAGAATACAAAAATGTTATGATGGAAAATCTCCTATGTACACGTAGATTTGTGCTTCAACATACTACTCCAATTGCAGAAACAAAGCATCTTAAGTCAAAGGATTAGGGTGGCACAAAAGTCATGGAGACTCAACAGTCTTGAAAATGAGAAGACAGATCTCACTTGCAAATGCATCAGAGCATGATCAAGTACATAATTTAGAAAAGTAGAAGGCATGATCTTAATAGTGGCTTAAGAAGAAACTCATTCTACAAAAGGAAGTACCCTTTGTTTTTTCATGGTCAATTCTTAAAAAATACCAAGATGTTAATGTTTCAAATGCAGCCCAGTGTTGTGTACTTCAACAACAGCATTTTAAGGAGGCAGGCCACTCATGCTGCCAATAGAATTAAACAAGTAGAAGAAAGTTCAATATAAACCATAGAAGTTCGATATGGTATTCTTACTAAATTAATAGAATAGGCCTGAGGCCACTTAAGGTTCAATTGGGAGAATTCAATCACTTTATTGTGAAATACTTATTCCAAGATGAAGCCCATGCTACAACATCTTACCCGCCTTAGATCAAGTAGTCTTTGATCAACCTAGTTGCTGAATTTCCGCCACACAAGGCTTGCAAAGGCTATTTTGGCCACACCAATCATGTAAAGGGGTCTTTTTAAAGGCAAAGGCTCCTGGGAGCACTTGAATCCAAACCTCCATTAAATCAAAGAGAGGCACTACCACTCAAGCTGAACGCTAAATTTCACTTCTGGTTCTGGATCAAGAACCACATTCATGTTATTGCAAAAGCCATGTTTAACGATGTTGGTTCAACCAGATTCAATTTCCCAAGAAATGATCATGTAGGCCAAAGAAAGGTTTATATACACCTAGCATTAGCATACTAACCAATTTCATTACCATGTTTCTGACTTAAATAAGGTAGAGCCGGGCAATCATCAAACATAAGGCTAAAGCCGTTTAGAGAAAACTCTTCTTTAACAGTTCCTCTAATCAAATTGGACTTTGCCAATTCTAGAACCTAGATCATTATTTGACAAAATGTTGCAGGCAGAGTTAAGAGGGGGGCACTGATTGACTTTATAAAATGTCATGGAGCAACTCTTTTATACCCCTCTGAGCAACTTATGGAACCCAAGAGTTGGATTTAGTATGCATTAAACACTCTCTTTAACACTGTAGATCATGTTATATTAACAATCCTCATATTTGAAGATCTAACTTCCAGTCATAATACTAACAAACCTCAAGAAACGCCTTTTCAAGTTCTGGAGTGATGACAGCAATTGATTCTGCATGTCTTTTAGCAGCCAAGAGTTGCTGTCGACGATCCTCTGTTTCCTTCTTGCCTTATCACAAACAACATGAAAGTAAGAAATATCGCAATTAATGCCTTAAACCCATACCCAGATATTCCTAGAAAATTTCCAAGTATCATCATATGATACACGAAATTTTAGCTGAACCACTGTTACATTCAATATGCATCTGTTAACCTTGCCTTATCTTTATCTATGATTGTTGAGATATATCAAACATATTAAGAATCCACAGCAATAAGCACCAATTTCCTCACTGCTAGAAAATAAAGAGTGAAATCATTATTTAACAATATGTTCATACATGATACTAAAAGAGTGTGTGGTGAATCGAAGAAGGGATGCCTGGAAAGAGTGTGGATAAGCAATTGCTATAATCATGTGGGAAAATATCCGATATGTTATCCCATTTTGAAATGCATGGAATATATACACACATATATAATGTTAAATTGTTATTTCTGCAAGAAATAAAAGGTGGAAATTTCAAGCAACAATACAAATCAGAACCATGCCCAGAAAACCATTAACTCACAATACTCCAAGTGACATGCTGCTTGTTGAGCAAACTTTTGAGGCTGCTTCAGACCATGTTCCAATTCTCTAATCTATGACATTATGCAACACGAAAAACATTAAAAAATGAAGAAAAAATGGCAGTATATTATGTCTACTCGAATGAGCAATATTTTATAAAACTAACAGAAAAGGTGAAACATGACAATTAAATGGACAGATATCCTGTCTATGAATGCCTTTCTGGATGCATAAGACAATTAGCATCTTAATTGCCTAACTAGTTGAAAATCCAAACAAAAAAAATAATAATAATAAATAAATAAATAAAATCACATGCAAGTATCAAAATGGTTTGGAATCAAAAACCCATCTAATAGACAACATAATCCAATCGCTCTGTGAGAATTTACGGCGCAAACGATCAGAAATAACTTTTTAGAGAAGCTAATTAGTCCAGTAAAAACTTCACCAATGGAAATACCTTTGCATCAAACTCGATGGAGGCCATGTGTTTTTCAGCAAAATTCCATTTGTAAGCAACAGCATCAAGAAGCAAATTCTGTCAAATGTTATAAAATATATTTTATCAAAGTAAGGAAAAGGCTGGAAGGAATCAACCCTTCACATGGATATCTGCTTGATTCAAAAGCAATTTCACCTTAATATCAATTGCACATTGCAACCGCCGTGTGTTAATGTTTGCAGCCTCATCAATCAGTTTTGCCATAACAGCATCCAGGTCATCTTCCTTCAGCAATGACTCTAATTTCCTTTTCCTTTGATCTAAACCACAGAAATATTTCATTTACTTTAACTGCAGACAGAAAAGGTACTATTGGATGCAATAAGTAAATCTGTTGTACTTACCAACACGGTTCTCCATTTCACGCCGTTTACGCTTCTCAAATGTCACAATGCTTACAATCTCCTCCTACAGATTACATTGTGAACGAATATTTCACAGACTGGAAAAGACTATAATTGTCTGCTAGACAACAAATGGTTACTTATCCGGTATATCAGGTTCAATAGTATGCACGAGCATACAATACAAGCAAAGCTCAAATGGTATCTAGGGTTTGTCATAGAGCATAAGAACAAGTTCTTGTAATCTTTTCAGCATACCCGCTGTTTATGAAGTTTAGCTTCTTCTTCTTCTAAGGATCTTTGCTCAGTCATGAGCAATTTTAAATCTTCCTCTAAAGCACTAACAGATTCTTCCAGCTCCACTTTCCTGCACCTCAGCCTTTCAATTTCCCCAATATCTGAACCTATAAATTCAAAACCAAAAGTGGCAGTTTAGAATATTGAAATAAGTGTATAAAAAAATAATAAAAACAAAATAAGTCTGAGAGAAATATGTTGATTCAGAAAGTCATTTGTAAGAACCATACTACAGAGAAGAAGACGTGAGCGATCAACTGGATCAACACTTCCTGATACATGACCACCATATCTAGAGACAGACCACCGATAGTGATTTTCAGGAGTCCAAAAATCCAAAATTCGCAACTTTGCAACCTCAGAAGCCTTCTGATCAGTTTCCTTTGACCCAATATACTGACAGAAACAGACGCGTGTACAAAATATGCATAAATATTACACAAACATACAGTGTATTTAAGCTTTACGACAAAAAGAATATCTGCTAATTTTCCAATAACACACGGCTAAATCTTCTCACAGACCAACTATGAAAAAACTGCTAAAAAATGAAGTTAGAAAGCATACAGAGTTTTCCAGCCCAAACTGGCTGATCAAAACCTCCTTGACAGCATCAGGAGCTTCAAAAATTTGATCGAGACGTGAATAGATTCCAAGCCCACGCATCTGTCCAATACAGAGACAAAAACCAAAATAAGCTAAACTACTTGAAATGAATATGTACTTCAGGAAAAGATGACAGATACCTCATCGGAAATGCAACACGGCTCCTTATGACGACATTCATCCCTCACATAGTTTAAAATTGGCACATCAAATGACTTTAGGTTTTTTACCAAAAAGTCCCGATCACAAGGATCCTGGGTTATAAAAGACTGCAAAACAAGCAAAAATTTGACCACCAATATGATAAGTAGAATTCTACTGTTTCTGCAAACAACCAAAAGATTCATGCTGGAAATATGTTGAGAAAGCATTCTTCTAGATAAAAGCCGAAAATTAGGTTCCAGATAAGTGCACCATATACATCAAAGATAGCCCACAAAACAGAAGTACAACTAAAACCCTCAATAAAATTCAACATATGAAATGCTGAAGCCAAAATAAAGAAACATGAAAAAAAAATTGAGACTAGAATAAAATTAGAGCTCATGCAGATAGATAGATAGATATAGATTGCCACTTCTACAACTTTCTGTGATTCTCCCAAGCATGATTATAACAAAAAAGAGATGCAGACCTGAATAACTTCCATCAGAAGTCACATTTACATTTAACTCTCTTGCATGAGTTTCGTCTTGGATCAACTCAATCGTGAACTTCAGAATGATAGAATAAATAATTTCTTCCTTCGGAAAAACCTTTAGCAATTTGCCTCTAGGTCAAATTTAGATAAACAGACATCACATATTCAAGTCCCCTCACCAAAATCTTCATCTCTCATTTATAAACTCATTTCGCTGCATCCCGATTTCCCCTTTAGTTAGCAAGAAATTATTCAGGAAACAACTTCATATCTCTAAGCAACATACACTTCAAATCTGTTATATCCTATTACGTATCACAGAATTGTTCCTGCCAAGTTATTTGCCCTATACATGTAATTCACGTAAGGGAAATGCTTGATAACTCCCTCATTAATGAATTGGTTCAAGATTAAATTTTTAATTCATTCACTTGTTCCTGCCAAGTTATTTGCCCTATACATGTAATTCACGTAAGGGAAATGCTTGATAACTCCATCATTAATGAATTGGTTCAAGATTAAATTTTTAATTCATTCACCTCTGATTTTGTTCCTCCCTTATTACATAATCTTATTCAATTTTGTAAAATCGGTCTAAGTCACCATCCCCTTTCCCAACGTACTTGCACCAAAACATTTTGCTTTTCCATCTGCATTCATCTTATGCAACCAGGCTCTTAAACGAGAAACAATAGATAATCCAGGTACAGGCATGGGTGTGGGTTACAAGACAAAAGTTAGCATATTGCACTATGGTAAGATGCAAAATAACTTCCGAACACAGATTTTTTAATTTTCTTTTCATTTTTTTATGTTAAGATCAGCAAAATTTTGAAAGAAAAAACCATGGAAAAGCTATTACTTGAAAATACCTTCCAGATATAATATGGCACATGACCTTCCAAGTAGTCAGCATGATCTCGTTTAGAGACATTAACCTGGGTGTTTGCAATCCCAATGAAATTGTAGAACTGTAAGCAGGAACATTTACCGTTATAAGCAGAACAGCCGAAATTCAGAATGTACCTCAAGCAAAACAGGCCCATAGACCTCCTTATTCAACTCTTGACGATGTTCTCGAAGCCAATAATAAGCCTCAAATATCTTTTCAGCTCCAGAATTTCTTAACGCTTGTAAGAGCTTGTTGTTTTTATTTTCCATATCCTTCAACCTGCAAAAGGGTACTCAAATCTATTAAATGAATGTCATTTAATTATAATATAGGCTCAAGAAAAAAGATCATCATTCTTGATTTGAATGCCACCTGTCAACACACTGCCTCAGTGCTACTTTCTTTTGACTTAAAACCTTCTCCTTGTCCTGCTTCTGAATTCTTTTTTGATTTGCAGAGACCTCAAGATCCGAAATCTGAGAACGTAATTTATCCTGGCAAATAGGGGAAAAAATCAAATCGAAAAAGATGTAGCATGTTTGCTCATATATTACTATATAAGCAGATTCGTAACCTCTACAGAGCAGTTCATGATGATAATTTAAGCTTCCAAATCTTTGAGTGAAAAATGTCACTTCTAAATTGTTCTTTCCCAGTATCAAGTTACTGTATTGACCTGGGTGCACTGAATACGACCAGAAGAAAATGCCAGTTCCAGCCAGAAAGTATAACTTACAAGCACATCTTTCGGAGGTTCATAAACAGGCAAGTTTTGAAGGTCTGTTTCAGCAGTCACAAGATCCTCTTTAGTTTTTATGATTCTTTGTTGGCGTGATTCTTCTTGCTTCTTCAAGTCTTCCATTTCCTTGTATTTTCCACGAATTTGTACCCCCTATAAGTATGTAAATTGACATTAAAAGCAATGAGAAGTGCAGCTATTTGTGCAAACAGAAACTAGTACTACTGCAAAGCACAAAGGCACAACAAGAAGTTTATCGTACCAAACTGCTTTCCTTCTCCAGAAAGTCCATACGTCGCTTAGTATTTTCCTTTATGAGATTGCTTACCCTTTTACATTTCGCATCCATTTGGGCTTTTTCAAGCTTTTGTTTTCTGCAACAAATTTGTGTTACTAAAGGTAAATTTAAAAAAATAATACGATTATGTTGTCCCAGGTAGCATACAGAAAAAAAGCAAATGAGAGAAGATGCCTTGCAACCATTGTCAGATATGAATATTATAATAACAAGAAGATGTAAAAAGAAATATAAAAAAATACATCACAGCAGCGCTCCGATTGTCCTGTCTATTGAAAACAAAATCACCAAGAGAGACGCTTCCTTTGAAAAATCAAATAATCTATGCATGCTCATAAATAATCAGTTTTAGATAATTAGACAAAACAGATATAGACATGAAGTCAATCAATGTATGCTTTTACAAAATGGAGTATGGATGCTTTTACTACAACCTCCGACAATTTCTTGCAACATCTAACAAAATATCAAAACAGTGATAATAGCACTGCCATCCAAGTTGAATTGTATTTAATATATGCTTTCACAAACTGGCCAGCAGATTCTTTTACTATGAAGTCAAATCCTGCTGGAGCTGTATTTGCCGATCCCAGTGATGGGTTACAATTTCTACCCATGCTTCTTGCATACGTCAGAAATATATCGTGTGACCACATCACCAATCAAGGTAATGATTGCCACTACAACATGAGGATGGTGCAACCAACAAAAAGGTCGACTTTTATGTGCTTTTATTTAATTTTACAAGTCAGGGTCAGGTCTTTAACTTTGAAACCTTGAAGTGTATTTCAATATTTAAAATTTGCTACAAATTTTATCGGTTTAGGTTTTATGTTAGTGGGAATTAAATATTAATCTTTTTGTTTAGGACCCCTTCATTTTCTAAATACATACAACAGCGTTGTACTACAACCTCCAACAATTTCTTGCAACATCTAACAAAATATGAAAATAGTAATAATAGCATTGCCATCCAAGTTGAATAGTACTTAATATATGTTTTCACAAATCGGAGAGCAGATTTTTTTACTATGACCTCAAATTCTGCTGGAGCTGTATTTGCCAATCCCAGTGATGGGTTACAATTTCTACCAAAGCTTCTTGCATACGTTCAGAAATATATCGTGTGACCAAATCATCAATCAAGGTAATGATTGCCACTACAACATGAGGATGGTGCAACCAACAAAAAGGTCGACTTTTATGTGCTTTTATTTAATTTTACAAGTCAGGGTCAGGTCTTTAACTTTGAAACCTTGAGGTGTATTTCAATATTTAAAATTTGCTTTTATTTAATTTTACAAGTCAGGGTCAGGTCTTTAACTTTGAAACCTTGAGGTGTATTTCAATATTTAAAATTTGCTGCAAATTTTATAGGTTTAGGTTTAATGTTAGTAGGAATTAAATATTAATCTTTTTTTGTTTATGACCCCTTTCTATTATAAATACGTACAGCAGCATTTTCTTATTCCGGAATCTGTTAAGTCCTTAATGGACTACGAGTAGTGAAACTCTGTATATAGCTATATAATCTTTCAATAAGAGAATGCAATATTTTGAGACACATTGCAAACATTATGCTCTGTAGTTGTTTGGTGCAGTAAATTCTAGGTATGACTCCTAAGAAGGTGTGATTCTCAGATATTCTTTAGTCTGGATACGGTTCCTAGAAAACCCTAATAATGTGATGCTTGTAATCTTTCACACTCATTTGCAATTCGATTTTAGCCCTAAATCCCTTTCTGCGATAATCTAAATCCTTGACTCCTTAATTTTCCAATCCCTAGTTTACCATAAAACACTTGTAGGGCAGGAGGTCAAATCTGTTCTCTGTCATCTGTCCATTACCCTCACCCAAACCTTTTAATCGAATTGCAGACGAGTGAGTCTTTTAATCCCTGTAAAAATGTCCATACACCAGAGAAAATCTATAGCACCCAAAAACATTTCTCGACCCACACAGACCCGAGGCCTTCAAGAGGAAAGGAACTTTACTAGACACAGATTCAGAGATGCAGAATAAGTTATTGGCAGCTAAGGGGAGAACCCAAACTGGTGATCTGTGAAATCAACTTCAACACATATGACAGCTTGCAAACTTTTGCATTTCCAGAATCAGTGTTTACTTTGAAATGTAAGGAAAAGAAAAAACAAATCTCTCCTAAACAACTAAGATATTCAGTTTGTCTACCAACATGAAATATTACAACCCTCCTTCTACCATTAAAGCACGACATGATTATCAGTATTACACATGTTGGGCATCTGACTTTCAACAGTTCAATAGTAATCCACACTAGGCATGCCAACATCACATTTCACACAACCAATATTTCCAAATCATAACGTATATTGGTATACGGAGCAGAAAATCATACTCAATAGGCTCTTTTAAGTCTTTCAAAGCTTTTGCAGCTTCATCCAACTTCTGTTTTGCATCCTTCTCTGCCTCTTTAGCTTTCAAATAGTCAGCCTTCATAAAATCATACTCCAACCATGGCAATTTCTTTTTCATGGATTCAACCTACAGATGTCATCAACAAGACGTCAGAGTAGCTTCAAAAACAAATGAAAAAAATATATCAATCAACCTAAGTAATTACCTCCTTTAGGAGTACTTCCCTTTGTCTGACACGCTCCACATCTTTTTCAAGCTCACAATTGAGGGCTTTCAGCTGATTCAGTGTTTCCCCATTCCTCTTAACTGCCTAATACAGAATAGATGTTGTGTTCAAGAGGATTTCATAAGCCTCCCAAGATCAGTAGTACTGATTCAAGGAGAATAATGAGCTTAGAACTCACCACTTCAATAGTCTTCAATTCACGGCTTTTGTCAACAAGAGCACGGTGTTGGATTGGAAGTTGCGGATCACCAACAGCCTTTTCAGTCTCTTCTAGAAGTTGAACCGGAGTTAGCTTTGCGAATTCACATACCCTGTCTTGTGGTAAGAACTGCAAACCTCGTCCCAATACCAAATGAAAAGAAGAAAGGGTTTAGATGGAAGAAAGGGGAAAAGAAATAGATTGAAGAAGACCAGATTCATGCACACACATCAGCAACATAACACAGCAATAGAGATATTAGAACCTATTTGAGATGAAAGGAGAGAGCAGTAGGGGTAACAGGAAAGGGGAGAAAGCATACAAGTTTCTTGAAATAACTAGTATCAGATTTTCTTCTACCCATGTTTGTGTTTCAGCGTTTGTTTGTTATTTGCACAGGTGTAGTGTGAGAGACTTGTAGCATTAAAATTCAAATTAATAAACAAAAACTACCAAACTAGAAATTTCTAAGAGTCCAGTTCCAAGCATTCAGCAGCTTCGACCCTTGTAGTATGCCAAGGCAGTGAGCTCGAATGCAACAAGAAGATCATTCTTCCGCATGAAGACCAAAAGTTAAATCTCAACAGGCATACAAATATTGAAAGGCAATTTACACAGTCATAAAATCATATTGAGAATATATTAATTGCAAGTCCACAGTCATAAAATCATATTGAGAATATATTAATTGCAAGTCCTGGAGCTTACTTGAGTCAAATTGTTGACTTGGATGTTGAATTGTTGCATGATTTCAGTAACCTCTTTTTTAGATGAGGCTTTTCCTGAAACATATGTGTCGTTAGCGCAATATCTCTTCTCAAACTAAAATTTAATAATTCCTAAACAACTCCCTCCTGTATCTATTAAGGTCATTTATTTCCTTTTCTAATAAAGCCTATTGAAGAAGATAGAAACAGAAACTCTTCTAGTTTTCCTTCTTTTCTTGCATTTGAAATAATGTATACTTTTCGGGAAACAACAGTATGTGGAAGTAGATTCAATTTTGTGTATTCATATATTCATACCAGGTGAAAGAGATGCCTAAGGGAAAACATAAATGCAGAATACCAACCATGTTAATGAACTGGAAACATAGAATAGTCAAATAAAGAAACAAAACCAGAAACCTAGGGTTGCACATAAAGTGGATGGCAAGATTCAACATGTCATCTAGATAATCTTTATTTACAAGGAACTTCATACTCGTCCTTTCAGTCCTTCCCAACTTAAACAAACATGAGCAAGAAATTTTTCAATTGCTGGGCCAAATTTCAGAGCATGAAACAGGATGCTAAGCAATGTCAAGTACTAGAGATCTAACCATTGAACAACCACTCTGACTTGTTATGTGTGTCAATCCTGCGGATGATGGTAATCTTCTCATCTTTTGTGCTTCCCCTCAGGGATATTTTGATATGCCCAGACTCCTCCCCACGCTTCACATATGCCCCAATACTCGTTGCCCTACCGAGCAGCTGTGGAAATAAAGCACCCAACTTTATAAAACTACAAGCACACTTAACTCTAATGCGCAATCTCAGTAAACTTTAACCAACCTGAGGCTCACCACCAAGTCCAAGTGCAATGGCACACACAATTGAGCTCTTACCCGACCCATTTGGTCCAATTACAAGGTTCAAGCGTGATCCAGGTTTGCAAACTAAACAATCGTAGGTCATGAAATTACGAAGTTCAATCTCAATTATGTTTCCAGGCATGTAGTCATCTTCCCCTCTGGAAGAAAAATTAGGAAAATGTAAACCATTGCCAAAATTGCCACCAAAATCAGTAAAAACTGGGAAGTCTTAATTTCCCAAATCATGCCAACATCATCCAGACATGAAATTAAGCTTGAAAGAACACAAATATGTCGTTGGCAGGGCGCAGGGGCTCTTTCTAGGCATTGAGTATATTAGTTGCTTTTCCTAACCTCGAGAACAAATTTTAAAAGGGTTTGCTTAACTAACTCACAAAATTAAAACACAATCTATGGTCATTCAATTAAAAAAAAAAAAAAAAAGCAAAGACGTTCCAATAAGACATTCAATTCTATTGCAGAATTTTACTTCCAAATACTAAAAATTCTCACTTTCTTATCAATTTCACCCTCGAATTAATTCATTTGCCCTTGCATTTCTCAATAACCAAACAAAAAGATAAAAACCCTAAATCAAAAACCAGAAACAACATAAACACAACAAAACATGAGAATAATTCCACAAATGATATAATGGAAGTGAAATAAAGTCGTTGAAACCGTAAAAGATTGAAATGGTGACGGACCTGGTGGTTTTGGCGCGTTTCGAGGGAAGTTCCTCCCTCGTTGAAGGCCGTTTCATATTTTTAGAGTTGTAGTTTTGTTGGAATTGGGGAATTTGTTATTCTTGAAATTGAGGTCTCTGGGATTGAAATTGAAGGCATGAGATTAAGGGTTAGGGTTTCATCGAGAAGGTTGATAAGAGAAAATTGGCGCCAAAAAGACAAAAAAAAAAAAATACATGAGAGAGTGTTAGAGAGAGGGTGGCATTTAGTAACTACTGAAACGTGAAGTGACGCTATTGCCATTCCTTAGTTCTGTGGGACCCACAGAAAAAAGAGTAGTACGTTTCAAATTCCATTTTTTAAATTTTTTACTGCGAGTTGAATCGTGATTTGTGCGTGGTGAAAAATTCAATTAACTTTTTTAAATTTTAATTCACTGCCGGTAATTTGCTTTGAAATGAAATACGTAATTTGCTTTTGTAAATATATGGATTTTAGAGTTAACTAGATTTTTACCCGTGCTACGCTACAAACTTGAATAAAATATATAAAATTATTTTTAAAAAATATCATTTTAATTTGATAGTTCGTGTTATAATGTGAATCTATCAAAATATATAAAATCAAAAGTAAAAAAAAAATTATTTATAATTATTCAATCAAAATTTTGTATTTAACTATTTCTTATTCTTACTTTTCATGATTTTTCTGTTAGAAAAAAGATCTATTCTTGTTAATCCATAGATTATTAACAAGAAAAAATTAAATTAAAATTTTAAAAAAGCTTTAGTATTTCATAAGATTGTGTTGAAAAACTACTCTAATAATTAATAAAAACTAACATAGAATTGAACCCAAAAAAAATTGTTTTTGTAATTTTATATAATGTTGATGAGAACATCGATTTTTTAAAAAACGTGAATTTAATTTTTATATATTTATTTACAAAAAATCAAATAATATTAAAATAAAAAAACTATATTAATTTGAATCATTGAGAGATTAGGCCAAAATATGATTTTAATTATTTAATTTAAAATAAATTAATTTTTAAATATTCATAAATAAATAAATAATGCTAAGTGTAGTAGTAGTTGCATAGTTAATTTATAAAAAAACAACGAGTTCAATATTTTTTTATACATCTAACTATAATAAGTGGATTCGAGTTTTCGGTATAAAACAAAAAACACTATGAAAAAAAATTAACTTGCAAGGAATATATTGACTAAATTTGAAGTTAATATACTAAAATAAAAATTATTACAAAATTGATTTCGATAAATTTTTATTATATAAAGAAGAAACAAATAAAACACGTGAATTCTTTTTCTTTTTTCATTATAAATAATTTTTATTTTTATGTTATACATGGCTAGTTCTTGAATATAGGCCTCACACGTAAAACAACCATCTCTTTTTTGTTTTTTACATTTGACTTTCAATTATTAATTATCTAATTTGAGTTTTTTCTTAAAAAATCGAGAAAAAATTATTTGAAATACAATTTTAATCTAAAAAAGTATTTTGCACAAATGATATATATTAATCATGCCATTATAATTTAAAAATTATATAAATCTATTTTCAAAAGAAAAAATAATTATGTTTTATAAATTTATTCCAAAATCCATACATATAGAAAAATAAATCAAAATTATCAGTAAATAAAATTTTAAATTAATTTGATGAGAATTTTTAAAAAATGACAAACTAAAGTAATAAATTTTAAATAATACATGTAATTAATAAAAAACACGAAAACAAAATGGGACCAAATCGCAATACAATTGAAGTTTGAAATTAAATATATATATATATATATATATATAAATTAAGGACCAAAATATAAAAAAAAATGATTTGTGAATATGCAAATAGTATTATGAATAGTAAAAACTCATTTTATTTTACTATTTTTTATAAACTACTAAAACTTTTCATTAATTTTTAATTATTTGAGAATAAATTTTTTAATTTAATTTCAAATTGAATATTTTTTAATTATTTTTATTTGAAATTATGTTATTTTATTATTATTTTTTTTTAACTTTAACCAATAAGAGCAATTTCTCAATTTCTAAAAGAATATAAAAATTTATGGATATTTTATTTACAAATTTTTTTCCTAAATACTAAAAAAAAATTAACAAATATTTTTAAAAATCGAGAAAAAAAATTCATATGTTTTGACATATTTTTAGATATTTGAAAATTTAAGAAATCAATCACATACAACTTATGCATGCTTTTAATGTCAAAATAGATGAAAATCTAAAAAAAAAATCAATTTATAATAAAAATAATTTAAAAAATCTGAAATTAAAAATTAACATATTAATTTTTAGATACTTAAATTTTAGGAAAAAAAATTTACCACTTGGCTTGTTAAATAAATCTAGCATGAAGTGGTATTGGTGGAAAAGAAAAAAAAAAAAAGCAAAAAGGAATAAATGAACAGTAACCGAATCCAAAAAATAAAAAAGCAGAAAAAACAAAATGAATAGTGAATGAACAGTAGTTTACTGTTGAAAAATCCCATGCCTTTTAGTTTATTAGTAATGGTCTACTTAAAGATGTAATTGTGAAAGAGAGTTGATTTTGATGTATAAAAATTGATAAAGAGATACTCTATTTTAAATAGGGTTAAAGGTTCGGGATGTTCCTCTATTGTTTCAAATGTTTTCAATTATCATATCCCTCTACTCTTTTTTGCATATGCATTTGGTCCTTTCGATCACATTTTTTGGCACTAGAGAAAAAAAATTTATTAAAAATAATAGAATGCCGACACGTGGTATTAATTTTTTTCCTCTCAATATGTAATATTAGTAAAGATTGAAATGAAATCAAAAAAGAAAAACCTTAAATTGCCTCCATTTAAAAAACCCTTATATCCCTTATCCGGGATCGAATTTTTCCTAAATCTCCAAATCTAACCTATAAATAATTAGATATTTTTTTATCTTAGATATTGAATCATCAAGACTTGAATTTTCTTCCAAATACCTTTGACTTCACTTCTTACTCAATTATACTCTCTCTCTCTCTCTCTTTGAAATATAAGCTTATGAAATTGCTTTTATAAATAAGGAGGATGACACTCTATATATAGGCATGAGGAGTTAAAACATTTAAGAATTTTAAGTGCATGAATTAAAAATAATAAAAGACCACTAACTTTCTTCTTTTATGGCTACTTTCTTTAATGGCCACTAACCTTATTCTTTTATGGTCACTTTTTTTTCTTTCATACCCATTCATGTTTCCTCTTTAATTTTAATATATGTTTCAAAACTTTTGCTTTTCTTTCGTAGCCACTAACATTCTCTTTAAAAGCTAGTAAAACTTATTATTATTTTGTTAATTATTATTATAACTTTAATCCTTTAATTCCTAATACCTTGGCTAAGATTATAGGATTAATTCCTATCTATAAAAATATTATCTATAATACCCAAAAATATATATAGTATATCCTAACACTCTATACCTAATCATCACGTCATATAACACATAAAAATATTAAATTACATACACAAATAAAGAACATATACACACCATATATTATCATGTAAAATTTTTAGGCATTACATATTCGATAAAGACTTCGACGATTGAGGGATTTGGTGAAAGCCTCAACTGAAGAAATTGGCCTACTTTTTCATCGAGGGATTTGGTAAAGGCCTCAACAATTAGAGGATTTGGTGAAGGCCCCAATCGAAGAATGTGATAAAGGTATTTTTTTATCGAGAGATTCGGTAAAGGCCTAGAAGATTAGGGGATTTGGTGAAGGCCCAACCCAAGAAATGATAAAGGAAAGGGTGCATTCAAAAAAGAAAAAGGAAAATGGAAAATGGTTTCAAAGGCATGAAAAGGATTTAAAAAAAGATGCATCATGTGCATGCATACATAAAAGACATCACATGCATTGTATGAATTATACTTACCGAGCATTCTTTTGCTCGGCATTGTTTTCTTGTAGTGTAGGAAATAAAGATAAATGAAAGGTCGCCACCGAGACAAGTGACGAACTTACCATTTTGTATGCTTTGGCTATAGGTTAGTGAGTATGAGAAATCATGTATGGCTTAGCTTGATTTTTGGGTATATAAATAGCAAAATTGATATACTAATGTGAGGTCTAGAGGACTAAGAGGAATTGAATGAATAAGTTAATTAAAAATATTGTTTTGGTGTAAATGAAAATATTAATTGAAGATTAAGTCATTAGTATATCAATTTTAGTCGGTTGTAGATCATAGATGCTTGAATGACTAATATGGCTAGGATGGCATAATTGATAGGATCATAGAGATGATTGCATCTTAGGATAAAAAAGTAAGAAACTAGGTAGGAATATGAAAGTTAAGGTTAAAAGAAAACATACTGGCCAAATTATTTAGAGGTTTAAATGAAATTAGCAATAGGTTTAATCGAACCTAAAGATGACGAAAAAAATTTATACTCAATTTGTGTACGAGTGGACCTAGTATCCCATGCTTATTAGGGATCTTATGAATGATTAAATGCCCACTTATGTTAATGCATTAGATAAGATAAGGGAAAAGACTTTTTGGCTTATATTCATTGCACGTCGAATGTATGTCAATGCCAATAATACCCTCGACCTATCTAGGTCCTAGGACGAGGGCGTTAGATTTTATCTTTATTTTTATGGCATTGTTCTTTACATTATTAGAGATTTTACACCACATATATTCATTATTTCTAGTTATTGTAATGCTTATACTTTTGTTCAACTATACAAAAATTCAACAATATTACCTCCAATAATAAAATATTATTGTAAAACCACAAACAAAATGCTTAGGTATTTTAAAATTTATTTTTTTATAGTAATATTAAAATGAAATCATTAATTTTTTTAAACAATATAATTCAAACATTATCAACTTTATGTGTAAATGCACAATCTTTTACCAAAACACAACTATTATAAGAAGAAGGATATATTTTGAAGAAACCAATAGCATTAGCAACTTCTACAATACTTACTCATCCGACAACATCAACCTAAAAGAGGCAAAGCAAGAAAAATAGAATAAACTCGGTATGCATATTATTAGTAGCGTTGCCATTTAATTTGAAGTTATTTTAAACTTAACTAATTATTGCAACCCAATTTAACATGCTGGGATTTAGATTATTTTTGTTATGTATATAGAAAAAATAATTAAACTACAAGAAAGAGAATCCAAATCTCCATTCCATTTTAAATGAGAGACAAAATATCTAAAAACATATAAAAAAATTACGGCTTTACTTTCATCCTTTTCCGATGGGCTTATTTTGAAGGCATTATATACACACAAAACAAGGTTTGATTTTAATGGGCCAAAAGCATACACCTTTTGCTTAAGATTTCAAGTACAACCCATAAATAACTTAAGTATAAACCATAATTATTGTCCCTTTATTTAGTAATATTTTACTTTGACCCTTATAAATTAAAACGGATTAATATTAACACTATAGCAACAAGTAACTTAGGAATTTAGAATTTATTTTTTTGTTTGTGTGGTTTTGTATAGGGATTTTAATTTATATTATTGTAATTCATGAATGAATAATTATTAATTTTCTATACTTTAGTTTCTTCAAATATTATTATTATTATTATTTGTTTAAGTCCATTAAGATATGATTTTATGTGGTTCTCAACAATGAATTTTTCTCCTCTAAAAACCAGTTAAAATATTTAACGATTGGGCAAAGTTTTAAATTTAATTTTTTTATCAAATCGAGAATAATGATGAGTTATGGTTATAAGTTTACTAGACTACGGACCAAGGAGAAGAAAACCTATATTGACCTAACTCAACAGAGCATCCCTGTTCATATATAGACCATAAGTTCTAATGTGAATATGAAGTTAATCTTATTAAATTTTAAACTATAAGAACCAAAATGGAATATTAGAAATTTTTAGGGATTAGATTAAATTTTCCTATAATTCACCTAACACAAGTTTTATTTGGTAACAAACTAACTTTTCATTTTCAGCTTTTAGACCATAGTAGACCTCACCATGAAAAAATAGAAAAAAATGAAATTTCTATTTTTTTTTATGCTAGATAAACAAATCTATCTTCATTACCATCTTTAGTAATATAAAGCAATAAAATCCCAAAACTCAAAATAGAATTACCATTTTTAACGCTCATATATTTTTCTAAGTTGTTTTTTCTAAAATACAAGGTAAGATTATGTTACTATAAAAAGCCCACGGTTTTAAAATCTATCATTAGAACAATTCTATCCAAAATGCTCAAGATCGATGCAAAGAATCTAAAAATTTTGAAATTTTAACACCAACCAATTTGTGTTATCTCAATTTTGATGCTAATATCCATTATTTCCCATTTTGAAAATTGTCATTAAATGTCGATTTTCACTTCCAATTTTAGATGTTCATCCGTTTTTTACGTGTTGCCTATTATGGTTTATATGGGCCTTTTAAGTATTCAAATTTTGGCTAACCTTGTTCATTTATGTTATATACCAATACACATACAAATTGATTGAGTATATATGCTCGTAATAATAAGTTTTTGGCTAGTCTTGTTCGGTTATGTTGTATATCAATAAATATATATGGGTAGTCGTGAGCATACTTAGACACAAAAAGACATGGGTCGATCTCGTGAGAATGTTCACCCTACCGGTAAAGAACTTACTCAAATGTCTCGTGATTTTTAAGTTATCTATTTTCTTAGTTTGTGATACTCGTTTTTGACTTGTTTTGTTTGAATTGCTTATGCGTTTGTTTTATAATGTTAATTAGTAAGATGGAAAATGATGAAGCATTTGAAATGTTATTGTAATTTGATAAAATTTACTAATATAGGTAGTTTTAAGTACTTTTGTTTATATGGTTTTTTATTATTAATTAGGTTATATGAATATAATATAACTCGAATTTCGTTGTTGGCATTGCGGATCAAAAGGAAAGAAGAATGCTACAAACGGAGAGAGTTCAAAATCTTCATCGGCATGTACCTTCCCATCCTCATGAGAAAAAAAAATGAGATTTGAACTTTCATAACAAATTGTTCATGATTAACTACGACACGAGTATAAGAGAATATTATGTTATAGAATTGTTTCAACGCGAAATTCGAGTTCTAGTCTTATTCTAAATAATAAAATCTACAAGAGTATCTTGTAGTTCTTATTTACATGGTTAAAAAAATATTAAAAAAAATTGATGTTCGTTGCCATGACTCAAATTGTATCATCATGTATATGATCTCAAGGATGATTGATTTTGTTTGCATGCATATTTTTATTACCTTTTTGTCATCTATTTTTTAATGTGATCGGGGCAATTAGGAAGTAAGGATGGGAAAATGGTATTATACCATTGTAATTATTACAATAAGGACATAATAAGAAAGATTCGTATCAAATGTGATGTGTGCTCCGATTTTGACCTATGCGTAGAGTGCTTCTCTGTAGGAGTTGAGGTTACAACTCATAAAAGCAATCACCCCTACACGGTTATGGTCGGCTTTTTTTTCTTCAAACAACTTGCTTACTGGTTATGTTGCACGGTTACGTTCGTTATTCTTCTTTTAATATTTTATATATCATGCCGACAACATGTGTTTTATCCATTTTCATTTCTATAAAATGATCTATCTTTCTCATTTTTTTCCTCCGATTGGAACGCAAATGAAGAAATGTTGCTTTTAGAGGTATTTTAAGGATAACATTCTTCTTTCTAATTGTTTGAACTTTATTGTTATTATTATTTGTTTAATTGAAATGTTATTCTTTATTATAAAGTAATTGTGATATGTTTGTTCATAAAGAGTAAAGAAACATGTATCGAACACCGTAATATTGTATACATGAAATCTTTGTGCTTTCCCTTCTTGGTGTGATATAAAAAAAAAAACTACTCTTTTCGGGATTTTTTTTCATGGAAGTAAATAAAGTTGAGCATCTTTTTTCTTTACGGGACATGCCTTATATTGTTGGGAAGAGATAAAATGGAGCTTCTTGTTGTGGCCGAGGGTCATAGTGATACAAAGCAGAATCTAAAAATCGGGACGGTGATTCGACAATCATAGGTAGTAGTGCTTCGGGTAATAGTGATGATGACAAAAGAGATTTTCAAAGTTAACATTTGTAAAGGATGCTCACCCCTTGTTCAAAATTGAAGCAAACAAAGTTGAGAGGGTGTTCAACATAGATTTCTTCTCTCTTACAAAACCTAGGATTCTCAAAATCTCAAATAAATAAAAATAAAGATGCTATAGTGTATTCAATATTGTCGAGGAGTTTAGGAAGTTCAACAAAAATAAAGAATGAAAAATGAAAAAATGGTATATTATAATCTTTTGTTGTTATTATTATTAACTTTGGGCTAGACTTCGTTTAATACTCCTTCTTCATTTCAATTTTATAAAATTGATGTGTTTTTGAGCCAAAGATCCATAATTAAACAATTATTAAAAAGAGAGAGAGAGAAGAAGAAAAAGAAGGGATAACATAAAGATAAATTTTAAAAAGACAAAATTTCGAGTCATTAAATATCTAAACAATTCAAATTTAATCATAGCAACTCGATTTAACACACACATAAATATATCTAAATCTCCATTCCCTTACAAATAAGAGAGAAAATATATGAAAACATAAAAATAAAAAAAGAAAGTTTTACTTTCTTCTTTTTCAATAGGCTTATTTTGAAAGCCATATACATATACGTAACAAAGTTTAATGGCCCAAAAGTCTACAACTTTTGCTCCAGCATTTCAAAGTACCGCCCACAAATTACTACCGATAAACTATAACTATTATCCCTTTTGTTTAGTAATATTCCACTTTGACCCTTATGTATTAAAAATTTATTAATATTAACGCTAAGTCTGTCATTTCAGGATAACATTAAGGTATCTATACCCTCTCATTGTCGTGTGTAGTTTTGTTTTTTGGAATTTTAACCCTTTTATTTATAATAAAAAATGTTGTAGTTTCTAATATGTAGTCAAGATAATCTAATCCAATCCATTATATCCATTGAGTAGCAAAATTACATTATCCGGTTTTATCGGACTGGATGAGAGGCTCCCCAAACCTAAAATTTGTTTTCAATATATATATGTGTGTGAAATTTTTTATGTATGTTTTCAAACTTAGACTTTATTTTGTTGTTTATGTGGTTTGATATAGAGATTTTAATTTATATATCGTAATTCATGGATGAAGACTTATTAATTTTGTAAACTTTAATTTCATCAATATATATATATATATATAGGGATTAGAATAAAATTTGCCTAAAATTCACCTAACACAATTTTTATTTGGGAACAAACTAACTTTTCGTTTTCATCTTTCGGACTATAGTAGACCCCACCATGAAAAAATGGAAAAAATATAATTCCTTTTTTTCATCCTTGCCGAACAAACAAACCTGTGTTGATTGCCACCTTTGGTAACATATAGCAATAAAATCCCAAAACTCAAAGTGGACCTACCATATTATTCTAAGTTGTTTTTTCTAACATACATAGCAAGGACAATCCAGATTTTACATTACTATAAAAATTCTACAATTTTAAAATCTTTAAAATCTATCATCGAATAATCATATCCAAAATTTTCAAGAATGATCCGAAAATTTTGAGATTTTGACACCAATCAATTTGTGTTATCTTTTTTTTTTTAAATAAATTATTATTATTGTTTTTTCATGTATTTCTATCTCATATTAGATATAAGACTAATCTTGTTTAAGACGGAAGCGATAAAGTTTAACCTCGTTTAACAAATACGACTCTAGGATTCGAATCTTGAATATTGATAGAAAATTTGCCTAAGGACTAGCTCACTTAATGCAAGGTCAACAATTTGTTGATACCAATTTGTGTTATCTCAATTTCCATGTCGACCCATTATTTTCATTTTGTAAATTGTCATTAAATGTTGATTTTTATTGCCAATTGTGGACTTTCACCCATTTTTCGGGGCCTTTTAAATATTAGGTTTTCGACCGAGTCTCGTTTATTCGGGTTATATGCCAATACATATACAGGTAGAGTGAAAATTCTCACGAAAACAACCTATGTCTTTTTGTGTTCGGGTCATATGCCAATACATATACGAGTAGAGTGAAAATTCTCACGAAAACAACCTATGTCTTTTTGTGTTTGAGTATACTTATGACAAAAGGTTTTTGGTTAATCTTGTCCATTCGTGTTATACACCAATACATATATAAGTAGTCGTGAGCATAATCGGGCACAAAAGATGAGTCGTTTTTGTGAGAATTTTCACTCGCCAATGAAGACCTTCTTAGAGGTTTGAGCTTTTAAAAGTCGTTTACTTTATTGGTTTGTGTTTTAGACTTTATCTTGTTTTATTTGTTGTTTTTATTTGAGTTGGTTGTGAGTGTGTTTTGTAATGTTAATTAGTAAGGTGGAAAATGAAAATGCATTAGTGTGTTATTGGATAGAATTTGATAATGTAACATGTGTTTATGCATAACTCGAAGGTAATTAATGTAGATAGTTTTTAATTATTTTTGTTTATGTGGTTACCGACAATCAATTTTAGCCATATGAATAGCGATAGAAATGGAGTATAATTTGAATTTTGTTGTTGGCATTGCAGATCAGGAGGGAAGAAGAATGCTGCTGAGAGACTAGCTTCTCATCGGCATGCACCTTTCCATCCTAGTGGAATTTAAAAAAAAATAAAATAAAAAAATTGAGCTTTGAATTTCGATAGCAAATTTTTCATGGTTAACTGCAACATAGTATAAGAGAACTCATGTTACAGAATTATTAATCAAATTCTTTGTTCTTCAAAGTATTATCATTCTTATAATCTCTATATATACACTAAGGATGATTGATATTATTTGCCCACATTTTTATGATCTTTTTTTTTCTTGGTTACATTTTAATGCGCTTAGGTCAAGGAAGTAGCAGCGATGGAAGAAAGGCATTATATCACTGCAATTGTTGATGGCCTAGGAGATCTTGAGCGTTAACAGCAGTGAAAGATGGGATGCTCATCTTTTTGTTCAGGACTGAAGCAAGCAAAGTTGATGTGGTATAAGATATGCCGGTGAAGAAGGCGATTGCTCAAGCTTGATGCTATTTAATGCTTGTTATTTAAGTTGTATATATTCTTTTTTTAAAGAAATAAAAATATGCCTTACCTTAGCCTTTATATACTTGCACCAATTTTAAATGCTCATCACCTACATTTACACAAAAAATCAAAATAAACTTGAGACTGAAAATACAGTGTATATATTGTCTTTGCAAAATTGAGTTAGCTTAGTACTTTGCAGAGTAAATTATAATTTAGTCCCACTAACTTTAAGAAACAAATTAATCAGTCCTTTTTGTTTCAAAAACCAGTATTTAGTTTTTCAATCAATGCTGACCATATTTGATTTAACATTATTTTTATTTCACAAGATCTCTTATTTTCTCATCAATCTTTTCATTTTTTTTTATTTTTTCTATTTCTTAAAAAAATCAAAATAAATTAAAAAAGAGTAAAATGACCAAATCATAAGTAAATTTTAAAAAAATATGAGGACTAAATAATTATTTTTGGACATGAGATGGACTAATTAATTCATTTCTCAAAATGAGAAGAATTGATTTATAATTTACTCATACCTTGCAACCAAAAAAAAAAAAAAAAGTCCACTCTTTTGTCCAGCAAAATTTAAAAGTAAATGTTAGTTTTTTTTTTATTAATTTATATACTAAAAATCTTATAATAAATTTACATACTTTATGGTCATTTTAATTAAAATAGCACAATAATAAATTTACTCATAACACCATAATTTATTACTAAACGGTTTAATCAATTGTAAAAGTTCTCAAAATTTTGATTTTGATTTTTGAGTAAGGACTCACAATAAACTACATGGATTAGGGATTATTTAGAAAATCCCCTTTCTATTACTTGGGTTTATTTATTTATGTTTGAATCGCTCAAATGGCTTTTAAATAGGGAAAAAAATTGTTTACACGCACAACACGCTTCTCCGTATCGTTGGAAATACTTGTCATCAAAATTTGCAACATTATTTACTTATACAGCATCTGTAGAAATACTTCGACTTTTTTAAATGATAGATTTCAATGCCGATGGGGTATTAGTGAAGTGGTTGGCCAAGAAATAGATGGCGTATCTCACATCCTTCCCTCCCTTCCTTTTATTTTCTTAATTAGTATGCGTGGATGATGATTAATTTAATATTATTTTTTTATAAAAAACTATTTTTTCATCAATTTTTCTATATATTCTTTTTTATTTTTTTTATTTATTAAAAAAATAAAAAAATATAGAGACTAATTAATTAGTTATTGAAACTAAAGAGATTATTATTATTATTTTTTTTGGAAAAATTTCTGGGATTAATTCATAATTTACTTAGATTAAAAACTCATAATCATTTACCTTAGAAAGCAAGAGATTAATATATATATATATAAACATTTCTTCGATTTTTTTTTTTAAAGAAAAGGAGTGGATATTATTGTCTTTTTCATGAAGACAAGCATGGTCCAAAAATATCGAGAACGAAATATCCACAAGAACTTATCAACCCCAACATTCTTAGTTTAAATCTCTGTCTTCCACTCCCTCTATGATGATTGGTTACACACCTCCATTTCTTCATGGCTATCATCACTACCATATGCTCATCATCTGCAACCATATTCTCAACCAGCCCATCTATCAAGTATACCCTATCTCACCAATCACCAACCTCTTCTCCTCCCTCCTTTAAGCTTGGTGTAACTTCAATCTCCAACGAACCAGTACTTGACATTGTAAAAGCAACTGAGAATGTGGCATTGAGTTCTTGGACGACTGGAGGAGAGGTGTTGTTTGATGGAGAAAGCGACAATGGTGGTTTAAAAGCGAGGAGGAAGAGGAGGAGGAAAAGAAGAAAAGGGTTTGTTCAGTCTTCGGTGGTAGATGATGGGGAGAGGGATGTTGGTCATGAATACAAGAGAGTAATGTTTGAGTCTGTGAAGAAAGGGTATTTGAGCCCAAAAGAGGAAGCAGAGTTTTCGATGTGCCTCAAGGTATGCTTAATTTAGTTTCCTCCGCCAACAAAAAAACCCCACTTCTTTGTTCTCTCTATTTAGACAATTTAATGCATAGAACACTTAAGACTAAAAGCAATCGCTAAGGTATTCAAATGGTCATTTGGCAGAGTATGATTGAATACTCATAGCAATTCATGGCCAAGTTCAACTTGATATAGGCACCTGGACCATCCATTCAAGTATCGTTTTGGAAATTGATTACTATAACAAAGAAAGAGAATTTTGTGCATAAGTTGTGCAACCAAATTAAGAAATGGCAGCAAACTCTTTGTACACATTTAATTTTGTTCAATTATGAAGTCTCTCTGTCTGATTCTACCTTATCCTACCAATGGGCTTCAGAGCCTGATGGCTGGTCTTTTTATGTGCTATTGGAATTATGGTGTTAGACTGCAGACAAAAAAATGACATTTTTGTCACTTGAACAATGGAACTATGAAGCGATGAACCAAAATAAATAAATAATAATAATAATAAAAACATCATGCTATCTTAACAAGGTTATGCTCTTTTTTTGAATCAGTTCACTGTAATTGTTTTGACTACCGGGTGTACTGCATAATTCATGTTTTATGAGTCTGTGCTACACAGAGATGGTTGATAGCGGTTGCTTCTACTTCCATTTAATATGCGTATACCAGAGGTCCATAGGTCTTTTGGCTGGTTCTTCTTCCTAGTAATATCTAGGAACTTCCGTACTTCATTGGTTTGATTGGTAGTGCTAGTTACCTAAAGGAGATGTCTTATGTTGAAACTTTTACTCTTAGTGCTCCATTTGTTAGCAGCTTCTCTTGCTTAATCTAAATTTAACCATCTCAAATATCTAAGTTCTTGAAATTAACAGCACGAAGCAAGAATAGAAGCAGCAAGAAGAAGAATTGGAGAAGCTCAAGAGCTTGATCCAACCTCAATGCAGTTGGCCAAGGCCTTACAGATGGAAAAGACTAGTTTAGATAAGATATTGTGTAAAGGAAGGGAATCACGAGAGAGGATAACTCACAGCTACCGCAGGCTTGTTGTCTCTATTGCCACAAGTTATCAAGACAAAGGATTGAGCCTTCAAGACCTTATTCAGGTTCTTAATACTATTATTATTTCCACTTTAATATTCCTTCCAATGGTGTCCTAATAAACAAGATTTATATGTAGCAGGAAGGGAGCATTGGCCTTATTCGAGGGGCAGAGAGATTTGATCCACAGAGAGGATATAAGCTATCAACATATGTTTACTGGTGGATTAAAGAAGCCATCCTTACAGCGATATCAAACAAGTCTAGAATGGTTAGATTACCGGTGAGGACCAACATATGAAACATTTTTATTCAAGGAAATCTCCAAGCTTTCCATTCAGTTGGAGATAATCTAACCATTGAAAATGTTTCTTTGAGAGTTTCTAGCGACAGAGCTAGAGATTTTGTGCTCTTGAAGTGGCATTAACTTCAAGGTGAATATTCCTGCATAAATATATGGATATAAAAATAGATGAATGAAGAAGAGGGTGGAATCTTTCCACAGTCTCATAAATCAGATTTCACAGTGCAATACTGCCATTTAAAAGCAATTGTTTCATTTTTGCTATGGTTGGAGAGAAGAGTTGGATCTAGAATACCTAGTCTCATTTCCTGCTTGAATTGCACTCTAATAGGGCATCCTGTTTTTCATTATGCTTTTCTAATTAGTAACGTAAATTGGTGCTTCAAGTCTTCATGGTTCAAGATCATATAAGCATGATGACCAATTTTCCTTGCAACTTTAGGTGTCTTATAATGTGACACTTTTTCCCCTTGTTCTTCCCTTTCTTACAGTCTTGGAGTACTTGTTCCATCAGTAAGAAGATTGGTTGTGATATATATGTTATTTGTTCATGTAGATTGAGATGGCATCTAGTTCTCAAAGTGTTCTGATTAGTTTGAGTTCCCATGATGAAATTTCATCTTTCAAAAATATCAATTTGTTTCCTATTGCTTTACTGTAGAGTAGAATGATTTTCAGGAGATAAGCTGGTAGTATGTATGATTAGCTTGTTATGTGTAGAGAAGATGGTGGATGCTGGTGGCAAAAATTGCAGAAGCTAACAATGATTTGAGTAACAAATTAAGGCGGTCAGCATCCTATGATGAGATTGCCAAAGTGCTCAATATGAAAGTTTCTACAGTGAGGCTTGGTTTTGAGAGGAGTAGATCCCCCATTTCATTGGATCAAGCAGTATTGGGTCAAAATCGAATGACACTCCAGGTATGACCCTTCAGTTTTTAATTTTAAGATCAATGGAAATTTGACACTACTTTCTTAAATTTGTAAGTTGCAGTTCTCTTTATAGCTCAATTGATTAAGGGTGACCTTGTTAGTTGAAGTGTGGTCATTCGTCTTCTGATGCAAGTCAGAATCATGAGTTGTTTTAGCTCCAAGGCCGTAGTTCTAGAGTCTGTCCAAATCACACCTTTTATGAGTTTTCTTGAATTAGTAGGCAGATAAGCAGTTGGATTTGTTCTGAAATTGGAGGGAACACCACCTCATTTGAAGGTTACCTGCAAAGATGAAAAAGGATGATGACGGATTTTACGAGGCTCTTGAATTTATGAGACTGATCCTTGTGTGAAGTTAGGACTAGTGTTAGCTTCAAACAAATCTTGAACATGGCTTTACCCATAAACAAGTTCATTGAATGATGCTCTTTATTTCCAAAGGTTTATATGAAATGGATCCTTCTGAAAAATGGTTAAAAGCATGCTATGTAGAACATGCTTTATTTGAGATAATTCCATATTCTAAGATACATGCCAAGAATCCTGATAGGATTTGCTAAAAAATCACTTCAGTCTGAGATCCTTATAGTAATCTGTTGTCTACAATAACTAATCTTAAATTCAATTGACTTCTGTGGCAGGAGATCATACCAGGCCCGGATGAAACAATACCAGAAAACATGGTTAAAAAACAGTTGTTGAAGCAAGAGTTAGAGTATCTATTTCAGATAGTGCTTACAGAAAGAGAAGCACATATATTGAGATTACACTTTGGAATTAATGGACAGACCCCGCAGTCCTGTGAGGAAATAGGGAGACTAGTTAAGTTGTCAAGGGAGAGGATCCGACAGATCATATCCATTGCATTATCAAAATTAAGACATAAAAGAATAGTGGAACTTTTGAAGGCATATGCTGTATAGAAGACTCCATTTTTCAAAAATAGAGCTTGTGAAGATAAATTTGAAAAGAACAAAGCAAAAAGGCTTGTGCATTTTTTTTGTTCTTGTATTAAACTGCCAAGCAGATATCTGCTGGGAACAAGACCTGAGATTATTTGTAGTCTTTTTAAGTTCAATGATATGATGATTTCCCATTAGAGATGAAATGTGACAGTGTATTATGTGAAGTATCTCATATATGGGAGGGGAAGCTGGATTTTCCTCCTTTCACCTCACCTCATCTTTTTGGTAGAAGTTTGTGCTGTAACTATTAGTAACACTGCTAATTTCAGCACAGAAGCCTTCAATCGCCCATGAACTCACTAGTTGGTTATTAAGAAACTACACTCTAAATTATTTGAGAGCAGCCCGATTGAAGACACCAGCTAGACACATTTTGTGGGCAGAGCCTTCCAAGCACATCTAACAGTTCCTGCTGCAGCATTTCATGCTTCGCGTTGCATAGCACGCTACACGTAACGGGTCACTTGCCGGTTCCCTTTTGGTTTCGCACGGGAACCAACTGGCTATATGCAATATATAAAATATACGTGCAAAGCTATGCAACAGGCGTTTGTAGTCCAACGGTCAGGATAATTGCCTTCCAAGCAATAGACCCGGGTTCGACTCCCGGCAAACGCAGTATCTGAATTTTGTTTTTGAGGGAAAAAAAAATCATATACGCAATCTTTTTTTTTATTACCCACGTGCTACTTTAGAAATTGAACGGATGTGCTAAGCTGAGCATTATAGACCTGTCAATCCGAGGGTCCTACACTGTTTAAAGTTTCAGCGGTTGCTGCTTATGTTATTACAAATTTACCTACTTCATTTGTAAACAGAAAAATCCATCTACTTGACTCGCTCAAGAAAATCTCAACTTTCAACAAACACAGCGACTCTCTCTCTCTCTCTGTCTGGCTTTCTGCAATAAATGGCACTCTTTGCTTCAATCTCCACTTCTTCACTCTCTACATCGACTATCCAAATTCCACGCCCTTTAAAGTTTAAGAGGCGAATGTTATGCCCCTTAGCTACTTTAAGTCCACCTTCCCCGGAATCATCAGTCCCATCCCCATTAGTTTCCTTCAAGAAACATCTATCAACGCCTTTGGTTGAGTCATCTGGACCTCCTCCTGATTCAAGCTTCAACTACTTCGATGTTTATGAATTTTAATAAAAATTCTTATTACTTTTACTTTATAAAATTGTTTGAAAAAATAAAATAAAAAAAGACTATCAAGTTCAAAAGGGTCATTAACGGATCGGATTCGGATCATATCATACAAGATTGTATCATGTTAGTTTAATAAATAGATCGATTTGGCTTTTAAGAATTTAAATTTGGGTTTTGTCATTGTCGATCTAGATTAAAATCGAATTCGGATATTTATCCTTTATTTTTTAAAATAAAAAATATTGACTATATTCAAAATCATATTTGATATAAGTGAGTTTTAACCTTTGTATGCATAAGAAAATATGTTATAATAATATTTAATATGTAAATAAAAAAATTCAAAATATCTCATCATTAAAAATAACAACATCAAATAATTATGATACAAATTTACATTGAAGATCAAAATTAATTTAAATTTGACAAAAAGTATGATAAAGTTGAAAAAAATGCCTATTCTAGGCATAACTTGATTGCTATGTACGAAAATCTTAATATTTTATAAATAACAATTTTGAAAGAGAGAAAATTTGTAGATTCAATCAAGTCTTTATAAATTAGAAACATAAGTATAATACTATTAATAACTCATTTATTATTATTATTATTATTGTACATTCATAGGATTTGTCACAAAATTAACTTGATATATATATATATAACTCATTATGTTTGAAAACAGAGCCATCAATATAGAGAAAAAAAGAATGAAGTATAGAACATAATTTAACATTTAAATAAAAGTTTATTATATCATAAAATTACGAAAATAATTTTAATATTAATTTTGGACCATATTATTATAGGATCGAATTGAAATAGATCCATATGTGATCTATTTAACAAATGAGTACCAAATTTGAATTATAATAGAATTCGAATAATAAAATTTTACCTATCAAATTTATTTAATTATACCGAAATCGGATAGAATTCGATTTAAGACAGATCTATTGATAGCCCTACTTAAAGAGAAAAGGTGAAGAAAAGGGGGAATAAGAGAAGTAAAAAATGCACTCACCGTCTACGCAGACTTTCGCTTGTCTTTTGCACATGGAAATTGAGCGGATGTGCTAAGCTGAGCATTATAGACCTGTCAATTCGAGGGTCCTACAATGTTTGAAGTTTCAACAGTTGCTGCTTATGCTATTACAAATTTACATACTTCAGTTATCAACGAAAAAATCCAACATCTACTTGACCCTCGTAAAAAAATCTAAATTCTCAACACACACTTGCTAGCGTGGATCAGCAACTCTCTCCCTCTTTCTGGCTGGCTTTCTGCAGTAAATGGCGCTCTTTGCTTCAATCTCCACTTCTTCACTCTCTACATCAGCTACCCAAATTCCACGCCCTTTAAAGTTTAAGAGGCGAATATTATGCCCCTTAGCTACTTTAAGTCCACCTTCCCCGGAATCATCAGTCCCATCCGCATCAGTTTCCTCCAAGAAACATCCATCAACGCCTTTGGTTGAGTCATCTGGACCTCCTCCTGATTCAAGCTTCAACTACTCGCTTGCTAATTCATCTGCTAACCCAGTTGTCCACTTCCTTCGTTCCACTGAGTCAAACATTGAGAGGGTAAAAACAACAAAAAATTCTTCTTTTTTTATTTTTATTTTTATTTTTGCTTGTCTTGCTAGAATTTGTAATTCTTTCACTATATAATTTTTTTTTTTTGTCTTTTGTGCTTAGACATGGAAAGTCTAACAATTTTTTTGTGAAGAGTTGTGGAAATTTATCATTCTTGAAAATGGTGAAAATTTTTAACGATATTATAGAACTTGAATGCCTTTTATCTCAGTTATGCACTTGTTTGGCCAAATTGATTCAAAAGTAATAGGTAATGAAGAGAAATCTGTTTGTATGCCATGTAAATTAAGGGCAATTTAACATTATAATTCTTGTTAAAAGCACTTGGAAATGTAATTTTGGTCTTGATGGTCTTTAGTAGTTCTTCATTTCTTCAGTATCTCATGATTTTTTGTTTCTCTTTCTTTAGACATAATCAAGTCTAACACTGCTTTTCTTTCATGTCTATTATTATTAAACAGACAATTTTTGACTTTCGCTTCTTGGCGCTTCTGGCTGTAGTAGGCTCGCTTGCTGGTTCCCTCTTGTGCTTTCTGAATGTAATTTCTAGTACCCTTCATCCATTGAAATGCAGTAAATATTGAAAGCATAACAGGTGTATTACTAGGAAGCATGGTGGGAAGTTTACTATTTTAATCAGAGGAGTTTAGAGTGGTTTTTAATGGATTGTGAGCAAAGTTTAGTCGTCCATGATAGCATAAAACTACACCCAAATACTGACTACTTGTAATATTTTCAGGGCTGTGTTTATATTGTTGATGCATACAAAGTTTATTGGACAAGCTGTGTCAAAGGAGTTCATACAGGACAGATGGTTCTACGCTTAGTTGAAGCTATTGGTAAGATGCAATGCTATAGATATGCTCTAATTTTTCGGCAGCTTTTACATGGATTATCCATTTTAAGTAGTGCATTTTTATCCACAAAAAGAAAAGGACATTGTGCATCTTATGATGAAATTGTTTTGTATAAAGATGCAGCACCTCTGTGGATCAGTAGTCTGTAACATTTGGATGGCAGTTATAAGATGCAGAAGTGAACTTCACTACATATATCCATCTCATCAATTCGGTCTCATTCAGCAGAATATCAAGTTACCAACTGTATTGCCATGGTTTTCATTTTGCCATGTTAAATCCAACTTTTCCTTTTCCACTGTTTTAAATTGATTATTAGTTATTATCATAGGAGTTCAGAAATTATAACTGTTGAATTCAAATATAAATTATACCGACTGCAATAACAACTGCAACAGTATGATAGTGCAAAACCCACAGCGGATGTGTATGCTGAGGCCCTAAAGTTAATGTTCACCCCATTTCAATGTCTTGGGTGTTCGAATTTCCTTATTCTTCTTCTCGTCCATTCAATTGGAATTTCTGAACTCACAATCGAGAGCTCGAACACCACTATCTCTATGCATGTTTTCCTGTACATGTCATCTCACGTGATGTTATGTTGATTTGTACTTGAGCACTTGTTTGGCATCTCCAAATAATTCATTTGCCTTGGAGTTTTTCTAGATAAATTTGTATCCTAACATAATGCATTCTATGTAGATGTTTATCTTGCTGGGACTGTGATGCTAATATTTGGCATGGGCTTGTACGGATTATTCATCTGCAATGTGTCTCCTGATGCACCTGCTAGCGTTGATCGTGCCCTTAAAGGCTCGTCCTTGTTTGGAATGTTTGCCTTGAAGGTAAATATAATAAACTTGCAAAAACGTTCACTCTTATTCTCTTGCCAAGGTATTTTTGCACCTGGACGCATCAGATCTCCAACTTGTCTCCATGCAGCTCAGCAATTCATAAATATTTTTTTTCCTTAATGCAGTATCCTGATCTTTTTTCTCCTTTTCGTTTCTTTGCTCGTCTAATTTGTTAAGTTTAGCAAAAAAAAATTGAATGATTTTTATTGGATTATAGGAAAGGCCAAAATGGATGAAAATCAGCTCACTTGATGAACTGAAGACAAAAGTGGGACACGTTATTGTCATGATTCTTTTAGTAAAGATGTTTGAGAGGAGCAAGATGGTGACAATAGCCACTGGTGTAGATCTACTGAGCTATTCTGTTTGTATTTTCTTATCATCAGCTTCTTTGTACATCCTTCATAACCTGCACAAGTCAGAATAAAATGCCTGACCTATGATGCTTATAATGTAATTAAACATCTTGGAATAAATTTCTGTATATTTTACTCAAAGAAACAAGAACATCTTTATGGGAATGAATTATATTCATCATTCAGATTTCATCGACAATCTCAAATTGCCATCTATACAAGTTGAATGCTACTGATCACCACTGCAAATGTTGCAACCTTTTCTGGACATTGTGTATCTTACACATGCATGAGCACATTAGACGCGCACGTGCATCCAGATTTAACACCTGCGGAAACACACGCAAGAAGGTTACTGTTGTACTTGGATTTCTTGGACCTCCCAATGTTCCCTGGGAAAGCTAAATAGAGAGAAAAATGTGAAGGTTGGAGGACACATGGCAAGGAGTCCAATTACATACAGAATGAGGCATATAGTGAGGAACCACATAGTTATGGTGTGAGAAGAGAACAATAACCCTTGCGTTACTACATCAGAACTCAAGAGAAATTGCCTTTGCTTTGCTGTCCAATTCAAGCCTGTCTATTATTCCTGCTTTACGTAGTATTTCACTGCGCGCAGTTACGTTTCTTGACGCAATAACCTTTCCGATACATCCAGACGATGCGTGTACAACTTGAGGGATCGACGTGTGGCGGCTGTACAAGTGGTTTCTTCTCTTGAAGGCACACCCAGACTAAATCTGGATGGACACAATCTCATCTGAGCCGAGCAGATGTACGCTTAGCCACTATTGAGGAAAATTGCTTCTTAATAGGAGAACTGGTTTGGTTTTGACCCAAAGAGTCAGACCACCTTCTACTTACTAAAGAAGAGGTAACAACAATGACGGCATCATCCTTGTTGAACGTTGACATATGAACATAAGAAATATATATATTCCTCGAAACTATGAGAGCTAAGGTTAAGGGTTCCCACGGTTAGAACACATATACGTGGAATTAGATGGGCTGCACTTTTGGTTGGATTCCATCTTAATGACCTAAACTTTACTGCGGGCGATTCCTTTCTCAACCTTGCATATTAATCATTTTTGATTTAATTATTCAACGTATAATATGTGCTCTAACAATCACTATCCAACAAACACCATATTTACACCAGCTATGAAAGAATCACATCATCATTTGAGGATGTACAACCTCATCACCTTGTGTTACTACATCAGAACTCAGAGAAATTGCTTTGGTGCCTGCAGATCGCATCACCAGATGCTAGATATCGTTCAAGATTCTAAGCACATGGAAAGTGTAAATAGGAACTCTTCCTCATTTCATCTCCTGGTCACATAATAATTTGACAGGAACTCTGCCACTCTAAGCGTGATGAGTCATCTAGAGAAATTGTTTTTAGAAATAAAAACAGCCAGAATAGCGACAATTATGAATTCAAGTAAGACCTGGTACTTCATATTGTTAGCGTTGACCCCACTTGTCTTAATCACAGAATACTTGACGACTACGCAGAAAAACTTCAAATAGAACATAGGAAAATCAGAACATAGACTTTGTTGAATGACTATTTAACTTCACGCATTCATTAAAGCTTGTTTTTAATTAAAATAAACCTTAACTATGTCCACAAATCTCTTTATCATGTCAAACAAAATTGAAATTTTGTAATACCGGCTGCCAGCTCCGTGCCTTTAATTTCAATTGCCTTAAACTTCCAACTTCCCTAAATATTTTTATATGCATAACCTTATCAACATAGTAAAATATTTACAGCTCTTTGACTAATTTCTAATTCTCTAAATTACCGTGTTTTCCTTCCTATCTCGCATGAAAGTCAAACTTTCACTCCCTAAAGAAACTGGAGGGCACCTTTTACATAACAAGTTTTTGTTTGCATTAATCCGCAGCTTCAGAATTAGAAATGATAATGGGGAAAGTTCCAATTCTTGGTTTGATTCTTGCAATTCTTGATGTCCTTACAGGAGAATTTGGTTGTAATGGAGATACCCTTTACAAGCATTGTTCTCTGTCTGATGTAGTAGCTCTTACAGACTTCAAAAATGGACTTGAAGATCCTGAGAACCGGCTCTCGTCATGGAAAGGGACAAACTGTTGTCAATGGAGGGGAATCGGGTGTGATAATACTACTGGAGCTGTCATTGCCATCGATCTTCACAACCCATATCCAGTAAGCTCTGAAGGTTCTTCAAGCAGGTATGGATATTGGAACTTGAGTGGGGAGATTAGACCTTCATTGCTAAAACTCAAGTCCTTACAGTACTTGGACTTGAGTCTCAACACATTTGATGATATCCCAATTCCTGAGTTCTTAGGATCCTTGAGAAGTTTGAGATATTTGAATCTATCAGAGGCTGGATTTAGTGGTGCATATCCTCCAAACTTAGGAAACCTCTCTAGCTTGCAGTTTCTTGATGTTTCTTCTCCCTTTTCAGGTCTAACTATTAGTAGCCTTGAGTGGGTTAAGGGTCTTGTCTCACTGAAACATTTAGCCATGGATGGAGTTGACCTTTCCATAGTAGGATCCAATTGGGTTGAGGTATTAAACATGCTTCCACGTTTGGCTGAAATTCATCTCTCAAATTGTGGTCTATCTGGCTCCATTTTATCTCTTAGCCCTGTTAATTTTACTTCTCTTTCTGTCATAGACCTTAGTTTCAACTTCTTTAATTCAATGTTCCCTGACTGGCTTGTTAATATTAGCAGCCTATCCTATCTTGATTTAAGTAGTTGCAGTTTGTATGGTAGGATTCCCCTTGGTTTTAGTGAGCTACCAAACCTTCGGTACCTGAGTCTTGCTATGAACAATAATCTTTCTGCGAGTTGCTCTCAGTTGTTTCGTGGAAGTTGGGAAAACATAGAGGTTCTTGATTTTGCCACAAATAAACTGCACGGAAAACTTCCTTCTTCCATAGGAAATATGTCATCTCTGACTAACTTTGATCTTTTTTCCAACTCCGTCGAGGGTGGGATTCCTAGCTCCATTGGCAAACTTTGCAACTTGAAAAATTTTGATTTATCTGGCAACAACTTGACGGGTAGTTTGCCTGAAATTCTTGAAAGGGCTAATTGTGTTTCAAATAATCCCTTGTCTAGTTTAATATACTTGAGACTGAGTGGCAATCGTCTAGTGGGCAATTTGCCAGAATGGTTGGGTCATCTTGAAAATCTTGCAGAACTTTCTCTGGACGATAACATGATTCAAGGTCCAATTCCTGTTGCTTTAGGTAACTTGCGTAACCTAACCGCTTTGGGACTCGGCGGGAATCAACTAAATGGGAGTCTCCCTGATGGTTTCGGGCAGCTTTCTCGGTTGATTAGCTTGGATGTCTCTCTTAATCATCTCTCCGGTTTTATCACTGAACTGCATTTCTCAAGGCTTCAGAAACTAAAGTTCTTGCATCTGTCTTCCAATTCATTTGTTTTCAATGTCAGTTCCAGTTGGGTACCTCCATTCCAGGTCCAAAATCTTGATATTCGTTCATGTCACTTGGGTCCTTATTTTCCAGCTTGGCTTAGAACTCAGACGGAAGTCAAGTTTATAGATTTCGCAAATGCTAGCATCTCAGATACCATACCCGAATGGTTTTGGGAAATATCATTCAACCTATCACAGCTAAATGTTTCTTTCAATCAGCTACAGGGCCGTCTACCAAATCCATTAAGTGTAGCTCCCTTTGCAGATGTTGATTTCAGCTCCAACCTTTTGGAAGGACCTATTCCTCTTCCCACCGTGGGAATTGAGTTACTAGACCTCTCCAGCAATCACTTTTCAGGTCCTATTCCACAAAACCTAACTGAATCCATGCCAGACCTAATCTTTCTCTCTCTTTCGAGCAACCAATTGACAGGAGATATCCCAGCCTCAATAGGAGATATGCTGTCTCTTCAAGTCATTGATCTTTCACACAACAGCTTAGCAGGCAGCATTCCTTCAAGTATAGGGAATTGTTCATTCTTAAAGGCTCTAGACCTTAGTCACAACAGTATATCCGGGGTGATTCCAGAATCTTTAGGTCAATTAAATCAGCTTCAGTCGCTTCACCTGAGCAGCAATAACCTCACAGGAAACTTCCCGCTATCTTTGCAAAATTTATCGAGCTTGGAAACATTGGATCTTGGAAACAACAGACTATCAGGTAATATTCCACTGTGGATTGGAGGCGGCTTTCCAGAACTTCGAATACTCAGCCTAAGGTTAAATGCATTTGCTGGTGAAATTCCATCCAGTCTGTCAAACTTGAGGTCGCTGCAAGTTCTTGACCTTGCAGATAACAACTTGACTGGAGCCATTCCAGTCACTTTGGGAGATCTTGAAGCCATGTCGAAGGAGCAATACATAAACCAATATCTACTTTATGGGAAGTACAGAGGCCTGTACTATGAAGAAAGCTATGTGATGAACATAAAAGGCGGTCCTCAAAAATACACCAAAACCCTTTCCCTAGTCACTAGCATAGACCTTTCCAGCAACAACTTACATGGAGAATTCCCTGATCAAATCACAAAGTTGGTCGGTTTAGTGACTTTGAACTTGTCGAAAAACCAAGTCAGTGGCCATATTCCTGACAACATCTCAACTTTGCGCCAGCTATCATCTCTTGATCTCTCAAGTAACAGGCTCTCAGGTGCAATTCCTTCCAGCATGTCAGCACTGTCATTTTTAGGCTACCTGAACCTATCCAACAATACCTTCTCTGGCATGATCCCGTATAGGGGGCAGATGACAACTTTTGATGCATCCTCTTTTTCTGGGAACTCCGGTCTTTGCGGACCTCCACTGGTCCTCCAGTGCCAAGGTGATGACTCAGGAAAAGGAGGGACCAACACTAAAGAAGACGGTGATGATGGCTTCATTGACAGGTGGTTTTACTTGAGTGTCGGACTGGGATTTGCGGCTGGTATTCTGGTTCCTATGCTCGTATTTGCAATCAAGAAACCATGGAAAGCTTCCTACTTCGGTTTTGTGGACAAAATCGTTGACCGAGCATTTAAGTGCAAGACATAACAGCTATGCACACTGGCAAGAAATCGACAAAGTCATAAACCAAACAGTTGTCTTTTCTTTTGAACTTCCATGTACGAACCGTAGTCCGTAGATGTAATGTTGAATTGTTGATTGCTGTTATTCTGTTGCGAGAGGAATTTATTAGAAAGGACATTGCTTCTGTGTCGAGAAACCTTGACTTTTTTCCCGATCTCTTGAAATTTTCATGCCTATGCTGTTAACAAAAGCTTTTTGTAGTAGGCAACATAACAGATCAAGCGCTTCATATATACGAGTGCACGGCTAGAAATGCATGAAACTCAAAATTATTGATTTTTTTTTTTTATTTTTTATATTTGTCATGCATATCTAAGAGAATCCATTCGATATCTAAGAGAATATTAATTTTTCGTACCTTGCTTTGAGATTTGAAATGAAGTAGCATATAATGTATACCAGTAGATCAACCCCAAATAATAATTTTATTATTATTATTAATAATTTTTAGAGCAAAGGCTTGGAAATTAGGCTGCCCATAGGCCCAAGCCTCTAATTTAAATATTAAAACAAATATGGATGGGTTGAAAAAATTCTATTATACTCGAATTTTTTCATTTATTCAATTAAGTCTGATATAATTGAGTAATAAAAAAAATTATTCGTTAATAAAGAATATTTTCGAATGAAGTTAAATAAGTTTAAGGATGATAATTTTTTTTAATATAGGAAAAGAAAAAAGAAACCGGGTAAACAATTACCCAACCTGAAAATGATACTTTTTCTCCTGCTTTATCGAAAGCGCTTGCCAACAGAATTGTGTTCGTATCCTCTTGTGGATATTAATTTCTGTTTATTAAATAGGAAAAAACAAACAAACCAACGAAACAGTCTTATAAGGGATGTTGAGTGCACACGATCTCGAAAGGCAGGACTGACAGGCAATTATTAACCCACTTAAGCAAGGCCCGTAGAAGTCTTCGGCCCATTTAAAGCACTGCGCAGTTTGCTTGTTGGGTTTTAGAGACTGGAGATAGAGAGACAGAGAAGTTGAAGTTGGAAAAAGAAAAAAGAATTAAGGTTTTATTTTCCGATAGCGGAGAAACAAGAAGGTGAAAATTGTCAGATAATCTCCCAGCAGCTGTGATAGAAATCCTTTCAAGATTGTCGGTGAAATCACTCCTAAAATGCAGGTGCGTTTCAAAAACATGGTGTTCTTTACTTTCCAGCCCTACTGTCATAACCCACCGTCTCAAGAAATCCACCCCCACCAAAAACAACGACATACTTTTCTTGAAGTGTTGCTTAAAAGGGCAAAAAAACCGTTACTTTTTGTACCCAGATGAGGATTTCCGTAATTTCTATGAACAAGAAATCCATTGCCCTTTTTAGTGCTCAAGAGTTAACCAGTGGGTTAATATTGTTGGTTCATGTGATGGGATTATATTGTCTGGTTGATGGTGTTCTCACTTATGCTCATAAGGCTCTTCTTTGGAATTCTAGTATAAGACAGATTGTTAAACTTCCTGAGCCAAATTTTACTCTCATCACTCTTGGATTCTGTATGCATTCACTTGGACTTGGATTTTATTCCATCACTGAAGATTATAAGTTGGTGGGAGTGGTCTATGAGGAACGTGGTGACTTTGATGAGGTTCCTCCATTTGTTGAGGTTTACAGCCTGCCTCAATTCCTTTCACTAGACCCTCTTTCCCTGTTTTGATCCTCCCATAGAAGCAGAAAGAAAGCCCAACTACTTGTGAGTTGGGATTGGAAATTGTTAGTGAAAGAGAATTTTTGAAGAGAGGAATAAAGACATGAGAAAGATGGGAAAGAGATAACTGTAAGCAAAAGGCATGATAAGAGAACATAATGTAGTAGCTTACAAGTGCTCATGATTTTATGAATTAGGCTCATGAAATATAGCATTCAGTTCCAAATCCAACTGGCCTTTTTTAATTTTCAATTTGATTCAAGATTTGTGTAATCAGATGCAGTCAGCCATAAAACATCACACTTAGCTTTTGATCATTTGAAGATGAGCTCGCTTCCATTGCCCTTGCAGGAAGGGATGCCAAATCTTCCTTGGTTGGTGGATAAGCACGTTCTGAATTCCTATGGCGACCAGCTAATAATGGATTTTGATGCAAGAAAGTAAAACCATCGATTCAAACATGGGACTGGCTATTATGTGTTTTTTCTTTCAGAGAGTGAAACTGTTGATTCGAAGACCTTATCAGTTGGGAATCAGATGTGAAGTCGAGACTAATTTGAAAGCTGAACACCCTTCCTGTGACCGTTGCTACTTTTTAGGTTTCATAAGATTTTTCATGTCTGGATTCCATAGTGGTGGTATGAAGCTGGGGAATCTGGTTATCTTTGTCACTTCTTTATATCGTTACACTTTCTTTTGTGTGTGATGTAAATTGTTAACTGTCAATAGAAGTCATCTAACTTGATTAACTTGAGCGTATCCAAATATATATGTTAAAAAATGTCGTTAGCTAGCATTGTAAGTTTGTTTTTGATGTTGTATTGAGGTGAAGTCATGTGGTTCGTATTTTTGCTAACCATGGTTTTGCTGAGAACAGGCTCTTGTTGTGGAGAGGAAGAAACTGTTGCCAGTAGCGTGAAATGAGCTGTGACAAATCCTCATGACATGTCTTTCTCACTACCCTCTACCGCCTGGATCCATTAGTCCTGCATTCTTTTAAATCCTCAAGCAGGTATGGATATCAAAACGTTTGATGGTAACTGAGTTCCATAAAGTGGTTTTCTTTGAGTGTTGAACTGAGGCTTGCTGTTGATTTTCAGGTTCCTATATTTATATATCAGGGATCACTCTTAACCTGTAAATTGATAACATAAAAAATGAAACATTCTTCCTTTTTTCGTTAGTTTTGGCTCCGAGATAGTTATAATTTTTACAAGCCACCGAATTTTAACAATTTGATTTATTTAGAATGGATTCAAAACGATAAGAGTAATCACATCTTTTATCTATCTTGAGAGAATTTTTGAACAAAAATATTCCCTTTCTCCTTATATATGATTTAGTTAAACCATGCGAATAAATTTACTCACTCTTAAGTAGTAATTGACATGCAATCATTATTATGGTGATGCCAATGAGTGCTCACAAGATATTATTTAAGATGTATTTATCATATTGTAAAAATAGCAAGTGCTTAGTAAATCAAAATAAAACAGATAAATTCACGACTCAGATTTTTAAAATTTGGCATATAGCTAGCTTAACGATGATTGAATTTTCATCAGTACTTCATCTCTCGCTTGCTCATAACTCGCTTTAAACGATTTTCCTTCTTTTAAACCGTGGAATTGGGTTTGAAGGAGACATGTCTGATTTCTCTTTCTGCACTTGTTCTGTTATTTGTTGGAGGGCAGCTAGTTGCTCCTCCGCTGTTGGATTTTGAGAATCACTTCGTTCGTCTATTAGCCTGTGAGAACGACCTCGCCCATCTTTGTCCCTTTATGCGAGGTTGAAGGCACAATTTCGAGCATATTAATTTTCTTGTGGTGGATGTTTGAGGGTGTTGAGATGCGAAAATTTTGTAGGATAATAGCTGAGAATATGTTGCAAGCAAACGATGATGCCTTTCAAGTAGGAAAAGGAATTTAAAAAAAGGAGTTTAAGAGAGGAAATGCATGACAAAAAGTACTTAAGACAGGTAGTGCACTAGTGCACCGTATGATTTTGGTACGGAATTGTTGTTCTTGAGACATAAAATTAAACATAATTAAATAATAAAAATTATAAAATAAATAAATAAATTTATTGTAAATTAAGATGGACAAATAATTAGAACTTTTTATCTCGATTATTAAAAAAATTATAAATTAAAATCATGTTATTATAGTTTCATGATATAAAAATGTTTAAACCATCAAAATAGTTTTATCAAAATTTTGAAATGATTGTCTTGTTTATACTTTCTTTGTCAAAGAAATCTTAGAAACTTAATAATTATAGTTATTAACCAATCCAAGGCTCAGACCTTCATGATTAAAAGGCTGATTCTTTATGGTTACGGCAAATCATCAAATGAGAGGATAAAAAATATTAGACACAGTGTTAGTTCAAAATGAGTGAAGAAAATGAAAATATCTTGAAGAGAAATACGAAAATATATGAATCACATAAGAGAGGAGCAACAAAATTATGCAAAAAAAAAAAAAAAAAATCTTTTAAACAGGTGCACCCTTGCTCATGTTTTGAGCAGGTGTGCGTTCTTCTCTCTTTCATGCGAAAAACTTGAAAAAGTTTTTTTTTTTTTGATAATTTCTTTGGATATTTGTCATGAAATTCTTGTATATGAACAAATATTGAAACTTTATAAGAAATGAGAAAAGATGTGCAAAATCGTACTTTTCTTAAGAGAGTGCACATCCTCTCTTTTAGTGAGGAAGTGCGCAACTCTTCACATTATTCTTGCTATATTATTATTATTATTATTTACGACAGTCTTGCAATTTGGTTGCTTTTGAAAGTTTTAAAAAATTTGAAACTTGACATCATAACCATAAAAAATAAAAAGACTTTTTTATAATAAGAATAATTGAAATTAGAGACCTTTCGTATAAAATTAAAATTTGAAAGATAAAAGTGTAAAAAAATAGATAAAATATTAAAAAAAATAGAAAAATGACATCATTTGAAGAAAGAAAAAAATAAAAAATAAATAAACGCATAAGGATGTCCTTTTGGTCCATTATAACAAGATCTCGTTACAGCGAAACCACATTATTTTTAGTATATTAATAAAACTTCATAGGTTTTCAAGATGAAGATTCCACAAAAATTCAAAACAATTCAAATCTATCGTAAAATATCTCCAAAGAAACCCAAGAAAATCAAACCATGAGAGATTCATATCAAGAGACAGAGTCAAACTCCTAAAAGAAATAAAGCTATAAACTAAATTTACAACTAAAGATAAAGCATAAAGTTAAGGAGAAGTGCCACAAAAATCAATTGAAAAATTAGAATATAAGGCAATCCCACCATCCTAAGAACGATCTGTCATGACTTTTGACATGTCAAATGAAACTATGAGTGATTAACCTAACAACATCATAATAGAAATGTTTTTGCACCCGCAATCAAACCAACGAAGCATTCTTCTAAAACAGAAATTTATTGCAGCAAATCAAAGATGACAGGTAATGAATGAACCCTAGGCCATTTCAAGTTTCAACATGTCAAACCTACAGTTCAAAGATGAAAAAAACGAAAAAGAAAAATTAAAAGTTGTTAACAATCTTATTTGAAACCAATCAACAATGGCCGGTAACCACAAACCAGACTCTAACCCCATGGCAAATCTAAAAGCTTAATAACCACCACGAAGGCGAAGGACAAGGTGCAGAGTGGACTCCTTCTGGATATTGTAATCCGCCAAAGTTCGCCCATCTTCCAGCTGCTTCCCTGCAAAGATCAATCTCTGTTGATCTGGTGGAATCCCCTCCTTATCCTGGATCTTGGATTTCACATTGTCAATAGTATCCGAGCTCTCCACCTCCAGGGTAATAGTTTTTCCAGTCAGGGTCTTAACAAAGATCTGCATTCCTCCCCGCAAACGCAACACCAGGTGGAGAGTTGATTCCTTCTGGATATTGTAGTCAGCTAAGGTCCTTCCATCTTCAAGCTGCTTTCCAGCAAAGATCAACCTTTGCTGGTCTGGTGGGATCCCCTCCTTATCCTGAATTTTGGCCTTGACATTGTCAATGGTGTCAGAGCTCTCAACCTCTAAGGTAATGGTCTTTCCAGTGAGTGTCTTGACAAAAATCTGCATACCACCTCTAAGTCGAAGCACCAAGTGGAGGGTGGATTCCTTCTGAATGTTGTAGTCAGCAAGGGTGCGCCCATCCTCAAGCTGTTTACCAGCAAAGATAAGCCTCTGCTGGTCTGGAGGGATGCCTTCCTTATCTTGGATTTTAGCCTTGACATTGTCAATGGTGTCAGAGCTCTCGACCTCCAAAGTGATGGTCTTCCCAGTCAAAGTCTTTACAAAAATCTGCATGCCGCCTCTAAGTCGAAGCACCAAGTGGAGAGTGGATTCCTTCTGAATGTTATAGTCGGCTAGAGTGCGTCCATCTTCAAGTTGCTTGCCAGCAAAAATGAGCCTCTGTTGGTCTGGGGGAATGCCCTCCTTGTCCTGGATTTTGGCCTTCACGTTATCAATGGTGTCAGAGCTCTCAACCTCCAAGGTAATGGTCTTTCCAGTCAAGGTCTTAACAAAGATCTGCATGCCACCTCGAAGTCGGAGCACCAAGTGGAGTGTGGATTCCTTCTGAATGTTATAGTCAGCAAGGGTGCGTCCATCCTCAAGTTGCTTCCCCGCGAAGATCAGCCTTTGCTGGTCTGGAGGGATGCCTTCTTTATCCTGAATCTTGGCCTTGACGTTGTCAATTGTGTCTGAGCTCTCAACTTCCAAGGTAATTGTTTTACCGGTGAGAGTCTTTACAAAGATCTGCATGCCACCTCTGAGACGAAGCACCAAGTGGAGGGTGGACTCTTTCTGAATGTTATAGTCAGCAAGAGTGCGTCCATCCTCAAGTTGTTTGCCAGCAAAGATCAACCTTTGCTGATCTGGAGGGATCCCCTCCTTATCCTGGATCTTAGCTTTGACATTATCGATGGTGTCTGAGCTTTCCACCTCAAGGGTGATGGTCTTGCCAGTGAGAGTTTTCACAAAGATTTGCATCTGCTAATGTAACAAACGCAAGACAAGATTAGAACGGTTCAAAAATTTATTTAATCACACACATATAGAAATACCCACCAGACAGATGCTCTAGGTCAAGTAACCAAAGATTTGAGCAAATTCCATTCAAATAAAAGAATAAAAACATCTCAATTTACAATAATGGATCAAGCAATACCAGAAACCAGCAGGAATAAACTGTCAAGAAAACAAAACCCTAAATCAAACTATCATGATAGATAACAACCCAGTAAATTCGTATTGGTATGTTAGATATTCCAAATAAATAAAAAATCAAAACCATAGTTTATCAAGTTTCACAGACCTATAAAATAGATACTGAAATTATTTCAATCAAAGAACAAGGCCCAATTACTGAAAATTACAAACTCTATATTAACAAAACCACGATAGATTAAAACACTCGTAGAATTCATTCCAAAAAACACACACACCAATCACAATCAATTAATGAAAAGACAAAAAGAAACCCTAATTTTACAATCACTAGAAAATCAAAACTCATAAAAGAAATCGAAGACCCTTACTAATCAATCAATTAAAACACTAAAGCAAGAATAAAAAAACGAATTGATGCTGAATTACACATACCTTGACAGAGAAAATATTCTTACAGACAGAAAGATCGAGAGCTTCTTAAGACTTTTGATTGATTGAATGATTTGTTTATAAAAGAGATCGTGAGCTGTATTTATAAAAGGAAGCAGGGACAGAAGTTACGAGAATGCCCTGGAGGCTAGGAAAGAATAAGCCGCGGTATTTTCGCGTAAGTGAAGACACGCGCTCCTGTCGTATGGCCGGCACAGTTTCTTTTAGTGCTGTTTCTAGAATACTTCTTTTTTTAAAAAATAAAATTGACTAGTGCTACCACTTTTGTTTTTTTTGTTTTTTTCAAAAAGCTAGTGGTGCTTGTGTTTTGCTTTTCATAGGGTTTTAGTTGAACCAACCAAATATTTTCTGAAATCCAAATCCGAATGACTTCTGGTTCAACTCTGCTATTTTAAATGATAACCAATCAATACCATTGATTCACTATACAGTTGTAATCTTTCTCTTTTTTCCCTTCGAAAAGACGTAGAAATTCACTTTTAAGCTTTTGCATATACCCACTCTTTTCTTTTTTGTCTTGAAAATGCAAATTGCAGTGTTTGTCTTTTGTATGTGTGAAAGACGAAAGAAAGATGCCTTTTTTTTTTTTTTTTGGGTGTAAATAGTAAACATATCGGATTAAAAGATATAATTGAAACACCAGCCATTTTCAATTGTTAAAGGCATGTAAGCATCACCAATTTTCACAAACTTCAGTTAATTTGAGCAAAGTCCCTTGAGGCTGTGAAAAGTAGTATCTCGTTCTAGCCAGTAATAGAAATAGTGGCATGAGAAGTGATTTCATCTCATCATATGCCATTTTGATTCTAATTGGACTGTGAGTAGAAGAAGGACAGCAATATCATTTCATTAGAAATTCACTTTTTCATTGCCTTCTAAAATTCACCTTTGTGATCTGCTAAAAATTTGTTTGAAGCTGGCAGATGAGGAATTCCCAAAACTTGGCAGAAAATGTCTTAATTCTTTGTACAACCATTCACCAAATTAAGACAGGATTTCAAAATTTTCACAGAGTATTCTGGTTACAAATTCACTATCTTTTTTTTTTTTTTTTGACAAAAAAGATTTTATTTTTTCTACCAAATTAAAACATGAAAGAATAAATTTTCACAGGCCCAACCCATTTCAACAAAGACCAAGCCCAGCTACCCAAGGCCTTAAGTCCCTTTCAGGGGTTCGAGCAGTTAGGTCAAAAAAAAAAAAAAACCACATAAACTTTTTTATTTCCTTCCGTTTAATGAAAGTCAAAGCCATCGCCCTTTTTTTTTTTTTTTTTTTTTAAAGAATATCGAGTTATGAATTTTTGGCTGTTGGCTTTTTCTCTTTTAGGTGGGAATTTATCAGGCAGAAATTTTGCTTGAAAAACAGGGGTGTATATATATATATGGGAATTTGATGGTACGCAAAATTTCTATAATTTTTTTAATAATTTCTTTTTTGGGTTTGAAATGTCAAAAAAGATTGTATAAGAAAACAAACGTGCATGACTCAACGAATCATAATTTTTTATTTGAGTGTTGTTTAATGAAAATTTTATCAATTTTAAAAAGGCTAATTCTAAGGTATACAATTTGGTGATGATGGAAAACCTGTAAAAATTTATTTTCAAGGTCAAAATCTACTCTAAATAGCTATTTTCTTATCTTTTTTTTTTTTTTTTGTGTGTGATTTAGACCTAATTAGTAAAATTAGATTATTGCATTGCTTGTTGAATAAAGAGGCTCATAGCAAGCCTGCAAGTAGTTACTATACATTAGAAGACTCGCCGCAAGCCTATTACATGTTGTATTTGTTTTTTATGTGTCAAAAAACTCAAGATAAGTCTATCACAATCGTTTTTAGGTTATTTTTTTTTCTGTATCTCATAATATATGATTGCACGAGCATCCTTGTTTGCAAGGCTATCCGTGTAGGAAGTTGTATACGCTCGATTTTTTCTCTAAAATTAATTGAGTAATTTAGTTAATTTTATTATGAACTAATTTATATTTTTTCTTTCTTTTAACATATATTCAAGCTACACAATAAATGAATTGGATTAAGAATAAGTCTCGTTTAGTATAAGGTTTTCGATTATAACGATGGACATGAATTTTCTAACGAGTCGGTGTTCATATATTGACTTTAAGATACATTAGAGATTAACTTGGTAACTCGAAGTAGAGTTCACTAAAAGATATTTTGAAAAAAAAATATTGTTAGCTTCAATTTTTATATATATATATATATGTTCTTTCAATTTGCAGTGAGAATGATCGATCATATATCTTCGTCTTTTTTTCACTTTTATTTATTTATTTTCTAAAATTTATTTATTTAAATTAGATTAAAAAAAGAAGAAGAAAAATATAGTTAAGAGGCAAGATGAACAAAAAAATAAATTAATTAATGCCATAAAAATTAACAGAAGTGAGAGATCAAGATAAAAACCAATGTAGACATATGAATTTTTTCTTGTCTTTATTGTATTTTTCTATTAACCCAACTAGCCGTTCTTGTATATCTGTACAATATTTTCCGTGTGAAACAGAAACTGTGTCTAAACTCTCTCATACTCTTGACTGACGATGAGTGGAGAAGGAAAAGTAGTTTGTGTTACAGGAGGGTCGGGTTACATTGCCTCATGGCTAGTCAAGTTCTTGCTCCAGCGTGGTTATACTGTCAAAGCCACTGTTCGTGACCCAAGTTAGTACACTTATCTCTTTCTTTCTAGCTTAATTCTTTACCTGTTTGTTTCTTTTTAGCTCAATATGATCTAGATAGTGATTATTTATGTTCTGGTAGTCTCCCACAACATAATTAATAGTTAGCTTCAACTAATGATATATTGATGAATTTCGAGGGTTTTTGTGGGAGTTCATGGCCTTCATCACTTCACTAATTCTGTTTATATATATTGTAGATGACCAAAAGAAAACTGAACACTTACTTGCATTGGATGGAGCTAAAGAAAGACTTCACTTGCTTAAAGCAAATTTAGTTGAAGAGGGGTGTTTTGATCCTATAGTTGATGGATGTGAAGGTGTTTTTCATGTGGCTTCTCCCGTATTTCTTGCAGCAAATGATCCAAAGGTAATCTTTTAATGGTTTTTTTTCTAATTTCTAATGATCCGAGTTATACCCAAATTGATACCAGATCGATGACATAAATGATAGTTGATATTGTAGCATGACAGAATGTCTATTGCTGAATTATTTAAGGATGATATTCCAAATTGATTTTGTTAACTGTTTGTATAAAATGTTTCCATTGGCTTTTATATTCTCCATATTTCAGGCGGATTTAATTGAACCTGCAGTAAAAGGAACCCTAAACGTTCTCAAGTCATGTGCGAAATTTCCTTCTGTTAAAAGAGTGATTCTAACATCTTCAATGGCAACGGTTGCTTTCAATGGAAAACCATTGACCCCTGATGTGGTAGTGGATGAGACATGGTTCTCAGATCCTGTGTTTTGCGAGTCAAAGAAGGTGGGCCTCTTTCTGATTTCTCAGTTCAAGTTCTCTATTTTACACAATGGTGGTTTTACTAGATGATTTATGTATGAAAGAATCAGTTGTGTTGCTCTGGCTTAACATGTGAGAAGTGAGCTAGTACTAGATCCATTTAGATGACAGAATATGTGAACTCTGATATTGATCACTACCTATTGAGCATTATTCGGGAAGTTATCTTAAACATTTTCTTCATGCCAATCTATTTTTGGTTTTCCAGCTTTGGTATATGGCTTCAAAAACTTTAGCTGAGGAGGCTGCTTGGAAATTTGCAAAAGAAAAAGGAATTGACATGATTACAATAAATCCAGGCTTTGTGATTGGTCCTCTCTTACAGCCAACTCTCAATACCTCTGTTGAGCTGTTTCGGAACCACATTAATGGTATCTTTAACTTTTTTTTTATTACCTGTTTTACTCTGAAGTTCATAAATACCTCTAGCAACCTTCAAGAAATAAGAATCTAGACTTATCTAGTGCAAAGGTTCTATAAATGCAAATACTAGCTAATCCTTCCATCCATTTGCTAAAACTTTCTGTATTGATTTAAATTTGTTACTTTCCACATCAGACCTTGCATTGTTCTTGTTTTATCAAATTTTAACTTTAAGTTCTCTATCTTAAACTTCTAATTAGTACGACCGTGGCCCTATGGTGCTGTACATGCAAAAATGCAAGGAAAATCTCCTTAAGAAAATAGTTGGATGGAGATCCATAGCGGACGTAACTACAGAAGTTCATGTATCGTGGCACTGATCTCGTTGGTGATGCTATCTTTTGGTTTCCTTACTGAAAAATCAGTTACTGAATTATGATATCATAAAATCGAGGATGTAACGTAACTCCTCCATAACATAGGGTGCATTTAAAGATAACTTCAAGGTAGAGGCAGGAAATTGCTGTAGAAACACATAGGTTTGCATCAAAGTAATACTCACAATATGTAAAATGTCCAGTGACAAAGTAATCCAATGGAAAAGTAGAATCTCACAGTTCTTAGATAACCCATTTTTAACATTGGTTGTGTGGCATGCTTTAAGCTTCTTTATGATTAAAAGTAATAATTGGCCAAATTATCAAGAAGCAAATCATTCAATGTGCATGATGTCCTCTGACTTGAGCAATTGAGGTTTTCTGTGTGCAGGAACACAAGGAGCACCAACATTGCCAAGTGAAATTTATAGATATGTTGATGTGAGAGATGTGGCATATGCACATGTTCAAGCTCTTGAAATACCTTCAGCTAGTGGCAGATATTGTTTAGTTGGAATAGTTGCACACTTCTCTGACACGGTGAAGATTGCGCATGAACATTACCCTACGTTGCCCCTTCCTGAAAAGTGAGTTAACGTTGTTTGCTTTGTGGTATATGCCATTCACATAGGCCCCGCTGATAAATCACTTCAACATACAAGTTTGTTAGAGATCATGATAAGAAAATATTCAGCTAGTTAATTGTCAGAGTTATAGGATTATTGGCTGCCGGAGATCTCAATCTTGATAGGTTATCATGTGCTTGATCATTGGTGTAGATGATAATGGAGGGAAATTTTTGAAATTTTTCTTATTTATGCAAGCATGTAAGTATTACTTTGAATCAAACATGAGGGTTCTTTGGAAGCATGTTAGTCTTGATATAATATCTCATTTTCTATGATAAATCAGACAATTCTGAGAAGGTTCTTCTGCACATTATTTCGTTACAGATATGCAGATGACAAGCCCTTTGCACCGAATTATGTGGTATCAAAGGAGAAAGCAAAAACTTTGGGTCTTGACTTTACTCCTCTGGAGGTGAGCGTAAAGGACACCATTGAAAGTTTGAAGGAGAAGGGCCTTCTTAATGTCTGAGGTAACTAGCTAGGCTATTGAAGACCTTGTGATGCAGCTAATAAAAGAAAGCAAATAATTTGCGTTTACCTTCCATTTTGACACAATGATATGCTGCTGCTAGGAGTCCATTTTGTTGAAAAATGGGAGATTACTATTTTTCCAGGATTGTTTTATGCATTACTTTGTATAACTTGTAGAAAGAGGAAGCCAATCCATTTCCTGTCAGCAAAAACTGATTAAAATTTGTAGGTTGGCATAAAGTTTCGTAGCTTGGTTCTTCAATGGAATGATTCTAGTACTTTAAAATTCTTGATTCATGGAAATTTGTTTCTTGACAGGAGCTCCCACATGGGTAAACATGCCATCAGACCTAAATGGCTTGTTTAGTGGTAGATATTCAACCAAGACATTTACAATCCAAGATAAACAAAATTACCGTGAATATAGCTATTCTGAAAAGAGTTCATGGCAGATGAGAAGATAAGAAGCTTTTTTTGCCAAACAACGAGGTGTTAACGGAGAAAGCATAAACTTCATTTATTTTAGAGGGGTTTGTCCAGCACAAAACGTCGAGAGTTCAAAGGAAAGGTTTTTTTTTTTTTCCCTCAAGTAAGACAAAAATAAATACGGATGATGCATTTCAAGAACCAACCGATGTAGTCTTTATTTATTTCTTCGATGAATTTCAAAAATCATCGTTACTAACTCTATTGCTTTCCAAAACTATTTATATATTACATCCATTTTCAATCATAAACAAATATAGATCAATTATAGAAATACCTTTTTATTAGGCATGATATTAAAAAAAAATCTTTAAATCATATTTTGAAATCCAAATTAATAAAAAAACAAAAAGCCTGAAGCTAATGTGTTTAAAAGAAAGAATAATTAAGAAGGGCCCATTATCATTAAAAAAAAAATAATAATAAATTATGTGCTTGACCAAATTGACAATCCAAAATTAGGAAGCACCAGTTCTTCACTCTAACTAAATGGATTCTGAGCCAACGACATGTGATTTCATGAGTTTTCTCTTAAATGTGATAAACCAGGAAAAAAAAAATGTGTTTGACCAATTTAACAACCCAAAATTTGGAGGGTCAAGTCCTTCCCTCCAGCCACATGTATTCTGAGCCAACGATATGTGATTACACGAGTTTTGTCTTAACTGTGATAAAACGTCAGCGATTGCATAGTTAGGTAGATTCTTCACTCTAATAAAAGTAGCAGACAAAAAATCAGAGTGAGAGAATGAGTGGAGAAGGCAAGGTGGTGAGTGTCACCGGAGCATCTGGTTACATAGCTTCATGGCTTGTCAAGTTTTTGCTTGAACGTGGATACACAGTCAAAGCTTCAGTCCGTGACCCAAGTCAGTAGTAGTGACTCAAATCTCTTTAGACTCACAACTTCAATCCTTAGCTTCCATTTTTATGTGATGCATGATTCTGGGTCTTGTTTTTAACTTGATTTTACTCTCAAAGTTTTGATTTTTTTTTTAATTGATTTCTTTGGTGTTTAGGTTCTTGAATTTCTGGGAAGGAATAGTGGGTTTTCGGAGAGTACGATGTTTGCCGAATTTTAAACTTTGTATATGTCAAAACAAGAAGTGTTGGAGTGGTTTGATGCCTTTCAATAACTTTGATAACTAGTAATAGCGATCCTTAATTACAGCAATTTTAATTGATGGTCTGACTGAGCCTTTGTTGGAATGTAGAGTTTTGAATTCCAAAAGGTTGTAGTGAGTCAATCAAATTAGTTCCACTAGTGGGATTGCTTCAATAATCAGACGTTTTTTGATCTGATCAATGATGGATCCAGCTGAGACACTTCAAATTTCATTTTGGCAAATTAGCTATGGCCCAGATGCCACTTTTTTTGTCTGTTAGTCTCTGCACTTCTGGAAAAACTGAATAACGTCTTCTTCTTCTTCTTCTTTCCTCCAAAGCGTAATGATTTCTTCTTTTGAGACATCGATTCCTACTTATTGCCGCATTCTGTTTCACAGATGATGCGAAGAAGACTGAACACTTACTTGCACTTGATGGAGCCAAGGAAAGACTTCATTTGTTCAAAGCGGACTTACTGGATGAAGGATCTTTTGATCCCGTGGTTGAGGGATGTGAATGTGTTTTCCACACTGCATCTCCATTTTATTTCACTGTCAATGATCCCCGGGTACTTTCCTGTTATATTCCATTGCACATGTATAAATTAATTTCAAATTTTACTTTTGGTTGAGTTGTTGTCAGCTATCAAATTGCAACCAATAATGGCATTCCTTACATGCTTGATTTCATATGTTTTTGGAAATAGTCGTGTTTTCCCATACATTTGTTTTTCCATCTTGCTGCCTTCTTTTCCCCGGTTGCACCACATTTGCATGATAATCTCTGCTATGCCATTCAGAATTGAAAGAGCCAGCATTTCAACTTTGATTGTATAAAATATCCTTGTGAAGAGGGAAAGTAACGATAGGACTTCTTCGTGTATATTTCCACTTTCTCAATGATTCAAAAGCATCCCTATAATCTTCTAGATAATATCTTTTTCTTTCTGCTCCTTTTCTTTTCCCTCAGGCAGAACTTATTGACCCTGCATTGAAGGGAACACTTAATGTTCTTAGGTCATGCTCTAAAGTTCCTTCTATCAAAAGGGTTGTCATAACATCATCCATGGCAGCTGTTGTATACAATGGGAAATCTCTTGCACCTGATGTAATAGTTGATGAGACGTGGTTTTCAGATCCAGATTTTTGTGAGAAATTGAAGGTATGTCAATGGCTAATTTCTAATTGAAGTACTATCTCCTTGGAAAGCCATTTTTTTATATCATGGTATGGGAGGCTTTAGCTGGCAATATAACGAAAGTCAGTTGGCTATTCTTCTTCTTTTTCTTCCCTTATTTTGCATGTATGAATGGAGTGACTGACATATCCTGTGTCGATTTGAGAACTCCCCGTTTGTTCATTCCTTTCTAATTCCATTGTTCTCCTATTGTTCTTTTTCTCTGTACTCTGTGGAAGTTGCATTCAGCTGTTCGTTTTCTTGCAATCATACATAAGACTATCAAAACTTTGATAGCTAGATTTATCACGTGTAAGGAAAATAATTTTGTTATGTTTTCTTATATAAATAATGATGCCCTTTTGTTGAGATTGGATTGGATAGATTGTCATATTTGCTAAAATTATATATTCCACTTTGCATGCAGACCCGAAACCTTTTACATCTTTCATTTTCCATTTTTTTTTTTTTGCTTTCTTATCAGTTCTGGTACATGCTTTCCAAAACATTAGCGGAAGAAGCCGCTTGGAAGTTCACCAAAGAGAATGGAATCGACATGGTCTCTTTAAATCCAGGGTTGGTGGTCGGCCCTCTCTTGCAGCCGACACTTAATACAAGTGCGGAGTCAGTTCTTAACCTTATAAATGGTACTTTTCACCTATTGCAAGGCTATAATCTTTTTTTTTTTTTTTTTTTTTATCCCTTTCCATATGAAATCCGTACTTTCTCTAGGTTATTGCTGACTTCTGCTTTGGCTAATTTCTAATTACTCTTGCATAATCAACATGTAAAAGCAATAATAATCAAGGCTATAATTGCAATCCAGAATTGATTACATTGAAGCAACAAAAGCCAACTTATAGGAGGAGTTTCTTTATGATCTTATGCATGACATCTCCTTCATTAGGTATTCGAATGTCAGATCCAATAACCTTTTCCCAATCATTTTGATCTTCATGTAGCTAGCAATTCGCATAAATCTGAAGAAATTGACTGTATCTTGAACCCAATTAATGAATTAGGACTATTTAATAGTTTTTTATTTTATTTGTTTGGGTTTGGAGCCTATATAAATAAGTATCCTACCTAGACACTAAGAAAAACATTGAATATTGAATATCAGAATAAATTGAGTTCTCTCTCAGAGAGTGATTCTCTTGATTTTTGTTCTTGTTGATGGTTCTACACCAGATGTATTGTTTAAGGTGGGATTCAAACTTGGCACCTCACCTCTCTTTCTTAGCAAGAGTACCAATTAGCAACAACACCATTTGTCATAGCAACTTTTCTGTGGAAGGTTTTAATGCATAATAAGATAGATTACATTAGACGTATAGACTGTAGAAATTCATGCAGATACATGTCCGTAAAGGCTTTCACACTTGTGTAAGGTTCTAATGCATATTTCCTTGTATGGAACTTATTAGTGGAGGTTAGAGATAATATTTAGTACCTAAACTCAATCATGTAAATCTTATGGGTATCCTTCCACCTAGTTAATTGAACCTGTCAACTCTGTTTTTCCACATTATAAATTCTCATACAAACTCGTAAATTTTTTCTCATGAACCTTCCCTTGTGGTACCGTATCTTAAGTGTGTTTAAATTTCAGTGACAATTTTTGACATTTTGAATGATCTATTTTTTCTTTCTATAGCATATAGAATCTTGGTACTGCATATGTTCTTCTTATTACATTATTCCCATTGTCATTTCCATTGTCTTCATTATGGAATTCTTATGACACGGTAGCATTAGAACTACCAAAATTGATTTTACAAAATGTGAAGTGTAATGAGAGAGATAACCTGCACGGGCTACTTACCCTTTATTAGGTAGTTTCTTGTATCAAAGCCAATTGATGTCGAGAAGAAAACAAGACCAATTAATTTTATAAAATTCCTTTTTCCTGATCTCCATAATTCTTCTAATAAGAAAGCATTTACCTCCTCATATATATTATTATTCTTATGCATGCAATTATTCCTGATGCAAGCAATTATTATTTGATGCAGGGGCAAAAAGTTATCCAAATACAACTTATAGATGGGTAGATGTTAGAGATGTCGCCAATGCACATATATATGCCTTGGAGAATCCTTCAGCTGTTGGGAGATACTGTTTAGTAGGGACAGTTATACACTCTTCTGAGGTTGTGAAGATTTTAAGCAAGCTTTATCCTGATCTCACTCTTCCTGAACAGTAAGTTTCTTAGATGTATGGCATGCAGTACCCTGCTTGTTCTCTTCAATAGAGACAACTGGGTTTCATTTCTAATTCTCTAATATGAAATTGATTCTTATGATGAACTGATTTCCCTGAAAAAGAATTACAGAAAAATACATGTTCACTGTCAAGGGTCTGATATTTTGATTACTATTCTGTGCCTACATCTGACTAGAGAATTCTGGATAATCATCTGTAGAAATCATTAACTTCATGCACTAAGTTACAGTTGTGCAGTTTAAACTGTTAATGTACAAAGGAATTCCTTGTTGACAATGATTAAACTATCTGAGGCTTTTTGCATATGTTGTGGTTAAAGCTCCAACATTATAATTTCTTCTCTAATTGTCTAGATACCAATTTGTGCATTTTTTCAGACAGTATTTAGGATCCATATTTGTAATACCCTGCATTTAACTCGTTGACCAGTCTCTATTTTGCAAAGATGCTGCATTTTTGTAATGGATTTCGAACTTTTTTTTAAATTTTTTTGGCATGTTTGGTTTATGGCAGATGTGCAGATGATGAGCCTCCCATGCCAAAATATGAGGTATCCAAAGAGAGAGCAGAAAATCTGGGGGTCAAATATACTCCTCTTGAGGCAAGTCTAAAGGATACTATCGAAAGCTTGAAGGAGAAGAACTTCGTTAGCTTCTGACTGTAAATTATTTGCTTGCAAGCCAGACAAATGGAAGTAAAATTCTACCCTAGAACTGATTGTTGTCAATCTCATTTTCCCTATTGCTAGCTCTCCATCCTGAAATGTTTAGGAGTCAACTGTTATAAAAATTAAAAACAAAGAAACTGAAGTTAGCAAATACGTTGATTCCAATATTTGGTTTGCGTTTGTACTAAATATGTATATCATGATATGCAGATTGACCTTGAAATATTGAAATGGTTGGTTGTCCTTGAGAGCTTCCTGAAAATTTCCAAGATTTTTGTATTCCTGAATCTATTTGAACAGAGTCAAATGGAGTTGGTATTTAACTTGGATTCCTATGTAGTGATCTGAATGCACCTGGGAGGACTTTTCCGTCTTATCGTCTCGCTTACCCGGCCCCCAACCTGCAGACGATGCTTTGGCAGGGCTAAACACCCATTGGTGCTGGGAGGGAATTTTGGTTTGCTAAGAAATGTCTTGTCTATTGCCTTGGGAGTCAGGGTAATCTCTGAACTTCGAGAACATTTCTATATGATATAATCCGAGTAAATTATAAATCAGTCCCACTAGTTTTAAAAAACAAATTAATTAGTTTTTTTTTTCAAAAACTATTATTTAGTCTTTTAAAATTTAATATTATTTTTATTTCATAAAATTTTTTATTTTTTCATCAATCTTTTCACTTTTTTCTTAAAAAATCAAAATAAATTAAGAAAGAGCAAAAATGACAAAATTATAAGTAGATTTCAAAATATAAAGATTAAATTATTTGTTTTTAAAATAAAAAAGATTAATTAATTCATTTAATTTATAATTTACTCATTATAATCTTGGTGAAACTTCAAACAATTTGAAACAATTATTAGGATCTTTTCATTATTATTATTATTTATTTATTTGGCTAAAAACAATTTAAGATTATATACTAGATCAAGTATTAAATCTGGATTAAAATAAAATTCCTTCTTGATAGAATCTAATCTTTTAACTATAAACATACATATTAACAATTCAGTACATTTTCAATACCGGATGAATTCATCTTGAATGTTGTATCGTGATTCGAACTCTAATGTTCTTAATAATTACGATTTTTTCTTACTTTCAAATATATCATTTGAATATTTAAATTCTTGGGTAAGACCTATAAAAGATAGTTGACTGAAAAGCCAGTCAACTTTTTGAAGAGACAACGGTAAACAAGAGTTAAGGGATTAAAGTATAGGTTTTCAAATATTTGGGACTAAATATACTCTCAGTTCAAAAATTAAGGACTAAACAATAACTTACTCTTTAGTTAAGTTTAGCTCAATCATTGTTTACGCAGACTGCCAGTGTTGCCCCCATTTATTTTTTTTATTATTTTTTTCCCGAACGTGACACAAGCTGACGACCAAGTTATAGGTTTTCAAATATTTGGGACTAAATATATATATATTTTTTATTATAGTTAAGTCCAGTTACTCTTCGAGTCTCGCAAAATCGTAATTATCTTTATATTTTCCAGTTTGAGCCAGAAGCTCTTTGATCCAACTCTTTTCACTCTCACTGATAATGAGTGGAGAAGGAAAAGTGGTGTGTGTCACTGGAGGGTCTGGATACATAGCTTCATGGCTAGTCAAGTTCTTACTCAAGCGCGGTTATACTGTCAAAGCCACTGTTCGTGATCCAAGTTAGTGAACTTATCTATTTCGTTCTAGCTTTCTTTGTTTCTTTTCAGTTCATTATAATCTGCTTGTTTTTTGTGCATAATTTTCATTATTCATATTCTGGGTCTGATCTTTTGTTTTCCTCAACACAATCAGTGTATAATTTTAACTTGATATTAGTGATTACTACTAAGGTTTTCGTTGGAATTGTCTTTTGGTTTTCCAATTTTGTTTATATATGTGTGTCATCGATGACCCAAAGAAAACAGAACATTTACTTACACTTGCTGGAGCTAAAGAAAGACTCCACTTGTTTAAAGCAAATTTGATTGAAGAGGGGTCTTTTGATCCTGTAATTGATGGATGTGATGGTGTCTTTCATATGGCCTCTCCTGTATTTGTCGTAACAAATGACCCACAGGTAATCTTTTTCATGTCGAGTTTCGACTCCACTCCTTTTCCCATTTCACAATATCCAAGTTAATCAAACTCATTTTGATGCCAGATGACATTAATACTAATTGATAGAACCTCTATTGTGTGCTAAAAAGCTGTTACCATTGGTTTCTATATGCCTCATATTTCAGGCAGACTTGATTGAACCTGCAGTACAGGGAACTCTAAATGTTCTCAAGTCATGTAAAAAATTTCCTTCTGTCAAGAGAGTGATTCTAACATCTTCTATGGGATCTGTTTTTTTCAATGGAAAACCTTTGACCCCTGATGTGGTTGTGGATGAGACTTGGTTTTCGGATCCTGCCTTTTGTGAGTCAAAGAAGGTGTGTATATTTCTGGTTTCAATAATGCAATCTCTCTATTTATTTGGCGTTGGTTTCACTTGATGTTGTTATATATGAGAGAATCAGTTGGCTCATGCTTAGTTCACATGCAAGCAGTGAGTTAACAGTGAACCCAGTTGGATAACAGAATGTGTGAACTTTGATATTTAACCAGATACAATTTAGAAGAAGTTAATATAGCAATATTTGTCTTTATGACATCTATTTCGGTTTTTCTAGCTTTGGTATATGGCTTCAAAAACTTTAGCCGAGGAAGCTGCTTGGAAATTTGCTAAAGAATATGGAATCGACATGGTCGCAATGAATCCAGGGTTTGTGATTGGTCCTCTCTTACAGCCAACACTTAACTTCACTGTGGAGAAGTTTCTAAACCACATTACTGGTATTCTTCCTAAGCTATTGATGATTTCTACAAACTTGCCATTCCATGTGAAGTTTTGAGTGTAAGATACTTGTGTCCTCTCAAGCTCATAAATTTATCCAAAAACCTTGCATAAAGATGAATCTAGTATATGATTCCACTACTGCAAATACTGGTCTGGTCTTATTACGAATGAACCAGAACGTGCTATTACAGTAGGAGCATTGATTCAACTTTATACCCAGTAACTCTTTTGTAGGACCCCTCATACATCCTGCTCTATCCAGACCTTTCACTTCAGCTTGAAGTTCCAAGTCTTAGACTTTACATGATAGGGATGTTGTCATATGGGCTCTTAAACACAAAAAATTAAGGAGTTTGCTGTATGGATGCAAAATTTGAACGAGACTCACATTGGACACCAGAATGGAAGTCCATGTAACATAGCATTGAATATTGATGATCTACTTAGGGATGCTTTATTTCCAATTCATGAGTCCATTTTCTTTTTAGACATCAAGTCCTTCATTTCTTGTTTCATACTCTTTATTTAGATTTGAGGGTTTTACACCTGAGAAATTCTTGTGTGTCCTTTTCTTGAAAAAAAGTACAGGATTTACACAACTCCTTAAGAACCTCTGGTGCATTTATAGATACTTCATGGTAGAGGCTTGAAATTGCAGCATAAATACACAAGTTTACATCAATATATCATAAATATACAGGTTTACATCAATATATTACCACATGATATAAAAGAAACACAATATGGAGAATGTACAGTGACAGAGGTAACTAAAAAGAAGTATTATCTCATTTAGTTCTTAGATGATCCATTTAACATAGGTTGAGTGGCATAATTGAACTTACTTCGTGACTAGATGTATTTGGACAAATTATTAACAAGTAAATACCAAATATAACTTTTTTGGGTGGCCAAGTTATTCGAAATGGTTTCTTCTCATTTGAGCAAGTTTTTTTCCTGCAGGAGCTACATTCCCTAATGAAATGTATAGATTTGTCGATGTTAGAGACGTTGCATATGCACACATTCAAGCTTTTGAAATACCTTCAGCTGGTGGGAGATATTGTATAGTTGGACAAGTTGGACACTTCTCTGAGGTTTTGGAGATTGTGCATGAATATTACCCTACTTTGCATCTTCCTGAAAGGTGAGTTATTGTTTGAATTATGATGAATGCCATTCACATTGGCCTTGGAAATAAATAACCGAAGCATCGAATTTTTATTTGGAGTGATAAGGAGAGACACAGTAAAAGAGGGAGACTTGGTGGGATGTTTGATACTCAGATGTTAATTCTGAGACGCTGAGAGAGTTGGAGGACTGTGTTGGTTGTTAGAGGCAGGCGATTATCTTGACAGGTTGATGTGGTATCCAAGTGAGATAGCATGAGAGGGAATGGATAGTCCTGAATTTTTTGTTATGCATGATTCGGCTATAGAAGCATACTTCAAACCAAAAATGAGCATTGCTTTAAAGAGTGCTTTTGTAACAGCAGTTTCTCGTATCTCTGTATGTTTTCTTTCATTACAGATGCGAAGATGACAAGCCCTTTCCGCCGAGATATTGGGTATTGTTGGAGAAAGCACAAACTTTGGGAATTGAGTTCACTTTTCTGGACAGGACTGTAAAGGACACCATTGAAAGTTTGAAGGAGAAGGGTTTTCTTAATGTTGAATTATGCTAAAACTCAAATATTGGGATTTTTTTGCACTGAGAATAAATGTTATCGAAAGTATCTTGTAAATCTCATACGCACTCCACTGTGAATTATGTTGTCAGCAAGGCCTGGTTTGAGTTCGAATGTTGATGGAAGAATTTAAGAACTCAAAATTCTTACATGTTCATCGTGAACGGGCGACCACAGTGGGAGTCGAACCCACGACCTTTTGATCCGAAGTCAAACGCGCTAATCCACTGCGCTATGCGGTCCTGTTAGTACAAACACCCCTAAAAAGGTAAAAGATCACACTAATTGTTGTATACTTTCTTTCGCATATATCATGATTTGGTGGTGGGCTTTGATTAATGATCTGCCCTTCCTTTGCTATCGGGCTTTTATATAGATATATATATTCTGATGTGGCTTTTGGTGGGCACGTTTAGGGGTAATTATTCATTTTTTTGGTTGGATTTTTAATAATTTCAGTTCGAATTTTGGTTAATTTAAGTTATAAAAACAAAACCAAAAAGAAAAAAATATGAACCAAATTACTATTTAATTTAGAAATCTAAATTTTGATTTTTGGTTAAAATCGATTTTTTTTTCGAAATTCTTTAAATAATATAATTAGGTAAAAAAAATCATCAATTTATCATATATCTATAATAATGTTGAGATATTGATTTTTTGCTTTATTTGTATTATTTTAAAACTTAAAAAATAGAAAGATAAAATAAAATCATTTTTTTGGTTTAAACGAAATAAAAAAATTCCTAAAACCAAACACGATTGAAAAGTAAATAAAAAAATAAATTCGTTTTTTAGTTAAAAACCAAATCGAAATTGATATTTTGTTTCGATTTAGTTTTTTGATTTAAACTGAATAATAATCATCGCCAGACAATCTTATGTTTTTATCTATATTTGAGGTAATTTATTGTCTTTTCATCATTCTCTTTTTTATCTAATTTATCTTATGTAGTTCAGTATTTTTGTGCTCTTATGTTTTCGTTTTCTACTGAATCCCTTCTCTTTGTGCCTTATGTGTTCTTTGTTGTCATTTATCGTGTGTCCTTGGATAGAGTATTAAATTATGAGCATTTAGTGCGTTGTTTGGCACTGCAATAAGCTTCTTCTTTCTTTCATTTGCTAGAGGAGATTCCTACTGCTGATGGCCCAAAATATAATTGCTTCCTGTAAAATTTAATGTTTCCTTGACAAGATTGTACGAAATGAGCTCAATTTTGGTTCATTTGCGTCCTCTCTCAATTGTTTTCGACTCAGTTTTATTAGTTTTCATCCAGATAAATACTTCAGATGTATAGCCTGATAATTATCATTATTTTTCCTCTCTAACTTTTCTTCTTGGTTTGATTGATTGCCATGTGAACCGATTGTGGCCCTCTAGCTGGACAATAACTTTTTGTTTTTGTTTTTTTTTTTTTTCATCTAACCCTTTGATTATGAAGATTAGGTTTTTTTTTTTTTTTTTTAAGCTCTCCTCCGATGTTCATAAGACCCATTGTTCTTTGTTTAGTATTTTATTTTATTTTTTAAAACCAAATTTTGTAATGTTCTTTTCAAAAAAAATAAAATATAATGCTTGTTTTTTTGGGGGGGGGGGGGGGATGAAGCCTTTTTAGGTTAGGTTAGGTTCTGCGCTAAACTATTTGCCTATTGTGTTTTATCTTTATGTTTTCATTTTTTTCTCTGCCTATTAAGAATTGACCTATTTTTTCCTTACGTGTGCTGGGTTGAGGGTGACTTTTGTTGTCTTTGGAGTTTTTTATTTCGTTTGTGTTTGGATTTTTTTCTACTTCGACATCTCTCTTATTACCTATATTGATCGTGTCTTCTTTGTCATGGCTGATTTGTCTTTGATGTTTTTGTTCCTGCTATATTGTTATGGTTGGTTTGGATTAGACTGATATCCTCCTGTTGGTCTATCACAGGTTAGCATTTTTTTTTTAAAAAAATATTTATGTACCTATAATATCTCGATTTGATGTGTACTATTCTTTCATTATTTTAAGGTTTTAGGTTGTGTAGCTATGGTTCCATGTTATTTGAAAGCATGAAAAAAAATACAGTGAGTGCGCTCTTTTGAGATTAATTGTTGTGTCTTTCAGCTTATTTGTTGCAACAAAAGATTTAATCAAATATATCATTCAATCGTTTAATTAGGTCATTATAGACAGCAAAAAATAAATGATAAATTCATAGCAAAGACACTTTTATTTTATATATATATATCATATATATATATATATATGACTTTTCTGCATCCAAATCAACATCGAGCATAGAATCTTCAATCAAATCAGCTGAACGAGTGACTTTCCCTCTCTCAGACCAACAGAAACACAAACACATACGATATTAATGTTTTTCCTTCTTTCCTTATTGTATTTCAGGCCTTTTCTTTTTCATTAATTTTTCTCTTTCAAACTGTATAACTATAGATTCCAAGCATGGAGGACAAGCACTTGAAAAACAAAAACAGAACTACAATAAAACACTTGTTGCAGTTGCCAATTGACAATATGGAGGTTCATAAAACTTCTTTATCAATCTACAAATACTAGTGCTTCAAGCCTTTTATTTTACTTTATTTTATTTTATTTTTTGGGTATTAAGACACACGAGTATTTATTTTGTCATAGAGCATTTATTTGCAAAATAAATTCTCAATAATCCGTATTAACACAAAGCACGGTTGAAGGTATTTAGCATGCCCGCAGTGCTACTAACTTGCTAAAATTTGAAAACAACTACTACCGGACACTCTTACAACCAAGATTGGTGGATCAGCAAAAGCATATAGAATGAATATCCGAAAAAGCAATATACTATTAACTTATATTAGTAAAAAATTTCATTTAATTGCTATTAATATTGATACGAATATCATAAGAAAAATTAATTCAAAAATCTATAACTTAATTCAATACTGTAATATATACCTATCGATCAAAGTAGCAAATTGATGATTTAGAGCCTTACTTGAATTTAGCATCTAAGTTTTCTTTTTTTCTTGATGATTTTTGACAGAGAGTTGTTAATTTGAGCTAACCAGGAAATTATAATTTTCTTTTCTAGTAAAATAGTGACAGTTTAAAACAAACTCAATTTTTATACTATAAATCGGCTCGATCAATCCAATTTTAATTAGACAGAATCAATAACTTGGAGAATAAATTAGAAATTACTTCCTCTAGTTTTAAGAAACAAATTAATTAATCATATTTGTTTTAAAAATTATTATTTAATCCTTTAATCATAATTGATCATATTTAATTGAATATTATTTTTATTTCTTAAAATCTCTTATTTTATCATCAATTTTTTTATTTTTTCATATTTTTTTATTTCTTAAAAAAATAAAATAAATTAAAAAAAGAGTAAAAAAAACTAAATTATAAGTAAATTTCAAAATATGAGAACTAAATAACCAATTTTTTAAAATAAAAAGGACTAATTAACTTATTTGAACGAAAGTGACTAATTTATAATTTACTCATAACTTGGATTTTTCAGTAACCTCATCAGTTACATCACCAACAAAACACATGTCAAAGCAACCTACTTTTACCAACTACTAGATAAATATCGACTCATATAATAATAAGGAATAAGCTCCCTTGTTAGTTGCCGGGGCAGTTGACACTGACACAGAGAGGATGAGTCGAGGAGGAGAAGGGAAGGTGGTGTGTGTAACAGGAGGGTCAGGTTACATAGCATCATGGCTACTTAAGCTCTTGCTTCAACGTGGCTATACCGTCAAAACCACTGTCCGTGACCCAAGTCAGTAACTCTCTCTCTCTTTCTTCGAGCTAAATATGGTCACTTTTGTATTTGACATTATTTTGTTACAGATGATCCAAAGAAAGCTGAACACTTACTTGCTCTTGACGGAGCTAAGGAAAGACTTCGTTTGTTCAAAGCTAATTTATTGGAAGAAGGGTCTTTTGATCCTGTTGTTGATGGATGCGAAGGTGTTTTTCATACCGCTTCCCCTGTTTCTTTCTCACCCACTGGCGACCCACAGGTTCTTCCCTCGTATATGCTATCATTTATTACTGATTTATCTTATTTGCCACCAATCTTGCAATTGTTTGCTATTTCTTGCCGCTTAGCATCAATTATCTAGAATCACATAATAACTCATGTCATTATTAGTAATTTAGCTGGTGAATGGCGGGGTTCTTCTTTGTTTTCATGGGGGACTTGGGCCAAGTCAACAATCGGTGGCATTGAACTGTTATATCAAAGAATTTAACTGCACAAGAAAAAGAAATTACATAGGTAAAAGAGAATTAATGCAGGGGTGAAAAGTAAATAATTAATGGCAAAGCCACGTAAATGAAATAGGATTCTCAAGTATTAAGTCCAAGACACAATTTTTCTGATTCATTCTGAGAACAATCTATGAATAATAGCCCAGAGACAACCCAAAAGGGATAAAAAGAAAATAAAAGACCATCATCTCTCCTGTTTGGAATTGAAAGACTAAATTTTAATGGATTAGTCATAAAGAGGTAAGGAACTGATTAGGGTTGTTTACTTGTGAGTAATTTTATAATACTCAAAGAATAACTAGTGACACGTACAAGAAGTGATTCCATCGATTCATTTGAAACATCCTTCTTTAAACTAGGTTTTCTTTTTTTTTTAATTGACCTCTTGATAGGTCACTGTTACAAAACTGTGGATGCGAATTAAAAAAAAAAACAAAATAATAACAATAAATATAATAATAACCCTCCCATGATTTTTTCTGCTTTACAGTTTGACCTCATAGATCCTGCCTTGAAAGGAACATTAAATGTTCTTAGATCATGTGCAAAAGTTCATTCTATCAAGAGAGTGATTATAACGTCTTCAACCGCAGCATGTGTATATAGTGGAAAACCTCTGAACCCTGATGTGGTGATTGATGAGACCTGGTATTCAGATCCAGTTATCTGTGAGGAATTGAAGGTAGCTATTATTTGATGATATCCTAAGTTTTTTTTTCCCCTTTCTAGAGAAATTTTTAGACTATAATTGCGTTCTTTTCAAAATTCCACATGGGGATTACTCTATTAGCCGAAACCTAAATCTTTCTTTCTTTCATTTTGTTTTCTGTTTCTGTTCACTTATTATTGGCTATGTAAATATTTGTTTTTTCCAGGCTTGGTATCCGCTTTCGAAAACCTTGGCTGAGGAGGCTGCTTGGAATTTTGCAAAAGAGAATGCAACTGACTTGGTTATAATGAATCCATCATTTGTGATTGGCCCTCTTTTACAGCCAACTCTTAATTACAGTGTGGAGATGATTCTCAACCTTGTTAATGGTAATGATCTTGATCCTTGCTCCATCCAACTTGACAATCCTTTAGCAACTTTCCATTATGGGAAAAATCTAAATGGAAGGTTTCTACATTTCCAACTGATAGAGCAAGTTATCCCTCATTTGTCGTTTCACTATCTTTTGTTATGATACGAGTTGCTTTCTTGAGAAATTATCCCATGTTATCTTGTCATTTTGTTGAGGCTTTACTGATTTGTGTTTGTTGCATTTCGTTGCAAGTTCATATAGATTTGCCAAAAACATCATCGTAATCTGCCGACATTCTCTTGCATATAGGGTTGCGAATTGTGACAGAGACAATCAGTTTCCACCCGGAAGCATACTGTGCATCTTCTCTTGCAAATCACTTTAGCAATGATTAAATGATCAGTTCATTGACTACCAAATTTTGAATCTGTCCTTAATAGCGGGTTATAACTCTGTTTCTTGAACTGTTAATCCTTACTGGCTGTAAGTTTTGTTTAATTTTCATGATATATTCTGTTTGGATGCAGGAGGTGAGACATACCCAAATGCAAATTATAGGTGCATAGATGTTAGAGATGTTGCAAATGCACATATTCAAGCTTTTGAAATTCCTTCAGCTAGTGGGAGATATTGTTTGACAGCACATGTCACAACCTTTTCTGAGGTTCTAAAGATCATCCATGAAAATTATCCTACTTTGCACCTTCCTCAAAAGTGAGTTGTTTATTATGATCAATTTGAACAAACTTCATGTTAATTTGGTCTTGTTGATTAATCCAATTGATTTATTTTTGGTAGCCAATGGTTTGTAGCTAGGATTTCATGTCTAAGCCCAGCTTGGACAGGGAGGGGGATAATTCTGTAGTTATGCTACCAATTCAGATCAGGAGTTTAGATTAGCTATGAGAAATGTGTTAAGGACCATCTTACACTTTCCCTGCTTTAGAAACTAACCATGAAAAGAAGCAATAATTAAAATGGAAGTCTACTTTGAACATGAAAGTGCAGCTAGTCTCTTCGGGGACAACCGATAAATCTGAAAAGAGACAAATGAAATTAGAGCTACATTTTCAAAACCAAAAATGTGTAATCACCAGTAAGCCCTATACTTTTTGCCTTATACTGGGGTTGGATGAATAACCATTTTTCTTTTGTGCTGGCTTGCTCTCTAGAAGCACTTGCTTTGACCCATCACAGAATCAAGCACCTGTATATTGTTTTTCAACTGTTGCAGAAGTGAAGAAGACAACTCCATGCCATACCAGGTGTCCAAGGAGAAAGCAAAGACTTTGGGTATCAACTTCACTCCACTGGATGTGTCTCTTGTAGACACTATTGAGAGCTTGAAGGAGAAGGGCTTTCTGAAAATCTGATTTAGGCTATATTTAATGGGAAGGACTGTAATAAACGTACTTATCCCTATCTGTTTCACAATCAAATTTAATTTTGACAGATTTTGTAATACCTCCGAACTTTGCATGATAATATATTGTGTGTATATATATATACACAAATATGCTTTATTTGTGTATTCAATTTAATGTTTTTATGTGTTTAGAGGATGGAATGATTAGGTATGGAGTTTTAGTATATAATATATATTTTTGGGTATTATAAATTATATTTTTATAGATATGGATGAGTTCTAGCCTAAGCTATTAGGAATTAAAGAATTAAAATAGTAATAATAATAATAATAATAGATAAAATAATAATAATAATAATAATGAAATAATAATAAGTTTTAATGGTTTTTTAAATGGAATGCTAATGGTTATGAAAGGAGAGCAAAATTTTTGAAACATATATTAAATTAAAGTTGAGACATAAATGACCATAAAAGAAAAAAAAAGTTATAAAAGAAGAAGGTTAGTGGTTAAATATTTGAAAAAAGATTCAAGTCTCGGTGATTAAATTTCAAGATAAGAAAAATATTTAGTTTAATTATTTGTTTTTTATATGATTTTAGGTAAAATTGAGTTGGAAATTTCAAGATTTAAAATTGATTATGTAAAAATTATATTTTATTATTAAAATTTTAAATTTTTAGAGAATATTTGATAATTAAGTGCATTTAAATAAGAATTAAAATGTTAAGTTAAAATTTAATAATAGTAGATTATAAGAATGTAATTAAAGGAGAATTGAATAAATTAAAATAGAGTTGATGATTTAATTAGGGTTTTTGATTTAAAAGAAATTACAAGAAAAGAATAGGAATTAATAAAATTAAATGATTAGAGATAAAATAATAAAATTTAATTTTTTATGTTATATGGAGTGTATATTCAAGAAAAGAACAATTAATCTTTTATGCATTTTTTTATTTATTGAGGCTAGACCTCGATAGTCGATGTTAGTATTTTCTAATGGGTCCAAATGAGAAAAAGGATTTTGAAGACATTCATGCATAAAAAGTTTTAATGTAAAATTATGTATGTTACACTTATTGAAATATTTGTATCTCACGTCCATTTTGTAGTGTAGATAATGATGCGGATGTTAAGGATGTTGATGCTCGCTCTTGGTGACTAGTGATTCATGTGTCTGCTTTGTGTGTCCCTAACGATTAAGTTATGCTTTAAATGAATATTTATTTTTAAAATAATAAATATAAGGATGTTAAACTTATGAATATTGAAAATTTTTACTTAGAATTTGAGTATGAATATTAGAACAAGATTATTTAGGAATGTTAATTATGGTGGGAGATGTTTTTATAAATGATGAAATTTTAAAATAACGTTTTTGCTATGTTAATAAGAAATCTTATGGTTATATATTATTAATGACATATTTTAAATTAACATATTTAAAGATAAATAAGATTAAATTAGAAATTCAAATTTTTAAAAACTAAAAAGATATGAGTTTTAATATTGACCCGTTTGATCGTGACCCTTTAGGTGAGGTTTCTTGATTGACAACCGTTACATATTTGCTCTTCTTGGGTGTTCTCCATTTTGTTGCTGTAGACTTGTTGGAGTGGAACATATGTACATCATTTTAAGCATTTTCTAAAAATGTGACTCGTAATAGCACCTTTTTTTTTCTTCCCAAACAATGTTTCTAAAATAGTGAAAACTAGTTTTTTTTACCTATATTATGTTGCGAGTTGGATAAAATATATAAAATCATTTCAGTTTGATAGTCCGTGTTAGTGCAGGTGTTCAAGATCCAACATTGTTTGGATGAGTTTGACTTATTATTACATTATTTATATTGTTTATAATTAAAGAATTCTTTCTATTAATTCTTGTCATTTACATTTATTCATCGATTAGAATTAGATAGAAGTTCATACGATATGCATTTGTATTAGTGATTGATCGAAAGATGCGAGACAAATATTGATGCACATAAATGATATTGTTATATGTCCCAAGTTGTAGCATTAAATGTCCCAAATTATAGCATGGTTAAGAATGAACATTGACTATGCTCATCCTATATGATAGCGATAGGAGATATCATATCTATTAGCATGATGATGCCAAAATAAGCACTTAAGTGATTTATGTAACTATATATTAATTAATACTTCTAGAGAATTAGGTAGTCATGATGCTTTGCTAGAAGTCAATCTTGACTTATCTATTAAAAGATAAAAGATGTGTTTTTTTATTCTTGATACATTATCAATGTATCCGAGAGCTTATTGAATCACACACATAAGTTTAAGCATTAACATGATTAAAGAAAAGCAAAATGCTTGAAAAAGTTTTTCAATTATGAAAGTTTTGTATTTTTGAAATATTAATTTGAAATATGTAGTTTTAACCTTGCCAAATTGATTATGACCAATCCTTCTGTGTTAGTAGCCAATCAGTTTGTAGTTGTGATTGACACTAGCTTGGCCGTGGAGAAAAAGGCCACAGATATATAGTAATTATGTAGTAATGTGATCTATTCAGATCAACAGTTAAGATTAATTACGAGAAATATGTTGAGAACCATGTTAGAAGCCTCCTGTTTAGAAAGCAAACTATCAAATCAAACAATTAAGAAAATAACTAGGCTTTAAATATGAAATTAGAAACTGGTTTTTAATTAAAACACAAATTGTTCAATCTCGGATAAAACTTTTCTTTTATTCTGAATTGTTCCCTTGACGAAATTTCTTTGACCTATCTTACACGTGAGCATCTATGCTGTTCAACTATTGCAGATGTGACTATATCAAAATTTTCTTCCTATACCAGGTGTCCAAAGAGAAAGCACGAACTTTTGGTATCAACTTCATTCCACTGGAGGTGACTCTCAGGGACACTATTGAAAGCTTGAAGGAGAAAGGATTTTTCAGAATCTGAATTAGACTGTACATAGTTTATAGGCTTTTTTTTTCCTCTCAGTTTCACGACCAAATGAGAGATTTGTTGGTCTTGGGAGTTCTTTGCTGCTGTAGATCGGTGTGTGTGTTGGAGTGGAGAACATGCATATCATTTTCATGCATTCTGAACTCTTCGTTTTCTGAGAATGGTTAGAAGAATTCACATAACTGCAGTTGATATCATATAAATCCATAGACCAAGTCATATTCGTCCGATTTCCTTAGCCACGGGAACAACATGGCAATGCATCCCTAGTTTCACAATTTTGAGCAAACGTCAATTTAGTGTTGACAAATGCATTTCAATTTTTAGCAGAGGTTTTTATTTTCTCAAATCTGGAACGTAAGAGGGAAACTACAATTTCCACCACTTCTGTACTTTTCGAAGCACCTAATAGATCAATTATATGATTATAAATAATATAAAACAATATATGGTTTCACTGTGGCTAAGCTCTGCCACAGTGAACTTAAACAGTATTGTTTTGAGTTCTTTTTGTCTCAAAACGATATCGTTTTTCAAAAAAAAAAAAAAAAAGAGGGTAATGTTTGGTTAATTTGTCCAATTTTTTATACTTTGATTCTCCGATTTATAATTTTATTCAAACTTCTTTTTTTTATAGCTGTGTTTTGCCAGTCTTGTGGGCCTAGTTTTCTCCAGATCCATACGAATGCCCTTGATGTTAGCCCAGCTATATGGACCCATTATCTCTAGGCCCATATAGATGTGTCTGGTATTAGCCCAACCAAGCCTCTTTTTTATATTTTTTTCATTAATTATTATTTATTCAAAATAAAATTTTTATGTTTTATGCTTTTATTATTTAATCAAAATAATTTTTTTTCCATAATAAATATTTTTTTATTTTTTATAGAATAATTAACTAAAATTAAACACTTTTATAATATAAATTAATTTTTTTAAAAAATAATTAATTAATTGCAAGTTTTTTTTAGTGATCAAAATAAAAAATATTTCTATAATATATTTAAACTCAATTACGAAATATATATATTAAGTCAAATAAATTCTCACAATTAGTGTTAATTAATTTTTATTTTATGCCTATATTTTTTAATTATTTAAAATATTAAAAAAATTAATGGTTCTTTTTTTTTTTTTTATAGACTCACTAACCAAATCAAACATTCTTCTAATATAAATTGATTTACCATATTCTTATAATTTGATTTTAAAATAAATAAATAATTAATTGTATGTTTTCTTTTTTCTTTTTGGTTATTGATCAATTATATATATATATTAAATTCAATTAAAAAATTTCTCATAATTAGTGTTAATTAATTTTTATTTTACTCCTCAATTTTTTAATTATTTAAAATAATAAAAAATATTATATAGATTTACCTACGACAACGTACATATATTATGCTAGTAAATATACTAAAACAAAATAGATTTTTAGTGTAGCTAAGCCCCTATTTTGGCGTTTAATATTTTTTTTAGTCTCTGTTTTGTAATCTTTTTTTTTTTTTAGTCATTAAAGATTTATCATATTTGATTTTTTTCCCTACAATGAATACTTTTTTGGTTTTTAGTAAAACTTTTCATTTAGTTTTGATTCCTATTTTGAAATCTATTCTTTATTTTAGTTATTGATTTTTTTATCATATTTGATTTTTATCATTACTAGACTAAAATTAAATACAATTTCTCTAAATCTTTTTGGATTTTAGTAAAACTTTTCTTTCATTTTTTATTCATGTTTTGTGAATTTTTTTTTGTTATTAAAATTTTATCATGTTTGGTTTTTGTTTTTGCCTTATGCGTAATGTATTTTTTTAGTCTTATTGTTCATAGGCCCCTTTTGGATTTTGGTGAATTTTTTTTTGTCCTTATTTTATGATATTTACTTTGTTTTGATCGTTTAAGTTTTATAGTGTGTAATTTTTATCCATATCTTTTGCTAAATGGATTTTGAAATATTTCAATTTTATCCCAATTTGATAAAGTTTTTGTATCCTTTTGTTTTGAATGGTCTCAATCTATCTTATTAATAAAATGCATTTAAAAAACATATAACTAGTAAAAATTAGTCATCTAAAATTTTAAAAATTATCGCATCAGTATTTTAATTACCAATTATTATACATATTTATAATAACATGCATGTTTTTGTCAAATAATATCTAACTAGCAATATTATATTGCTCAATTTTGCATGCTTTTCTTTTAACTAATCTTGCAACAATGCACGAGATATATGTTTTGATCCCTCTATTCTCTCGAATATTTTCCATTTGATTATTTTAAATAATTATTATGAACTTTATATTTTTTATGGATGAACACATGAGAATGTTATGTGGCTCATCTCATAACATCTCATAACAACATGCATGATATGTTAATACTAAAACTCAAGCTATACAAGATCAAACACAAAAGGAAAAACATCAACAATATGTTGGAAGAGGATTAAATAATTAGATAGGTAAAAATATGAACAACAACGTTTAATAGGAGAAAATTCTAATACATCAATTTGACAGAAAAATTTGAACTCTTACACCACTCAATCTTACAATATATTTCAAGTATTATACACATACTAATTACTCATTCCTAGGGACAATGGGTAATCACACACTCTACTCACTTTTTCACAAAACACTTGATTAACTTCTTCTTCTTTTTTCTTTCTTTTTTTTTCACACACAAATTGAAGGCTAAAAGGCCATATTTATACTGGCCTAAAAATAACTCAAGAGACTCAAAAAATAATTACATCAATCCATGCATGTACCAAGAATAATTAAAAATGTACCTAGAATAATTAAAAAGACTCTTTGAAAAAATTCAAAATAGTTCATGAATGTTGAAAAACTTCAAGAGAATTATAGGCAAGATTTTTCTAGATTTGAGCGTTGGACTTGGGAGATGGACTTAGGCCAAGTCAAGTTTAATTTCTAACACAATAATGGTGCCTCTTATCCCCTCTCCGAAAGGTGGAAAGTTACTGCATACTCATTAAACTTCAGATTCCTCAACTCCACTTCTAATTTTTAAAGGCTCAATGGAATTCGGTCTCTTACACTCTACAATAAGGATCACTTGCACCCTTCAATTCCAGGATTTGAGTCAGAGACCTCTATTTTGAAATTCACTTTCTGCTAAAACTTCAGGAATAAAAAATCATAATAGAATTTTCCAGGAAATGCAAAGCACCTTTCTTTTCCCTGTTCATTTCTTGGAGAGTAGAAGACTCACCTTTAGCTGATTCCCTTTTTTAATTTTAATGGAAGGATATAGTACATGCATATTCCCTAAAAACATATAAACAGACAAATGATGCCAGACGTTCAGAATACCAACCAGTCGCGGGCTCCTCAATTCTGACATGGGCCATGAATGCAACTGTGGGGATGGTCACAGCAAGGTGTATAGCTTTGATTTTCAAAGCAACACACCTACATTGAAAAATCAAATGCCATTAGATATATACCAAGAGGGAGACTAAAACGTCGCAAAAACTATATACTATAGCAAACTGTTGGACTAGTTGGAAGATGGAGAAATCCAAGCTAGACCACAAGCTATAACGAAAATTGTAACAAAAAACTATAAACTATATTGCAAACTGTATCATGCTATCGAGATGGGGAAGGGATTTCAGACAAATTTAGAAACTTTTAGGCAAGAATTGTAATTTCATAATTCTTCGGGAGGATATTATAATTTATTAGTCTGAATAAAAGAAGCAAGAATAAAAGAAGCAAGTCAACTTTATTGATGATCCGATTATAAGGATGACGAGCTTCTTAGAAGAAGGTACTAGCCGTCTCATTGATATGCTTGAAAATTGAGATAAAAATCATTGACCCAAATTCTTGCCTATCCTCATCCATATTATATATAAGGTAAGCCATCCATTTGATTCAGATATCATTCACATTCTTATAGAATATAATTTTAAATCGTTAACGGTTAAAAAAATAATCACGATCGTCATCACAGATCACGATTTATTGTAATATTAAAATAATAATATCGCTATATTTTGAAATCATTACATAATCATTATATAACATGATGACGTTATTTAAAACTATGCTAAAAATACAGGCATTTTCCTTTACTTTTTGAGAATTTCCATTTCTTTCTTTGCAAATCACAAGCTTTCCAGGAATTCTAGGATCACCATGCAGATGACATCATTAAGAGAACACAAAACAGAGAAAACAAGATCAAGAAAAACAAGAAGAGCATGGAAGTTGAACCTTACTATCATTTGGCGGGCTATCAAGAAGGCAGTAAATTGCAACATCAAGAAACGTCTTCGTCTACATCTTCATTCAAGCTGTGAAAAAGCATTTGGCAGCTTTCCACTAACCAAATCAATCAGGAGTTAGTTGTAAAGCCACAACAAGATGCAAAATCAAAGAAAAAGGCCAGACATCCCAACAAAATACTAGCAACCCTCCTCCATGTGCCATATACAGCTTTGGATTTTGTAGACCGAGGAGATCACATGACCCCTCGCTACACTATCTCCAAAGCAGAATATATCAACAATGTGGAAAGAAATCCATGATTCACGCAATTGGGAGAACCTTCTTGACCCTCTTCACCCGTCTTCGACGAGAAATTAATTCTCAAAGACGGAGAATTTGTTGAAGCCACTTATTATGCCTTCTACTTAATTTGATCCTTTATTTGAGTATTGTGGGAGCTTTAGGTATAACCATCATGAAATTTTCGAAACACTAGGCCTCAGCAAGCATGGTTACAAGGTGACAAAGTACGTCTATGCCTTGTCCCATGTAGACGTCGTACGAATGGTTGTGGATGGAGATGTTGGAACTGGTGCGGAACTGCTGGTTCCAATGGAGGAATAAGTCGAACATCCCATATCGTTGGACCCATAAAGAATGCCCGAAGATGGAGAATCATGATCGATGTTGGATGGAGAACCATATCTGCTGCAGGGATGCACGTCCACGACTACCTAATCGTGATCCCGAGGGGGTGTGGGAGGTCGACATGAATCACCTGTCATAGTTTAATAATATCACTTAAAATAATTAAACAAAATACAATAAATATATTATCAATTGTGAGCATAAGAAAAAACAGTTTCAAAAGCGACTCTAGAAAATTAAATATTTTCTAATTACTTGATACGCAACCTATTTAAAACATAATACAATCAAAATACACAACCAACATTTTGAAAATATATAAAAGTCAATATGATATATTGTAATAAATAAAACAACAAAAGAATACATCATTTCTTATTAATACAACTAATAAAATTAATATTTATTATTATAAACCTAATTAATCAATTTATAACTAATTTATATTAAACCTAATTGAAAATAGCCTAACTATATTAACACTAATTTATGAGGATTAACTATTTTAATTAACATAAAAATCCTAAAAATTAATATAATTATTATAAACCTAATTTAAATAAACCTAATTAATCAACTAACAACTAATTGAAATTAAACAAATTAACCCTATTTTAACCCAAATTAAAATCCAATTTAACTTATAAAAATTTACCTTAATTAAATTAACCTCATTAATCAACTCATAACTAATTTATATTAAACCTAATTGAAAATAACCTAATGATATTAACACTAATTTACGAGGATTAATTATTAATTAACATTAAAATCCTAAAAATTAACATAACTTAAATAAACCTAATTAATCAAATAACAACTAATTGAAATTAAGCATAAGTAACCCTATATTTAACCTAATTAACTCTAATTTAATCTTAACTAACCCTAATTTAATCTTAACTAACCCAAATTTAAATTCAATTTAACTTAAAAAATTCACCCTAATTAATCAACTCATAACTAGTTTATATTAAACCTAATTGAAAATAACCTAACTATATTAACACTAATTTATGAGGATTAATTAATTTAATTAACATAAAAATCCTAAAAATTAACATAACTATTGTAAACCTAATTTAAATAAACCTAATTAAGCAACTAACAACTAATTGAAATTAAGCATAAGTGACCCTATATTTAACCTAATTAACCCTTATTTAATCTTAATTAACCCAAATTTAAATTCAATTTAACTTAAAAAAATTCACCCTAATTAAATTAACCTAATTAATCAACTCATAACTAATTTATATTAAACCTAATTGAAGATAACCTAACTATATTAACACTAATTTAAGAGGATTAATTATTTTAATTAACATAAAAATCCTAAAAATTAGCATAATTATTATAAACCTAATTTAAATAAATCTAATTAATCAACTAACAACTAATTAAAATTAATCATAATTAACCCTATATTTAACCTCATTAACCCAAATTTAAATTCAATTTAATTTAAAAAAATTCACCCTAATTAAATTAACCTAAGTAATCAAATCATAACTAATTTATATTTAAAAAAAAAGTAGAGAGATTACTAACAATGGGGGAGGAAAACCAACAAATTAAATGGGAGAAATACTTAATTGGTTTTTTGGAGAGAAGAGTGTTGCGACGGTTGGAGGAGGTCGGGAGGAAATTGCATCACCTTGGGTGGTCGAATCGAGTTTGGGCACTCGTTGGTTGCAAGAGGAGGAAGGGAGGAGAGGGAAAGAGAGAAGAAAAATGGAAAAGAAGAGAGGTTCTGTCTAATTTAGCTACGGATACGATTCTATCACTAATCCCTCGCTATTTGGTTAGGAAAGAAAGTGTCCGTCGCTAATTATTTGATGGAGCGGTCGTTTCATTTTCTGTTGTTTTTAGAAAAAAGTAAAATTGTAAGTTAGCAAAGGAAAATAAAATTCTCTCACAATTTCGTATCTATTCAACGATAGATTTTATTTTCCATCGCTATTCCTCTCGTTTTATTTTTGGAATTTCGTAAATTAGGTATAGGTACACATGAGCGACAAAAAATAAATTTCGTCTCTAATCCTTCGATGATTAGTGACGGAAAGCAAAGTCTCGTTGCTAATTCTATGTTTTATTTTCTCAATAATTTTCATTTTAATCAAATTGTGTTTTAGCGATGAAATTTAGATTCACTCGCTAATTTTTGTTTCTAAACCGTCACCATTATGTCGCTAATTTCGTAAGGTTGCAAATTAGAGACCAAAATTAATCCAACGCCAAAATTCTGTCCCTATTTCGTCTCAAATCCGTATCCAAAAAACTTTATCGCTATTGCATTACAAATCCGTCACAAATTAGAGACGAAATATGTTCCGTCACTAATTTTCGTCGTTAAATAGCATATTTCTTATAGCTAGTGTCATGTGTGGCTTGAAATTAGTTAACAAGACAAAAAAAAAAAAAAATTGATTTCATACTTAAAAAAAAAAAAAAAAGGAAAGAAAGAAAAAGAAATTAAAGGTTTAAAACCTTTTTTCCGTTCACCAAAATTTCAAAATACTTTCTAACCCATTAGCCATTAAATGATACTATAATAACATAACTTTATATGCATGCATTCTGAATATCTGAATACAAAATCATGCATAAGTTTCAGAAGGTCTACGTGAAGTCCTTTCTTGTCAAGTCAGGACATTAAGTTCTGAAAGTTTGATACTTAATCTTGTTGCTGTAATGAAGTGATTTTACAACTCAATTATGATTCATGAAAACTAATTGTTTGTCTCAAGCAATTGTATTGCTTCACAGGTTGCTTGACTGGAATTTCTGACGAAAAACAACCTTGACTCACAAATCGTAACAGAATTTCCGAGGAAATGCAAAGCCCCGTTAATTAATTTACTCATTTCTCTTTTCTTTTCTGGGAAAGTATTAGGCTCACCAAATGCCCTTTTCCATATGAATTCATGGAAGGATTCCGTACTCATCTACATTTTCTCAATCTCAATAAACATATAAACAGACAAATATGATGCCTTGCAAGCCATCGCAGTCACCTAATTATTCCCTTTGACTGGTCCATGCAACCGTGGGGATGGCCATAGCTTGGTCTAGCTTTGATTTTTCAATGCTGAATGCTATTATATACCAAGTCCAGGAGATAGACTCAAACGTCAAGGAAAAGAAACAATAAACTATAGCAGACAGTTGGACTCGTTTCAAGATACAGAAAAGAACAAGAAGACTTCTGCTGCCCCTTACGTACATAGGATAGGATTGGAAGTTATTCAATTGCAATAGCCTCCTGAATTTCGTGGAAATTACATGAGTTAACAGAAACTTCAGAATTATAACAGAAACCACTTTTACACGTAAGATAATGAAAGACAGTCCCCTTTTAACGTTCAAGATTATATGGGAACCCATGATGAGAATTGGAAAGGAGGTTGCAACTATGGAGTATATATGAAAATTCTATACGAGCAAGAAAAATACATTAGAGTTGTGCATCATCTTAAAACATCCATTTCTCATCTTTTTTTTTATCAAACAAAATCCTATATATATATATATTGTGTACATGTGAAGCAAGAAGAACGCAAAACTTGGTACAAGATCAAATCTTAACGTTACTATACGCCAAGAACTCTTGAAACTTTTGGGAACGAGTATGATTTCGATTTCGCAACACCTAGAGAGGTTACTGTAATTTGAACATAATAAAAAAATTGGGGGATCAACTATACTGATTGTTTTGTCCTATTCTAAGGATATGAACTTCCCAGAAGCAGGTATAAGCCGTCGCAATGACGTGCTTGGAATTTAAACTCATTGACCAAATTTCTTGCCTATGCTCTTCGATAGTTTATACAAGACTGTCCATCAGATTCAGATATCATTCACACCCATACAGAGTACAAACACTTTCGCTTTACTTTTTGAGAAATATTTCCATCTCTTTCTTTCAAATCACAAGCATTCCATAAATTCTAGGATCACCATGGAGAAGTCCCCATTAAGACAAGTCACAACAGAGAAAACAAAGTCAAGAAGAGCATGGAAGTTGAAGCTTAATATCACTTGGCAGGCTATCAAGAAGGCAGTAAGTTGCAACATCAAGAAACGTCTGCGTCTGCGTCTTCATTTAAGCTGTGCAAAGGGCATGAGACAGCTTTCCACTAACCAAACCCATCAGGAGTTAGTTGTAAAGCCACACCAAGATGCAAAATCAAAGAAAAAGGCCAGACATCCCAACAAAACACTAGCATCCCTCCTCCACGTGCCATATACAGCTTTGGATTTTGTAGACAGAGGGGATCACATGACTCCTACGCTATCACCAAAGCAGAATATATCAACAATGTGGAAAGAAATCCATGGTTCATACAATTGGGAGAACCTTCTTGACCCTCTCCACCCCTCTCTTCGACGAGAAATTGTCAAATACGGAGAATTTGTTGAAGCCACTTATGATGCCTTCGACTTTGATCCTTTATCAGAGTATTGTGGAAGCTGTAGGTATAACCGACATAAAAATTTTGAAACATTAGGCCTCACCAAGCATGGTTATAAGGTGACAAAGTACATCTATGCCTTGTCCCATGTAGATGTGCCTGAATGGTTAAAGAGATCCCATACCATGTGGAGCAAAGATTCGAATTGGATGGGTTATGTTGCTGTAAGCAAAAAAGAAGAATCACAGAGAATCGGCCGGAGAGACGTAATGGTCGCATGGCGGGGCACTGTGTCACCATCAGAGTGGTTCAAAGACCTCACGACAAGTCTAGAACATATTGACAACACAAATGCTAAAGTTCAAGAAGGGTTCCTCAGCGTTTACAAAACCAAGGATGAGTCGACCAGGTATAACAAGCTAAGTGCCTCTGAGCAAGTTATGCAAGAAGTGGTAAGACTGGTGAATTTTTATAGAGGGAAGGGTGAAAAGGTCAGCTTGACAGTTACAGGCCATAGCTTAGGAGGCGCATTGGCTCTCCTCAACGCTTATGAGGCTGCAACTGTCATTCCTGGTCTATTTGTTAGCGTCATTTCTTTTGGCGCACCAAGGGTTGGAAACATCGCTTTCAAGGAGAAGCTCAACGAATTAGGAGTCAAGACCCTACGCGTTGTTGTCAAGCAGGATATAGTCCCAAAACTGCCTGGCTTGTTGAACAAAATGCTTAACAAGTTTCATGGATTAACCGGAAAAATGAATTGGGTTTATAAGCACGTAGGAACTCAATTGAAGCTTGATGCCTTTATGTCGCCTTACTTGAAGCATGAATCCGACTTGTCAGGGTCTCATAATCTGGAGCTATATCTTCACCTGATAGATGGATTTTTGAGCAAGAAAAACAAGTATAGATGGAACGCTAGGAGAGATCTGGCATTGGTGAACAAGAGTAGTGACATGCTGATAGAAGAGCTAAAAATACCAGAGTTCTGGTACCATTTTCCATACAAGGGACTCATGTTGAACAAATATGGTAGATGGGTTAAACCTGGAAGACAGCCTGAAGACATCCCTTCTCCACTTAATGTGTACTGAAATTACGAAACACGATATTGTGCAATTTTTTTTTTAAAAAAATTTGTTTTCGCTCAAAAATACAGGTCCAAGTCTTCTTTTAGTACTAAGGCTTCAATTTTGATGATTTTTTCACTTGTCTTCAAGAAGTTGTAACTGATTAATTTGAAAATACCGTAATGTCTATATATATATATATATATTATATAAAAAAAAAAAAAAACTACCCACATAATAATATCTTTTAATGAAGCTTCTCTTTGCCTTCGTGAATCCCGAAGTGAACAAATTAGTCCATCGACGTTACAATGATATTATATTAATTCTTTGTCATGAAAGGTAATAAGCCCAATTCTCCTTCTTTCTAATAATAACAAACAACCACTAAAGTTTATTGGCTTATCAAAAAAAAGAAAAAAATGTCGCGGCATTAAATTTTGAAAGTTGAGTACTTAATTTGTCTTGTTTCTGTAATGAAGTGACTGTAGAACTTCTCAGACCTTCTTCTTAAGCAATATTGCTTCACAAGTTGCTTGACAGGAATTTGTTAACTTCACAAGATAGTTCTGACTTTTGAGACAACATTCTCTGTTACCTAAACTCCAGTTAACGTCAATTCATTTTACAAGTGTCAAGTAATTGGAAATCATCAAAATTTTCCCTGTTATTAAAAATTCTATCCTCCTTCGGCTGCTATTTACTGAGTCATCACTTATCTATAGGTCGTTCCGGAGGAAAAATATATTATCAGAAAGCCGAAAACTTCTTTCCATGAGCATTAAAGATGCAGTTCACATTCTACTAGTGAGAAGGATAGAATTTTCCAGGAAATGCAAAACCTTGTTAATTAATTCCTCATTGTTCATTTCTTGGAAAGCATTAGACTCACCTTATACCTTTTTTATTATTATTGTCATGATACTATTTTTTATCCCTCAAAAACAAAAACCAAATCACGAAAAAGAAAAATATATATATATCATAGGGCGTAGTGCTTTGGGGCCTCACAGCCAGATCCAGATGCGCCGGCAGCCAGTCAATCCAGAACTACTTTGAAAACAAAAATATAAAAGGAAAACACTAACAGCAACCTTGTATGAATGTGCTATCTATCCAGACTCAAAGAAGGAGGCTGATACGTAGACGAAGACAACCCTAGCAGTGAAAATAATAATAATAATAATAAATAAATAAATAGAAAAGAAACTGACAGAAACAGAGAGAAGCATTCACACGCGCAAACCGGACAAAAAATCAAACCCTTTTTCTTATCACCGTCGTTCAGCGCCGTTCACCACTGCAGCATCACCAAGTCACATGCTCCCTCCCATCAGGATCATCCAGCCCAAACCTTTCCAACGCCACCAGACCCACCCAATTCCTAAGCCGGAAGACTACCCACGAGCGCGAGCATATAAAAAGACGTCATTGCCACGCTCCGTCCACCCGCTCAACTGCAGCCTTTTTGTCCTTTCTGTTCAGTTCAGTCCCTGGTCTCATTCAAACTTACGTTTCAATTCTTGAATGACTAATTGTGGTAATTAAGCCCCCGATTCATTGATTTTTAATTTTATACCCACTTATAATTTTGTGTGTTGTACGGATCGACTTCGTGGTTTATTTTTTCCTTATTTTGGTTTATTTTGGATTTAATTAACATAAAACTTGGGTGATTTGCTATTTTTAAATTAAGTAAATTAACTTAATCGAATACAATGAAATATAAAATCTTTGTTTTCATTTAACATGTCAAAAAGGGTGCAACCTCAATTTTTGTGACCTTATTGTGCATCAAATATAATATGTTGAGTTTGATTTGGAATATATAACATTTAGGATTTATAATTTTTATTTTTATTTTTATTCTATTAATAGTTAAAGGTTAAGGCTATTGTTAGTAAATAATAAATTTAGACTAGTTATTTATTAGTTGGATTATTGAATTACGTTACAGGCTAAATTAAATATATTTATTTCAATTTGATAACATATATTATATTGTCAATTAATTAAAATATTAAATTAAATATAAAAGATAAATTTCATCTAATTTTATAATTCTTAATCGAAATTGTGCGTATGTTTTTTTTCTTTGCTTATGTTTTAAATAAATATTATAGTTAAAAAAATATGATTTGTTCTTTTTTGTGCATTTATTTTTAAATAAAAATCCGTAATAAACTAAATTTAGTATAATTTTTTTAAAAAAATGTCTTAATATTTTTTTCATAACATTCCCTCAAAAAAAATAAATCAACAATTAATATAAAAATTTATATGAAAATTAACAAATGAATCTTTTTTTACCGATGAGAAGAATATATATATATATATATATATATATATATATATATATATATATATATATATTTATTTATTTATTTATTTAAAAAATAATGAATGATATTAGTATAAAAAATTTATATTTGAATTATTAGGCAATTCTTCTAAAACATTATTTTAATGATTTTATTTGAAATAAATTAATTTTAAAATATTAAAAAATAAAGTAAATGGTTGGTGTTATGTACGGATGCATAGTTAATTCCCAATAAAATCAATAACTCTAATATTATTATTTTTATACATCATAACCATACTCGGATCAAAATGTGTAGCATAAATCGAAAAATATTTTAAAAACATTAAGCTGTAAAAAATAGATTGAAGTTAATTAAGGGCGATTAGAAAACTACAAAATGATTTTGATAAAATTTAATTATATAAAAAATAAGAAAACAAAGCATTTGAATTCTATTTTTAAAATTTGATCATATAAGAATTAAGCAACTAAAAACATATAGTCTTGTATGTTCGATTACATATAGTCTTGTATGTTCGATTTGCTTATAACTTGTAACTTGTATCATTACGTAACTATTTGTCTTTACGTCGGTCTAGATGTCTAGGTAGTTTTAGCATTTAAGATCAATTTTATTCTAATTACAAAGATTTTTCTTATTATTTCTATTTTATTTATTTTTCCATTGTCATTAATTTCAACCGATTGCATTTTTAGTCCTAAATTTGATGTTGGATATTGGATTTATTTTCATTATTTTTAAGTGACATGACTGGTTGATATACATTCAAAGCTCATATTCTTATTATTTTGGATTTTTTTTCTTGTCAATGAGTTTCGAACTTGTGATTTTTATTTTTATAATTTGGTTTTTGGATGTAAGATCTAAATTTATTTTAATCTGATTTTATTTTTTATTTGTTTGGGTTTAGGTTTTAATTTACAATTAGGTTTCAAGTTTTAACTTTCATCTTTTCAACTTGACTCTATTGGCCTAAGAGATTGAGCATTGTTTCTTGAATCTTTTTTTTTTAATATATAACTTTTTAGAAACGATCTAATAATCAATTCATCATTTCAGATAGATATATAGATGTAAAATGAACTTATATAAATGAATTTTTATATATTAAAAATACGATGTAATCTCATGATGAGAGCATATTTTTAATTGTTTAGCTAATTTTCTTAACTAGAATTTTAAGAACAGTGTAAATTTTTTCTTAATTTTCACTTTCTAAAAAAAAAATTACGACTTTACATTTTCGGATCTTATTTTTTATCATCACTTATGAGCATACATGTGATAATAATTAATTGTAAGCAGACAGATGATGCCAGGCATTAGCATTCACCTACTCCCTCCGACTGGTCCATGCGGATGGTGAAGGGTCATATCTTTGATTTTTCAATGCTATTGCTAGCAAGTCCAAAAAGAAAAAATAAACAATGGCAAACTGCTAGACAAGTTGGAGGAAGAGAAGAGACTGAGGGTCTGCTACCTGCCTGGTTCATATAGCAATAGTTTTGACAGTTTCAGTTGCAATAACCTCCTGAATTTCGTGAAATTCCAAGGGTTATCCAAAAATGTAGAATTATAACAGAAATCCCCTTAATTTACTTTACATTTCAGATTCAGATAATGTTACGCTGAACATTCAAGATTTTTTTTTTTTTTTTTTTTTGAAAGAATGATGAGAGTTGCGAAGAGAAGATGTGTGCGTGGAGTATGGAATTTTAGACACAAGCAAGAAAAATAATTAGAGTTGTGCATCTCAAGTCTCATATGTTTATATATCGAAACAAATCCTATTGTATGTGAAGCAAAAAGAGCACCGAACTTGATATGTACAGGATCAAATTAATGACAATATTATTTATTTCTACATCGTGCTTTCCTTTTAAATTCTTAATACTTACTATTTATTAAGTACTTTATCATATTATGTAGTTGTGGAAGGGTTTTCAGACAAATCTTGTAACTCTTAGGCAACAGAAGGTAATTTCAGCATACTTGGGGAGGTTATTGTGATTTGGGCATCGAGGGGAAAAAAAAATTGGGAGGGGGTTCAAGAGGGGGTCAACTATGTTGAATTATTAATGGTTCAAATTGGAAAGGATGATGAACTTCCAAGAAGAAGACATAAGCCGTCACAGTGATGTGCTTTGAAAATTAAACTCATTGACCCAGTTTCTCAACTATGCTCAGCCATAGTATCTATAAGAACCTCCATAGATCAGATATCATTTTCACCCGTACAGACACTTCGCTTTCCTATTTGAGAATTTGGCTTTCTTAGTTTCAAATCACAAGCTTTTCAGCAATTCTAGAAACAACATGGAGATGTCCCCATATAGACATGTTATAACAGAGAAAACAAGGTCAAGAAAAACCAGAAGAGCGTGGAAGTTGAAGCTTAATGTCACTTGGCAGTCTATCAAGAAGGCAGTAAGTTGCAACATCAAGAAACGTCTTCGTCTGCATCTTCATTTAAGCTGTGCAAGAAGCACCACTAACCAAATCCACCGACAGTCAGCTGTTAAACCACATCAAGATGCAAAATCAAAGAAGAAGGCCTGCCATCCCAACACAACTCTAGCTCACCTCCTCCGTGCGCCATATACAGCAATGGATTTTGTAGACCGAGGAGATCACATGACTCCTACACTATCTCCCAGGCAGAATATATCAGCAATGTGGCAAGAAATCCATGGCTCATCCAACTGGGAGAACCTTCTTGACCCTCTGCACCCCTTTCTTCGACGAGAAATTCTCAAATACGGAGAATTTGTTGAAGCCACGTATGATGCCTTCGACTTTGATCCTTTATCAGAGTATTGTGGGAGTTGCAGGTATAACCGACATAAAATTTTTGAAACATTAGGCCTCACCAAGCATGGTTACAAGGTGAAAAAGTACATTTACGCCTTGTCCCATGTAGATGTGCCTGAATGGTTAAAGAGATCCCATACTATGTGGAGCAAAGATTCGAATTGGATGGGTTATGTTGCTGTAAGCAGAAAAGAAGAATCGCAGAGAATCGGCCGGAGAGACATAATGGTCGCATGGCGGGGCACGGTGTCACCATCAGAGTGGTTTAAGGACCTCACCACAAGTCTAGAACACATTGACAACGCAAATGTTAAAGTTCAAGAAGGATTCCTTAGCGTTTACAAATCCAAGGATGAGTTGACCAGGTATAACAAGCTAAGTGCCTCTGAGCAAGTTATGCAAGAAGTGGTAAGAATGGTGAATTTTTATAAAGGAAAGGGTGAAAAGGTCAGCTTGACAGTTACAGGCCATAGCTTAGGAGGCGCATTGGCTCTCCTCAACGCTTATGAGGCTGCAACTGTCATTCCTGATCTATTTGTTAGCGTCATTTCTTTTGGCGCACCAAGGGTTGGAAACATCGCCTTCAAGGAGAAGCTCAATAAATTAGGGGTCAAGACCCTACGCGTTGTCGTCAAGCAGGATATAGTCCCAAAACTGCCAGGCTTGTTGAACAAAATGCTTAACAATTTTCATGGACTCACCGGAAAGTTGAATTGGGTTTATAGGCATGTGGGAACTCAATTGAAGCTCGATGCCTTCATTTCACCTTACTTGAAGCATGAATCTGACTTGTCGGGTTCTCATAACCTGGAGCTATATCTTCACCTGATAGATGGATTTGAGAGCAAGAAATCCAAGTATCGATGGAATGCTAGGAGAGATTTGGCATTGGTGAACAAGACTAGTGACATGCTGATAGAGGACCTTAAAATACCAGAGTTCTGGTACCAGTTTCCATACAAGGGACTCATATTGAACAAATATGGTAGATGGGTTAAACCTGGCAGACTGCCCGAAGATATCCCTTCTCCACTCAGTATCGAAACACCACCGAAGCATGGTCACCCATTTTAGATTTCTTTGCACTGATCAACATCACAGGTCCAAGTCTTCGTTTAGTGTTAAGGCTTCAAATTTGTTGATTCTTTAACTCGTCTCCAAGTAATTGCAACTGATTTGATGTATTCTCTACATCTGAAGCCGTTCTTCTCTTCTTACTGGAAACATAGTGATACTGTTGTTATGTTTTCTCTCTTGTACCTAGAAATCATGATTTGGAATTTGGCTAAGCATTTTTGGCTGTGTTTTTCCCCTTATATAATTATATCTTCTTTTGTCCTTCTGAGTTAATTACATGGCAAAAATAAAATAAAACATTAGAGATCTCCTTAATTGCACAAAAGAAAGGATAATGTTTGTGGAACAGCAAAATATTAACCGTGAGAAGGGTCTGTTGATGCCGTAGTTAGTAAATGTTAAGGAGTTATCTTCCCATAGCTCTCAACTGTACATCTTTTAGTCACTGATGCGCAGGTTCTTACGATTTCATCTTTGCTCCCAACTACTTTATAGATAATTTCTAAAGAACAAAGGCTTAAGATGCCAATGAACTCATCAAATCCGTCACCAATCTTGTAATTTCTTGCTGCTTTTAATGCCCTTTGGTATCAAGATTTAAACCAAGAAATCATGCCATTATTAGTACTAATTTAGCTACCAACTGTAAAGTTCTTTTTTTCTTTTTTCTTTCATGTAATCTGGGAACAAAAGTAGAAAGTACACGAGAGAAGGAAAGGATATTGCTTAAAACATCTCAATGCTAGAGTACAAAACAAAAGCTGGATCGAAATGGATTATCAAAGCATTTGGGCCCAAAAAAACAAAAAATGTTTTCTTATCCAAGAATTAAGAATGAATGAAAAAACAATCCTGCAAGTAGATCAGTCTAAGCTAGTTCGACAAATCATGCAACAGTTCTTGATATGGAAAGGATTAGCATTTTTATTGGTTAAAGCCTTAAGGTCCAAGTAAACAGTCGATCAGGTTTGATCAGATAGGCCACTTGTAGTTATCTTCCATTTCAGCGTCCCTCATCCATAACAGTATCATTTGCACTTGTACTTTCGGTCTACTGTCTCATGTTTTGTATAATTAACCATTATACATACCGAGTCAATTGGCATAGCAACCATTTTTCTTTCTTAACAAGCACTAGTAATGGCACGCGTTAACTTAATAAGCCTGCTGGAGTAGATAGATCCTCCGTATTTTCACTTCAGTGGATAACAGATGTTACCACCCAAGAGAGAAAAACTCGGGAAACAGCAAAGCAAGCAGCAAAATATAGGTAAAGATGGTATATTAAGACAAAAGTTTCCACAATCTTTCAATTGTATAGATGCAATATGGTGTTATTGCTGTCAGGAAAATAAATAACAGAGTTATTTTGACATTCAAAGCGTGTCAAAGTGGATCTACAACTTTAGTCAATATCTTAGCCTAGAAGATGATAGGAACCTTGCACACACAAAAAAAGAAAGAAAGAACGAAAGAAAACCTTGCAAATTTGTTCACAAAATAATAGCTGTAGCCGTTTTTCACCTATCGTCTACTCAGATTCACCACATCCAGGCAAAAGTTCGTGCGACCTGAAAATTGTGATAGATATGCGAGAATCCAAGTTTCTACCTCTGCAAGACCTGCAATAAACGTCGCAAAATTATGGTACCAAGGTGAAATGAACAATCATTCTCATAGCTGATTCGTCAGTTACTTGAACTCATTTGGTTGTGCACGCCAATTGCAGCATGTATTCAGGTATTACCAAATAGATCGTTGTTGGACTGCCAAATCATTACATCAGTTAACATTTCAACCATGTCTCCCAGCACTTTAGTCCCTGTCAGTTAATCTAGCCCATCCATAATTTCAATACTCTATCCTTGCCACCGGAGGCTACTTTCTCGCCATCTGGACTCCAATCAACAGCAAATACCTTACCCCAAAGAATCAGAACTAAATATCAGTACCATCATGTCAAATAAGATACGCATCAAATGGCCCTGCATTTGAAGTGGAACATACCTCATCTGCATGACCAGGAAGATCTTGCTTCAATTTCTGTGTCCGTATATCCCAAATCTAGAAATGAAGTAATTATCAGGTCAGAGGAATAGAGAGAAGGGAAGGCAACCAAAAGAAGCATCCTCGCAAAATAATACACTTTGGCACAAATCGCATGCAATGCTAGGGAGAAGCACATTTCCTAATTCACTGAAGATCAGTTAATCATTCAAGGAAAACCATAATTGCCTAATGCAATTCATTAAGAGAGGAACCAAAAAGCAGGAACTTCAAAACGGAAATCTCTGTGCAATATTGTCATTAACAATGAAAGCCTATACATCCCAAATGGGCCCGCTAAATCAGGACCCAACATCCTATCAATGTTTTTTAACCGAAGTGTATATAACCCTGCAGTCCAGAAACCCAAAATACCAAAAGAATAGGTTTACAGTTACCTTCAGTGTAGAGTCTTTGCTCCCACTTAAAAGAAGCCTACTGTCTGCAGACCAGCTGCAGGGCATCATGCAATTATAATGAGAACCACTGCAAAAGTAAGAGTATGGATATTCAGAAATGATCGAAACAAATCAAACCTGATCTGATAAACAGGTCCAACATGGCCTCGAAATGCAGCAACAAATTTTCCAGTAATGCCATTCCATAGCTTCACAGACTTATCAAATGATGCACTGGCCACCCATTGCCCATCAGGTGAGAAGTATACATGATTTACAAGCTGCAGCAACCAAAAAGAAGTTTAACACTTCAGCTCAAAAAATAATTAATATATAATTGCAATTCAAGACTCCACTTGACGGACAGAATTTGCAAGACTCAGGGAGTATATGTCTACACCTAGCATCTTTACATTGCACTCCCTACAAACAAGGATCAAGAACAAGGGTCGCAAGCAAAACAGAAAGTACCTGTTGATGACCTGTCATGCGAGTTTTAGGGTGTTTGCTGACAGCAGGTTCCCAGAGGAACATAGTGAAATCATCAGAACCTGAAACTAGTCTTTCAGGAGCATTGCCCTTCATTTTATTGTACCTTTCCAAAGCAACCTATAACATTTATAAATAGGTTGCAACAATCAGTTCCGTATAGACAGGAAAACTGAAAAACTGTAAGTACAAAGCACAATGTAACAAAAACAAAACTCTAAATGCTGGAAATCAGCACCATATTTATTTTTCTGCAGTTTTCTGGAATCATGGAACATTCTAGACACATAGCCCTAACTCAGGTAAACCCTTCCATCACAACTATGAGCAAACCAAAGAGGAAAAAGAAAACAATTGGCTTACATTCACGCACTATATTGACTATTGATAGTAGCAAATAAATTTAGCAAGATCCATGAGAAGTCCCCTCTCCCCTAAACTAAAATAATGTCCTTGATAAAGAGATAGTAAGTATAATGTTTTATATTGAGTTAGAGTAAGTAAAATATTTTTTTAAGTTTGAGACTAAAAAAAAAAAAGTTTTCTGCATATAATGGGATTGAATACCAGGCCCAAAAGAGGCTCCCAAGAAAGCAACTTCAGCATTTCATCCCATTTATTTAGTTATATCCCTCTATGAATAAAAAGTCCTGCTTCAAGGCATAAATCAGCAAAGTCCCAGAACTACAAAAAATTCCATTAACTACTTGCATATAAATTAGGTGTCGACACTCTTTTAACTGATGCCTTGATTTAAACATCTGAAATTATATCACAAAATCCATGCCCATACCCCTCGAATATTAAGTTAATACATAGATGATAAATAAATATGGTCCCAAGCAAAAAAACACTACAAGACAAATGTCTAGAGTTATCTTCATCATAATGCAACAACAGAAGCAAGTAGCAACTTTACCTTCTTCATTTCCTCTGGAGAAGAATACGTTTTTCCTGTATGATCAAAAGCTCCAGTGCGAAGAACATATTCAGTGCTCAATGCGAGAGAGTTAACCCAATGCCCATGACCCTAAAACAAGAACATTATGCACAAGGGGGAGTCATTAAGAAAGGAATAGCAGTTTGGCATCAACAATTGAAGTTTGAGATTATAAATTGAAACCTATAACCTGATTGGTAAATATAGCAAGGAACATTCTTTTCCACAATCAATAAGCAAAATTCTACAAAATATGTGGTCAGAAAATACAGTACTAAAATCACTGTCAAAGAAACAAATATGCACATGCAATTACCTTCAATTCACGAATTAGCTTCCCTTGTGAAGTTTCCCACACTTTAATGGTACAGTCTTGGGAGCTGCACCAATGATATGAAGACAAAGGTGAAATATGTAGCGAACACAGGAGCAATGACTGTTGAACCACAGTTTGACAGCATTTGATTTTCTGAGAATTAGGTTTATGAGTCAAAAGTGTAATTTGTACTAGCATAAAGTCATAAAGGCAGATAATGCCAGCTAATCTTCCAGAAAGGAAACCCCATCCATTGTTCCACTTTTTCTTTTTTATGGAAGGAAAGAAATGCAGTCCACTTTGCTGTGGACTGTGGAGTCTTCTAACTTTTTCAAAGTCAATCAAATATAAATCCCTTTTGTATTGATTGAATTTAGTTCATTTGTTTATATGATGACCTTCCAGTAAGTTTGGACAATAATTGGGACAGTAAAGTGTCAATTATTCCAGTCTCCTGTTCTCTTACTGATCAGCTATAATGTAAACCAGGATTCTTGGGTTGATCAGTGAAAAACCTTAATTTTAAGTTCTTAGATGAGAATGGGTGTAGTGGTTGTCTGATGAATATTTCACATAATTGTAGAACAGAAAAGCATACATACCCAGTATAAATTACTCCATCTCCACCCCATTTTACACAAGTTATTGCAAGTGTGTGGCCACTAAGACAAATAACAGATTTCCTTAGTGATATGTCCCATATGCGTGCATCACCATCTTTGCTAGCACTAACAAAGCGATGGCATGGAGCATTCAAGTGGACTGGTTCCCAAGAGATGCCAGTGATCCATTTTTTGTGGCCCTGAGAAGAGGCAAATTGCAAATATTAGTGTCCTAGAAATGATTTTCTTGGCACATCAACTAAAACACCAAATAGGATATTCCCTAAATGTTATGAAAGTTTCTACTATGTTGATTGAACGACATTTTGAATTTAAGAGGAAAAAAAGAAACTGATTGAATGTTGTAGGTTCACAATTAAATTTGTCGAGAAGACAAGTCAAAATTGAACACCTACTGTTTACAGTCCCAAAAAAACTAACAAGAAGAAAGCAAAAAACCCCGTAGTTGTTTTGTTGTAAATTTTTGACAAGATTTCACTATATATATATATATATATATCAAACACTATAATTGGAAAAACTCTTGACATGCAAAAGCAATAAAGGCACAAAAATCATCTCTGTTTTATTTTATGTTCTTTTTCAAAATAAGGGGACGAGCAACAGAATATCTACTCAAGCAGACAATAGTTCTCCATAATAACAAAAATTCAAGATTTTATCAACTTGTTCACTTATCCAATAAGTTAGATACATTCATCAGAAAAGGTAAATTACCAAACTGATTAAGCAACTGGAAACAGACAAAAACAGGAGTATGACCCTTCCGATAAATATTTACAATACAAACTAAGTGGGATATGAGCTATCAGCCATTCTAGTATATAGAGACTTTACCACAAGCGGGTTTCCTGACGGCTTTCCTGTCTGAGGATCCCAACACTGAAGTTCTCCAGCCTTGCTCCCACTCACAAGATGCTTACCATCCGGTGACCATGCAATGCAAAGAACCCAATTCTTATGACCTGCATCAAGAAGTTCGTATATGATCAACAGCATGAGTAGAAATGAAATGAACAAATAGGGTGACCATCAACCTGACTTATTTTAGATGGCAACCCTTCCTTGTGAAACATCAAATACCATCCAGCAACAGGTTTCTTTCCTAGTTAAAGAACCCACGATGAGCACACTCATGCATAACGTTGTTTCAATTTTGTTAAGACAATCAATCTGAGATCTCACATGTCATCAAAATGAACAATAAAAAAACTTTACTCTGACCACTAAAATAAATAAATAAACAAGAGAGTTTCCAAAAAGAAACAAATTCATATAATATCAACCTTGAATTTGTCACAGTACTCATTTTTATTTTTACTTTTTGGTATTCTTAAACAGCAACTTCAACTACTACGCACAAACAGGCTAAAAAAGTGATATGGTTTCAACCTGTACATGTAAACATCGGTGTCTGTGTGCTAAGATCCCATAGACGAACAGTGGTATCACCAGAGCCACTGGCCAACTGTCTCCCATCAGGACTAAAGGCAACTGAAAGTACAGCTTCAGCATGACCTGGGGTGAGGTAAAAAAGGGCAGCACATGTAAGAAAACAATTCAACACCACTATCTGTGTGCTGGTAATTTAACTAAACAAAACAAAGAAACCATCTCATGCATATGTTGGTTTTTGTTTGGGGGGGTTGGGGGGTTATGCCGAGGTAGATATGCAATTGTTTCAAGGTGTATGGCAAGCACTAGTGACTAAAAACAAATATAAAACCAGAAAGCAAGCAGTTTAAAAAAAAAAAAAAAAGTCACAAAATGTTCATACAATAACCCAAGACAAGAAGAAAACCACAATCGTACCAGCAATAGTCGCAGAACAACGATTAACCGGACGAATTCGGAAAATAGCTTGTGGTTGATAAACAATTGCCAGTACCTTCTCCACCGAAACTGAAAGCTCATAAAAATAAACAAATTAACAACCTTCCCTAAACACAACAAAAAGAAAAATCTATAGACAAAACTAAAATGTTATAATTCTCCTTTTAACTCTCACTAACCTTTGTTTTTTTGTAAGTAAGTTTCAAGTGGCACAACAAGTTCTAGATCCGATATAAAAAAAGCATATGGTAACTTCTCTTCCTGAACCAAACAAAACACAAAATTCAATACCATTTGAGGTTTTTCAATTTTTAACGCATTGTTTTTGGTAACTAAAAAAGACCCAGTATTGCAAACCAAATAAAAAATAAACTTACATTGTTAAGAAGCTTATTAACGATTTGTTGAAGTTGTTGTGGACCAGCGTTTTGAGGAAGATACAAAGGAGCTCCAAGTGGTGTCCCTTCTGGGTCTGTGAATTGGCACATAACATTGTTCACTGTTTCATCCTCCATCTTTTCTTATTCAAAATTGTTAGTTTTTGTGTTTGTTTGTTTATATATGTATTTATATCTACAAAAGGGAAGGTTTTTAGAGATTGGGAATAAAGGGATGTTAGGGTTTATGGCTCCCTCCCTCTGCAACTGGAAGTAAAGAAGAATTAGGGTTTCTCGAAGGTTTAAAGTTTAGGGGTTTTAACGGTTTTGTGATGGTGTGGCAGGGAGTATTGTGAATGCTTGCGTGGCGTTTGCTTTCTGGTTCAATAGCTGCAGGTGTCAAGATTTTTTTATTTTTCATATCTCTAATGTATCGTTTGATAATTAGAAATAGATTATTAAAAATTAAAAATAGGTTATTAAAAATAAGAATGAAAGTTTAATTATCATGTTGTAGTAGTTTGGTTAAACAAATAAAGTGGAAATAGAAATAAAAAGTTAGAATAGAAATAAAAATTTACACACAACTTCATTCTAATATAAGATGTGATAATCATTATTTTTATTTATATAAAAAATTAAATATTAAAAAATTTAAATTGCATTTCAATTTCTTATTAGTATTTCAAACACAGTATAGAAATACAAATGTCATTTCGATTCTTTAATTTTCATTCTCATCATTTTATTTCGATTATCAAACAACATCTAAGAGTTTTTTCTTTTCTTTTTAGAATGTAATATCAAATTTGTTGTGCATGAGAATGTCCGTGCAATTGTCCATCTTATTCTGAAGATCATAAAATTGGGATGATTATAAAAAAAAAAACCCCTCTCAAAAAACTTATATAAAAAAATCCATCAATTTATTCTTAAATCTTTCAAGCCGAAATAATATTTTTCTTACCAAAACACTCAATAGGTAACCTCTAACTTAACATTAGTTAGCTATTAGATCTTTTACTAAGAATTTTTTTTTATTTTTAGGTCCGAGAGATTTAAAAAATAAATTGATGAATTTTTTAGATAGAATTTTTTTAGAGTTTCTTTAATAGTTTTTATCTAATAATAAACTCATTTTATAGTTTTTAATGAGTTTGATATTTATTGTTTTTTTTTCATGATCAAGTCAAGTTCTTTTTTATTGCATTTGAAAGAAAAAAGATGTTCCTTGACTTTTAAACACTAACATTTGACTACTTTTTTTTATTATACTAAAAAATTTCTTATATTAGATTTTTTTTTATCGACCGTTTGTTTCATTAATTACAAGATTAATTTTACTATCTAATAACTATAACAACCGATGCAATTTAATTAATTAATGTTGATGAAATAAGACTTTTGTCATTCTCTTATAATTTAATCAAAGGGTTATCATACAATTAAGAAAAATAAAATATGTATGATTATGAACGTTAATGATTTCTTAAATCCTAATATATCGATAAAAAAAAGAAGCATGATCGGTAATACTAGTTTTTAATTAATTAAAACTCAACAATTTTTTTTATCAAACAATTAAATTAAATTACAAGATAAATGTATAACATATTTTTATACATTAATTAAATAAAACATGATCATCCGTTATAAAAATATATATCTCGAAAGATAATTATTTCATTTAAGCTATTTTATTTTTAAATCTCTTAGATACAAAATAATATTTTTAAATCTCATAAGCCTAAAACAATATTTTTCTTACTAAAACAATCAATAGTCAACACTAGTATTAATTATTATGTGTTTTTTATAAGTAAAATATTATTTTAGGTTTGAGAGATTTAAAAATAATTTTATGAGTTTTTTATATAGAATATTTTTTTATAAGGTTTTTCTAGTAATTATCCGTATAAAATTTATTTACGTTAAATAATAATAATAATAATATTTCATTGCAGCCAAACAGACAGGCCTGGCCAGTCAGTCCTACATCGTGCCACCGAACGTTTCGACTTCATCACTGTTGTTGTTCTTTATGTCGTTTGGTTTGTTCTTCAAATAAAAAAATGGCTCTAAATCTACCAATAACTGAACCATCACTGATCACTCCGTAACCCAGAAAAAGAAAACCACCAGCCATCATCATGTCCACTCTTAAGACTCTGATTTTTATCACAACACTGATACTAACACTGTCACCAGTAGCTTTGTCAAGGCTAGAAGCTATAGAATCTGTACTTAAACGATTGGATTCTAAACGGGCTTCTTCATCAGTTCAAGAATCAGCAGCTAAAGCTGTTTTGAAAAGATTGCTTCCTGCTTATGTACACAGCTTTGAGTTCAAGATTGTATCCAAGGTACATAACTTAACCCCTCTTTGTCAATTGAATTATGGGGTTTGTTTTCTTGCTGGTTTTCTTGAAGTGGGTGAGGTTGCTTTAGCTTTGTTGTTCTTGTTGTCTTCGTATAGTTTGCTGATAATTTGAAGGAATATAATTACAGCAGAATGTTTACTTTTTACTGATTGATCTTACTCACTTGTAAATATCAGGATGTTTGTGGGGGAAACAGTTGCTTTTTGATAAACAATTACAAGAATTCGAGTCAGAATGGACCTGAGATAATGTATGCAGTTTTAATTCTTGCTTAAGACTATAGGTTACTGTTTTAATTTTGCGGCACAGCTCATTGGACATGATTTCCAAAGAAAATCAGTTTGCTGATTTAAATTGTGTTGATGAATTCTTTACTGGCTTTGGTCATAAATGTCGTTGACATTTGCACAAGTCGAGTCAATCAGTTTCTTAATTATGATCTTGCTATCAAGCTCGGATCTTGTTGGCTTTAGGAAACACTGTGCTCGTCATATTTCAAGGTTCTGCAATTTTACAGTGACACTACCATCTAATACAATCAAAAAACTTTTTTAGAACATCTAAGTATATTTGTTGAAATTGATACCAGAAATGGTGTTTGAAATAGTTCAACATTTTTCTTTCAACTTCTTTTACCGAGATGCAGATGATGTATTAATTTGCATGAATGTCATAGCAGCTTAGTGTTAAATCAGTTGGTCTTTCACCTTATTGGCATTCTTCACGTTAGGGTATAGTCTTATTTGAAAGCCATAGGTTGGAAGCTCAAAGAGTCTGCTGTGGAGAGAGTAGGAATAGCGTTCTTGTGTCCTTCCTGACAGTGATAGTTCAGCGGGTTTTATATCATCTTATTTGTCTTTTACTTTCTTCTTTCCTGTATCATTCTACCTACAAAAACAAAGGCAAGAATTTTTCTTCTTTTATTTTTTATTTTTTATTTTTTTTGACATTTTGGTTGCTATATCTCACTTTTAGCATTAAAGGCACCACAGCAGTAGAGATTGCATCCGGCCTCCACTGGTATATAAAGTACTGGGGTGGTGGTCATGTTTCATGGGACAAGACTGGTGGTGTTCAGATAGCCTCGATTCCAAAGCCAGGATCACTGCCTCTTGTAAAGGATAAGGGTGTGATGATTCAACGACCAGTCCCATGGAACTACTACCAAAATGTCGTTACTTCCTCTTGTAAGTCCTATCTCTTTTGCCTTTACCTTTTTACTGAGATCCAATATGTGGTAATCACTATGGAGATCACATATTCAACTGTGCAACATTAGAGATGGATAATGAATAAGCAAAATACTAGGTTATGGATACCATGTGCTTATTATAGCTATCTGCATGACTATCTTTACTTCAGTTCATCTTAATTGCTTGAGATGCATATGTCAGTTATATTACATGTTGTGCAACAATCCAAACTTAGTCCTGGGTACAACTTATTGGTAGCATAAGCATCAAATTTTAGCTTCTTTCTTGTTGAATTTATTTTACATGAGTGTGTTTCTTTCAGCATAAGCAAATCCTTTGATGCTCTAATACTATATATGTCATGATATGGGATGGTTTTGGTAAATTGTAATATCAGATTTTCTTTTACTGCAGATTCTTATGTTTGGTGGAATTGGGAAAGGTGGGAGAAAGAATTAGACTGGATGGCTCTTCAAGGGATTAATCTGCCTTTGGCATTCACTGGACAAGAAGCCATTTGGCAAAAAGTTTTCATGGTGAGCCATTGTCAACACCATTGTTTAACTTGATGTGCCATCCACTAGAGTGGATACAGAATTTGTCTTTTGCTATGTTGCAGCTCATAGTCATAGGTATAGCGCACATACTTCATGTCTTGTCAAAATTTTATGTTTAGGAGATGACCATGTCAAGATTTTGTGTATGAAAGGCTTAACTCCTGTGTGGTAAGCTACAACAAAGCACACTTATCCATGCTGGTCAATCAATCATCAGTTGTTACATGAATTTTTTTAGATGGTTGCATAGGTGATTTGTTTGTGAGCTACCAATGAATACGACACCTTTGCAAGTGCCATTTTGAGTGGAATGGTAAATTAGGCTAGCAACCAAAAGGTTGCAGTTTCATGGTCTAAGACCAATTTTTTGATGCAGAATCATTGAAGAGGGAAGTACTGTTTGTGAATTATCTTCCCAAGACAATATCTTAGTGGGACCATGGGGCCATAACCTATCAATGGGGTGCCTTGTTCAGTGCCTTCAAAGGCAGTGAAGAATTGGCACTAAAGAAGGTACCCAGTAATGGCCCTTTATTTCTTGGGTTCATGATATGGGACCTTGTCACACGGCTACTTTTATACAAACTCGAATCCAATTCCATCTTCATTAAAGATGTTACTTTTATGCTTTCTTCATTTGTAAGATTTCTAGCCTTGTAACTGTGGTCTCTTTATCATATTTGAACTTTCAGTATGTCTAGAGATAATGACTCAATCAAGCTGATCAATTATTGAGTTTATATGTACTTTTTATAATTGTAAGTACAAGCAATTGCGCTTTCAACGTGAGCAGTTGCTATTTTGATTAGACATATTAAGATGTGTGTTTATTTGGTTAGTTGTTTCTGTGTGTTCATTGCAGAATTTTAATATCACTACAGAAGATTTGAATGATTTTTTTGGTGGACCCGCTTACCTTGCTTGGGCTCGTATGGGAAATTTACATGGGTGCGTAAACGTGATTCATGTTTCTGTCCCCCTTGTTTTTGTTCAGAGTATGTTAGTCTTGCTATCCCGAGGTGTTTTCTGAATTCCAAGATGTAACTATAGAAAGAAAGTTAGAGGGATAGGTGTGCATTATACTTTTCTGATGTTATATATCCTTTTTATGCAAAATAATCTGCCTCCTAATATGCTTATCACTTCGCCCAAAAGTTTCCCTTCATGGACAATGTGTTTTGTGCACAAAAACTCTCTGGCTTCTTTAAGCCATTTCAAGAAGGCACCAAACTGGAACATGAGCTTTATCGTGAGCTCCAATGTTGACAAGGATCACACACATGCTGCTCAAAACTCCACCCATGAGTTCTGACCTCTCCTGTTCCATCCACAAAAGAAACAATAGCAATAAACACATCCCCGCAATTTGTGTTTATACATATCTATGAGATCCTGACATGTTGGCTAAGCTACAATCAAAGAGATGTCTTCATCTTGTGATTCTAGTATGTAAACCCTCTATTGCCTAATACAGGTGGGGTGGGCCTTTGTCACAAAATTGGTTAGGTCAACAATTGTGTCTGCAGAAACAGATACTGTCTCGGATGCTAGAGCTAGGCATGACTCCAGGTAAACTAAAGCTTCCTAACAGAAACAGCTATTGATTACAATTTTCATGTAACATAATGCATCTACAAGGCATTCAAGATGATACTCTTGGCATATCTCTTACACGGGAGTATGAGATAAAATTTTGTTTAAAGAGATGAAAATTTCTATTGTATGCTCCTTCTCAAACTACTAATGTAGCTGATCAAATGGATTGCCATCTTTGTTCCAGTGCTGCCATCATTCTCTGGAAACGTTCCAGCAGCTTTGAAGAAGATTTTTCGTTCAGCAAATATAACAAGACTTGGAGACTGGTACTTCTCTTTCCTTAATGCAGTCATCCCCTCTGTACTCAAGAGCTACTCAATGTGTCATTATAATTGAGTAGACTACAAGTTCTTGTTACTTAATTACTTCTATGATTTTTCATGTCGTAAAAAACAGATTAGGATTTCTTTTCCTTTTTTTTTTTTTAAGTAATCTCTTTCTGTCTGAGAGTTTCATTTTTAAGCTGTAACTTATTTTTTCTTGTATATTGAGTTTATTTCCGTTTCTTATTGCCATCAGGAACACAGTGGATAAAAATCCTCGGTGGTGCTGCACTTACCTTCTTAATCCTTCTGATCCCTTGTTTGTTGAAATTGGGGAGGCTTTTATAAGGCAACAGGTTAAGGGTATGGCTATGCTTGTTGGTTATTTACCTTTTTCTGATCAGATTTATTTGAATTGTTAGCCTAACACACTTTTGCATAGTTCTACATCATTGAATACTTATTAGTAAATATTTCACAAAAAAGGTAGGAACTTCAAATTTCTGAAAGGCATTGGAACAGAACTTTTAACCTTGGTGTCATACTATTAGTGCTAAGAGTCTATGTAGCTTTACAGACACATGCTAGCACAAGCATCCCTATGCAGACATGCATAAGTGATATAGTGCAACCAGGAGGGGTTGAATAATCCCCGAAATAGACTTAGGTTAGCATTAGAAATATAGCATTTGATACTTCCATTTGGGTGTACATATCATATCTCCATATTCTTTAATTGATTTTTGACTGGCTGTTTGTTCTCATGAGTGGTATTTTTTTCAGAATATGGGGACGTGACAGACATCTACAACTGGTAATTCTCATACTTGTAGTTTAAGGAATCCGTCTTGCCAACTTGAGTTCCATGGTCAAAGTGCTTCAATAACTTGTATGTTGCTGTTAGTCATAAACTTGTTAACGTATGATGATATCAAACCGTGTGATGATATCAAACTCTCTCATTTTCTGTTGAGCTTTTATGCATTAGGAGCAGACCCACTGCCCAGAAAATTGATGATCACTGTCAGGATGATTAATGAAGTAGCCTGATATTCTGTTCTAAATTCAGAAGCCTTTGAATTAATGTTAATATTGTGTCTACATGTACATGGGAAGCTATTTTGCTTCATTAACTCTTTAACTTATTTCACTAGCAAATAAAAAATAAAAATAAAACACAATTAGATTGTTTGGAAAATAAAGGAAAAGTAAGGGAAGAAAAAATTTGGCCGTTACAGTGATAAAGTTTTTTCTCCTCGCTTGGTGATTTCTGTTTTACCCCATTATCAATGTCTGTAACTGTGCTTTGTCTGTATTTATACTGAATATTGGTCGCACTGTCTTGAAATCTGAAGGGTAGCAGATGTAATTGGCTATTCTATAAAGTGTCGTCAAAGGAAAAAAGAAAGCATCACCTTCACTGTATTTTATTGCTGTGGTAGCAGCGCTAAGGACATTACTGATGGAGAAAAACACAATTTGCATGAAAAAAAAAGTCACTAAAGCACTAATGGGTAAATGACGTGGCATACGTTTGCACTTGACCCAAAGATCTGTGGCAAAGCACAGATTGGATAGGATCAATCCTTTCCCGCTTGCATTTTAGTGCACTCTTGCCATGCTTGCTAACATGGATTAATTAAACTTTACATCATTTGATGTAGTGATACTTTCAACGAGAATTCCCCACCTACAAGTGATCCAGCTTATATCTCTTCACTTGGTGCTGCTGTATATAAAGCAATGTTGAAAGGTGATAAAGATGCTGTGTGGTTAATGCAAGTATGCTCCTCAATTGTCCTAGCACTCTCCCCTTAAGTTATCTGTCTCCTTGCTGAAGTCAATGTTTTTATGGCATACATTGAATGGTCGAAATTTCTCTGTTACATTTTTTCCTGTGTGTGGTTTATATTATTAAAGATGTCCAAACGCAATCTTACTGTGTAAAACTTCTCTTTTTCTCTCTTTTCTTCTCCTTGGTAAAGTAATCCAATTAACAGTTTGACCAATGCACAGGGTTGGCTCTTCTACTCAGACTCTGCTTTCTGGAAGCCACCTCAAATGCAGGTACATGTGATGAGACAGAAACAACTTTTAGTCTTACTGTTTTCTTAAGATGTGGGCTAGCTTGCTTGACTTCCATTTGTGAATTTCAGATTCTTAAGCAGACAGTCACTAGAACCGGTTAAAAACCACAAATTGAAACACGTAGCTCTTAGGCACTACCATATGGGCGAAATAAAGCATGAAAGTGGGTAGTATGCATAATCTGATTGAAGGAGATCATATGTCCAGTAACGACCCATAAACTCTAGAGTAAGCTGCTTTGGTACTGCTGGAATGTTCTCAAAATCTGCCTCTAAAAATATATATTGTTGATTAAATTTGATAAATAGCGATATTCTCTTTTGATTGATCTCCAAGGTAGTTTATGGTTGAAACATTTGCGTTTTTTATTTCACATTAGTCCTATCTGAGCAATTTTCGTTTTTCAGCCTGAACCATGCCTCAACTTTTATGTTCCCATTTCTCTATTCCCGGGTGCTTCTTGCTAATCATACAAATGTGGCTTATTTTGGATACTTTTGTTGTTTAAAATTTTCAATTTGGTGGTATTTGCAGGCTCTTTTACAGTCTGTTCCATTTGGAAAAATGATAGTTTTAGATCTGTTTGCCGAAGCCAAACCGATATGGAGAAATTCCTCACAGTTTTATGGCACTCCTTATGTTTGGTAATTAGCTGTTTCTTACGATGTTGGCAAGAATTTTATCCTTTCCTACGCCTTTGTTTTTAAATTGGGTTCAAATTCAGTAACAAATACATTTACAATTGGTTGAACATACATCAGGTGTCTGTTGCATAATTTTGGGGGAAATATTGAAATGTATGGCATATTGGATGCAATATCTTCAGGTCCAGTTGACGCCCGCATCAGCGAAAATTCAACCATGGTATGCTGAGGGTGTGTGTGTGAATTGGCATTCCATTCGTTGTGATACTTTAAGCAAGTAAATTTTGTGAACCTACAAGGAAGTATGCCATTTTAACATGATGTTGGAGGTGAAAGAAATTACAATTAGTACAGTGTTAGTTCATGTTGATGCCTTTGATTTTCTCTATTTTTCTGCACATAAGAATAATAACTTATTATATTTATCTTCTGGCATAATATTTTTAGTACTTGTATAGAACATGCTGTTTCATGTAGCTTACCATTTAATGTTCAAGCAGGTTGGTGTTGGCATGTGCATGGAAGGAATAGAGCAAAATCCGGTTGTTTATGAACTGATGTCTGAAATGGCATTCCGCAGTGGAAAAGTTCAAGTTCTGGTAATTTCAGGGTTATAATTTATGTTCCATGCTTGAATAGTTTTGTTAATTTGAGTTCAAACTCAGGTAATTCATGATTGTAACACTAGTTTTTACATGCATTGATCCATATATTTTGAAATTATATCATGCTTTAACAAAAACAACCATTATGTAATTGGGTTTCCAAATGTGCTTTTTATAAATGCAATCATCTATGAATATCATGATATAAGTGGGAACTTGAGACTGATTAAAAGAGAGTATCCTTATTCTTGTACATGACTTTTTGTTGTATTATGGATATTGTTTAACTTTAATGATTTTTTAGGAATGGTTGAAGACCTATTCCCGTAGACGATATGGTAAAGCAGTTCGTCAAGTTGTGGCAGCTTGGGAAATTCTTTACCACACGATTTACAATTGTACAGATGGAATTGCTGTATGTTTTCTATTATGTCGATTAGCTGCCATATCAATATGTCATTTTAGTTTCCATGATAAGATAAAATTATAAACTGAACTAAGCAGGAGATGAGTCATAACAGTGACAGAGATTCTTTTCAATGTTCCAGTGTTCGATTATTACTATTTTGATTTGTTATTTGATAAACAGGCTACCAATTTTTGGCTTGCCTCTCTTAAATCCTAAAGATTGTTTTTCATTGTCTGCAGAACCATAACACAGACTTCATTGTGAAATTTCCTGATTGGGATCCATCGCCGAATTCTGGATCTGACGTATCTCAACAAGACAATATGCACGTTCTCCTCACGTTACCTGGAACAAGAAGATTCTTATTCCAAGATAAAAGTTCTGATTTCCCTGAGGCACATTTATGGTATTCCACACAGGAGGTGGTCAAAGCTTTAGCGCTATTCCTTGATGCTGGAAATGATCTTACTGGAAGCCTCACATACAGGTAAATGTAAAACCCAATGTGCACTAGTTCATGATCTTTTTCTTCTACTTTAGAATCTTGTGCATCATCACCATTCACTTCCAAGTTCCAAGTTCATCTGGAAAGCTAGTAAACATCCTTAATATGATTCATCTGAACCGACCTCTTTTTAACTTATAGCTCCTTGGTTGAATATGTATCTGTTATGGCTTCTAACCAGCCAAATTCAGTGTGTGATTCAGCAGGATTGACTCAGTCCATATCATATGACTGAATTACGTTTTTTACTTTTTGAAATGCATGTTACTTGAACTTTTTAGTAATTTGCACAAAAGTTATTGGAAAGATTTTTTTTTTTTTCTTTTTAGTGAACAGGATTTAACTGAATAGAGAAAGCTGCTTTGTAAAAGCAACTGGATCTAGAAATCCAAATTCTCATAGAAACTTTGCCATATTCTGAACACACGTTTAGATGTAGGAAAAATGGTAAGAGACCTTAATAGAATTAGAATGCCAATCAAAATTTATCAGGTTTTTTTTTTTCAAAAGCATGTAATTGTATAAGATGGATATGCCATTTGAGGCTACAACTGAAAACACTTGTTTAATGACAATTCCATGCAACAGACATGCGAGCTAAAGCAAACACCAATCTCCTAAACATCCCTATTACCCCAACCTGGTGAACTGTAAAAATATGGCTCGATGTCTCCACTCTTCAAAAATCCCCAAGCTCTCTCCGGCAGCTAATAGGAGTGCTTGGTGTTTCTTTGCATTGCCTGATGATATTCTGGATTTATTATTTGATATTGACTTTAATGAATAACCTTTTGTCATTAAGTTCTACAGTTCTTGTGTGGTGCTGAGGTGTCAGCTTATGATCCTATGCTTGCCCATAAATATGGTCTGTTCTGTTGGATAAGTGATGCTTTGTCATGGAGTGTAGAAATTCTGTTGGAATGTTTGTTTGTGCAGATTACTCTTATATGACATAGAGAAACAAAGAAAAGAAAATAGAACGTCGTGATTCTTTATAGAATATTATTTTGACAGGTATGACATGGTTGACTTAACGAGGCAAGTACTGTCAAAGTTAGCAAACCAAGTATATAAGGATGCTATGATTGCTTTTCAAAGGAAAGATGCTAGAGCTTTGAATCTTCATGGCCAGACATTTTTGCAGCTCATAAAGGATATCGATGTGCTTCTTGCTTCTGATGATAACTTTCTACTGGGAACATGGCTTGAAAGTGCAAAAAAGCTGGCACTTAATCTAAATGATATGAAGCAGGTGAGAACTAATAGTTCCCTAGCTTTGGAGAATAATAGTAGTCTTTATATGATTGAATTGTATAAGCCAATATGTTTTTTCTTCGATCATGTGATATACCAGCTCGATGAAATTTCATGTCAACATTGGGGTTTGCTGCACAATTTTTTTTTCAATTTTTGATTCTATCAATGTTATAGCTGTCTGTTTTCTGTTAAATCAGAGGTCACCTTGTCTTTTCTCCCAGTTCAAATAATTTTGCTTCCTAGTTCAAGTCATGCCTTCAGCTTTCTTTCGGTTATATTTCCTCTCGTCAATGTTTTTCTTGTCGCATAAATGTTCAGAAGCACATCACCGATTATGGTGAACTGAATTTACACACTGTTGTCTATGATTTTGTATTGGATCAATTTGATGACGCCATCTTTTGAATTGAACAAGTTGTTGGAACAGTGTTTTCTTTGTTCTTTTTCAGAAACTATAACAATGTTTTTATAAGGCAAAATGGATGATTTATTATTACTGAACGTACTGGTTATTTTCTCCAGTATGAATGGAATGCAAGAACGCAAGTGACAATGTGGTATGATACGACGAAAATCAATCAGAGCCAGCTTCATGATTATGGTAATGTTACTATTAACTCTTCACCTTATTTATTTTATTTTTAACGTTCTCCCTCTTTTCTCGATTAGCTAACAAATTCTGGAGCGGGCTACTAGAAGACTATTATCTTCCACGAGCTTCAACCTATTTTGATCATTTGATGAAAAGCCTGGAAGAAAATAAAAGCTTCAAGTTGACGGAGTGGAGAAAAGAATGGATAGCCTTCTCAAACAAATGGCAAGCGGATACGAAGATTTATCCCGTGAAGGCCAAGGGAGATGCCCTTGCTATTGCCAAAGCATTGTACCAAAAATACTTTGGTTGATATTTTTATTATTTCGATGCTGTAAAAATTGTGGTGGCCATGGTGATGCGCGAAGAATGTTGTAAAAACCTACACATTTAAAGCACGGCCTTGTCCAAATTTGCCATTAAGAACTATTGTACACTGCACGGTTTGTCACAATTAAAGATCAAATCTTATCTTCCATTCATTTTAAGCCATTGGTCATTTTAGACATTTGATTTGATCGTTCGCTGTTATAGATGCAAGTGAGACAAACACCAATTTGCAGAACGGTTCAAAAAAGTAGGTAAGTTTGGAAGAAGGGTTTTTCTTGTATAAACAAAGAACCAGTACAATTAGAATCATAACTATGCTTCTTTCTTTTCTCTGGGTTTTACCCCAATTAGCCGCATTACATGTACGCCTAAAACCATTCCTCCAAAATGCCAAACGGTCATGGCACCTCTATGGACTTATAAGCTGCAGGAGTTGGACATGTATGTTCACCCCCTCCCGTGCCTCTGCCTGTTTTCTTGCATTTTTCCTATTTCATTCTATTTTCTGAAGGACATGAAGGGTCTGTATTGATTTCGGATCCAAACCAATCCAGCCAGCTGCTTTCTCATCGAGGAGCATATTTCCATCATTAGCATCATCAAATTTGGATTCGTTAGTAGGTCCATATAGTCACAATATCGCTTCTTGAAGGCCAACCTTGCCACTAAGATATAGTTGTGTAGGAATGTCACATTTGTGTAGACTGGGGACTGCTTCTGTCTGTGTGAGTGTTAATGATCCTGTCAGCGCCAGCAAAGGCTCTAGCAAAAATGTTTGACTCTCACTTTTTCTTTCCTTCTCTTTTCTAATTTCTTCCAATAGTGATTTGCTTGTGTCGATACCTATTTAGTCGATCGGAAAACATGAAAATAAGTACGATCCAGAAACCACATTTTCAGATAGAGTTCCATTACAATTTTTCAAAAGAAACTCCGTATTCTCACCTGCAAGATATCCACCATGGACGTAACCACTGAATCGTTCGCTAGTGTGTTCACCAGTGAAGAAGATACGCCCTATTGGGGCCTGGCCAAAAAAAAAAAATTAGAAATGTCATTATATAGCTCACCTTTTACTGGGGCCTGACCGAAACAGGAAAATTTTAGAAACGCATTATTAAGCTCGCTAATTTTTCCTCCTTTTTATATATAAAACTATTGCAACATTGGAATTACTATGTAGAGCCAGAGTGAAAACAGACAAATAATTGCAACAAAAATAAGATGGGATTACCTTAATATCATGAACATCTTGATTATCAGAAATGATGGGATAGTTGCTGTAGCTGCCACGCTGGAATCTGTTGTTCCACCAGCGGGGCACAAGTATACTTGTGGCGTTAGGTACATTGGGTCCAAACATGTCCCTAAGCACCCCCATAGCTTCTTCCAATGTCTCCTCGTCAGATTGAGCTTCGACACGTTTCGATTCCTCATTGGTCAGTGTTACTACCAAAATATTCGAACCAGGATATGCATTTTCCATGTGCTGATGACAAAGCAACAAGTCAGCAGCCAGCTTGGATAAGTTCAGTGAGTTACAAACTATGATTTGATTATTAAGAGATATAATACTTATCAATCAATCACATCCATTTGCCATATTATATAGCATAGAATCTGCATTGATATTACATCAGAAAAAAGGAAAAAAAGAAATGAAAATGATGGAGACAGTGAGACCCCGCATTGCCTCCGCAAGAGGCCAGAAACAATCGTTAAATTATTTCAATCCTCTCCTAATCAAACGAAAGGAGATAATCTTACATGTTGTGGGTCTCAAAATTGATTATCATGCACATATCTCGCCTTGAAAACATAAAAGTATAAAAAAGAGAGGCTAACATTGCAAGTGATTCCCTTAATTCAGCAGATATTGCCATCTCCAAGACAGTGACAGAAACATCAGGTATATCATAACTGAAAGAACAATACCAACAACAAATAATGCAAGATATTCTAGTTTGCTATCTGTATTCTGTGGCAAGAAAGCTAATCAACATTTTCTTATCATCTCGTAATCAAGCTATCATATCAAATCTCAAATACCAGAGGACCAGCTGCTTTATTTAGTCCAGTGTTATGTGCTTGGCTATTCATTAAATTTGTGATATTACAAACCTCTCCTCTATAGAAAAGGTCCCAAGTTGGAATTTTCCCTTCCAAGAAACTATCAAAATATGTCATCATTGATGCTGAAACTGTTTGACACTAAGCCTAATTTGCCAAGTAGCAATTTCTATACGTCTTTTGGATTGGAAAAAAGTCAGCAACTGTGTTCCCCTTGACATCATGCAGTCTATTGACAAGTTGACTTCTTCAACTACAGGTTGCCTTAAAGTTGCTTTTATAATTGAAATATTTAAATGCAAGGCACTTGGGACAGACATTGAATTGAATCATTATTGCCATCGCAAGAACAAGCACGTTTGAAGTTCCAAATGTAGTGTTGGAACAGTTTTTTTCAAATTCCATGCAATAGAAGCAAGCAGCCAGGCAGCATCGGAAGCAAATGTAATTAATTTGGGAAGCAAAAACAAGAGCGAGAAACAACCTGCCAAAAGGTGTAGTATCCCCTCCGCTCGTGAGCATAGATGAAGAACTCTTTACCGGGACCACATGGCCAAAATTTGTAAGGAAACTTCAGGAAAATCTTTGTATATACCATCACATCACATTTCTCTATGGCCTCTGTTTTCCACCTCTGCATTATCATTATTTTCGTTTAATTAAATACAACACAGAACAATTACTTATATTATACTATGATGTCAGTAAGCTTCAAACCAGCTAAGCTTTCTTAACTTATTCCGAAAAACAAAAAACAGGTAACGTATTTGTCAACTTAAAAATAAGGAAATAAAAGCTGATATTCTATTCTGAGTCATTCCTAGAAGATGTGCCTAGCAAATTATGCGAATCATGTGAACAGAAAAGCATCCTAAGTTTCACTAAAAGGGAAAGATCACATCCTGCACCCATATACGTGTTATCTTACAAGTGACAACACACAGGCTTGGACAATCTAGTGATTGAAAATCCAACAACGTAACGAAAACAAATATTCAAAGCAAATTAACCCCTCCTAACTCTCAACGTAATGAAGCAATCAAACCATGCACAAGGTTCTTAATCAGTGTCTTCAAATTTGTAATTCTATCTCTTCCTTTTCTAAGTAATTAATCCTACATCGCACCAATTGCTCACTTGCCTGTATCCCAAGTCACATGATCAAATCATAAAAAATCTTAAGGTCGATAGCATGTTGAAGTTGACACCAGTGTGTCCAACAGAAGGCCACCAAGCGTAGGTTAATAAAAAGGCTATCCCCTGCAACCTTGTTTTTATTTGTTTATTTACTTTGAACAGATCCCTAGCATTGTTTACTTCTACCACAGGATTGTTCATGGGAAACAACTGTTACAAAATAAAATAAATAAATCGAGTTGTCTCTTTAGGGCCTCACACGTGGAGAATCAACCAATTGAGCCACCAAAGAACAGCAACCCATCAGTGAGCCTGTGGGTTGCAACCCATGGTATTTACTACTGCATAGAGACAGTAAGACACCTCGAAAAGCTGTATTTCTTGCATCACCTCACCACCTAAACCTTATTTAATAACTACAAGGCCTAGCTGCCATAAATTCTTGACTCCTTCAACTTCATAATAGTATTTAATATCCTGGGCCACAACCCTAAAATATCAAGAGAAAGATTGAAGAATCCTGCTGCTCCTATCCCCCAGGGCCCCATTCCCCAGGGCCTTATCCCTATACCAAGTGTAGGTTCCCCCTACATTGGACCAAAACACATTGAAAGCTCAAGATGCAAACAACGCAAATAAAAGGGAAACAAAATAAAGGACTTCGAAGACATGTTACAATCAATCGAGACAGATAAAAGTCATATTGTTGTGGATATTTTGGAAGCAGAACACATGACTCATGTCATGGTGGTTAAAATATTAGGTGTAGAACAAGAAAAAAAATAATGATAATAATTGGAATGTTAAGCAAGTTAAATAAAGGAAGAGAAGACGTACAGGTAAGGGAGGCCTAAAGGAAATGAGGTCACTTTGTAGAACACCAATGCTAGCTGACAAAATCACATAATTGGCTTCGTAGACACAACCATCCTCCGTTTTCACAACAACGCCGTTTCTCGAGTGCTGTAACTCCCTGACAACCTGCCACAAAATCATCACCACATAATAAAACTAAGTGGCAAATAAGATAGTAAAAATCAACAGTGCTAGATAGCAGAGTCCAAGGCATTTAATTAAACAATTACCCCTACTGAAATGAGATTCTGTGAAGTCAAACCAAGAAAATATGTGCAATACAGTACAGAGAGATGGAAATGGAACAGATTCGAAGAAGAATCTAGTTGATGTACAAAGACCCAGTTGGCCATTTTTATTTTAATTAAAAAATAAAAAAAGACAAGACTTGTGTATAGTGTTCGATCCGTCAACCTAAGGTTTCATTAGGTGGTTCTGATCACTTCTGACTTTCTAGTGCAACTGAAGTACCTTTTTTTTTTTTTTCCTTCGAGTACAGGAAACATAAATGAAGAAATGGACAGGGCTAGCTAATTTGATGTTCTTATTTTGAGTTGATATGACATCTCAACTTCCTGACCGTATGGTGGTGTAATTCATGTCAGTGTTAGTGCAAATTGCGGGTTCAGGGACCTACAGATTCAAGAGTGGTAAAAGACACTTTACTGATTGAAGGATGATGAGCAACGTTTTGCCAATCAATGGCTATATGATTGAAAAATCGAACATGTTGATAGGTCAATTGGCAATGGCTCTATGTACGGGTCCTCCACTCAAAAAAAGTTCACTGAAAGTTTGGTTTGTTTTCATCATCAGAACCTAGCAAAGGGTCAATGACCAAAATTTGAAGGTCTGAAACTCTGTATGGCTAGTGACTCGGTTTCAACTTTTCAACACACTAAAATAATAACAATGGATGTCATTGAACGACTGCCACAAGAGAATAATCTATGTTAAGATGGAGAATTTCGATGAGAAGTCCAGCGAAAAAAATATTCCATTCATGCTTCCAATTTTAATCTAACGCCCCCAAGGCATGTTTCATACAACTTTACTGACAACATCAGTAATGGAAAAACGTCATTGCTTTCTAGTGTAAATTATTTACCGTATCTCATTTATCATGCTAGCATACATTTTCTTTCTCAGCTTGATAATGACAAATAGATTGTGTCATCTCTAAATCACATCAACGTGGAAAAATCTCTTTAAAAATGCAATAGATAAATATTTAAGACTTTGCCATTGTAGAGCGATTGAGTAAATTATAAAGTACTCTCTCTAGTTTCTCAAAAGGAATTAAATATTCTCTCTAGTTTCAATAAGTAATTAATTTATCCCTATATTTTTAAGTTTATTTGTAATTTAATCATTTTCATTCAATTTTATTTTTTTATTTTAATAAATGAAAAAATAAAAATATAGAAAGAATGTTGAGAAAAGAAGAATTTTTTTAACAAAATAATACGAAATTAAGCATGATCAAGAGATTAATTGATTTAGTTTTAAAATAAGTAGAATTATTTAATTCATTTTGCAAAGTGACTAATTTATAGTCTATTCTTGAAATATTGAGAAAATAATAGTAAAAAGAAAAAGAAAAAGTTAATGAATGCAGGGTCCATATGTTATTTCTTTCTATTCTTTTTCATCTTAAGTTTGTCTATTTACATTTGATTTTAATTTTAATCTCGTACTTTCATTAAATTTTTTTAGCTAACAATGTTAAATCATACCATTAGCCTCACAAAATTTCAACTCATGTCAGTTCTTTTTTCATCTTAATCTCCGTCTCTATATTCTTTTTTTTTTCAATTTAAATAAATAAATTTTAACAATTAAAATCTGGTCATTTTCTCTAAAAACTAAAAAGAAAAAAAAAGTGAAGATAAAAATATTTTTTATCAAAAATATTTTTTATAAGTTTTGAATTTATCTCTATGGTAGTAAGCAAATTTTTGGTATAAAATGAAATTCATGTAGTATTTTTTAAAAAACAAAATATGAAAGTAGCTTTAGTTAAATATTTAAATTTTTAAAAAATATTTATAATTTTATAATACCTCAAAAAGAGTTTATTATAGTTTATTTATTTTAATTTTACAATTTTTTTAACTTCATTAAAAAAGAAATATAAATTTTGTTAGGATTTTTTAGAATATAAATTTTGTTCCAAATTTTGGGGGTTTTTTTTTTCATCTCAGAAGGAACATTAGTGAAAACGACAAAAAAAAAATTATATTTTCATTTTTTTGTCAAATAAACAAAATTTTGTGACAAATATAATAAATTTTGGATTAAAAATATTTTTATTTCATCTTTTTTTTTCAATTTAAAAAAAAATGACCGAATATATGTTCTTCTTTTTTTGTTCAGTTTTTTTAATTAATTTATTTAAATTCAATAAATAAAAATTAGACGAATGATATTAAGAAGGAAAAAAATGAATTGACACGTGTAGCAATCATGTTAGACTAACAATACGATTTCATACGTCAGTCCAAAAAAGTTAATGGAGAGATGAATTAAGACACAAATTCAATGTTGAGGGAGGAATTTAAGATAAAAAAAAAAAAAGTAGAAATTACGATAAAAATGAAAGATAAGAGTAAAGAGAATTTTACACCCATTCACTGTATATATATATATATATATATATATATATATAAGTTGACTCTTTAAAAAAGAAAAAAAAAGAAAGAAACGAAAAATGGTTGGATTTTTGGCAAAATGGTAGTTGAATAGAATATTAAGGAAAGGCATAAAGCTTTTTCATAAAACGTCATTATCTGCAAACTCCAAAAGTGGGTCAATCAATCTCAACAGAAACAAGATAGCTTTGCAGCTGCATGCATTACCAAACAGAACACAGCTCACAATTTTCTTCATACGCTCTTCTCTGTTCCTTCTTTTTTTGTGTTTTCGATCGCTCTGTTAACTTTTAACATTTTCCCTTTGTTTTAGCATTTGTTTAAAAGCGATAAAACAAATCTAAAACAGAACATATCATAAAGCAACAAGAAATAAGTCATAGGAAAAGAAATCAAAAGGTGTCATCTGTCACTTCTAATTTCTTTCTTTTATTGTTTGTTTTTACTTGTAATAATTACCTTGTTGAGTTTGAGACGGTTGTCCAAGATTTTGCCCTCAGAGGTAAAAAGAAAATTCTCAGCCATTTTGTATAGCAAATGCTCATAACCTCTTTCGTCTGCTACTAGAAACTCTCTTTCTCCAAAATCTACATATGTTGATATTGGCTCTACCTCTGTTTTCACAAATATAACCCATTAATTTCTCTGCTTCACAGTTTTTAATCAATTATTACAATAAAAGAAAATAAACCCATATGTGTTTATTAAAATATACATTTTATGAGCTAAACCAGCAAAAAAGGGGCATAAACAGGGTAAAAATAAATAAAATATTTCCTTGGGAAACAGCAGAAAAAAGAGTGTAAAATCAGTTGGAAATCCAACCTGCCATCTCAAAGTCATGAAGGATGAAGTCAATGGCAAGCTCTATTGGCGTTTTTGGTGAACTAAACAAGCACAAAACACCAAAAATTAAGATTAAAATTCATGAAGACCATTAAGAATGATATCTTAATTGATATTTTAGCAGTGAAAGCCAAAGATCACTTTAAAGACTTGAAATTTACCAAGGCGGTTCAATAACTTCACCATCAATGTTTGCTTCTAAACTCTTCAGGTTCTCAATTGCTGAGTCCACCGCCTTCTTGTACGAGTCTGCTGCCACGCCACTTGGAAATATTTTCCCACTATGCCACCACCAACAACAAAAAGTTCACTTCCTTTGGCATCCGGAAAAAGTAAAAAGAAAATTTCCGTCGTTTCGGTGTCCAAATGTTGTGTCATTTTTCATTGATTTTCTCAAAAAAAAAACATTTGAAGAAAAATAGAAACCTCAAATTATAGCCGGACACGAATACGGCATACAGATACCTGCGATCGTAGATATTATAGCGAGCATTGCTATAATCAGAGAAACAAGTTCGGAGTCCAGATTGAGAAGCAAGTTCCCAAACAGGGTTGGGCACTTTACCACCAACTCCGGCGATCCAACCGGCTCCAAGCTCAACCGAAACGCCACCGAAATTTTCCTTTCGGATCCTACCACCGATACAGTCTGAAGCTTCTAAAATTACCATGTCCTCTATTCCATTCTCCGCCAATACCTTTCCCGCAGATATACCTTAACACAAGAAACAGAACAAAATTGCTTAATTTCAGCCTCAAATTATAAGTTTCTGTGTGTGTATGTATAGGCTGTGAATTACCGGAGACGCCAGCGCCGATGATGATGACGGAGGAGCGAGAGGAGGAATCCATGAGATAAAGCGATGGAGGGAGGGATGGAGGGAGAGAGAGAGAGAGGAGTGTGTTTGTGTTTTGTTGGTGAGACATGAAGAATTAGCGGGAGCCAGTTTATATAGGTGTTTTTTCTGCTAACTTTTATTTATTTATTTTTAACGGTGGCGGACGTGTCTCTCTCTCTCTCTCTCTCTCATCTCTCATCAAGTTTGACGGGGGTTGACTGACGCGGAAACAGAACGAATGGGATCATTTTGATAGAGGTAGGTAGTATTGGTGAGTAAATTATAAATTGGTCTCCTTACTTTGCAAAACGAATTAAATAATTTATTTTATTTCAAAAATAATTAATTAGTTTTTTGCCAGTGTTGAATACAGTTAATTTAATATATTTTTTTCAAAAATATATTTTTTATTAATATTTTCATATTTATTTTTTTATTTTTTAAATAAAAAAATGAATACAGTTAATTTAATATTTTTTATTTCAAAAATATATTTTTTATTAATATTTTCATATTTAATTTTTTTATTTTTTAAATAAAAAATGAATACAGTTAATTTAATATTTTTTATTTCAAAAATATATTTTTTATTAATATTTTCATATTTAATTTTTTTATTTTTTAAAACAAAAAAATGAATTTAATTATAAATGGATTAAAAATATAAGGACTGACTAATTAATTATAGAAACTAGAGGAACTATTTAATTCTTTTTAAAAAATTAAACGGACTAATTTATAATTTACTCTAGTATTGATATTTGATCAAAACTTAGAATGCAAGACTAGTATGTTGCGATTTTTTTTTTTTTTTTTTGACAGGGAGATTTTTAAAAAAAAGGTAAAGTGACATTCTTGTATTAGTTTCTGTTTTTCTAGCATACAGTTATTAGCTCTAGAAATTAATTTTGGTTTTGTCTCATTTTTAGAAATATTCTGAAGATTTGTACCATTCTTTCTCGTATAAGGAACCAATTGTGGATATTCTAGACTTGTGTAATAGTTTCTCTCAGCCTCAAAGTAACTGATGAATTATTCAAAAAAAAAAAAAAAAGACTAATGAATTATTATTTTTTCTAATATTATTAAGATTAGAGGACAAGAAGAACACACGCTTTTCTATACATTTACTGGTATCTACTACTGGATTTTTTAAGGCCGTCATAACTAGTTATATATTGTTTAACTCGTATTTGTAGTGGGTTGAGCATATGTTTCGTGAGCATTATGTTAAATTTTTATTTATTTATTTATTTATTTAAATTCTTTTAGGTATTTTTATTTTATATTGGACATAAGAGTAATCTTGTTTGAAATAAAAATAATAATGTTTAATCCTTTCAAACAAATATAATTTTAAAATTCAAACTATGTATGTTAACCAAAAAAAATTGATTTGAAAATCAAATCACTTACAAATGGGCCAATAAATTATTAATTATGTTAAATTTATGTTATAAGTTTTCAATTATAAATTTCAAGGTAGTCATTTCTCAATTGTTAAATTTCCATCTCTTTTGAAGTTTGGTCTATAAATTATGTTAGAAACCTTAAATCTCATTAAGGGTCGAGATTAGAAAAATTAATGTGATTTGATTATTATCTGAATGAAATAGTACTATTGTTTTATTATCTGTTGATCCAAGCTTGCTAGATCTTCGTAATTAAATTAAAAAAAGTATAAAAAATTCCTATTTTGCTGATGTGGCAATTGTTGAAGATTTTGAAGCCTTGTTTTCAATACATCTAATAATACATACAATCAACTCTCGATTTAGCTTAATTATGTTGCGTTATAGCCTTACTTTTTTATCTCTCGCGCGTTTCCTTCCATTTCATTTGGATTTTTCTTTTTTTTTCCCTTTTTTCTTTCCCTCCCTCACCATGTCCGTCATGATCAAAACACAAACGAGAGTTTTTTTTTATTAAAAACTTTATCAAACTAAACTATATATATATATATATATATAACCCTCTATTATAAAGAACATGGAGAGAGAGAGAGAACAGGAAATGTCAAACCCAAGAAAGAGACTAAAAAAACGGTAAATATAATGAAACGTGAGATAAAAATGAAGAAGAAGCAAGTTTAGCATTAAATTAAATAAAAAGTTGATTGTATATTTTAGATAGTTGAAAACAAGTATCTAAAGTACTAAATAATTGCCATGCTAAGTAGAAAATTTCCTATTCAATTAGTAAGTCAATTGAAATCAATTCAATTTACTTCAATAGTTGACAATTTTAAAACCATTTCCTAACAAAAGAATTCAATTGGCAAATCAATTCAATTTGCTTCAATAGTTGAAATAAATTATAGTATAGAATTGGTTCCAAACAAGCTGTTAAATCTAAATTTGTATCAATGTGGTTCATTCACACGACTATTAGGATAATATCTATCAAATTCTAAAGATCAATCAATCTAGCAATTTCTAATATCAATTACTTTTATGATAGATTTTGAGCTTCGACTAATTATTATGTTATGTTTAAAGCTTTGTTTTTTTTTTCCTATCAAACAAAAATATCATTTTTCAAAATATTAATATTATATATTTTTTTATTGAATGGTAATTGATATCCTCGAATTAGTTTGTGTGCCGACAAAAGTTGTTTTTGTTTTTTATCTTCAAGCAATTTGAAGACTTATCCCCTACATCCGTAAAGAGGAAAAGTTGGTTAGTCCGTTAGTTGACTTGGTTAGTTTGTTAGTTTAACAAACCATTAACTAACCGTTAGTTATGTTAATTAGGTGATTTAATTAGTCGGTTTAGTTAGTTAAAATGTTAAGTATAAAGGGATGTACGCATGCTATATTCAAGACTAATTAACGAAAAGAGCAATTTTCCACATAGTCCTTCTCTTCTCGGTTTTCTCCATTTTCTCTATAAATCTTCATCTCTCTCTTCTTTATTCTTCTAAAACGGTATCGAGCCCTCGATATTTTAGGGTTTTATGAACTATTGAAGTTCAATTCTTTTTAATTGAATCGATTTGATTCATTAATCGATTGATTTTGTCAATCAATTGATTCTCCTCTCTTCTTTATTGAATTTCAACATTGTCGTCAATGGCGACGAAGAACGATTGAGTCTATAATTTCTCCAATGAAAGATCACGCTTCGTCGTTTTTCTTGCATCATTCGATCATCATGGATCCGTTATAATTTCACCTAAACGCATATCTAGCAATTATGCAACCCGAAGTAGATCATTTCTATTCGCTCTCTATATCGAAATAAAAGCTGGATTTATAGATGGTTCGATTAAGCAACTAGAAGTCACCGATTTTATGTACAATGTTTGGGTGAGATGCAATAATCTCATAGTTGTTTGGCTATTAAGATCAACTTCAACACCCATTGTATCTACAATCTTCTATATTGATTAAGCGAGTTAAGATATAGATAACTTTGAAGAAAAGGCTTTCGCAACTCTGATGATCTAAGAATTCACAATTTACAAATGTCTCTATGCAACATTTCTCAAGAAAACATGTTTGTAGATGAATACTTTACATAGTCGAATAGTGTTTGGGAGGAATTAAGAAACTATAGACCATTATCCCATTGGCTTTATAGAGGATGTAGAGATTAGTGTTTTCGAAATATATTGATATACAACGAAAAGATCATGTATTCAAGTTCATAAATGGATTGAATGAATCTTATTCTTCACTCAAATCTCAAATCCTGGTTATAAAACCTTTTATCGATTCTGGATGAAGTGTATAGCCTAGTTTTAAGAGAGGAGAATCAAAGGTCTATGCACACTCGTATATCAACCTATCATATAAAATATGGCTATGGCAATTGTGATTAATACAAAGAAGAAATCAAAAACCGACATGGTAAGTGAGTATTGTGGAAAAATTAGGCATACTAAGGATAGATGCTATAAGTTGATTGGTTTTCCAATAAATTTTAAGTTTAGCGAAAACAAATTCATAAACTTCACTAATTCTACACCTCGGCATATAGTTAATAATGTCACTAGAATAATGGAGTCGGAGAAAGGCATTGGTGATTAACGATTTCCTTTACTCGGAGATCAATATCGAAACTCATGGTCTTTCCGAATGAGCAAAAATTAACAATTTTAACTCAAAATTCCTCGACCTCAACTTCCATACATATCAATCCTCATTCGGTTTCCATGTTGTAGGTGATACTCCAACCCTAATATGTTCATCGGATACACATACTTTTCTTATCAAGATTTTTTCCTCAAAAACTTATGTATATAAAAATATCCGGATCGTAGACACCGGTGCCACATATCACATTGCTTCTTTATTGGATTTGTTTGACTCTTACTATAGTGTTAATAACATCTTTGTATAATTACCAAATGGAAACAGAGTTGCTTTACACATATTAGTAATATCACGGTGTTTCCAAAATTGATTTTACCAAATGTCTTGTTTGTTCCCGATTTTTAATATCTATCAATAAGCAAACTCACTATATATAAACACCATGGACTAATCTTTGTTAGAAATACTTGTCTTATCTAGGACCTTCATTCCTAGACAATGATTGTACTCGTTAAGCTCAATTCAAGTTTGTTTTTACTACAATCTAAAGTACATGATCAATCTTCAATTTTCATTATTTGTTCATCCACAACATAATTCTCCACCAATAATCTTGTTGACAAATCCTTTGATTTTGGCATTTTAGGTTAGGGCATACTTCAGCTGATAAAGTTTAAACTTTACAATAGTGTCATTCTCAAATAAATTGTAGCTCATCTTTTTCTTGTACCGTTTATCCCTAAGCTAAACATAAAAGATTACCATTTCTAATATATGTTAGAAACACTATCAAGCCTTTTGAATTTGTTCATATAGATATTTGGGGTCTATATTCGGTTCTCGATATAGGTGAGTTTTGTTATTTTCTTACAATTATAAATGATTTCACAAGAAATAATTAGGTATTTCTAATGAGAACTAAATTTGATGTTTCTCATTTTGTACTTGATTTTTACAATCTAATAAAAGTCTAGTTTAATTCTAATCTTCTTCAAATTAAATCCGATAATGGTTCAGAATTTAATCTTACTAACTTTTATCAATATAAGGGTATTGTTCATTAGAAATCTTATGTTGAAACACCACAACAAAATGCAATAGTTGAAAGGAAACATTAACATCTCGCTTGTTGTGGCTAGATCTCTTCTTTTTCAAGCATCTCTCCCTATTAAATTCTAGGAAACCGCAATTCGACAATAACATATATAATTAACAAACGTCCTAGTGCTATTTTATAAAATATGTGTGACGCCTTTAGCTCCTTTGCCTATCACCTAACAAGTGTGATCGGCGCGACACACTATTGGGACTAAGTCCCCTACTTCCTCCATCATACACAACAGAATACATAGACAACTAAACCATGAAAAATGTATGATATAATTTACAACATTATTACGGATAGTTCTATAATTTATAAAATATTTAAAATGCCTAAAAATTTACAAACTAGGCTCGTACCACTTTTTAATGACACAAAAGATATTCCAATATTTATGAGTGACACATGAGCCTCTTTTAACAAGAACCGGTAGCATCCTCGATCGACTTAACTTTACCCTTGTCCGAACAACACACAAATAGAATAACGGAATGAGCCAAAGCTCGGTAAGTAGGGTAATGCACGTGATATGCAATGTTATTGTGTTTCTCACATTTTCATCCATTTTAATCCAGGTACCACAGGTATATACAAGTCTTTGTGCCTAATCTCTCGGTGATCGTGTTATCACCTACTCGCTCTATTACTTTCTCTCGGTGATCTCAATATCACCTACTCGCTCATAACGAAATTATCCCTCGTTTAACGGTGTTAGTAAATAGAGCTCGCACTATGGATTCCTTGCTATTACCCATTCCACTCAATTCGATTTCCAAACCATGTCAATTCAAGACTTAATAATTTTTCTTAATTTATTTCCACCCCCAATGCACATGATGCACGTGATGATATGTTTAATCACGTTCAATCAAACTCGGGTACCAATCCTTCTTTCTTAAGCCATACTCACGGTCCAACCAACACTCGAGATTCACACGGCGCTCACATACCAATCATGGTACTCATAGCGGGAACACAACCTCGCTCATTAATATTGTTTATTAGTTTCATTAATAATTAAAAGAAGGTCCAATTCTTTTTTTTTTAATTCTTCTCGAAAGAATAAATTTTCTTTAAAATTTTCAAATCCTTTTTATTTCTATCTAAATCCCCTTATTTTAGTCTAAGCTCATTTTTGTTAGTCTAAGCTTATCTACTTTAAAACCAAGCCTTTTGAATTTAGTCCAAGTCCATTGCCAAGTTTATTTTAGTTAAGTCCAAGCCCATTAACATTAATCTAAGCCCAAGTCTATTTGTTTTAATCTAAGTCCACTTTATTTTTAAATACAAGCCCATCTCATTTTAACTCAAGTCCATTTAATGGAATCCAAACCCCTTTTTGTTCTGGTCCAAGCCCATTTGTTTTAGGTTAAAAATTTTTCAGCAAGTGGTACACCTAAATAACATATACCAAATCAGCCATAAATCATTAAATATATATCTAAAAATCATGAAATTTTAAGGAGAGATAATAGACATACAGTTCAACAACTTTCATGCTTTAAGTTTCCTCCAAAAATCATTCTAAAATCCTTAAATAAATCACACAAGTTTCAGAACTAAATAATTTTTTTCCAAGTAGGTGGTTCATTCGAACGATCCGTACCAAATCAGTCATAAATCCTTACATACAGATCTAAAAAACACGAAATTTAATATACATCTAGTAGACACATAGATGAAAAACTTTCCTTCTTTGAGTTATGCCTAGAAACCACTCTATGATCTCAAATATAAATCATACAACTTTTAGAATGAAATATTTTTCCAGTAGGTGGTCCATTCGAATAATCCATATCAAGTCATTCATAACTCCATATATATATTTCTAAAAGTCACGAATTTTAAATATATATAGTAGACACATAGATAAACAACTTTTATTCTTTGCATGTTTTTTAAAAAGCACTCTAAGATCCCAAAATAAATCACACCAAGTTCGAGTTTTTCCACCCTTAAAATCCGGAAATCTTCTCTTAAAGCACATTTCTCATCACGCATGCATAATCATCCATCATCAAACATCAAGTGTTTAAAGTCATTACAAAATAACATAAGCATATTTTACATTAATTAAACAACTCATAAAATAAACATGAAAAGCATAAACAAAGCAAAAAAAAAAAAAAATGAAACCTACTCACATTGGATTAAACTTTCCTAAAATCTCTTTGGTTTCCTTTTAGTTTTCCTTTCTTTTTCCTTTCTTTTCCCCTTCTTCTTCTTCCCGTTTTTCTCCCTTTCTCCCTTCTCTTTCACTTTTTCTTTCTTTCTTTTGGATAAGTAACGGGATGCACCAAAAATAAGGCATCCTTATCCATTTTCTTGCTTAAATATCTCATATTTCCTCTCCCAATTAATGAGCAAGTCAAATGTCAATAGCTTGAGGTAAGATGAAATGTAAATGAGGCTTAAATTGTGATTAATTTGAGGGTAATTTATTTAGTTATGTTTTCAAAAATTTCCACCCAAAATGTTTGGCAATTATCACTTTATAAAGGATTTACTAATTAATTCATCCAAAATTATTCTGCTTAAACATTTACGTACACCATCTACTCTCAACAAATACATACATACCACATATTCCAGTACATATTTTGACTCGGTTACAGATTTTTACGTACGTAACCGATATACTATATATATACGTACGAATATAAATATCTCGGTACGTACACTTATACGGTTATGGATTTTACAAGGGTTACAATATGTCTCCACATGAGTTTATTTTCCTTAAATCTCTAACTTATGATCATTTTAGAGTGTTTAGGCTTTGTGTTTTGCTTTTACTTTTTCTCATAATAGCAAGAAATTTGATTCATGGGTTAGGCAAGTATATTTTCATTGGATATCCTATTGAAATAAAAGGATGCAAACTTTATAATCTTCAAAATCATTCCACATTTGTTTCTAAAGATGTTATATTTCACAAACATGTTTTTACCTATTCTATGTAGTCTTTAAATCATAATTTCACTACCGATTCTCCACCATAATCATTTCTTTCTTTGATTTTTCTAAAATGGTACCTATGCATAATGTCTTTAGTCATTCCGATAATATTGTTTCTCCTCTATCATATTTTTCACATAATCAAAATCATAATTTTTCTTTTATTCAATCCGATAATAATAATGTTTAGACTAATAACATAATCGATCGGATTGATAATCAATCCAATACCGCATCCTCTTCTTTTATTGAAATTACATTTGCAATCACACCTATTTCTAATCCTACTATCCTAGATATCGATCGATCTTTTCCACCATTGAGAAAAAGTTCTAGAACTTTCATATTACCTATTTATCTACCTTTGGGTTATCATTTACAAGAGGAATGTTCATCCAACTCAAAGATGTTTCGTAGGTTACACAAATCATTATATAGATCGAAGCATGCCTCTAGACAATGAAATTGTAAGTTCACTAATGCACTTTTAGAATTTGATCTTATTCAATCAACATATGATTACTTTTTATTTTTATAAAGTAAGAGGGATTGCTTTATTGTTGTGCTTGTCTATGTAAATGATATAGTTATAGCTAATAATTATGTACATGAGGTTGACATATTGAAATAGTTTCTAACTTTTAAGTTTAAGATGAGAGACTTAAGGAATATGAAATATTTCCTCACTATCGAGATAACAAGATCAATAAAAGAAAATCAATTTACCAAAAAAAAATATACTATGGATTTTTTTAAGGAGTATGGTTTTGATGGTTCTATGCCAATTTCCACACATATGGATCGAATCATAAGTTGTCCGGGGTGGGGAATAATGAATTGGTAGATTCTACTATATATAGAAAATTGGTTGGAAAGTTGCTCGTATCTCACTTTTAATAGACTCGATATATCCTATGCAACACATATGTTATCTCAATTTCTTGATAAGCCTATAGGGCAACACATGAAAGCAACTTATATAGTGCTCGAAACTTGAAGAATGCTCCAAGTCGGGGTTTGTTATTTCTAGCGGACTCGGAGATACATTTGAAGGCTTACTTAAATAAGTGATTTTGTAGGTTATTCGGACACAAGGAAATCGATGATCTGGATACCGCATTTTCTTAAGAAGTTCACTTATTAGTTGGAAATCAAAGAAACAATCATTGGTGGTCGGATCATCAACGAAGGCAGAGTATGGATCAATGGTTTCGACAAATTATGAAATTATTTGGTTATTGTTATTCATTGTCAAATTTTGGACATTCAAATGTTCAATCGATAGTTTTACATCGTGATAATATGTCGATTCTACATATTTACAAGAATTCGAGTGTTTCATGAAACAACAAAACACATAGAGATTGATTCGTCATTTTGTAAGGGAGAAATCCTTGGCAACAATCATTAAGCCAAAATTTATTTTAACACAATCACAGATTGCGGACATCCTTACTAAGAGTTTACATCCAAGGCAGTTCCAACTTTTTTTAAACAAGATGAACATCATCAATATATTTATTCGTCGCTCATCTTAGGGTGGAATGTACAAAGAGAAGTCGGTTAGTCTATTAGCCGACTTAGTTAGTTTGTTAGTTTAGCAAACCATTAACTAACTCGTTAGTTATATTAGTTAGGTGATTTAATTAGTCGGTTTAGTTAGTTAAAATGTTAAGTATAAAAGGATGTATGTATGTTGTATTCAAGACTAACTAATGAAAATAGCAGTTTTCCACATATTACTTCTCTTCTTAGTTTTCTCTATTTTCTCTATAAATCTTCATCCCTTTCTTCTTCATTCTTCTAAAATCAGCATATATTACGTTCGAATAATTTAATAAATTTTATTAAAAGTTAGACTCAAAGTTTGAATTCAAAAAATCAAGAAATAAAATATACCTCCTTATTCATAAGGATTAAAGAATATTATATAATTATTTGGAATATCCATGAATCTAAAAATTAGAACATTAATTTCACATTTAAAATATTTTATTTAACTAAAACATGAATAATTTAAAATAAGAGGTTAATCACACTAACAATATTCTCTTTCTCTCTCTTACATTTATGTTTGGAATAAGTTTTTTTGAAGACGAGGGCAAGGTGGATAGATGATGTATTTTTACTTATTAAAGTCAAATGAATTCTATAATTTTAATTAAAACATATTCCAAACAAAAGAATTTAATTATCAAATCAAATCGATTCAATTCAATTTACCATTAAATAGTTAAAATCAATTCTAAAATTATATCAATGGTTCAAGTACAAACCGTTAAATCTAAATTGTATCAATGGTTTGTTCTTGCAACGAGTACATCACTTATGACTCGACCATTACGACATAATCTCTCGAATTCTAAAAATTAATCAATCTAGCAATTTCTAACATCAATTACTCTTATGATTGATTTTGAGCTTCAACTTGTTATTATGTTATGTTTAAAAGCTTTTTTTTTTTTTTTGGTTCTTAAAAAACAAAAAAAATATTATTTTCATAATATTAATGTTATACTTTTATTAGTCGATGGAAATGGATATCCTCAAACTAACTTATGGGTCAATAGAAACTAAACTTAAAAAAAAAACCGATTTTAAAAGCGCACTTTCTACATCAACATGTTGCATTTAGAGTGATTTCATAAATTTTATTAGATGCTGACTTTAAAGTTTGAATATAAAAGAAAATCAAGAAAGAAAACATACCTTTTTAACCATTAGAACTAAGGAATATTATACAGTTACTTAGATTATTCATGAGTCTGAAAATTAAAGCAATAGTTTCACATTTAGAACATTTTATTTAACTAAATCATGAACGATTTGAAAGGAGAAGTTAATCACGCTAACACCTTTCTCTTTTTTTCCTCTTACACGTATGCTTAGAAGAAATTTTTTAGGGACGAGAGCAGGTTGGGCAAATGATATATTTTTGCTAACTAAAATCAATTGAATTCTATAATTTTAAAACCTATTCCAAACAAAAGAATTCAATTTACTTAAATAGTTGAAATCAAATATATTATAAAATTGGTTGAAAATGAGCTTTTAAATCCAAATTTGTATCAATCGTTTGTTCACGCAATAGTACTCGTTAAAAAATAATATAAATCATATACTAAAATCTCACATAATAGTTTAATCTTTTGAATTGAGATGGCTTTTTGATATGATATCGAGTCTTACTAGCCTAACGAGTCAAGATTTCGAATCCTAACACCTCTACTTTTCTCTTCTAATTAATTAAACATAAGGTAGAGTGGGTCCGTATAAAGTTCAAGCTCCAAAGGGTTTTCACCGAATAAATATATTAAAAAATAATATAAATTATATTCTGAAGTTTCATTTAATAATTTAAGCCTTTGGATTGAGATGATTCTTTAACAAGTACATCAATCATGACTCAACCATTATGGCATTATTTTTCAAATTCTAAAGATTAATCAATCTTAGGATTTCTAAAATCAATTCCTTTTATGATAGATTTTGAGTCAAAGCTTTGACCCATTATTATGTTATGTTTATAACCTTAAGTTTTCTCTAACAAATAAAAATATTAATTTCACAATATTAACGTTATATTATTTTTTTTATTGGATGGTAATGAATACTGAACTGGCTTGTACATTAATAGAGATTAACTTTATTTCGAATAATTTTAAAGACACGTTTGCTGCACTTATATTAATTTAATAATTATATAGGATATTTTCCTTCTGTTCTAATTTGAATTTTCATTTTCTTTCTATTTTTATTTTTTTTTCGAGTAGATTATCAGATATATCATATAAGTATGGAGAGGAAAGGAAAAAAGCTATACGAAAAAGGCACTTCCTTCGTTTTTGTCGTTTGTTCAATTATTAGTTAAAGGTACATACACACGGCTTATTGTCATAAAATTGATTTTGCAAGATACGTTTTGTTAGAGTGATATACTAGATGACGTTAAATGAAACCAGATCGATACAAACAAATTTAGCTTGATTTGAAATGTTCTATGTCTATGTGTGTTGCTGTTTTTATTCTAAAGAGTTGTTGAGTTCATGTCTGAATTAGGTAAGTTGTAAAAAAAAAATCATGTTAATTTAAAAGTTTAAATTGATAAATAAAAGTTTAAAAATAATTTTATATTATTATATAATACATCACCTTAAGTGAAATATCAAATTTTTGAATTTAAAACTTATAAACTCACACTATTTTGTGAAAAATTAGAAAAAAAATCATCTCAATTCAAACACTTAAATTGATAGATGAGATTCGATGAATGATTTTATATTCTTCTATATACAAATTTTTTTCCTTCAAGCGAATTGAGATGTAAAAAGATTTCAATTAAGCTCTCGAGTGTTAAATTATAGAGACCGATATGGATATAATTCGTAGTTTAATGCACTACGCATAACCGGTATGACGGTCTCGCTAGTTGTGTAGGTCCATAAGGTTTTTTTTTTAAATTATAATTCTAGCGGGTCACACTATAAATAGAGACAATATTTCTTGTATTTATAGCTACTTGTTGAAAATCACTAATAAGAACTCCTAGTGTAATTGTGGAGTGATCACAATTGTCTAGTTAAGTAAATTTTTATGTCATGTGATAGTTTTTATTTTTTATTTTTTAATTTGTTTCCTAACACGAAGGACAATATTAATTTATAGAAACAAAGGCCGTTATCCTTGTCGAAATTATTAAGCTAAATCACTTATGATTTAAATGCTTAATCAATTGATCTTGCTATAAATTATCTTTCTATTCCAAGCTTCAAAACATATAGGAGTAAACAGTAAAAGTTTATCGAGAACAATGTTGTATATGGGTAGGATATTTTAATGTTGTTCTAGGCAATGAACAGGCCATTCATGTTTTCAGTTTTCAATTTGGTCTTCTCATAATCCAGAATTAAATTTGGTCTTCATGTTTTCAGGATATTTTCATGTTGTTCTAGGCAATGAACAAGCCATTAAAGATTCCAATTGAATTAGAACAGAAGGAAAAAGAAGTATTGTAATTAACTATTTAAGAGGTTATTCAAAAACCATTTCCCCCTTGTTTTTATTTGTCAAATTTATTAAGCTTAAAATATTAGCCATGTAAAATACGACTAATTTCCACAGATTATAATAAACCACTAATTCTTCGTCTGGATTGTGGTTATTAAAAAATACAGAGCTCCAAACACTCCTGACTGCAAAGAAAATATTGTTTATTGTTACTATTATAAATTCAAAATGAGTCTAGCCAGCCATTTTCATCTTTATCATTATCTTCGAAGCTAGCTAACACCAGAAATGCCACTAGAACAGGATCGAGACAACCGTTGTTTTGTTTTATCTTGGCGGGACGCGGGATGACACAGGTACGTGATGAATTTGCTAAAACGTGCATACGCTGTATGAGCCTCCAAAACGAGAAATTGTTTAGTATATTTAGTCTACCTGTAATTTATGAGCTAAAAACGTGCATAAGCTGAATGGGCCTCCAAAACGAGAAATTGTTTAGTATATTTAGTCTATCACGTAATATATATATATATATATATATATATATATATATATATTAGTGATTCTCACTTGATTATGTTAGTATTTTATATGATTTTAGTTGAAGTGAATATCCCATGAGTCTCACCTTTTATTTTTTTGCAAAAAAAAGAAATAAATAAATACATCAACCTATATACCCACTTGTTTTTTTTTGTTGTGAGATATACATCATTTAAAACTTCATAGAAAGTGATAAGTATATAATAAATAAAGATCTACTGTTTTAGAAATATCAATATATAGACTATATGAAAATTTCACACCGTGCACGTACGTTGTTAGAGTAATATCGTTACCAATAAATAAATTATATAGATAAATTCTTGTACAATATTAATATACTTTTATATATATATATATAGAGGGAGGGAGGGAGAGAGAGAGAGAGAGAGAGCCCGGTAAAACACTAAAACATTTAAAATCCGACGGTCATAGCCCATTGAAATCTCTCTTTTCTCAGCGAGAAATATGAGGGTACTGATTCTTGCAGTTATAAAATATTTTTGAAATTAATACGAATATTAATATGATCATTTTCACTTTTAAGAATTCTACTTAAAGGAAGATAATTTCAATTTGTTATAGGAAAGCATGACGATATATAAGAATATGTGTCCTTACGATATATAAGAATATGTAGAATGCTTACGCATAAATCTAAAACTATTGTTCTGTTCACATTTTTATGGAGTTACTCTTGATGGATGCATGTCGTCCCTTGGATTTGGAAGCTAATTCCCATTCACGATGCATGCACCCAGGTTTCGCAATAGAGCCTTGGAAACCTTTTTTTTGTTTTGTTTTCTTTACTAAGTGTTCGATATTCTATAAAAATTTTAATACTTTATTTGCTTTGTTGCTTAACTTATGAGAGTAAAAAATGTTTTATTTTAAGGCATATCTAAAGTGATGTTTTTAAGATAAAAATAATTATTTTCATTTAAAAATAAGCAATAAGCTTTAAAAAATATTTAAAAACAATAAAATTACGTAAATGAGTATTAATTTAAATTATATAGTATTTCTATATATTTACTTAATATTTTTTTACTTGTATTGTTTAAAACATTTCATTTTGATAATAAAAATATTTGTGTTCTCAAACAATTTATTTTAATTTATTTTAAAAAAACACTTGAATTTAAGCTACGTACTTAATTAATTGTAATTTTTAATTCAAATAAAGCGTGAATAAGTTAATGGTTAAATAATTTTATTTACGGTTCAAAATTGCATTTTCTCATCAAATATTTTAGTATGTTTAATCTCAAAATACTAGGGAAGAAAAAAGAAAAAAATCTCTCCTTGCCGTTTAGTCAAGATCTAGACATATCTATAGCTATTGCTATTAAAAAAAATGATTTATCCGTTTTAATTTAAACAAAATCAAAAGTCAATTTGTACCATAAACTTAATACGAAAATTGACATAAAGATGGCCAGTAACATGCAAATATTTTTTATTTTATTTTTTAGAGAAAAAAACAACTGACATTTCTAGCTAGCTAGTAGGTCCAGGCCAGGTCTAACACTCCATTAGCGACCGACCACATTAAAACTTTCTTGACAATTGTCCTAGTATCGTGGAAACATCTTTTTCTCCACACAACAAAAATTTCAGTTTGTGTGTAATGACTCACTCACCGACAAAAAAGGAAAGAAAGAATCAGATTTGGTAACTCAGGAATTTGTCCTTGCATGTTGCCTTTGCTTTAAAGGAAAAAATGTAATAAAACAAAAGAATAAGGATAGAAATGAAATAGGAAGTGCTGAATCATAGCGTAATGGTATTGCAGTATGTGCAGGGTGACATGCTTATCATAATTCACAAACTTATTGTTGGAGAAAGGGTGTCAAATTCATCTGATAGCATTTTCCAAGAAAAGGTGGTAGTGATAAAGTGCCTGATTTTGTAGCATCAGTTGCACAGAACAGAACAGATTCTTAGAATGTGCATGGTATGTACACAACCAAGATACATACAATCAAGTCTTTTTTTTTTTTTTAAAATATATATATGGAATAGAGTATTGTTCAAGTCATCATGTTGTAAAAGATACAATCAAGTTTTGAGTTTTCTTTTTCTTTCCTCTCTCTCTCTCTCTTTTTTTTTTTTAAATTGATATTGAAAATGAAATGAAAAGAAAACAGGTAATACTATGACCTAACTCCTAATGGCCAAGGTATATTTTACACAATGCAAAAGAAGTCTTAATTAGTTTTATAACTTTAATAAAAACCATGCTAAAAATTAAGAGCAAAAGGAGTTAAATTATTGATTTTTAGCTAAACATTTGAAATGATAAATTAGTGTATTCTCTAGATTGTTATATAAATTATGCATTTTATTAGTTTTATTTCATTCAAGCTGGTTTGAATATATATTTAATACCATTAAAAAATAAAGTTTATCAACTAACTATTATGCCCCTAATTTTCAATAGAGCTCCTAAAAAAAAAAAAATCTTTCACCTCTGAAACTACGTGCTTTATCATTAAAAGAATATAGGTCATCCGTAAAAACAAATTCACAAAAAAAAAAAAAAGGAAAAAGGAAAGACATAAGTACGGTATCTATTTATTTTTTCGAATAAAAAAATCTTATTTGTATAATCAATTTCTTTTTTACTGAAAAAGAAAAAAATAGGGTAGATATTGTGGCTAAACATTGAGGATGATCTTTCCTTCCACGTAAAATGGTTGCTGCCTATGAAATTCTTTGTAAAAATAGATAATAATGGATAATTACATTATATGTATATCAATTTTTAATTTTTTTTCAATTGAGTATATAATTTTTTTTTACTTGAGTATATTAATTTTTTTAAAACTCGTTAATTAAGTACTTTTATTATTTTTTTTGTTAACCGATAACGTATTTGTTACCTTCAAAATATCAAATTATAATTTTATTTTTTTCAATCAAGTACATAAATTTTAATTTTTTTTCGTTTGAATACATCAATTTTTTTTAAACTATCAATCAAGTACTTTCATTAATTGTTTTTGTTAATTAATGGCATATTTGAATATAAAATTATAATTTACCTTTTTTCTATTGAAGAAAACTTTCTCCTCAAATTATTTTACTATTTTAAAATTTGACAAATAATTAAAAATATTATTTTTATCTATAAATTTTCAAAATGAACTCAATTAGTTTGCTCTTTAAAAAAATAAAAAATAAAAACTCAATTAGGTTTAAGAGTTAAAATTGAAAAAAAAAACATAAATGAATCTTGTTGATGAAAAATCTCAAATTTGTGTTTCCTTCAACTTTCATGCCCAAAATCTAACTGATTTTTTTTTTTTTTTAACAAAAAGTCCAAGTAAGTTTAGTTTGAGATTATATATATATATATATAACAATAAAATAATTTAAGAGAAAATTCCTTACAATAAAAGATAGAGGTATTCGGACATATCATCAATTAATGGAGAAATTGATGAAATATTTGATTGACAGTTTTGAATAAAATGAATATACTCTATATGAAAAAATTAAAGGTCATGAACTTCATTAAAAAATAGTAAAATTATAATTTAGTATTTTAAGAATAATGAGACATGTCATCAATTAAAAGATAAATTGATAAAATATTTGATTCATAGTTTTGAAAAACTTAATAAATTGAAATAAAAAAAAATTATATACTTGATTAAAAAAAATTGATGTACGAATAATGTAATTATCTAAAAGATCAATTATGATTAAGTGACAAACGACTGGTAACATAGGTACAAGCAGCACTTAGACATTTAAACAAGAAAAGCTGCGTGATCCAACTGATCAGCATAAAATCTAGTCCACGTACATAAAAACAAGCTAAAATGGCTAATTAATTCTTAACCACCACATCATTCTCTAATTTGACATGCCAACAACCTCATATTAATGCAATTAGTTAATGTCCTTTTTTTCTTTCCATATGCGGTATAATTTGCCATCATTATTTAAATTGATAGATTTTGTGGCCATTATTTATTGTGATTTCCTTAATTACTACTATTGATTATCATTTAATTAGCTCTCTGTCTCTAAATTCTCTAGCTGATTAATTAGACATTGTTTTGCATAATCTTTGGCACTACATCACACATGAGCAACTGAGCAAGGGACCACTCGAGGGTCTAAATATGTAAGACAATAGGAAGTCGTGGGCGATAAATATGTGCTTCTTCTTAAAAAGAAATAAATAAAGAATACTGCATGGCTGATAGCGATCATTAAACTTCCATGTTCAACAACGACATATTTGTCTTTTACGAAACATTAATTTCACGACGAACAAGTTCTCCATTTTAAACTGAAAAAAATATATATATCTAGATAAAATTGAATTTTTTCTTTTATAATTAATCTTTGCTATTGGACCCGAAGAATTACATCCATCTCCATTATGAATTTTTGAAGAAATTGACACCTGAAAAATACAACAGATGAATAAATAAGTGATATCATCGTATCAAAATAAAAAATAGATTTATATTTTTAACAACGATATATTATGGTAACATTAAATTTCACAATTGTTTTTACTTTATTTTTGGATTAAGACGAGAACAAAATAGATCACTGCAAAAGGGCCAAAGACCAGTACGTAAGGGCAAAAGCAAGCCTCCAGTCAAGCCTGCAGCTTACAAGGTGAGAAATACGCAAAACAAGACCAACATATATATATATATATATATATATATATATATATATATATATATATATATTGCAGGAAAAAAAAATCAGATTTCCAACCAGAAAATGACATCAGCCAATCTTGGAGGGTGCAATATTACGGTGAGCATAATTACCGTTAATCAAAAAATCGAATCGAATTATGTATTTTGATTTGATTTTAAACTTAAATTTGTAAAATTAAAGTCCGAATCAAAATTATTTTTGTTCGGTTTCATTTTTTAAAAAAATTGGTTTTCAGTGAAAACTGAAAACCAAGCCATTTATTGAAAGATTAGGGATTTATAAAAAATTTATTTCCTATATTTAGTTTAAGATTTAAATTATGGTATTTAAGGAGGAAGAATCCCTTTTATTAGCCCAAAATATATTAAAAAATGAAAAGCATGTGATTTTTAGCCCAACCAATATTTAGAATTTATCAATGAAAAAAAATTATTTTAGTTAAAACTAAATATTTACGAAACTGGATTGAAATAATTCGATTTCAAATTGAATTTATTGAAATTATTGTGCTTCGGTTTAGTTTTAGTTTTTCTTAATTCGATTAACCGAAAACCGAATCAAATTTGTATAAAACAAAACCGTTGCTCACCCTCGATATAATATCTTCAAAATATCCTATTAGGGGTGGCAGCTAGTCCCGAAAGTGTTGATCATTTCGACTATAGTTTATTATACAATTAAAGGATTAATGATACATATAATCACTCCAAGCATCTATGATTTCACCATTGATGTAAATATTTATATCTAAACAATTTGATTCATTCATCTTCGACTCAATCATTTTGTAGAAACTTTGATGTTTATTCATCCACCGCCAGAAATGGTAACATGATACATTTTTTGATTTTTCACAACATGCATCGATCGATATATGTCTAGTTCATCCAATAGCCAAAATTGGTCGGAAAAAAAACCATTATATTTTGTTTTCTTAGGGCTCAATCATGATCCGTTTATTAGCACCGAGTTTTTACCACATGCTAGAGTTAGTGGACAAGAAATGTATTTTTCTTCGTCTATTCTTGACTTTTGGGGTGTACGTACTAGATAATATCTAAGAGATTAATTAGAAGTTACTCGATCCACAAAAAGTTCGCTTTTGAAGTGATTAAATAATATAATCAATAGCATCATTTCATATATAAAAGAAAAATTTGTAATTGTTTTTTCTTAAAGTTGTGGCTTTCCACTCTATATATCTTGAAGGTTCTAGATGGCCATCCCTAAATGTTATCCATGTAGACCAAGATGCAGACCAAGATGTAACAGTACTTAAAGTCTTTTTGCTTTCTTTTTGCCTGAAAGAGACTTTTCAAACTCTTTCATTTCTCCGAGTGGATACATTCTATAAGCACAACAAAACTTTGTTTAAAGTGAACGATATATATTCCCTCGTCAAACTTCATTTTCACCTTTTGTATAATTTTTCCTTTTATCAATTGCTTCTACAGCACCAAATACCGGTTTCAAAGGGACATTTATTGTGGTGGCTTGAAAACGAGAGGAAAAAATAATTAAGAAGTTAACCAATAAGTTATTGATTAAGTAGTTAGTGAGTTGGTCTTCGTAAAATTTTTATCAATATATATAATTTAAATTTTGAAATTATACTCGTTGAGAAGAGAAAAATTTTATCGTTTTTGTTTTGAATAAATTAAATTTATTTTATTTTTAATGTAGAATAAAGATATTTGGATAAAAAAAAAGAGATGCAGAAGAACATTTGTCCAGGTTGCAACGAAAGTGGATATGCAATTAATATTAGAGATTTAGAGAAAGAGATGCCAATGTATAGCAATATAGCATATGACATTAAAATTCGAAAGTACTTGTGTTAGTGGTGGCATAGAATAGATGAAAGAATCGAATTGCTACTCTTCCGAATCAATTCCAATCTACGAGAGGTGGGTTCGAACTTGGAACGCACGAATTAAGGATATGCAGTCCATGCCATATTAGTGATAATGCAATATTTACAAATTTCAGTTTTTTTCATATTGGCAACCATATTTATTCATTTCATAAAAAAAATGAAGGGGGAGAAGGTAATTGGTTGCTTAATTTTCACGATCTCAATAATAAGTGACAATATTCAATCTAACATATCCTAAAAAACCTTGAATAATTTTACCAATTAATCTATAGAAGAAAAAAAAGAAGAAGCTATTTTCACCACTCGACATAGCTAGCAAACGCTATAAAAGACGGTGTTGAAATCATAAAAAGGCCAATCATGCTGCGTAACATTCGTTTCGTAAATAAATTTTATTCTTAATTTCAATACAAATTATATGCTTTGCGATAGGTTGATGAAGTTTTTAGTTTGCAGCAGTCACCTGTGCATGGTTGCTGTGCGATTAGTAATGGGCATCACCATTGCGACAACAATGACGTACGCTTTAAGAAAATTAATTAAAAAATCACTTAATTTTCTTAACATTGCAGATTATTATTAAAAATCACTCAATTTCTATTATATATTTTAAAAAATTTATAACTTATAATTCTACAATATCGGGCTTATATAATTAAATACTGGCTTTAGATTAATATATATGTAGCAGTATTTGAATTTAAATATCTGCACGTGATATATATATCCATGATTTTGTATACAAAACATTGTATTCTCTTTTCTCACATAAAAATAAAAATTCATAAATAACTTAATACTGATTTTTTTATTAGATGTCACGCACATATTCCCTCCGCGTCACCGCAAAATTAAACGCGTAAATGTGGCCCATGCCTTTGATATGGAGAAGAGAAGATAAAACAGAGTAGCGGTATTAGTAGAATCCACGATACCGCAAAATTAAAAGTTGGTGTAAAATTCAAAGCGTCCGACATTGATATTCATGCATCTATAGATTATAAGCCTTCTAATACTTATTGGTGAAAAATACATGATCCATGAGTCCATGTCCCATAAGTTTCGTGTAATTCTCATTTCCCTCGAATTAATGAAACTTATTTTGCCTTAATCTATTGATGATGTTACATTACATATGAAGGCCAAATCCATTTACGTACCGGATTATGTGTTTTTTTTTTTTTGTATTTTTTTATACTTACAAATAATGAAATATTTTTAAATAATTTTCGATTTAATTAAAATAAAATTTATAATTTTTGAATTAAATCAGAATCAAAATACATTTGGCATTTGGTTGATTATTGGATTGTTTTTTAGTCAAAATCATTTCAAATTTAGCATTACTAAAGAATAATAAAGATTTTTGGTTTTTTTTAATGAATAATGAAGATTAAATTTTATTTTTAACTAGATCAAAACAATTCTCTGACAACGAGATTGAATTTTTTTGATGCCAACCTAACTAAATCTGGATTTAAAAAAAAGAGTAACATCAACATCTAAAGAAGCAGAACATTGAAACGATGGGTCATAAAATAAACTTTGCTTTACATTTAATTTATCCAAAACTATAGTCAAATATAGGCCCCTCCCTCCACCATGTCTAAATCTCAACTTATTGGTGCGACAGGCAAGTTGGTTCTACTATTGACCAACAAAGATGTGAGCATGGATCAAGGTGCTTTCACATTCGTGCTCATAATGTATTTATGATCTTTACCAAATAAATTCTTAGAATGGACTCTCAGACGTCCAGTCTCCCTTTTCCTAAACAATCGGGGTTGGAGAGACATTGGTCAAGGTTTTAGGGCATTGCAATTTTCATAGATGTAATCATATTCTTTGATTCTTTTCTTTGAAAAAGATAGGCTACTATGATTACTAATAACATGTTCTTCTAGTCATGTTCATTGCTCCATTAGAAGCTACTTGCTTGTTTTAAGCCAATGCCTAAGATTATAACATTTGTCATGTCAATTGTCAACTTCACGATCATCTCCTACCGTCTCACATAAATTGGGAGTTCGACCGTGAAAGGTCTGGTCCTACGAAGACTCATCATTTAGGTTTTGAATCTTCGCGTTTTTGCCGCCCATTGTATATGTGTGGTTCGTCCACACTCGTGCTTTTCTTTTTCTAATATATATATATACATTTTTTTTTTGCTACGAAATGAGGTTCCTGTTTTTAATGGACGAAGAGAGCATGCTAAATGTTAGTCTTCCATCTAGAAAATTTGAACCTATGAGCAAAGAAAAGGAATGACTGATACAAAAGCTAAATAAAAAGGAAAAAAAAGAAGGTAATATTAGCTTTGGGGAAGTGAACTTTGGTTCGGAAATCAATCAATTCAAATGGTCTGATCAGTAACCACTCTTTTTTGCTAAAAAGTCTAAAGTGTAAAAAATTCATCTACCAGATAAACTATTAGATTACCAAATAATTATTAAAAAAAAAACTGAGAGAAGTCGGTGACAAAACTAGTAGAGAGCGAAGGAGGGAGAGAGAGCAAATAGAACAAGGCTACAATTGGTCAATGGCATTAAACAGAAAATTTCAAGTTAGGATCAGTCCAACACGAATCCAAACTCCAACTAGACCGTAAAAAGTTAGTGGGCTTTTCTGTTTTCCATTCAACCCTACCCCTACAATTTCAACCAAACCTCAAATAATTTTGAACCAACTACAAACCTCCATACACTTTTAGTTCAAAGAGTATGGAGGTTTGAAGTTCAAAGTTCCCTAGTGGCTTGGCCATACACTGTTAGTACCCGAAAGTTGTCGGTTGAAGGATTTAGTACCAAATCAATAATTACATCACGAGAATTGAGTTTTGTTTTGTTTTGTTTTTGTTTTTGTTTTTTTTTTCTTTATGTGTGTGTGTGTAATTTTTTAAAAGAGTAGAGTCGAGTAAATTTGATTAGGGAAACAAAGTTACATGAGAATCAAGTGAAATAAGAGATGATATCACCAGCCAATAAGATCGTATGGCTTGAAGAACAGAATAATACAGTAACTAGTAGGCCTCGCTAACAGGACCTGGCTTCTTACAATCATCAACCATAAACCAAAAACAGCACCCTTGCATTGGGAGGCAAAATGAAAGTTTGGGATAGAAAGGATGAAAGAACTCAACCTGCAACTCTTCCAAGTTCAATTCCACTTGAGGTTGGTTGAAATTCTTGTCCAATTTGCTACTCTTGCACCCATGTCCTATAAGGTTCCTGTGATTTTCGTTTTAGGTTAATTATGGACTTAATCACACACAAATTTAACTTGTAAGAATAAAATGCACAACCAACAAATAGTCTCGTCAGTGACCAGGCGTTTCTGCTGCTAAAACGCGGTCTCAAATTCAAATTCATCTCTCGGAAAAACTATTAAATTATCAAATAATTAAAGCAAAAAAAATAACTAGACCCTCATGAGCTGCTCAATCAATTCTCATAACGTTCAAATCAGTTCATGGCCTATTCTCTTTTTTCTTCAACCCAAAGCCCACATATTTTGGAACTGCAAGTACAACCTCTCATGATCAAAGTTATTCAGTATCTTGATCGCAGTCGTACTATGACTACTATCGATGCCTAAAAGTTGAACAGTTTAGTTGGGACCGAAAGATTACGTCATTAGAATGGTCATGGAAATAGTTCACCAGCATCGGCATTTTCGCCTGAAGGCTGTTTCTTCTTCAAGGCCTCAGTTGTAGAAACAAACAAGAGAACAAGTAATTCCATTACAAACCTACACTTGAATTCAAATTGCTTAATGAAGAGCAGCCCGTTCTAACGAGACAAGGCATCATCAGCCTCAAAATTTTATAGAATACATGCTATGCATAACCTTATCGCATCAAACGAAACAAAAATTGTCAATAACAAGCATGAATATCAACAATGTCCATTGTGCTACCCTTCGCGTCCCTGTCTACATTAGTCTCGCCTTTCCTTTTTATTTCTCTGTAGCAAAATAAGTGGAGATCACAAGCCTAACTAATTTCTACTATGTACACTTCCAGGGAGTGATTGTTACACGGTTTTGAGTGTGGACCAGACCAGTGAAATTATCTGGATGCACTGCACTAACCAATTGTAACCAATCTTCTGCACCCATCAATGCGATTAGTTGGGTCTACATGGACCGAGTATCTGAGCCTGTAACAATTTATCACACTTACAGCAATTCCCTAAAGCCAAGTCCACTTGGCTACTGAATCTTATGAATTTGTGGATGTGGTACCAATAGAATATTCGTGGTTCTTACACAAGCAAGAACCTTAGGGTGATAGTACAGAAAAATAGGTGGTGTTTGTCAGGCCACGTTGATGCATGTCAAGGAGGGAGTAGGACTGCACCAAAAATTGTCCAGCTCACTTTGTTACCACAGTTCAACTGTTGAATTCTGAATAACTCCCTCAGGATACAGGAGGAAAAAACCGAAGGTTGGTATCCATGGGTACAGCTCACTTTTTACCAAAGGTTTGGATCATCCACCACACGCAACAATATTATAGAACCCAAGGTGCGTATTAAAGCTCATCACGGTAAGAAGCAGGCGATTTCCCTGTCACAGATACATAAATGACGAATTATGTAATTTAGTGATTCTAACGACACCAGGAAAAGAAAATGAAAATGCAGTTTGCACTTAATGAAGCAAGGAAGCATAGATTCTGAGGTCAGATGGGTGACAGGGTGTAGGATCTTCCATAATGTAACTAATTAATGCCTTATTCCAGTTAGTATTTCAGGGTGAAATACCCAGAACCTCGATTAATGCATTGATGTTTGTGTGTGTGTGTGTGTGTGTGTCAAGTGATTAATGCAATTCACAAGTGTTAGGCAGATTATGCAGTACTTACCTGCTACAGAAGTGGTCATGAGCAATAAATATTTCTTCCCAAACTATCACCTCAGATACTTAATTGTCTGTATTTGAATGTTGCTCTTCCACAATAACCCTCATGCTAGGCTCCAATCAACATAGTACCTAAGCACACATGAGGAAGCAGCAAAACATATCCGTAAGTTTTGTCTTGTCTACAGAACATTATCATAACTAAACAATTCTAAAATTCATGATAAACAAGCTCTTTCAGGTTAAACATTAAGAAGTCTCCATCATATATTGAAGCATAACCACTGAATTGAGAGGTAAGGCATAGTTCCTTCTCACATCCCTCTACCTGGGGACGCGCAACCTTTTTTCTCTTTTCCAGAAGGTACAACTTAAATCATGGTCAATTATACCTCAAACAGTTTTCAACTCCAAAATTCGTTTACACAAGTCCTCCCCATTACATTCAAACAAACAGGCCAACAATATCATTAGAAAGTAGGGAAGCCATCACATATACCTGAATTATTTTTTGTTGCAATCATCATATTCTCCATGCCTTGAGCAGCTTCAACCATTCCTTGTGCATTGTAGGCTTGGATCATGGTAGCAAAGGTCACACTGTCAGGCTTGCATTTTCTCTCTTTCATTTCCAGAAACAACTTAGACATCTTTTCCACATCACCTGTTCGACCATAGGCACTGATGGCGCAGTTGAAGAAAGGCGTATCTAGTATCACATCAGAGTTCTCCACCTGCCTCAGAATTGAATCAACCTTCATTGTATGCCCAGCTTTACTGTAAGCACTAACAAGAGAACAGTATGTAACAGTGTTAGGCTTAATTCCCAGATGTTTCATTTTGCGGAAGTACTCTTCCATAGTCTCAGTATCACCAGCCTTTCCAAATGTCTCAATGATGATATTATGAGTAACAATTGATGGAGAAAAGAACCTTTTCTCCATGAATTCCAAAACAGACCTTATCTTTCCATACATGCCTGCTTTCCCGTATGATCTGATCAGTATATTAAACGTCTTAATATCTGGCATTAGTCCCATTAACTGAAATTCATTATACCACTTCTCCATCTTGTCTATCAGCCCACTGCTCCCATAAGCCCCAATGATGGAATTAAATGTGAAAAGATCTGGAACAGAGCTGCCACTTTCAATCATATCTGTCAATGCGTTCTCCATCTCTTCAAGCATTTTAGCCTTACCATATCCATCGATAATAGTGTTGTATGTGACAGTGCTGCATTCAATTCCCAGATATGACATCTCAGCAAAAATTCCTTGAATGAGTTCAAAACGATGAAGTTTAATGCAACAGTTCATGAGTGTAGAATATGTATACACATCTGGTTTGCATTCAGGGATTGCTTTCATTTCAACAACAATAGAAAACGCCTTGTCAAGTTGACCACTTTTGCCATAAGCACTTACAAGAGCGGTATAAACATCGATTGTAGGTCTGAGGCCATCGGACAGCATGACCTCAAAAAGCAAACTGGCCTCCTCAGGTTGCCTGCACTTGCCAAGCATCATCACCAACTTGGTGTATGTTTTGGTTCTCGGCTCATACCAGTGTTGCTTACGAAGAAGTTCAAAAATCTGAAAAAACAGACACGGACTTTATTTTAGAATTTATGCATGTGTTCTAAATAACGATGTCACTAATCATCAAGAAATACCACCAGGTTTCAAGAAATTGCCAAATGCATCACTTGAATTTAACAACCAATCGTAATGATGCTTAATCACTTTCTTGATAGGCTAATGCACTTGTGTAGCCATATCATTAATCTAAAGTTCGTTCAAAGAAACAAAACCACACATTAACCACCATCAACATATCTCAAATGAAACATAATACAGCAGGCCTTAAACCAAATTCGCATACTATATAACATGAAAATAACTAACAAGCATGAAATATCACAAAACTTCACAAGAAAAAAGAGAAGATAAGAAAACCCACAAACCTTAAGAGCAGATTCCCATTGGTTTTCTTTTATAGCCTCATCAAGAGCTTCTAAAACAGCTTTAGGCCAAAGGTTATTGTGTTTCTTGGAATTAGCTTTTTGTTCAATAGCGTTTATAGCAGCTTCGGTTCTTAGAATCCTAGACAACTCCTGCTTGGGCTGTCTTTGAAGCCCAGTTGAAGTCGGGTCGGGGCTCCACTTAGACGATTGGATAGTAAGAGATTGTGGGTTTTGGTTTCCATTGGATCCTGCTAAGAGTTTTTTTGAGGGCGGGGAGGAGACTGAGAGTGACCAGCTCATGTTAGTGGAGAAAAGAGACCGTGGCTGCATTGCGCCAGGTGTGGAGTTCAAGGAATTTGAGGCTTTAAGAGGTCTGGGTTACAGGTTAGGGACAGCTTGGGTTTTGAATTTTGATGGAGGTGTTTTTAACGGAGGATAAGATAGCAGCGAGCGCGTTTTAGCAGAGATTAATATGCACGTGATAGTTTGCACTTTAGCTGGGGTTGCATATGTGAAGTACAGGTCGGGGATGTTCTTTAGTAAATCATGGATTTAGTGATAAATTTTGTCCCTGATGTATTACGATTTAACAATTTTAAGCCATGGTATCAAATTACATATTGAATCTCAAAATAATTGAGATTGGTCAAATATAATCTAAATTATCTAATCTCTATTATGTGTAACGATCAATTAGATTCATCGTTAATTGAAATGTCAAAACAACGTCATTTCGACATTCCAGTTATAATTATATTTTCTAAAAAATATATATTTTAAAAATATTTTTAATCTCCTTAATCTTGATTTTTATAAAAAAAAACTTTTTTCTTATAAATTATATAAAAAATATTTTATAAATATTTTAACCTTCTAATTTTAAACTTTTTTTATAAAAATGTTATTATAAAAAAAACATAATTAACAATATACAATTCCAGATCTTAAAAAAGCATTTTATAAGTTAAAATAAGTATAATTAAAGGTTGACCCCTAATTTTATAAATTATATATAAAAACATTTTCTTATAAAATATTTATAATATTTTATGAAAAAAGGTTGTTAAAAATATTTATAAAATTTTTTATGGAATTTATAAAATGATTATAATATTTTTATAAGAAAAAATTTTTTAAAAAAGTTCAAGATTAGGAGGTTAAAAATATTTTTAAAATTTTTTATATATATAATTAATAGCATTTTACATTTCAAATAACAATCAATTAGATTGATCATTACACATAATGGAGGATTGGATAATTTGAAACAAGTTTGTTGAATCTCTAATACTTTGGAGTTCAAATTACACGATTTGATATTATAAATTTGAAATTATCGGATCATAATAAAATGAAGGTAAAATTTATAATTAAACTGTAAATCATGGCATCACATTTTGTTGTGTGATTTTAAGTATAGTTGACAGAAATAAATAATAAGTTTTAACATATGCAGGATTTACTTTTTATTTTTTGGGTGCTGTTTAACATATGTAGGTTCAGGCTGAATTTGTTCGAATTTGAATGATTTTAATTTTTTTTTTCAATTATAATCTATAAGAGAAGAACTATTTTTTATTATTTTTTAACCCAATATCCTTTAGATCTTCTGATAAAAAAAATAAATTAAACTTCAGTAAAATTTTGTTAGATAACATGCAAACCATTGATTTGTAGATGATCTGTCGAGAAGCTTTTATCCAAATATTAGAAGGGTAATTTACTATCATCTTGTTGGTTCTGTCAACTAGAATTATATATCTATCTAATCTTAATTTTCACAAATAAAAATTTTCAAGAACGCTACATTATATCCCTTTTAAAGACTAGTCGATTATGTGGAGACAAATATGAAGTTTTCTTTTTGTTGAGTGTTTTTATATGAAGTAGTAATTCATCCACACATATGATCAAAGATTGATAGTACAAAAACCACCAAAGAAAGAAAAGTAGTTCAAGGAAAGAGGAGGATTCAGAACTACTGAAAGACAATAGATATTGTAGTTTAAATTCCAATAAATTATACGTTAGCTTTTATAACTTCCATCTATTCGCGTACCAAATAGTTGGCTACTTTTTCGTAAGTAAATTTGATCCAACCACGGTAAATAATTATAACCCTGCACTAAATAGAATGCTTCCCATTTGTTGCAAAACGTTAGTAACAGTAATAGGTTTTTAAGTCATCCATTCATAGTCCGCAACTCCTTTTGAATGCCCAGCTTTAACCTTGCTCAATAGTTTTGGACAAACCATAGCATTGAAGTGATGAAAAAATTAAGTAAGAAAACGCATTTAGGCACGGTTTTACTAGGTACTCACAAAACAAGCACCATCATGGTTAGGCGTAGGCATGCCACCTCTCTGCGGCCATGATCCATGAATGCTAAACGATTCTTTCACAGCTCTATGTTTAACTATACTGGGATGAGCCTTACAAAACGATGGAGGCCATTGAATCACCAGACAATTAGAATCTAGCTGGGGAAGGAGCTTATATAAGCTAATAAATATTTGAGTTGGTGGATCAAAGATTTGATTTGATTTGATACAAATTGCACAGCAATTATGAAGTATTAGAAACTAAACTAGTTTTCAAAAAGTTGGAGGCTATTGAATCAGGCTTCACGGGCTTTGAATTTCAAAAAACCAAGTTGAAACATCACCAACACTACAGGACTTTCATCATGTAATTACAAACTCGCTACCTCCCTTGAATGTCTTGAAAGGGTTTATATAGGCTACGATATATTTGTGTGGGTAAATCACAGATTTGATGTGATGCAACCATTTACAAATAATTTATCTCTCGTGTTCAAAAGAAGAGATAATTGGCGTGACTTTCCAAACTAACTAGTGTCCTGAATTTTTTCCTTCTAAATAATGTTTGCTTGAAGGCTAATAGTTGCCCTGCCCTCCATACTTGGAATGGATATTTAGCCTCCAAATTAACCAATTAATAATTAACCTTCTAAAAAAAATATCAAACAATCTTAGACTTTAATTTTGTGAAAAATAACCCTCGACCAAACACCCATCTCAACTCACACTCTAAGCGTGCTTGATGAGTGGCCTATAAAGAAATTTATCCCTTCCAATTCGTGACGAATTCACATAAGCTTGCTTGATGAGTGGCCTAGAAAATGAAATTTTTTGATGAAGCTGCCCCATTGCTCAGCCTAACTATCTTTATGGTGTCTTGCATTTCTCAAGACCAATGTTATAACTTACAGTACGGCTATCGATGATTGCTGAACCAAAAAGTTTTGCAGGTTTGAGTGTTGGGCCAAAGGTCCATGATTTGGAATTTATACACGATCGTCATTTGCATTTCTTAGGTAGAAATCGGCTAGAAGAGTGGGCTGGAATTTTTAGCCAACGCCAAAAAAGCCCATTTATCAATTTTTAGACTAACATTTTCAGTGGCAGCTCGAAAGTAATAATTCCAGTTCCTGGTGTTCAATGCAACAAATCCAAGAAGATGCTTGCCAACACGCGCGCAACGCGTGTGAATATCGAGTAAAAAGAAATGTCGTGTTTTTGCTAAAAACGGCGTTGAATCGAATGACAAATAAACATTGTGGTTCTACGGGCAGTGACAAAATGTCATGATTTAAAATATGGATCACGGCTGCTGTTAAATTAAGAAAGGGACATGCTAATATGTTCGCCAAATGGACCAACTTTTTTCTATGTTGCCAATTGAATATTTGTTTCTTTATTTTTGCTGTTTGCTTGTCTTTACTTTCCTTGTCATCATTATTACTATTATTATAGTTTTTTTTTTAAAAAAAAAAGGCGTACTTGGAATAGCATCATAACTATTAAATCTATAATCAACATTGAAGGGCTGAATAAAATTACAAAAAATACATCATCAACTTATAAGATGCCGAAATATTTGACCAGTCAGGTAAAGAAACAAAATTATTATGAGCCTGTAAAATTTAGCGATTTGAAAAGGCAACTTTAAAGTCGTTTGTAAAATATCATAATTTTTATGTAGACTTTTGATTTTTTTTTTTTTTTAAGAGTATTGTTAGAGAATCCCATATCAAATACATAAATAGAAGAAGAGTGAATATAGATTTGGAAATGGATCATTGACCTCAAGAATTAAATCTTTTAACGAAACCTGGATACCACATGTTAATAGGATAAAATGACAAATATACTTTAAGAAATAAACAGAAAAGTTAATACATTTACATGTCCTTATATAATACGTCAATTTTTCAATTTGTTTTTAAGTTTTAAAACGTCTTTCAATAGATATTTGTTATTTGAATTAGTTTTCGATCTATTATTTCGGATAATTTTTTCAATCAGATCATTTGAAAATGTCACATAATATGCATATAACTTTTTCTTTAACAAAAATGCTTTTTGTAGTTAATATGTTAAGTTTTCAATCTGTCTTTATATAATTAGTTAAGTTTTTAATTTATTTTTAATGCTAAAAGGTCCATTATATTATTGTTAATCATTTTTTACACTATAATGATTTTTTTATTAATTAAAAATAAATAAAAATAATTAATACAGATTAGTACGTAAATATTTGAGGAATTAAAAAGCAAATGATTACATTTAAGTAATTGTTAGTTAGTATCGTAAGCATGTAATTAAAAAATAATTATATTTAAGTAATTATTAATTAGTCTCTTAAGCATATAAATATTTTAAGTAATTTTCAATTAGTTCTTATGCATGAAATTAAAAAGCAAGTAATTATATTAAGCATGTAACAATTTTCCTTCGACTGCGACCAGATGTAAGGAGTGTTGCTAGGGAAAAAAATGGCTGAAATATCATTGGCTTAATAAAGTAGTTTAATTTCAATTCTCTTCCCTTCCCTTCGCTTCCATGTTGGATATGACAGGGCTTATAGGCTATAGCCATGTGTAGATGCCTTTTCTGCATATGATCAATCATATTGACAAAATTATATCCTTACCCGTGCTACGCCGTGGATTAGATAAAACTAATAAAATAAATTTAAAAAATTATTATAGTTCGTAGAATATGATATGTCACGAATGTATTAAAATATATTAAATTGAAAGAAACAAAATCATCTAATTTTATATTTTTAATAAAATTTTTGTATTTTTTTCTTTTTAATATCTTTCATGTTATTTGTTGTCAAAAAACACCATTTGTTCTTTGTTATTTATCAATCCTTAAATAAAAACCTATGAAAATATAAATTGAAAACTAAAAAGAAAAACATCTTAATATTTATTTTTATAAGATTGCATCGAATAAAAAAATAAAAATCAATATAAAAACTTGTATCAAAATTAACAAATGAATTTTTTTATGGTTTTGAAAATATATACATTTGGTTTATATATTTTTATTTAAAAAATAATAAATAATATTAGTATAAAAAGATGCATCTCAATCATTAGACGATTCTTTTAAAAAATTATTTTAAATTATTTATTTTAAAGAAATTAATTTTAGAACATTTGAAAAAAAAATTAAATGCAAACTATTGATGTAATGTATGTAGATGCACAAATAATATTTAATAAAACCAATGATATTAATGTTTTTATATATCATAACTATATTTAATGGGTCAAAGTGTATAGTATAAATTACAAAGCTTTTTAAAAAATAATCTGTAAGAAATATATTGAAGTTAATGAAATGCAATAAAAATAACTATAAAATTTATTCCAATAAAATTTTATTGAACAGAAAAAAACATAAAACACATGAATTCTATTATTTAATTGATTTATTTTAAAGAAATTAATATTAGAATATTTGAAAAAAATAAATGCAAATTATTGGTTTTATGCATGTAGATGCATAAATAATTTTTAATAAAACCAACTATTTTAATTTTTTAATCATCATGATCCTATTCGATGGATTAAAGTGTGAAGCATGTATTACAAAGTATTAAAAAAAATTAATTTGTAAAAAATATAGTGAAACACAATAAAAATAACTACAAAATATAAAGGATGTAAATATTTACAAAAAGATCTAAGATATTTCGATAATAAACTTCAAGAAGAAGTCTAAATGCTTGAGAAAAATCAAGAGACTTTGATAAATTATGTCAAAACATGATTGAAAAGAAACATTTATTGATAATATTTTTGCATATAATGTTACAATTGACATTTTGAATGAAAATAAGGATATTGAGCTAAAATTTATTGAAGAATATCGACATGAAAATGATTGGCCTAAATGAAAAGAATAATCCGGACGTAATTACATTCTCTTATAAACGAGTAGTTTTTGAACTCACAGTAAAAAAACTTGAAGATGTTAAGCTAGTGGGATACAAATGGATATTTTGCGGAAAAAAAAATGAGATTGTGAGATATAAAGCAAGACTTGTAACACAAGAGCTTTGGCAAAGACCTAGCATTGACTATAAAGAGACATATTCTTTAGTAATTGACGCAATTATACTTCCTTATCTCATTAGCCTAGCAAAATATATGAAAGACTTTATATGCATGTATTTAATGGATGTGATCACAGACTTATTTGTTCACTCGAAAATGATATTTATAAGAAAGTCCGAAAAGAACTTAAGATACCTAAAGGATATAATATATATTTCTGAAAAATATATTCAATTAAATTATAGAGATATATATGAGAATTATTTTAGTATTTTTTTATTACTTTATATTTTTAAAATTTTGATTTATGATATACTTTTTATATTTTATTTTTCAATATCTAATCTTTATTACTAATCTAGATGGATGTGGTATAATCACCTTGATGAATATTTGTTAAAATAAGATTATAAAAATAATCACATTTGTTCATGTCTTTTAATAGAGAAATTCAAAATTGAGTTTGTAATAATTATTGTATTTATTGATAATTTAAATATTATTGAAACTCCCGAAGAGATTTTAAGTGTCGTAAGTCATCTAAAAAGAGAATTTCATACTAATATGCCGAGAAAACAAACTTTTGTTTCAACTTACAATTCGAGCACTTAGAGAATGAGATTTTTATTTATCAGTCAATTTATATATATAATTTTTATAATGATTCTATATAAAGCTCATCAATTGACTAGCCTAATAGTAGCTCATTCACTTTATATTCAAAAAGGCCATTTTCGATCTTGATGAGATAACGAATAACCACTTAGTCTTGAAATACCATATGTTAGAGCAATTAGTGCATTGATATATCTTACTAATAGTACTCGACTCGATATAATGTTTTCTATAAATTTATTAGTAAGACATAGTTTTGCTCAAATACGAAAACATTGAAATGAAATTAAACATTTTCTCGCATTATATTTGAGAAAAATTGATATGGTATTTATTTTACTTAAATAAATCAAATTTAGGTTTAATTATTCGGATGCGAGTTATTTATTCGATTTATAAAAAAATTGTTCATAAACGGGTCATGTACTTAGCCATGATTATATAGCTATATTGCGATGTTGTATAAAGCAAAATATAGTCGTAACATATTCAAATCATGTAGTTTATCTATCGGTAAAAAAAAATCAATAATATTATATGAAGATAATATTGCTTGTATAATTTAATTAAATGAAGAATACATCAAAGTGACAAACCAGCGAACTTATTCATTAAGGCATTATGTACAACTTTTGAGAAAATGGTTCACAAGATCGAGATGCGTCGTCTTAAAGATTTTAAATGATGCTTTCAACACGAGGAGTACAAGATAGAAAATAATGTTTACAAGAAATATTGTATTTTTTTCCTTCACTCGGGATTTTTTTCCATTAGGTTTTTTTTTTCTAGTAAGGTTTTAACGAGACATTTTCCTTATACAATGGACATTCAAGGAGGAGTCTTTATAAAATAATGAATGTCCGTTTCATATTTTCGCTACTCATGTGATTCAATTCACCATTCAATATGAGAAATTGAAGGAGTTATGCGAGTTGATTTTATTATTTATGTACTTTTTAATGGTTCATTGTCTCTTCTAATTCTCTTCTTAACCTTGAAGCTTATAAATAGACTTGATTGTTTCTTAGTTTGAGTAGATGTGTTTTGTAGAGATTTAAAGAATTATTTAAAATTGTTATCTCATGTATTCACTTTATTTCATAATAAATTCATTTTCCTATCGTGTTTTTTTTTCAATTCTACTATTGTTATCATTTCTTTTATAAAAACTTTCAATTAATGCATATTTTATTAAAAGAAGAGATAAAATAGCATGACTTACATAAGTATCCTTTTGCACACATGTGAAGGGAAATTTTTTTTTTTTTTGATAAATTTTAATTTGTCTCCTTAAGATTTGAGGGGTTTCTTAATTTTTTTCCTCTAAGATTTCCTTTGTATTAATTATTCCCTTGCTTTTATAAAAAATTTCAATTGTTATTTCCATCTATTAAACTAATATAATTAACCATATGTCTTTTTTTTATTATTATGTTTCAATTGACTTCCTAAAGTATTAAAAAAAGTCTCAATCAAATATTTATCCTTCAATCATATCAAAATTCATATACTTCATCTCATTAAGTTTCAAAAAAAAAAAAAAAAGGAAAGAAAGTAGTATTATTTCAATTATAAAATATCACATCATCGGTTATTAGTTTGAGTTTATGAATTTCAATATGATTTGAAGGATTAATATAAAAATTTTAATTATGTTTTGGATAATATATATATATAGTGCGTGTGTGTGTAAGTATTATTAATTTTATTATATTAAACTTTATATTTTACACAATTAACACATTTTTTTTGTTTGTTTGTTTTTTTTAAACAAAAATATAAAAAGATGATACCAAGTTATGTTAACTTTTTTTTTTTTTAATCAAGAAGTTATGTTAACTTGGTATTAGATCATTATGATTTCATTAAAATATACAAGATTCATAGTTTCAATTTGTTATTTTTTATTTATTAAAAAATTATAAATTTAAAAAATACGAGATCAAAAAAGAAAACATATTTCTAATTGAAAAAAAAATATATAGTTAATAATAATAATGAAAAAAATGCATGCTTAACTAAGACTTTTATTTTTTAACTTTAGAGAGTGATCTAAAACATAAAAAATATCACATCATTAGTTATGCTACTTTAATGGATAGAAGAGAAGAATTGGAACATTGGTAGAAAGAGAAATTGAGGAACCTTTCAAACTTCAAAAGATAAATCAAAATTTATGTTTTTTTTTTCCTATTAGGTGGAGAGATGCACGATTGCTTGTAACATTGAGCCACTCACTTAGTGCCAAATATCTCTCCAAAGGGTTATAGCCCTTTTTTAGATTTAAGGCCAAAATTCTTTTAAGTTGCATGAAAAAAGAGGATATGATGGTTTATTTTTTTGCTGCTAATGACTTTTGACATCAATTTGAGAGATAGATATACTTAATGTTGATATATCATATCTTATAGAATATGATGGTGTATAGTTGACATGGATTGGATAGAACATATCTCGATTGCATGTTCCTATTTAATAGATATGATATTTGTCCCTTCCAAGTGATGGAGGCGGGTTCAATCATCTGGATTGATTGTTCAAGATAGGGCTGCTTGGCATGCTCATAAAGATGACTTAGCAGGTCTCTTTTCTTGCCTATATACTGAGTAAAATCCTTTCTTCTTAATTAAACACTCATCTAGATGAAATCTTTTGACCCATCTGGAGTTATATGATGATACATATCATCGAAATATATAATTAATCTTTTAATCTTTAATCTTCATGTCCTCAAACTCAAAGGACTAGTAGTATAGTATAGAAATATGTGATTATCACCTCTAAAGTGGCATTATTGTAGATTTCATGTTCATAGTGGGTGTAGAGTAAGACCTTAATTACTAAAAAAATTCATTCATTAATGGTTTCATGGATGTCGAGCTAGACATCAGGAATAGCATCTTATTACATAATAATTAAAAATATAAAATTATTAAAACTCAAACCTGTTTTACTAAAACAAAAAAAGAAAAAAAAGCTATTGGATATTCCATCTGACTATGCTTGCTTGAGTTAATTACTAAAAAAAAAAAATGTCATTTTAGACTAATGAGATTATTATAAATTTAATGTTCATATTTATTGTACGTAGAAAATTTTTTTTACCATTCTAATCTTTTTTTAAAAAATAAAAATGCGTTCTTCGTATCAATTTATAAATCAACCGAAAATAAATTTCTTTTCAATGATTTTCCACAATGACATGATGGATTCAGAAAAAAATTAATTAATTATCTTGGGTGCTGGCTCCCAAGATTTAAACCCAATAATAAGTCAAGAAAGGAAGTCGTTGAACACCATATCAACTCTTCGGAATTTACCGTTCTAAACCTAGATCTTCTTTTTAAACAAAACTTCCCATTACAAATAAATAAAAGGAAATCGTAAGAGTTGAACTAATGCTTACCCACTAATTAACTACGTAATTAATACGAAGTAAACTTAGCATTTATGTCCGGGTTATGCTGACTATGGGATTAGGTGACAGTGAACCAAGTCGTAGATCTAGAAATATTTTCCGTCACGAAATCGGTTTCTGGTTGGTTGAAGTTTGAACAAAGCTCTTGCGTACCATTTATATATATATATATTTGAGTGGATCACAAGTCTCACACCTTTATCGTGAACCTTACAGCTTGAGACAAACTATAATATATTTTTTTTATGAGAAAAGTCCCACAAGACCGGAATAATTTTACTCAACTGGGAGACCAAGACAACTCCCTAGAAATAACGTCCTTTATGCGATATGACCAACCAGTGGAGGTTTAATGGATATTCTTTGAAATAATTATGCAATAACTACATCAATTTTTAACCTTTTTCAATTGATTATATAAATTTTAAATTTTATTATTTGAGTTTACTAATTTTTTTAAATTATCAATCAAATATTTTCATCATTTTTTTTATTAATCTATGACGAATCTATTAACTTCATAATATTAAATTTATATTTTATTTTTTTCTCAATTGAGTATATAAATTTTATTTTATTTTTGTGTTTGGGTACACTAATTTTTTTAAGATTACCAATAAAAAACTTTCACAAATTTATCTGTTCAATGATAATGTGTCTAGATATCAAATTACAATTTTTTTTCTTTTTTTTGTTACAATGAACTTTCCTCCCAAATTACTCTATCATTTCAGACTTCGACAAAAAAAATAATTATTTTTTGTTATAAATCCCAAACAAAACTTAGTTATGTTTCTTGTTAAAAAAATCAATTAGGTTTTCGGTGTACAAATTAAAGAAAATATAAATATGAGATTTTTTGTCAAGAAGATTCATTTATGTTTTCTTTAATTTTCACTCTTGAATATAATTAAGATTTTTTTTTCAACAGCAAACTAAACTGAATTTGGTTTTGGGATTTAATAGCTAAAAATAATATTTTTTTAATTCTTTATCAAATTTTAAAGTGGCATAATAGTTTAGAAAGAAAGTTCACTCCAACAAAAACAAGGTAAAATTATAATTCCGTATTTAAATATGTCATCGGTTAATGAAAGTATTTGATTGATAGTTTTGAATAAATTTATGTAATCAAATAGAAAAACTTAAAATCCATATACTCGATTGAGAAAAAATAAGATAAAATTGTAATATTGTATTTAGGAGGTAACATTATATTATCAGTTAACAAAAACATTTATAAAAATACTTAATCCATAATTTTTATTAAAAAATTGATGTACTAAAAAAAATAATAAAAAACTGACACTTATAGTATAATTATTCCAATATTCTCTTGTTCCGGCCCGGGCAAGTAAGTTGTCCTCCTTCGCCTAATGACATTTTCTCAACGGTTTTTCTTTCACCAATTTATGACTTTAAATAATATTACCATTGTTCTAAACAGATTGGTTATCGTTTTATTTATATATGTTTCAAAACATTTAGTTGGTCGATATTTTTAAGTGGCATATTTTTTTAAAATATCTATAATTAATGTTTATTCTATAAAAAAATTCCAAATATATATATATTTTTAAAAGTATTCTTCGAATGTGTGAAAAATAATTGATATGGCATAACAAGTATGAAAAAGAAATGCTTATATGACATAACAATCCATAATTTTCTTAATATATAAAAAATCAAAAAAGAACAATTTTTTTAGAAAAAAATATTATAATATCTATACGTTTTTCTTTTCATTTTAAGATCACATGGTATTTTTTAGCTAATTTTTACACATAGATATTAAGTGTATTGTTTTGTTCCCATCTAACAAAAAGTGTCATTTATATTAGAATTTGAAGATTCAAGAAAATGCAATTTCTCATTCTTTGAAATATTATTTGAATCCATCTTTTATCACTGTAAAATAAAGTACATCAATTAGGGATCTCTGGATGGCTGCTGCAAATTGTATGAACTCTTTGTTGATTTTTACTCTGATTACATATAGATTAATATCGTGACACATACTGGAGTTCCAGTGGATCATCGATATATGATGAATCGAGGAATTGAACCCTAAGATTACGTTTTGTCTGCTGAACAGAAACGGAGGGACGAAACTAAACTGAACATGATAGAAATTGTTTTGTCCATACAGGTTTGAACTGGACAAAACAAGCTACAATGACAATAACACCCTTCATTGTCTCATGGATATAAGTGTAAAAATAAAAATCTAATTATTTATAAATGGTGTTCGAGTCACACAAATACTTAATTTATTATTTTAATATAAAGTAGTAAATAAAAATAATTAATTTACATATTAAACATCAAATCATTTTATATTATATATATTAACAACCTGCTAAACCTAGAACAGTGAGAAACTGAGAATCCCAAAAAGGTGTCCCCAGAAAAACCCTTGGATGTGCTTTATTTTAGTCAAATTGGATCCTTGAAGGAGAAGTAAAAGTTCTCAGATTCCCTTCCATAGTTGCATATGTAAAAGATAGTGGATTATTACTGTTGTCTGTTGATTTTTACTTGGTTGCTTCCAAGTGGGTTTCTTAGCCATCGAGATTCGAGGAGAAATGTGCATTGTCGTTATAGTAGACTTGTAGTCCTTGTACAGCACTGCACCACCGTCATGCTCAGGCGTCAAGTGCTGTGATAATGCTTATTGATTCGCTCGTATAACCTATTGACGCAGAAAAGTGCATTAAATATCTAACACTGAAATTTCGTGGATAATTAATGTGATTTATCTACTATTAAAATGGACACGGCTAGTGGTAATTACAGAATTCATAAAGAAAGTCATATACAGTATTAAACTTTACGGGGACTAAATGTAATTTAATCACGAGGAAATGAGAGATAACCATTACAAAATTTTATATATGAATCAATTTCTTAGGAAAGCAGGAAATCTTATGATAAGACTGGATTTAGTAGTTGTTGTTAATTTTGGATTTAGAATCCCTGTTTGCTATGTGACTAGGTTGTCGTATTGCGTGTCCGGCCATGTGGGAATAGAGACAGGAATTCTATAGGTGCTGGCGTGGATGCACAGTGAAAGCGATTCTTTATACGGCTAGAGAAAAAGTTTTGAACTTAAAAATTTAATTTAATCAGGTTATTTATAGAGGGAGAAATATGTTGACCAAGTTGAGGTGGTTTTTACAGCTCTTGCATTATCATCAGTACTTGTGGATGATGCTACCTTTTCCTGTTTTTAGACAAAGAAAAAAGGTAGATTTTTTTTTCCCTGATTAGAAGGAGGGAAGGAACGATTTGAGATTGCAAAAGGATCATCGGATAAAACAAAATCCCACAGATATCCTCAAAAAAGAACGGTTGATATTGATTCGGTGACAAGTGGTTTCATGATGGCTTTATTTTTGTTTTGAAAGGGTAGCATGAGCTTTGTGATTCTGGAGGACAATGATTCAAATTTGTGGTTTGGTATTTGCAAACCCATTTTGAGTCTGCAATCGGGAAGAGAGAGTTAGAGTGTTAGTATTACAAAGAATACCAAAACAAAATGCTCGATCACTGTACATTTTACTGTTAATCCACTCTCAAATTACTGTGTTGTAATATTCAAACGAGCAGTGTTTTTTTCCCCTCTCCGTCCATGGTTTTTTTTCCTGCCCTCCTTTTGCTTTTTAATTTCGCTTCTGCCATTCTTCCATTTACCTTCATGCCCTCATTTTTTTTCCCCCAACCCTTTTTCGTCTTTGTACCCTTTTTTAACCCCTCCATTAAACGCTGTGGTACACTCTATTTCATACAGAGTTTTATTAAACTTTTTATACAGATTAACAAAATGTATTAAATATTATGTCAATTTATAAAATTTTTATTATATTATCTTTAAAATTGAATGTAGTTGAATAAAAAAATATAAATTCTATTTTTAAAAAGAGATAAAATAATAAAATTTGATACTCGTTTTTTTTTACTTATTGATAAAAGACATCCATTTTGAGATATTTAAATTAAAAAAGAATAATTTTCTTTATGCGACAAAGATAGTATAATAATAATTATTATTTTGATGAATGATAGATTTATGGTTTCAAGAGGCATTTGGATAAAATATTTTATATGTCAAATACTTATTTTTAGGATGTTTGACAACTAATGCTGTAAAAAATATCATAGTAGTAGGATGCTGATGGTGTGTTATGGAGATGGTGGTTAAGGTAGCAATGATGATGGAGTGAAAGATGAGGCTGGAAGTGGAGGGGTGGTGGCTGCGGCGGTTAAATAGTAGGGATCTCTAGATGGCTGCTGCAAATTGTATGAACTGTATGTTGTTTTTTTGCTCTGATTACATATAGATTAAATGTTGTGACACGTACTGGAGTTCCAGTGGATCATCGATATACGATGAATCGAGGAATTGAACCCTAAGATTATGTTTTGTATGCAGAACAGAAATGGAGGGATGAAACTAAACTGAACATGATAGAAATTGTTTTGTGCATATAGGTTTGAATTAGACAAAACAAGCTACAATGACAATAACACCCTTGCATCGTCTCATGGATATAAATGCAAAAATAAAAATCTAATTATTTATAAATGGCGTTCGAGTTTCACAAATACTTACTTTATTATTTTAATATAAAGTAATAAAAAAATTAATTTATATATTAAACATTAAATTATTTTATATTATATATATTAACAACCTGCAAAACCTAGAACAGTGAGAATCTCCAAATGGTGTCCCTAGAAAAGCCCTTGGATGGTTGGATATGCTTTATTGTAGTCAAATTGGATTCTTGAAGGAGAAGTAAAAGTTCTCAGATTTCCTTCCATAGTTGCATAATGCATAGTTAAAAGATAGTGGATTATTACTGTTGATTTTTACTTGGTTGCTTTCAAGTGGGTTTCTTAGCCCTATTGCGGACTCAAAATGGTAATCTCAAATGTGCAGCGTCTTTATTTTAGTCCTTGTGCAGTACTGCACCACCGTCAGGCTCAGGCGTCAAAGTGCTGTTATAATGCTTATTAATTCGCTCGTATAACCTATTGATGCAGAAAAGTGCATTAAATATCTAACGCTGAAATCTTATGATCAGATTGGATTAAGTAGTTATTGTTAATTTTGGTTTAGAATCCCTGTTTGCTTTGTAACTAGGTTGTCGTATTGCGTGTCTGGCCATGTGGGAATATAAGTGTTGGTGTGGATGAACAGTGAAAGCGATTCTTTATATGGCAAGAGAAAAATAAAATTTTGGAGGTTACTCGAAGACTTGATTTAATCAAGTTATTTATGGAGGGGTAAATATGTTGGCCAAGTTGCGGTGGTTTTTACAGCTCTTTGATTGTCATCGGTACACGTGAATGATGGTACCTTTTCTTGTTGTCAGACAAAGAAAAACGGTAGATTTTTTTTTCTTTTTTCCTGATTAGAAGGAGGGACAAAATGATATGAGATTGCAAAAGGATCATTGGATAAAACACAATCCCACAGATGTCCTCAAAAAAAGAACGTTGGATCTTGGTTCGGTGACAAGTGGTTTCATGATGGCTTTATTTTTGTCATGAAAGCGTAGCATGAGCTTTGTGGTTCTGGAGATATTTGTGGTTTTGTGTTTGCAAACCCATTTTGAGTCCGCAATCGGGAAGAGAGAGTTAAGAGGTTTATTATTAGAAAGAAAACCAAAACAAAATGCTATATCACTACATATTTTACTGTTTATCCACTCTCAAGTTACTGTGTGTTCTAATATTCAAATGAGCAGTGTTTTTTTTTTCTCTCTTCGTCCATGGCTTTTTTTTGCCCTCCTTTTACTTTTTAATTTCGTTTGCACCCCCCCCCCCCCCCCCCCCCTCTCTTTTGTTTGGTTTGCTGTTGCCCTCAGCCCTTTTTCGTCTTTGTCTCCTTTTTTAACCCCTCCATTAAAGGCTCTTGTAAACTCTATATTTCATCAGGAGTTTTATTAAGTTTTTTATACAGATTTAGGAATGGCAATCCAACTTGTCATTACGTCGCCCATCCTGCTCCAGTTGGGGCAGATATAGAACGTAAAATTTTTTTCCGAACGAGGCACGGGATGAGAATAATTTTTTTTTGGGGTAGGACGGGGATGGGGATGGCCTGCCCTGCCATTTTACTTTTAAGAAAGGTAATTTAGAAGAGCTCCACCCCGTCCTGTTTAGAGCGGAAATGAAGAATGAAATTTCGCCTCAAACATAAAACAGGGCGGTGATGAGTTTTTTTTTAGGAACGGTGTGAGGATGGAGATGACGATCTCCGTCCTGTCCTATTGCCGTCCCTATACAGATTAACAAAATCTATTAAATATTATGTCAATTTATAAAATTTTTATTATATTATCTTTTAAAATTTAATGTAGTTGAATAAAAAAATATAAATTCTTATTTTTAAAGATAGATAAAATAATAAAATTTGATATTCAATTTTTTTGACTTATTGATAAAACACATGCATTTTGAGATATTTAAATTAAAAAAATATAATTTTTTTTACCCGACAAAGATGGTATTATTGTATTTATTATGTTGATCAATGATAAATTTATGGTTTCAAGAGGCATCTGGATAAAATATTTTATATGACAAGTAAATTTTTTTAATATGTTTGACAACTAATGCTGTAAAAAATATCATGGTAGTAGAACCTTGATGGTGTGTCATGGATATGGTAGTTATGGTAGCAATGGGGATGGAGAGAAGAGTGAGGGCGGAAGCGGAGGAGGAGGTGGTGGTATAGCGGTGAAGTGATGGGGTTGTGGTAATGGAGTGTTGGATAATATTGTAATTGGATTATTGTCTGTAAAAAAATTTTCATGAAATTTTTTATATCAAAAAATATTTTTAATAGATAAATTAAAATTTAAAAAATAGTGTAAAATATTTTACATTGATAATTTTTTTTGTATTTATTCTATAGAATAGGAAACAAACACAACAATCCTGACAATTATTTTCCTGCAAAACAAATGCCCCTTTTAATCTTTTATTCAATTTCACTTGTCAATTTTTTGAAGGTTTTTTTGAAAATGAATTTGGAGGTCAAGGAGGTTTGTTTTATTTTTTTTTTAATTTATTGAGTTTAGATCTTGAAAGTGATTTTTAGGATAATTTGTTTTAATTTTTTCAAGGCCTATTCTTAAAAATGTTGATTTTTTAAAAAATCATCTGACTCGTGTAAAGAATATGGTTTTAGGATCATTTGAGAAATAAGTTAGTATTAGTTGATGTACAAAATAATTTTAAATATATCATTAATCAAAACAAACCAACCCAACCCCAATATATATATATATATATATGTTAAAGGGATGGATTTGTAATCAAATCTTCCTTTCGCCCAACAAACCAACCCCAAACCCAACCCACCCACACCCACACCCCTCCCAAACCCCAACTCCAATATATATATATATTAAAGGGATGGATTTGTAATCAGATCTTCCTTTCGCCCATCAAACTTGATTGGGTGGCTAACACCCGGACGGTCGTTGGTGCGTTAGGTCAATTTTGTAAAGACGGAAGAGGAACAAGTTGAAGTCGTGGAGAGATTCTGTGATTTAGCACAAAACTGAAGGGCATAAATGGAGGAAGGGAGAGCTATTGACCCCCTAACAACCGGAGTCACCACGCGGCGAATGGGGCGCGAACATTCAACGAATTAACTCGGTTTTCCCACCTCCTTTCTTTATGGGAAGATTGTAATTTGTAAATTGCGTCAAAGTCCTTGATTTTCGTCCTATTTATCACTTGCGTGAATTTTCTTATCTTCTCTTTTTCTTTTTTATTTTCTCATGTCATGTTTTTTTTTTCTATAATCATGTTGTGTGGTTCATGTGATTTTTATGCATGAAAAAATATTTGAATTGTTTTAGGTTTTTAAGGAAACAAAATTGTTATATTCAAAAAATTTAAAATATTGAAAGATTATGATTTAGTACATGATAAAAATAAAAATAATTTAATTTATTATTATTTATCTAACTTAAGCCAAATAATTGAATTCAAAATTAATAGTAAAATTTAAAACATGGTAGATCATATTTTATTAGAAATAAAAGGATCCAAGACAAAGTAATAACTATTTGCATTGGACACTTTTTTTTTTTTTCCTGGGAAGAATCTGTTTGGACTTAAATGTTTCAATTGCCATATTATTAAATGCAGTAAACTAAGTCCCTCTTCTATAGAAGGTTTCAATTTTGCTCCCTACAAGTAAAAGCATTTTCCGTCTTTTGTCGCGTAAAAGACATTTTTCATCATATTTAAACCTCAAAGTATAAAATATTTCCCCAACCCCCTCCACCTAAATAAGTGACGCATGTGGTTTTTTTTAGTTTTATTTTTTAAAAAATCTAAGTTAACTATATATTAATCCCTCTAGTTTATCAAAATAAATAAAACAATAATTATAGCATAAAAATAATTAAATAGTCATTTGATCAATGATGATTATACTTAATTTAATAGTTTTGTTCTTCTAAAATAATGTTTTTTGTTCTCGTTAATCTTTCCATCCAATCTACTTTCTTTTTATATATTTTTTAAACACATATATTAAAAACATTAAAATAAATTAGAAAAATACTTGAAATAGAAAAAATAAAGTTATAAATATATTTGAAAATAAGATCGTGTACACAATCGTTGGACAAAACTTCCTTGTGTAATTTCAATTATTTTCTTCCACAATAGAAATGCACACAAAAGGTAGTAAAAGAAGAAACGTATGATGCCTATATTAGAATTACCTAAAATTTGAGGGCCCATTATGCAAATAACGTACGTTTACCTAATGCAGTAAATATGGAAAATGTGAAATTAATTAGCAAACAAAACATATGAATCTGCTACTACGAATATCACATGTGAAAGGAAATCCAGCTAGACACAGACCAAAACCAGCCGCTATATATATATAAATATAGACAACAAACACAACCTTACCCCTCCCATTTCATGGGCTCTCACGTTTGGGACGTTTTCTAGCATCCCATCTTTTGCTTTGTTTTTTCTTCCTGTCTCTCTCTCTTTTTCCATCAACGAAATTCTTCGAGAGAGAGAAGACTCGTAGGAATATACATACATACATATATATAGAGATCTGAATATGGGGGGAAAGTGTTTGGAGATGTTTAGAATAGCTGCAAGGTTTCATTCTCATTGCCCACAAACTGCTCGCATGTATTACCATCCGCCGGCTAACGCTGACTACCCTCACCCCAACCACCACCAACACGGCGGCGGAGGCGCCACCAGCACCGCCAGCAATCCAGAGGCAGTTATGAGGGTGGACGTAAGAGAGCTGATTCTTAATTCTGTTTGACAGCGACGGAAAAATAAGGGGAGAATTTAATGTTCTACAGCAAAAATAAGCTGTTGAATATTTTATTTTACTTCACCCAGTGATGTTTCCATTTCCCATTCTCAAATCTAAAGTGTATTTCCTTTTATTGACGAACATTCTTTTTTATTGGTATTTTTTTTATTCTCTAGGTAATTTTGATTTTATTTTTTAATCTCTGGTGATGCTGTTGGGTTGGGTTGGGTTTTTTTTTTCCAAAAAAATTATTCGACTCTATTCCCTGTGAAATTGTTTTATTTATTCATTTACTTTTCTTGTGTTTTGTTAGAAAAAAACATCCGTGATGTTTTAGAATGCGAGGGGTAGGTGATTAAGGGGAGAAAAAGTTAGTAAACAACTTGTGGGATACACAGAAACTGTGTGATTAGGTTGAACAGAATAAACAAGTTGGGGCTTTTCGTTTTTGTAAAAGATTTTGGGTCGGTTTGAGATCTTCTTCTGATTCCATCTATGACCACCCGATTCCCTTCAAAAAGCAACTTCAATTCAGCAGCGTGATAACTTGACAAAGAATGGTTCATAATCTGGAGTGTTACTGTTTTAGTAACAGTTTCTGAGTTAATAGGGGTTAATGACAAAATTAAAAGACCATTAAATTTGCCAGCCTGATTCAACTAACAGCATTAGCTGGAGGTCTAAACATGGGAAATTGCCGTGGGTGGAAGTTATTAATGCCCTGCAATAAATTCTTAAGATTCGCTGACTAGTTTCCCAAAATCCCATTGTATGTAAACAGATTTAAATGAAATTTGAAAATTAAGGCGACATCTTAGGAAATTTTAAATTACTTCAAGAGCAATTATTACGTATATAATAATTATTTTATAAACTTAATTTTTAAAGAGACGTAGACATTTGAAAAAAATTTACATCTGAATCCAACTAATAAGAAGATTTTTATATAAGTTCAATTTTTTAAATTTTTCTTTTTTCTTTTTGTTCATATTTTCTTTATTTTTTCTCTATTTTATTGATTTATTTTTATTAAAAAAATAGATATAAAAAAATCATATCTGAATATAAATGATAAAAAGATTTTTATATACGTTTAATTTTTTTAAAAAAATTCTCTTATTTTTTTTGTCTATACCTTTTTTATTAATTAAGTGTTAATAGTTTATTTTTGAAGTAATATAAAATTTCTTCGGCATCCTAATCAGACGGGAAATTTTCTTCCATGTTCAGCTATGAGAAATTTTATATTATGTTAATAGTAATTAACGAAGAGATAAATATGGAAAGATATAGAAAAAATAAAATATTCAGTTTAAGTATAAATATTTTTACTACTTTAGCAAGTTTAAATACGATTTTTTTTTGTCCTCCTAAAGTAAATTTATAATCTAAACATTAGTAGTTCTTCTTTATTATTTTAAACTTTTTATAGAGACAGAAGGCATTTCACTGGCGGTTTTTCTTCTAAGAATTCAGATTATCATGACGGGTTTAATATAGCATTTTTTTTGCCATTGAATTATGAAAATATAGACAATTTACTTATTTTTTTCATAAAGGCAAAAGGTCCTCCAGCCAATTTCTCTAGAGAGGGGCTAAATTTGTCAGAGCAATAATGGCCTCTTCTGACTATCAAGTCCGAAACCAAAGAAAGGACATTGGGAGTAAATTATAAACTAGTCCCCCTAGTTTTAAGAAATAAATTAATTAATCTGTTTTGTTTCATAAATTATTATTTAATTTTTTTATTCAGTGTTGATCATATTAATTTAATATTATTTTATTCTATAAAACCTCTTATTTTATCATCAATCTTTTTATATTTTTTCATATTTTTATTTTTTAAAATAAAAAATAAATTAAATTAAAAAAAGTAAAAAGTGACTAAATTATAAGTAAATTTAAAAAATATAAAGGTTAAATAATTATTTTTTGGAACAAGAGAGACTAATTAATTCTCTTTTAAAATATAGGGACTAATGTATAATTTACTCGAAATTGGGGTGATTAAATGTTTTTCTTTAAAAGAGAAATTGGGGCGGATTTTGATAAAGTACACGTTGTCTTTTCTCCCTCCACGTGCCCAAGTTTGGCTAAGATTCGCACGGCATAAGGACGCTATTCTTCAAAGCCTGCCTTCTACACCAAACTTTGAATCTTTGATAGCTCCCTCGCGTCGGTTATTTTCGAGATTGTCTTAGCACGGTTTTAGCAGCAATAAATCGTTGTTTGAATTGCCAATCAAATTTATTAGTGGGAGTTCGAAGTTTTAAGCAATGGCCTCCTAAAGGCGACTAATTCTCACTAATCGTTGAATTAGTTTTAAGCAAACGCTTTTTGTTTGATTCTCGCTAACATTTTCTGTTACAAGTTGCAGCCAATTGATTCTTTACTTTCATTTCCAAAATTCACATTTTTCAAAATGCAACCAGCAAAATCATTTGGTCAAATTGAATTAGTTCATTTCTTTTGAGCTGGAGATTCTTTGATTTGAGTTTGCCCTTTAATATCGAAAAGTCGGAAGTGCTCTAAAACCTCCTTGTGCGGAAACACAAGTTAGGGTTTGAGGTAAATTGATAGCTAATATATTACATTTACAGTACTGAACATGGCTTTGCCTATTCCATTGATATTAGCGGTCAAACAAACGTTTTTCGAACTGTATTTTTGAGAGATGTTAGAGAGACACTCCTCACTGTAATTAACTCTAGCCCATCATTCTTATGAGCTACTTCTTAACCCTTTAATCGTCGAAATATAACTAGGCGCCCCTTCGAAACTCGCTGAAAATTCCATACTTTTGTTCGCTAGATTACTGCCATGCCAATTAGCAAACTTCACATAACAGGCGCCATTACATGTGGCCTGTGGCTGAAAAATAGTTCAGTGGGCCCTGCGAATATATATCTTTCAAAGGTTATGCGTCATGCGCATCTTGAATATATCAGAGCAGATTCATCTTCCATCACCATCACAGTAATACAGGATCTCTTCAATCAAATAGATAGTCCAACAGACAAGTTGATACCTGTCAATCCCGAAAATATCCTCAACCGGCTGGCTGGAAACAAAATTCCTCATGTCGTGGGGGTAAAAAGAAATAAAAATTGTCGCAAGCCCATGGCGGGCACATGACTCGGACAAGCACAGGAACGTGGTGCCATCAGAACTCAGAAGATTGATAAGTTGGTAACCGAAAAACAAAAGATGCTAGGGTAAAATTTTGCTCGTTGGATTGGTTTAAGGGCAGAAAGCCGATAAAATTTATAAAGCAAATATCGAGAGGTACAGCCCAGATCAACTTAGAAAACTGAACAGAGTTGAGAGAATCACAATACAGCAGCAGCCTAGCATTGTCAAAAGTCGATCCGAGGAACGCACTACCCATTACGATGACAAGAAGATTTGAACAACTAAAGCAGCAGAGTTTGCATCAGATTACTGGCTCTCTGAATGCGGCTTCCGAGCCAAAAAGAAAAACAGTGGGGTGAAAATCTCCTTCCTGAAAGGCATAATAGCAAAATACTGTCATTAATATTGTAACCCAAGTATTAGGAAACCTCATAATCATTAATAAGAGGAATTCGTCTCAACTTTCTGTTGGGATAAGAAAAATTCAAGGGGGAAGCATCCCAACCCATTTGTGGACCAGGAGCTTGTTACAAGCTGTCCCAGACTAAAATAGAAAGATGAGAAAAATGGCTTCTGTTCGAGGCTCAAATTGGTTTCGTAAGGTGGTCAATTTGGTAAAAAACGCAAGCACCATTTGGGCTGAACATAAGGGTCCAGAAAGGAAGCTTAACATGATAACAGAAAAACTCACCTTCCACCTTCAACTAATCCCTCCGCAGCCTTCTCAAGAAAATCTTGAACCCTTTGGCTTCCTTTGGGAGCAAGTCCTACATATTCTAGGGCTTTGACCTGCAGGTCGAATTACCAGTTAACCATCCATGTGGGCTACAATAATAGGAAATATAAGTTCACTCACTTGAATACAAGTGGAATGCCAAACAATAAGGTGATAACAGTACAGAGAACCAAACATAATGGACCAATATTTACCATATTTTTTGTGAAGAATCTCCCAACTGCTGTTAAACGGAAGCTGCTCAGTGAGAAGTGACTTTTGTCCAAAGGCAAGTACCATGGCATAGGTGAGCCGACTGCAAGATCTTTTGACCACGTGACCTTCACAGGCAGAATAATAACGACCACTTATCATGATCAAATGTTTCAGATATCAATCATGAAAAAGAAAGAGACAAAGAGATTGTTCACTGACCTCAAAACCAGCTTTCTTTAGAGCATCAATGCATTGTCCAGTCAACCTAATGTCTGGAAGGCCATCACCAATCTCTATTTCTGCCTGCACCAATTAAAATATGTTAAATTCATGATTATGAAGATAGGAATCACTAATAGAAAGCAGGAGGTCTTTATAGAAACCTAAAACATCTAACCTTAATTTTTTGATGTTCTTGGTTATTTGGATCAAAAGAATCAGTCATGCACCACTCATATGCAGCAAAACATTGTCCTGGCTTCAGTACCCTGTAAATCTCACTGTAGCATCCATACTGTCCAGAAAAAACAAATGTTAACAAAGATCAGAGAGAGAGAGAGAGAAGCACCTATTTATAAATATACAATACTGTTTTCATATATATGTGTGGCAACAACATCAGAAAATATAAGTTGTGTTTTTGTAGGAACATACTGCATCAGGTGCATGGCAAGTAGCTTCAATTGCATAGACTGCATCAAAACTGTTATCAGGGAATGGCATTTTCATGAAATCAGCCTGCATAATCAAGAAACAACTAAAATTATGGGTCACCGCAAAAGCTAAAAATCATGTCCTAGAACTCTTACATCACAGGTAAATGTTGAAATTTTAAACCAAGTTCAACATATTGACAACACATCAAAGAAAAAAAATAACGTAAGTGCTTAATAGATAGGAACTTGACAAGAACTTCAATTTATACCAAGAATAGAACCAACCTTCACAAAATCACAAGTCCTGTCAACTCCTGCAATGCGATTGAGTTCCTGCAAAGTAGTATAGGCAGTAAGATTCAAAGACATTCTGAAAACGTCGTGGCTAACAAATTCAAAGTGAAAAGTATCGAATCCAAATAAACTCGATCAATCTCAGACAATCCATCAAATGCAAGTACACCATTCTTTTAAGTGACATAGATGAAAAGGATAGGCATGCACCTTTCCCCTTGATATCTGATACTCATTGTTGTTCAACCCTGTTACTGATGTTGAGCTGCAGCACATCATCACAAAAATTACGATATGCCTAAAGCACTCTCATGGATAGGAATGTAATGAAAAGAAAGTGAACTTATTTGTCACAACCATACGGAAGAGTAAGATTTTCATCCAACAATCAATAGTTGTATTGCTTCCACACAAGGCCGACCATTTGCATGATAAATGTTGCAAATACTACCAAAGGACTACAAACATTGTTTATTGTAATGACAGAGCCAAGTAGGATACCAATCCAACAATTGTTTCTACCGCTTCCAGTAAAGATTTAAAAATACCACCAAATCACTACAGAAGTTACATAACAAGAAGCAGAGTAGGATGCCTGTACAGCGATTATTAGTTGCTTTGCTTCCAAGTAAAACAGAACATTTGTATAGCTAAGAATGAAATATGAAGCTAGCTATATGTCATCCTTACATTTTTTGAACTAATATAAAACACAGTATTAATAGGAACTTAACACGATATGGGGATTCAACAACAACTACAACACAAAATGCAAGACGATGCATCTGACAAAACTATGAATAAAGTCAGTATGCAGGTTAGCAAAACTTAAATCTGCACCCTATTTTTTTCTGGCATTATCAGGGAAATTTTTTCCACCCACCTGAATCGACTGATTTCTCTTAGAGGTCCACCAATTCCACATCCTACATCCAACACCTATTTTAACAAAAAGAGGTCAAGTCAATGCATCAAAATCATTAAATAAATTAGATCTCCTTTTGGTTTCACAATATTCTGTAGAAGAGGTTAAACCTTCTGTCCAGGTTTCAGGCCAAGTTGTAAACCAAGAAAGTGCTCATGTCGCTTAATGCTCTCACGAAGAGACTCCCCTTTGAATCTGAAACAAGAAATATTTTGCTTGCGATCAGCCTTTTAAGCAGCAGTTGTAGCATAAAATATGCCTATGCCTGCAGAACTTCAATATAAAATGTAAAGACAGAAAAAGGTACCTGGGTGCAAAATGGAAAGACTCCCCCAGCCAAACTCGTAAAAGCTGGTAACAAGATCATAATATTTATTAACCTGAAATCCAAATGTAATGAGTCAATAGGTATAGGTTAAATATTACTGGTTGGATCAGCAAGTAATTGGCATCCAAAAGAAATGAACTGGTCATTCTTATTTCAACAAAAAATTTCAATTTTTTGTACTTAAAAGAAACATTACAGAAGATTAATCGGGCGAACATACATGTTTCATATCTAGCTGACTTATTTGAGTTAGGAGAATCTAACTTTACGAATAATAAACTTGATGATAATAGGTTGGCTTGATAGAAGTTACATGGAAAACTGCCATGGAAGTTTTCCAAAATATTGTTTCAAGAGATTTTTTTATGGATCAGGGTTCTATTTAAAATCTAACTGTTTGGTTTCAAGTAAACTAATTTATATTCAGTAGTAACTCATAAAAGGGATAACAAGAAAATTAGCTTCTCTGACATATTATGAGCTATGAAATGGACTCTGCATGCAGTATGATATTAAATGTTTTTATGACACAAGGAATAAATCAATAAAGTATTCCAAGCATTAGGCAATCAATTGGCAGTTAATTTAGAAACCAATGAAAATGCATTGAAATGGAAGATGCAAAAGTTCAAATTATACATCTCTCTGAGACTATAAATACACAAGACGAAGCAAAAAATGTTTTCCGAGCCAAATATAACAAGGAAACTGAAAGGAGCAGCTTAGCGGCAGGAAACACATGAAGGCCAATCTTAAGAAGATAGTTTACTTGACCTTCTCTTACCATGTCAGAGTAGTTGGCTTTTCTCTCTTCCTCATCACCTCCATAACAGACATGATACTTTTCATACCTGGATTGTCAATATGAGATTTTTACCACAAATTTTCGATAAGATCCAAGAAAATTTAAGGATTGTAAACCTAAAAAGCTCACACATGCTGCATAAGGATTTCCAGAAAGTTTAAATTAAACTCACAGCAAGTTCATTCATGTAATTAACCAGATCAATCAATTTATTCAGCTGATTGACCATCCCAAACTATTCTCTGATTCAATAATATTTGGAATTTTATTTTCACTATATTGGATGGGCTTCAATATTAGATTACACCAGCAACAAACTCCAAATTAGACTGAGTCTTCACCATCAATGACAATGCCGTCACTATTAACTCAGAAAAAATAATTAAAAAATAAAATAAAATACGTACATGCAAAAATAAAATTCTATCTTCGCACCGAGTACTGGGATTTTTCATTTTTCGTTAATCCTTCAGGTTGTTTCTGGGAATTTCACTAGTAAACAGGCCCATCAATTCCCTATAAAATAGGAATATTTGTGTGGTTCTTTTGAGATCCTATTTCCATGTACTGATAGAATTCACTTTTCACCTTTAAAAAAACTATAAGCAAATAAAAGCTTGACCTCTAAACAGCCTGCAACACCCTAAAGACGCAAGGGAAAAATCAATCACAGTTTCATTTTGAGCAACAACATAAAGTCATGATTGAAAGGATAATTGTCTGTTTTGGGTCCCTATGTGGTGGGGATGTTAGCCAGCCAGCCCAAGTTACTTTTATCATTTTTCTGCATAATTCCCCAAATTCAAATTAGAGCAAACATACCTAATCTAATCATTCGTTTTGAAAAAAGAAAACGAATAAAATTGATTCAATCAACTTCTACTAATTACCATTTATGTACTCAGAGAAATAAATAGTTAACATGTCAGATTCAAGAAAGTGGGACCATGCACAACTCTTATTCTTACCAAACACACAAGAAGCAGCCCCTGTCTTTCAAGTCAAATATTCCTCTAATAAATTCTAAAGGATACAATTATCACCATAAGATCTGAAAATCAAGCTAAAAAGACAGAAGCTAAGGTTAGATAAAATCGAGACATTCTAGAAAGACACAGATTTTTCTTCTGTCTTTCTTCTTCTTCATTTTTTTTTTTTTGAATTTTCTACAAAACAGATTAAAACGTACAGAGAGAGTAGCGGACTGTCAGCAATCATTCTAGAGATACGGAGAGAAGAAATAGAGAATCTTCAACAGAGAAAAAAATCTAAAGAGAATGGTTTGTAGCGTGAGATTACAGAAATCAAGTAAAATACATGCATGTGAGAAAGCAGAAAGATTAATTCATGCATGATTAGAGAAGGAAGTATACTTTTCAACGGCAGAGAGAACATCGCTTTTATCGATCTTTCCACCGAGACCTGAAGCGAGATCCAACGCACCAGCTTTCGACATTTCTCTTGATTCCAATAAACAGAGATCTAAAAAACAAACGAGAAAAATTAAACAAATCAGTGGAAACAGATTGGATTCTTGTTTTGGATGGAAATGCGAAATGTTTGAGTAAGTCTAAAGAATTACATCAAAAGTGGATATCAGGGGTGGAGCCTTTTTGAATTTGGGATGATGAGACCAAAAAGGCGGAGGGGAAAGTGGCAGGTGGATTAGCTGAAAGGGTCATTTATATAAATGGAGAGATTTGAAAAAAAATAAAAAATTATTGGCTAATCTGAGGGGAGAGAGAGAGAGAGAGAGAGTACACGTGACGTGGCAAATTATTTGGTAAATGTTAACTGTTTTGAGCAAAACGAGCCACATTACAAAATTAACATTCTCAATAATTTGTGTTTGCTGGTTTATAATTTTTTTTATTATTATTAGAATAAGCTCAACCATGGATGTTTGTTATTTCCCTACCATTATTTATCATTATCATTATCGTTATTATTATTATTATTATTATGATAGTTTCTATTTTCTAGAATGTTGTTATGTTGTGATGGTAAATTAAGAACACGGTTAAAATCATTGGTGAGAATTACTTTTACCGTCATTTGATAGGAGTCTCTCATTATTGGCATTTTCAATTTATCTGAAAACAAAATTCACTCGGTTCAAAATGAGATTATTCAAAAGTAAATAATTAGTTTTTTTCTCTGCGCTATGTTACGGGTTGGATATAATATATCAAATCATTTAGAGAAATCATTTTAATTTGATAGTCTGTTTTATGATGTGAATCTATAAAAAATTATTTATAATTTTTTAATAAAAAATTATTTATTTAATTATTTCTCATTTCATTTTTTTTGCCTGCACTACGCTTCGAGTTTAATAAAATATATAAAATTATTTTAGTTTGATAGTCCGTTTTATGGTGTGAAACTATAAAAATATATGAAATTAAAGATGAAAAAAATTATTTATAATTTTTTAATAAAAAATTTTGTATTTAACTATTTCTTCTTTGTGTTTTTCATAACTTTTCCTTTAGAAAAAGGATTTATCCTTGTTAATCCATGAATTATTAACTAAAAAGAAAATTAAATAATTTTTTTTAAAAAAGCTTTAGTATTTCATAAGATTATGTCAAAAAACATAAATAACAATTATTAAAAGCTTACTTTGAATAGAAAAAATAAATTTTTTTATTTAATGTTGAGGAGAATATCGATTTTTGAAAAAATATAAATTTATTTTTTATATATTTATTTACAAAAGAATGAATAATATTAAAATAAAAAACTATATTAATGTGAATCATTGAGTGGTTAAGCCAAAACATTGTTGTAATTATTTAATTCAAAAATAAATAAATAAATAATAAATAATAAATGCTTAGTGTAGAAAAATAATATTATTATAATATGATCATAATATTAATAACATATGACTATATTAAAAAAAAGACAAATTAAAGTAGTAAATTTTAAATAATAAAAATAATTAAAAAACACTAAAACAAAATGAGATCAAATCACAATATAATTAAAGTTTAAAATTAAAAAAAAAAGTATAAAAACATTGAAGACCAAAGTGTTACAGAAGTGACATAAATAATAAAAGGAATAGCTATTTGTGAGTGTGTGAATAGTATTTTATATAATTATATAAATAGTAAAAGATGATTTTACTTTAATTCTTCTAGTAATAGTTAACAGAATTTCCTCTTATAAAACAGCATTGTTCTGTCTAGAGGAGTGTTTTTATAAAACGGCTTCTGGATAAGTTAGATACTTAAGGATCTGATCTGAGCCCTAAGGAGTAAGAGAACAGAAAATCTTTGCGGAAGAGAATTTTACTCAAGAGACGACAAGAAAGACAGCGCAGATAAAATTGTCTTTTCCTTTGACAACAGCAAAGATTCCATGCTCTTTGCCAAGCCATCGCTGCACGTGATCGACACGTGCACCACATTGCACGTGCATATGGATCTATGTCAGAGGAGTTGGACTCTCTGAAGTGGTGCAGTTCAGTCACTGGATCCTAAACCAATATAATAAAAGAATACTAAAGCCATGGCTGGCCATATAATCCAGTTGTGGGACCGCACATTTTCTGGGATCTGGCCCATAAACTCTATTGTGGGAGAGCAGGATTTTTATGGGCTTTGTCACAGTACAACACCTTGTCTAGATTTTGGTCCTGCAGCTCCAAGGTAAACCGGGCCCAAACCAGGTTCTCATCAACTAACTCATTGTATGCAGCAAGCCAGCGACACAACGATGCACCCTACGTGGAGGCATGAAGCGTTAACCTTCTCTTTTTTTTTTTTTTTTTTTTTTCAATTAATGAAAATGTCTCATTGATTTTGTTTTCTCAATTACCATAAAGTTACGTATCCATAAATTAGCTTTTTATTAACAAGTTGTTAAAAAAGTGTTTTTTTTTTTTAGTTTCAAATAATTATATTCTTTAAAAAAAATTTTAGAATTCAACAATTTAGTGAAAAGTTGGTTTTCATACCTAACATAATAATAATAATAAATTATATTTGAGGATCAATGTATTTTTAAACTAACTCATACATTAATTAAAACTAAATTATTTTTTAAAACACTCTTAATAAAGCATCTCTTATATTGATCAGATGCATTCAGAAGTATAAAAAAATTTTATATACAAACTCTAAGTTTTGAATTCAATAAATTAAATTAAAAAACCCTTTAGAATTACAATTATTCTTGGAATTTCTTTCGTACTTTGTATTTCGATGGCAGTCCGCTGCACTGTAACAATTATGGCTTTTTTTTGTTTTTTGTTTTTTATGAAAATAAATATGTTGTTGTAAAGATTCTCCAAGAATCTGGTTAAACAGCTTAAGAATATTAGCTTATGACAGTAATAATTCATTAACCGATGCAACTGTAGAATCATATTGGATACCATAGTCAGATTGAGGAGCTGGAGCGCCATAATTATATTTGGCATTGGGACATGCTTGTTCCATAATAAAAACTTGTGTTATACCACCATTCAGTAAACAAAAACCACCTATTTCATTGATTGGGTTTTTGAAAAGTCATACATCTCAGGTAAGTTTACAATATTTAGTCCAGTCTCTCCGTTTGCCTATCAAGATAGAGCTGGGTTCCCATCAACTTGAATAACTCTTTCCAGAATTGGCTTGTAACACCTTATCCCTACTAGACATTATTCTTGTTGGCATATCATGCAACTAGTAGACTTGTTGCAATAATAGTTTAGCAACTTGAACTATAGTAAATTGATGAGATAATGCTAGAAAATGTCCATATTTGGTGAACCTGTCAACTACAACCAATATCACATCATGCCCTTCAGATTTAGACAGGCCTTCTATAAAATCCATGGAAATATCACTCCAAAAATGTGATGGAACCGAGAATGGCTTCAACAGACCTGGATTAGCCATATTCTCAAGTCTGTTCCTTGTACAAACTTCACAAGTACTCACCATTTCGTTCACTTTTTTCTTAAGATCAGGCCAACAAAACAGCTGCTTAATCCTCTTATAAGCTTTTTTCACTCCACCATTCCCCCCTACAATATTCTCATGAACCTTTTAAAGCTACACAATTATTACAGTGTCAGAATCACCAATATAGATCCTGCCTTTGTATCTAAGAAAGCTATAATTATAATTGTACCATAGACAAACTACAACATCCAGAAGAAGAACAACAATCAATTCCTTCACCTTCTTCATCCTTCTCATAACTAGATTGCACCTTCTGTATCCATTCAAGTACAACAATGTTTATAGCTAAGCATTCTCCAACTTTTATCTCGTTGACAGTGTATCATCAACAATATTTTCTTTGCCGCTTCTATACAATATCTCATAATGTAAACCTAGCAGTTTTGTCAAACCTTTTTTCTTATTAGGAAAGTGTATCCTCTGTTTAAAAATGTAATTGAGGGATTTATGATCAGTCTTAACAACAAACTTATCATGCTCCAAATAATGCCTCCACTTCTTCACATCCAGTAAAATAGCCAGGAATTCCTTTTCATATATTGATGAACGCAAATGTCTTTTATTCAAATACTTACAGACATATATGCCAAGGGTTTATCATCCTGCAACAAAACCGCTCCCATACCAAAGTCGCTATTCCAAAATAGAAAGCTTTGAAAAAATTGGTAAAGCCATTACTTGAGTGGCAATCATTGCTATCTTCCATTTCTCAAATGTAGCCTCTGCCTCCTCATCCCATTAGAACTTTTTTTTCTTTAGCAAATCAGTTAAAGGCATGCTAATGACTCCATAATCTTTTTACGAACTTCTTGTAATAACCCGTCATGCCTAAAAATCCTCTCAGTGCCTTAACACTACGTTGTCTAGACCAATTCCTCGTCACTTCAGTTTTTAAGTTCTCTTTTGAAATCAAAATCCAAAAATAATAATATTAGAAATGAATTATTTTCCCTTGAATTTTTGTGTTTGTGTTCTATTGTATTAATGCTCTCGTCGTCCATATTTACTGATTCATAAAAACAAAAAACAATTTAACCTCCAGTAAAAAAACCTTAGATGACTAATTATGAATTATTGTTATTGTTTATCATATATATATATATATTGCCAAAAAAATTATGTCCTTGAAACCTAGATCAAGTTTGAATAAACTTCCTTTTAAATGCGGCATAAATGAACTTTGACCCGATGCTATGACCTAGCAATCCGTCATACGAAACCTCAAATAAAAGAAAAAGCAAAAACAAAAAGGGCATTTTAAAAAATCAATTAAAAACCACGTGGCCAGTTTTAATTGACTATTTGACTACAGCAGTGAAAAACAGAACGCAAAACCAAAACTGAGAATAACGAAAAGCCCCCCGAAAAACGAATAAACCCATTTCCCTCGAGCTTTTGACTGCAGAAAGCAGAGAAAAAGGAACCAATTGATCTTCGCACCAACCATCTCTACATTAACAACGCAGCGTTTTACACCAGGAACTTCAAGAATTCACCACGTTCTTTCCAATTGTAAGTAATTTTTTGATTTCTGATAAATTCGAAATCATTTTTCTGCGTTTGCTGCTGTTTAGATATCTAACCAATTTTAAAAGGCGTAAAATTCAGTTAAATCAGTTCATTTATCTCTTTTTGATTTATTTTTAAAAATATTTATAATCGATTGAATAGTTGTAGCTAATTATTATTGTATGACTTGCCAGGAAATCTTGCTTGAGCTAATTTCTTAATTAATTTTAGCGTGAAATGGATAATGACAATGATTTCACATTTTGCCAGGTATTTACATTGCGTTTATTTAATTACTTTGATTAATTAATTGCAGTCACATTTTGTTTTTCTTGAAGCAATTTCGACTACTGGAGTTCTTATATTTTCTGAGATTAAAATTTTCGCTTCTGAAATTAGGTTGGATTACCTGTTGATCAAAATGGACTCGAGGTGAAGAATCTTGTATCGGATATTGATTGTATAAGTATTAAAGATGGATTTTTAAATAGCACTGTTAGTAATCAGGGTGTTGCTGGTATTGCACGGAGAGATAGTTTGCCTAATGATGTTGGTTCCAAGAATGAGAGAACTGTCGGTTCTTTGTCTTTCAATGTTATCGATGCATCGGCTCCAGGACAGTCTAGTGGAATGTCTAGACAAGTGTCATCTGGAAATACTGGAACTTCAGCTAAGAAATCTGAAGGAAAAAAAGTTTCCGTTAGGAAGCCTGTGGCTCGAGCTAAGGTTCCATTTGAGAAAGGGTATAGCCAAATGGATTGGCTTAAACTTACTCAAACTCATCCTGATCTTGCAGGTATAAAATTGCAAATTTGCTGCCAGTATGTTTCTTTACTTTTGTTTTTCTGTATTCTTAATGTTTATTGTAGCATTCTTTACAGTATTTGGCACATAGTTGCCATTTTACTAAGTTGTCCTGCATCATCTTTATTTTCCATCTTTAAAGCCTTCACAACTTGAGTTTTCCTCGAAGGATGATTAAGATTCCTGTTGTTATAGCTCATTGTGTAAACATCAATTGAGAAACATGCTCACACCTTGAAATTGTCCCTACAGTGTAAGAAAGTGTTGTCTTAGAAGATTCCATACTGGCCTTGCAAATATTTATCCATGGCAGAATATGTTTTAGTTGATGCAAATTTACTGAACTGGTATGGTTATTGGGAGATGTGTCACAGCCATAGTCCAAATCTGCATTGGGTTTCAACACCTTCACATGAAAATATGAACATTTGCTTTAAATATATGTTGTGGATCTGTCTGTTTGAAAAGCTTTCAAGCAGTTCTTGTCCACATCCCTGCTTGTATTATTGCGTGTGCATAACAGTGATACTTGTGTTCATATGTCAACAGATTGGAAGACATTTGATGGTTAAATTTACAGCCATGCGCTGTTTGATTATAGAAAAATATCATTTTTGGGTTGGTGTATGGGTCTCTACATAGACTTTCTTTTCTTTCTTGTGTGTTTTTTCCCTCTTAGGAAGGGGTTATCAACATAACTAAGTTTTAACAAGTAGGCATTTCAAGATCTTTCTTTCTTGAAAGGTTTTAATATTTTTCCAAACAGGCCCTGCTGTTTGATTATAGAAAAATGTCATTTGTGGGTGGATGTGTGGGTGTTTACATGGGCTTTCTTTTCTTTCTTGTGTGTTTTTTTCTCCTAGGAAGGGGTTGTTTACATTGCTAAGTTTTTGAAGATTTTTTTTTAGAAAAGTTTTAATATTTTTCCAAGTTGTGCCCCGCTTACTTTTCCTCCTTCCCTCCCGTTGCACTTTGATGACAACTGGATTTAATGTTGTGAAGTGCTTCACCTTGTGAACCAATGAAAACAACATTTGATTGTTTCTAATGTGACTACTGCAATACCATTCAGCTTTCACTTCATGACTTATGGATTGTGTTCCCAGGATTGAAGGGACAGTCAAACAAGAGGCTTATTTCAATGGATGAAGTTAAACAACACCAAACAGAAGGATCTATGTGGACTGTTTTAAAAGGTCGTGTGTACAATCTGTCTCCATACCTGAAGTTTCATCCAGGAGGTGTGTGCATTATCTTATGTCCTTAAATTTTCCAATATTTTGTGAGTTCAGTTTCGCTTTCTTTAAGTAAAATTGAACATGACTTCATTACTGTTGCTTCTTGCAATGTCTCCTGTGTGTATACGATTTACATGCATCAGTCTATCAGTTATTTGAGTTAGCCATGTACAATCACATGCACACGCATATTCCACATACACACAGGGTCTAATGATTTGCTAATCATGCCTGAAGCAGTACAGGGTGCCCTTCATCTATTGGCCTATCTATGATGCAACACCAGCCAGTTCACTTTCATTTGCATAATGATATGCATATAGTCTACAAATGTTTGTGTCCAACGCCATAGCTAAAATAGTAAAAGCAGCTTAGTTACGGAGGCATTTATTCCAAGAGTCACTACCATATGGTGTCTGTGCTGCTGTCTGTTTGTTAGAGTTTCAGATTTGTATGACTTGCTATGAGGATATGACAAACTCCTGTTTTCAGGTGTTGATATGCTGATGAAGGCAGTAGGAAAAGACTGTACATCTTTATTCAGTATCCTTTCCTGGAATTTTTTCTTGGTCAATTTTAGCTGGTGTAACTGAAGATAATAAACTTGGACTGGATAATCAACCCATGTGAAACATCTAACTTTTTTGCAGGCTGTGCAAAAATGAACAAGGTAGACGATGAATTTATGCCAACCCAGTTTGAAATTGCTAAGAGTTATGTGGTTTTATTTTTTCTTTGAAGCTATATTGATAATGGATGGCCCAAAAGTGAGCTATCTTCTGTTTCACCTGCGAATTACTAATCATGGTCGAGCTCAATCCACCGGAAAGTCTATCAGTTCAGTTTAACCTGCTTGCCTTTATTGCTTAATTAAGAAGTTGTGCATGATTTTGCTTCCAAGGGGAAAAAAAGGAACAGATTTCCAACGCATGAGCGAGTTTTATTTTTTATTTATTTTCTTAAACTGTTGAACTTTGCTGCACAAATTGCAATCCTTAACCCTTTATTTCAGACAAATACCATGCGTGGGTGAATGCTGAATTCTTGCTGGAGAAGTGCCTTGTGGGCACTTTGGATGTAGGTCAGTGAAGACAGTTACATCTTGCATTTCATAAGTAGATCTTGGCCACATTGGCATAATCATCTTATGAAGCAGAGCTACCTCTCTAATTTTCCTATGGAAACTGTGTAAGCTTATTGTCGCAGCGATGTCCTAACATTTTTTGGATAGGGGGCAATAACACCAGACTGTTGGCCGTGATGGTTCCGTGTATTGGTTATGTACAAGATTGTCTTCTGTAACAGAAATAAAATTTGACATTGTTGATATGATAAATAATAATGTTATTACACTTCTTTATGAAATTGCCTTTGATGCTGTTGGGATGGTGTAATAAAACAATAAACCACATTTTCCTTGTATTTATTTTTTGGTTAAAGGTTGTTATGGATGACATAGTTAATGATGACTGCTAAATGTAACAAACGAATTGAGAGATGCTGCTGGATTTCACTCGTGACGATGAGACATGGGAGTATGGAACCAATTTTTCCTTCAAGCACATTGGGTCCATCCTGAAGTTCATAGCTTTTGATTCATCGAAACGCTTGTGGATGTAAATTGTAATTGACCATGTTGATGGACTAGACACATGGTTTATTGATGAGGTTTTGATATTCGGTTGGAATTTGGATCATATTGGATGACATAATTCAGTATGTTAAGCTGTTCCGCTAATCATGCCATCAATTAAAACATCCTGAAGTTTATTGCTTCTAGTTAACATTATCTTGGAAGCTTAGCATGATGGATAAATGAGTTTGTGCTTCACATTATATCTAATTTTTGAATTCCAATGGCCTATTTAAGATGTATTTTGATAGAGATCTCGTATCGATATACGAAACCTGGTACAAAGAAAGACACCTTTATTGTTTAAGGAAAATAAAAAATACCATATCAGCCATATTGATGGACTGATCTTGTCGAACTCAAGTTTGAAATTTTGAATTTTTGATCATACGTAAATAAAGTTGTTGCCATTAGGTAAGATATCCTAGAAATAGAAAATTACATAGTTTCGACTACTCTTATCCATAAGGCTCTTTCTGCCGACACCACGTGAAGGCAACATCATACAACAACAAAAGACCACATGGCCTATATGGATCCAAAAGCAGAGCATGTGCCTCAACGGCTGCAATAACTGTTGCAGTATCCCTATATGTAAAAAGTAGGAACGTGTGGTTTGCTAATAATGGAAGCACAAAGGTAGAACTAACATCTAAGCAACAGGGAATACCCTAACTTCATCGAGTATAGGACCACAAAGGGATCCGAAGTCATCAATCCTTGTATGGTAGTATGAACTGTAAAATGTAATTCTTGTCCGAGGTGAAATGGCTTTGAACTTGAAAGTTACGGTCTTGAATTCACCCTTTCCTTTGGATTCGAATGGAGCTTTAAAGGTATCCTTAGCAGCGAATGCCTCGACCATCATTGATCCATGGCAACCATTCCTTGCGTCTCCAAGGGTGAATGTGAGACCGTAGACTTTGTTGGGAATTGTTCTGAGGATCTGGGCAATTGCACTCTCTCTTCCTGCAACAAGCTCGACAGCAGCGAGTCCAAAAGGAACATTGAAGTGCTTTTTGTCTATGAACTTCACAGCTTTAAGCGATTCAATCATCCAGCCAGGGAGTGGAGATGTAAGATCTTCTTGTCTTGGAGGGAGGAGGACACCATTGGAGGTGTTTACTAATCGATGAGGACCCTCCTCAAAACCATGATTCTTTACAAGGTTATCTACAAGAAATAATTTACAACCAACGATGAGACCAGAGAAACTATAATCAAACTCGTATGAAAGCAAATAGAAATCTAATTTGAAAATTTTACAGGTTTTTTAGCAAACATTTAACTTCAAAATTTAACCAAGTCAACGATTTAATTATCAACTTCACATACATACATACATACATATACATATATATATATATATATATATCACTAATTATTGCAACCATACAAAAATAATAGGCAAGAGTTAGGAACTTTAGATGGATAAACAAGACTGCTTCTCGACCCAAATATATCCTATGTTTGACAAAATTGACAAAGTGATGGTATCTCAAATCAAATTACCATCTTCAAAATCATATATGCAATAGAAACCAAAAACAGTGGTCTAAAGCCAACCAGATAACAAACTAAGCAACTAACTAAATTACAATCTTAGATAGATCCACTAAACTAAACAATGTCCGAGGCAAGAGCATCAAATTTAAATCGTTTGAACCTGAAGATCCAAGCCAATAAAACATAGCACCTACATATGCAACAGCCTCAGCATACAATCCCATAAAAACAAGTGATACAGACAATGAACAAGAAAAAACAAAATCAGATAAGAAAACAAAAATACAACAAAGACACCAAGCCACAAATTCTCCATACCAAGAACAGAACATAATAATAGCGTTAGTGATCATTACCTCTTGTGGGCATTGGTGGAAAGAGCTCCTTGATAGCAACTGCGTCAATGAGTGGTCCACAAGCAGGGTCCTCCTGAACCCCTGGATTGTGAAATGTCACTTTAACAACAGTGGTATTGAGTCTAAATCCCCAAGCATAAGTGTCTCCACCATTACTACTATAAAGAGTCTGCAAAGGCAGGTCCCCAAACACAGTACCAGCTGAGACTCTCAACACCTCATCTTGAGCACAAGTTCTAGATGCACCAAATGTGAGGGCATAAAGAGAGCCTGCTTTTATCGTTATTGTTTGAGATATTGAGGCCTCATTTCCTAGCCTTACAGCATGTACACCATGAGCCACATTAAAATACATGCCACCAGGTTGTGGCCCAGCAGAGATGTATTCTACGAAGCCATTGATTTCCCAGCTGGGCAGAGCATATTTTCCTTTAAGGACTGTTTTGTTGATGGCACCAGGTTTTGGCTTCACCTCAAAGTTGCCATTTTTTAGAAATCCTAAAGACAGAGAGCAGATCAAGTGAAAATGAGAAAGCAAAATCAGTAGTCAGCAGAGAAATGTGCTAAAGAATGCAGAGAACCAAATCTAAATCTATCTTTCTTTTTTCGCCATTCTAAATCTAAATTTAATCTACATTATTTTTGGTGAATCTTTGAAAATGGAAGGGAAACTGTAAATAGGTAAAAAAAAAAATACCAACAAATCTTACAGGTAGAAACATTAAAGCCTAGAAAGAAGGTTTTATAAGTATGAAGCATTAAGATTCAACCTTGTAGTCTAACAAATTAAACAACGCAGTATTAACTGCCAAGAACCCAACAAACAAGTTAAACTTTGCAGTATTATAAGCATGTAAAAAATATGCAAAAAGAAAGAGCAAAAAGCTGAAAAAACCCCAACTCAAATGAACACACAAGTATGGTAAATATTCTTCCTTGTCTAAGCCAAATGGGATACCTTCCATGTAAGAAGCAGCTAAAGCAGAGCCAGTGCAGAGCAAGAATAATGCAAGCAAAAGTGAAATCGCCACAGCCATTTTCACAAAAGAAAGGAAGACAAGCTAGGCTTTGTGTTGTGAAGGAGAGGGGTGAAGCGTTTGTGATATAAGAGAGGAAATGGTTATATTTATAGCGAGATGAGGAGGACAACAGTGAGTGACAGAGTGCACATGGGCAGTGTGAGGGGACGAAAAAGGTCAGCAGAAATCGCGTTAAATATTCACTGATCTGATGCATTTCTCTCTTTCTCTCTCCTCTGGAAAGTGAGACAGATTTTTCTCCACATTTCATGGCACTGGCATTTATGTAATTTGAGTCATTACTCTTCATTTTCCATCCGGGGGTTCATTGGTTTGGGCCTGGTTATTAGCATGTGACTTGTTTAGCTAAACCAAATTTCCCGAAGAGGTAAAGGAAGCATCTCTCGATGGAAAGGACATTTCCTTACCATTCTAATAATAATAATAATAACAATAATAAAGAATTTTCTTACAAGATCGTAGTAAATTGGTATCTGTTAGAGCTTTAAATTTGAGGCCTCGTTTAATTGGATTTAGGAGGAGTCCTATTTATGACTTTCACAATTCTAAGTATGTTGAGATCGAGTTATTCCATTAGGTTGAAATCGGACAAACGTTTAGATGAATTTGAAACATATTACTTATAGGATTTACGAATCGGAATTCGAATTAATTTGACCTCACACTCGATCTGAATATTTAGACTTTGAAATTGATTTGTTTACTCTATAGTAAGTTTTGATTACAAATGCAGTAAACTCAATAGGATTCATCGCTGGAATTTATTACAACTTCTACATTAGCTATGCTTGATATTTTACTGTAACGTGTATGTATACAGTCTCCTAATAAGATATATATATATATATATTAGAGTTTTGCGTAAGCTGATATCAAGAATCCATAATAAATTAAATTATTTGTTTAAACTTTTCATCAAAGTCAAACTCTTAGATTAAATTTCTTGACTTTATGGTCGAATTCAGTCATAGATTTAAGTGACTAAATTTTGATCCAAATCTTGCTAAATCTGCACCAAATTCCACACCTTCAACACCTCTTATATATATATATATAACTAGGATATCTTTGAACCTAATTTTTTAAGTCATCTGCACTTAATTTAACTTGGTATATTCACTAAAATTTATCTCCAATAATCTCCAACGATATTTCAATCTACGATGATAAATCGGCAACTGAACTTTTTTTTAAAAAAAACACCAACTCGTCGAAGGTTATTGAAAAATGAAGGAACACTTGTTGCAACCAACAGTAGTCTCTGGTGCGAACTTGTCACCCTCTGACCCTCATGTAGCGTGATTCCATTGCATGGAAAGGACCATGCCTTACTTACGTGTGCCCGTAATTAGAGTGCCATCTGGCCCGATATCATCTAATCCACGTGCGCTTGTTGGTAAGAAGGATCCTATACACCCCCTCGAAATACAAAATCCATTGACGATGTTGCTGGAATTCACATCTTGGTGCCCAAATCTAGATTTTCTCCTATCATCTTCTATGATTTCGACCAAATGCGCAGACAAATTATATGTCATTTGGTCCCACACCATGTGATTGTAGCCCTCTTTTCGCATCTTTTTGCTTCCAATTTAAGAAGCTACGAAGTTGTGGACGGCTGGACGCAGTTGGTCAGGATCGCTGTTAATCACTTGCCATCAATCATTGCTGAGGACTAAACTTGAAATTTGTACTACTGCGGATTGTGGCTGGTTGCTGTTAAATACATTTTCACGGTGACGGTGCCAAATGATAATTTTGATTATCTAATCTTTAATTCTTAATTTGAGCCTTGTTGTTTTTTATCTAAATATCAGTATACCTGACATTAGCAGGAGATGTCTATCTCTTATAATGTAATGCACGCCAAATAAAAAATAAAAAAATCTTAATCATCCATACGAGACACGAGATTGCAAGTTTCAAATATCACATAAAATTGTTTTTTTTTGTTGCCATTTTAATTGGAACAACTCCAATCAATTCTGAATAAAAATAGTTTGACTGTTAAGATTTGAAATTTTTATTTGAAAATTTCAAATCAAATTCGTAAAAGAATGGAATGAGATTTAATGATAAAAAAACAACAATTCTCATTGTTATATGGTTCGATGACCATAACTTTCCTTTGAAAGCAAGATATACTACACACATGTATTCCACATCCCCAAATGATTTTATTTTTTCATGTAAAAATAACAATCTGGAATTCATTGTAACCAAAATACTGAATTATGATGAATAAATTATAAATTAATCTTTCTAATTTCAAGAAAATAAATAAATTAGTCTCTTTTATTTCAAAAACTATTATTTAATTATTTGATCACTTGGTCATGTTTGATTTAGCAGTTATTTTTATTTCACAAATTTTTTTCTCATCAATATTTATATATTTTTCATTTTTTATTTTTTAAAATAAAAATAAAAATAAATTGGAAAAAGAAAAAATAATTTAAAAATATATTTAAAAAATGAGACTAAATAAATATTTTTTAAAACAATAAAGATTAATTAATTTGTTTTTCGAAATGAGAGGACTAATTCATAATTTACTCGAATTATGATCGATGACATGTCGTGCACCGTCATGCAGAAGAAATTAATATGCATGTGCTAATGAGCAATAGCTGGGTCCATAAGTAGGTAGTTTAGATTTAGCTAATGAATGGGCTAAAGGGTATGAAAAAAGTTGATTGCAAAAGCACAAAAAGGGCCCATACCGAAGGGGAGATCTTTGACTCGAGTCGCAATCTTTTCAGCTAAGGTTCATCTCTCTTGTTTGTTTGTTTGTTTTTTGTTTTTTTTTTTTTCATTTTCCATTTATGCTTCTTTTTCCCGCCCAGCAGCCTGCTGCTGGATCTTGCTTCTCTTTTCTATTTTAATGGCCCAAATTTTAGAAAAGACCCTTAAAATTCTGATCCAACGTCCACCCCGCCCTCTTCTGAGCTAATTGAAAATAGGGATGACAATATGAATGGTATACAAAATAATATTCATTTTATTCGTATCAAATAAATACATATTAAAAATATGTAATGAGTATTGAAATAGATAATAGAAAAAATATATATCTATTAATATAGTTTTATAATATGAGATACTTACCTTTTATCTGTATTAATACTTACTAATTTATTTATATTTTTTTATTAATATGCTAGGATCTTATTGCATTAAATTTAAAAATTAAGAATCAAAATATTTTTTAAAAAAATTATAAATAAATTACTAAAATGCAAAAAAAATTAAATTTTCAATATAAGAACTAAAATGAATATTTTTAACAAATTAAATTTAATCGTTATTAAATGGGTATTAAATGGATGAGTAAACTAATATGAGCTGAGTATGGATTGAGTGTTTCTTAAATAGATAACGAATATAATATTTTTTTGATGAATATAATAAAAAAATCAAATTAATAGATTAAGTACCCATACATAATCATCCCTGAATGGGAGAAAAGAAATTGACATTCAATTTTGAAAGCATTTGTGGTGTGGTTTGGTGCAATTTCAAATAAATTGCAACTCCAGTTATAAAATTTAATTCAATAATTTTTCTAATCAAACAATACTGTTTTAATACACGGAATATCAAACATAACAGAATAAAGGTTTAATGCAGCTTTAAAATACGATTTAGATATAAAAAACGGGGAGAAATTTGTATAAAAAAGGTCATTCATATATATATATATATATATATATATATATATATATATATATATATATATATATATATATAAGTTTAAAAATAGTATCCAATGGGACCACAACTGGGTCCTTTTTATGGGCTGTTCAGATTGTGCTAATGAATGGGCTACCCGTTTGGCATTAAGGGTCGGCTGGGCGATGGGAGCTTTTGGGATCAAAAGCTACCGCAGAGGTTTGGTCATCATGCAAGTCATGCATGATAACCACGTGGGCCCGTACCAAAAAATGGCCTAACGCAGAAGCTCCAAATTGGAGCTTCTGCTGGTTTGGTCCATTGATCTCTAACGGTATAATGGTTATTACTTATTAACCATTATGCCGCTTCTTCATACACAATTCACAACAGTGCATGTTTTCTTTTTTCTTTTTTTTTTTCAAATCTTTCTGGATTTTTTTTATATCATTTTATATATCTATCCCATTCATCCTCTCATGCCAAAAATTAAATTACAGTAATAGAAGTTTCTCTAAAATTATATGAAGATATAATATAGTGTAAATTTTATAATGCTATTGAGCATGGTAAAAAAACACACACCCATTATGTTTATACATAATTACACATATAATGTTAAATGAATATATTTTCTAATAATAAATTATCTTTCATCTTACTTGAAACATCTTCTTAATTATCACTTTGTTAAAATAATTTTATCATCAAAATAAAAATTCAAAATAATTGATTATTTCCTTTTCATAATTTTATTGCTAACTATACCGCCAACTCGCTTATTTAACTAAATATCTTTTATTCTAATTAGAGTTACATCCACATCTATAACCATAACTATACTCAAACTTTAATGTCAAAAACATCTTAAAATTTTAAAACAAAAAATGATTAAAAAATGCACAAATAAGGCCCATATCAATGGGGCAAATAGGGATGGCAATGGGCCGAGGTGGGGCAGCGATTACCATCCCCGTCCCCATCCCCACCCCCGCCTCGTTCAGAGTGAAATTTCGCTCCTCATCCCCGCCTTGTGCCTCGTTCGGAAAAAAAATTCGTACTTCATCCCCGTCTCAAACGGGACGAGGTGGGTTGGATTGCCATCCCTAAGGACAAACTTTGACTTTAGTGTTGTCCGAATAATGATTTGTGAAACGATTTTTTTTTAAGAAACCATCACAAATATTCGTATAAAATAAATAGATAAAAATTGAATTAAATTACTATCAATGTCATTATCTTTATTTGTGATGTTTTTGTTAAATAAAATTCGTTATGCAGTAATCGTTCTACCTAGCTATTCTTCTAAATCTAGTATATCCTATCTCTATTTTGCAACTTTTTTCTTTGTCATCTTCCATAATCTATTACTTGTAAATAGTATCTCCTATACTTTCTTTAATAAAGAAATACAAAACCAATAAATAACAAGTACCGACCAATGAAACCATCTCTCTACTTTTACTCATACTATGGTATTTAAAAAAAAACAATTCTTAAAAATCTCTTACTATCTTCTTTGTAGAACGAAGTGGAAGAAAATAGTTTACTTTTAAATTTAAAACTATTTGCTATCTTTCTTTTTTTTTTTCTTTGATCGAAAATTTTTCTTTGATAAAAAAAAAAACTATTTGCTTCTTGATTTGGTATGATTTGATCAATTTACAAACCAAATAATAAGCCGTGTAGTTTGAGAAATTTTCAAATCAAATTAGGAATTTTTGCTGTTTTGGTGCAATTTCTATACTATTTCTTGTCAACTTTGTTAGCATCCAATTTTTACTCCAATCATTCTTATTTCTATTTTTATTTTATTACAAAAATGCCAAAAAAATAAAAATCAAAGCAATCAAAATAATTAGATTAGATTAATTTTAAGAAGGGGGCTAATTAAAAAAAATAAAAAGTTTGGAAATAAACCCGATCAAGGGCAAAATAAAAAAAAATCGTTAAATTTTGTTTTTTTAAAAAAGAAGGACACAATTAGAGAAAAAAATTTAAGAAAGGGCTTGATTGATCATAATTTGAGTGCCATTCAAATTTAAATGACCCAAATTATGCTTAGTCCGACAAATTAGGTGAAATTCGAGATCGAAATGGATTTTTACCCCAAAACCCTAATTTTTACCCATAAAACCTAACTTTTCTCTCCACCAAAAAAAAGAAAAATAAAAGCCTCCATCTCTCCCAAATTTTCAGCAATCTCTAGAGCTAGTTTACAAGCATTTCCACCTAAAAACCCTATTTTTCTTCATTACTTAAGTCATCTATCTCCATCAACCTCTTCTCTCCATCTAATCAACCACCACAACACTCCCCACACTTCCAGCCACTCTCCTCCACCTTAAAAAAATAAAAAAAATAAAAAAAAACCATAAAAAACTCCACACGAAAAATATTGAAAACGAGAAAAAAGAACAACCAAACACGCCCTCACCTAACATAAGACCCGTTTACCCAACTAAATCTTTCTCTTCCAACTCGACCACCTTTCGATTAATTTTGACCTCAATCACCACCATCCACACATAGCCCATCACTAGATCCGCCTATCCTCACTGGTTCGAGGAGGAGATGACGATGGAGGAGGAAGAAATCAAAATGTGAACCGCCATAACCCGATCCATTAGAAGAACCGTTCGTATCTTCCAATTCCGGTCGAATCTCCGATTTCCACCACAACGAGACATGACCGTCTAACTCCTCTAAGCATTTCCTCCTTAAATTCACTACCTAAAGTCACCAAAAAATGATCTAATTAGTAAGGACCCATTTCTAACCCGTTTTGAAGAATCTAAAAAAAATTGGTTGATCTAGACTAAATTAGATATCCTAAACATCACAAAAATACTTCTCTCGATCTCATGAGTCAATTGGTATGCTTAGAATCCAAAATCATTATCCAAATCATCGTTGGTGTGAAAGGGAGATTTGACTAAAACTTTAGAGGCTCCAATCTCCATTCTCCGACGTCGTTATCAATAACCGTCACCACCATCGTTGAACTCACGATGTCCTTCTCTATAAAACAGGATGGTCCATGCACACGAAGAGTCACTAAACTTCAAACAATCACCTGGCGATTGATGTTTCATTGTTTTAAGGGCATTTTTATAATTTTACAATACAAGGGTAGTTTGGTTATTTCATTTTCAAGAGAATTTTGGTCATTTCATAACCGATCGGGACCGGTTCAATCATTATAAAATAGGTTTTTTTATGCTAAAAAACAGTTAGTTCATCATTCTCGATCGACGGAGACAATCATTCTTCATTGAGATTGAATAAAATAAATTGATTCGAAGGAGGACGCCTCGATACTTAGGTAACTTCTAAATTCACGTAGTTTATTTTAAAATTGGTATAAAAACATTAGATTATGAATGATTATGATTGTTTTCACGTTATCCGTTCGCTTAAACGAAGCTATTAATGACTTCCTACTTATGTGGTCATATGTTGCTTATTTCTTAAGATGAAGTCATTAGTAGCTTTCCACTTATGTGGATGGAGTCGCTGATGGCTCCCATATTAGTTTTCACCTAATTCATGGATTGTAAAAACGAAGTCATCAATGGCTTTTCACTTGTGTGAAATAACCGTTTGTGGTTTTGAATGTAACGAAGATGTCGGTAATTTCTTAAATCCATAACTCGAAGTCATCGATGGTTCATGCTTATGTAAGTGAAGTTATATGTGACTTGTTACTTATATTAATAAAAGGTTATCTATCTTTAAAAACTCACCTAATTGTCGATAATAGGTCTTGTTCGTTAAAAACTAGTCAAAATTTTAACTTTCCCTACCTTTTTCCTTTTGGGTAGGGGATATTGACCTTAAATCGATCCGAACCCTCAAACTACTTTATTTTTATATTTTTTTAAAATAAACTCATTTAAATTGGCATAAAAGCATAACATAGTAGAAAACTAGATTTTTATGTTCACACACAAACAATGTAGCCTATTTTAAGTTAGATGGGATGACGATGATATTATATCTTTCTCATACGCAATCAACCCCTTATCTAGATACATGTGTAGATTGGTATGTTTATGGTTTCTTAGTTCTCTCCGATTAGTTAGGTGGAAACTCCTCATTCTGCATGCATTCCCTCATGGGTCCCTATATCAACAAATTTGAATGCCACTTTAAGCAACATATTATTAATCTAAAAAAAAAAAGAAAAAGGAAACATTAATATACACTCGTGATATAAAAAATGTAACAATAATAGAATTAGAGAGAAAAATGATTTTGCTATAAAGTAAAATAAATACAAATGATATTAACTTAAAACAACTCTCTCGATTATATAAAAACACTACATCGGCTAATGAACAATCAATCATATTTATATGTTTTAATATTAGAAAGAGAATTAGAGAAGCTTAAAAAAGTTAATGAAAGGTTGCACCAACCTTTCAATTCTTGTATCGTTGTGCATGATAATAGTAAATTGAATCTCATTAAACACTATGATTAATAGTGAGAATAAAATTAATAATGAATAGTTATTATTTCATAATACTCTTTTTTTAATGCCCATCATATAAGGAACATGCTTTGTTAAAACCTTATTAAGAAAAATCTAGTTGGAAAAAAATCATAGGAAAGGAAAAAGAGTACGATATTTTTTTTACACATTAGTCCTTATATTGAGCTTCTCCTATTGAAAGCTTTATTTAAGATCTCTAAGATGACACATTTCAATCTTATGAATCATTTTCTCAAAAATTATAATAGGTAATAACTTAGTGAATAAATATGTTGGATTGTCATTTTGATGTATTCTTCATTTGATTGAGTTACACATGCAACATTATCAATCTTTATATAATATTATTGTAACTTTGTTTGCTAGTGGATAGATTACATATTTTTATAGAGATTTCTATAATTTAATTGAATATATTTTTATAATTTTTTTTAAGCCATACATCATTGGTCTCCTTACATAGACATTGCACTTATAACATTCACTTCATTTTTTTCCTTTCTAATGTTCAATTAATTATTTAAAAAAAAACTTGAGAAAAAGTTTAAACAATACACTTTCAACGTTTATATCAAATATGTACATGTGTATATGCAGAATCATGATAGTTTTATTTAAAAACTATAACAATCCATTGTATAAATTATATTTATTCATTTTTTAATCATAAAAAATCACATTCATAAAAAAAATATTTCAAAATTCAGACATAAAAAATAAATCATATTTATAAATAAATAAAATTTAATAAAAAATTAGATGAGAATTTTCATTAAAAAAATGACAAAGTCATGGAATAAAATTTAAATAATAAAAATAATATAATTTGAAATATATGTTAAATCTAAAATATGAAAACACATTGTTAATATTTCTTCTTTGCTAGTTTGTGGAAAAATTAAAAAATAATTACAAGTTTTCAAAATCTAATTACCAAATCAAATGATAAAAAAAAAAAAGATTACACCAAAAAAAAAAAAAAGTTAGGCCGACTAGCGCCAAGCCTACAACGCTAGGTTGGTTCCTTAGGCTTGTAGAACCAACCCCCACATGTACTAGCTAAGTTTTTTTTACCTAACTAGGATATTTTTAAATCTTTATTCTTTAAATAGGGTAATTTTAAGCTTAATTCTCAAACTATACATTTTTTGCCACTTAAGATATTTTCATCCACGTCACTTTTTTCTTTACGACAATCAATTTGCCTTTTTCTCTAATATTAAGCATGATTCAATAACCAAGCTGTAACTAATTTTAATGCTTTCCAAAAATGACTAGGCGTCTCAATACTAAGAACTCGCCTTCTTCAACTTTGCCATGTTTGTCTCGTCATCCCATGTCTTCCCAATTGAAAGTGTCTTGTACACATTATCAATTATTATGGATATTCTTAGTTGAAAAAAAAATATGGATATTTTAATCACTTTGCTTCCTCTATTTTCGGGAATCCTAATTTTATAATTACATAAGCAATCTTTCCCTTATTAAGCACGTCAAAGCTACACATGTAGAACATGATTACTGGTATCAATTTTCCTCTACTTGTCTTCACATCACCGCATACGATATCGGACCATCAAACAAATTTATTGCAAAGGTTTGACATTCTTACATTTTTAAAGGACATGAATTTGGGCTTAAAGACTATTTACATAGCTGTTTTTTTGCTCAAGTTTCAATGTCCTCGGATATTTGAGGCGAGAAATATCTAAAAATGATGATGGAAGCAAGAAATTTGCCGATGGTCCGGAGGATACAAGGAAATCAAGCACTTGTTTGAATATTCTAATCACTTTGCTTTCTTTGTTTTCGGGAATCCCAATTTTATAATTATGTAAGCAATCTATCACCTCTTGAGCATGTAACACGGGACTACTTTGTATCAATTTTCCTCCACTTGTCTTCACATCACCACGTAAAATATTAGACCATCAAACAAATTTATTGCAAAGGTTTGAGATTCTTACATTTTTAAAGGATATGAATTAGGGCTTAAAGACTCGTTTACATGGCTATTTTTTTTCTCAAGTTTCAATGTAATCGGATATTTTCAACAAAAATATCTAAAAATGATGATGGAAGCAAGAAATCTCCCGATGGTCCGGAGGATACAACGAAATCTACCACTTGTTTTGAATAGCGAGTTTGATTGTTGATGCCTAGAAGAGCAATAATGTCAATAACGTCGAACAAGACCAATTGAGCGACTCCTTAAGTTGTGTTGATGAGTACTATCTAATCCTGCAGATGCAAATTGTGCGGACTCGTTAATTTGGTAAACCCAAATGTGAAAAAATCCGACCATACGTTTCAATTATCAAAAACTAATTCAACCAACTTGAAAATAACCAACTTGAAAATAGTTGTAGTAGAATCTTATGACATAAATGATAAGGGGACAAAAGGGGATACGTGTTAGGTCATGTGTGAGCAAGATGAAAAGAATTCTAGAAGCAATCAGCATCTAATACAAAGTTATATCATTTGATAACATGTTTGTCGACGTGTCAATAAATATCGATTTCTATATATAAGTTTAAAAGTACCTTCTTTTAGTAATAAAGATTTAAAATTATCCTATTTGAAAAAAAAAACCTTTGTACTAGTTGGACACATATGGGCAAACCCTTAAAAAAAACGAAAGAGGAAAATAGCAAACAATGCGACGCATGCGCAATTTGTTAGAAAAACGACACACAATATTTGGACAATTTGAAATATATTTCACCCTCAAGTACCTAAAAATTACTAGAACTGATTACAAAAACCTATTGAATGTCTTCAAACCACAACAATCTAGTCGTAAATCAAAAAGAAAAAAATAATCATGGATCAAAAAGAGAAAATAGTTAGAATGTGTCTAGTTGTAGATTTCTCTCTCTTCTATTCTATTTGTTGTTTATCTCTATATTTAGAAACTAGATCGAGATATAAATGAAATTAAGAATACAACAAATATTAAAAAAAATTCAAGGATAAAAATGTAATATTTATCAAAATTTACATCTCAAATGCCTAAAAAAATGTATAAATTATAAAAATTCCATATCAAATTCTTAAACAAAGGCTGTAAATCTTAATGATGCTTACGAATATTGATGAATAGTAAAACGAGTATAGATAAATATGAATATTCTATTTATTTTAGATTTTCTTTTTACTTAAGATATTATCCTTGGCAAATTATAAGTAAATTTTACTTATATTATAGATATTTCGTGTGCAGTTCAACTCGTAAATTTAACAAATGTTCAGAAAGTCTATAAACTCTATCACTGAAACAAAACTAGAAACGTTTTTTTCTTTTTTAGCCGGTCAAAGATCTTTTATGCAACATAATTATACAATTTTATTAATTTATTTTTCTTTTTGTATGCATATTTGTGACGTGGAAGTAATGAAAACGGTTTTGTTCGTTCGGTTTGTGCAATTTTCATGAATTAAATTAAACTGTTTTAAAAAGTTTTAATTAAGTTTCAAACCGAATATGAATTTTGTTGGAACACATGCAAGCCTATAATTATTAGCACTCTTATGAATTTTCAGTATTCGTGGATTAAAAAGAATTTTGGAATCTAGCCCAGAAGTGAACTTTTTAAGTCCAGATAAAGGCCCAATTTTACAAATTATCGATTTCTTCACCCAAACAGATCATAACAAACCCAAAGGTCCCCACTGCCTGCTGATACGTGTCGCCTGATGACACCAACGTAGAAGAAAATCAAATCAGAAAGGAAATAGCGCCCCACTCTTCGATATGCACCAGATAATTTTCTCTATCAAAAGCGCCCCTCTTTCGAGTCTTCATCGCCAGATCAATCCTCCACCGTCAGATCCTCAAAACTCATTCACATCGTTCAAATCCACACTCCCTCCCAAAATTCAAAATTCAAAATTCAATCTCACCAGACCGTTAGATCTCTTCACTCTTCCATTTTAAAATCTCCCAAAGTCTTTTCTCTCCTCATTTCGCTTCCAGTCTCCAGACACCATCTCTGTGTCTTTCTCTCTCAAAATTCAGAAACCCTAGCTTTCTCCCTTAAGAAAACACCGAACCTAAAACCAAATCCATCTAAGGAACGCCTCTCTGTTTCTTTATCAAGATAACCTAAACTTTCTCTCTACAAAGATTCCCTTCAAGATATCCTTAAAGGAGCAAAAGATTCACACATTTCCTCTATAAAAACCCTAAAGCGTGACTTTCGCTCTCTAGAATGGCGGCAGCGACCAAGAAAGTCCCATTAGCAACAAGCAACAGCTTAAACATGAAACAGGAAAAGACAATCGAAGAAACCTACCAGAAAAAGTCCCAATTAGAGCACATTCTTCTGCGACCCGACACCTACATCGGGTCAATCGAGAAGCACGCACAGACCCTCTGGGTTTTAGAGAATGACAAAATGGTGCACCGATCGGTCACTTATGTGCCGGGTCTTTACAAAATTTTTGATGAAATCTTGGTGAATGCAGCGGATAACAAGCAAAGAGACCCGAAAATGGATTCTTTGAAGGTTGTGATTGATGCGGAGAATAATTTGGTTAGTGTTTATAACAATGGAGATGGAGTTCCCGTGGAGATCCACAAGGAGGAAGGTGTTTATGTTCCGGAATTGATTTTTGGGCATTTGTTGACTAGTAGTAATTATGACGATACGATGAAAAAGACTACTGGGGGAAGAAATGGTTATGGTGCTAAGCTTACGAATATCTTTTCGACCGAGTTTGTGATTGAGACGGCTGATGGGAAAAGGACAAAGAAGTATAAGCAGGTAAATTTGAGTTAGAAAGTTGGTTTCTGGTTATTTTTTAGTAATTTGTTATGTTTGTTTTTGTTGAATTATTGATTAAAAGATTAAATCTATCAAATACGAAGTGCACTGCAATTTAGAGTTTAATTGATTAGTGAGATTTTAGTTGAATTGTCGCTTGACAAGTTTAAGGTATCTTCGAGGAGACAAGGTTGTGGTGTTCCTCAATCATCAGTCAGTCAGTGTTATAATACATACATACATACACACATACATTTATGTATGTATGTATAACTTGCTGGAAAAAGATGTAACGTCCTTTAATTTTTTTGCCGGAACCTGTGATTTGTGAACTGGATAGAAATTTAAATTGTAGCTTGTTTTAACATGAACTTAAGGTACTTAAATTAGGCAAAATTTCTTTTACAAGGACAAAGTATCATGATTATGTTAAAAAAAAATTTGATCGTTTAACGTGCTCTTAATTTGTATGTAATATTGGTTTGTGTTGCTGATGTGAAGGTTTTCTCTAACAACATGGGCAAAAAATCTGAGCCAATAATAACCAAGTGCAAGGAGTCTGAGAATTGGACCAAGGTGACATTTAAGCCTGATTTGGTTAAGTTTGGCATGACTCATCTAGAAGAAGATGTGGTAGCATTGATGAAAAAAAGGGTGGTTGACATGGCTGGTTGCCTTGGAAAGACCGTGAAGGTTGAGCTCAATGGAAGTCGTGTTCCTGTCAAATCATTTCAAGATTATGTTAACATGTATTTGAATTCTGCCTCTGATTCTGTCTCAGAACGCCCCAAAAGGTTGTTTTTTATGTTCTTTTGTCTAGTTATCATTTTTTTTGTACGTTTCCACTGTTAAGATGCTCAATGAGTTTTGGTTTTGGCCAGTTTCTATGAGAAAGTTGGTGATAGGTGGGAGGTTTGTGTGAGCCTCACCGAAGGTCAATTCCAGCAGGTAATTGAGAACCTTTTTTGATGGATCATGGTTTATTTCCAAGTTGTTTGCAATTGTGTTAGATTAATGTTCCTATATCCCGAATAATTGGGGTCCTCAACAGGTCAGTTTCGTTAACAGCATTGCAACCATCAAGGGTGGGACTCATGTTGATTACGTCACTAATCAGATCACTACCTATGTGATGAATGCTGTTAATAAGAAGCACAAGAATTCCAACATCAAGGCCCATAACGTGAAGAACTATTTGTGGGTTTTTGTCAATTGCCTTATTGATAATCCTGCTTTTGATTCTCAAACAAAGGAAACTTTGACACTTCGCCAGAGCAGTTTTGGGTCTAAATGTGAACTTTCTGAAGACTTGTTGAAGAAAGGTATGTTACATGTGTTGTTTGGTTTTCTGTAAACTAGAGTTTGGTATTTATAGAATGCCAGTTTGAGTGTTTTATGCTGATCATTATCATATTTACAGTGGCAAAGTCTGACATCGTGGACAACCTCCTCTCGTGGGCAAAATTCAAGGAAAGCAAAGAGCTTAAGAAAACTGATGGAACGAAGACAGCAAAGGTTAATGTGCCAAAGCTTGAGGATGCTAACGAGGCTGGAGGGAGGTACTCTGAAAAATGCACATTGATATTGACGGAAGGAGATTCAGCAAAAGCTCTGGCAGTAAGTTCCATGATCAATAACGGTTTCTGTGGCAACATCAATTTAACTTTCTTTAACAGCAATGCATGTATGCAGATTGCTGGCGTGGCTGGGCTGTCCCAGATGGAACGGAACTTCTACGGCATATTCCCTTTGAGAGGTAAATTGCTCAATGTGCGAGAAGCCACGTCTAAACAGCTCAAAGAGAATAAGGAAATTGAGTGCATCAAGAAGATTCTTGGGTTACAGCATGATAAGCAGTACATTAATGTCAAGTCTTTGAGATACGGTCATCTGATGATAATGACAGATCAGGTTAGTGCTTCACTTAGATTTTTACATGGTATTCTCCCATAATTCCTAAAGGAGAGATTGCTCACCTTTTGTGCTTTAAACAGGATCACGATGGTTCTCACATTAAAGGCCTGCTGATCAATTTCATTCATTCATTCTGGCCATCATTACTGAAAGTCCCATCTTTCATGGTTGAGTTTATAACTCCTATTGTCAAGGTTGGTACATTTAACTTATTACTCTTTCAAGAATGTGGATATTTCTTCAAGCTTGTTGGTAATTTTCAGTTATAATTGTTCATGCAGGCAACCCATAGAAACGGAACGGTTCTATCCTTTTATTCCATGCCAGAGTATGAATTATGGAAGGAAAGTTTGAATGCGAATGCAAGTGGCTGGTCCATCAAATACTATAAGGTTTGTTCATTTGACATGGAAGAAAAGAATCTGAGGATGCACGGAAGGATTCATGTGCTGTCAATCAGCATTTAGTTTCATTGTTATTCCATCTTGTGGTAATTTAGTTTTTGTCATCATAGGGGTTGGGAACAAGTACATCCAAGGAAGGAAAAGATTACTTTAAAAACCTTGACAAGCACAAGAAAGACTTTTTATGGATGGATGAGCAAGACGGGGATGCAATAGAGCTTGCTTTTAGTAAAAAGAAGATAGAAGCAAGAAAGAATTGGCTTCGGCAGTATGAGGTTGGTTTTGCTGCATGTTTGTGATTAAATTTGTTTTTCAACCCTTTCGCCACCAAAAGAATAATGCTTACTGTTTGAAACTACTACTGTCTTTTAAGGGAATCTTAGTTGATCTGGCATTTTGCAGCCTGGTACTCACCTCGATCAGAAGCAGAAGCTCATAAAGTATAGCGATTTCATTAACAAAGAGCTCATATTGTTTTCTATGGCGGATCTTCAAAGGTCAATTCCTTCTATGGTTGATGGCCTGAAGCCGGGTCAGAGGAAGATCCTTTTTTGTTGTTTTAAGAGGAATTTTGTCAAAGAAGCAAAAGTTGCCCAGTTTTCTGGTTACGTATCCGAGCATTCTGCTTATCATCATGGGGAGCAGAGTCTTGCCGGTACCATCATTGGAATGGCACAGGATTTTGTTGGCAGTAACAACATTAACCTTCTTCAGCCAAACGGTCAATTTGGCACCCGCAGTGTGGTAAGATAAAGGAAGTCTCACTTTTTAAAGTTGAATCAACTAATTTGCATTAACACTAAATCTGTTCCTTCACAGGGAGGCAAAGACGTCCGATTTTTGAAGTTGAATAAACTAAGTTGCATTAACACTAATTTGATTCTCATTTTTCGTTTTTGACACTGTTCTTTCACAGGGAGGCAAAGACCATGCAAGTGCTAGGTACATTTATACTCAGCTTTCTCCTATTACCAGGTTCTTGTTCCCAAAGGATGATGATGGGCTTCTTGACTACTTGAATGAAGATGGGCAAACCATTGAACCTACTTGGTAAATGTTATATTTCAATAATCAAAAAACTTATGAGTGCCTATAAGGTTACAAATAAAGAATGTTGCCTAATGTCCTTTTCTGTCTAGGTACATGCCAGTTATACCAATGGTCCTCGTCAATGGTTGTGAAGGAATCGGCACTGGTTGGAGCACTTTCATTCCTAACTATAACCCAAGGGATGTTGTTGCAAATATAAGGCGGTTGTTGAATGGTGAAATGATGGAGCCTATGAATCCATGGTATAGAGGTTTTAAAGGAACTATTGAAAAAGGTGCATCAAAGGAAACTGGTTGTAGCTACACAGTAAACGGAGTCATCAATGAAGTCAGTGAGACAACACTCAGGATAACTGAACTGCCTGTCCGTAGATGGACAGATGATTACAAGGCATTTTTAAATTCTGTCACAGAGGGGACCAGAGATGAAAACGGCAATTTACCAAAGGATCCCTTTGTTAAGGTAATCTTGATATCTAACAGATGGTGTATGGTGTGATGCTTCTATTTTCTTATGTACAATGTTCTGGTTGCAGGATTTTAGAAAGTATGGTGATGATGCAGTTGTAGAATTTGAAGTTGTGTTGTCAGAAGAGAACATGCTGGTTGCTAAGCAAGAGGGTTTGCTAAAGAAATTTAAATTAACCACCACAATTGGCACAAGTAATATGCACCTCTTTGATTCAGCAGGGGTGATTAAGAAATATGACAACCCAGAACAAAGTATGAGTTCGATGTCATTTAATCCTTGTTCTACTGAATATCAAATTTTTTTAATGCTCATTTTTCATCTTTCCATCTGCAGTTCTTGAAGAATTTTTCCACTTAAGGCTTCAATACTACGAGATAAGGAAGGTAAGTTCACTTTGAGTAGTAAAACTACCCATAAACTTTTTGAACTACTTCCCATTGATAAACAGGGGTCTAAATAGAGTCTTTTTTCTAATGTTTGCAGAAATTTCTTCTGGAAAATCTAGAATTTGAGTTGTTGAAATTAGAAAACAAGGTCAGGTTTATCCTTGGAGTTGTGAGAGGTGAAATCATTGTGAACAACCGGAAGAGAGCTGATCTGTTCCTAGAGCTGCGCCAGAAAGGTTTTACCCCCATTCCAAAGAAATCTAAGGCTGTTGTTGCTGGGGCAACTGATGATACAGATGAAGCAGAAGACAGCCCTGATGTTTCTGGGGTGCGGGCTAGTGACTATGACTATTTGCTGTCAATGACAATTGGAACTCTGACCCTTGAGAAGGTTCAGCAGCTATGTGCTGACCAGGACAAACTCAATGGGGAGGTCGACATGTTAAGAAAGACAACTCCGAGAGTTTTGTGGGTGAAAGATCTTGAGGCTCTTGAGATGCAACTTGATGTAAGTGCAGCAAATCATTAATTCATGTCTAGTTTTTTTTTCTTTTACTTATTTTCTATGCTATGCATTTCATTTTCTTTGCTGTTTCATCTCTGATTTTTAAGCAACACGTGCGTTTAGATGCTGGATAAATATGATGCTGAAGCAGAGGAGGCAAGAAAGAAATTAGCAGGTGATGCAAAGGGTGAAGCTGGTTTTAAGGTATCTAAACAAGCACCTAAAAATCCGAGGAAGACGTACACTAAGAAAGCCGTAAAAGAAGACGTACCTATTGAGACCACTGGAACATCATCCACTTCTGCAATGGAAACAGGTCAGCAAGCAGCTAGGCAGAAATGCTTCTACTAAGAAATTTTCTTTGTTTTATAAATTTCCTTGGGCTCTGTTGATGCTTATTCTATATCTTCGCCAGAGAATGCTGCTGAGGTAGTGAAACCTAAAGGAAGGGCAGGCTCAAGGAAGGCTCCTGCTAAAAGGTACAGTTTCCAATGGAAACAACCCCTCAAAAAAACAAAATTGCCCATACACCCCGACAGACAGAATTTTGCAGCTCTTTGGAACTTACAATCTACTGTTTTTCTGTTCATCAGCAGGAAAAACCCTCTCCAGTTTTGGAAGGCATTGATGAAGATGATGAAATAGAATCGTTGAAGGATCGACTTAATGCATATAGACTTGATTCTTCGCCTGATCCATCAGCTGGTAATTTGCCAATTTATTTCTCATTTACTCCCTTTTAGCCTTCAGCAAAATGAAACATCTGAATTTTGCAACTCAAACATTGTTTCGTAGAAAATTCTCAGTTTTTTTTTTTTTTACGTTCATTTGAAAGAGCAATTTGGTTACTGGTTTGTTTAACTGTCACAGACATGGAAACTGATGTGCTACAAGTACATGGAAACAGAGGTGCTGCTCGGAAGAAGCCTCCAGTAACTGTTTCAGTGATATCTGATAGCGAGGATGAACCAGACCTTGACGATGACTCTGACGTCGAAGTGAAAGCTGTCCCAGAAACAAAAAAGAAGGGAGGGAGAAAAGCTGCTGCTGCTGCTGCAAATGATAAGGCAGCCAAACCATCTGCAGCAACAAAGAGGGGAGGGCCAGCCAGCAAGCAGTCCCAGGGATTGGGCCAGAAGCTTCTAACTGAAATGCTGAAGCCTAAGGAAGGAGCAGGAATATCGCCAGAAAAGAAAGTGAGGAAAATTAGGGCATCTCCATTCAACAAGAAGAGTGGTTCTGTGTTGGGCGAAACAATGTCAGCTTCTACATCTGAAAGCAACGATGTCATTGACGTGCCAGCAAGAGCAAGACCGCAGAGGGCAAGCCGGAAGCAGAGTAGGTATGTGTTGAGCGACTCTGAGAGTGAGACGGAAGACTCTGAATTTGAGAAGACTAGTGAAGATTCAGAGACTTCTTACTCTGACTAAGGAGGTGTTTTTGGTTTATTAGGAATGCGAAACTGGAGCTCATTTTCCCATGAACTCTATTAATTGTTGTTTGTCAGCAACAATTCCTTGAAAAGCTTTCAGGCTCCAAATGGATTCTGTTAGAACATATTTTCTCCTGAGATGATCAATATCAATTTGATATTTCCTCTAGTCCCATTTTTTTTTTATCGGCACTTTTGATTTTTCAAAAATAGATAATTTTTGAATAATTTCTTTCTTTAATTTGATACAAATAATAATTCTCCTAAAGAAATAAAAAAGAAAAAATGGGAAGGGAATTGATTTATTAAAAAACATAATCAATTGCTGCTAGCACATAACTATTTGGAGCAAAGTAGGTACATTTTAGGATTAAATTGAGTAAATAATTATTTAGTCTCTCCCTCATATCGCATTCCTGTGTTTTAGTTGGCCGTTATTAACTTATTTGTTTTATTCCTTCTCTTCTTTTACTTGTATTTGGTATAAATTTTAAGAGAGGAAGTTTCAAGGGGGTATATATTTGTGTCAATCCCTCCTTTTTTTTTTTTTTTTTTGAATTTAATTTTTTTTTAAATCCTCTTTCATTTTTTTACCACAAATATTTATTATTTTTTTGTATAATTATATTTAATTAACAATTCAATTTTACTTTTATTAGAACTCAATATCATCCATAACATTTTCAACTCCTACAAAATATCCTCAACCCATCATCTCTTTAACTCTTTTTTACGTACTTATTATTTAACCTTTAAATCTTACTCGAATATTTTTCTTACAGAATTTTTACCTAATAACACAACATAACTGAAACCGGATTAACAAAATCTTCAACCATTGCAACTGAAACTGGCTTTGATGTCTGTAGATTTGTGAATGTTGATTGCAGCTATGAGAAGAGAGCTATAGCAATAATTATTGGCAACAATGCTGAGAAATTTCCCATTTCCCACTTATATCAATTTTAATTTTTTGCAAAGCACCCAAAAAGAGAACTCAATTTAATTAATAAAAAAAAAACAAAACAGAAAACCCCAATTTCAAAGAATTCAATATATCGTGCCAACTTATTCAAATCAGGGACTATATATAATTTAATCAATTCATTTTTTTCTCTAGAGAATGTAGCAATTTTGGATGGAAAACAGCAGTTTGCTAAATTTTGTTAATCAGCAAAAAGAAACCTGATGTTGTTTTGTTTCTTAAAAATGTTTCGACGTTACAAAATAGTCTTCCGGTGACCTCATATATCTTGTTTGACATAGAGATAACTAAACTTGAGAAGCTCTACAAAGTGGCTAAGCAATTTTTTTATGTCATTCCTTAAGGTTAAGTTTTCCGTGGGCATACATGAATTGTGCTGCTGCAGAACATACTGTACGGGAGATTAAAGATCACAAAAGTTGGATGTGGAAGACACATTCCACCTAGAATTTTATTACAACAATTATTAACAGCTTTTCCTTGTAACTTACATACATCAAAAGTGGACTAATACGAGTCCATGCATTGATTGACTTTGTCCTGCATTTGCAACCTGTTCTCTTTTCTGTTCAAAGCTACGAGTTTTTATTACTTGATTCCTTCAATTGTCCAAGTAAATAGAAATTGCATCATCTTCGGGAGACACCTATGGATTTAACTTCTCAACGTTTCACATCCCATTCAATATTGATGTCTGAAACAAGTTTATTTATACACATGATACGAAACTACATATCATGATAAAAGGATCGACGAAAAAGTTATTTTATATGAAGTTATTTAAGAAAAGAATGAGAAAACGTAGTTAAAGAACATTTGAAACCAGATCAGGTTGTTATCTTAGCATTCGAACCCATGTGATTAGCATGTTATATTATCAATTTGCCATTCATCATTCGTCTCACACTCTCACACTCTTATTAATTTTGGTTAGACATATGCTTAAAAAAGAGCTACAAGGTATGAAATTAGACACTTATGTTGTACAATTTATGTAATCTTTTAATTTTATTGCAATCTTAATTCTCGTCTATGTTTGATTGAGATTTTGCAGTACCACAGAGTTTCCACTCCTTTATTTCCTTTCACCGTTGTTTATGGATAAAAACAGCAAAAAGAGTTCATGTTATATATCGGAATAATATTTTAGTAATTTATTATTAACTAAATTCGATAAGACATTATAGGTATTTTTAATCATAATTTATTCTGGAAAGAAATGGTAAGGCAACTGATTATTGATAACAAATTACAAAATGCAAAACTGCATTTTTATTTGTCATTAGCCTATTCACAATCCATACATATAGCTATGGATTAGGTTTTTCATTTTCAACAAATTTTATCATACTTTTAGGGCGTAACCTTATTACGATTGACTACACATTACTCTTGACGAACATTATGCTCACTTTAATGTTTGGCGTGTGGGTTGGCTTTTTGACTATATCACTCTTACCAAACATTTTTCTCGCTTTCCAAAGTTTTGTGGGACTTCGAAAACTAGTCAACGAAAATTCATCTTCTCGTGATTAGATATCGGCATCATATCAGTAAACATCGGTAAAAACAATAATTGTTCTAATTCATATTACAATTTCTTACAACCAATAATCTTGTATCCTCTAAATGTACATTCATTCAGGAGCAAGCCCCATCTTTTAACCAATAGAGTTATTTCCCGGGCAAATCCTTCGTTTCGTTTAATATTATTATTTTAGTTCAAGTTCAGAGACAGAAAATTGCCTGCGTGCAAGAAAATATCAGACTTGTACATGCCCAAGACAAGCGATCTTCATTGTCGAGCATGCCCTTATTGTACATGCCCAGACAGAAAATGGCCCTAATGCGTACCTAAACACAGTATTTAAATCCCTTCAAAAGATGAGAACTTGATCTATCATCTCTCTTTCAAATTGCTTCCATAAAGGGAAGTTGCTTACAACATATGGAGGTTTTGCAGTTTCTGTACAAGTTCATGTTAGCAGTGAAGGAAGAAAAACAGAGACTGGATTAAAAGATACACCTACAATTTGTGAAACAGCAAATGGGTGCCATGCTGCTACATTACAACATACTAGTACAGTTCTAAACAGTAAATTTACCTGAGATGATGACAGTCTCTTATGCAAAACCCTACAACTCGGTGATCACATGCTGAGGTTTCTTTTTGTAGCTTCCATTTTTAGCAAGAGATCCTTGATATCAGCTTCCATCCTCATCTTCATACTGAAGTATTCCCGATGAGCTCTTTCCAGGCCCTGAAATTCTTCAAATTTTTGTTTGCGCATTTCCTCCGCCTCAACTATGCGCAGTTTTGAGATTCTACTTGTGTACTCTTCCTCAATCTTTTCACTCTTCGCAATTGCAATTCGTTTTAGGCCCTCAGCTTCTCTTCTAGCATCATCAGCACGTGCTTGGAACATCTTAGCTTCTGCCTGTTTGATTCTGACAATGCTCTCCAGTTCATCAAAAAGTGGCTCTTTTTGGGTACTTCTCAGTAACTCAGACTCAACAGGGCGTTTATCATCCAAGTCAGAATGGAAGCTAGGAAGTAGGCTAGGTGATCTTTCCAATTGAGGAGATTTTTCAGTGTATGCAGATTTGAACCATGCAGTATCCTGGCTAGATCCGGCAATTGCAACATTGCTTCCATTTCCTTGCTCCTTTCCGGAGAATCCAGATGCATTGCTAAACTTGGATGGATCACTGTCTGCAATCACAAAGGAGGACATCATTGGAATGAAATGATACACAAATAAACAACATATAGGTAACAAAGGAGAGCATGGCAGCCTCAATGCGGATTAATTCATTAATACTCAGGAAGTAGAAGACACCATTTTGATCTAACCTGCCAATCAACCATACATAAAAAAAAGATGACATTTAAGATTGTAATGAAGTAAAATTATAGCCCGTCACCAATTCACCATAGGAAGTCCCCAATTACAACTAAAAACATTTTCTGACCAAAATGCCAAAACACACTAAAATAAGCATACCAAAGAAAAAAATATATAGACAATCAATCCTCATGACAGCTCTGTCACTAGAGGAATGTAATCCTCCAATAACAACTGCCTTCAACTCTGACCGACTGACATGAAAATCAGCTCATCATATTGAAACAGCATGTCATCTAACAAACTACCCTTCTAACAAAAAAACCATACCCTGAAGTTTGTATAAAGTTCACGGTATGTTTACCCTAGAAAATAACAGGTCAAAATGACATTCCTCATCCTGAAATACAGAACACAAAATAAAAATTGATGCGGTCTTCACAAGAAATATCTGAATTCTCTCAAATTTCCACATTCAGGATTGTGAGAGAAAAATAACTTTGCGAATAAAATGTTACCAGCTTTAGAAATTGTTGAAACCTCATAGTGCAATAGCATTCAAATCCACCATCTTCAAAACGTTGACACACACTGATATAAAAATATATATCCCTAAAAGGTACAAACTACAAACAGATGTGAAAACTAAAATTAACTTCATTTTCAACAGCCAAAAGGGGAGAATCAATTAAAAGGGACGTACCAAAGTTAATTGATAATAACAAGCATAAAGCATGAGATACCAGCACATGTCTACAAAATGCTAACAATCCAAGACTTCAAAAACATTACAGGAAAGGCCCTTTAATGTGTAATTCAGAACAACTTACCAGTAAGGAAGCCCATAATATAATTATAGACCTCGGGAAGACTGGACTTGTTTGCCAATTTTGCCAGCATTTGATCAGCTATTTCATGCAGCCGTCTCCCTCTCACATCCTTGCTGGCACGGAAAATTCTCTTGACATATTCAAGTTCTCTGCAAAATGTTTCTGCTGTCCAATCTTTTGCAAAGTTCTGAAAAACCTCCTTCACAAAGCCAAACATCTCAGAAGGATGATCACAGGCAACACAATGGAACTGCATCTCAGTAGTCGCTTGAGCACCGCTAGCACTCCTTCCGTTCCTAATGTAAGCTTCTCGTAATGCACAATCAGCATGACACCAATGAAGGCAAACATCACACCCAACCCAACTACATGTATTAGATGCCATGTCAAACTTTGAGCACACAAGACACATACATGAACTGCAAAAACCATTCTTCTTTGCACAAACTTTGCATTCACATTCATCCACAGGCAAAGGACTCTGACATGTCAGATTTCTGCACCTCAAGTTTAGAAACACCTCAGCCAGATCCGAAGATGAAATACCACTGTCTACTTGAAGATACTCCGGTAAACCTGTTCGCAAAGCTAGCAAGACTTCGAGTTGAGCACGATGGGATTTCAACAGCATATCCAAGGTTAAGTCAGACCTGTTTTGCAGCACGCTTTGGAATGCGCATACTTGCCCTTGCTTATCAGCATTTAGCAGAATCTCACGGATGCTCTCCTTTAAACATGAAGCAGATTGTGATGTCATTTCATGGAATTTCTTAGCCATCACATGAATGGGCTCAAAAACTATTCTGCCAATGATAGTCTCAACAAAATCAGCTCCGCCTATCAGAAATTGCTCTTGTTCCTTCTGGCTATTACTTCTATATAGACTACTGCCATGTTTCTCTTTCATGGCACGCTTCTTCTCAAAGCTATAATTTGAGCCAATATCATGAGATCCCACACTTTGAGAAGGGGATCTAGTGTCATCATAATTCCTAGCCTGCCCTCCTGATAACTGTCTATGAAAACTCGATTGTCTTTCAAGTTCGTTGGGCATTTTAGAGCTTCCTTGCAACGCTTGACCATTTGACAGACCCTGTACAGCTTGAGGCTGATGAAGCGAGCCATTTCCATTCATCAAAATTTTTTGATACAAAGGAACCTCTTTATGCTTGGAATCATTTTGAGCCTGACCCTGCCAATTTGCTTGATCAATACCCTGAAATATGGGGCGGCTGTGAACAGATTGTTCATAGTTGTCCATTTCTAACGAATTCTGAGTTAGAGAACAGCTTGGATTATGAAAAAATGACTGAGAACCTGAAAAAGACAATGATGCAGTAAGCCCATCTGAATTTGTTCGAAATGAGCTAAAAGACTGAACACTTCTCCCATGGCTAGGAGAACCAGGAGCCTGGGCTGTGTCTCCGGTTGCACCAATAGGCAACAAAATATTCGGTAAGCTAAGAGAAAGATCAAGCGGTTCCAACATCAGCTTTTCATCTTTTGACTTACTACCACTCAATTGCTCTGCTTTCTCAACTCTTCTAACAGGAGAGCTAGTAAACAATTCAAATCCCCTAGTACTAGGTCCTTCCATATCGTCTTCCACATTACTCAGAGTTGCAACATTTCTTGGTTCTCTTTCAACCCACGCACCATCTTCTGCAGAATCAGCAGCATTGATCGGTGAAACAGCTACACTTTTGCCCTTGTCCTTCAAATTCTGGCTAAAAATCTCTGTTGCTGTATTTATACTCACTTCAGCCCCTCCATTTTCCTTCATAATTTCCTTATTTGACTCTGGCACTTCAACATCTTCTGCCTTCACCTCAAGATCAATACCCTTACTTTGCCTATTATCCTCCTCCAAAATCAGAGACTCCTCGACAGCCATATTCTTACTCCCCTCCTCCTTGCACTCGCCTTTTTCCTTCAAACTCTGGTTGTCCCTGTTATCTTCATCCCCACACTGATTCCCAACTTCGTCCTCACTATCACTAGCATTATCATTAGGATTCTCCTCAACGTTTGGCGTCTCTTCAGCTTCCTTCGGCACATCCTTCCCCTCCTGCACATCTACTTTAAGGGGCCTTTTTTCTTCCTCATTTACTCTATCCTTAACTTCGGCCTCAATCTCACCCTTCCTATGATCAATATCTACTTTAGCATTCTCTCGCCCTTGACTTACATTATCATTCTCATCTTCCTTGGCAACTTCAGGAACTGAATCAGGCTCTGGCTCGAGCTCCCCTTCTTCCATTTCACTACTATTCCCACCCTCAACACTCTTCACTTCCATCTCAACACTTTTGGCTTCCATCTCAACACTCTTTGTCTCCGCTTCACTTTTCTTCCCCACCTCCACGCTCTTCGATCGGTCACTCCCCGAATCCTTAGACCACGTGGGTGAAGACCTCGACTTAGAATTCGAAGACTTCACTTTCCCCTCATCCCTCCCACTTCCACTTCCTCTCACCACCCTAGTTTGCTCACTCCCTGAATCCCTTGACCAAGAAGGTGACCTTACAACATCTCTCAGCCCCTTGGGAGAAGACCTGGCACTCCCCATTCTCTCCTCGTTTCCACCTCTACTATTACCTCCTCTACTCTCCTCAAATTCCTTACTCCCGAACCTCCTCCACGATGAAACACTCCCTTCTCTCCTCGACCTTTCCCTCTCCGACCTGAACCCTTTTGGAAACTCCCTCCTCGACCCACAAAAACTCTCCGATCGATGAATAACCCTATCATTCCCACCCCCACCACCACTTCCACCATACCCTTCTCTACTATTACTACTACCTCCTCCGCTACCATACCTATCAAACCCTAACCCTGACCCTTTTCTCCGATCAAAGTTATCAAATTCATGATCAGATCGTTTCCTGACCATTCTGGAGCTCTCTCTACTGTCATCATCAATAGATCGGTCTCGATCATACCGGCTCGAGGATGATGATGTGGAAATCAATCCTTTGCGTACATTATCAGATTTGTAATAGAAACTTCTAGATGATCTACTAGGATTTGAGTCCTTGACTGAGGTTTTCTCGTTATAAGAATCGAGATCATCACTTGATCTCAATCTCTTCATTTCGAAACTAATAATAATAATAATTAATTTACAACAAACAATTTCACAGAAATGATTTAAAATAGTAAAATTAAGAGCTTCGAAACCCTAGCTTTTGGGATCAGATTTAGAATACATAGTTTATAGGCTACAAAACGACAGCTAGGGTTCATCTGTAGATTACTTTCAAGTTTGAAAAAACAAACTGAAAATTTTTAACAAAACAAAAAAAAAACTGAAGATTAGAGTTCTAAAATGGTAATTTTTTTAGGGTAAAATTTGAAAAGAGAAAGGGTTTTAAAAGCTGAATTGGTTAGGACAGAAATTTAAAGAAGCTAAAACGACAATACAGCAGCTGCGGAAACTAGAAGAAGAGGCAAAAGATTGAGGTTTGAAACCTAAGACTAGAAATTTGAATTGGGTAACCTCATGCTTTGACCAGAAACTTTGACTGATTTTCTTAGGTAGTTGTGGATGGAGAGAGATTGAAGGACAGAGGAAGGCGACTGGCGACTGGAAAGAGAAGAGACGGGGATGCGGTGGAGCAATAAGGTGCGGTGAGGTAAAGAAGAGTGAATAGGGACCAAAGAAGGGTGAGAATTGGGAAAGCAAGGGGTGTTGTTGGTGCCTGTCTGCCTTGTAACGTTACGGTGTCCTCCTTTCTTTACATCTTATTTCAGTCAACGCAGTTTAACTGCTGTTGATTTTCAATTTAATTTAATTTGGGGAGAGGAAGATAGAGAGTTGGATACGCAAAGCCAGGCCGGGCCGAGCCAAGCGTGCGCAAGCCAATTCGTCTTTCGAACGTGCGTTTACTCGACTTCCTGAAAGGGTAGGGATTTGATTTGAAGTGAAAGAAAAACCGGATTATTTTATGTAGATTCAGCGGTTTTTTTTTTTTTGAAAAAGAGGTTGAATTCTGACCTTAATATCAGTATTTTTATAAAATTTCTTTTTTAAATATATTATACCAATGTAAATAAAAAAATTAACTTCCACTGACAAGTAATCTGATTCAAAATATTTTATACAAAATATACCTTATATTTAAAATATTTTTAATATTTTTAACTCAGACGTTAGCTCTTTTTGAAACAAAAGATAAAATTTCTTAAATTATTTGCTCAATACTAATCGTTGCTTCTGTAAAACTATTGCTTCACGTAAGATTAAATAAAAATTATGTTTTGCACACTCATGTATATTTAAAAATATCTAATTAAAATTTTAAAACTTAATATGTTAATTGGATATTGATATATTGCTTTCTTAAAATGCCGATGACTATAATCAAATTTAAAACCTTAGATTATACAGACTTTTGCTTTCTTGATGTTGGGTAAATATTAAATTATGAAAATTAATGTGAATATGAATCACAATATAGTATACTATACAGAGTTAATACGATAATTCATTAATTTATATTAATGATCACAAATTAAGAAGATAGTATCATTTGCGAAAACTCGAGAATAGAGCCTCCGAAAGGTCCACGATATATTTGAGCTTGTTATAATGTATTGGACAATATGATTGGGTTTTGGACCAAGTATATAGATCCATTAATATTTGTTAATGAATTTAATTGTCTATACTATAAATATGAATTTTATTCGTTTTATTGATAATTATTTAAAAAACTAATAAGAATTTGTATTTTAGTCATAAAGTAAACCGGCGTGATTTTTTTATTATCTTTTTAATTTGTATTTTTACTTTGTTTTCTAACATTAACTTTTTAAATATTTTGTTAAATTATTTTGTATTTAAAGTATGCTTAATAGATGAATCGTTAAATATTATCATTTGCACACTAATATCATTTTTTTCAATTTTAAAGATTGTCTTTTCACAAATTAAAGGAATTGCACTCATCATTTAAAACATTATTATTGTTGCTGTTATTGTTATTTATTATGCTTGTCTAATTGTTGAAGCTTTTAATAGTATTGCTAGGAACGTAAAGTAAGCGCTTGAGAAGGCCCATTTGTTACGATTCTGTCACAAATAAAACTACGTACACGCTATCTTATGTTTCTCTCTACTAAAAAGAATTTTAGTCCCTCCTTCACCAAAATAAGTACTGCGTACGTGTCTTCGCGTAACTGGTGTAATGGCTCTTTCAAGTCTTGTAACTTCAGAAACACATATAATAAGGTCCTCCTAATGGCTAGCTTTGGTAGCGGTTGTTTTCCCTTCAAGCCGGCATTTACTTTTCAAAAGCAAACCCAATCGCCCGGTACCCGAAGATGTAATCCAGAGACCACTACTCAAGATCTAGACCGTACAGGTTGTCAGTATGTTAAACGTGTAGCCTGTAAACAGCGAGTTTCTATTTATTCTCTACTTGTGCACATTTATTTAAAAAGTGAAAAAAGAAACGACAAGGACGGTTTGACTCCTGCAGAGACTTTTGACGTCATATACAAAACCACATTGAAGATAAGATATTCAGCTTTTTGACTATTCAGGTTTTGTAAAATTCTCTATAAGTTTTAAGTACAATCATGGATTGTTGGTGTTTGATTAGGCGTTTAGTTGGCCCCACGATCGGCGTCGTGATTAGTCAAAAAGAAAACCATACGTATAGGTTGTCCTTGCAGAGGAAGACGGAAAACACTAGTCAGCGACTTGGGCCACATGGATTGGCCCTAGAAGGAGTACGATTTTAAAATCGCGTGTATGGGCTCTACCGAATGCGAGTCAATGTGATGACTTATGAACAAATGATTTACCACAAGAATTCTGATGCCACCAATACTCCATAACTATATACAAAAATAAAAAATTCTATAAAAATTTTGATTCACTATTATACTTTTAATAAAATATTAGCATTGCAATACATTTACCAATATTAATAAGTAAATTAATCCCTAGTTTTAATTAAAAAAACACTTTTGGTAAATTTCTTATAAAAAAACAAATCCATTAATTCCTAAAAAATTAGACTGTATTTTTAGATTAATCCTAAGATATAGGTTAATTCTGTTTTTTTATTTTTTCTATCTATAAACCACATAAAATCCTAAACAACATAAAATAAGCTATTTAACTCACTCTTAAACTATACATTACTATATTGATACTTTATTTTGACAATAAAAAAAAATTTTAAATAAGCCAATAAAAAAGTATTAAAATCCAAAAAAAATAAAATAGATTAAATCAAAATATTAAATTAAATCCTTAATTAATTTTTAAGGAATTTTTAAGGGATGGTTTTTGTTATTGTCTTGCATTATGTTTTACTCATCCGAACCGATAATATTTATATAATGTAATGTTAAAAAAATATAACTTATAAAATCTTTATTCATATATGCATTGTTAATTTATAATCATGTCATATATAATTGAAAAAAAAGTCTATAATAATGTAATGTTAAGTAAAAAAAAAATTAGTAATTACTATTTTAAGAGTTTTATATATTTGTCCTAACTATTAATTAATAGTTTTTTAAAGATATTTCAATTGTGTCCCTAATTCTTAATTAAGTAAAATTATAAATTATATTATACGGTTAAAAAATTAAACAACTTAATTTATAAATCATTATTTAAAATCAAATGTGTTTATTTAATAAACATTCAAATTTGTTTATTCGTAAATAATTATAGATAATATATTAAAAATTAGAAAAAAAAATCTACAAATTAGATAAACAATACACTTACAAAGCAAGTGTCAATGACTAGTTTATTAAGAGATGATTTGTTATTATTTGTAGTTTTTGCTTTTAAATATTTGAAAATAGAAATATAATATTTTTTTGTTGGAAAAACAAAAAAGCAAAACCAACAGTTCGTGACATAATTTTCGGAAATCATTTTGTTTCATTTTAACAATTGATTGTTAGTTTTTTAAACAAAAACAAAAAGAGACAAGCTTTATATAATTATATTTATGTTTTTAAATTTGATTTTATAAATATAATCAAAATACAATAATGATATGGAATGACCAATATTGATTTATTGAAAGATTTTTCATGGCTTAATTTAATGCATTCTTTTTCTTTTCGTAAAAAACGTAAGGCTCTTGAAAAGTGGAAAAGAAGAAGAGTGATTTAGACTTCTTTTTTTTAATTGTAATTTAGACATTGGTTTTTCATATAGACTATGGTAATTTCATTGATAATACAAATTAAACAAATACATCGTCATTTTTAGTGGGCACAATAATACCAAAATCTAAGAAAGTAATTGCAACTTGTTAAATTAAAAAACTAGACAGTTTTTTTTTTACAATAATAATGAATAATAATCTTTTAGGTAGTAAATAGTTTTTTTATATAAACGTTAATAAAAATTTATCGGAACTTTTTAATAAATACTGTCCAATATAAGATTTTTTTTTTTTCACATCACACACACAATCGAGTTTAGTATAATTATAAATCAATATAAAAATGAAGAGTGTTATCAAGCTCCAAGAACATAAAATCTCAACCACCTAAAATTATCAAAGAGCATAAATTTTTTTCAACAAACAAAAAACACCCATTAGAATTCAGCAAAAAAATCTAAATCTTATTTAAAGGACAAAATATTTTAACAAAACATATATTTTGTGCAAATAAAATGTATATCTAGATTGCTAACACACGAAAAAAACAAAATGAAACAGAAAAAAAAAAAAAAAGAGCTAGTTGTTATATATATATATATATATATATATATATATATATATATATATATATATATATATATATATTAAAGAAGGATATACGACAAAGGAGAGTGATGGCTAGGATTTGATAACACAGTTATGCTAATTTAGACATTCGTTAATTGACTGTTACGTAGAAAATCTGTTATTTTTCATTTCATCGTATAGAAAAATGTTACATGTCCGTCTCCAACTTCAAAAAGAAAACAATTAATTTTTTTCTCTGTAATTATCGCGTAACATCTCGTAAGTGATCAATCAATGGAGAAAATCAAGGTCCAAAAACTTTTCCGTTTTAATTCCACCCCCAAGTTCAACATCTTCTCCAATTACAAAAAGGGGGAAAAAGAAAAAAGACAAAGTAGTTCGGTCTCTTCCACGGTCAAAAGAGCTTTCAAAAGTCACTATTAAAAAATTAAGCAAGAAGAAGTAGAAGAAAAGATGAAGAAGCAAAAGTCCTTGATGGGGTTGGGCTATTATCTTTGTACCCCAGAATGCCCCCATTAGTTTCATGCGAACCACAACTTATTCACAGGCTGTTTATCCTCCTCCTTCTACAGTATTGTCTGTGGTGACTTATCCATTTCCTTGCAGCTGAAAAAAAACGTGAGGCAAATATTTGCGTCCCTATTCCAAGATATTTTTCTTATGATGTAGTGACAAAGTTTAAGGTCAAACATAAACACCTCCACAAGCAATCCACAAATCGTACATGATCAAAATCAAAACCATTTTTTCTACTTCACACTTCCAACAACCCTAACATCACCGTTTCTAATTTTACATCTGTTTTTCTTCCATGGCAGCTCTCTCAATGGTTCATTCTCTCTATGGCAGTAACAGTTCAATTCAAGAACTGAAAACCAAAAACTGCCCAAAACTCCTCTTTCTTTTATCTTGTCAAAGAGGTGAGCCAATCGATACCTCTAGCTCAAAAGCAAAGAAAGAAGTCAAGCAAGGCAAGCAGCTGGTGAGGCAACTCTTTGGCAGTATAGAGAAGTTTGGGAAGGGATTGAAGGATGATTTGAGCCCTAAGCAGAAGGGTGATTGGAAAGACGTGATGCTGATGAGTTTGTCATTTGCTGTCTATGTGTACATATCACAAAAGATTGTTTGTGCATATTGTGCTTGGATGTCCATGCTCAAGTAATGGTAGACCGTTAAACCATTATGCCTATTCTTCATCTTGTTATTAAGGCAGATAGATGTTTTATATGATCTTGTCAGTAGCTTGGATTTTTCCGGTTTTTTTCTGTAGTTTTTGTTCAATATTTATTGGGGGACTTCCTCAACAAATAAACAATAAGATAAGAAGTACAAAACTGTATTTTTTTAAATCTTTCTCTCGTTATTTAGATCACGTCGAACGTTGATCGTCAAAAATATGTCCTAGCTTCTGAGGATTAATGCCCATCTTGATTTCCGCAGCACCATTAAGTAGCAATCTAGAGTTTCCTGCAGTTGTTATACTGATTTCCACAAAACGTTACGGTACACAATCCAATTTGCTCAAAGAACGATTTCTCCCGAATTTGCCTCGAAATTGTCGATAAAGAAACTCATATTTCATTGATTTTGCTTTGGATTCAGGACATCTGCAAAGCGAAACACCTTGTACGATGATCACTCAAAACTCAAACCACCACTGGTGCGACAATCTGCTCTCAAATAGCAAAATAGTTTAGTTTCCAGAAATCAGATTCGTTAAACCCTCCATCAGTGCAATAGACCTTATGTTCTAAACTATACCTCACAAGTAAAGTGACTTCATTCATTCGGAACGTCCAATTTGCACCAAGAATAAAATATTTGAGCTATCTGCAAAAGCATTTAATTCACAATCTGACTAATCTATCTTGAGATCAATAATCAAAGCCAGCAAGTGCGACCATCTAAGTGCACAAACGATGTTGAATCCAATGTAACATGAAACATTAAGAGTTTGTGAGAGCTTCGTTATGCAAGGGTCAGGAACTCTTTAATTTAGTAGATATGGTTTCATACATTATTCACTCACATGTTGACCTACAACTAGTCGGCTTTGAGCCTTTCACGCTTGAAGAGGCGATAAATCAGTGAAAGCATCCATTGGCAGATGAGGATTAACCATTGCCATATGCGAATCAGCACATTAGTTGGCTTGGGTTTTGGTGGCGGCGGTGGTCCGAAAATTCCTTTGTATATCTCCTTTTGCTTCTTGTATATAGCTTTATCATGCTCATCCAGCATTCGCAACTCCCTTGTAATTGCCTTGTCATCAGGTGCATGTTTACGTGCCTTGAGAAAGTCTTCCCGGGCAGCATCTGTTTGCCCAAGCTCTGCCCTGGCCTTTCCTCTTCTGAACAGAGCCTTAGCATTGTTTTCATCCTCTGCCAATACCTGTGAGTCCATTATTCAGTTGATTAGATAGGCAAAGATTACGAAAATCAAAATCACCAATTTAATTCTAAAGCATGAAGTAATAGCTAAAACAAAGGAACTAAACAACAATTGATTATATAGAGATGCCAGTATGCTAAAGGCTTCCTGGGGTGCCAAATTCGCCTATACAGAACCATTTTACTTCAAAATGTCTAGCAATAATTTCAATATATACCCAAATTATTCAATAACATGGAATGGGAAAACAATGAAAAGCTGACTGATTGAGCTTGTGTTAGATTCCTGCTTTTCCAATTGCATATAAACCAAAATTATCCAACACCAAAAAATAAAAGGTTGTAAACAGAAAAATTAATCCATTAAAGCATACATACAATGGTGCATTGCGCAATGGCCTCTTCATAGCGGTTAAGCTTTATCAGACAAGCTGCTGTGTTAAGATGACATGGATTCTTAACTGCCAACGCCATGTCTCGATACTTGCCAAACAGTTGAAACATAAAGTCATCACCCAAATATGCAATGGCCTAATATGAACAAAAGCCACCAGAATTTGTCAAGAACAGCAAAAAGAAGAACTGAAAAAATCTAACATGCTACTTATTACAACTTAAACAAGTGTACCATTTCATACTGTTGCATAGCCTCCTCGAGTTTTTCATCTTTGAACAAAGAATTTCCATCCATTTTTCTTCGATCTGCTGCACCAATCCTCTCTTCTGCGGTCATGTCACCACGAGCTTTCCCCTATAAAATGCATCTCTCATTAAGATTCGTTGCATTAGCAATCAAATCAGATAGATATAATTTGAACCAAAAGTTTTAACACTCACAACTATCTACTTGGTAATCATTTAGATGCAACTTACTTCTTTGACTTCATCGAATCCAATAAGCTCAACTTCATATATTATATCTGCCATGGAAGGAACATTTGGAAAAGAAAAGTTTCCTTCTTTCCCATAGCCTAATTCCCAGCCCACATGTAAGAGGGCACGTTCACCAGCCTTCATGCTGGACACACCAACAGCTAAACCCGCCATTTCTTTCTTCTCTGTTACAGATGTGAATCATCAATATTTGGTGATACATTCAACAGCAAGCTAGCGACACAATATCGATACAGAAAAAATGATTCAAATGCATACATATTGCATCTGTGGCAATGTATAACCATCTAACTAGTTTCTTTTATCAGATTCCTGTTAGTCATTATCATGGCATTGCAAAATGCTTGCACAATCATTATTCGTATGAGATCAACTCTACACTCAGATAAAATTAATGGTTTATTGTGTCATTTTGAGCCCTTTTATCAACACTGGTCAGTCAGAGAATATTTAACAGTCAAGCATTTACCATGAAATCATGGATATCTGACAATTGTGTGGGACAATTGCAGAACTAAAAGGAGACTTGCTTAAGACCAAGAACAGACTGCAAAGTTTCCAAAGAAGAAACAGATCGAAGAGGATTTGAAGACTTTAAAATCTGAATGAAGTAGGCATATACCTTTTCCTAAAACCATTTCAACTGGTCGTTGTTCATGCCATGTATCTTCAAACTTGTGTCGAGTGCTTTCAGTCCATGCCCTGTAGTGCACTATCATGCAGATACAGTTACTCAGATTTTGAGGTTACAGAACACAAAGGAGAATTAACATTATTTAGAACGTGTTCCCAGAAAGAAAATGAGCACAATTGCACACTTTGCTGAGTACTTTAGTCCATGTTATGTCGTGCCATTGTCTGCAAACAGTTATTCAGATTTTAGGTTCCACAATACACAGAACGAAGATCATTTGGAACCTGAACTAAAGCATGCGTGCATGCATGTTAAATTCTTTGTTTAGGGCATCCAACCCAAAAGTTTAGGCCAATACATGGAGATATCCATAAAGTATAAAACATCAAACACCATACGCATAAAAAAAGGGAAAAAAAAACATTAATATGAGTGTGTGTATATAAAAGAAATGATGACAACACATACAGGCATGACTAAAAACACCAACACGAGACACCATATGCGACAACAACAGCTGTACCAGAACCTTGGGCAACAAAGAATACAATACTAAGAGGCTGCAAAATTGAAGATAAGAGATGAGTACAGTCGTGAAAACAAAAAGCCTAGCTCCTCTAATATTAAAATCACATGCTAATGTTGTTTTAATAACTAACCCAGTAATAGCTAACATAAAATAGCATGGCTGTTTTGCTTGTCGAATAACCAAGTCAATGAACCTCCTGCAGAATTTTCCACCTTAAAAGCTATATGGGTAGCTGGACCAAGACTGTCTTACTTGTGTATGAATAATAAGCTCAAAGTGCTAGAACCTCTGCTAAGTCCCGAGCCCCTAATCCATTGGTGTTGCGTTCCGTAAACCCTCCGAGATAAGGTCACGTCATGGAATGAATATGATTCAAGTTTAAACAAGATTGACCAAAACGAATTGTCGCAACATAACAGAAGCAAGCTCACAGATCATACAATGATCTGACTATATTAGCTTTCAATTATTTTACGAATTGTAACTCCTACTTCCCCAGAGTCATGAACTCGAAAGGGGACCAAAAAAGGAAGGGCAATATGTCGATGCATAGGAGTTATTAAAAAAAAAAAAGAAGAAGCTACTTGGAACTTACAAAAGCATGTTGAATATTTTGTTGGCTTCTGACCATGACCTTCCTTAATGATTTGCTTAGTGACTTTCTCTTGAAGAATTTCAACAGCAGTGTCGACTTTCGGAGGACCATTCCCATCTTGCAGAGGCTCACCATGCACAACCGCAGCTTCTTCAATAACTATTTCATTCTCATCTTCTTTGCCCACAAAAAAAAATAAAGGACAGTAACAGTTATTTTTCAGTTTGCTCATGCTCCGCTTACAGTTAAAGCAATTTCCAATCAAACATGACAACATGTTTAAACATTAAGTTTGACTTAATTGTTTTTTTAAAACAGTACTTGTTATGTCATTCAATTTACTATCAAGAGAAAACAATAAAGCATTCAATTCGCTATCCAATTTCCATTAAAAAAATGAAGAAAAATGAAAATTTACCAATCGATGGGCTTGGCTGCTCTTGAATCTCCTCCATTAATCACACAAACAAATCCTGCGAAAAAAGGCACAAAAAAATAACGAGCTTGTTCAATTCGTATAATAAATCAATACTTATTTACCGAAACTGAAATGAAAAAGATAAGAAAAGCGTATAATGTTACAGTCAGAGGAGTTGACTTCACTACTGACAAGCAATAACAAAGGCCATGAAACTATGGAATAAACAGAAAGTGAAGCTATTGCCTTCCTTTTCTTTGACTTACTTTGACGAGATCTGGAGCTGCTTTTGGGTCTTTGAAGGGGAGAGAGAGATAAATGTGTGCAGTTTGCCTTGTAACGATCGAAGAAGATTCTAGACAGAGAGAGGGAGGAAGAGGGCTACAGTGGGATTAGGAGAGGAGAGAGGACTGATTAATTAATTAAATTTGGATTGCACGCTTTGTGTTAGACTGGGAGAATTCTTTGACTCGCGAAAATATGCCTTTCAGTTTAAAATGCAACTGTTTGAAGCGAATTACATGAGGTATTAAAAAAAGCAATTTTCAAATTATCCTCCTAGCGATATGGTAACTTTCCATTGAGACTGCACGTAAATTCTTCCGAGTTAGCTGTGGGTTGCAATTTTAAGCATACTTTTAGTGGAACGCAAGTAAATAACTTTATTTTTCTCTAGTTTTATTCTTATTACCAAACAGCATCTTAATGCAGTGAGTGATCCAATTTTCCTAAGCACTTGCTCAAGAAAAACCTAAACCCTAACTTGTTGTTTTAATACTTTTAATGTTAAATGATCCAATTTTCCTAAGCATTTGGTCAAGAAAACTTAAATCCTAACTTGTTTTATTATGATTCTAATTTCCATTTTTAGTGACATTTATTTATTTTGAGGTTTAAGGTTGTTCAGACTATCTGTTATTGAGTCATTTGTTTCTATCCTTTTGATTTGACGATTAAGAAATATATTTTCATGCTAATTAAAGCTAAATTATTATTTTTTTAAAAACTATTTTAAATATGTCATCACAAATATTGACTTGATACATTTGAAATAATAAATTTTCATACGAACCATTTGTATTATATATACATATGTGTGTGTGTGAATTTTAAATATAAAGAGAAGACCTAAAGTGTAGTGAATTGAGTTCTACCATTTTTTGGACTAAAGAAAAAAAGTTAAAATATTAAACAAAATTTGAAAATTAATAAAAACTAGATCCGTACCGACAAAACCAAAAAAGTTCGTTATTATTATCCTATATACTAAAGCAAAACGCTTTTTCACCGTAGTAATGAACAATGTCAATCACTCGTTCATGCTTTGCAGTTGTTTTCGTTTTTCTTCATTATTTTTTTTAGCTAGACTCGTTGCCCCCTCCCCATGTGTTTACCGTAAACGGCTTCCCTCCTTTTGTTTTTTTTTTTTTTGTAAACATTGAATTTTTTAAAAGATTTCCATCCATTTACCGTTCACATGAACAAGAAACGCTTGCACCCTATATTTTTTTTTCTAAACATTGAATTTTTTTAAAATTTCGTTTCTTAATAGTATTTGGTGTTAAAATTTTAAAAGAACCAACAATTAATTAGGTGTTAAAATTTTAAAGAAACCAACAATTTATTTCCTTTATTATTTATTTTTAAAATTTTAAAAAATAAATAAGAAATAGTTAAATACAAAATTTTTTATTAAAAAATTATGATTATTTTTTATCATAAAACAGATTATTAAATTGAAATAATTTTTCTAAACGATTTTATATATTTTATCCAACCCACGACATAGCATAGGTAAAAAATCTAATACAATATACTAAAGAAAAACCATTTTCATTGTAGCAATGAACGAGTGTTAATCACTCGTTCATTCCTATATCAATTTGGCTTTTTTCGGTTTTTTAAGTTTTTATTTTTTTTTCTCACAGACACCGCCGGCCTCCCTCCCCTTTTTTTACCCGTTTATTGTTCATTTGAATAGTAAACGGCTTGTCCTCTTTTTTTCTTTTTTTCTCTAAACACTTTTTTTTTTTAATTTCCATCCGTTTACTATTCACATGAACAATAAACAACTGGCCTCTTTTTTTTTTTTTTCCCTAAACATTGAATTTTTTTTTAATTTTAATTTCTTAATAATATTAGGTGTTAAAATTTTAAAAGAACCAACAATTAATTGGGTGTTAAAATTTTCAAGAAATCAATAATTTATTTGCTTTATTATTTATTTCTAAAATTTAAAAACACAAATAAAAAATAGTTAAATATAAATTTTTTTCATTTAAAAATTATAATTATTTTTTATCCGTTTTTACCGTAGCAATGAGCAGTGTTAATCATTGTTCATTCCTATATTACTTTGGCTTTTTTTGATTTTTTAAGTTTTCATTTTTTTTTTGCTAGCATCCGCCGGCCTCCCCTCCCTTTTTTTACCCGTTTATTGTTCATTTGAATGGTAAACGGCTTGTCCTCTTTTTTTCTTTTTTTCTCGTAAACAATAATTTTTTTTTAATTTCCATCCGTTTACTCGTTCACATGAACAATAAACAACTGGCCTCCTTTTTTTTTTTTTCCCTAAACATTGATTTTTTTTTTAATTTTAATTTCTTAATAATATTAGGTGTTAAAATTTTAAAAGAACCAACAATTAATTGGGTGTTAAAATTTTCAAGAAATCAATAATTTATTTGCTTTATTATTTATTTCTAAAATTTAAAAACACAAATAAGAAATAGTTAAATATAAATTTTTTTCATTTAAAAATTATAATTATTTTTTATCCGTTTTCATCGTAACAATGAACGAGTGTTAATCACTGTTCATTCCTATATTACTTTGGCTTTTTTTAGTTTTTTAAGTTTTCTTCTTTTTTTTTGCCAGCACCCGCTAGCCTCCCCTCCCTTTTTTGACCCGTTTATTGTTCATTTGAATGGTAAACGGCTTGCCTCTTTTTTTTTTTTTTTTCTCTAAACACTAATTTTTTTTTAATTTCCATCCGTTTACTATTCACATGAACAATAAACAGCTGGCCTCCTTTTTTTTTTCCCTAAACATTGAATTTTTTTTTAATTTTAATTTCTTAATAATATTAGGTGTTAAAATTTTAAAAGAACCAACAATTAATTGGGTGTTAAAATTTTCAAGAAATCAATAATTTATTTGCTTTATTATTTATTTCTAAAATTTAAAAACACAAATAAGAAATAGTTAAATATAAATTTTTTTCATTTAAAAATTATAATTATTTTTTATCATAAAACAAATTATTAAACTGAAATAATTTTTCTATATGATTTTATATATTTTATCCAATCCGTAGCGTAGCTCGGATAAAAAATCTAGTTTATGCTAATACAACATTCAAGCATATAATGAATTAATTTAATCACATGAAAATATCCAAGTGCGTTTTTTAACTATATATATAAAATAAATAAATAAACTAAAAATGGAACTCGTTATATAAAACTAATTTTGAGTTTTTGTTTTACTATATTCTTATCTTTATTCTCTTGTGAAATTTTATTCCAGCACTTCTCTAAACTACCATGCATTTTGAGTTAGACAAAGAACAGGATTATCTTTCTTCTTCTTTATATTTTTTAATACTATTAAGTTCATCGATGAAATGATTATTTCTATCATTTTTTTATATAATTATCAATATATTTTTTATTAGTTATCAATTACTATTATATAACATATTAGTGAAGGATGTATCAATAATTAATAAAATAATAATTTAATTGATGAATTTAATAATACTATGTATTTTTCTAACAACTAAGATGGCCAAGTAACATTTTCTTGGACTGATGAAAATACAAGAGCCCGCTAGTCACGACCTATTCTGATTCAAAAGATGAGAAAAGAGGTTTTGGGTGGCAAACAACTTTGTCATAGTTTCGGGGCTTCGATATCTTAACTACTCAAGTACCAAATATTGTTTTCGCTTGCTTTCATGAGTGGCTTGTTCTCTACAGGTTGTCAAGATTGTTTTTAGAGATAATTAGCTAGTTTTATGCGGAAAGTTACGTATGGCTAGAATATATGAGATGATTTGAAAAAATTATTATAGTTCCATGGTTTTTGTCATGTTGGAGATTTAGTAAAATATATCAAAACGTTAGAAAAAAAATCAGCTAACTTTATGAAGTAAATACGATAGGTGGATTTTTTATATTAACAAATATTTTTATTTCTAAACCATATGCACTCGATGCTCGTGTATAGGCTTCAAACATATAAAAATTAATTATTTTTTATCACTTCTTAAATATTACATAAAAACTCAAAAATCCAAATCAAATTCAAAAACTTAAACGAATATTTTGGGATATCAATCGTCTTCATTCGACCATTTGACAGTTTGGAATCATCATAAAAGAACTATCATTTTCAAAATGAACAAATTAAAATGAAGATAGACAATCAAAATAGCCAAAATGGGTTTTATCATCACATTCTCTCTCTCTCCTTATCTCTTCTCATGTCTCTTTATCTTTGGGGACAATTTAAACAAATCTGAAAATTGAAACAAAAATTTCAAAAAATTAAAAATTAAGAACTAAAGTGTAATATTTGTTAAAACTCATATAAAATGTCATAACAAAAACCAAAAATCATAACAATGTTATCACAAACGCATGAACAAATGCTAAAAATCACAATAATATCACAAACACATGAACAAATAATAAAAATTACAATAATTTCAAATGAATAAATATATAAAAAAAACTTACAACAATACCAAGTGAATAACATACATTAAAGTAGGCGAATAGTGATTGAATAATAATTAGTTTATTTGTTTTGATTTTTTTTTCCGTTCATAAGATAAGTGGATGATAATCTTTAAGACATCTTTTTACTAATAGCAAAATACTTATGGGTTTACAATATATTTAATCCATGTACTCGTTTAATTTTTTTGGTTGAGATCCTTTATAATTTTTTAACTTAATTGAAACACTCTACTCTTACAGATTTATTGATTCGGGCCTTATATTAAATATTCATCCGATGTGGCGAGTTAAATTAACGACAATCAATTACAAGCAATTTTTTTGATTGAGACCCTCTACCAACTTGTTGAATCAGTCCCTCCGTTTAATTTTTTTTTTTTTAATAAGATAAGTGGATGATAATCTTTAAGCCATCCTTTTACTAATAGCAAAACAATTATGGGTTTACCATATATTTAATTCCTATACTCGTTTGAATTTTTTTGATTGAGATTCTCTATAATTTTTTAACTTAACCGAAACTCTCTATTTTTATAAATTTATTAATTCGAGCTCTTCGTTAAATATTCATCCGACGTGATAGGCTAAACTAACGACAACCAATCAAAAGCGAACACGTGGCATAGTAGATCTCAATTAATAGTATCTCCGTCCGAAATAATGAAAAGAAAGAATTAAAAACATTTTTATTATTAAACTGACACTTAGTATTAAAACATTAGAGGAAAATACAATATTACCCCCACCCCCGTCATCCTAGCCCAAATCATTCTTTCGCCCTAGCTGCCTCTCTACCTCTCCCACGAACGTCTAGAAGGTTGTCAAAATTAGAGGGTAAGATTCAAAACTCTTTCCTCGCACTCTCTCACAATCACTCTCTTCTCTGCCAAAACTAAAAGTGCGCCCCTTTCCTTCTTCACTCTCTCTCACAATCGCCCTCTCTTATTTGCCATAATTAGAAGCAATTTTTTTTTTAAAAAAAATTAATGGTTGAAAGATTTTGGTTGAAAAAAAGTCAAATGCAATTTTTTTTGTGTTTTGATTTCATGGTTGAAAGATTTTGGTTAGCGTGCACAAAAAAATAAAATTAGATGCCATGCTATTTTATGTTTTTCTATGGCATTTAAGTGACATCATATTAGTTTTTAATGGACTTTTTCCTTTATCTTTTGGTTTTTTTGATAAAATTTGACATTGAGTATTAGGTTGTAACTATTACTTTTTTTTATTTCGTGTTTTTTTTACCATTTAGGTCACGTATGATTAGGTTTTAAATCGATTTTTTCCCTCGCCTTTTGGGTTTTCGGTAAAATTTTATGTAGATTTGAATGTTTTGGTTGATTTAATTATTAGATTGTAACTATTATTGTTTTGATTATTAATTTATTACAACCAAGTGTGTTTTTTTTAAAGGAAATTGTAAATTTGAAGTTCATTGAATTTATCAAACACTTGGTGTGCATGAGTCGAAACATAAAGAGGTGTTTTATGTTCACCTTGGTAATCGATTTTTGACTTAGAGCACGATCATCGTGTAGAACCCGGAGGAAGAATTGGTGAATTAGTTGTTTTTAGAGCCAATAAAAAGTATTCTTCAAAAGAGGTTAGTAGTGTGATCAAGATGAAATGTGGAGACTCAACCCATGTTCCTTCAGTTATAGAAAAAAGATACACTTTGATATTAATGGATTGTTGAAGGAAAATCGACTTTATTTATGAACAAATAAAGAGTTGTACTCACCCAACAGGGTTGATTTAAGTGAAAGAAATTGTAATCGTTTAAGTAAGTGATTTCGAATTCGAGTCTTTGTGTACGTAAAAAACTCTTTGGATAGTTATATATTGTCTTATGTGTTATGACAGAATAACTAATAATTAGTTTGGATCTTTGGATTTTGAATACCCTAGGAGAAACAAAAAGCCTTAGGGTTTGGAATACCTTGGAGATCCAAAAAAACAAAGAGTTGTATCTTTGTCAAGATTATGATAATGGGATGGGGGCAATGTTGTATTTTCCTACAAATTTTTAATACGAGTATGAGTTTAATAATAAAAATGTTTTTAATTTTTTTAATTGTTTCAAACGGATATATTGTTAATTGGGACTTACTATGTCACATGGCCACTTGTGATTGGTTTATGTTAGTTTAACCTATCATATCGGATGAGTATTTAACGTAATGTCCGAATTAATAAATTTATAAGAGTAAAATATTTCAATCAAGTTCAAAGTCGCGAGGATTTCAATTAAAAAAATTCGAACAATACAGAGATCAAATATGAGATAGACCCAAACAATTATAAAAAAATTGAAATTTTAATTAATCTAACAAACTCAACATGAAGTTCAAATGACTTATTATATGTATTTTTATGGTTTGTGAAGAGAGATAATGATTGATTTATAGAGTAAATTATAAATTAGCCCTTCTTGTTTCGAGAAAGTAATTAATTAGTCTTTTTTATTTTAAAAACTAATAATTCAGTTTCTATATTTTGAAATTTGCTTGTAATTTTGTTTTTTTTTGCTTAAATTTATTTAGATTTTTTGTTTCAAGAAATAGAAAAATAAAAAATATGAAAATATTGATTAAAAAATAAGATATTTTGTGGAATAAAAATAATATTAAATTAAATATGATCGACACTCGATTAACGAGTCTAAATAATAATTTTAAAAATAAAAAAGACTAATTATTTTTTAAAAAAACTAGATGGACTAATTTATAATTTACTCTTTTTTTTTTAGATTAACATGGGTATCCGGCCAGCTTTCGCGTCAACCGACTAATCCCATGGGCCCCGACATTATCGACCATGTAAGATGCCAGTGGCCACTGCATGTGGGAGGCAGCGCTCGAACCTGAGACCACAGAGGGAGCAAACCCCTTGGCCCCAGGCATTGGCCACTGCGCCACAGCAAGTGGTTAATTTATAATTTACTCTTGATTTATACGATTGCTAGTTCCAGGGTTCTATTACTCTTGATTTATAGGATTGCTAGTTTCGGTTCCACCACACGCGCACATATTATCATTTTGAAAATTTTCTATTTGATTTATGTTTAGTTTTTATATAAGATAAGAAATGCGTTTGAATAAATAAATTTGTTACAAGGAATATTTGTTTAATAATAATAAGATGGTTCTGTAAACTTGTTTTTTTCTCAGTGATTATTTTAAAAAAATCTAGATCATGCCTAAAAGGATTTAAATTTAACTTTTACATTTTTAATATAATTAGTATGTATTGTTTCATTATATACGTCATTAAACTAAAATTATTTTTAGAGGGTTATGAAATACAAGAAAGAGAAGAATTAAAAAACTTCCTTAGATCCACTGTTTGCCATGAACAAATAAATGCGTGACCATTTCCATGTCAAGCATTCATCAATTTTTAATTTGTCACGTGAAACATGGACAGTTTAACACAAATTTCTTCAATTCAATGTTTTGGGATTTTCTTTTTCAAATTAGTTTTGTAAAAGAAAAGGAGTATAGTTTTTATCCGAAAAGGAAAAGGAAACTTAGAAAGCCGGTTTTCCACCCTTTTTAATTCCCCTCCAGGCTCTAATTTCACAACACTCCTCTGCTCCTTTCCAATCCCACACACTCATCATTCTCTCTCGGTGGAATTCGGAGATTTTACCATCTGGAATATAGCTATCCATTTCCTATCTCGTCGTCCCTTCTTTCTTCAGAAAAACGCAATCCTCTCTCTCGATATTGAAATCTAAGCTGCTAAAACCCAATCTGATTTCAACAGGTAAAATGATCTCACTCCCTAATCGATCTTTGATTGGATAATCGTTTAATTGCAAGCTAATTAATTATGGGTTTTTGTTAACTATTGCTGTTAGGGTTTCAAACTTTGTTTAGATTTGAGATTTCAGTATTGATCATTAAGCTTTTAATTTCATGATCTGGCTTTTAATTTATGAGATTAGGGTTTTAGGATTCAAGGATCTTACTTTCTCATTGTTATGGTTGTATTTTCATTCTCTTAAGCTTCATTGTTCTTGTAATGCTCCAACGTTGTACCTTTTCTTTTTTGTTGTTGAAATTTCATCGTCAAGGTTCTGTTTTTCTTTATATTGCCTGTTAAGTTTCTTGCAAATTTGTCAATGGGTATATATGTAACTTGCAACTTTCGTACTTCGAGAACCAGTGGCTTTCTCTTGTAAACATGCATCAAATTTTGTACTGGATTAGTTCTCCTATGTTAAATCTAGTTGGCGAATGAAAAAGGTTTCGATTTTTTTAAATTTGCTTTTTTAATCCTTTTTGGCCAATAGGAGTGTAAAGTAACAGTGGGGGTCTATATTGGTCAAGACTCTCTCTATATTGGATTCCCTAAATGCACTGATGATTGTGGATGGTTCTCCCCCTTTGCATCTAAAGAGAAGGAGACTCACCACAGTTGATATCATGGAAGCTGAAGCAGCCAAGGCCAAGTTTGCAGCTGTTAAAGAGAAGTTTGGGTGTGATCTCCGTGTATTTGAAACCTGCAGAGCCTCTTCGTCACCGACTCAAGTCTCCAATGATGAGGAGATGGATGATTTTTATGACTTCACTACAGAGGATTATTATCGACTTCTGTCAACAAAGAAGGAAGATAAATATCTAAAGACGAAAAAGATTCGAGATGCAGAAGAAGCTGCTCGCAGGTCAAGGATAACTAAGACTACAATTAGGGTTCGTTTTCCTGATAATCATACATTGGAGGCAGTATTTCATCCATCTGAAAAGATTCAGAACTTATTTGATCTTCTCTCAAGAGTGCTCGCTCAGCCAGAAGTACCTTTTTATTTGTATACTACTCCTCCAAAGAAGCAAATCAAAGACTTATCACTGGATTTTTACTCGGCTGGTCTGGTTCCTGGCGCGATCGTGTACTTTTCATATGATATGCCAAAAGGAGAGGATAATGCAGCTCACAATTCTGGCCCCTTCCTCCAAGAAGAGGTTATGTCTTTGAAAGGTTTGGATGTTGTGCCCGAGCCAGTAGAGACTGCACCGGAACCTGTAATAACAGCTCCTCCTCCTCCTGTTCCACAAGAGCCCAAGGCTGCTGGGAAAAAACCTGTCAAGCCAAAGTGGCTAAAAATGTGATCCAACGAACTCTTCTAGCCAAGGTCCAACACGCGAATACAACTCTTTATCATATAGAAGCATGCTTCTAGGGTAACTTAAGGGACAACTGAATTTGGTCGAAAGTTGTAACAGTTCCAAGGAACTCACTCGTTTTCTCATGACAGTTCTTTTTTTAAAAGTTTGTTTATTACTTATAATTGTGTGAATACAAGTAGACTGCCTATCTTTAATGCGGCTCTATGATTATCTAAGAAATTGAAAAAATGGATCAAAATGGACCGCCGGGTCTGTCTTTTTAGTGGAGGAAGGCAGTTGGATGATTAATAATATTTACGTTTGGCCATACTCAAGACCCTTTCTAATCTTCTAACCATCTTCAAGTGCATTGTGTTCCTTTTTTTTTCTTTTTTTCTTTTTTCTTCTCTCTTTTGACTATTTCATGATCGACTCAACTGCAGTTCTCGTGTTGATGTTGATCATTATTTTCCTGCCTATAATATATGAGGCAACAAATTATGACGCCAGGTTTTGCACGGCGGCGAACAGATGTCAATACTGAGAATAGCATTTGTAGATGCAAGCTAGCTGACTCGGCTAGGTTCCAGTCTATGCTTACCGAAAGAGTTCTGTCTACCTACCAAAGAATCGGCTTAGGATAAAAACCATGTCATGGTTGTGTATATGAATCATCACTTCCTATTCAGTCCGGTTACGCCAAGTCATAGATGGGAGAACAGATGTAGTGAACTTGTGAATAAATCTACCATCACTTTATAGTTTGACTAAAATGGATCCAAAAGTCAACGGCATGGCATTCCTGACCATTAATGACTGGTCTACAGAAGCGACGCCATTAAAGCAAAAGGAAAGTGAAAATGTCACAGTTGCAAAATTAAAATTAAAATTAGAATTAAACAGAAGCTGAATCGTCAGAACGAAGAAACGAATAGCAAAAGTCTTGGACTTTGGACGTTGGGAGAGAAAGGAAAGCATCAGGCAATGCTTTAGGCATGCCGAAACTTATCTGAAAGAAAAGTTGATCTGTTAGTAAATAGGAATCATATATCTTGTTTATTTCTTACTTCTCTCATTTGTCGTAGCTCTGTGGCATCTCTTCTCGTACTGGTTATTCCGTTTCAATGAATTTGCTTATTTTATCGAAAGAAGCCATGAACTTGTCGACCACGCTGAGGTTCATTTTGCCTGTTTTTATGTTCTATTTTTTAGGATCTACCGTACAAAAAACTAATTGAAAATGTGGGAATTTTTCTTCTTATTTTTGTGTTTATTTTGTTGTGCTGGAAAATGTACATACCTGATTAGTCGATTTAATCATAAAAATTTTCTAATAATTTATCTGTCAATATTTAATGGTTTTCGCTCGAGGCATTAACCATACTTTTTGGATCACTGGACGTATTTTATAATTCAGGATGATAATATGCTGATTTATGCTCATCATGTGATTTAATTTACTCCAAAAACACCACACCAGTTAGATGGCTTAATTTCCTGAATTTACTCCCCAATCTCCTCCTCATAGCAAGCAATCAATTACAGCCACACAACTCACCCTGGTGAAAAACCAAGAGGCCAAAAAAATGGTGGCACTCAATGGAAAGCAGAAAGGCTTCATTTGCAAACAGCCCTCTGCAATTCAGGAGGAGGGGGAATAACAAAGAAAGAGAGAGAGAAAAGCAAAGACGTAGAGCATGGACTTGGTTCATGCCGCTACTGGTTCAACTACAAATCCAAATTGCACTAATTTCATTGCACATGCGGTGGAAAATGTAGGAGGAAAGGGAATCTCAATCGGCCTGGCATTTTTCTTCAGCAATCTCTTACACCAGCTTCTGAAGCCTCTATCCCAACCACGCATAGCTTCTGATATTGTTGCAAGTTTCTCTTTTACCCCTCCCTTTCTTTCGTTCAATATATATATGACAACTATTTGCAATAAGCTTTTGTTATTGAGAAACTATTTCTTGTGTGTGATCTTCGTTGGCTGCAGGTTGGGTTGGTTCTTGGCAACATCAGTTTGATACGCCATGCTTTCGATGAACAATTTATTTCCACATTAAATTTTATTGCTGAGTTTGGTATGATGTGTTACATGTTTGTGCTGGGAATGGAAATGGATCCATATGTAATCTTTAAAGGACCATCAAGAAATGCTATGGTAGCCTATTCTGGAATGCTGTCCACAATCGTTTTAGTCAGCAGCGTAATCCCATTTGTGCACTATCCTAAGCACCCTAGCATTGGCTTCGGTCTTTCCCTCTCTGTCACTCTCTCTGGCAGTTCCTCCCATATACTAACTCGCCTTATGACCAGTCTCAAAATAGGCAGGTCGGATATAGGAAAACTTGTAATTGCAGCAGGAGTGCACTCTGACATGGCATCCATGCTTCTCATCTGCATAGGATATCTTTTTTCCCACCCACAGTCACAGTTACCGATGTTGCTGCAAGAATTAAATCGACCGTAACTATGGCTGCTGCGTTGCTTCTCCAAATAATTTTCACTGTCACAGCTTCTCCCATCTTTATGAACTGGGTCAACAACGAAAACCCTGAAGGGAAACCAATGAAAGGTTCCCACTTGGTGCTTTCCATTGCCTTCATGGCTTTTGTTTGCAGCGGTGCCCCGATTTATGGATACAGCCCCATTCTCAGCGCATTCGTGGCTGGAATTTTCTTACCAAGTGAGGGGAGAGTATCAAAATGGGCAGTTGGCAAAATCAACTACTTATTACCTACCATTTTCTACCCAGTTTTCTTCTTGTGGATGGGGCTTCATGCTAATGTCAGAAGATTTGAAGCTGGCGAATGGAGAACATGGGGGAGGTTTTTTCTCCTTGTATTCATTACAATATTTGGCAAAGTGATCGGAACAGTCATATGCGGAATAATGTTAGGTTTTCACGGGCGTGAATCTGCTGAGCTCGGTTTCCTTCTAACTGCAAAGGGCCACTTTCATGTATTTCTGGCAGTTTATGCAAGCCTGGTAAGTTCCCTGCTTCTCACAATATCTGTTCTGTTACTGACTTTCTTCTTCGGTTGTTGCTTTGTTACTAACCATGAAACTTAAGTTTGAAATATGTCGTTTGCTGATTTCCAAGTAGATAATTGACAGTTAAAAAGGTCATCAAATGCTTTCATTATTGATAAAAGCAGCAATGAGGGTTTTAGCTGACAAAGAGCAACCAAAAAAGTAGTTGTTTACATGCCCCATTACATGAAATCCGTTGATTTTCATCTTTGCAGCTGTGCTTTGAGGCAAAAAAACTGTCAATCTGAATAAAATTGCAAAACAATCAAGTTTAGCAAATTCAAAAATTGGGAAACAACTGGTTTTGGTAAGGTCAGGTCATTTGTAGCATTTTTGAACATATCCTAACTTCAAGCATTCAATGCAATTTACCAATGGGAAAATTATATTCACTCATTTCTAATTTTGTATTCATTTTGTTAAATTGATTGCAGTTAGATATTACAACCACTTCAACTAGCATTTCATTCATTATTGTGATCTTCCTTTCGGTTGTACACACCCCAATAGTTGTGTCACAAATCATTAAACGTGCGAGGAAACGTGCACCTACTCAACGAATGGCTCTTCAGTGGCTTGACCCCTCGAATGAGCTCCGGATCTTGCTGTGTATTCATGGAGTGCATAACGTGCCTTCAACCATCAACTTCATGGAGATTTCTCAAGGGGCATCTGATCCAGGAATTCTGGTTTATCTTACTGACATGGTGGAACTCACAGATCAAATAGCTTCTACACTTGTTCAAGAACGAATGGACACTGTTACTGTGACTGACACTGATGTAACCGAGATGAGAGATCAGATCAGTACTACAGTCCAAGCATTTGTAGAGGAAAATGGTGATGGTATCACGCTCAGACGAATGCTTGCTCTTTCAACATTCAATTGCATGGCCAAAGATATCTGCAATTTAGCAGAGGACTTGTTGATCTCCCTCATCATATTGCCATTTCACAAGAACCGGTGTGCAAATGGGACATTAGATGGGGGTAATCCTGGGTTTCGATATGTGAACCGTAAGGTAATTATCACTAATCAATAACTTTTAATAATAAAAAGATAAAGGACTCCTAACGTAATGAAGAATTTTTTCTTTTATGACTAGTTATATATGACCGAGGAATTGTCTTTCAATCTGTAGCCAGGAACTGACGCATATGTGCTTTAACATCATAAACTAAGCGTCGCTTATCTATTTTCTGCATTCTCCTAACTTGTCTGTGAAAAATTATCACTCGTAATGCCAATATATTGCGTAAATGTGGTTTTGGTTTCAAGTAGGTGCTCCGGAATGCCCCATGTTCGGTGGGGATTCTTGTGGATCGAGGTTATGGATTGGTGGAGAAAATATCGAAGTCAGAAAGAACTTTCCAAGTAGCAGTCATCTTCTTTGGCGGCAAAGATGATAGAGAAGCACTAGCATATGCAGGTCGTGTTGCAAGACATCCTGGAGTAAAACTCACGGTGATAAGATTTCTACTCGATAGTGATTCAGAGACGGCCTTGAGAAGAGCTGGCAATTATAGGATAAATGCTGCAGAGCAGGAAGAAGAGATGAAGCTTGACGATGAGTGTTTTGCTCAATTCTATGAACGACAAATTGCTGGGGGACGTGTTTCCTATAGCGAGAAGCATGTTGCCAATTCAGCCGAGACCTATGCTACTCTGAGATCATTGGAAGGCCAGTATGGGCTAATAATAGTTGGGCGAGGTGGGAGGGTGAACTCGATATTGACGATCGGGATGAATGATTGGCAGCAGTGTCCGGAACTAGGGCCAATAGGGGATGTTCTTTCAGGGTCTGATTCATCTCACACAACCTCTGTTTTGATCATCCAACAACACAGTCTTAGGGGAGAGTTGGATGGCGTGGATGATGAATTTTCTATCATGTAAATGTCCAGTGAGATAGTTCTAAAATTTAGGACACTAATTGTAGGAAAGAAGCAGATTAGTTGTAGGGTAGAGCTGGTAGAAAGGACAGAAATCATGCAAATCGAAAGGTTGAATGTAATCTATGATTATTCACTTAAATGAGAAGTAAAAATGGAATTGATTTTACTGATTAAACTAATGCCCAAATAAGTCACACAATCCAACTACAAGAGGACCAGCACATGGTCTTTATCCGGACAGTTACGACCGGAACTTACTCGTGTCCTAACCAACACCACACCACACCAGGCAAAAGGCACAAGTCTCGAAGAGGACCTATAATCTACACATATTACAAGAAACTCCAACTACTAGTGTAACAAGCAATCCCATAAGAAAGATATATACGGTCTCTTAAAAGACATACTCCCTTACAAATAAGGGATTACAACGGCCACAAGGGATCTGACTATCTCTCTCTAAAATAATAATAATCATTGTATATCTTCTCCTTGTTATTGAAAAAGTATACTCTTCATAAGCTTAATAAGAAGGCACATACAACTTATACGACTAAGCCTTTTAAAATTATATTTATCTATCTTTGTATGCTAATTTAATTATTAGAGTGTCCTCCTAAATTCAAGATAAGGACTTTGTTTTTCGGATACTATCATCAAAATCACAAGGTCAAGACTCTTTATAATCGCACAATCAATCAAGCGTAAAGCTTATCCATCCATTCTTAGATCAAGGATCTACAATCTCATCATTTACCATGTGTTTTAAGAACATGTTAAGTTTGATTGTGTATCCTCTTTTTAAAAAAGACATTTAATGTCATATCGGATGACGGGAAATAGCGGTCTATATAAAATAAGGATCTAAATAATACTTGAACTCCTAAAATAAATATGATTTTATATAAAATAAGGACTCTTAGATAAATATGGACCTATAACACATAAGGATCGATCTTCTAATCATCTTAGGCCTATTCGGTCATTACCTTTAAAAATAGGTACTATCATCAAAATCACAACGTCAAAACTCTCTATAATCGCATAATTAGTCAAGCGAAATACTCTTCCATCCATTCTTGGATCAAGGATCTACAATCTCATCATTTACCATATGTTTTAAGAATGTGATCAAAATAAATAGATAGGTGGTCGAATATTTCATTGGAATATTTCGACCATCGAGCCAATGAAATATTCAGCTAAGAGCTAAAAGACACTCGATATCATATGCCTTATGGGCCTCTATACGTGCGGGGGAAGGGGAGAGGGGGCACGTGTTACTTGGGCTCATCAATAACCCTCATCTCGAGTATCGGTAATTTTCGTATCTTAGAATAAAAGTTGTTAATGGAGCTCTTGAAGTGGTGTCTTTCTAGATGGAGAGATGGTTAACAATTGGCTCTTAGAGAGTCACTTTGCTATTTGAGCCAATTAGTGTTGCATATTTTTTATGTCTAGCACTTTGAGACACGTGCTTGCTTTAAAGAGGAAAAGCAAAGGTTTGCATGTGAGGCATCATTAGAGGAGCAAATAGTGACTCTTCGTATATTTCTTAAAAAAACAACGATTATCATTTTTGTTGACCAATACACCTACTCTATTGTCATATCTAATCAAGCCACGTTATTTTGGAATTACTCGTTTGGGCCTAACACGTTTCAATCATAGAGAAGCACACTCTTTGTTTATATATAACTAGTTAGGAGATCTTTATTTTTATTTATTTTTTGTTACCATCATAGGTGATCCTTGATGATTTGTTTAATACTCTTTAAGATTTCAAGATGATTTTTTCTTTGTCATATCTCTTACTTCAACTTCTTCTAACTCAATTTGGAGACTCATTGCCTAAGTTAATGGTTTTGATCAAGAATGTTTCTTCTTTCAAGTGGATCCATCGTAATCTTTAGTAGATAACCCTCCTTTTCTTTCTTTTTTTTTTTTTTTACCTAAATAGCTCGACATGGGAGTGTGGTCTAAAATATTCAACAAGATTAAATAGTGCAAGACCTAATGGGTTCAAGAGTTTCTTTGTGTATTGGGCTAAATTTAAGCTTCTTATTCACTTTTCTTAGTTGATTCATGTTATCTAATTTAGTTTAAGTTACCTTGTTTGATCTAGATCATCTATTTCTTTCTTAATGGAAGTAACATGATTTTTTAGGAGTTTATTTTTCCATTAAAAATTTATTTAACATTAGGAATCTTTTTATGTTAGTGTAGGTGTCTAAGATCCAACCTTTTTTTACTAGATTTGACTTGTTATATTATTGCATTATTTATATTGATTGTAATAAAAGAAGTCTTTATATTAATTCTTATCATTTGTATTTATTCATTGTATAGATTTAGATAGAAATCCATACGATATGCATTTGCATTAGTGATTGATCGAAAGATGTGAGACAAATACCAATGCACATAAATGATATCGTTAAATATCTCAAGTAGTACATGGTCAAGAATGGACATTGAGTATATGCGGTTGGACTTGTGAGTGTTATACTTATGCTATATGATAGCAGTAGGAGATCTCACATCTATTGACATGATGATGCCAAAGCAAGCACTTAGGTGATTTATGTTAGAAAACATATAGCCGAACTTGACTCACCATGAGAACCCATTTGGTTTAGTTCATGGGAATCTTATACAATATAGGTACAAATGATCTTTAAACTTGAGGTCATCATGATTATCTCATTGGAGGATTTATGTACTTTGATAATTATTTTGATGAACCCGGTATAGGGTTGTAGGTGGATAATTTATTGGCTACACTACGAATCTAATGAAGGTAGGTGAATGACTAAGATAGGACATATCATTCATTTTACGCTAAAAGAGTTATCACATTGCACTTCGATGAATGTCTACTTAAGAAATATGTGGTCATAGTAGGAGTACATCAAAAGAGTGTAGTTGGTTTACGCTAAGAGCTAAGATATTTGGGAATTGAAGAAAGCTTATATGATCTTAATCGAACAAGACTAATAATTAAGTTTGAGATCACATTGTGATAAGTTAACATGATGAACCGAATTGTATGGTAACCATGCTCGTGAAAAGATAATTATAAATTAATTAATCCTCTTAGAGAATTAAGTAGTCATAATGCCTTGTCATATGCCAATCTTGACTTAGGTGTCAAGAGATGAAAGATGTGTCTTTTATTCTTGATACATTGCCTAAAATAAATATTACTTCATATAAAATAAGGACTCTTAAATAAATATAGATCTATAACATATAAGGATCCAACTTTTAATCATCTTAGACCTATTCGATCATTATCTTTAAAAATAGGAATCCATATCCCATGGGGACCAATTAATTTAGCCCAAGTCCAAACATTAAAATATCCAATAAAATAATGATCCAATCGAAAATATGATTAAGATAAATAGATAGATGGTTGAATTTTTCGACCACTAAGCCAATAAAGTATTTAGCAAATAGCTAAAAGACATTCTAGTATCATGTGCTTTGTGGGCCTCTATGCAAGGGGGCATGTGTTACTTAGGCTCATCGGTAGCCACCTCTCGAGTATCGATGAGTGTTCATGTCCTAGAATAAAAGGTGTTGATAGGGCTCTTGAAGTGGTGTCTTTTTAGATTTTGCAATATATATTCTATTATTTTTCTTAAGTAGCTCTTTGATTAAAATTATTTGATCTTTATTATTTTGATTTTTTTTTTAATTTCATGTTGATTAATTCTCAATCAAGTTCCTTGATTTTGTTATCCCTTTTCAATTATATACCTAATTGAATATCATTCGGTCCTTGCTTTTCACACCATTTTCATGTAGATCCCAAATCATCTTTTCAATTTTTTCTTTTTCTTCTCTCTCTCTCTCTCTCTCTCTCTCTCTCTCAAATTAAAAATGGAAAATAATTCTAAGAAATTAAGATCCTAAAAATTTATAAACCCGCCTAAAATCATGAAAAGATAAACTATACAACATGCTAATTTAAAATAAAAAATTGAATTTTTTTCTTTAAATTTTGTATGAAAAAGAATGGAGGGTTGAAAATGGGTTATGACAACGATCATAAATTATATATATAAGTAATATTGTTCCAAATAAAAATCAATGATATTAATTATGGATCCAAACCTTCGTTATACATGTGGACGTGGATATCCAATCCATCTTGTTTATTGATCAAGTTAAAAATTACAAAAACTTCATCTTTTTTTAAAAGTTAGATCTATTTTCCTTTTAATTTTAATATATGAACCCCGAAGAGTTTGGATAAGAATCCCATCCATCATTACTCACCAATATGGCTCTAATATTTAGCTACAAATCACTCTAAACAAACATAAAAAGAAGAAGAAGAAGAAGCTCATTTTAACCTTGTCTTTCAATATCAAATCCATTATTAAACTAAAATCAATCGCAAAACTTGAGTTTTATATTCAAAATTTTCAACCCTTATGATATCTAAATCTAGTAATAATCAAGTTTGAGATGGAAAACAAAAATTTGCATTTGATGGTTGTCTCGATGCTAGTAATGGCTGAAACCTAACAAAAGGCATGCCAATCTAAAGATCTCTTAATTTCAAGTGTTAAAATCAATAATAAAAAACATAAAATAAAAATGTGTTAATTGAAACAATTATCGGTTTAGATAGTTTTGTGCGTTCTAGCTTACGAACATGAGTGAGCTATGACATATAAGTAACCGAGGATAATTGCATAAGTTTAGTTGTCATTTCAAGATGCAAAAGCATAAGATTGATAATTCGTAATTATAAAATTAAACTCGTTTCTAAAACTCGTTGTAAATAAAATAAAATTGGCATTTTATAGTTGACATGGTTTATTTTTATTATTTTTTTAATCGGAGAGTTTACATAAAAACTATAAAGAATACTAAACATAATAATAATAAAAAAACTTATCTCATAAATATCTTTTAAAACAATAAAAAAACAACAACTAGAAAAAATAGTTGAAAAAGAATGAAAGCTAGGAGTCAAGGAGAGAGAGAGAGCATGATTTGTCAACCAATCCGAACATCGACTAACCTCTTTATACACGTGAGTAATTTGAACCTACCAAAGTAATTACAACAGTAAATGGATCGCACGATATAACACTTGATTGGTTATGAATTAATTCAATAACAAATTTATAATTAGATTCCAACTATATATTCTCAAAACTGATATCTCAAGTAGTATTTAGCTCAATATAAATAATCTATAAGTATGTTCTATTAATATCACATGTCCTTTCCCATTAATATACTAACAAATCAATCTATTTTATTTTACAACCATTTTATTAGTATTGATTGTAGATATCCTTCCTAACTTGACAAAATTATATCAAACCTCACTTAATCGAACAACAAGTTTTTTAATGTAAAAAAAATTAATACAATAATATATTGGTCGGTGTAGATCTCACAATGCTATAACACTACTGCAAAATAAATTAGCAGATATACCTATATTATAATTAATTAACGACTAATTGATTTAACAAGTGTTATATCAATAAATCTTTTGATACGATAATTAACATAAGAACTGTTTAATGCCATATAAATAGATCTATCAACATAAATCTTCAACATAAATTACTTATATGTGTTGATAGATTTATTTATTCATATATATCGTGAAGACATTACAAAAACATAATTCTAAATATTATAAGTGTGCCTTTTAAGTATAGAATTGTATAATCAAATATTCAAATATCCATAGTTCACAAGGTAGCATCGATGACAGGATCTAAAATCTCACCTGTACTATAAACATCTTATAAAAGCATGTAAGCTTCAAAACATCCAGGAATCAGGAGGGTGTTTTTATGCTAAATTAAGGGGGCTCGGTCACAAATCACAATTACGGCATATTTAGCCAAAAAACAAAAAACAAAAAGTCCCATAAAATTTTCAATATGACATGGCAATTATTGACCGGTAATTAACCAGAAAGGCATCCCGCTTTGAAAAGATTGCCAGCATGGCAGTTTTCTATTGGTCACTAGTACAGCCTTGACCGTACACAGTCGACACTCTTCACGTTAAAACGAAACCGGAAACTCACCCACACGCACTTAACCTATCCACCATACAAAGAAACGGAAGATCCATCGACAAAACCCTCTTTATTTTCCCATACACCCCCAAAAAACAACAAAAAAACTAAAAAGAGACCCCAAAGTCTAATTTTCACTCTCAATAATAACTATAAACCTCGTCTCAAAATTCCAATTAATTAATAAATTAAAAAAAAAGGAACCACCTCTAAATCCTTCTCTCTCTAATTTTTTTTCAAAATCCCTCACTATGGCCTTTCACGTAGCTTGCCCAATTACATGGTTAGTATTATAATTATCTTCGCTACTATTAACCACTAAAACCCCTCTCTGTCTCTCTTATTTCTCCTCTTTCTGACCCTCTCGCGAGAGAGTTCTCTTTATTTAAGACTGATACGATATCATGTTTGTTTTGGCTTTCTCTCATTTGCAGTCGCCGAATTTGTTTTTGCTCGCTAGGGTTTCCGCGAGATCTCCACGCTACGAAATCAAAGGCGGACTTCTTGTTTGATGTAGCGAGAATCGATGAGTTTTTGAAGGATCCTTTGGGAATTAGGGCTTCCAGGGAAGGGACTGTCCAGGTTTCTGTTCCCAAGGTTGTGCCGGTGCCGGTTCCGATTCCTCCGCCGCAGTCGCTAGCGGTCGTTCCAGCGATAGATAGAGTAAGTGATGGTGGTGGTCGTGTTGTGGTGGAGGAGGTTGTGTCAGCGCAGACCAAGCGCGTGGCTATTCAAAGGCAGGCTGCTGCTGCTAAGGCATCTGCCGAGTATTATGCTAAGAAGGTCGAGTCTGTTGATACCGCGGTGAGGATTTTTTTCATGTGTTTGTGTAATTAATGTGTTTTTTTTCCCTCAATTTGTGTAATTGAATTTTAAGAATTTTTTTTTCGTGAATGTGAGGATGTTTTGGTTAGGTAGGGTTTTGAATTTTTGCTAATAATTTAGATATGTTTGGATTCTTTCATTTTCAATGCCTAAATACTAATATTAGGTTCTTGTATGTGGAATGGTTGTGGTTGATTTTTTGTCTTTTTTGGGAATGGTGTGAATTGCGATTGTGCAGGACGATCCCATGGTTGGGCCTCTTGAATTTTAGTAGCTAAAATTTAGTTTATTGGATACTTGGGTTGAATTTGGATTTGAGCTGTTTTGGTAGCTAGTTTATTGAATGTGAACTGATTTTGGGTGTCTGCAGCAACTACTTTGAATTTGTTTTCATGTTTTGGAGGTAAATGATGAAGTACCAGCCATGAAGGGTTTTTACCGTCTAACTGCTTATCTGCACTCAAATGCTATCTATATAATTCAATTAATAGAATAGAAGTAGTTAATTTGATTGAAATGTTTGATCTGGATGTCTGAATTGTGCTTGTGGATTTGGAGGCAGGTTTTTGAATTTGACCTAATCTTGGATTTTTTAGATATTAAAAAGTTTGGAAGTCAGAGGTAGTTGCAACTCAAAACGATTACCAGCATTCACTGATTTGCTGAATGCCAATTATGTGTAGGGGCGGGTAACTGTTTTTCTTTCTAATATTCTGGTTATCCATTTTGAGTTAGATTATTTATAATCCCGAGGGAGATCAAAAAGAAATTTCTGAACTCTTATAGCATATTCATTATTTGTTTGCTATTGGCATGGTATTGGAACCCTTCTATTGCACTAAAACTTTCTCATCTAGATGCATGGGCATGTTTACTTAGGCACAAATTGTCCAGTTTACTTAGGCACAATTTACTTAGGAAATTGGGTAAAACAAATGTTGGCTGTCATTTTATATCATATAACTATACCATTTGCAAAATTTAATCACCTTTTTGTTTAATTCAGGTTGCCTCAAAAGATATTTCAGGAGAAGATTCAACTCCATTGTGTCGGATATGCTTTGTGGGTGAAACACAAGGAAGTGAAAGAGCGAGGAAGATGCTCACATGCAAATGTTGTGGCAAGAAGTACCACAGGAACTGTTTGAAAACTTGGGCTCGGCATAGAGGTACAACACATTGGGTTAAAAACTCTGAAGACTGCTGTTTTTTTTAAAAAAATTCTCATAATTTGATTGATAGCAGATTTATTTCACTGGAGTTCGTGGACCTGTCCATCTTGCCGAACTTGTGAGGTAAATTGTGGATCTCCAAGGAGGCCTTGCTACTTGGCCATGTGTGTCATTAATGCCTTCTGTGCATGTGATTGTTCTATCTCTCAACAACTATAAGGCCATGAAATGTTAGAATTAGAATTCATTTAGTGTTCTGTTTATTCTATTCTTTTAAAGTCCTTATCAAAACTGATAACTTATTAATTTTCTGCATAGTTTCCATGTGCTGGAAGCTTTGTGGACTCGTGAATGTTTTTAATACATCATCACTGCTTTTACTCTTTATAACTTCTGCTTTCCATAGGTATGCCGAAGAACTGGAGATCCAAATAAGTTCATGTTTTGCAAAAGGTGTGATGGTGCTTACCACTGTTACTGCCAGCATCCTCCACACAAGGTGATGCGTTAATTGCTTGTTCTTGGGTATCATATCTAGATTATAATGGCGTTATTAACAGTCATTCTGGATTGGGCAGAATGTCAGCTCTGGACCATACTTATGCCCCAAACATACAAGGTGTCACAGCTGTGGATCTTCTGTCCCAGGAAATGGACTAAGTGTGAGGTACTGGTTATCAACAGTTAGCCTTTGCACATAAACGTGGTCTTTTTTGCACAATTGATGTTTAGATATTCCTTTTTTTTTTTTTTTCCTGTGATTACATGCAAAAATGTGTACATATATTGTGCCTTTATATTGATATTTCTTGCTTTGTTACTAATGGAATTCCTTGATATGTAAGTAATTTGTCATTTTTGGTATCAACCTCCCTTAAGCATACCTTTTCGTACCATACCTATTAAATGCCAACCCATTCTCCAATCCATTATGTTTGCAATTTGATATTGTGATTGTGACACCTTTTTCGAGTATATATGACTATTTGGAAAGTGATTGATATGTGCAGGTGCAACAATGATGAATTTGTTTGATTTATGCACTTCTGATAGATATCTCTGATTTAGACTACTCCATTGATCTTTAGGGTGCAATGTAATTGGAGCCAAAGGAAATAATGGAGCATGATTTTGGTAGTTAGTGGGAAAAGTTTATCTAAATGCAATAGTCACATTTATAATTCTAGTATGATTGTACTTGTCAACAAGGTTTTAGCTTATTTATTTCTTAGTATTAGTAGGTTCATTTATCATTTGGTTTTAAAACATCCAGGTGGTTTCTGGGATACACTTGCTGTGATGCTTGTGGAAGATTATTTGTGAAGGGAAATTATTGTCCTGTTTGCTTGAAGGTATGATCCACTTCGTGTTGTCTTTGGGTTATTACAAACTTTTCATGTAAAAAAAAGTTCTATGTTAATAACCAACTGCTTGTAGGCTGTTGTGATTGATGATTATATATAAATGCTTCACCTTCATTCCAAAAACATGTCCCAGATGGTTTTGTTTTAGTATCTTGATATTTATACTTTTCAACATGAATGAAATTGATTAGATGTCTTCGCTCAACCTTGTAGGTTTATAGAGATTCAGAATCAACTCCAATGGTTTGCTGTGATATATGCCAGCGATGGGTGCACTGTCATTGTGATGGCATCAGGTTTGTCTTTCCCCTCCCAAAATACGAGGCTATTGGCATGTTAGGATGACAGATCTCTGAATCAATGATACTCTTGACAGAAACTTATTCTTTATGAGCTATTTCCTTTCACCATAATTACAATTCCAGTGTGATGAATCTGAAGTAGATTTTGCTCCACAGTTGTTGTGTCTGTTCTAATGTCAATTGCCCTTTTTGGATGTAAATCCTTGTTTGATATCCTTATTCGATCTCTAATATAGCTTTAATTGAGTAGTTATTTATAGGAAGTTGATCATACCTTTCAGAAATGAGATAGCTTATTCGGAAAGAAATGTTTTGCAGTGATGAAAAATATCTTCAGTTTCAAGTAGACGGAAATCTCCAGTACCAATGTGCTACATGTCGTGGGGAATGCTATCAGGTTTGTTAATTGCAGCAATATCTCTCCTCTTTCTGGGGTGTGCACACGTGGCTTGTCTTGCATATATGTGCTGTGCCAAGGTGGTTTGGTTAGAAATTTTCTTACTTTAGAAATGTTTACTGCCAGGTAAAGGATCTCGAAGATGCTGTTGAAGAGCTGTGGAGGCGACGAGATAAGGCTGATCGAGGTTTAATTGCAAGCTTGAGGGCTGCTGCTGGGTTGCCAGCTCAAGAAGACATATTTTCTATCTCTCCTTATTCAGATGACGATGAAAATGGTCCAGCGCCAGTAAGGAATGATTTTGGGGGTGCTATAAAACTCTCTCTTAAAGGGTTAGTTGACAAGTCGCCAAAGAAGAGCAAGGATCATGGAAAGAAACATTTGAATAAAAAATATCCCAAGAAAAAAGGCTCTCATACTGCTTCAATTAGTAAGACAGAACCACATCAGCATGACATTCATTCTTACGTCCTTGATTTGGATGATGACACAGAGTCTCAAGCAAAAGGAGGATCGGATAGATGTTCTTCTCCTGTTGCTGGAATTGTGAGTCACAATGAAGGGATTTGCTCTATCAATCAGCCAGGGGCTTTGAAACACAAGTTTGTTGATGAGGTGATGGTGAGTGACGGAGGAAGGACATCCAAAGTTGTTAAAATTAAGAGCAATAAGCCTCATGATTTAGATAGTGGGGATGATGCTGAAAAACATGCTAGCAAGTTGAAATCTGTCAAGGCAAAGAAATTGGTTATAAATCTAGGTGCACGAAAAATAAATGTTACTAGTTCTCCAAAATCTGATTCTCAAAGCTGTCAAAGTGAGCAAGATTTGAAGGCTTCCAACGGTTAGTGATCCATGTGTCATAAAATTGCTCTTAGTGCAATTATTAGTTTATTATTATTGGCGAAGCTCTCATCTTTGTCATTATTACCATATTTTGGTCCCCGCTAAAATCTGGGATGGCAGTGCAGTGGTTTCTATTCATTAATTTGCTAGAAATGTTTGGTTGATCTTTATAAAATTGATGGTGTTATCATTTTAGCTATTAATCCGCTGATATGATTGATTTCTGGAATTTGCAGGAGATACAGTTGATAACTCTGGGCAAACAAGAGGTTTGATTAAGTTTGCAAGGAGAGAAGGAAATTTGATTAAGTTTGGAAATGTAAAAGCTGAAGCTTCAAACTTAAATCCCAAATCTGATGGAGAGAGTCATGCTGACGGATGTGAAGCCGTTTCACTAGATCATGCACGTGTTTCATCAGCTAAAAGGAGCCTTGAAGGAAGCAGGGCTGCAGGTGAAGTCCCTGCTTTAAGAAGTGACAAGTTATCTTTGGGAAAGCAATCAGAGGTCAGGCCTGAGACACATACGGAAAGCAATGATGATTCTGGCGACACTCCTATTTTGCATTCATTACCAAAGGATTCAAAACTTTCTTTGAAGCTAAAGATTAAGAAACCTAATCTTGAAAACCAGAGTTCTCTGATTCCTCTGCATGAGGAAGAAAAGAGTAACATAAGGGGCCAGAGATCAAAAAGGAAGAGAGCATCAACCTTCATGGAGAAAACGACGTATAACGAAGATGAAGATATGTCACAATCACATCTAGACAGTGAAATGATGGAAGCTAATTGGATATTGAAAAAGTTGGGTAAAGATGCTATTGGAAAGAGAGTTGAAGTTCATCAGCCATCTGACAATTCATGGTGAGTTTTCATTTTTGTACTCCTGGTTTTCTTTTGGGTGACGGATAAAAAAGTTTAGGCCAGGTACACACATCGTATATGCCTAATTGATCCCCTCCATTTTGTTATCCATCTCAGCCTGTTTCAAAGCAAGAAGCAGCTTCTTCATAGCGACATTTGTTATCATTGAAACAAAAATGCTAAGGCTGATGTTGGGGAGGATCAATTTTTAAATTGGTTTTGGAGGATTCTTCAGTGGTCTAACATTCTCCTGCAATTCCTTATCTAAGCCCTATTCATGTGCATGCTTCTATGTTATAAGCTGTTTGTTTGATGTCATATTGAGTTGATTATGAGCATTAGAACTTGGAAACCTTCATGGCCTGCTACTCATTTGAAATTTGGTTGAATTTTGGCCTGATCTAACTTTAATATTGCTGATGTCTTCTTAATCCAGGCACAAGGGAGTTGTCTCTGACATTGTTGATGGCACATCAATGTTATCAATTACTCTAGATGATGGTAGAGTAAAAACCTTGGAACTTGGGAAGCAAGCAGTTCGTTTTGTTCCTCGAAAGCAAAAGAGGTCAAAAACATGAAAAGTGGAACTTGTTTTCAAGTATTGACAATCGCATCTGGACTCCAGATACTCCTTCCATTTTATAGGCGAAGAGGTAGTCTCTATTTCTAAGGACCACAGAGATTTCCGTTGCATATATGGCTGGTGATTTTTCATTGAAGTATTGCTTAATGAGATGCTTCAGCATTTACGTGAAATTCTTTTGTACAACCAGAGATTATTTCGATGGAGGGCTCTCCTTCGAGCCCCCATCCCCTTCTCTTCATGTGCTCAAAAGTAGCTTGCTTCCCAGTGTTTGGAACTCTGTATCTAGCTAGGCTTCTAGAATAACTTGTCTGTATTGTTAATCAGTACATGTGTGTAGGAAGTAGCATTGCCCTTGTTAATTGTAGTTGAGTTACAAGGCTCCAGACCCTTTGCCATTTTTTTTTTTAATTTAATTTGTCGAGGTTTTCTTTGCTTCCCAAAATGAGAGGGAAGTTATAAATGTGTGCCAGTCTCTGTTCTATCTAATACCGATATATGGGTGCATGTGTATTATGAGAACAGGTCCCCAGTTTTCCTAATACTCTCGATCAATGCATCCGCAGTTAATTCGGAAACTGATATTTTTGATAACTCCTTAAACTGTAAATAGGCTGACAGGCGGATCGAGAATGAGGGCTGGATGTATAGAGTGATTTTACAAAGAAATATTTGTTCTCTTTTCACTAAAACAGAAAAATGACGGGGAATTTTTTAGCTGGCATGAGCATCCTTTTTGGTGAATCGCAATTAAAATTGGCAACTACTAGGTTATAAAATAGTTAAAAAACATCATGTCCCAGTGGCCACTCTCGCACCTCAAAGTTCAACTTCAAGCTAGTCAGGAAAACATTCTCGGGCAACTTTCTCCCCTTCCGGATTTGTGCACTAATTAAAACTGTCAATGTTGGAGGTATATTGTTACCAAAACCCTCCTGTTCACTCATGGCATTCCGTCTCAATTTCTTCTCCTTTCCTCTTCATTTCATCTTTCTTCTCCATAGGTAAGAATGCAGCACCTATCTTTATCCAGTGTCTATACTCACATGAATGGGTCACCCAAAAAATATCGGCCTTTCTATTGCATTCATTTTCTGCAGATTGTTGCCCTACAACATTAAGAATAATGAAAACCGTTTATGAGAAAGCAATGTGCAATCATACAGGTGGAGGCGGCAAGTCTAGTAAAAGCCAAAATCCAACACAGTCATCTGAATCTAAGTGGTCTTGGATGGCAAGAAAATGTAATCCTCCACAGGCCTTCTTTGCTGCTTCCCAAGCTTCAGCTTCAGCTGTTGTTACAGGAGTTTTCTTATAGGTAGCATAAACATAACGTGTTGCAATCCCAACAGATAGAATCAAGCAAGCGCGAGAAGTGTCAGCTTCAATTGTGCACACTTCCAGTCCGTTCATCCACGCTGGAACAGCACATGAGAACATTCAAATAGGTGGTTCAGTCTTACAAACATCACAAAGTTCTAAAAGGCATACTAAATTAGATGTACTAAAAGTCAACAAGATAGTAAAACGTAACTTCATGGAGATGGAAGTGGGGAAGTTTGTTAAATAAATAAGCAGTATTCATGGCAATCACATTTGTTTCCAAGGAATAATAAGTGCTAAAAAATTATGGAAACAAATATCAAATAATATCTCCTGTCAATACAGCAATGTCAGTTCCAATTCTTCAAGTTTATAATCAAGTAGGGATGATATTTCCCAGAATTCAGGAACAAGAAAAAGCACGTCATGCTTCTTTCCTAGTATATAAGAACGATAGTGCAAAGCAACGTGATTATCATTCAAGATGCCATCAGCAGCGATGTCAATGAATGCGGCTAGGGCCCAATGAAAGCTAACTGTATCAATTATCAAAGACGTTATGTCCTGAAGGTTGTTTTATCCAATAAACATTTGAAAAGATTGAGATATATAGTCAGTAAGAACAAGTGAACCACAATGAAGCTCCTTTATGATAATTGGTGAATGTGAGTTTTGCGCAATTGTCCACGAAGCCAATGTCCATGCATCTCTGAAAAGTGCGAGAAAGAATTTTCTAGTCTATATATTGGCTGTCTCTGTGATTTGTTAAATTTTAAAACAGTATCCAATACGAGGATCAAATTTCTCAGACCACAGCATAATTAGAATGCACGTGGTACTAGTAAGGCCGGATCCATATCCAGATAAGTAACTAGAATCATTTCAAGATATTGTCTTGGGCTATTGCAAAATGAATGAAATGAACATGAAATAGCATTTCTGAGGCTACAGAAAATGAGATTAGAGGGAGAGTAGACCTGCTAATGGTTGAGCACGTGAAGATGCAACAGCAAGCCCAGGTATCAATGTCTTGTCATCAATCTCAATTCCCAATAAATCCAAATCCAGACTTGCACCGAAAACAAATCTTGTCTCTAATGATGCAACTTCCTCTTGAACAGCTGAGCGCAGGAAAATATATCAGTACAGAACAGAGCTGGTTTTCAAACAAATCAAAACACATATAGTACTTCCAAGTTGGTAGTATGTTAAGAGCTTCAGAAAAACATGACCCTTCTAGCCTATGCTACTTTTTTAAAACTGAACTTCATGTAAAAGGGGTGAAGCCATTGACAGTTTACCATATTAAATAAAACAGCCTGTGCAAGTGTCATTCATATGCAAGATAAATTTAGCTTATGTATTGGATGGAGACCCGAATATAGCATATTCAATATTAAAATAAACAATAACAGCAACAGGTATTTGCTTGTACCTGAGTAAGGTAATTGGACGAATGCCCATTTCTCCCCAAAAAGATTGTCTGGAAGTTCCATTGCAAAAGGGTTATCTAATGCCAAAAGTGGTTTAGCTCCCTTTTGGAAACCAGGATGACGTGTATATACAGTCTCATAGCGCTCTTCGAGCCATAGAAGTAGTGATATACACTGTAAAACAACCGATTACCAAAGGTGAGAGTGTCGAACATAGAAGTTCTAATCCAAAATTTCAAGTCATACTTCAAACTAAATATGAAAGAAGCTAGAGAATCCTCAATGCACTACATAACCCAAGTACAAGAAACTAGTGTGCCATGTTTGTGATTTCGAGGTATCTTAAACCCCCCTAAATTTCCTTTCTCACCAATTAGCTACCAAAAAAATTGCTATATTTTCTCATGTCTAACTTGGTAGGATGCCAATCATGTTTTTCAGAAGGCAACTAAACAAAAGGTAAAAGCATAAATAAACTTATTAATGCTCTTGCCATATAAATTTAACCTTTAATGGTTGTGGCCATTTCCACATTTGATCGAAACCACTTCATTACTCATACTTGTAAAGCAGAATGGAAAACAATACCTACCCGTTTACTTGGAATAGGCTTTATACCTATCTCTTTACATGCTTTGGTGATAATTGTCTGCATCTGTGACCTATTAACCACAAAACCGTTTATTACCAGGCACATACAATCTTTAGTAAAGACAATCAACTATGCAGCTGTGTGTGTGTCTGTGTTAGCAAATATAGCAGATATATATATATGGTACGAATTACCATAAAAGATCACCTGAAGAACCTGATTTTTTCAGGCAAAGGGACTCCAAGATCCTCACTAATGGATACAATAGCATCCTTCAAAGTGATACTATTGATAACATTGTTAGGGAAGTATTTTGTGAATTGAAGTGACAAAGAATCATCACATACAACAAGCTCCCACACTTTCTTGCCTCTAACATCAAGTATAGGCCTAGAACAAAAATCCAACTCCCACTCTACAATGCTCTCTGGATCAGTTTCTGGGTCAAGATAGCTCATTTCTGCAGTTGGGTCATCTTCTTCGTAGTCATCTTCTTCAGTCTCCACTTCTTCTTCTTGTGTTGAAACCGAGAGTTTGGTTTTTATGATGTTTGATTGGAAATGGAGTGGTTTTACGTGGCTTTTTGAGGATTTTAGAGAGAAAGGGAACAATACTTTTGAGGGTTTTGCAAAAGAAGTGATTTTGGAGATGTGTTTGTGAGGAATTCTGGTTGGATGGAAGCTAAGAGTAGCCATGGAAGCTCTGTGACGAAAGAGTCGATAAGTACGGTAGTTTGGCAGTTATATATCCACCACTCCTGTCCGTTGGTTTTCATGGGCTGGGCTTGGATAAGATTGCTGATCCACGATAGTTGTCGTAGGTCCATGCCCTACAATTGAAGGTGAAAACAAAATACTCCATATAAATAAAATTTGAGAGGTATATATACCAGTTTTTTTAACATGATAAATCATAAAATGTCAAGTAAATGTTATTTTTCAATAGACTATAAAAAGAAGAAGATAATTTTATATTATGTATCAAGATAAAATATTTGTTCCTATCTTAAAATTTAAGTTACGACAATGAATTAAAGAAAGGTTTTTTTTTTTTTTAACTTTTAAATTGAAATCTGATGATGATTAAATTAGAAGAAGATTATAAAATATCAAATTAAATTTTAGAAATTAAACATTATTTTTTATTATCTAAATTACTAATTGTTTGAATTTTTTGTTGCTGTTTAAAACGATGATAAATTATCTATTTTTTATCGCTAAATTGTTTTAAGTTAGAACATGATATTGAGAAATAAAATTTTACAATCTTTGTCCTTGATACAGAATTCTAAATAAGAGACGTTAACTTGAAAAAATTTACTCCATGAACTTAGTCTTCGTAGGTGAAAAATGATATGGAGAATACTACCTTACGGATTACCATCCTAACGTTAAAAAAAGAAGGGGAAAAAAAATCCGAATGTTATTACCACGAAAAAAGTGCGAAAATGTCACCGACCGGGAAGCCCAGCCCAAAACCATTTAGTGCATTTTTGTACTCTATTTTCGGAGATAAACAGATAATTCCATGCTACTTGCATATTAAAAACACGGTCTCTCGCCCTATCAAGCACAGAGGTCTCTCTGCCGCGAGAAAGCGAAGAAGGCCGCGGGAGCCACTTTTACAGTTTCGGCAGTCGATATCTTCCTCTAATGTAAACCCTAATCTTTCTGTTACTTTCCCATAATTATATAGTAATATGTTTATTTATGCAACTATTTACGTGCAAGTCAAGTGTATTTATTTCAACGTTTTGCACTTTTCCCGTTTGATTAAATGCCTGTTTGAGAGCACTTTCTCTTCCTTTATCAACAATTTCTTACCACCCAAAACAGTTCATTTTAATGCATTCACTATAACACTTAGCTCCAACAGGAATTTAGTCTAATGATACAAATCCCGAGCACGAGAGGTCTGGTCTCAAGAGTTCTTTCAAGTGATGTCTTTCCTATCTAGCACCTAAAGAACCAAAATTTTGAATGGGAAGGAAATGGAAAAATATATATCATTTAGGCTTGAATGAAGTGGATGGTTCAAGAATGGGATAAGTTTAATTTGTCCAGAGTAAAATTTGTAGTAGAGCATATCAGCTTGTTTGCTGTGTATGATCTAATACATATGATAATGTAGTTTCTATTTAATATGGATATAGGTACCTAAAAGGAGCAAGCTTTCTCTGATTAAAGAGAGAAAGAGATGGTGAAGTTTTATGGGTATTCTTTGATTTCTTCATTTACTCCTTTTCATTCTATTATTCTCAAAAAACAGCGCAGATTGTCAGCATTTGATTTATTTTTCAACAATTCAACCAAGTCAAGAAGAATCCTTTCTGTTTGTGCTACTAAATATCAATTACATAATATAAACACTCACACCGAGATGGGTGCAGAGCAATATCGCCCTCCGTTGTTTAGGTGCGTTTCCTGGTGTTTCTCTCCTTCTTGTTTGTTTATCTTATTGAGTTGATAGAATGAAATTTTCTTTTTAAGTTTTTTCGGTTGGTTATATTTGCAGTGTTGCTCCTATGATGGAGTGGACTGATAGTCATTATAGGACTGTTGCACGGATCATTTCGAAGCATGCATGGCTGTATACCGAGATGCTTGCTGCCGAAACAATTGTTTATCAACAAGGAAATTTGGTATGTAAGCGAAAGATCAAGGATAAAAATTATTATTATTATTATTATTATTTTATTGGTTTGTGCTAGGGTGCCAGTGTGCAGACAGTTTCTGAATCCATGTGGAATTGTAGACTAACTAACGTTTTTCAAGAACTTGAGATTGGGAGTTTCTGATGACTATTGAGGTTGAGAAGCAGAAATGTTTTAATGTAATGTTGTTAATACTTTAGATCTTTCATTATGTTAGTAATCGCATAGCTGGTTCCAACTATGTCATATAAAATGCACACATGTGTGCATGTCTATGATAAGTACGTGCTGAGACCAAACAATTGATATAATTTAATAATGGGTTATACTTTTTTTTACTACCTTCTCCTAAGCATGCAGTTTGGATTGTTTCAGCTTATCTCTACCATCTATGGAAAATAGTCTCCTCCTTGGTATCTTGTAAAGGAAAACGCCTACCTTTTGTCTCACTTATTCTCCCGTTTCTTTTATCACTGTCATGAGTGTTTTTGGCTTTTTCCTCCATTTGGTGAGATTTTGGCTTATTGATTAGTTCCTCCTTGAAAACTACTAATTCTGTATTTCTTGTTTATATTGCTCAGGACAGATTTTTGGCATTTTCTCCTGAACAGCATCCCATTGTGCTGCAAATTGGTGGTAATAATTTAGACAACATTGCAAAAGCAACTGAACTTGCTAATGCCTATGGCTATGATGAAATTAACTTGAAGTTAGTAGAATTCTTTCCTGTTTTTTATGTTTCTTTTTATTCTTCTTTTCTCTCTCTCTCTCTCTCTCTCCCCTCTTTTTTTTTTTTCTTTTTTCTTTTGGATAAACTGAGACAACTTTTTTCTCTCCAAAACCAGTTGTGGCTGTCCTAGTGCCAAGGTAGCTGGACATGGGTGCTTTGGTGTCCGTCTTATGCTTGATCCAAAGGTTTGATAACTATGCCAATTAAATTGATGATTCCTGGACTAGATTATATATATATATATATTTTTCATATTCAATATGTTCTCATAAACTGTTTGGTATTTGCAAGGAAAGTTTGTTGGTGAAGCTATGTCAGTAATTGCTGCCAATACAGATGTACCTGTCAGTGTTAAGTGCCGAATTGGTGTAGACGATCGGGATTCTTATAATGAGCTCTGTAAGGACCCTTTATCTACATTTTATGTCTGTTTGAGGGCAAACAATTAGACTATTATGTAACTTAAGCCCTGGTTCCTACAAAAGATTTAACCTTTGAGCAACTAGATAATCCAGCCCAAAACGCTGAATAAACATTCTCTATTGTTCCTCTGGATATTTTATTGCATGGCCTATTGCTTCCTCAAAAGGTTTCAAAATTATTATATCTATGCTTTTATGCTCTTTGTGCATTTCATCATGAAGGTAATTACTGGCCACTGGTTAGAACCTCGGTGTTGTATCAGGGGCCTGTCACATCAGTCATTTGATTGGTTTTACTATAAATTCCAGACCTTGCTAATGATTAGCCACTGCAGTCCTGTGTTCATGCCTTTTATAAAGAAGATATCTCACTCTGTCTATTTATAAGTTTCCAAAAAATAAAAATAAAATAAAGTCACTGAATGAGGAATTAAAATTTCCTCTAGATGATATGACCCCACTGAAAAAAAAATTATGGCTATGCCATTGTGTCAAGAGGATGTATTTAGAAAAAGTTTGCTAATTCTACCAATAACGGCGTCCTTGATTAGCATTTAATTTTGAACACAGCAACATCCTTGCTTAACTTGTATATTAAAGTTTAGCTTCACAGATGGCCATGCTGATTTCAATTTTGTGCCCACACGTACCACTTTGTAGCTAATGTTATGCTGATTCTGATTTGCACATTAGATTGGTGGACTTCCGGAGGGATTTTCTGTACTCATTATCAAGTGCTAATTACTTCTCTGACATTTGTGCTAAGATTCCTGGGATTTTACCTTGACCATAATGTTTATTTCTCCTTTCAGGTGATTTTATCTATAAAGTTTCTTCTCTATCTCCAACTAAGCATTTTATTATACATTCACGAAAGGCTCTGCTTAATGGCATTAGCCCAGCAGACAATCGAAGGATTCCTCCCCTGAAGTATGTATGAGCTTAAAAATTTTAGTTTGTGATTGAACTTTAACTTAATTCACTGGAAGTTAAAGAATAAATATATTTATTTAGTAAGCTCAATACTAGGGCTGCTATTCCACAATTGAGTTTCTTTAATTATTAAGCATCCTTAGATCAGATAATAATATGCTTCATTTTGTGTTATGATTGTCATACTGGTGCAGATATGAGTACTATTACGCCCTCTTACGTGATTTTCCTGACTTAAGATTTACAATAAATGGAGGCATAGATTGTGTTGATGAGGTGAGGTCTTGTTTTCTCCTTGTATAATTTAGCTTCTGTTTGCCTACTTATTCTTGCTTTTGAAATGCTTTTAAAGGTTTATTTCATTATGATTATTCTTCTATTGCCTATGATCCCTCATGATATGGCAAAGTTTTTTTCCTGATTTCGGACATCTCAAATAATAGGTGAATGCGGCATTAAGGGAAGGAGCACATGGTGTAATGGTTGGGCGTGCTGCCTACAATAAGTATGTACAATGAGTTTTTTATGCACTTGTAGTTAGTTTTATCCAAGGGGAGGGGAGATAGGTGACATGGTTGAGGCAAACTTAAAAGCTTTCAATAGACATGATCAATCAAATCTTTGTATCAGCAGGGAGTTGTGACCAGTGAAATAAATTCTGAACATCAGAGGAACTGCATATTGTAAAGGAGGAAATAGAGACTTTAAATGCCTTTTTTTTTTTTTTTTTTGTCTGTCTTGAGGTATTATAGTAATGATACTTGGGAAGAAGTAAAATAATATATATGTAGAGAGAAAATTATTCCTTTGCAGAAACAAGCTGAAGAGGGATATTGTATTGATAAAAGCCCTGTTGCATCATTCATACTTGCAGGACATAGTTTTGACAGACCATAGGCCTGTTTTCTAATGCGACGGTAAAAGACTAGGGTGTCAAACCGTGGTTTGTGTTTTTGAGTCCACGCAGCAGTTGCTTCATGCAAGTGTTCAGCAGTAGAATTGTCTCCAGAATTCTTTGTTAAGACATTTATTTGGTGTGGGAACACAAGTCCCTTTTGGTTCCCTTGGACAAACATTAACCAAAACTAGTAACCTCAACTGCTACATAATGGGTCAATTTTCAGCTATTATGAGAACAACTTTTACTTCACTCTTTACGTTTCCATTTATATGCAACCCTCTCTCTATTATATTGTTCTTCCCTTATGATTAATCTAAAGAAAGCTTTATATTTTGTCAGTCTCTGGAAGACTCTGGCACATGTTGATACAGCAATATATGGTACACCAAACAGTGGTCTTACACGTCGTCAGGTTTGAGAGCAAACATGACCTTCCACAGGAACGCATTTTCTGATTTTATTTATTTATTTATTTATTTTATGTCCCATTAACTTCATTTCATGGCTTTATTGTTTTTTTAGGTCCTTGAACAATATCAAGTATATGGGGATGCTGTTATGGGAACATATGGGAACAATAGACCTAATATGCGAGAATTGATAAAGGTACATTAGCTTGTTTAACCAATACATTAGATTTTTTAACCAATTATTTTTAGGCAATCATTGTTCTGACAATAACTGAATATCTTCTTTGAAAAATTAAGCTACATCTCGATAAGTTCTCGTTGCTTTTTGTTAGGGATGGTTAGGTAGATGTCTATGGTACCGAACAATATCTCTATTTTATTTATTTTTCCATGTCTACTTGATAAAGTGTATAGACATGGGTGCGCTGCTTTTTGAATTCATCTGCATGGCTATGAGAAATTTAGATTTAGTTTTGATTGTGCTGAGTTGTAAGAAAAGGATAAGCATACAAGTTATTGGTATAGGAATCTTTTTTTTTTTTCTAATCACATATAATGTGTTGAAGTTTTAGGCCTGTTGTTCTGTTTGGATTTAAGAATGGAAACTGCTCTACATCATTCTGTTATCAAATTTGCATACACACACATATGTATATAAATTTTACTATAGTATATTTGATAAGTGTTAATATGCTGCAGCCTTTATTTGGTCTTTTCTATTGTGAGCCTGGAAACAATTTGTGGAAGCGCAGAGCTGATGCTGCTTTCCAGATGAAAAATATCACGGTATGCCAATCACGATAACCTACTTAGTTTTGGTGTGTTCTAATGGTTGTTAAAGTCTAATTTGCAATGTAGATCATGTTTAGGAATCGGGGCCAGCTTGGACAGTGTTTAACCTACTGTTTGGTTTGCGAGGGTTGTGGGTGTTTGTAGGACAATATCTGGATTTGAGAACTTTCCTGCATATAACCAGTTAAAGATAATGCAGAATTTTAGGAAAGCATTGATTGATTCTTTATTTTTAATTTTTCTTCTTTTTTTTTTTCCACTCTAATCAAGTAACCATCACACACTTTCGTCTGTGTCTTTTTTGTTGAACTTGAGACTATTATGGGCCAATTGTTACCTAAAGTTCTTCAAACTACTCTGAATACTGCAGACCGTCAAATCCTTTTTTGAGGAAACCCTAGTAGCAATTCCGGATGCTGTCTTGGATGCACCTGTTGCGGAGCTACCATCTGGTCGTAAAGATCTTTTTGCTGATTTACAGGGATTGCTTCCACCGCCATATGAAACCAGAGAAGAGGAGGTGGTAGCATATGCTTAGTCTTTAACATGTATACTTAATTTATACCTCACTATACCCCATCTGAAGCGTACAAACCAATTGCAATTTTTTGGATGACCTGATTGATCGGTCGGTGTATCGTATGTATAAATATTGTATGGGATGATCGGAAGACTTATGATTGTCCGTCAGCAGAGGTACAAACACTTTGGATGTATGTGCTTCACCTTCTGATTAGGATTTTACATTAGGATAACCCAAATTGCAAAAAGGTGAAATTATAAATGTATGGCAATGAATCTGATATTTTACACTGACAAATTCTACCCGTCAAAGCTCTTTGATTTTGGAATATAAACATTTTTGTAAGGTTTTTGTTCTGTGTTCATATTGTCGGTGCACCTCAATCCGATCTATAATTCTAAATTGTTTCAACTTTTCAAAAATTTATGGACTGGAGAAATCTGGCTTTCGTATACGAACTCTGTTGCCTAATTTCCCTGAACCACTGGTTATTGTCTATATAGCTACCAGATGATTTAAGACCACAAGCTTCTTCTCCATGATAGGTGGCATCCATCTACTCGATCAAAATATATTAAGACAAGACATAGGATTGCCTTTTGTTGTGTCTTGTCCTTTCACTTGTATTCCTTAACTTCAATTAACCTGGGCCATATAAAAAACAGAATAAATTATCCTCAAATATAGCAATACCGATAACCCGCATTGCAAATGGTCTCAATCACCATGGCCGCCTCATTTGTCAGCAGCACTGTCCTCAGTGGCCAGTCTCCGGTCACTGCCAGCCGTAGCAAGTGCTGCCAGAGGAACTGAAGTGGAAAATGTGAAGTTGAATCGTGACATGAAAAAAGAGGGCAGCAATGGGAGAAGGGATTTGACGTATGCTGCTGCTGTCTGCTCAGTTGCTGGGATTGCAGTAGCCGAGGAGCTTGGGAACCCAGAAGCCAAGAAGTTGTACGCACCTTGTTGTATAACCATGCCAACTACTAATATCTGTCGCAACTGAGGGTATTGGGGCCTGTTGCAAGTTTTATTTTCCTTCTTTCTTTTTCGGAGGTAGCCATTTCCAAGTGCCTGTGATCTTTTTCTAGCAATGAATGTTTCATCCTTCGGAGAATTAGATACTGGGCTTTTTGTACCTATATGCTTCATTACCACACGTCAATCAATTCCAAGCATCATGAACTTGATTGTCATATTTACTTTGGCAATGAAGATATCGGGATCATTTGACCCTACTAATCTTCTGAGTACATGCCACCTCCCTTGCTCACACAATCACGCGTACTAGATGAATCTCTCAAATGCGACTACTAGTACTAGACCAATTTCAGGAGTACATATGAACTTGTCATGTTCAGTATAACTGCAAAGCCCATATCATAATGGTGGAGTTTAATTGACTGAAAAGGCTCATGACTGCTATAAAAATCATTTAGTGCGAAACTACCATGTAAAATTGTAAATGATTGCACTAAAATTGAGTTTAACAAACTTTGTTTGCCTAGATAAGACGACAATCATAATTTGCATAACAATTCGCACATCAATGTACTCTATAAATGCGCTCAATTCGGACTTTCCAATTCCTGGCCAGCGTAGTGCTTGGCGATGCTTTGAAACACTAAACGTTTTGGGCTATGTATCATATATCCCATCTGCGTTTCTGAAGCAAAAGCCTTTGCTTCCGAAGCCCTTTGAACCCAAAAGATTTGCTACACATGCATCATCTATTCTCCGATTTTATTTTATTTTTTATTAAAATCGTTTACTCTTTTTCAGCTTATTATTATTTTTTCGGTTAGATTGAGACTTTTTATTCTTCAATTAATTTTACTTGGGACTCTTTGTTGTAAAGCCATTTATTTTTAATCCGACATAACATGTTATTGTTAAATAGGGATGGCAATCCAACCCACCCCAAAGCAACTTCGTCCCGCCCCACCTCGTTTGGAACGGGGATGAGGCGTGAAATTTCTCTCCGAACAAGATACGGGGTGGGAATGAGTTTTTTTTTTTTGGGTGGGGAGTGGGGATGGGGATGGCGATCTCCGCCCCGCCCCATTGCCATCCCTATTTTTAAACTTCATTTATAAATGATTGACATGTGGCATTATAAGTCTCGGAACATAATAAACTCTTCTATACTAAAAAAATAAATTAATAACTTTTAAATAATAAAATAATACAAAAAAAAAAAAAACAAAGCTTAAAAGACCAAGTACTTCCATAGTCTTAATTATTTCCAACCCAATTCATCGACTATTTTCTCTATCTTTCTCCTTTCTCTCGTCTCTCTTTCGTAAATACCTCCAAATCTCTCAAACAAACCCTAATTTTTAACACCCTTCATAATTTTTACCCTCTTCTTTGATTTTAGGAAGGCATTATTGGTATATGTAATTGACATTGTTGTTAGAAGGAGTTGAAATCAAAGTCGTTTGGATTAAAATTGGGTAACCAAACCCGTTTGTTTTCTATATTTTTTTAACTTTCTACTTTCCATGGATTTTGTTAATCTTTTTGGATTTTTTATGAGTTTAGTATTTACTTATAGTTTATTTTATGTTTTATATAAAATTATTTTCTTTGACGGGATATGTTTTTTTAAGTTTATCATATATCTCATTTGTTAATTATTGCTTTTTTCTTTGGCCTTTATGTCTCTTTAATGGGGTTAGCGAGTTGTAATGTGAATTTTAAAGCTTCACGTTAGGGTAGAATTACAAAGAGGGGTTAGTTTGTCTTTTAGTGAAAGAAAGGTTATTGAGAGAAAGAATATCAACTTTCACTAAGTAAAATTTAAAAGATTATTAGAAATGGTTTAGGAACATGGGTATGAAAAATATAAGGTTGTGTTTTATAAGACACTTGACCTTAAATTAAGTTTTTAACGAGTCTTAAGAAAGTTAAAGATGATATGAGTACCTCTAATAAATATTTTGAGTGAAGAAATAATTGTTGACATGTATAATGAGTAAAGTGAGTCAATTACGCCTATTCCTTGGTTGATAATCAAAAAATTATATGTAGCATGTTTGCAATCAATAAACATGGGGAATGGCTTGATAAGTCTAGTTCTAAACATGAAGTTGAAGTTATAAATGTTGATAGTGTTGTTCATAGCTGTGTTGTGGGTAGTACTTTTCGTTTCGATGAGTATTCTATGTAAAGGATATGGTTAAAGGTAATAAAGTTCATGTAGGTGAGCATGGTGTTATCAATAATTATGAGAATAATCGTGTTCACTCGTGTGATTCTGAACATGATTAATGTGCGGGAATAAGTAAGGGCAGTGATAATATCCATAAAAAGAGTTACATATAAATGAATATTGAAGTTAGATTAATTTTGAAATTATATTTATAGATTAAATTCATCAATACAACGTTATGATGCTTTTTTTTTTTTTATGAAAAATGTAATGCTCTAATCAAACGAAATACTTTTTTATTTTTTTATAAAATATTTTATTTGTTATTTTAAATTTATTTAGTGAGAAGAAAAGAATTCAAGGATAAATAAAAATGTCCAATGATAAATAAATATATATATATAAAATTACAATCTAAAAAAAAAACATAAATGAAGGTTACAATGGTCAAAGAAAGAAAAGTAATGCAGCATCTAACATATACTCTTTAAAGATATCTTTTTGACTTTTTATACAATTTTAAAAAATTATTAGTTGTTATATCATATTAGTCTTTTATTTTCATATCTTTTTAATATTTTTTTTGTTAAAATTGTTAGTTATCAAATTTAATCATCGATTACATAGAACCAATATCAATCTAATGAGAAAATCTATCCAAAATTAAGGTGATAAATAAAAAAATATCATCAATTAACAATTAAGTTTAAAAAAATTATGAAAAAAGATGAAAATATTAAAATTTCAGCACGCAGTATAGTTTTTATAGAAATGATTATTTTTGTGTAATAAGAAAAAATTCTTTGAAATTTTATGTTAAAAGTATTTGTATTTATACTGAGAAACTATAAAGAATATTGATTTTTTTGTTAATGAAGATTAATGATTTTCTTTACTGGTTAAAAGTATTTTAGGATAATTTTAAGCTTGTGTATTTACTTTAAAGAAAGCCAATGCATTTTATTAAAATTACTACTATACCACAAACCTTTTATTACAAGTTATAAGTTTGAGGGATAAATTATTAAAAACATTATATATTTAGGTGGCGGAAACACTCTCCACCCATATTTTTCAAAAATTATACTATACATTCGAAAGTTTTAATATTTGTATCATAAAACAACTTTTATTATAATTCTGTAAATAGTGTCAAAATTGCAGGTTAAAAATAACATCTAAATTTTTATAAATTCGTCATTTTTTAAAAATGACCATAATGTCTTTCAGAATCATTTCACCAAACACAATGTATTTTAATTTCGTATTCAGCTGCAATATTATATGATAATAAATAAATATTTGTTTCATCAAGACAAACAAAAAGAATTCAAATAACTCAACCACTAAACAATGGAAGAGAAAACATAGTTGGTCAAATGAAGAACATTGAACCTATCTATTCTTCACGCTTCTTAGGCATAAAAATTAGCATGGTGAGGATCCAAATGCCAGATGAACCCAGAACGTCACTTAAAGAGTTAATCAATGAAATCTCAAAATATAAAGAGTACTATACCCATCTAAGCTCCTAAATTGAACTCTCTGTTTGGTTCTCAGATGCACTATATGTCTTTCATATGAAAAGAAGTGCACCATCTATTTAGTGCCAGAAACGGGACAAAGGGCTTAAAATTTTCACCCACCAATGTTGCCTATCAAGACCAAAGACAATTACCATGTGGAAAGCTTTTCTTTCTTTGAAAAACTGTACCAACCAATTTCAGCTATCATCTTTTCTTCATGCATTTGATAGTTCCAGCTTTCCTTTGTCCTGAAAGTGACCGGCATGGAAATTTCAGCTAAAATCAATGAACATTGGACAGATAACAAAAAACATAAACCCTCCCCCCCCCCCCCCCCCAAGAAAAAAAAAAAAAAACTCTTAAAAACGAAGAATGTGTTTTTGTTTGCCTGACCAAATTCTGCTATGATACCAAGCACACTTTTTGTTTTGTATTAAACTAACTGCTTCCAATGTCAAAAGCTCAGGATCACCTAGTCCCATCCCCACCAAGACTACATTTCCTGCCTACACTTTTTTCCATCACCATCATTACGACAATACCTCTCTCTTCTTAAAGCACATGAAGCAATTTCTTCAACTCCGGAAGCTTTAAAGCTATGTGATAAGGCCTGATACAATCCAATGGCAGAGAGCTTGATTTGCTTTAAATCTCCAAAAAGGCAAAATCCATCTAATAAACTCGCATTTTATAGGAAAAAAACTACCATATTTGACAATTTCAGAGATTATGAACATTTGTGTAGTGGGTGACATTATTTTCAGGTAACTATTTCTAGAGAATCAGTCTTTTCCTCAAACATTTTGTATCGATATATGCTAAACCCATTCCTTTGGTGATGCAAATACATTCCTCAATATGAAAAATATTAAAAAGGTGAACCTTACTACACCTTCTGAAGAATGAAAGATGCTTCCAATTCATAATTATCATCATACTTACCAAGTGTTGCTGGGGTGTATTCCCTTGCTCAACTTTGCATCAACTTCAATGCAAGGGAGTGGAGGGTTGACAAGCTAAAGTTGAATAATGGCTAGCTGCTACAAAGAGCAGGATTCATTCCCCCTCTCCAAGAATGCCCTGCTAAAAGCAACACTATCTGCAATGCCGAGACCACAGTGGTTAATGGAATCCCCAGCTCTACTCCAATCCCCAAAGCAGAGTGATGCCTGAGCAGAGAAATTGCATTGTTGAACATATATTTAGAACACAAAAGTTGTATGTAACCAAAAGCTAAACAAATTAAAGCATAAAACCAATCAATTTCCCCTACAAAAACAACATAAAAAATTTAGAGATTTTTTTGGCAAATTAACAACTTAAAAAACTTTAAAAATCTCAATTTTTTTAGTAGGTTTTGCTTGAAACAACCAATTAAAAAACAAATAAGTAGTTTCAAACAAAAAATTAAACATTAAAAAAAATAGGGGTTTTTTTTTTTTTGGAATTTTCAAATACAACTAACTAAACCTTCAAAATAATCAAAATCTTTATGGCTTTTTCTCGAGATTAGATAAATATAATTTTAATCCTAACATTTTATGGATTAAATACATTTGTGTTTCAAAAATTAAAAAATTAAGATGACATTATAAAATGTCTTGTTTCAACTTCGAATTGTTCTCGATTCATCTTCAATTCAATCTTTAACAACCACACAAACGTTTAATAAAAAAGAACACACAAAAAATCCGTTTATTATCAAACGATTTACTTGCTAAATTTATGAGTTTTTTTAGGTTTCTTTCTTCAAAAGAGAGAAGATGGACAAATGAATAGGGTTGATATATATATATATATATATACTTCATTTGCTTGAAATCGTGAAAAAATTAAGATGTAAAATATAATTTTTAAAAAGTAAAGATGTAAAGTGTTCATGTCATTTGATTATATGATGTTTTTTTTGTAATTTAGCCAAGGTTAGAGCTTTGAAACGGTAGGACACGGTCAAAATGAAGAGGGTAAGAAATGAAGGAAATGGAAAAGGTAGCAAGCGCTCCTCCTCGAACAAATCGTATTAAAAAAAAAAAAATCATTATAATAGCTACTAATAAATATCAACGTCCGTCCATCGCATAATTGGGATCCACGTGAAGCAGTCGACGTAATCATCTCGCTTTCCCAAAATTTCAATTAATCCTTTTTTTAACCAGTGAAAACCAGTATGATTGAAGAGTATTAATTATAAATTATTCTCTCATTTTTTAAAAATAAATAAATTAATCTTTTTTATTTTAAAAATAATATTTTAATATTTTAATCAGCGTTTATTTTATTTTTAAAAATTCATATTTTTTCATTAGTCTTCCATATTTTTTATTTATGATCATTTTCTATTTCTTAAAACAAAAAAAATCAAATAAATTTAAAACATAAACTAAATAGAAATAATTAATAAAAAAATCTTCTAAAAAATATTCTATCTATAAAACCTATCAATTTATTTTTAAATCTCCCAAACCAAAAACAATATTTTTCTTACCAAAACACCTAATAATTAATATTAGTGTTGAAAAATATTGCTTTGTGTTTGGGAGATTTAAAAAGTATTTTGGTAAAAAAATATTTTTTTAGAGAGTTTTTTAGTAATTATCTCTAGTATAAATGAAACCATCATCTTTCAAAATATGTAATTCTAATGTGAATGAATATGTTCTATTTAATTAATGCATCAAAATATGCTATATATGTATTTTGTAATTTAATTTAATTGCTTGATAAAAAAATATTGAGTTTTGAAAATTAAAAACTAGTACAAATGATGGTGTTTTTTTTTCTTTCTATCAATATAGTAGGATTTAAAATATCACCGATGTTCATAATCATACATATTCTTATTTTTCTTATTTGTATGATAGCCTTTGAATCAAATTATAAGAGGATAACATGAGTTTCATTTTATCAATATTAATTAGTTAAAATGCATCGGTTGTTATAGTTACTAGGTAGTAGAAGTAATTCCGTAGTTGACGAAACAAATTGTAGATGGAAAGAAATAAAAAATCCCACATAGAGAATTTTTTTAGTATAATAAAAAAATAGCAGTCGAAGGTCAATGTGTCAATAGTCAAATAACCTAAAAAAAAAAAAATTCTTTCTTTCGATTGCAATAAAATAGAACTTGAACTTGATCACAATTAAAAAAAAAAAAATCAATATCAAACTCATTAAAAACTATAAAATGAGTTTGTTATTAGATAATTACTAAAAAAACCCTCTAAAAAATCTAGTAATTTATTTTTTAATCTCTTAAACCTAAAAAAGCAATATCTTACTAAAACAACGAGTAGTTAATTAGTATTAAGTTGAAGGCTAATTATCGGTGTTTTGGTAAAAAAAAAAAATTATATGTGGTTTTAGAGATTTAAAAATAAATTGATGTGCTTTTAAGATACAAGATTTTTTTTGAGGGTTTTTCTGATAATTATCCCAACTAAATAAAAAATATTTAAAATAATTATTTTTTAAATTAGAGGGTTTAATTTATAATTTAGGAATAATTAACAAAAAAATTTCTAAAAAAGTCTTCTATCTAAAAATCCTGCTAATTTATTTTTAAATCTCTTAAATCCAAAATAATAATTTTCTTATAAAAATACCCGATAGTTAACCTCCTGTTTAACACTCGGTTATAACTATTGAGTGTTTTTGTAACATAAATATTGCTTTAGGTTTGAAAGATTTAAAAATAAATTAGGAGGTTTTTAGATGAAAGATATTTTGGTAATTATTTCTAACTTAAATGAAAACCATTGTTTTATAAGATATTTATTTTACCGTGGATACTCATATTCTATTTAATTAATGCATTAAGATATGTTATACATTCATTGTGTAGATTAAATTTACTTGTTCGATAAAAGTGTTAACTTTCGATTAAATAAAGACTGGTACTTTTTATGGTGGTGTTTTTTTTATATATCAATATATTAGTAATTAGAAGATCACTAATGTTCATAATCATATATATTCTTAATTTTCTTACCCGTATGATACCTCATTGATTAAATTACAAATGGATAACATGAGTTTTATTTTATTAGTATTAATTAATTGAAATAAGCTGCTATAGCTACCACGTAATACAACTAATTCTTTAGTTGATATAACAAATAGTGGAGAAAAACTCCTATAACTGTTTTTTTTAGTTTACTAAGTAAGAAAATAATAATTGATGATGAATGTGTCAGCAATTAATTTTTCTTCTTCTTCTTTCAATTGCAATAAAAAAATTGTGAACTTGAACATGATAAAAAAACAGATTAGTATCACACTTATTAAAAAGTTTGAAATAAGATTATTATTAGATAATTATTAAAAAAACTCTAAAAAAATCCATTAATTTATTTTTAAATTCCTCAAACCCCAAAGAATATATGTATTTTTTTTTTTTACCAAAATGCTCAATAATTAACTGGTATTAAGTTGGCGATTAGTTATTTAGTGATAAGAAAAATATTGTTTGGAGTTTGAAAGATTTTAAAAAATTAATGGATTTTTTAGATAAAAATTTTTATTGAGGGTTTTTCTAGTAATTCTGTCTGTGATTTACTCCAAAAATACCGCAAAAACTTGATAGCCAAAGAAGTTTCACAGCACGCGTGTAAAATACTAAAATCCCATATCAACCCTGTATGAGTCACATGCTACACTAATTTCTCTTCTGAGAGACAACTCCCAGCGAAACAGGAAAAGCAAAAACCCCCGAAAAAGCCTAACTAACTAACTAAGCAATGGAATCGTCAGAGAACAACGCCAATCACGACACTTCATGGACCGCCGCAACTAACTGGACCATCGCCGGTGGCTCTCTCGTCAACTCGCTCACTTTCGAGTCCTCTCTTTCCCTAATCAGCGACGACAACGACAACCACAACCACGACGATAATAATGATCACGATCAATTCTCCACCGTCGATTCTAAATCTAAATCTCCTCTTATCCTCTACGCTCCTACACCTGATTCCGCGCCCTGCGAGATCACTAGTAAGCTTTTCACACTTATTTTATTAATTTTTGTCTTTTGCGGATTGTTATTCTTGCTTTTTGTACTGAAAAAAAATTATATATGGAAAATGAATCTAGGTTGCCTTTTGTGAATTCTGAGAAAATAAAGGAAATGGAAGAAATTCAAGTTTAGTTTTATTGTAGAGCGGTTCATGTTTAAATTATTTTTCTGCTAGATTTTTTGTGAATCGATTTATTTTTTAGAATATTTTACTGTATTTGCTGTTTCGACGCAAAGATAACGCGGTGAAAATAAAAGAGGAAATGGGAATCTCGGTTTTTCTTTTTTTTTTAATGAATTCACGATTTAGATTTTTTTCTTTTAATATATCATTAGGTTTAGAAAAACAAGAAAACTTCAATGCGGAGAAGTACATACTAATTACTTGTGTTTTACTCTTTTACTAGTTTACTTAAGTTTTCATAGAAATAGATAATTGCGAATTATTTTTTTCTTTTAATTTTATTTTCAAAGTTTTTTAGCAAACAGAAGAGGAATTGGTGGATTAATTATTGATGAATTCTTTGAATATCTATATGAAATTTAACAACCAGTTTGTAAATGTCTTATTTTTGTGGTTAGGGTACACTAAGTACGAATTTAGAGTTTGAGAGTAAATATTTGTCTTTCAATTTGAAATTTCTAAAAAACCAAAGCATATTTTATACAAAGGTAGAAATCAACGTTGCATTATTCAATAATTTGCAAGGTCATGGGTCCTATAATGCACATTTTTCTTGAAAGCGTCTTAAAACCTTTTTTTTTTTTTTGGGGGGATTTATGAAGTCTACCCTTTGTGAGTAAGTGGCCATTTGAACTTATTGGCAAATATAGAGAGTACTCTTGGGTTTCATTGCTCTTATGGAAGAATTTAGTTGATGGCATATATTAGTTAATGTGCATTTTTATTGCCATGTGATGTATTATTTCTATCCACAGTGGTTCATTTGATCGTAAATTCTCAAATGTTTATAAATCCTAAGCATTTGTTTTTTGGTTTTACAATATCTGGGTGTTATGGATTAGCTAGATGGCTGATTAATGATTATGGCCATTAATAATTGTTGTTAAAAATTAAAGAAGAGTTCCAAAATTTTACTAAGATTTTTATGCAGAAATGTTTCTTATCACTAATCATTGTAACCCCTACTGTCACAGAGAATGTTATCATATGTAATTTGCTTATTTGATTCAACTTGATGCTAAGCGAGAATTTTTTTTATTCCTTTTGCTCTCTTTTGGTAATTGATCTTTATTTTCTTGAGCTGCAGTTAATTTTGCTCAATCACATGAGGTGAGGCAGATTTATGTTCGGAGTACTGCTCGAGTTTATGAAATATACTGTGCCCCTGAGACGCAGAGCAGCAGCGAGTATCTGTGTACTGTTCGCTGTGGCATTGCTACTAGAGATGAAGAAGTGCTGTGTGCTACCAATATTGAAGAAGCTGTTTTGGCACATGCAAAGAGTTCTGTTCAAGAACCAGCAGAAGAGAAATTCAGAAATGGTAGTAGCCTGTCCCCCAATGAAGATGACTGGGTTGAAGTGAAAGCGCTTGATAGTCCCCTGGTCGTCAACAGAAACAGTTCTTCATCATCAAATTCTAACATAAACTCAGAGAGAAATTTACAGGTATTGAGATTTGCTCTTTTTTAGGCTTATCAAAGCTAAGCCTATCTGCTCTCTTGTTGCCATGTTGGGATATTTGTCAGTTCGTTCTTTCCTTTTCCCCTTTAATAGTGCTTCTGACTTGGTTAAATCTCATCCCTTCCCCACTGCCTCCCTAAAGAACTCATTCAAGGTGTGAGAGCATTTTTCTGTACCTCTGTCTCTGCTATTGATGGGACCTTTAAGCACTAACTCTAAAGGAACTGATATATACTAATTTTAGATTTTAATGTATACTGAATTATTAAGAAAATGAAAACGAGGAAAAAAGGGAAAGTGGATATGATTAAAGTACCCGTTGAAAGCATTGATTTTCATGTTTTCAATGACCAGGTCTCCTTTGGGGGTATGTCATTAGAGGGATGTTGATCTATCGTACTTTTCCAGAACTAGATGTGGATACTATCTCTGGAATTCTGGAATTGAGTTTCGTGATATTCCTTGTAATGGGTCAAGAAAGGACTTGCCTGCCCTTTCTTTGCATGTCTGTATTTTTTCTTCGTTTCTTTTGTATTTTGATTTTCCCACTGGTTGTTTTTGTCTTGCTGCACAATATCACTTCCCTCGAGACACTTTTCTTTCGTCTTTATAGGCATTGTTGGTTCCTGAACTATACAACTCTAATTCTGAGGGAGGGTAGAAATAAGAGAAGCTAAACAATAGATTACTCAGAGCTACCAATTTGATGGTGATGATCCAATAGCTTATTGTTAACGGTTGATGGAAGATTGATAAAGCTGCATTTGTTTCATTAGAAGAATCTTTCAGATTAATGTGAATTTCTAAGGTTAGAATGTCTTCTCAGAAAATAACTTGGGAATTAGGATGTTGTTTGAATAAAGTCAGACTAAAGCATGAAAGCACAGAAGCACATTTGGCTCTTTACTGCTTTATCTTAACTAATTGTCAATGGCTGATGGATAGAACTTTCAGGATTTGTATGAGGCTACAGCAGAGATCACTGATGCAAACCCTTCCATGTCCCTTACACTCAGGCTGCTTTCGCTTCAGAATAAAGGTTATGTTTGTGTTGATGAAGTGTATGTATTTGGCGATCTTGTTGACATAAGTAATTTGGATAAACAAATGGGGCCAAAGGAAAACTCTGCTGGAAATTCACTTATGGCCATGCTTGTACCTGGCTTTTTTCAGTTGTCTAAAACAAAGGGTATTGGCGGAGGAGAAGATAGATACAATATTGATACAAAAGAAAGGCAGAAGTTGCAGGAAATTGGGTCAAAAGCAGCTGCTCCAGTTGATGTTGAGAAGAAAATTCAGGAAGAAGTGAGGTTGCAAGAAGCAGTTGGGCCTTCTTCCAAATCGGTCCAGCATGAGATCCCCCAACAAGTTTCAATTACAGAGAGCAAGCCTGATATTTCACGCAATCATTTTGAAGGTGTCCTGGATCATCTTGTTTCTCGAGTTAACAGAATAGAGGATCTCTTTTTGAGGTTTGAGGAAAGTATGCTGAAGCCCATCAACAGTATTGATGTGAGGCTCCAGCGAATCGAGCAGCAACTTGATGTGCTCACTAAGAAAACCGAGAACTCTGCATTGGTTCCTTGCACAAGAATTTCTGCTCCTGATTTTTCATGCAGTGAATCAGAGACCAACTCCTTCTATAACAATGGAAGTAGAGATATCAGTTATATGGCAAGTGAAGCATATAAGAGCCGTTCACCTTCACCTCTGACGTCTATTCTTCCTGATGCCACCCCTGTTTCAGTAAATGACGCAAAGTTACAACCTGGTTTGGTAGTCACTGCTCCTGAGTTCTCAAATTATGACGATGAGGCAGAAGATCATGCTGTGGAATCTGTTAAGGAATCTCCAAAGGATAAACAAAAGCATTCTATGTCAATTGATGATGCTTTAGCATATGCACTTGCTGGATTCTTATCTTCGACTTCAATGCAGACCCAGAAATATTCTCAAACTCTTGCAATTAAGGCTCCAGATTTTCCAAGTGAAGAAGAAAACAGCAACGAGAAAGCAGCTGCACCAATAGTTGAATCTGAACTAAATACGGACCCTTCCATTTGTTTCAGTGAATCTGATGGAACAGAGCACATTGGAAATTCACTTTCATCTTTAGAGGATGCTGAGAATGTGATGAGATCTCTTAATGATAACAACTCTTCGAAAATGGTTGAAGCAGTTGATGAACAATGCCAACATAGTGAGGGGGAAGAAGGTGAGTCACAGGACATTTGTGTTGGCCATGCAGTTGCACCAGTCATGCATGATGTGACAGGTGCTGATTCCTATGAGATGACAGATGACATAAAGGAAGGAGAAGTTGGCGATGGAATAATCAATATATTTGATCTTCAGAAAACTGAGTCTCTGAAACAGTTTTCTGGAGATCAGACTGATGATGGCTCTGTCACTACTCAGGAAGTGGCTGTTTCAAATGAATTATTCGCTTATAAAGAAGGCATAGAAGAAGAGTCTAAACAAGACATTCTGCAGAACATTGTTGAACTGTCGCGTGCTTCTTCCATAGTAGATTTCGAATCTCCAATCCTGGAAGTGAAATTTGTTTCTCAAGAACACTCGGGTATCAAGTCTCCCCTTGAAGCCCTTTTGGCTGGCATGCCAGATCTGGAAGTTGAAGTTCGTTCAGCTATGGAAAACAATAATAATGGTTCTGAAAATGGCGATCAGTACAACTTAATTTCAGTTGAGGATTCTGGAACTGATGCCCACATCTCAGTGGATATGGATTATTGCAGTCTAAATGAGCCGCCTTCTTCGAATATGGAAGCTGATGAACTACATGACTGTTATCCAAGCAGCAGCCCGGAAATGCCAGCTGCAAGTCTGATATGAGAAGAGCTGCTGTTGATATTTAGATGCTAAGCTGTATATAAATTTGATTTAGATAATTAGTATTCCCTTAACTAGTGGTCTGCCAGCTGTTATTTTCTTCGACTTCTCTCCCCTGACATGTGCCTTTGTCTACGTGTTAATCAATGGCCACGTGAGATGGATGCCTTTTTGTCGCAAGAAAGTTTGAAAATGCTAATAGCATCTCGAGAAATTCCAAAGTGAGTATTTTTCTGCAATATACGTGGTGACCTTTAAAATTGGTTATTGATTAAATTTGACCGTTCAAAGCTAACGGAAATTGGCAAAGAAATTGACTGAAGGGATTAACTTTGTCCCAAATTGAAAAGTTGGGATCCAATTACTATTTACGAAATCACAAATGTAGCCAGATAGAAACTGAAATCTCGATAGCCTTTGTATTTACTTTGCTTGAGTTGTAAGCAAAACTGATGTGGAGAGTCCCTCTTTTCTCAGTTCTTCTCTCTTTCAAAAACTCTTCAGTTCAGACCCCTCTTTATTTCTAAAATAAAATAAATCTAAACCTTCCTTTTCTCCATTAATTTTTTTTAATTACTTTCTTATTTTGTGCTAGTGTCATAATATAATTAGTTAAAAGTTTTAAAAGTCTCTAACTTTTGTAATATCTTATTGATATTTGTCAAATTTGTTCAATTACCTTTTAAAATGTTAAATACTTTGGCTGAGATAAACGGAATCGAGAAGGCTTTCTAGTGTTCATAATGAACAATAACCTTTCTTAAAGACACAGCGTTGTTTTTGCACTGGGAGTGGCCTAAAATGATGTCATTTTGGTTCAGTTTTCACTTTGGTTCTCTTATTTTCGATCTTCCTATTAAAATGACCAATTTACAAAAAGTTTGGTAGAGAGAAAAGATGATGGTTGGAAAAATGGAGGAGAGAGAAAGTGATCGGAACATCGGTTTTCGATCGAAAACCGAGCAGTCGTAACCTCCATTTGATAAAAATAAGCTTTTTAAGTTGATTGAAGCTATTTATGAGCTATAAAATGGCCGAAAAAAGTATATATGAGCTCTGGTGTAGGAATTGATTTTGAAAAATGATTTGATGCTTTGTTGTTAAAAAAGAAGATCATTAAAATGGATTTCAAGATTAGATATAGGCTTATGGAAGTATTGGGATGACACTAAGGATTTTTTTATCAAAAAATAGATAAAACAACGGAGTCTTTTTTGGAAGAAAAATCGAAGAATCGCAACTTTCCGATCATCGAAAAGTTGCTGAAGAAGAACATGCAAATGACGTCATTTTGTATGTTATACAATGTTACTATTATATATATTTAAATGAGGCCAGGCTTGGCACCTTGACTCAGGCGCGAGCCCCGGTCTAACATGCAAGCCAAGTCCGCCTCCTCGCCCTATTTTTTTATAATTATTATTCTTTTATCATTCTTTTAGCTTTTTTTTTTTTCCGTCAAAGTCTTTATTTTCTTTCAAATCACAAAAAAAGGTATTATTTTTTAATTATTAATCGACTTAGGTTAAAACATTTGTTAAAAAAATATTAACATAGTTTTTAAAAATTAAAAAAACTACAACCAATCACATTTCAAGTTTTATTCGGTTTCATAAATTTTAGATATATAAAAATATAAAATTTGCTTGGTAATTTTAATTGATTTATTTTTTTATACAAGGTAATGTAATGAGTATCGTGCGAATGTATTTTTACTCAACAAAAATTACCAAAATAAAAAAAATTAAATAAACAATATTGAACTGTTTGTAATATATATGTTTTTGCTTTGTAAAAAAAATCTAATAGATTTAAATTATTTAATGTTGAATTTATTCTGTGTCTATTGAATACTTATAATTAAGTGAATAAAAAATGTCATTGCTTTTAGTAATGAAAGGACAAAACAAAAGCATCTAAATACAATAATTCTTTTTGTTTTCAGTTATTCATTAAATCTATCAAATGGATGATTAATCTTTCATGTTCATATATTTGTAGTTGTTGCTTTTTTTCTTATTTTTTTCGTAATAAATTATTTGAATCACGGAAAAAGTACTACAAGAGTTTTAATTTATGCACCAATTAAATCGTCTTGCCAACTTAAGAGTAAATGTAAAAACATTAAAATTTTGCTTTCTAATTACAAATTATTTAATAGATAAGGACGAATAGTTCAAACTTGCAAAAACCTTTGTTTCAATAAATTTCATGTTTTTATATATTACATCAGCATAAATAAATTAAATTACAAATCAATTTTACAATATTTATTTTCAACGAACACGATATCACATGCAAATGATGCCCTCGCAGCGAACCAGGCATGTTTGCTAGTGAAAGCTAAACTGAAACCTCAGGGGTATTTAGCAAATATTGTGGCTTATGAGGGGGGAAATTGACATAACACCAATCCTGGGAAGATTTTGAAATTTATCCAAGCCCTTTAAAAAATAATAATAAATAAATAAACAAAAAAGAAAACCAAGGACTAGTTGTCTAGTACTAGGATCGGCTAGTCGGCTTCTAGCATTAGCAAACAGAGTTTTCAAATTGGGCTACCCGCTAATAGAGAGAGAAGAAGCTAAACAGTAAGCTCTCACCTCCAGTAACGGTAACAGCTCGAGAGGCGCTTACTAATGGAGGCGGCGGTGATAGACGCTGGAACTCAGCTCCTTAAAGCCGGCACCGCAGTTCCAGATCAAGCTCCTCCCATGGTAACAATAATCATCACTCTACTCAGGGCTCCCTAACAAAATTACGACCATCAACAATTTGTTTACTAATTTTTACTTTCACTTCTTTTTAACTATAATTTTGCAATTTTCATTTCTATTAGGGTTTTCATTTCCGTTAGGTTTGTTTGTTTGTTTGTTTTTTTGTTTAATTTGTGACCTTTAGGTAAAAGTCATTATTCAAATTATTTTACTGTTTGAGTAGATAATTCCGAGCCAAATGAAACGAATGGTGGAAGATGGAACATCAGGTGATAATAATGAATCAGTATTTGAGGATGTAACAGTCGAACCGATTGTTCGAGGCTATATAAGAGATTGGGATGCAATGGAAGATTTATTGCATTATGTTTTATACACTGGTCTTGATTGGGAAGAGGGAAATGAAGGCCAAGTCTTATTTACGGATCCGCTTTGCACTCCCAAGGTTATTTAACGCATTCCTTTGACATTCATGGTTGCATTTCTTTGTTTGTTAGCTTGAATTTAGTGAAGAGAATGTTAGGAAACCTAACTGAAGTTCTATATTACAGGCTGTTAGAGAACAATTGGTGCAATTGATGTTTGAGACATTTAATGTTTCGGGGTTTTATGCATCGGAGCAGGCAGTGTTGTCTCTTTATGCAGTAGGGCGAATCTCTGGATGCACTGTTGATATTGGTCATGGGAAGATTGGTATGCAAAACCTATCTCTTTAAGCTAACGATATTTTTCATTGGATATCTCCGCTTTCAATCATTGCATGCAATTGATGTGTATAAGTTTCATTTTTTTGTTATGCATGAAGAATGTTTCTGTTACTGAACTAGTCCCTCATCATGATACTGCGGAGTTTGTAGTCCTCTAGTACTTAACTGGTCCCTCATCCTGAGGTGGAGATTTTGGTAAAGCTTAATTTTCTTGGTGGTTTGCACTTGATAATCACTTATTTTCTTTCTGTATTTTCCATTTCAAATCAGCATTTGAACATGAGTTTGTTGTCCTCTAGTTAGCTTAAGATATAAGAAATGCCTGGATGGAAAGTGAGTACCTATGATTGGTTTAGTTTTCTGGCTGAGGTGTGATCTCTCTCTCTCTCTCTCTCTCTGTGTTCTTTTTTCCCCATATTGCCAGATATTGCACCAGTAATTGAAGGTGCTGTTCAACACATTGCTTCAAGGAGGTTTGAAATTGGTGGAGTTGATTTGACAAAGTTACTTGCCCAAGAACTGGGTAAATCTAATCCTCGGGTGAATCTCAATGCCTCTGATTTTGAGATGTTAAAAGTAAAGTACTCATGCTGTGCTGAAGATGAGCTTGCTTACGAGAAGACCCAAAGGTCAAGTGATGTAGAGGAGCATACCCTTCCTGACGGACAGGTTTGTTTTTGTGCGTTGTTTTAAATAGTAGCCCTTAGCCCAATCAGGTTCAACCAGGGTGAATTTGAGTTCAAGCTATGATGTCAGAATTGTGCAATAAATATGCAATCTAATTATGATATTAAGCTACTTCTGTGATAAAGTTTTCTTTTAAGTTTACTGCCATAGTTGGTTATGTAGTATGTGGAACAGTTAAGCTAACACAGAATATAATGACTCATTGGTTCTGTGGCTTACTTTCACCCTCTTTGTCCACGTTCAAGCTTTTATTTCTCTGCCTGTACATAGATTTCCTAATTCGAACCTCACCCAAATGGCCAGGCTGATATATCATTTCCTTCCCTGTTCACCAGTTGACCTGCAGTTAGTTTGAATCAACTGGTGCTTTTACTTCTCTTTTAATGGGAAAATTGGACATGGTCCCAATCTCATATGGTTTCATGGTCTCTTGATCCATCTGGCTGGTACTGTCGGGAGCAGTCTTCAAAACATTGCTTTCTGGTGCTAATATTGAATAATCTTTGTGCTTTGATGAATGCAAATTATGTTTCAAGTCATTACTTTGATTATATAAATCTCTTGGACTTATTTTGGGTGAATATGAGCTTGGAATGTGTCTGACAAGTGACTGCTAGGGGAGGTTCTCCTTTTGTACCAAAAAATAAATTTCTAGCCTAGAATTGCTTGTGTTAATCCAGAATGAGAATATTCCTGATTGATTCCTGATATGAAAGATGGGAATTCAATACAGCTCTGAATGTTTGTCAGGTGATTAGAATTGGAAGAGAAAAATATACTATTGGTGAAGCTTTATTTCAGCCATCTATACTTGGTATAGAGGCACATGGAATAGTTGAGCAGCTTGTACGTAGTATTTCAACTGTTTCTTCGGAGAACCACCGCCAGCTGCTGGAAAATACTGTACTTTGTGGTGGCATAACTTCTATGCCTGGTGAGCTTTTTATTTTTTGTTTAATTGAAATCTATATACAATAGTTTAAACATGACATCTTTTTATTGTTGCATTCCCTTCTTGATCAGAAGGAATTTGTTGCTTGGAATGGATGATAGATTGTTATGCTGATGCTTGCTGCAGGTTTTGAAGATAGGTTTCAGAAAGAAGCAAGTCTGTGCTCATCAGCTATTCGTCCTTCACTTGTAAAGGTAAATGATCTGATAGACTTTTGTTTTTTTTTTCCCAGAATTTTTGAGTTTCATGTTTATTGTGTGCATGCTTTACCATAATTATCTTTATGATGGCCCTGTGATGTGAGGATGCTGAGTGGTGGTGGGTTTGACAATAGCAAGTGCAGTGATGGGAGCACTTTGCTTCTTTCCTGCTTGCTGGTGCATAGCAATCCTCAGATGTTTATGTGAAGAAGCTGCGTCCCATTGTAGATCTCCTTTGTGAAATTTTTATAAGCAATAAATATTTTAGAAAAGTGCCTGGATATCAATTTTTTTTAGAAGTATACTTGTTTGAATATTAGAGGTTTTATAGAGGGGTTCTTTTGATTGAAAATATCATAGATCATAAATGAAATCGCTCTTTCTACAATGTTCAGAGATATTTAATGCTTTTGTTATCTATAGGTCAATACCCTCCATACTTTTTTTTACCAATATTCTACTTAGGGAATAAATTAAACGAGATTAAATTACAAGTTTAAAGTTCGTTAAACAGTAAACTATATTCTCTCTTATGTATTGTTTCAAGATATTTGCTTGATAAGTTTGTCCTCATAGGACATTTCAACAGTTATATAATTTCAAACACCAGTTTATGAGTGACAGTTGACAGTTTTCTCCTTCTGGAATTAGTGGATATGGTTTTGCTTTTCATTCCATTTTTTTGGTATAGTCTTTTATATGTCACATTCCAAAATTCGTATTTCTGTTCATTACAGCCTCCAGAATACATGCCCGATAAGTTGACAGAGTACTCTGCATGGGTGGGAGGTGCCATACTTGCCAAGGTTGTGTTCCCTCAGAATCAGCATGTCACCAAGGGAGATTACGATGAAACTGGACCGTCCATTGTCCATCGGAAGTGCTTCTGACCCTTTTAATATTAGTGAGTTGTTAAATGTTTTTCTATTCCTGCTTGTATTATAGTAGATGGTTAGGGTGGCACAAAACAATAGACTTGTAGGATTGTCAACTTGGAAGAAATGCCAACTAATGTTGTCTCTGTAAGTGTAGTTTGTTTTTCTTCATTTTGAACATATCATGGATCATATGATTCAACAGATTCCGTTTAACCTTAAGACAATTCTTGTTTACAGTGTTGTCTTTACAGAAGTATGGTAGTTGTTATTTGTCAGCGAGTAGGAAATCATTTACACAGGCATCTCGATTCTCACCACAGTTCCACTGCATGTATTGGTAACATATCGTGCTCCAGCTATTCTTCAACGTCTGGGTGCTCAAATTATAGGATTTTAATTTTCTTTACTTATCTTTTCATAGCCTTTTATAATACCGAGGTCCTAGGTTTATTAATACGATGGTAGGTTTATTAATACTTTCACCGACAGATCATTTTAGTTGGACATTGGCATGTGGACGACCACACAGAAAAAAAGTCAAAGGACCTTGTCTTTTTAGCCTGGACGAGTAAAGCATGTAGGTTGCCTTTCTGGGTTATAAATAGTCCCAGATCTATTGTTCTGAAACCTACGATATTTCCTATTCCTATTCAGTACGTAACCTAACCTGAGGTCTTTTATAAAGTTTAAAGGAAGGCGCCGTGCTCATGCTAATAAATTGGTGAGTTTATAAACTTGCTGTCTTTAGTAACTTCACTTGAAATTCTATAAAGAAATAAATGTTATTCTTATATGTGAAATTAATGGTAGAAAGTAGAATCACTGAGGACTAGGTTGTTCTGAATGGTCTGGTCTAAAATCTAAATTCCTTCGACCAAACACTGTCCTCTGAACGATTCCTTCCTCTTATTTCATTTTTTCAATGATGCATTGATTTGTTGATGCAATTATACATGTTTGCTGTTATGGAAGCGATTGAACTTGGTGATGAGATGGGACAGTTGATCCTAGTCTAACTCCCTACTCATAGGCATGTGTAAGTGCACCCTTAACACCGGACTTGCCGGAACTGCATGACATAAAAAAGACCTCCACTAAATCTCCTAATATTCTTGGTGTTTAATGGTTTGTATTTTTTCGGTGCTTATCCATGGATAGTTACCATAAGTGTGTGTGTGTGTGTGTTTTTTTTTTTCAGATGCAACTACGGATGTTAGTCCAGTGAGTGTTTGTACAAGTTGTAGTATGTATGGTAGGATAAATAGCTACATCTGTTAAAATATATATAAATATATATATATATATATATATATTACATTTTGATTATATTTATTATGCCTTTGAATAATATTTTATTTGTTAATTTGTTTTTTCCATCAATTTTTTTATTATAAACAATTTTTTATTGAAATATTCCTATCTCTAAAAAAAAAAAAATCGAAAGACCTAGATAATAGAATATGCAAATCATGTGGTTTTATTTTTATTATTTTTTCAATTAGGGTATTTCGATTAAAAAAAAATTATCAATAAAATAAATTGATAAAAAAAACAAATTAAATACTAAAAAAATATTAAAAAATATAATCGATGTAATTAAAAATATGAAAATAAATTAGAGATTTATGCCATTAGTCTATTATATAAAAACAGATTAATTTATTTACCTATATAATTTATAGCTTTTTGAATGGCTTTATGTTTAAAATTTTAAAAGCAGAGGCAAGGACTTCTAATGAAAGCAGGGCTGAACTGGATCTTTAAAATAGATGCTTCAAATATCCCATCACTAATTAACTTTTTGCCTGCATTCTTCAAACTTCCAAAACCATTTATAAAGGTATTTTATCATTTCATTTTGGAAAATGCATTTCAATAACGATGTCCTTGGATTTCTCTATAAAAGTTGAGAAAGTACCATGTAATCAATAAATAAGAAAAATAAAATTGTAGGAACCAAGTCATGGTTATCATCCCTTTGGTCACTTGTGTTGCCCATCATTCTAGCTTCACGTGTGGGTATGTTGCTTGTTTCTTCGTAACGAAACTGCACTACAGAAAAACCCGACTCCTATTTCTAATTAGTGATTATCAAACAGGAGTTGAAAGGTACTAAACAACAAAACTGTCAATTATGCATTGAGACCCAATTCATTGAGACCTGGTAGCAATCCAGCCAAAATCCGAAGGCTTCAATCCGGACATCAGAATCTGAAAAACAATTTGGGCCCAAAAGCAAGTGGACAAAGTCTCTTGCCTCTTGGTATCCCAACCCCTGTGAAACGTTACCCCACAGAGAACAACAATCTATCATTCTATCCCTTTCGGTCTCTCTACCATCCTCCCCCACCACACCTTGTGATCCCAAGTCACAAAACTGTATGCTTTTTTTGACATGGTCAATGGGCAAATAACAGAAAGTACTTGAGAATCTCTTATTATTCAATTGGTTTAGAGAGAAGTAGAACATACATGTCATTATGGATATACAAATGGGTCATTAAGATTTGGGATCTTTAGACTTCCCCACTAGAGACTAGGGAGAGATTTGTTATCTTGTTGTCCTTTTCTTTTTTGATTAAAATGGAACTGCACCAACACATAAGACCTTAGATCCTAGAGGTTCCCACTTGCAGTAGGGTCTGATAATTGGTCCACTTCCCAACTTTGTCTGGGTGCTACCGTGTCATGGACAGGTGCGTACTCCTGCAACATAGCAATCAAAACAATAACAAATCATTCCCTGCTTCTATCTGAAACTTTGCCCTGTCATCCTCTCCAAATAATTCAGCAACCAACCCCAATACATGTATTATACTAACAGAACACACTCAAAGACAAACCTATATTTAATATATACATATAGACAATTATGATCTTTGAGCATAAAAGAAATTGGACCGCTTTTTCTTTTATACCTCCATTTTCTTAATAAGTTCAACCGCAGTTTCAGCTATAACAACTATGTGCCTTGCTGTATCTGTTATGAAACCTTCTTCAACTCCCTTATCAAACAAGGCAAGCAAGCTGTTATAATATCCATCTACATTTAACAGTCCCACCTGGTAGAGAAATGAAAATGAAAGAAGAAACACGCCAATCCAAAAGTATATTCTAAATTGTAAAAATATTAATGAAAGATATATAAATAGAATCTGCAAATTAAGACCGTTTGATCTTACTGGTTTTTCATGAATTCCAAGCTGAGACCAGGTAATTATCTCTAACAGCTCTTCCATGGTTCCATAGCCACCTAATGAAAAGGATTACACAAAAACTTGATTCAACATGTGTTTTTGTTGTATTATTTTATGCATGAGTAGTTAACTGCCTTTGAATGAGAACACATGTACCAGGAAGGGCAATGAAGGCATCAGCATGTTTTGCCATTTCTGCCTTTCTTTGGTGCATGTCTGCAACAGTTTTCACTTCTCCGACGGTTTCTCCTGATATCTGGCAAGGAGAGCTTTAATTACATTCCTCCAATAAGATGCAAGAAGATGGTAGATGATACAAAAGCATGCAATAATAGGGATGGAGTAGTATACCTCATGAGACATTAGAGCCTTAGGAATAACTCTATACAAACAAAACAAAGACATGAACAAGTTCGTCAAGTTTTCTGATAACAGCCAAAAGAAAAGCAAATATTAAACGTAAGGAAATCAAAGGTAGTAGTAGATGGAGTACCCGAGAACATGGCAACCTCCATTAAACACAGTTTGTGAGATCAAACCCATAAGACCTACACTTCCCCCACCATAGACTAAATCCATCTTTCTCTTTACCTAAACAATTAAATAGTGCAAATAAAAACATCTGGTTAGCAACACACAAAATCTTCTGACACGTAGAATCTGTGTATTCAGAATGGAAAGATTAAGCAAATGGAGTCCCCATATGCAATTCTTTGATTTGTTATGGCTTGATGACTGTATGTATAGATATATATATTACCAGCTGTTTGCCAAGCTCAAGAGCAGCATCACTAAATGAAGACTTGTATCCAGCTTTACTACCACAAAACACACAAATCCTTTTGAACCTTCCTTTCTTTTCACTTCTTGCAGATGTCCTTTCTTCTCCTTCCATTCTCCAAAGAAGAAGATAATATTAAGAGAAAGTGATATAGGAAGAGAGAGAGAGAGAGTGTGTGTCTAGAAGAGACTGATAGTGTGTGTGTGTTTTAGGGAAGTAGAAGGGAAACACTTTGCTTTTGAATCTCCACGACTTTATCCTCATCAATTGGAACCCAATCTCTACTTTTTTCTACTTAAGCAAGTACTTGGTGCTAGAGAAGTGCCCAACTAGAGCCCATCTCCATCTCTCCTTTTATCTTCCCCATCTCTTGCAATTAATTTCTTGTCCACCATTAAACTATTCAAGAATCTTTCTTGAACATCTCTTTCAGCCTTTTGTGTCCATCTGATTAAAACTTTGCTTTTATCATTTTGCTGTCCTCATATATGTCTCTCCCCCAACTTACAATTATGCTTTGTAAAAAAAAAGGTTCGTATTACATATGAATTATTCTTTGACATTTACTTTTTAACTTCGTTTGGGCTCAGTCATAAGCCACACTATCCATTGCTCAAAGGCCACTTTGATTTTCATCACTGTGCGGCACTTTTTTTTTCTCGATAAATTCGATTCACTTTTTTTTCCCTTTTCAATTTAATAGGATTTTGAAATTAATCAAAGAAACCTAGTTCATTGTCATATCATTGAACTGCGGAATTGCCATTTGTTCCTTTTTTTCTTTGGAATAACTAATTAATTCTTACGCTGATAAAATTACAAGAGAGATTTACGGAAGTTTACTCCGCACCCGCAGTCACACCAGAAAAATTATCTTGCAACCAAAATTTCTTTGCAGAGATCCCTTCATGGTAATTCCCTAATATTTTTTTCCTTTTATATTTATATTTTTTTGTTTTATACCGGTATTTTAACCTCAAATTGAAGATAGAAATAATTTTATTCAGAGCTAATGTGATAAAATTTAACCAATTCTAACAAATGTAACTTCATCATTTCGAATCCTTCACGTTTATAAGAAATTCACTTGAAAATCAGTTTGTTTATTATTAGACAAATAATTTATTCGTCTTTTATATATATTTTTTTATTAGCTTAAGATTATTTTATTTTTTCATTGAATTTGAAACACATCATTTAAATTTGGGTAAATTTATAAATAAAAAAAATTAAGCTAAAAGGGTCAAACATCTCTTGAATTTTAATTTATTTGAAAATTAGTTCCTGAACTTTCTTAATCTATGTTTTTACTTTGGTGGGTTTTATTTTTACTTTTTGTTAGATTTGATCTCATAATTTTCATTTATCATTATTTTTTTAAAAAAATTCAAATTTTAGTATTTGAATTTGAATATTTTTCACACGCGTTGAGAAAAATCCAATCAATTTATAAAAAAAATCCCAAAATTTTTCAAGACCAAAAATTATATTTTTTTAATATTAAAAAATATATATAATATTAAAAATATATATAAAAATAAAAAATAACCTAAAATGATCCCGAAGTTTTTGAAGAGCTCTACATAATTCTCATTGAACGATTTTTATCTCGAGTCTATTTATATAATTGTTTTTTTTAGAATAAATTATGGAAAACTAAACGGTGGAATAATCTTAAAAATAATAATAAAATTTAGGAAGATAAAACACATATTAAAACTAGGACTGGTTTTTAAATAAATTAAAATTCAGAAAAAATTTGATCCTTTTAACCAAAAAAATTATTCTTGTCATACTTCTTATTTTGATTCCCTAAATAAATAACATGAGAACTATGATGCAACCAAAACTATATATGATGATTGGAGTAGTAAGATCATTTCTAATGGTGCTCTCTACTTTTAGCTAGCATTTTTAATATAAATAGAGAGTATCATTAATTATATAGATTGAAGATCAATGTCATTTTCAATGCTACTCTCTACTTTAACTCTTTATTTTGACAAAATCCATAAAACATTTAATTTTGAAATTTTTCATCCTTTTTTTATTTTAATCTCCTCCGTTCAATTGGTGAAGAAGTTGAGTGGCGTAGAAAATAGTAATTTTCATTAATGAAATATAAGATAAAGAGTCATTTGGACTCGTAATATTGGAGAGCTAAAGATACTTTATATCTCATTTTTAAATATAAAGATTATGATAAAAAAAGTATTTAGAGATAGAATTTGAATAAGACCTCTTTGTTATGAAAAAAAATCTTAATATAAAAAAAGCATTGAAGATGCTCGTACATGACATGTAGAGGTAGAGGAACATAAGAAGGTTTAAGTGCATGCATGTGACACCTGATCGTCCTCTTTCAGTTTTCGCATGCATCTTTATCATCCATTCGGCACAATCATGGGGCCATAGAAGTACTAGTTCTTCACTTTAGTTGGATGGATGGCTCTTCTTGCCAACGTAATATAACTCAAGGAAAATACGAGTCGAGTCATAAAACTATAGGAAAAAAGCTTTTCTTTTTTCTATTAATTTCAAAACACACACTTCGCTTTATTCTTGTATTACTTGTTATGTTCATCCTCCTTCAATTCGTCTTGATGTAGACCAAGGATGTTTATGAAATGAGAGATGGTATTCAACCATTTAAAATTTATATCTTTTTTATTTTGAAAACTTAACAAGAATATGACCATGAATGCAGATTCCATTAATTGGAATTTATTTTCTTTTTATATGAATCAGTTCTTGACAGGTACTCCACGCATGTATTATTTAATTAATAATATATATACACACGCGCACACACATAATTTCTAATAAATTGTTTATAGTTATTTATAAATAAATAAATATCATTGGTTTTCAAATAATTCAATATAATTTTTTTATAAAATTATAATTAAATATATTTTTTTAAGTTTTTGACCATACAGAATAATTTTAACTGAACTTAAGAAAAAATTAGGGACATAAATTGAATTATTTTTCAAAATTTAATAATTATTACTTAGGATAAACATATATATCTCTTAAAAATAATTATTAAAAAATTTTCACCTGCCATTATATTTTTTTGAATTATCTTTCAACGTTTAATAATTATTAGCTAGAATATATACATTAACACATATATCACTTACCATTATATTATTGTGAAACCTTTTTATTTTAAAAAATTCTTTTTAATTATATATGATGTGAATATAAAGTAAATTTTCTATAAATAATTTTTTAATAATCTTGCGTCTTTTCAATATTACCAGTGTTTGTTCAAAAAAGTAAAAGATATAATGTAGGACAGTTAAAAAAACAGCATATAAAAAATCAATCAAGGATTTAGTTTAATAACTTGATGAATTTTGATGTAATTTAATTATTTTTCAGATTTTAATTATTAACTTGTTTTTAACTCTTTTTAGAGGTTGATAGTCAACATAAAGTTTCAGTATACAATATATATATATATATATATATGGGTGATTTAAGTAGTTTAATTGTTTTATATTATTTAGGATTTTATGTGGTGTATAAATAAATAATAATAATGAAAAAAAGGAGATTAAACTATATTTTAGTATTCCTCTTAAAAAATAAACTATTTTATAGAAATTAATAATTTTCTTATATAGATCTTTTTTTAATTAGAGGTAGAGTTAATATTATATTAAGGGTATATAATCAATCAAAATTTTATAACGAGTTAATGCTTTTATATATATTTATGAATATTTCAAATTCTTACATTGCATAAAAAAGAAAGATGCAGGTGAAACCTTTTTATTTTAAACAATTCTTTTTAATTATATATGACGTGAATATAAATTAAAAATTTTATAAATAATTTTTTAATAATCTTGCGTCTTTTCAATATTATCAATGTTTGTTCAAAAAAATAAATGATATAATATTGGACAGTTAAAAAAAAGCAGCATATAAAAAATTAATCAAGGATTTCATTTAATAACTTGATGAATTTTGATGTAATTTAATTATTTTTCAGATTTTAATAATTTATGTCTTTTATTAGCTTGTTTTTAAGTCTTTTTACTGGATCTGTTTGGTAATAAGAAATGAAGTAACATGAATGGAAATCCACACTTCATTTTTTGATGGTGAGATATTTGATAATCAAGAATGATATGAGAATCAGAATAAAAATAAAAAATGAGAATAAACTTTTTTTGTGATTTCATTATTTTTGGAGATGCAGGTTTAAGTGAAAATGACAATGTGTGAATGAAAAAAAAATACTATTTTTTTATCTTAAAAATATCCTTAGCTTTTAATCAATATTACATTCATACCACTATAAATGATCCTCCAACAATACCTAGCCACCAAACTTCCAAACTCATCTCTATAGCAGGTAGTGCTTTCCCCTTCTCTCTCTTTGTTTTTTTCTTCCAATTAACTTCCTTTCTCCTACTTAATCTTGACCATATTCTCTGGTCCTGATTCTTGCCAACGTTAAAGAAATTAAGTGACGGTGAAATGAACAATTAACACCAAATTTAGTTGGCAATTATTATATATAATTGCGTTAATTTCCAACTGGTGGAATTTTTTAGGCTGTCATTCATTCAAACTCAATCTCTTTTCTTTTCTTCTTTTCTGAAACTATATTAGGATGATGTACATAACAAGGATCAGAATAACTGCATCTTGTAACCAATAGTTGAATCACGATCCAATTTCTGGGGACTGACTTTGAGCTTTTCTTTTACAAGAACAGATCAGACAAATACAACAAGCAACGATGTCACTCTGGGTTCTATGTAAAAATCAGTAGGCCAAAGGATTACATTGGATCCCAGAGACAAAGACACAATCTTTGTATTGTCATTCAAACTGTGTGTGTTCCATATAATCAAGGGAATAAGTCAATTTGTCAAAAGCTCTTTTAAACACACAAGTAATTAAAAAAGGAGCAACGGTTTGACTGCACTCTGTAAAGTCCATCCATATTGATTCTTCACCGGCTTCTTGTACGCCAGTTTAATGAGGGTCCAAAGAGACAATGAGGTGTTGAACTGATATGGAATACGAACTTCCCAATCTCTCTATTCTTTTTGTTCCAACTCCATCTGCAAGCACTTAAAATGTTTGCTAATTGTTCTTATAGGTTCGATTTAGAGCATGTGCCAAATTTTCAGTCAAGGCTGCTCCCTGCATTGCCCAGCCTTGACAAGCACCCATGTGTATTCACAGACAGGAGTATTCATATAATCTATTACTAAATTTTAATTGCTTTTATGACAAAATTTATTATGATTGTTGAAGGATACGATGGTAAATATATGATATCATTTCGATTTTTATTTGTTTATATCAAACATAGTAATAGATATTTCAGTGTTTCATTCTGATTTCTAATAATAAAATACTAAACACAGTATTTCAAATTAATACTTTTATATATATTTATAAATATTTCAAATTCTTACATTGCATATAGAAAAGAAAGATACAGGCTTACTAGTTATAAGAAAGTTGAAATATTTGATTCCATTCATGAAAAAAATCAGTAAAGACATTTGTTTGAAAAAAATAAAAATACAAACACTTAAATTAAAAAAATAAAAATAAAAGCTCTTTATTGAAAAAATTGTATAACCCAAACATTTAATTTTCATCACCTCCGTCTATGTACTATTTCTAATCCAACAATGTTTTTTTTTTTTTCTTACAAGCAATAGAAAATATTATAGGAATATGGTTGGATTACTTGATACACTCTATTGTCAGCCAATCAGACGTGATGAGGTGTTCCGCACATAATATACTTTTCATTCATGACCAGAAGGCATCAGCCTATATTTGTACATTATCTTGATTAAGAGGTTTCATAATTGGGTTTTTCACATTTGAATACTGTATTTTTCTGAATTTTTTTATTAAGATTATCTTTTTTTAGTTTGATTGAGATTTAAAAACTTTCCATTATAATACTATCAATTATTGATTAACACGTATGTGATCGAAATTTTTTATTTTATGATGCTACATGTCGATGATTAATTAGTAACATTATAACAAAAAGTCTGAAATAAAAAATCTAAAAAAATAAAACGTTTTAATCAAATTAAAAAAAAATCTCAATTAAAAAATACAAGATTTAAATATGAAGCAAACCGTTTCATAAATGCTATATTATAAATCTTGTATTCTTCTTGAAAGATCCTGTTTGATTTTCTCCATCTACTTAGTATTGATGAGTATTTTAGAAATCATTTCCCACGCACTCCCCGTTCTGAACGCAATATTCAACTCACACTACTTCTCAATATCAGCCTCAGTGATGAAATTTAGTCAGAAAAGAACAGTTTTTATTTTTTTTTATTTTAAGTTTTTTTTTTCTTGCAATACTACGTTTTATTTAGTTCAGCTACTGATGATTAACTCTTTTTAAATAAATTTTTATTTTTTAATAATTTGAGGTGGAGATATTCAAATTTGGACATTACTTCGACTACATTTTTAGTATTTTTATTTTAATTTTTTTCCTATTATTCTTAATGCTTTGTTTTTTATTTTTTACTTTTATCTTAATCAATAAAAACAGAAAAAAAATATTACTTATTGATGTGGATTGGATATGTGTAATATGAAACGTATTTTGAATTGACAAGAAGATAATTCAAATTGATAATACTTAATTTTGAATACAGTCTTTAGGATTTGGATCTTAGATGAAACAAGATTTGAATTACGCGTCTTTTATAAACCATATTCATCACCCTTTCTATTGAAATAAAAGGAGAATAAAGCAAATGAATCTAAGAAATGGAAAATAATTAAATAAACAAATTAATATAAAACTTTTGAAAAAGTTCATGTTGTAAACTTTCATTTAAGATCCATATTTCATATTTTGAAAAATGGAGATACTAGAAAAAAGAAATGGAAAAATAAAAATTACAATCTCTTTATTCAAACATTATTGTAGTTTGATAATTTGATTATGTATCGTTTATATCCTTATTATATTTCAATCAGGTCTATTTATAATTCAAAATGATGTTTTTTATATTAATCAATGTTTCAATTATTCACTAATTTTGATATATTATTTGTCTTTTTAATCTTTCACTTTTAATGAACTTTTTAAAAGTTAGATGATATTTATTAACTCGATCTAAGAAAAATAATCTCAATTGACAAACATTTTTGGATTAGATTGGGGTGTTTCTTTTTTTAAAAAAAAAAGGTTTTGAGATAAAAGGAACGTGTTTTTGGAAAAACAAAATTGAAATTTAGATCTTAAAATGGATTCATATTAAAATAAGTTTATTTTATGGGTAATGGTCCAAATATCATTCTTATTTTTTCACACTCAAAGCTATACGAAATAAGATAATTTTATTGATTTTTTGAATATGCACATTGCATTAAAATAAAAAATATATATATATACTTTTAACATAAATAAAAGTAAAGAGATGATTATAAGGAAGAAGCATATTTTTCTCAAGTTTTATACTTGAATGTAATTTAAATAAAAATGAATCTATAGTCAAGAAAAAAAAAGGCGAAAACTTTTAACAATCTTGTTTATTTGTAAACAATTAGACAACCAACATACGAACCACTCAACAACGTCATTGGGAACACCGCTGGTTATACATTAAGAGCAAGCATATAATAAAGTCGGTTTATTGGTAAGTTTTGCTCTTATTGTATTTTGATTTGATAATTTCAGATTTTTAGTGTAAAATTATATAATTTATACTTTAAAATATTAGTTTTTGGATAAAATTAATCAAAATTTTTTAATTATCTTTATATATAACGATTAATTTGGCTGATTATTATTTGAAATGCCAAAACGACATTATTTTGATATTCGAGTTATTAATTATATTTTTTAAAAATTATTTTAAAATATTTTTAATTGCCTTAATCTTAAAATTTTTTCATATAAAATATTAATAAATATCTAATAAGTTATATAAAAACATTTTATAAATTATATAAAAACATTAAACGTTTTATAAATTATATAAATATTTTAAACCCAATTTTGAATTTTTTTTTCAAATTTTTTTATAAATTATTATAAACATTTTATAAAAAAAATTGTAAAAAAAAAACAATATATTCACAATTTCAGGCTTTTAAAAAAATTTATAAATTAAAATGAGTATAATTAAGGATTGACCTCCTAATTTTATAAATTATATAAAAAAAATTATTACAAAATGTTTAAAATATTTTATAATAAAAAATTAAAAAATTTTCAAAATTTAGGGGTTCAAATATTTATAAAAGTTTTTTAGATATATTTTATAAGAAAATTTTTTTAAGAAAGTTCAAGATTAGAGGATTAAAAATATTTTTTAAAAAATAAAATAATTAACAACGGAATATTAAAATGACGTCGTTTTGGTATTTTAAGTAATGGTTAACATACATATAACGATTATTAGAAAAATTAAATAAATTTTGTCCAAAAATCAATATTTTAGGATTGAAATTACATAATTTGATACTAAAAACTTAAATTTATTAAATTATAATATAACAGGGACCAAAAATGCCTTTAAACCTAATAAAGTCATACTCTTGTAAGTTCTTAGGCCTCCAATGAGTTAAATTTGGCATTTGAAAGTTCAAATGCTACGATCCTGAAACTGGTCTTGATCGTTTTCTATTAGATGGGCCTTTTTTACTTAACCTGCTGCGAGCCTGGTTCAGTTGTTTTATGGGCTTTCTGTACCTTATACTTACCAGGCTATTTGAGTTTATTTGGAATTGAAATGAAATGAAATTCTATAATGCAACTCTTGTTTTTGTTTTTGGCAAGTTTGTCTTTTGAATATGTCGGTAAATATTTTGAATTGTCTGTTGAATGACGTAAATGATAACAAATATACTTATCAATAAAAAATGAACACTTTCCTTTTTTTTTTTCATTATTATTATTATTTCGAGAGAAAATATCATAAATTATTGGCATCTCTAAGAGCTACCTAGCCATCTCTTAATATTAGAATGCTCCTTTTCCTATTTTACGAGTATTGATGGATTACCTCAAATTATCCTTATATATTTTTCGTTTCTAATATATTTTTATAAGATTAATTATTTTTAATTTGCTTCTAAATAATTCAGATATTCTCATCCAAACTAACAAAAATACACTCATAAAAAAAATCATGAAAAAAAAATGAATGGCAACTTCACATAAATTTCGCTCTTTTTTTAATAAATTAAATGGGGTTTGAATTTCTCCCATGAGGGTATTTTTATCGGTTTGCTTGAAAATATTTGCTAAAATAATAAATTAAAAATTAAATTGAAATTAATTAAACTTGTAGAGATAAATAAAAACAATATCTAAAATATATAATTACAAAATTTAAGCTAATTCTCTTCATTATGAAGAAACTTTCCCCCTTTTTTTGGTTAAATTAACATTCGCACATGAAGCTTCGGGCTTTCCCTTTCCATCGAGTGCTAGATTTACGTCTTGCAACAAAATTTCTCGACAAGGGATGGTCTTGCTGCAATCAAATTTTACAGCTACATCCGAAGCACTGGTTCCTAATTTGATGTTCTTGTATATCACATTGCTTATTTTCACAGCCCAGTCCTGCCAATTACAGAAAACCATGGTTTATGATTTTGTGTTCATTAGGTTATTAAATCTTCAATAGTGCTAATCAAGAGATCGATGATTACAAAGGTGATGGGGTCATATGTATCGCCTGTTGTTTGCATTGATTATCTTTATCACAATGGTTTTGATTGATATATAATTTATATAGGTAATTTTAATTTTGGTTCTCAATTTTTGTTTTTTTATGTGTGGTTTTCAAAATTAATTTATTTTAAATTTGGTTAATTAGATATCGCGCATTATAATGCGTAAACATTTTTGTAATCATTCTAAGACTTTGTAGATAAATTTATAAGATTTTTAGGACTCTAATAATTTAAAAAAAAATGGTCCCAAAATTTTTTAGGACTCCCACAAAACTTGGGACCATTTCAAATTGTTTTCTACCTTTTTTGGGAATTTTGTATATCTTTAACGTTTAAGCAAATTAAAAAAGTACTTCGCTATCTCGAAAAAAAAATTGTTTATAAAATTATATTAGTTTTTTATTAACACGTGTAAAAAATTTTGGGCTAAAATATATAAAAGAAATTAAAAGTTCATCTCACTAATATAATTATCCAATTAATTAGTACAATACTATTCTTTTTGTTGTTGTTGTTGTGTGTGTGTATATATATATTGTATACACGCGACGCACACTTATATTTTTGTTAAATGAAGGTCTGAACTCTGAAGCATGTTGTTGTCAGCTAATTCTCAATTTCAAATTCCTAATCCATCCATCCTAAGGTTTGAAATGACTATCAGCCACCCAGTTAAAAAAGGAAAAACAAATTGACTAGCATTCACATGAGCTCATCCATTATTGATTCTGGCTCCATTTGATAAGGCTTTTATAATTCGTTTTAATTTGTTTTTTAACTTAATTTTAATTGAAACAAAAATCATAAACAAAAATAAATTTTGATTTAAATCAAATACTAGTTATAATATTAAGCCAATTTTTTGATTCAATTAAAGTTAAAACTTTTAACTTTTAATTTTTAGATTATTCATTATAATTCATATTACCTTTCTTCTTTTAAAAAGTTCAATTTTTTTTTGTAAAATATACTTCTAATTTAACTTATTTTATAATACGTTGTTTATAAAAAATAAGTTTTAAATTATGGCTTACAGTCGAAATGTATTTTCACAAGTTATGTTAAACATACTCTTGACCATAATAAAACAAAAAATAGTTTAACGTCATTTTTCAATCCCTCATCATTCTCGCTTTCATATTTTCTTTTACAACAATATGTTTTGCAATTTTTTTTAAAAGGACGAGGATCCACCGTTGGATCATTATATATATAATGGCTGAAAAAGCACGTTCGCATGCCGCCGTTCTTTTTATTGCCATTCCCTAGAATTAATCAGACAAATATTAACAAGTCAATTAATTGAAAGGCCTCTTTAATATGGATTGCTTTGTACTCGATTTTTTAAAAGAAATAGTTACATTCATATTAAAAAATATCTAAACTTGATTTAAGTAGGCTTTTGAAATTATCAATTAAAATTTATTTATTTTCACTTTTGAGACATAAACGATACTGTAGTAGACAAATATAGTTTTGAATAAAAATCACACCTCTCTTTTTGTCATTACTACTATTAAATCGAGAATGAAAAAAGACAAATTATTGGCATTTCCAATAGCTAGCATCTATAAATATAAGAACGCTCCTTTTCCTATTTACAAGTTACGAGCACTGTGGAAAAACTTCATCTCTCCTTGTTAATTTAACGTTCGCGCATGAAGCTTCGGGCTTTCCCTTTTCCTGGAGTGATATATTTATATCTTGCAACAAAATTCCTTGGCAAGGGACGGCCTTGCTGCAATCAAATTTTACAGCTACATCCGAAGCACTAGTTCCCTTGATGTTCTTGTACCTCACGTTGCTTATTTGCACAGCCGAGGTCTGCCAATATTATAAAATAATATGTTATGATTATGTACGTGTTAACTATTAGATTATCAAATATTCGGTACTGCTAGTCAAGGGCGATGATCGTATTTAAAGTGATGGGGTCATATGTATTACCTGTTCTTTGCATGGATTATCTTGATCACAGTAGTTTTGATCGATAATTATGGGATTTGTCACATTACGCATTACCACATTTTGAAACACTATGTTCCTGGCATATCCAGAACCTCCCTGCAATTCAAGAATATGAACGTAATATCATTGATTCGTTTGCAATAACATAATCATCTAGATAGCACAAAAAACACAATTTGCTTATAAACACCATAGAACAATATTAACCATCTAGTACTGCCTCCTCTGCAAGGTACAACCAACTAATTTGGAACTAACATCATGGTTGACTGCAATATTTATAAATTTTAAGAGCTATTAGTCAGCCCATTAATCAAAATTAGTTAACACACCACTAGTAAATTAGGATGCGGTCAATTATCATAAATCCTAAGTCTTGTTCTTGCCGTTTCAAAAGGAAAATAGATTTGAAAAATATGCCATAGCATTCGTGATCAGCGGATCAAAGGTGTTGCTTTTCACAGATTTTCTTTCTTCAGGCAGCCTTAATGTGGACTATTTGGTCTAATTCAGAGACCAGCATGTTCTTGTACAAGTCCATGTTTCTCAGTGCTTTAGGCCCAAAATTCGACAAGGTCAGAATTGTCGGCTTTGCCCTCCTTTCAAGCTAATTATGAATGTTCGTACTTCACATTATTCAGCATTTTGAATTGCCTCCACAAAACTATATACCAATGTAGATTCTTCTTTGATAGTGCAAATGTGATATGACCTTGAAAGTTGTAAAATGTATGCGCACAAAAGATGTTAGAAAGTGACTCTTACCTGCCAAGTCTTAATTCTAACTCCATTACTGGTTCCTGAAATTGTTGCTCTATTAACAAACACATTTGAAACTTCAGCCCCTGAATTATCGGCTCCTAGGCTACCAATACTGCAAAACAAGCCCCACAACAAGAAAACATTAGATTTGGTAAGAAAAACTATGTAAGAATTCGGTTGTTATACACCTTGCAAGTCAGATTGCACAGTTGAAATTGGTTATTTAGGTATAAATTGATCTGTTAGCAAGAGAGTAGTTGAAGTGAATACCTTATTCCGTGGCCTGGTCCGCAGGTTATGTCACTGGCTTCTATATTTTTAGACCCGCTTACTATTGAAATACAATCATCACCTTCAAAACAGAACACTCAATTTGTTAGACAATAAATTTACGTTAAAGGTTCAGATCGAATTTTAATTTTATATAAAAGAAATTATATCAGTTGCTTTTGTGGCTTTATCCAAAGCGGTGCGTTTTGTTTACCTGTCCTTATGACACATTTTCTTATCCTTATGTTTTGAGTGCCGGTGACATGAATGCCATCTGTGTTCGGGCTCGTCGCCGGTGCAATTACCATGAGATTCAAAGCTCTGACATTAACACAATCTTGGAACGTAAGATGCATTTGTTGTGCATTTTTGAACCTCAGGTTGGCTACTATCAAACTCTTGCATTCCAAGAAGGTCACAGCCTGTGAAACAAATAGATTATTCAACTCGTTTGCCAGGGTTTCAGGAGTTAATCTAGGGACTGACTAAAAAGTGATCGAAAGACCATGAACTTACAGTTGGTGCATGTTGGCAAGGCTGAAAACAAAAAAGAGGGAGAAAAGAAGTACCCAGATTAGGTTTTTTATTTATTATTTTTAGAATAAAATTGATTGAAAAAATGAAATGGAAGAATTTGTTATTTAAATATACCTGGCTTTGGTCGATTTTGCAAGACTTTTCCCACCATATTTTTCCACTGCCATCGATGGTGCCACCACCTTTAACTCTGAAATTTTGTACATTTTGGAATACAAGCCAATGCATTCTATCTTTTTCGTAGTCGCTTATTGTAGCGGACGCTTTGATTGTTCCAAAAACCTGGTTTGTCAAAAAAGTGAATAGGATATTTCTTATTAATCGATTACAATTCTTTTTACATTAATGATTACGGGGACTAAATTGAATTTCTTGATGTTTGCGCTTATATTAAAAAGATGCGTATAGACAAAAGAAAAAGAAAAAGGTCCAAAAGTTCAATAGATATGCCCAAAAGTTTTAACATGTAAATTATTCAAATATCAACGGTAATCCAAATTCATTAAGATATAATGGTCCCCTCAGACTAAAAAATGTTAATTTCTAGTCCCTAATTTGCAATTTTTTGTGTGTCTACGGATGATATTTTTAATCGGCTTTTCAATGGCATATTTCTAGCTTTTATATTGGATATGCCATGGAGGATAAATATACACACAAATGCCATTATTTTTATTTTTATTTACAACAACTGCTATAGAAGAAATTTTAAAATTCTCAATAAACAACTATTACTACTTATTTCATCTGCTTATTTTTTTAGATACCAAAAAAAAAAATCATATCTGAAACCATAAAAATAATAAGAATCTGAAACCATAAAAATAATAAGAATATTTTCATATAGATTCTTTTTTTTTTCCTTTGTGTCCATTTTTTTTATATAAAATATGTATTGACAGTTAAGTCCCACAAAACTTCTCTTAATTACCATTGCACTACTAGAATTTCTTGATTCTTTTCAGGCTATTGCATTAGTAATTATATACCAGTTCATACTTGTATAGAAATAGTATGCATGCATGCTTGAACTCACCATGAATACAAGATCAGATTCACAAGGACCTGAAAATGTAACTGGCTTGAGATAGTAAATCTTGTTCTTAGGTATCACGATAACGGCACTTCTTTTAGAAGAGCAAGCCTCCTCCCACGCTTTCTTAAATGCCTAACAATGTGCCAACAATAAAATCCCAACGTTGCACCCACAAAAGAAGAGTTAAAATTTAATAACAATAAAAATACAATTAATAATTTTATTTTTCATTTTCATCAAATTAATTGTACCTGACTGTCATCTGTTCCATCAGCTTTAGCTCCAAAATCGTCCACATTTACCACCTTTGCTGAACTTGCAGGAGCGTTTGCTCCATTGAGTCTTGTTAGAACCGTGGACTCATAATTGATCGAACTTGGAAATGTATGCTTGAAGTCGTTATCTTTTCTATCAATGGTGCTAAAATATGGATGATAGGATCTTGATGAATCACTGTAGCTATGGGTATGGTCAAGTATATTGGCAGTTGGGATCTCTTGGTAAGTGCTAAAACAAGAGATAAAGGAAGGCAATATGATGAGGAGAATTAAGAGCAAATGTCTTGGCGGGTATTGTGGATACATTTTGTCTGCTTTCACTTTTTAAGGAGATCGAAAAGGCAGACAAATTGAAAGATACTTGCAAGTTAGAATAATAGGAGGTATGGATGTTAAACTCTTTGTCGTGAGGTGCACATATATATATAGGGACAGAGAGAGGAAAGTGGACTTGCTTTTCCAAAAGAGAGACAAATGGAGAAGACAATTGGAAGAAACAATGGCTGCTCAAAGAATGTTTTTGATGACTCAGAGAGGTATGGATTGAGATGCAAGAAACTGAGACGAAAGGATTATATATTGGGCTGGTACCCGAACTTTTTATTTAAAAATTCTCTTCACCGAAGAAAATCAAAATGCCAAGTTAGTTACTCTTTACACACAAGGATGAATTATATTAATTATTTTAATCGTCTATCCTCGTTTATATTTGATGCTTGTTCACCTAACATACATGCATGGTCATTTGGTGATATATATGCTACCGCACATGATATATATATATAGAGAGAGAGAGAGAGCTGATTTGTTTGTATGTAATTAAGGAAATTAATTAATAAATGATCGATATATAATTAGAAAACAACTAAAGAAAAGATCAACAAATTTAAGAAAGAAAATTAATATACCCATGATCGAAAAAAAAAGAAACATAAGTATAAAATGCATAACTAAGGATATGAAAACCAAGGTAACATAAATTAATATAGAAAATAATTTCTAAACAAAATTTTCATACAAACTGATGTATCAACTACAAATGATTTTCTATTAATAAATAATTATGACATGTGTTTGTATAAAATTTATGTACGATTTGTTTATTTGTAAGTATTACAGTAAATATGTATTTATATATAAAAAATGGATAATGCTAGGGGTACTAATTTTATTTTATTTTACTAAGTTTTTGATAACTAAATAACATGTAATCTATTATTAGGGAAAAAAATCAAATCATGGAATGCATGTAGATATTATCAATTTTAATAAAATAACTATAATTACAAAATTAAGTGATTGATAAAACACCAATATATTGCATAATGCCATGTCACTTAATTAGTAAAAAAAAAATTAGCAAAAGAATTAAGTATCTCTAGTACTATCTTATAAAAATAAGAAATGGAGATTAAGGAAATTAATAACAACATCAAGGAGAAAATTCAAGGATTTTATCATTAGTAAAATGTGGCAGCTTATTTAATGAAGTATTTAATTGATGGGTGAAAAAAAAAAAAAATAGAACAGCATGGAGAATGTAAAATCACTTAAAAATTATAGCCACTTATTTCCCAAACTCGTTAATTCACACAGCATCTCTTTAACATTGGATTTGGCATAACAAGGTATTGTAATTCGGCATCCATTTATTTCATTATTGTTTGTTAATGGTATGTGATGATTATTTGGTTTTTTTTTTTTCAAGCGACAATTTGGTATTTATCCACCTTTAGGTAACAAGCTGCAGGAAAAATAAAAAATCTCATGGACGTACAATTTGATGCTGTTGATTTCCAATGGAGAGATTGGTTTTTGACCCATTACAAATTAATTTGAACAAAGGTTGAAGAAACGCTTGGAAATATTTGTATGTGTCAACGCTTAATTTCAACTGCAGAGAATATTTCTACAGTCAACTTTATTAAGGAATACTTTTAATTGATTAGTGGAAGATCCAATTCCACTCCTAAACTACTATTATTTTTGCTTCTAATTTGGGTCAGTTTTCACATAATAAATAGAATGCAACAAGTGCGTCAGCTTGTAATTTTCCCAGGAAGGCTGCAAAAATAATCAATTCGAAATCAACAAATCTTTTAATTGAGGGTGAAAATTAATATTTTTCATTATTTTGGTAGTGCTTTTGATGTAAATAATAGTAGTGACTCCAGATTTCCATATGTTGCAGAAAATTATTTTGAAAGAAAAACTTAATTATTGGAAAAACTTCTTAATTATGCAAATGCAAATTTTTATACTAATATTATAAATTATTTTATTAATAAACATATATAGATCAAATAAATTCGTTTAATATATAGATTCGATATATATATTAATCTTCGTAAATAAAACTTCTATTCGCATCATATCATAAAAATCGTTAAACTCGTGTATATAATGATTATCTGATCGCAACATAGTACGAATATCCGATTAGTTATAGCAAATTAATTAAGCATTACCAGGAGAATGGTTACAGTAGTACCTAATTAATCTTCCGTGTCATCAATACATTGGAAGAACAAGTAATATGAATTAAAATTGTTATGAATTATTTTAATATGAATTAGTGCTGGTCTTTCTTCTTTGCTTAGGTAGCTAGCGCAGGATCAGGATCATAATTTCCGTGAACTACGGGCTAAATAAACGCACCTGTGATTGAGAACGCATATGGGGTCAAATAGTAAAAGACCTGCAGACTTGAATTTTCTTAGAGTAGTTAATTAAGTTAGGGCAGTTAGCAATATTTTAGGTGAATTAGACATTTGTGTTAGGAAAGAGAAGGTAAGATTGTGGTGAGAGAATTGGATTTGCGTGTGCTTTGTAGATTGAGGATTAAACGAACAAGTAAACGGTATATCATCCTCATCATCATCATCATCCGGACTTGCCGTGGTGTGTTTGGAAATAAAGCCAAAGGTATGGGGGAATTTTGTGACTTAAGTTTGTTGCCACTGCAACAAGACTTCTCCGACTTTATGACATAATCAAGGGGTAAGGCCCCATGTCTATCCTCAATTTGAATGTATTAAATTAACCCTCCATTATGAATCAATTTTTTTTTTAAGAAAAAAACAAAATCAAATTAAATATTATTCTAATTTTTCAGTTTGGTTTCGAAATATTTTAATTTCGATATTTGATAATTCAATTTTTTTCCTATTTTATTTTATTTTATTTATTTATTTTACAAATTGTTGATTCTATTGAAGTTCCTCGTATTTCTGTTTAGGGTGAGTTTTTTTTTTTTCTATTTTGTGGATTACTAGCTAGAAAACTAAGTTGCGTTCAAAAAAATAGTAGAGACATAGATAAATAAACAAATAATAAATTATCCACTCAAGAAATCTTGAATTTAAAACGATAGAAAATCTATCAATGCCTTTGTTATTTTGTGTACATCCCGATTTATAGCAGAGACAGAGAGAGCATGTTCAAAGTCTGTAGGAGGAAATACATCTAGGAGAGAAAGGTTTTTCAATTTAGGAATAATGAGTGATTTGATATATATATATAATTTTAGTTTAATCGATTTTTTTTAAAAAAAAACTAAACTCGAAAACCAAAATTATTTTGGTTCGGGTTTTTTTTTTAATTTCTAAAAAAAATCACATCGAAATTGATATTTCAATGTGATTCAATTTGATTATTAAGTTTTCACCGAATAATAAACGCCCCTAATTATGAAAAATGTAGTTGCAAATCATTTTTTTTTAAGGTAAGTCTATGTTCTCGATTTTTTTTTCAATCAACCAACAATTATTTGGTCCAACCATAAGTGAATTGATTTCTAGGTAGATTTTCTAAAATTGTATTTATCGGAAGGAATTAAATTTTATTTGTCCAAGTATTGAACAAAATTATTTTCATTTTTAATATAAAATGAGAACACGTGAGGAAAACTAAAATTTGTTTTTAATCACTTATCAAAAGTAAAATCATCTCTGCCTAGCTTTACAATTCAACCAAAAAAAAAAAAAAAGCACGTTATTACAATGAGTAATGATTAAAAAAAATTATACAAAATTTTCATACAAATACATGTGAGTGTTAATTTTTTTTAATGAAAAAACAATCATTTAAGGTCATAAAACCTATACTTTATCACATATAGATTAATACATTATTTTATATGAAAATTTAGCATAAAAAATTTTGTTTGTATTTCATTTTCTTACTAAAAACATGATTTTTTCTAGAGTTAAACTCTAGTTAAGGAGGTAGGAAGCATATTCACTTATCAGCTAATCTAACCATAAAAGTTGTACCGTTTTACCTTAACCTGCATATAAATAACAAAAAGTTGTACCTTTTTTTCACAACCATGGCAATGCATACAGGCGCAGAGACTGGGCATAACGAACCAATTTAGTGGTTAATTTGTATGCTTAATTCAAATTCTGGAATTGTCACATAAACATCGGATTTGAGTGAATTATTGTCGCTGCCGCAAAAAGCCTTTACCATTGAGAAATATATAAATTTATAGCACCCGAAGTAGTACAGTAATAGCATCATACCGGTCGGCACAAGTTTAACATCTTCTACTTGCGGCTAATTATTTTTTCTAACTATGGTTAGTCTTATAGATGCGTAATAAATTATTACTATTCAATTGCATTCTTGTAGCGTAAATAGAAGGGGAGACGCGGAAAACACTTTCTTAATTATATAATGGAAATATCGAATAGTGGTCTTACTCTTCCCATCAAATAATGGAAACATTAATAGTAGTGTAAATGGGTATATTATAGGAAGTTTCTTGAGAAATTGGGAGAAAATTATAAATTAAGGAGAACAAATTCATGGCATGTTCTACATGGTGCGCCCCTGGAGAATTCTAGGACTGCTGAATCTTTCAAGAACAACTGCGTTGGACGGGGACCCTAAAATGGTGTGAAAGAAACTAAACTGGCTTTGATCACCAATTAGTTCCAAGTTTTCTGTAGGAGTTCCTGAAAGTCCACGGTGTGTAGATTGGGGCTTTTGCCTCATAGTGTGATAAGCTTTTGTTGCAATACTGGGTTTGCAAATGGCAACCATCAGAAGGACAACGGAGCCGTGATCTCTTTAGTCTTGCATTTCCTGGCCAAATTATAGGTTTAACACAGCAACACAATCAATCATCATTTTGTCACGACTACTTTATCCTCATAGGAGGTTAGCTAGGCCACTTGACTTGACTTGTGAAATTACAATTGTTTAATTGGGTAGTTATGTTGGTTAAACTTTGACTATCGGAATACATTAATGCTGAAGTCAGCATAGATTGAACTCGATTTGGTGCAAACCCAACCACAATTTGTATCGTAATCCACTTATTAGACGACTCTGACTATTGCATTTAGTTTTCAGTTAGGCTGAGTAAGTTTTTACAGGCAATTATATTTGTTGAACGTGACTTTGAACTCAAAAGTCTAAATATATAGCTCAACGTGACCAACCAGGCAATGCCGATGTTATGTGATTCACGATAGTTTACAAGATTTGCAAGCCTAACACTCAATGTCTCATTAAATGTCAAAGCTCGAAACTTAGTTAATAGCTTCTTTTGATATATAAATAAATAATTTTTTTTTTACAAAAAAGAAAACTACCATTGGATCAGAAACTTGATTTAGCTTCCTAGACTGCGAACATGTTGGCATCAATCAGTCATTTTAGCACTATTTCAGTTTTTTGGGAGCATTTTCACTTTTATTTTTTCTTTTCACCATGAAACTTGAATTCGATTATATATTTTTGTGATAGAAATGGAAATGGTATAGTACACGATCCTAATAACTCAGCGACAAAAAATTACCATTAAACATTTTTTTTATTTAAACTAAGAGCTATGGAAACACTTCCTTCGCAGCACATGCAACGTAGAGGTATGGGTGAAATGAGATTATGAAATTTCTATCAAATTTTTGGTGATGCGTCAAATGCCTTTAATTTCTTTTGTATGCTTCTAGTCCTATTAATGACAAGGAAAAAAAAAACGTGCGCGATAGCAGACCAAAGCATGCTTAATGAATAATCTTCTTCTTTTCTAAATGGAACTTAACCATGCATAGTCTAATCTCTGGCAAATTGCAAAATGATTTTTAGGAGCTAAAATCTTTCTTGCTGGAGCACGTAAAGCTATCTTTTGCTCAACATTTTCCTTCGAGAGATTGTTCGAGAGAATGCTAGGCCGAACTTAGTCGCACATAAAGTAGCCCAACAATTAATTATAATAGTTTCTATTAACCTGTAAAAGTCCAGGAACTGTTTATAATAGATTTGTCCAGGCCCATGTTACATTAAGGAGCCAAGCTCGATCGGGAAAAGTTGTATTGGTTCAACCATAGCCTTATATACGTGTCTCAATTAGAAGGTTAAAATCATCTAATACTACGTCATTTTGCTTGTATTCTATAATTATTTTCCCCCAAAATATAATAAACTATTAATAATAAACAATCTCTTCTTAAAAATATATTTAATGCTCTCGGAACATCTCGAGCTGATATTGAATTGCTCAAACGTAAGAATTATTGAAATTTAAAATTTTCATCAAGTTTACTTTATTCACTTAACGATCTGGCTTTAAATAAATTTTCGTTGTATTGAATTCTAGCAGTTTTCTTCAAGGGAATAAAACCAAAAATAATAAAATTAGTGTCTGCTTTTTGTGTTTGCAACATGGAGCAAAAAATAATTAATCGTTGTCCCTATTTAGCCTATGGAGTTAGGGAAGGTAATTATTACCCTCTCAACTAAAAATCTATTTAAAAAAAAATAATTTTCCTACCAAACGCATCTTAACAGGCTATATTAAAAAATCGGATTCGGATTCTAAGTATGGCCATGACTCATGAGAGCAACGAACCCCAACTCTTTCTGATGTATGTTCTATCCCACTGGAAGTTGTGGCCCGACTAGATAGCAATTGCGTTGAACGAATAGGCATCGGTCTGAGGTGACGACAAGGAATATCGTAATGTCACATAAACAAGCTTAAAAAACGACTTGTAGGTTCTTTTTTTCAACAAACAAAGAAAAATTAAGCGAGAGCAACCAAAAAATTTGTATGGTTTAGAATTTATGCATTTCCCTCTCTTTTGCATAAACAAGACCCAGTAAAAAAAAAACTGCCGCCATTGTGCTGAAAGACTATCAGTGATTTTTACGACTCAGTAAAAAACTGCCGTCATTCTATGCTTTATGGGTGAGTAGATATTCTAATTTCTAAGTAGGGATTCGCTGGCGGTTGACCCGTTGACCATTGTCGGAGCATCGCTTTTCTTTTTCTTTTTCTCAGAAGCAATTAAGTGTGCATATTTGCCCGTTTTTACACGCTATATCTCTCTCTCTCTCTCTCTTATATATATTTACAATTAAATATATATTTATGCAAGTTTTTATATGTATTGTGTTACTGTATTTAGATTAGTTTGATCTAAAAAATAGTTTAATAAACAATAAAAAAATTATATATTTTATTACTAATTTAAATAATGGAGAGATTTTATATCTAAAAAACCAACGGATAATAAAAAATTAATTAAACAGGACATTTATTGCACACAATATCTAATTAAACAAATAGTTTATATTTGAACTATTTATTTTTTTAGAGTATGTCTTGAAACCATTTAACAGAAGGAGTAAACCCATTTACTAATTGGAATACTATTCTATCCGTCATTAATGACCAAAAAATTACTAACTATACTTACTAGTACTTGTTAAGAGAAAAGAAAGGTAAGTTATTATTTGATCCTTCATGCCAATTTAATTTACTCCACATCGACCAAAAAAAAAAAGGGTTCAAGTACCGACGATCACGGAAAGCACGTACATTTCTTGAAAATTATTCCTCAGCCATCCAGCATCAATTTTGTACAAACAAACAAAAAGTTCCGATTCCGATTGCCCCCTCCCATCAGCAAACAAACACGTGTCAGCTGTGGCATCACAAAATATTTGGAAAAAAACAAACCCTTCGCTACGCCAAAAAAAAAAAAAAAAAATCTGCAACGCCTAATTTAACAGGCAACGGAAGCTCTTGTTGCTATTCTATAACATTGTTAGTGCCAACTCCGCTAAAGAGTAGAGAGAGAGCAAAATGGCGGATAAATCAGAGTTGAAGAAAAAGCAAGAGAACGGCGTCGGAGCTGGAAGCACAGTGGTGGAAGTGAATCCAAAGCCACAAAAAGGGCTGACTTCAAAAGCTATCGACTACTTGGAAAAGCTGATTGTGAAATTAATGTATGATACCTCTCAACCTCACCACTATCTCTCTGGTAACTTCGCTCCGGTTCCTGATGAAACTGCTCCTGTTAAAGACCTCTCTGTAAAAGGCCACCTCCCTGTAAGGAGTACAATATTGTTTTATTCATTTGATAATATCAAGCAGTAATAAATTATTCTGCTGATGTATTCCTTAATCGGTCAATAATTTGTCTCCATTTTGTCCTTATGAAGTTTGAATTGTCACAACGAGGAGTTGTTTACAAATCCTTCGTTACGTACTGTTGTGCTTGAAATTTCGTGATCATTGACTAATTAATTAATTAATCAGAAACAAGATTAAGAGATGTTGGACGACCCCTGGAGTTGACTTAAATTCTATTAGAAAATTAGACTGTGATGAGTAGTCATAGTAGAACAAGTACAGTACAACAAAAACAATCAGTCATGAAAATGTTTAGTTTAACAGAATAATTATTAGTATTAATTAGTTTTTTTATTGTATAATCCTAAATCAATTGCAGAAAAATAAACCATATTTGTGTAGTTTGAATGTGTACATTAATTTTTTAGGCAATAAATTTGAAATGACACGAAATGTGACATTTGACTGATTTTTCTTTCTTTTAGGATTGCTTGAATGGGGAATTTGTGAGGGTAGGTCCTAACCCAAAGTTTGCACCTGTGGCTGGATACCATTGGTATGTTGTAGTTATTTGTGATAACATCTTGAAAATGTTTGTCATTGTAAATGAGACTGTAGTGGTTAGTCGGTAGAAAATTTGTGCTAATTTCTTTTTCTTTTTTTTTTTATGTTTGTGCAGGTTTGATGGAGATGGGTATGTTGCATTTATACATTGCTGATTTTGTTTTTTCCTTCAGTTTTCTCTCCAATTTACATCCCAGTTTCTATGATGTGATGGTTTTTAACATCTTATGTTCTGGGGTGCTCGTTTTACTATTAAGCACAATCAATCAAATGCATGCCTAACCATAATTTTTAAAACACTGAATTTATGGTGGCAGTGGAATGTTATGAAGTGCACGGCACTTTCTGTTTTACCTTTTCTTGTCTGCCTAGGCTTGTTGATACTGTTTGCGTCTTTTTTACTTCAAATGGTTTCAATTGGAGCACTCGTAGATATGTGGATTTTTATGCGTGCCTTGATATTCAACATTGAAGTTATTAGAGTCAATGTGTAGAGAATGTTAAAAGTTTCAATGAAGTCATTCAATGACCCCTTGATGTTTGTTTAACTGATACATATAGGTTATGCAAATTCTATCAGGTGGTAAGAAACCGAAAATGGATATAGAGTAGATTTGAACATAAGCATCGTAATACAATTAAAGTTAAAATTCTGTAGGCAAGACATGCTGGCAACATTTTGCAATTGAGAAGTTTTCATGTACCAGATAATTTGTTTCATCCGTAATGTTTTGCAAAATTTTTATTTTCTTCTGATGCATATACAGGAAAGAACACAATAGTTTTTCTATGCAAGAACTCTTCATAACCTGATTGCTGTTCCTGTCATGGACATCAACTTATGCGGTACATCTATTTTGAGATGGTTGTGGTAGATCTGTTGTTTGTGAATTTGTGATTAGACTATTGGAATGCCCATGCATAAACATAATGTTCTTGCATAATTATTCACGGTAATCTGTTTTCTTTAGCATTATATATAGGTGGTTATTTCCATTTTCTTTCAGGCACCTTTTTCTTCCTTCATAATTGTTTAGATTCCGAGGGTTATATGTTGCTTTCATTCCATCAGGATTTTCTTTATTCACTTACCAAGTCAATTATGACTTCAAATATTTTTTGTCACATGTATTTGCAGAATGATTCATGGTATGCGCATTAAAGATGGAAAGGCAGCATATGTGCGTCGTTTTGTGAGGACATCACGACTTAAACAAGAAGAGTTTTTTGGAGGTGCCAAATTTATGAAGGTACAGTGCTGAACTATCTGAAAAGGAATCTGTTTCTTTTAAAATAGAATTATTTTGTGACTTTTATGGGGGATCAGTTTAAGTTTATGTACAAAGCTATGATGATTCTGTTATCCAGCTCTAAAGATTCAAATAGTTGATGTGACATTAAGAGAATGATTTCAGATCTACTGCATTAAGGGCATGGAAATTATCTAATGCCCTCCTTCTTTTCTCAGTTAGAGTACGAGTTATTCTTCACATAAATACTGCGAGTGATGCTCCATTTGCCGCAATTGGAATCCCTAACAGTATTCATGTTTAAAGTTTTCTGTTTTGTCTCTGCATGCTTCAAGTATAAGAAATAGCCAAGTTTAAGTTTCTTTGATCAGTCTGAAAGAGACTTTAATAATTCATCTTTAATTATGATTATGCTCTCATGCTTTCTTTTTTAATCACAATTTCAGTCTCATTCTACCAGTTAAAACTTCGAGTCGGAAGAATTTTCAGTTAAAGGGGTTGATTCTTTATTTGACACATTCACTCAAAAGAAAGCTATATGGCTGGTTGGAATACTCACTATGGAGTGCGACCTGTAGATGTTATTATATGAATGTTTTCCTTTGTCTTGTCTTTATACTTCATATAGTAACGTGGCAATAATCATTTTATGAATCATTCCTGAGAAAACAGCAGATTTGAATTTTATATGGTACATATTGCAATCTCACTGCAAAGTTAAGAGCCTTGGGTTAATTTTGAATCTCTGACGTTGCTTGATGCTCTCAGGTCTCAATGCTCTCATACCTCTTGTAGTTTTGCAGGCCAATAGAGAGTTTTGAACTATGTGCTGAATATTTTCTCTTGAATAAGTTTCTTTTGTTCTTTGACCTGCCATTTCAAGGTTGGAGACCTTAAGGGGCTGTTTGGATTACTTATGGTTAACATGCAAATGCTTCGAGCAAAAACAAAAGTATTGGACATGTCATATGGAAATGGGACAGGTAAGTTGGTTTCTTTTGGTTAGCTATAAAGTTTGATCTGGAGATGCCATCCATATATATATTTCTTAGTTGCTTTTCACATTATTCAGCATCCTTATAAAATTGAGTGTTAGAAGAAACTAATTGTCGGCAACCCTCTTCCAGGTAATACAAATCTCATTTATCACCATGGAAATCTTTTAGCACTTCAAGAGGCTGATAAACCCTGTAAGCTCATCGTTTCTCTTTATCTTTCTTTTGAGAATATTGGAGAATTTCCTAAGTGGGTGAGATGTTTGGTGCTCTTTTGCGGTCATTTTGTGGAGAACTGGAATGATGCCCTTTGAATCTTGCAGATGTGGTTAAAGTTATGGAAGATGGAGATCTGCAAACTATCGGCCTGTTGGATTATGACAAAAGACTAAAACATTCTTTCACTGCTCATCCAAAGGTGGATCCATTCACTGGTAATGTCCATCTGCATTAAAGGATGCCTTGGCAAATAGTTTTACTGAAGTGGAACATTTTGACATTCAAAAATCCCTTCTTGCAGGAGAGATGTTTACCTTTGGCTATTCACATGAACCACCATATGTGACATACAGAGTCATTTCAAAGGATGGTGTCATGCATGACCCTGTACCGATAACAATATCAGACCCTATAATGATGCATGACTTTGCAATAACGGAGAACTATGCAGTTTTTATGGATCTTCCTTTGTACTTCCGACCAAAGGTACAATAATTTCTGAGTTATTGTGGTTTCTGGACACAGTTTACAATGCTTATAAAACAAATGAATGAACTGTTTACAAGGTTCAGCATGATATGTTATGCATGCATGTAATTATGAACTTGAGATTTAAAGGTCCGTATTTTATGTTTTCTGCTCATATTTTACACTTCTCTTCAGAAAGCAACACTAGCTTATTCAATCGGTTGATAGTTTTTTTGTGGGGGGGGGGGGAGATGAAGGAATCATTGATTTTGAGGATGTGAACAATTTGTATGAATGCCTGCATACGCATGTATAATTCTTCACAATCCAATCAGGTAAAGTTTTTGTACGGGTCCTAGTAATATTGCGTGTCTTAGAGTAGCTGCTTCTTTTGCTGTCCTTTTTTTGGTTGGGAGCGTGGAGGGGCAGTTTTTAGGTGTAAAAGGTTTCACAGGTTATTAAATCAGTTAAGTGTCAGGCCGTCATGAATAATCTTCTACTTAAAGACAAATGACTCTAAATAGAAAGCATATTGGACCAGTAATTTCAAAAAACACTTAACAAGTAGAGTTTGTGGTAATTGTAACCTAGTCTAAGCAACGGCAAAGTTTAATGCTATGCATGGGTTAATTATACTGTTTTGATTTTAATCTCCAGCACTTTTATTTTAAGGAAAAGGAAAGTAACCTGGTCCCTCATTTCAGTTGATCTGTTTGTAAGAAAAATAAGTGCAACCAACAAGTAGCTAATTTGTAGCTAGAAAATGCCGCTCAGAGCACGTCCAATATTTGCATGTGGAAATGCAGTATAAGATAGTTATGGTTGTTTTCCTGCAAACTCTTCTTCCAAATTCTGGACGAAACATGCATGAAAATCAGTTTCCTTTACTCTCACTTTGCTTTCTCCCAGAATTTGATTCTAACAAAACTTTCTTGACAGCAAAAAGCAGCCTCATGTAACTTGCATGAAAAGTCACATTAGTATTTGAATTTATGATCTAGATCTCATTCATGGTATGAAATCAACCTTGAATATTTTCCTTGACAACTTTTCAGGATATGGTGAAAGAAAAGAAGCTCATATTCACGTTTGATGCAACAAAAAAAGCTCGTTTTGGTGTCCTTCCACGATATGCAAAGGATGACCTCCTAATCAAATGGTTTGAGCTTCCAAATTGCTTCATATTCCACAATGGTGCGTTATTTTCTTTCCCATGTGTATTAAAATGCCAAAATGTCATCCTCTGAGTTAATAGTACAACCTTTCCCATGTCTATTAAAATACCCAAAACAATATCCTCCGAGTTGATAAATCTGTAATATGAACACACTTAGCTAGCATATCTTTAGGTTATATGCTTTATCCTGGTTTCTGGTATTGGCTAGGAAGTTGATCATGCATATCATAGCTTACATCAAGCTTCATAGTCCAATTTGCTGGAACTGCCTAACCAAATCTGCCTGCCAATTTTTCTATGCACCCTCACACAAAATTTGTGGTCAAATTTTCCATGCATGGCTTTCGAAAATTGTCATCTTTGGCAATTAACATGCATATGTCAACAATCAAATTTGGAAGACATAAATCAATAAGTCAAAGTGATGTAAACAAATATATAGAAACTGCAGTAGACTGTCTTTCAGGTTCTTCTTTAGCCTTGGAAAGTCTCTGGCTTGGCAGATTTCTGTTCATAAACTGATAGTCTGGCTTCTCTTTAGAGATTTGTACTGAGAAAAAAAGTAGACATTATTTTTGGATGAAATAATCTGTTGTCGTATTTCACTGATATATTTTAGAGGAATTTCAAATATGCACAGGCTTCTATGGGCTCATGAATAAGATGCTAGATTTTGTCCTGTCTTCATGAGTCCATTCTAACTTTATTTGCTTACTTTTACTAGCCAATGCCTGGGAGGAGGAGGATGAAATTGTTTTAATCACTTGCCGCCTTCAAAATCCAGATTTGGACATGATCAATGGGGAGGTCAAAGAAAAGCTTGAGAATTTTACAAATGAGCTGTAGGAGAAATATGACACGCTCCTTTGAATTTTATAATAGTTTATTTTTATAGTTTCTGATGGCCTTTTTTTCCTCCTTTCTGAGCAGGTATGAGATGAGATTCAATATGAAAACTGGTGTAGCTTCACAAAAGAAACTATCTGAATCTGCTGTTGATTTTCCCAGAGTGAATGAGAGTTACACTGGCAGGTGTGCATCTACTCTGAGCAGCAGTTGTCTCAATAACGTTGTTGGTCTTTGGCTTGAGTTCATTTCGCTGTTTCTTATTTTATTTGTGGTGTTGAGTGAATTATGTCTTTTTACAATCATTTTTATCTGATGATTGTCTTATGTGAATTCAGGAAACAAAGATATGTCTACGGGACCATTCTGGACAGCATTGCAAAGGTTACAGGGGTTGTCAAATTCGATCTGCATGCAGAGCCTGAGCCAGGAAAAGGAAAGATTGAAGTTGGAGGAAATGTCAAAGGCATATTTGACCTTGGTCCGGGTAGATTTGGTTCAGAGGCTGTATTTGTCCCTCGTGAGCCAGGCACCACTTCCGAGGAAGATGATGGCTACCTGATATTCTTTGCACACGATGAAAGTACTGGGTAATTGCTTCCCTTTTTAATTAAGCCTCCTTTTACCTCAATTTGTAAATCTGTCAACACCTATTGGTTTATCTTTTTCTTGATTTTTTTTTTAATTTCCATCCACGCATCCAATTTATCAAGTGACCTCGACTGCTCTAATATTCCAAAATTTTGACTATATGCCCCACCAAGGAACACCGGGCTTTCTCTTTCCCTTTGAATTTTCTGTCTCTTGTTCTTTCTGAGGGGCATTGAGGACGAGGTGGTTTGCATGCTCATGGTTATATTTAGGAAATAACTTTTCATTTTTAATACGCAGAAAATCATCAGTGAATGTAATTGATGCAAAAACCATGTCAGCAGATCCTGTTGCAGTTGTTGAGTTACCACACAGAGTTCCATATGGGTTCCATGCCTTCTTTGTGTCAGAGGTGAGTGTAATGTTACTTCTGGATTTAGTTCGATTTTAATCCTTAAACTCGATTCATGTTTGGACTTCCTTGTACTAGAAGTTGTTTTTTGGTGAGGGGTAGGAGGAATTTTCAGAGAGTTGTGGAGTGATGCCATTTTAATCCCCACCCACAAAATAAGCACCATTGAAAATCAATCGACTGAAGTTAGGAAGCAGTAAGCACCAAAAAATTGATGACAAAATAATAGCCAACAATAACAGGTATTGATTTGATTCTTAAGATGTGGAGATTGAGTTGAACACTTTGGAAACCAAGCAATTGTTTAGGTATTCTTTGAAATGGATAATCATACATAAACGGATGGAGTATTTGCAAGAAGCTAGAGTCAGTGCCATTTCATGACGACAAGATAACAGAAAGCCATCTCAGCTGATGTGACATCTGCAACGAAGACTGGCATTTTTTTTTTTTTATTAATGTGATCCAACTTATGGCCTAACCCTTCTTGCTTATGCAAGAATACCATTGAGCTATGAGCTCATTGCTTTTGCTGCAAAGACTAGCTGCATTATTGTATTCCTAGAGATTTAAGGCAGTCCTTACTCCTACTTTGAGTTGTGCATCAAGGAAGGGTTAGAGTTGTAGTCGCCTGTCACTTGGAATAACACCTTATGCCCCGCTGAATTGTAGCTGACGAGTCACTAGTGAGAATTTGGTCTTTTGATGAAATGGATTGTAAAGAAGATTATCCAGCTATTCTTTGCAAGCGAAATTTCTGTGTGAAATTCTGCAGTCATCCAGCGAGGAGCGTATTTTATTTCCAGAGTGAATATCGCTTAGGTTTTTTTTTTTTTTTTTGCACATACCAGATGTTTTTCAGAGATTACCCATCCTATTATTCCCTGCTACCTGTCTCCCTGTCTCGGTTCATCCATTATACCATACAGCTATTGCATGATAATACATTTTCTGTACAGATGCAAGTTAACAAGTTTATTGTGAGCCGCTGATTTTATTTTCTGAGCTGTGCCTCTAACCAAACTTTATCCAATGTTGAACAGGAACAACTTCAAGAACAGTCAAAACTGTAATTGCTCAACAGGAAGAATAGACTATATCATTTTGGCATGAGAGATGGTGGTAGAATCAGACACAGAACCGAAAGCAAGAGGAATTTCCATTACAGCTATTACCTGTTGTGCTGCCATTTATACTGTATTCACCAATAATAATAATAATAATAATAATAATAAACAAATAAATAAAATAAAATAAACCTATAAAACCTAAACTCTACACCTTTGTCAATCAATAAACAATTCCAATGGTTATGTATGATTATTCAGTGCCCATGTTAGATATCAATACCAATTTCTTCAGCGAATGATATGGTTGTTTACCTCTGTTGAATTCAAGTTCATTACGGCATTCCTATCAATGATAGTGTTCATCCATATGCAGTTTTGCAAGTCCCATGGTTATTTGGCGATTAAAAAACTTAAGAAAGCAAGCTTTTTGGCGAATTTACAATCACATGATTAGAGAAAGATCTCGATTTGTTAATTAAGCACCAGCGGCTTCCTTGCACGTCCACTCAATTTACATCATTAGTCAGACATGATTCAACCTGTGCGGCAACAGTACCAACCAAGCGGGATTTAGGAATGGAGAAAAACTATCCTATGGATAATCAGGTATAAATATATTCATTTTTAATTTTTCTCAATTAAATATATAAATTTTATTTTATTTTTTTATTTGAATATATCAATTTTTTTAAAAATGTCAATCAAATATTTTTTATCAATTTTTCCATTACTAATGATGTAATTATAAAATTATAATTTTGCCTTTTTTTTCCTCAATAGAATATTTGAATTTTAATTTTTTCAGATTGAGTGTATCAATTTTTTTAGTATATCAATCAAATACTTTCGTCAATCTCTTCTTTTTCATCTTTTATTGTAAGAAAATTTATCTATAAATTATTCTATCATTTTAAAATTTGATAAAAAAATTTTAAAAAATTATTTTTAATTATAAAATTTCGATCTAAACCTAACAAGACTTGCTGTTAAAAAAAAAAAATAGTTAGGTTTTGAACGTGAAAATTAAAAAAAAAAAAAAACACAAACTTGAGATTTTTTACTAACAAGATTTATGTGTGTGTGTGTGTGTTTGTTTTTTCAATTTTTTTTAGTTTTAAATTTAACTGAGTTTTTTTTAATAGCAAACTAATAATTTTTTTAATTATTTGTCAAATTACAAAATAATAAAATAATTTGAAAAGAAAGTTTTTTTCAATGAAAAAAAAGTTAAAATTATAATTTCATGTTTGAATACGTTTTCAATTAACGAAATAATAAAAATATTTGATTGGTAGTTTTAAAAAAATTGATGTACTCAAATAAAATAAAATTAAAATTCATATACTCAAATAAGAAAAATAATAAAATTATAATATGGTATTTAATGAGAAAAATAGTAAAATTATAATATAATATTTTAAAAGTATGATACATATCATCTTAACAGAAAAAATGACAGAAGAAGTATTCGGTTAGTAATTTAAAAAAAAATTGATATACTCTAATAAAAAAATTAAAAATTTATGTATTCGATTAAAAAAAATTAAAAATCAGCATACGTATAGTGTGATTATTATATGGTCGTTGAAAAAAAACAAAATCTTGAAAAGGGAAATTTGCAATGACCAAGAAGCTGGATAGACATTTTCTGGATTAGCCCACTGGTCGGCTTATAAAAATAGTACATTTGAAGCATACACCACAGACATGCATTAAAAAATAAAGTGACATTTACCATATAGAAAGTTATTCTTAAAAAAGTGGATACCAAGTTGATTAGTTAATTAGTTTCAGTCAAAAGCAAAGACTTATGCATCGCTTGGATGGTTTTTTCAGAACCAGAGTACACGGATAAACAATGCAGGAGATCAAAGAATCTGCACCACCCTGTCACTTGATCCAGTGATTGCAGAAACGATTACTTTTTTTCGAGTATTGACTATGCACATCTAGGGAACAGCTGCAAAACCTGTTACCGTACCAACAATTTAAATATAAGTCCTTGTAGACAGGGTTCTTCCTCTCCTTTAGTACCTAGCCCAGAACCAGCATGACTCTTAATTCATAAGTAAATTACAGTAACTTGGTTCCCAGAAAACCCAAGCTCACCAAGTCATCTCAACTCAACAGAATGGCCAATGAGCTGTAGCTCAATAGCATGCCATCAGATTTTATATATATATGGTACCGGACCAGTGAATTTGAAAATCAAATGTTAAAAAATGTCAATTGTTAGGGCACCAGAGTGACTAATTATTTCAGTTTTCTTCAAATATTTTGATCAGACTAATCAAGAAAATTTTACGTTTCGCGAAATAAATTATATAATTTCTATAGATTTATTGCGGATCCCTTATACAATAGTAATTAAACAATTTTTAAAGCATCAATAAAATTTAAAAAATTCCCAATTCGATTTTGAAATCAAAATTTCAAAGAAAAAAGAAGCCATTTGGATCTATTAAAAAGTTAAATTTTAAAAAATGAGATCATAAAACTTCGTTCCACCACAAAAATGAAAAAAAGAGTGAGATCCATCCCTCAGCAAAAACGCCTAGTATCCACCTGCAGGTACATGAAACCCATGAAAGGGTTGGGTGGTTCCTCAACCTTTTCTTCTGGGTAAGAAAAAAAAGGAGCATCCATCCATCCTTCCCTCCCTTTTAAACCGTTTCATGCACATTTCAGATTACTAAATGTTTCTTCATTGGGAGAAAGATGGAAAGTCGATACGATACGTTTTGAGGGAAAAAAGAGCCAGTACGGCGGCAAAAGAAAGAGATGAGAGCGCTGCAGCTATGACAGGGAAAGTGAAGGGAAGCCCTCCTTAGTAATAATAAATGGATTTTTAGAAGATCAACAAAAACGACGTTGTTTTACTTTCTATCCATTCCAAACTTCCCTGGCAACACGGATTGTATCATCTAGCCAATCATGAATACCCACGTGTCCAGAAGCTTGACCTTTTAATCTTGGTGCCCTCTCTTTTCTAGCCCAAATTTTATTTACGAGAACTTTCTTCTTTGTGGACGTGTTCTGATGACTATTTATGTGGACACTCCTCGTCCAACGCCGAACTAAATATCCTGTTAAATATTCTGTCGGCATCGATAGAAACTGCGCAGATATTGAAATTGTGGGTTCTTGCTGTAACGGTTTGATTCGTCTTCGTGATTATGCTTCTTGTGGTATTGTTCTATGGAACCCTGCAACCAATGAAACAAAGGTTGTCCCAGAGTTCAGCTTTCCCCGTTTAATTGATGATACCACATGCACAAACTCGGCCGACATTTGGATTTGGGGATTTGGTTTTGATCCGAAATCCAATTATCACAAGATATTCACAATTACTATCACTTTACTGTCCATGACTTCTTGACCAAAATGATGTTGAAGACTACCGAAATGCTGATTTGATGGAGTGTATATATATATATATATATTCGAGGCCGAAAATGCCAATAAAATCGGACCTCAATTACCCTTCTCTATTCTTGATCTTGCCATAATTTCGGCCAAGACGGTTGGTTTATGCCATTGGTGGGGATCTTATAATGGTGGTGGTCATCTAATTGTTTCATTTGATTTGAGCAATGAAACATTGAAACTAACACCCTTGTCATATGATAGCATTATGGACATCCGCGATTAAGAATATAGGAATAGGTCAGGTATCAAGCAATATCTTTTCCATTTGATTAATAAATATCTATTAGAAATGCTCAATGAATATTAAGATAGATAAATATAAAAGAAATACATATTTATGAATATAATTTTAAAAAATGGATATTCACTTTTTACCTCACTATTACTCACTAACATATTTCAAAAACAATATATATAAGAACCTTATTGCATAAATTTTATAAAATAAGAACTGCAATACTTTTTTTATGAAAACATTAAGGACCAAATAATTTATAAATAAAAGACTAAATTATAAAAAAATAATGTTAAGTACTAAAATAGCTTTGCATAAATAAAATATTTTGATAAATTATTTTTAACATGTATTAAATAGATATTAAATGAGGATAAATCAGATATGGATTGAGTAATTTTTTAATAATATAGGTAGAATATTTTCTTAATAAATAAGAAAAGAAACTGAATTAATGGACCAGCTATGTGATCCATTGTCCACTATGTAATTTGGAGACTTTTTTTTATAACCAGTCTATAGCTATGGTTCTTTTAGCAGACCAGATGCAGGAGAGATGGAAACTTCTTTAGGTATATGGGTATTGCTTGAATCTTGGACTAAATTGTTCACTATTGGACCCATTTTAGGATTGGTGAAGCCTTTGAGGTTCTCGAAAAAAAGGGGAGCATCTTTCTGAAATTCCTTCGGAACAACTGCTCATTTGTGACCCTGCTAGTTCTATCCAAGAAACTAAGTATTTTCGAATAGATGGAATTTACTTAATCTATTATATTCAGTAAATTTATATCATTGATTTTACAATCAATGATTTGGATTTCAGTTCACCAAAAAGATTCATAATTATTTCTTTCTGTAGGAAAAAAAAAAAAAAACCAAAGTGTAGTATAGATTTACTTAACATAATACATACAGATTGTTCCTTTAGGGCATCCCAACACTCATGGAAGATTGGAGAGAAATTGCAAGATGAGAACAATTCCTAAGATGTACAAGTAATTGTTTTCAGGCCCATGCGTCTTGGGCCAATAGCTATGTGTGGGCTTCGTTATACTTTTGTCATTAGATTTGAATTTTGATCCTTCGTAAATGCAATTTTCTTGTTACTTTCATACTCTTTTTGTGTGAACAAGCCCGAGTCAGGCATTTGTATGCTTATTTATCGAATGAAAACTACTATTCTTAAGCATTTATAATTATAATAATTTTTAAGAGCAACCCTTGCTTATTTAGAATGCCACATCTACTTATAAAACTTGAGCATAACTCTTTACTCGTTTTCTCTGTTAATGAAACTCCCATCTTAATTATAAGAAATTTTGACGTTCGTATTTTTCTCTTGAATGAATGATCAAAAACGAAAAATTATAATTGTTATTGTAAAGTTAAAATTCAAAAAAATTGTAGGTTTCAAATTTGCTTTGTCTAATTTTAAAAGGTTTAACATTATAATTTACACTTAAATTATTGGAGTAGTGGGCGTAATGGTAAAATAAGATTTTTGTTATCAATTTAAACTATTTGGGTCTCAAACTATGAATTTTTGAATAAATTTTATTTTTTTAATTATTTATGATTGTCAAAGTGTTGATTGTTGACTGAAATATTTAAAACAAGGTCGTCTAAACTTTTTTTTTTATAATTAAAATTAATTTTGAACAAAAATATTTAATAATTATTAGTTTTAAGAAAACTTTGATGATTTTATTGTTTATGGATCTCATTTTTATTGTTGGATAATTAATGATGTGTAATAGATTCATCTAGTAAATTTTTTTATGAAATTATTAATTTTTTTCAAAAAAAAATCTTTTAAGAATTAAATTAATTTTAAAAAAATATTTAATAATAATTAGCTTTAACAAAGCTCATATGATTTTGTTGTTTACAAATCTGATTTTTTTTTTGTTAGATAATTAATGATATGTAATTGATCCATCTAGTAAAAAAAAAAAAAAACTAAATTGTTAATTTAATTATAAAATAAACACTAAAATGCTTAAAACGTTATTATTCTAAGCATTTCAATTAGCGGTCAATACTTTGAACGCCAAACATGATAGAAAAAAATAAAATTAACTCAAAAATTAATAATTAGATAATTTTTGAAAATTAATTTTAATTTTTTTCTGTTATGTTTGATGTTCAAAGCGTTGACCGCTAATTGAAATGCTTAAACATTAGTATCAGAACTTGCAGGCTCAACCTTGTATACAGAATTTCGGTTTAACAAATCACATAACAAAATGGAAGATCTTAGATTAAGAAACAATGTTTGTGCTCAGAAGAATACCAAATTTGACCGTAGTTTGAACGCTAAAAGAAGTGTGACAAGCAGAGTTGTACGTGCAAATGCAACTTTACTGGCATTTTGTTCTAAGAAATTAAGAGATCACGCAAAAACAAAGGCCCAGCTCAACAGATCATTTTGGGGATTCAATCTCATTCCGTTTATGTTAGATTATAAAAAAAAATTAATTCAAACAATCACACAATAATTAAGAATAAAAAATAAATCAATCACAAAAACATTAAATTTACAAGGAACGATTAAAAAAAAAAACCACACAACTAAGTTTAAAAATCTATTATAATAAAAAAAATAATACAATTACTTAAATTTTTCTGAATTTAAGAAGTAAAAATATTAACAGTAATAAAAATTATATTTTTAACTAAATTCGTTTCACCAAAAAAATCTGAAATTCATGAAATTTTTGTGTTTCTACAAATTCAATACTGTTTGAAATTATCATTTTAAATACTGCAATTTTATGTGACTGCATTATCCAAAAAAAAAATAGTAAAAAAAAATCTCAATATTTAGTGTTACAAAAATCCTTATTTTTTTCCTATAGCAATCAAATAAAAAATATATTTTTTTTCTTTTTTCTCGCAGTGCTATCCGTGGCAGCACTACATATAAAAGAATTCAGTTCCTTCTATACGTACACCATTCGGCTACTGCTAAAACAAAGATGCCTTTGTTTTATTTTAACACTCCGCCCCACAATAGTCCTTCGATTTTATTTCTTTTTTCATTCTAATACTTTTTTTAATTAATTCTTTTCTATTTAATTCTTGTTCATGAGTTATGCTAAGGTCACTCATTGGTTGAACTTTAAGCATATACCCAATACATTTCTCCTCCAATCTATAAGGAAAAAAAATCTTAATTCATCATAGAGAGTTCATAACAACTATACTAACACACAATTCATTCTTCTCGCGAGTAATTAATTTTATCAACATATCGACAAGATTTTTATCTTCAATAATCATTTTTAGTATCATCAATTATTTTTTCATTAACCAACAAAGTTAATGACTACGCCAATCATTAAATTTTGATTCTTAAACTTTATCATAAGTTAGAATATTACAAAAGTTATTTAGCTCTTTCTCGTCTATGAATAAAACATTATTAAAAATAAAATTCTTGGTAAAAAAAATGACACCGACCAGTAGATCTACTTACTTAAAGCTCTATATTCTGAAATGGAGGATCATACTCTAAAATGGAGGATCCTACTCCTCCCGCTCAACACTCCATGTATCTATATCATCATCATTATTAATTATTGATCAATATCAATTTCATATGCTCCATTCAATAATCTCGTATATGTGGCAATCTTCTTGACAAAAATAACACAAAATTTTTTTGTCAATTCTTTTTTCATTCACTTGAGCTGGTAGTCTAGACCATAATATTGGAAAAGTTTTATATCTAACTCTATTATTCTCAAGGCTGATCAAATATACTTTTTTTCTATATAGTTTATTACAAACATTACATCTAATAACAATCATTGATCTCTTGGTGAATTTTTATTTTTACTACCAAAATAATTGTTACTATCCAACAAGTATTCAAGATATGAGTAGAAATCAAGTTCACGTGTAAATCCAATATATACAACACATTCTTCAAAATCAATATATAACATATACATGACTTTATACATACACCATCAACTCTAAGAACACTAGCATCACTATCATTGTAATCTTTGCTTTGCCAAAATCTTCTACTTCAAAGCCATTAAGTCAACAACCTACTCAAAAAATAAGAATTTGCAACATTACACTCTCTATATGAGAGTATCGTCACATTCCAATCTAAAATTAAAACTATAGTAGTGCTTTCTTTATTTTCAACTTGATTTTTCAAATCTTCTTGTTTTTTTTTTTTTTTTTTCATGCCTACAATTTCTTTTGATGTGATTTTCTCTTCTAGAGTGAACATTTAAAACTACAACTAGATAATTATCTATTTTTGGATTTACCGTATTCACTATATTCTTTATTCCTACTCCTCCCCTCGCTTTTTATGACAAGAGCTTGTGCTCTATATTCTATCACTTTACTTCATTTTATTTTTTCATTGAACAAATTATCTTTCATTGTAAATAATGACAAAACACCATTCAAAGTAAAATTATCATGTATCATAACCATTTCTCAATTGTCTTGCAAAATCCCCAAAAGAAACAATGCTAGCAATTCATTATCTAGCAATATTTTAACAATTATTTAACCGATTAATCAAAAATCGTAAAAGTCACTCAAGTGTTCAATATTAGATCTTTCATCTGGTTATTTTAATTTCACAAGCTTCATAATAAAAAAAAGTTTTATTCTGTGCGGTCTTTCTTTTATACATACTTTCTAATTTTTTTCATAGTTTTAGGGCATTTGTCTTTTGGGATAAGCAGTGAAACACGCTACTCGTTCACTCACTATCTAATAGCTAAAATAGCTTTTATATGCATTTGTTTTTCAAGAATCATCATTCTTGATAGTTGATTTGGTTTTACCTAATTCAATTGGATCTAACAAATCATGGTAATAAAGTAAATCTTTATATTATCGACTTCCAAATTGAATAATTCGAAGATGCCAGCTTGATCATAATTTTTCTTTAAGTAATTTACATAAATATTTCAACGAAAGTTCCGATATCATTATTGAAAATTTAATTTCACTTTGTGTAAATTAGATTAAGTGAGAAAATAATCAAGTCAAACACATTCAGAAATCAAGAACATAAAATAAACTAATCATAAGAATACAATTACAAAAATATCAAATTAACGTCGAAAACTTTCTCTATTGTAAAGGAAAAGAATCACGAGACCAACTTCAAAATAATTCACTATGATCAAGAAAGTAACACAATCATTAAGTTTCTTAATGAATTTGAGAAACAAAAATATTCACCGTAATATAAGTTATATTTATAGTTAAATTCGTTTCACTACAAGAACTTAAAATCTACAAAAACCCAATTTTATGTGAGATAATCACTTTAAGTATTGTAATTTTCTATGATTGTAATATCAAAAAACAATGATAGAAGAAAAATGTCATTATTTAATATACCACAAATTCTTACTTTCATTATGTGACAATCAAGGTGAATAACGTTTTTTGTTTCTTTTTTCCTGGCAGCATTGCACATAAAACAACTCAATTCCTTTTATATATATACACCATTCGGCTACTGCTAAAGCATAGATTTCTTTGTTTTATTTTAACATCCTGCCGCCACACAGAGTCATTCAATTTTATTTCCTTTTTCATTCTAGTACTGTTTTTTATTTAATCTTTTTTTCTAATTAATTATTTCCTTATTTAATTTTTACATTAGTTATAATAAGACCACTCATGAGCTGGACCTAAGTATATATCCAACAAATCAATAAATCAAGAGCTATGAAAATACAATCTGAAGATGTGCTATAAATAGATCATTTTGAAAGTGTATTGCTTTCGGTAGCAAATGAGATCAACACTACAAAATATTACAGAGAAAAGCGTATCTACTTATCCCGAAAGCTCACGATCTTTTGATACTATATTATTTTACAGTACATCAAAACTAAGTAGCTATGTGCTTGTTTTTTCTTTTGCCATTTTTCCTACTGCTATTTGTACAGAAACTAAAATCAAGCTGAAGGGCTTGAATGTTTCTTCTGTTTACTTGAACACGTGCACTTCGCTTTAGTATCCGTGAGGGTCTGAACAAAAAAGAGAAATTTTTGGTACAGGAAGATAGAGGTAGTTGAAAGATCATATGCACTTAATTGTTTGATGACAAGTATCTTTTGAATGTTACCTTGACTTGTTTCTGTAGTTCTTTAATGTGCTCAACTGCCAAATCTAACATATCTGCTGTGTTTGTTTGCTGTCGAAGAAGAAATCGAAAATTGTTTAGCATCCATCACTAATGTCATTGAATTAATGTGTGAGAAAGACATATCTAGAGTCAGAACTACCTTGTCCATGTTTGGGAAAAGTTCTTGCAATTTTCTCATTCTTTCACTAATCCGAGTTCTTCTTACCTGAAAATATACACCAAAGAAAAGTGTAAGCAGTTGATTCACGGGTTTCCTGAATAACAAGGAAAGGCCAATGATATCATGACTAAATCAACTAATTGCGATTAGGGGCATACCCTCTCTGCTATGCTTCGTGGGTGAGTAGCGAAACCTCTTTTGGCTCGAATCTTACATGGGACAGAGTTGCCTTGAAAATCCAAAAACTTTTCGACGGTAGCCATTTCTGAAACAGTCTTAGGCAAGCTCAAGTGGTGAGTCAAACCAGACACACGGTTTCCAGAATTCCCATCCTGATGGAGAATTATAGTAAAACGTTAACATCTTCACAAAGCATAAGCAGAATGAGCAATGAAGTAGAGCTACAAATAATATGCAAACTGCAGTTGATACCTGATTGTCCAGTGTGTTTAGGCCAGAAAACATGTTCCCATCATTATCCCTCAACCTTTTAAGACCACTCAGGGAAGCATCATCCCAAGAATCAGTATTGAAGTTGGACATATACTTTCTCTTACCAACATTGCCTTCTGGACTATTCCCACCAATGCATTCTTCTCCAATTTCTGCAATCTGAGGCAAGATCCTTTGCCCTGATAAGAAGCTCACATGACTTCTTAATCTACTAGCTGATGGACTAGCTTCTCCATTCTTACCATTGCTGGCTCTGAAGCTACACGCATCTCTCATTACAGCAAAGCCTGTTAAGTGTTAACCATTAAGAGTTATTCAGCAATGAATGGATCTCGAAGAGACGAAAGTATATATGATAATTAATTAGTCATAGAGATAGAACTAAAGATTAAAAAGAAGCATATTCTATATCCAAATTAAAAGCAGACCTACTAATTTGTTATCAAAATTAAGATTTATGGACTGATTAAACAAAATTCATTTGCATTGACCAATTGGTTTCAGAATTCTGCACTGTCTTCCATTTCTTTCACCGACATCATGAGTAATTCAATGAGAAGAAAAGAACGGCAAAACATTTCAAAAGTCAACTCTTGCATAAAGTAAAACTTTTGAGATCCCTCGAACTTTCCGGCCACAGAAAGTATAACAAAATCCAAGAAGAATACAGCATATGTTCGATTACTGAGAAAGTGAAGAAAAAGTCGACTGTATTCTCCTTTTCCAAAATTTAATCCTTTTCATATTTCCAAGAAGAATACAGCATGTTTTCAACGCCATTCAACAGACCAGCATCAATATTTTAGGCAAATCTTTTCAGAAGTTGACGAGGACAAATCGACATAAAGCATAATTCTTTTTACATTTTCTAAATTAATATTCATAAAAGAAAAAATCATTAATTTTCAAAAATTGAAATAAGAGAAAGAAGAAAGAGCCATACCATTGTCAACGCCTAGGTTGGAGAAAAGTCCGGCTGGAGAGCTGTTTTGCCTAGCAAGATTAGATCCATTTGCAGTACTAATATTTGTTGCTTGCATAGAATTCTCTAAAGCCATGGAATTCATTACACCGAATGCTGTATCCATAGAATTCACAACACTCATTGAATTGTCATTAACCAAATTATGCCTTGGTAAACTTTGATAAACCATTTCTGAATCTTCTCCTTCTTGCTTTATCGCTGGTCTCTCTCCAAATTCTTGCAAATTTTGAGAACTGGAATCACCAGAACCAGTACATGATGACATAAACCTTGCCAACATGGTATCCATCTCAGGGCTTGAAGATCGAAGATAGCGATAATCTTCGCTTCCCATGCCACCACCACCACTACCATGGCCACTTGTACCATTCACAAGGCTCTCAAGGAATGAGCTTGGGGCAGAGCGATAACGCATCAGACCAGAATTTTGCTGGATTTGTTGTTGTTGATGATGGTAATGATAGGGATTTAAATCCATGAATTCTTGGCTCTTTCTCATTTCTCCATCTGAATAGTTGAAATTAGGACTATACAAAAGACTCATGTCTTCTTTTGAGGATCCCTGAAAACCACCAATACCATACATCCTCGATCAATTTAATATCCAATTGCTTTCTTTTCGACTCAGCTTAATTAAATTGTTGATAACAAAATATACCTGAACCAGATTTAAACGCTTCTAAATTGTGAATTGCTTCGCTTGCTGCAGTTCTTAGACCCTCTAAACTTGGCTTAAACTTCAAAGTTGCTTGTCCTTCAATAGAATATAAAACCCAAGAACGATCAGCTTTCCCTTCAAAGTAAGTTCAACCCAAAAAAGCAACAAAATTTACATTTCAGGAAAAAAAAAAAAAAAAACAAATCAACAGCTTGCATTTACACAGCTATAATCATACAAACTCCTGCTTAACATACAATTCAGGAACCAAAAAAAGCAGCTTTTCAAATGTCACGATATGATACTAGGACATGTAAATATGAGAAGAAGAGAAAGAAAACCAGCTTTGCTTCAGCTTAGAATCTTTCTTGATTCAGGTTCATATCATAGGCATTGAAAGTGGGATCAAGGGCCAAAGAACCCACAAGAGGAAAAAAGGCAGGCAGTATACATAGTACAGTCTTTAACTCAAATTCAACACCACTTTTGAGTGCTGTTAAGAAAGTACCTTGGTGTTCTTCTGGGTCTCAGCCAAAGTCAGTCTTTTACCTTTGCAAAACACAGAAATCAAGAAACAAACAAAACACAGACCCTGAAAGAGAGATAGATTTGCAGGAGTCGAGCAATCTTGTAACCTTGTAGTCTTGTTCCTGTCTCCCCACACGGTATATTTATGAACCATTTTGCTACATAATTACACCCAAAATGTGATATAATTTCATGAATGCCATTTGGTGATGTAACACGGTCCTGGGTCCATGACATGTGACGTTGACCAAACTACCCTAAATAGGTATTGAAATTACTGAGATTTGGGTTTTTGGTGTTCAATGTCTGTCGCTGGATTACCAAAAGTTTTGATGATTTGTTTTTCTTTGTTTTTGTTGTTTATTTTAGAGTTTTTGACAAAATTATCCAATAAGGCTTAAAAAGGTTTAGGATGCTTTCTTTGCATATGGGTCAAACGACTCTAGTATGACATGGAGAGACAAGTAATTATATTTGTGATGCTGTGCCCGTGGGGACATAAAACGTGGCGTATCAGATGGCGTGGATTGCCCTTTTGGGTCAAGGGAAGAGGCAAGGAGCTTGGCTAGATGGTTAGACGGTGCCCTAGCTACTCTATGGGAGAGTTGCTTAATTTAATTAGCCAGCTAATGGGATGCTTAAAGCAATGTACTTGGTTCTGACTCTCTTAATTGATTCATCCCAAAAAGAAAAACAAGTAGATAGTTTCTTTCTTCCATCAAATATTATTGGCTTTCGTTTTATAAATAAACATTTTAGTTGCTAACAAGTTGACAGATGAAAACGGTAACAAATATTGGTTTTGTTTTTTATACACGTAATATTAGTTGCTGTGCACGATGATGAAGTTGTCAGTTCGTAAGAGTTAAAATAAAGTTTATCTTAAAATAAATCATTGGAAAAAAGATAAAAGAGTTTATTTTACACATTTTTTTATAAAAAAGAGCGAGAGAGAATGAGAATAGAGATGAAATGTGGTGAACAGTTAATTAATTTGGTCAAATGGAGTGTTCGTATTGGTAAATATGGTCAGGACCAAATTATCGGAGTCATGTCAATGTGTTGACTCGCCCTTAAGCCGCAATTGCAACAGTTTCTTCTATGGAGAAATGAAAAGGGTAAGAAAAGAAAGTAAAGAACATATTTCATATTTGTCCTCTAACTATCTTAACTTTTTCTCTAAACAAAAAACAATTGCAATTGGATCCCCAAACCGTCAAACATTACCTTTCTTTCTTTCTTTTTTTAATTGCTTCCAAATTTTGCTTATTTTGAGGGTTTCTTTCTATCTTTATTTATGGAATTCTTTTTGTTTTGTCTAGTATGCTAAAACTTCATTTTTTTCTCTATCTTCCTTTTGAATTATAAATAATTCCCATCCTCATCCTTGTCCTCTTCATCTCCTTTTGCATATTAGGAGTGAAGGAGATCCTTCTTTTGCTAGACATATCCGCTCTCTAATAGATTTGATGGGTAAGGTTTTTATTAAAGAAATAATTATCTCGGCTTGCTTTGTTTATTTTCTACACTAAACGGGATGGATTTAGTGATGAGCTTTTCATTGGATTGACAATTTGATACGATGGATTGTGAAATAGTGGTTTAGGGTTTACATTGTAGGTGATCCGTAGTATTTTACAATACACATGAAACTTTTCATATCTATGACAATTATTAAAAAAAACGTAATTATTAATTTGTTTGGATTGGTGGTTTGTTTGCATAATATATTAGGTTTTGATCCGGAACAAGTCGATGGATGTGTACTTATTAATGTCAACCTATGTGATTTGAAAAATCTACTCTTTGTTAATGAGATAAAATTAATTATTGAGATGTTATTTTTGTATTTTAATAGAGTAATCGATGCTCTTCTTGTTAAGTTTTAATTTGTTACTTTTATTTGATTTTCTTTATCAATGAATATTAAGATATTATTGTTGATTAAAAAAAATGTATGCTCAAGACGACATCTTGTCAAAACAAACAAATTCTCATCTCTTATGGTTTCAAACGCAACAAAATCCAAGGCAAGGGATATTTGAGTAACAGCCAATAGAAAGGGGACTTAATTGAGATTTTATTTTTTGGAATCCAAATTGAGAATTAATAGTTGGGGATTAATATGTCCTTTGCCTTTCTCTTTTTTTCCCTTCAAAATGTTGATGTAATTACAAAAAGTAGGGGTCAAAGTAAACTTATTTATGTAGTTTAACATTCACGTGCCAGAACAGAATTAAATAATGTCCTTGGTAAAAAAATTTTACGTGTGAGGGACTTGGAATTTGAATATATATATATATATATTGGTTTGGTTTACCTCTGGATTTCATTGTTGAATTCTTCCCTATTAAAAACATCAAAGCAGTAGTTTTATGCAAAACCGCCGCACACATGGTTTCTGGGATTTTTGTACATCAGTGGTTTAGAGTTTTTTCAAAGGCATTGAATGTCATTTTTCTTCCATGTGAACATATAGTATATAAATATGGACTCCACCAAGAGTTGAACCAACAAAACCAAGTCAATTTTAGAATAAAATAAAGAAACCTCTTTCGGCAAAAACAAGTTTGCATCAAAGATTCAATGAAGAAAGGAAACGAAGACAATAACAAAGTTAATAAAACTCTCACTGTCTTATCCAATAATCGTCATGTGACCTGGATTATGTATAATTTATGATATATATATATATATAGCAGTTCAATGAATGACAATATTGACCAAAAGCAGTAAATTCAAATTCACACATGGCTACAGGAAGGTTGCTAACAATGTAAGCAATACTCGAAGAATTTAAGTAGATTGTAATCAAATTTCCCTACTGCTAACCCCGTGCTGCTTAGCTAGCTTGCATCAGTTGCATTATAGAATTAGTTGACTTACAAATTGCCCACCCTCTTGGTCGACAAAGTCACAACCCTTTGGGGTGGATAGGCCTTGGACCATATAAATTAAGTCAGTTGACATACATAAATGGTCACCGCTACTGAAAATGAGTTCTACTGCACCATTTTCAAATTTGTTCTAAATTTGAAAATTAGATTTTGTCTCTTCCTTAATTCCTCAAATCCAACTTGGGAAGCCCTAACTACTACATGCGGAAAAAAGAAAAATGGAAATGATCGAGATACCACAAATACTTGTGATTCTGAAAACCCTTTTTGTCACTGATGCAACGTCAATACTTTTAACTAACACGACTATTGTCAAAATGAATTTACTTGTTTCCTGTCGGTTTTTTGGGGGAAAAAAATGATGAATGTTCTTGATCGATCTTCTTTTAAATTTATGTACAAGAATTCAAATAGAAAAGCATGGAAATTATATAAAAATGTTAACAACTTTAATAGGCCAGTTAGATGGTTAAAAAAGTTTTTTTTTTTTTTTTGAATTATGTTAGCATTGATATATATATATATATATATATATATATATATATATATATATAATACTGAATTAAAGTGAAGGTTATGCTTTTAATTAAAATCGTTTGGAGATGGCTTAATTTTGATTAAAACGCAAGTGATTTAGAATATTCTAAGCATCGAAAAAAATAATAATTACAAGTTTTAAAATTTTGATTATCTTTAAAAAATAATAGTAATAAAATATAAAAAAAGAGAGGAGATATTTCTAGCAAACTCATAAATTCTAATATTACGAAACATTTTCAAGAAGCCCTCCTTTCCTTTTTAAGTTTTCTATGAAGCACCAGCGTACGTTGTCTATTGATAATTAATTGTTCCCTTTTGAAAGGGAAAAGGAACACTGTTCTAGTGGATAGAAGGCAGAATAATTTGCCCATTCTGATGCTTTAATTAGTTTGACTCCGATACTATTCCCTTTCGTGCGGGACGATCTAATGTAACCGTCAAGGTTGAAGCATCTCTATTCTCAAGTAAATTATAAATTAATTTTTCTAATTTCAAAAAATGAATTAATTAATCGATTTTATTTCAAAAACTAATTTTTTAATTCATTGATTGCTATTGATCATATTTAATTAAATGTTATTTTATTTTTAAAATGATTTTTTTAAATATTTAATTATTTTCTTTCATTTTCTATTTTTTTTAAAAAAATAAAATTAGAAAAAAATTAAAAATTAAATAATTATGTTTTAAAACAGAAAAAATTAATTAATTCGTTTCTCAAAATTAGAAGAATTAATTTGTAATTTACTCCTTTGTTCTCTGGTCTGAAGTACTGTCGTTGTCCCTACCCACTTGGCCTGATTATGCCAACTTCGCTGTGTAACCTTTTTGCTACAATAAGTTTTCTTCAACAAAATTATAAATTTGGAACTAATCTTCCAAAAACAGTATAGGGTGGAGCTGTAAAATGATTAATTTAGAACTTGCCTCTTAATGTCTTCATTTTCAATTCATGGGTCCATATCAACTCTAATTTAATTTTTTTAATCGTTATGGTATTTTCGTATTGATTTTCACTTATTAAAATTAAATATCTTTCATCGAATTACATATATATAATTTTGAGAAATTTCTTTCTTAATATCTTGCTTTGAATTCAAATATTGTATAATAATATGAAACAAACGCACTTGTATCATGATTGATTAATTTTGTAACTTTTCTTCCAAAGCCAATATCATAAAGTTAAATCACTCTCGCCAATTACCCAAATGAGCTTTCTTAGGCGTTTGGAAGGATATGGTCACAGTTCTCACCAACGCACACCTAAAAGTGGCATTTTGTGGCTCAGTTATTGGAGCACCTAAGAAATGCACTTTCATCTATCCATCCTCTCTTATTAGCTAGATGGGGTAGCTGTTCTTGATAAAAAAAAGGTACGATTTTGTTAATTGGAATCTCTCTCTAAGGGGAAAGAGAAAAAAAAAAAAAAGGAATCAAATAAATGCTTTGTTCTGAAATGCCAATGCACTGGTGACGAATCTACCATCTTGATGGAAGTAAAGAATAATATAATAGAAAAAGAAAAATCCTTTTATTATTCTTTTAGTTTGCAAGAACCTTTTGTTTTTCCCTTTTGGTACAAGATAAGCACATTTTAAGATCCACTAATTATTTTTGGCACAAGATCAGGTGATAAAGGACAACTCCTTTAATAAAAGTGATTATGAATGGTAAGAGCCTCTGTTTATGATAAGCTATACTCTAGAAAGTGGATAGAGGACATTGGGTGGCATCTAATTATAGAAACTTTTTTGTGACTCTTTTTTATGATAATATTGGTAGGCGAAGTTTAATATGACATAATGCACAACTGTAAAATGGGATAAAAGGTACGTCTTACTTTATTTTGTGATTTGCCCCATACAAAAGATTGAGGAGCAATTTATTCGGAAAAAATCTAGACATAATGTTGACCTAATCTCCTGCAAACCTCTTAATTGGTGGTTGCTTCCTTTTGGATTTTACATGTGATTTCAATGGCTTAATGCATGAAGCCTCTTGTTCTGGTCCTTTTCTGTTCATGTTCTTTTAATCCGAATTTTTAGGATTAAATAAATGGCTAAGATATTATTATTTGATATTTAATGATACATAAAATCTGAACTTCCTCACAAAGCTCATAAAAATTAGACATTTTCACTATTATAGGCTTTCTTGTTAGAAACTTTAGAACCACTTGGCCCAATACCCAAAAATATGTCTCGAATCCATTATTTTCTACCATATATACGATCGTCCCTTTCATAATACACAAGTTCGATGAAAATAAAATAAACAGAATATATATATTTTTGAGAGAGTCATCTCTCTCTCTCTCTCCCTCTAAACGTCCAAGTATGCTTAAAACATTAACTTAGCTATTAGAGTGGCTACGCCGGACACTCTTTGGCCCCGCTAACATCGGTGAGGATGCTCCATGCTTGTAGAATTTTAGAGGACACCATCACTAATTTTTCAACTCCTTTAAGAAGGCTGAATATCAAATACAACAATCTAAATATGAAAATCTTTCGTATTATCAACATCATTCTCATTTACTAAACGAGTTTTCTCAAACTTGGAAACTAATTAAAAAGTCAATCACTCTCCATACAATCTCCCGACTTCTCCATTACTTTCTAAGCCTCCAAATTAATACTAATGGTGTCTTCTTTCTTTCTCTAAGAACCCACCAACAAAACCTAATAAGCTCCAAGTTACGGATGAAAAATTATTAAATTTCAATGGTCACTTACCTTCTTCTATATCATATCCAACTCTTAAATCTCCAAACTAAAACTAGATCCGGTTTTACAACACATGTTTCACCTAAGTATTCATCATCTAATGAGGTAACATTTTTCTTAATTCAAAAAGCATATCACTTTAAAAATAGCATATAAATCTGCCATAATCATCACTTCTTAATGGAGAAGTGAGTAATTTATTTGTTAATATTGCTATTTTTTCCTTGGCATACTCATGTTTTTTTGAAATAGTGTTAACTAACACTACATGACATAAATGCATCCACTCGTCTAAACACTATCTTTTCGGAGAAGGTGTCAATTATTAGCTTTATTGATATTTTATTATTGTGATGGAAAAAGTGTCGGGAAAGTAAACAAAAAAGGTAAGGCCATCGTATGGCTATACTCCTCTTTTACAATGTTAACACCCATTTGTCACATATTCTATTATTTTCTACAAGTATCAACTAATTATACAAGAATGCCCGACTCCATTCATGGTCCATTATTAGATCATGACGGACTTGGCAAAAAGAAGAAGAAGAATAAGAGCAACACAAGAGATAGACTTGTATGGGTGTAATCGGTAAAAGCTTGCCACCTAAGATAAACTCGAACATATCAAGTTGATTTAACCAACCAAAAAGAGTGGTGCAACATCTAATAAAGATATAAGGGGGAAAAAAAGAAAGAGAAAAAAGGAAAAAAAAAAAGGTAAGAGAGGAAAATTGTTTAGTTGGACACCTATTAAAGGTCGACCAACGTCACGTGCCGGACGACTAGATTTATCCCGATGAGATGATGATAGCACCAGCGAGTCTTGGTCAAATCCTCTATCAAACAACACCGCATGTGTCAAGAGTGTGCGAAGGATGTCGAACCATACGTTGGTCCGTGTAACACACTATTCTAACTATTCTTATATCCTTTTCTACTTTAGTCCATTAACTTAAATCCGTGCATATCAACCGTGAATTTGTCTAATGCATTCCGATTTCATCTCTAATTGTTTAATATATCTTTAATTAAAGTTTTATCTAAGATATTCCTCTATCATGTCCGGTTTTCTCCATCCTTCTTAAAGATTTGTCTACTACGTCCGGGTTTCGCTTTCTCACTCCTTAGAGATTCTTTCCTCATGTCTAGGTTCTTTCATTCCTTTCTAGAGAATCAATTACTATCCTACCATTAGATGGCCATCCGACCTAAGCCGAGGCATAACACCTATACAACATAAACTTTTAAATATATCTCAAGTTGTATGTGCAACTATATAAATAAATGAATGTCCAACAATTGGGACAAAGAGTAGGAACATCCAAAAAGTTGAAGAAATCTCATCACATCCAACCGGGAAATAAACCCGTTTGCCATATAAAATTTCTCTAGCTATTTGGTCCTACTCCTAAAAAAAGGTTTATCCATGATAAATTTAGACAAATATGCATTCTATTTTGGATGAATCTTTCTAGGACAAAAAGCTAGAAAGAGAAATAAAAAAATAAAAAATTGATAAATTGAGAAAAAGAAACTAGCATGAATGTAGGGGAGAGAAGAAAGAAAAATAAAATATTGAAGAAAAAAATAAATGATAAAGAAGAAAAGAAAAGGAAAAAAAATTATCAAAGTGTTACTAGATCTCTATCGAAGACACTAACGAACCGATCGTCACCACTTTGGCCAAATGAAGCTAACGCCATCAAGCAAAACGGCATTTCATTATTGCTAGGCACCATACATGTAGAGAAGTTTCAACCAATCATCACCAACTAGATCAGAGGAAACTAATGAAACTAGATAAGACATTACTTTTTTATTGCTAAATGCCACATGAATAGAGAAAAGTTTCGACCAACGTCACCACGCACCTCCACCCATTTAATAACTTTCTTGACTTTTTCTACTTCGAGTCCCTCAAGTTTTTCTTGCCATTAATTCGACCTTGATTTTAATTATTGTCTCTCTAATCAATCTCTAAGTTCCATCTATTATCTCTATTAGCTCACAATTTTATTCAAAATTTCACCTTTAACCACTAAACTCATATTTATGTTAGAGGGTGATTGAGTCGACCCATTACTAGTTTTTAGTTAAGATATTGACAACTCTAAATAAGATAATTTATCTCGATGGTTCAAGAAATTTAGATGCATAGGATTGAAAATTATCTCTAAATTTTATCAAGAGATAGAAAAAAATTAAAGCATGTCAAGTGAAAGACTCACAATCTAACTGCAAAACATGACACTATTTCTCTCTTCAAAGTGATGTGACGCTAGATCTTTATAGAAAAGTAATCAATATATATCTCATAAAATTATTATATAACAATACTAGTTATTTATCTTTATCTCCAATTAAATTACAAAACATGACACTAGCTAGCCAATATAGATAAAAAAAAAAAAATCAATAACAATAGAAATCACACTTCATGGTCCTTCAATATCTATCCAGACCTCACTTCATGGCTAGTTTTGGACAAAAATGGCTACTTCTAGACAAAAAAATCTAATCAAGCTAATAAGTGACGTTTCATTATTCATATCGGGTTGTTCAAACTTACGGCTTTTAATTATGATCACCAATGGCACTCCATAGGAAGTTTATCCCTTCATATAGATGTCACTTTACTCTAAATAATTCGCATCTCCTCAAAAAGTTCATCTACCCCTAGAAACTCAATCTCTATCTCTAAAAATCTAATCTAAGAGTTCCAAAAAAAAAAAATTACGGACAACAAATTTGGTTTTGTTTTCCAAGAGTTATAAATGAATAAAAGTTCAAAAACCAATATAAGATTTTATAAGAAAATAAATGTAGATGATAGATTCGAATCTAGTCCGAGAATTCTAGAAAAATAAAAGTACGGACATAAACATGAATCCGAATTCAAGAGTTTTAAACTAATAAAAAACTTATGACAACATTCCTTCGAAATATTTATTACTCTAGATAGTCTAAATCTAGCGAATAACATCTTCAAAGTCCCAATTCATCCAAATTATATCATACCAAAATATCATCATATCTTAAACTAAGTGAACCTTGCTTCAACATAATAAAGCAATTGATGATACATAAAATTTAAGCTTTCCCATCAAGTCCACTAAAGCTATGCCCACTCATTATCATGGACTCTCTATTTTAAGACCTCATAGTTATTTAGTCTAACACTTCAAAGATATGTCTCATACCTATTATTTTTTATTATTTATAATAGTTTTTCCTTTCATAAAACAAAAGCTTAATGAAGACAAAATAAACAAAATATATACATGTTTTCTCAAAAATCATCTCTCTCTCTCTCTCTCTCTCTCTCTAAATACATATACGGTAATATCCAAAATATTGACTTAACCATCGAATGGTTATATCGAGCATCCTTTACAACCATTAAACTTGATGAGTATGCTCTATTTTTGCAAAATTTCGGAGGACACCATCATCAATTTTCCAACCTCATTAAGAAAGTTGAATATCAAGCATAAAAATCTAGACATCAAAATCTCATATATCATCAACATCATTCTTATTTACCTGAATAAGTTTTCTCAAACTCATCGTATTTATAGTAAAAAAATTAAATATTTTGAAAAAAAGAACTTGATATATTATACATATTTTAAAGAACATGAAAGACTCCAATTATAATACCTCTAAGGAGTCATGTTTGTCGCTCTAGGAAAGAACCATTGAGCCAAGGGTCTCTTAAGGAGAGAGAGAGGGAGAAGAAAGATTAAAGCACTATCAAGATGGTAAAAGTATACATATTGTTAATAAAGATCACCATGAAAGATGTCATATAATTTCTTTCTCATCCGAGACTAATTCTATAAGCCTAGAGCCCAAACATCATCACATAAAAAATTTTAATAACTCGATCAATCGTATTCTAGCCACCATAGATATAGGTTTCAAGCATCACCTATTGCTTTTTGCATTCTAAACATAAAACTCTCTAAAGAATTCATCATAGAGAATAAGAATTTATATACCTATTATAGCTCTATTGACCTTATAGAGCACATGCAAAATATGAGAGGAACCCTTGAGTTGGTATTACAAGGGACCAACACCATATGTAAGATGATTCACAGTACCTGTTGAGGTATTCTTTAGAAATGATACAACAATCCGGATCCTAAATCTATCTTTGAGCTTTAAAAACCTCAACTCTAAGTTGGTTGCTCGTTTCTCTACTAGTATCCTTATTAAAAGAAGCTCATAGATCTTTTCTTGATCATATGATAAGAATAGAAGAGTACCTAGGCATAAATTTTCTATTTTTATGAAGAGATGCTAAAAGTAGATAGCATGTTGGAGCCGAGTAGCAGTGAAAGTCTTTATCGAAAGAGTAAGTGACACTAGTTTATGGAAGGAAATATACGTCCTCTCTATCAAAATCTATACTAAGTAAATAAACTAGTAGAAAGTCACATTCGAGCGAAAGAGGCCATAATAGTAAGAAAAACACACCTCCAATGCCAAAAGTCAACTAACAAAACAAAAAGATAGAAGTCACCGAGTGGCCCACTCCAACCTAAATAAAAAACCTCGAAGGGCCTATCCCCGATCATCTTGTCTTTCTTAAACTCTAGGTTGCCTTTGAATACAACTTAGATAAAAGCGTTTATGAAGGGTACGTAAATAGCTCACCTTTAATGAAAGGACCCCTTTATCTCTATAACTAAAAAAATGCTATCACTACCACTAAGATCATAAATATGAGATAGAGGATTGCTAATACACTGAAGAAGTAAATTGAAGGAGCCAATCACCATGAAGTATATTAAAAAGTTAAAAGATGGCCCCGATTATAATCATCATAATATAGAGCTCGATCATTGTCCCGAGATTGCATTCATACTGTAAAGAAAACCAAATTAAGTTAGATTCCATTAGAAAGAAAGAACCAAGGAGAATATAGTTTTCATCGCTACCCAATCCGTAATGTTATGGCACGAGCCCATCATTTACTCACCCAAAGACTTTAGTTATGTGATCTACCCCTATGCTCGATGTTTTAGCCTTCTTTGTCATAATCTCCAACCATTAGGTTTGATATATTCCGATAGACAAGAAGAGTTTAGTGAATATTTTACCTTGTAAGGCTTTGATTTGATGAACTTAGAACCATCTTGAATGTCGTTGATAGGTATAGAAGAAGGGAAAATGCCCATAAAAACTATACAAACCCCCATCATGCTAGACACACACCCCTAAAGCCATTACCATACTACCAATCTTTATGGTTGTAAAGACGTGTTTGGCGTACATTGCTTTTTTAGAAGACTCATTCTATATAAGATAAGTGTCATAACTTATAAATTATATTGGGTATAAAAAAAATTAAATCAAGATTATAAAAAAGAGGCTTATGGGTTAAATTACAAGGTAATCATAAAAGAGGTACAAAATGAATCTATCTCCAAAATCATGATTTCCATTATGCTTTCTCCAAAATTATATATTAAAACTTGCTCTTGAGAATAAGAAAGATAGTTGGTAGCGGTGAGAGCAAGAAAAAAAAAGAGATGAGGCATAACCCATCGCAAATACACTAGCGTGATCTTTAAGCTCTCTAAGTAGGCTACCCTTTTCGGAGTAACATCCCTCTTTATGGTCATAACCTCAAGCTTTTGAACTAATTTCGATTCTCAAGCCATAAATACTCTCACCTTAATAAGGGCCTTCACTAAAGACCCTTTTTATATCACCTAGCCTCTTTTCCATCTCTATTTAGAGGGATCACATTTATTCAACTTTCCGTTAAAAATAAGTACATCCCCTGAGAAGTCTCACAACCTCAAACATCTTTTGTTCCTTAATTTTCTACTTATGAAGAAAGTGGACTTGTATCTAAAAAGAATGAAATAAGATAAAAAGGAACTTAAAAAAAAACAACAAACCATAAGAAAAAAAAGATTGAAATAGCACACTCATAGTGAGGCTCAGCTATATGGCCTCCTTTATTTCTTTGGACAAAGAGCCACTCACCTATGGCCTTACGTCAATTGAAAGAAGAGAAATCTCCCAAACTAAGTGAGAAAGCCTCAAGTTTTCATTTTTCCTTAAGGAAGTAGTGTTTTTGAACTAATCCCATCTTAAACAAAGTTGTTCTATATATAAAAAAGAGCAATGACATGCTCTTAAAGTTAGGGTTTGGTCCGGGGATGGAAGCCCCATTAACCTCTTTCCTTGAGCACCAAGTAGAAGAAGAAATAACTTTAACTTTGACTAGAGGCCCAATAACTCCTTTCCTAAATTGTGGAATAGAAAGGAAAAATAGTTTTAACTTTTACTAAGGCCCATCTATGGATAGAAAGTGGCCTCATTCTCTAGAATAAACACTAGAATTCGAGTTTTTATCCTTTTGGCAACGGGAAGGAACAACTTGTTTTCTTGTCAAAAAGGCACTAGCATTTTTCTTTGAGGATCGTGCAAAAACACTTCCTACCTTTGGGACTCTAGTGCCAACCTTATGCCTCCAACCAAGCTCTCACCTACACCCTCAAAAGGTAACCTCGAACCACCACTAAGGCTAGCCCTAGAAATAGAGAGAGGAGGGAAAGAAGGACCCATCTCTTCAGCGACGAACATTCTCCATATAAGGCACATGAGGTTACATAGAAAACTAGTCAGGGTCATTCTCTCCCTCAAGCAATGGGTTAACTATAAGGAAAAGAAAATTTTTTTAATGAAAAAAAATAAAAATAAAAAATTCATGCAAAGTTAACTTGAATCCAACTATCTACCTAACAAACCATGGATAAATGATCTCCTCATAACCAACGGGTAAACCTTATATTTCTTTCATTTGCTCTATAAAAGAGAGACACCCTCAAACACTCCAACCATTGTCTCCAAGGGGTCTCTCCTTTATTCCTAGTAATGAACCATTTCTCTTTCTAATTGCTAGGTAGGTTAGATCCCTTACGAACATCCTCTTCAATAGCTTTTCCCTTTAGGCTAGAAAAGTGTACATAGAAGCCCTTTTCCCTCTTTATCAACTCCATTAACTAAGAGATGGGAAAGCCTAACGAGCCTAAGAGTTAAAGTGATGCTAAAACCCTTACATTAATTATCAAGGAAGACGAGGATCATCTACTCTTTTAGATGTATTTGATATGCATTCAAACTAAAATATTCAAAGACCTTTGCCATAAAGCCTAATAGAGGAAAATGTACCCATACTTTAACATTCAAACAGAAATGACTATATCCAAGTTCTCCTCGATTGTACTTGGAGAATGGATTACTTATCCTATCACTCTAAAGAGCCAAAATAAGAAAAATAATCCTCTTAACAACAAACGACTATAGGCAATTATCCTCTTCCTAGATATATAAATAGGTTCCTCTCGTATCGAAAGAAGACATAAATCTAGACACACCTCAATGAGAAGAAAAACTAGCTCATATTAGAACTTATACCTTCTCTCAAACCCTTATCACGCACGATCCCAAGCAAACTTCTAACTCTCTCCAAATTACTCATAGTTAAAAATATATATATAAAGAAAAATAAAAATAAAAAAAAGAAATGTGTTTACCTACTAAAATGCAGATTTGAGAGGAAAAAACCTCCCAATAAAGCACTTAACTCAAATATGATGTCTCCAAACTCGGGTAAAAAGAAACAAGAAGAAAAAAAGATATAAAAAAAGAACCCATCTAAAAACCTCAAAGCACGTTAAAAAAATTACCAAGGGTTTTCTACAATGAAACTTAGAAATCATGGAAATGAAGGAAGAGATCTCCTAGTAAGGTATATATATATATAGGTAAAAAAACATCCTTCCCCACAATCGAACACGTTAGATCCATAAAATGGCCTCAACCTTATATGGCATGACCGGATAAGGTACTAGGTTGGGTGTGTAGATATTTAATGATGACAATCATAATCTTTCTAAGAAATATAAGAAACATAACTTCTCATGACAAGTAAAGACACCTTTCATATAAATGATTACTCTCTCTTAAAAAAAAAAACAAAGACTAACTTTGAAGCTCGAGGTATTAAAAGACATAACCGCCAATTAACTCGAACAAAACAAGGTCAATAGGAGTATTGATAACTCTCTTTAACAAGAAGAGGCACTTTTCCAAGGATCCAAGCTAATGTTTTTAAGTCCGAACCAAACATGCTTGTCAAGATTGGGGAGCTACCGATGGGCTTGGGTGATACATGTCACCTACCTCTCTTCCCACAGGAACCTCGAAGAATACATACTTTTCCAAGCTAATCACACACAAGGGCCACGGGGTTAAGCCATCCCCTAAGAACTAGCCATCCTTTAGGGAAAGCACCGAAACCCCTATAACCTAGGGTACTCAACTCAAACAAGAAATGTCTAGCTCGTCATTATCTACGATGGTAGGAATGACAAAATATGTAATGAAAATGCTCTTTCAAGCACACGGACCACCTAAGATTGTCGACTAAAGCCATTAACATCAAATAGACGAGATGATTCTATCCTTTCTATCATGCAACTTGGCAAAGTCTCGCCTAGACAAAACTCTAACCACAAAAGTTTTTGGGTTCCGGGTCCCTAACCTTTCACACTTCTCTACATCTTTAAAACACATGCTATTCATCTTTCTCTTTCACTTATGCACATATAACATTCTGTAAAAAGCTAATCAAGTTATTTTATCACTCTTAGACGACTAACTTGATCGTCACGGGATCTCTCAATCAATTAGAAGGATTTGTTTTACAAGTACACGACGTAGAGGATTACAAGGCATTCTAGCTATCTTTCTTGTTCGCATTTAGCCTTAACAAGCCTAATCACACTCATTTTACTATACAAGTTTTCATATTCTCATCACTAATTATTTGCCAATATGAATTTGGCCATTTTTGTACAAGTTCGTTTTGCTTTTATAGATTTGATAACTGGGAAATGAGAAGGAAAAGAGTGGTTGTAACTTATGCCAAAAGGAAACAATGCTCTCTGTGGTTTAAGTGATAATTTTTACTGGTAAATAACTTGAAGGAATATGCTAAATTTAAAGGGAAAAGCATTAAAAATAAAGGAACAAATTTTTCAAGTTAAATAATAATAATAATAATAAGGTTGCAGCTGTTTCTTTTGTGGAGGGAAACAGAGACACATGAAGGTATCTTGGCTTACATTCAATTGTTGGTTATTCGCACCAAAATTAATCTTTTTAAGGTAGTAGCTAGATACAAAGAATAAAGTTGACGGCTCAAAAAGAGCAAGATGGGTTTCGCAAGAGCCCTGGGTGCTCTGGTATTAATCTTTGAGAAGTAAGTGGAGCCATTTGACAGTGTTTAAGGGTCTTAAAGCGATAGAATATTCGACATAATGGCATTTGTACTAAGATTCTTGTCATGCCTATATCATGTTTGGATTCCGCGCACACCCTGCCCCTGATCACTCTTGGTTGCCAGTAATTTGAAACTCAAAAGAGAGAAAAATGCATGGGTGTTAAATTGGGAGAATTATATAACAAATAATGTTTTTTTTTTCGATTTTCATAATTGAGAGTATTGATTTTAATTTTATCAATTTCAATTATAGTTATCCACCCAATGAAGTGTCTTGATAGTTGTATATTGGGATATTTGTTGACATATCTATTAAATGATGATACGATTATTAAGAACTTACGAGGAAATCAGGATCGATGTCACTCTTAAGTATATTACATTATCAATTAAAACTAAGAAGCACATATTTACAAACCCAATTCTATGCTCGCAATATGTATTAAAGAAGTTCTTTTAAACTTTGTAAAACAGAATCCATAATTTATATTCACGCTAACAATATTGATAATTTTTCTTGTTAGATTTTAGTGTCCATATCATTGTTTAATATAAACATCAACAAATTCCTAAGAGATGTTCATTGAGGCATTTGATTCTTTTGTTATTAATAGATGAATAACTCGATCAATTGATAAAAATTAAAGTCGAAATACTCAGTTTTGGAAAAAAAAAATTGTGACACTTAGTATATAGTTCTCTTATATTGACAAAATCCCATTTACTTATTTCATACTTCCGCAAGCAATAAAAATGGGGTGACGAATACGATATTTCCATTCCATGATTTTATGAAGTGATTAAACTAATATTTTTTTTACATTGAATTTTTAGGATATTATATATAAATAAAAATCTTTAAACACAACATGAAAGAAATAAATTAAATATGAACTTTGAAAATCATATATGAAATTTAACGCCATTAATCATATCCTCGTGTTTTAATTTAATTTTATTTATATATGAAGTTGATTCCAAAATGGTTGTAAAATATTGTAATTTATGTTCTTCTATTCGTACTAAAATTATCTTTATGCTGGTATTATCATAAGACACCGTTCTAGGTATTAATTAGTAATTAGGAGGCTTATTTAATACTATGATAATTTTTATTTTATTTGAAATAAACTTTTACTAAAAAGTTATACTCCACTTCTTTAATGATTTTTAGACTATCTTGGACCTTCAATTTAAAAGAAAATATTCAAAAAGTTAATATTTTCACTCTTAAATCCTGGGATGAAAATAACAATAAAAGGAGTGCAAATAGTGCCATCCTAGAAAATATTAAAAAAAAAAAAAAAAAAAAACACTAAAAGAAAACGACTTTTACTGTTCCTCTTCTTATTCTTTTTCACAGTACACTCACACTTAGTGCATTTTAGACTAAGTTAATAATACATTGTTGTTTTACTATGTTGTGGTATTATTATCATTTATAAACTATCTTCCATCATTTGATATGTAAGCTTTGCCAATGTTATATTTTGGTTTTTAATTTTTTCAAACAGTTTTGTTTTCATTTTCAACTTTATTTGTATCACAGTTTGATCCATGAATATAAATAAAATAAAGAATCGAAATCAAAAAAGGAAAGAGAGAGAAAATCACGATGAGATCCGTTCTAACTCCTTTGACCTTTGATCTTATCTTCATTTTGTTCGCTTTGGATACAAGAGTTTGTTTATAGTAATAACAAGTCGTGAAATAGTTGAAAAAGATAGATCGAAACTCTAAAATATTTTTGAGTTTGATTCGAATTTTTTTATCTTTTATATACGTTAAAATAAATTTTGAGATTTTAAACAAGTTTTTTCACCTTATTTCTATAATTTTAAGGTGTTTTGAAAAAAAAAACTCTAAAATTGAGTTCTGAAGGCTAGAAATTGAAAATCTCAATTTTTCAATGAATTTAATTCGCTGAAATTTGCAGTTGGAGATGTGTTGTCAGCCATTCACTACCCTTTTTGTAAAGGCTGGCCTGTGCATGCTTGGTTCTCCAAGCCTAGTTTGGTTCTTTTTTTTCCTTAGTAATTTATTTATTTTTATTGTTGAATTTTGTAAAAAAATGTATGGAATGTCAATCATTGTTTTTTTTAGTTTTTCATGTAGCTTGACGAAAAAAATATATGATATATTTAAAAATAAATATTAAATGTATATTTCGGATAATATGTCTCGTATTTTTAGAAAAAATATTTTTTAAAATCATTAATTAATAATTAAAAGTCAAATGTGAAAAAAAAAAAAAAAGAAATGATTTCTCTACATTCGAGGCCTATGCACAAGGACTAGCAATGTATGGCCTAAAAAAAAATTTAAGAAAAAAAAATGAAATTCACATGTTTTATTTGCTTCCTTTTTATACAATCAAAATTTATCAAAATTAAATTTATATTAATTTTTATTTTGGTCTATTTTTATTTCTTACAACCGACGTCTTTTTTATTTAATATTTTTTATTTTATGTTGTAGACTCGAATACACTCAATATAATTATAATATATATATAAAAAAATATTGAATCATTGATTTTGTTAAAAATGAACTATGCAGCTACACACATAGCACCGATCATTTAGTATTTATTTATTATTGATATTTTGAGATCAATTTTTTTCAAATAAAATAATTGACATTAGGGTTTAAAGGAATCACCCAATAATTCAAACATAACTTTTTATGTTAATATGATTTGTAATTTTATAAATAAATAAATATAAATCATATATACGTGTTTTTAAAAAATAATCTTCTCATCAATATTAAATAAAAATATAAAATCACTTTCTTTATAAAACTTTTTGAAATAAATAGTTTTTTCTATGGAATTCCAAATGTGAAGTAAATCTTCATATCTTATTAGTAATTTTCATTTGTTTATTTTTATACAAGTTTTTACATTAATTTTCACCTAATTCTTTCTATACAATCTCATGAAAAAAAAAATATCAAGGCATTTATTTATTTGTTTTGAATTAAGTTTTCTATTTAGATTATTAAAAGTTTTTAGTTAAGAATCTATGAATAAAAAAGAAAAAATCATGTTTTTTCTTAGAGTAAAAATTTATGAAAAACATAAAATATATATATATATATATATATATATATTAAATACAAAGTTTTAATTAAAAAAATTTAAAAATACTACATATTTTTATAGACCCACATAATAGCACGATCCATCAAATAAGAATAACTTCTTCAAATAGTTTCACATATTAATGATCTACCATATAACCCAGACAAAAAACTAGCATATACTACCAGACAAAAAGAGAAAAACAAGAAGCATTATCAAAACTCATCATAGCTTCTTTTCGAATTAATTGCCGAATCACCTAGAGCCTTGGGTGGGTTTGGTAGTCGCACCACCACAGTTACAGTACAAGGTTCGTCCCAGTGGCTGTTGCTTTGCTCCAACTGGAGCTAGCCAACACCACCAAACACACTTCACCTTGTGGACGAAAATAAGCCAGCCTTAGTTAAGAGGCCCACAAACCTTGAGACCAAGACTAGAACCAGGGTTCAAGTTAACCCCCCACCACAAACAAAAAAACACCCAAAGAGAGATCGATCAAGGAGACGGCCGTACTTGATTAAACTCCGTGATGAAGTGGGGAATGACGTCAATCAATCTACCATTCTGTCGTTCATACCACACCGGTCTAGATTCTCCGGTAATTCAATTTACTTTGTGCATATAAAGCAAAATAATTAAGAGGATTAAAACTAAAAAAACTAGTAGCTTGGGGTGTCAGAAGATTGGTTTGCTTGCCAATACTGCACCATAAAATGAATGCAGAAAGAGAAATAAAGGAATAACTTGTCATTAAACACTAGTTTCACAAATAGCATACTGCAAACTCTAGACATCTTCCTTTCCGTCACAGTACAATTCAATATCCTTCTTCAAGTCCGACACCAGTTTATTTCTTGAGGACAATCTACAAACAAACAGCTTGCATGAAATGTTGCTCAGTAGTATGCTTTTCGAGGGTTGTTCTGTCAAAGGGGAAACAGAAGACCATCAGATCAAGGCTAGCCTTGTAATTGAACTTGCAATTCTAAGTAGGATAGGATGAACGGTTTATTAAATTAATAACCAACATCAGATACAAGAGGGGGAAAAAACAAGAGAAACAAGGGATGATACCAGAGGGTTTGGCCTGTGACGGTAACCAAGCATCATTCGCTTCTTGTACTGCTCATATATATCATCATCAGCAGTCACCTCCCCAGGATTGTGAGCACCAACACCCAAGTGATCCTTCTTCACATCACCAGCCATGATCGGATTTGAAATACCATTTCTGGAACTCCCCAGACCCTCACCTGAAACACATTATTATCAGGGTTCTACTCCACAATACAACGCAACAAAAAATTGTTTCCAACAAATAGAGATGTCCAACTATGTTTCCAGAAACAATTACAATCTGCTAAAGTATAATCCATCCCAAGTCAGGCTGCAAATGAGGAATTCGACAAAACCACAAATGATTCCAGCTCAAATCTCATAATTTGATTTATATGTTTCACGCTTTTAAAAAATGGTAGCATTCGTTATCAAAGTTTGTTCCCATTTCCTTGCTGATCCATCATACAAAAGATAAAACATTAGAGCAAGTACACATTATTAATAGAATAATATCAAGTAATGGCTCTAATTTCATTCATTTGACTAATTTTTGCATCAGATCTCAGGTTCTCAGCACTCCCTGTACAAGGGGTCCCTCAATGGCTCTTCAAGCAACTAATTAAAACTCTCATCTGATAAGCAAAGATAATGCAAAATGCAATTGATGGATTGCCTGAAATGGTATTGGTAATTTACATGGTACAAATTAGGCAACAGTAAATAAAGAACTCATGAGCACACTTTCTTCCCAGTTCCCAGCTGACCCATCATGCAAATCACAGCAGTAAGTAAGTTTGTTTTTACTAATAGAATGATATTTAACTAACTGGTTTTGGCAGAACACATGGTACAGATCAGGCTTTGGTAAATAAAGAACCAGCAAGGCCAAATGAACTAAGAATAATTTATTTATTTTGTAGCAGAGAATACAATTTCAATCCTGCCACCCACAGCAAATCACATACTCGAATATCCCATCATGACACAATTATTTGATTTGTGATTTATAACTTCAGAAAAAATCAGATTTTCATGTGTGCCTCTGTGTGTGTGTGAGGGAGAGAGATGGAGAGAGAGGGGGGTGTGGGGAGTGGTTGGGAGACAGAGAACCTTCTTTCCAACCCATTTTGGACAAGAGTTTATGCCCAACATTATCAGCCTGGATTTTTGCCCTTTCTGCAGCCTCTTTAGCGGTTTTTACTGAAGCTGCATCATTACAAGTAGCCAAGAACTTCTCAAGCTCTTCTGGTGGGATGTAGTCACCCATATGATGACCTTTTTTGGAAGAAGCTACTGTACCACCAAAATTTCAAAATAAGATAAGACCAATGTATGAAGAAATCCTTTGGAGAAAAAAACTGTTCCGCACACAAAGCATATACCGACCTTGAAGGGAAGCAGGAGGGGGCATCTCATCCTTAGACTGTTTAGGCTGTCTCCTCCTCTCTTCCTGAGCAGCCTTCTTCATGTAGAACTCCATCATTGCTATAGGATCTGTACCTGCCGGTGCACTAGATTCACCTGCAATATGGAAGAGAAGTGAATGCAACACCCAACAAGTGGGGATGCAGTTTTACATAAGGTGTCACATAAATGATGGTGTCCCAATGTAATATGGAATTCAGAATTCCGACAATTCATCTGTTCGTGCAGAAGAAACAAGTGATCTACCAACTCACCTACACCTCTCTACACAATAATAAATCCAAACAAGAACAAACAACAAAGCAATTCCTAAAATCATGTGAGTCTACAACAATTTCTAGACAATCATTTTGATCTGCTTCTCAATGGAAAAACTATAGTAATATACAGCAATACATTTATTCTTTAAAAAATCTCACCCATAACTTTGGTACACAATGACTAATAACAGTATGGGCTTTAAACATTATGCAAACCAATTCAATAAAAGAATTTTGAAATAAAGTCTGTTTGGTAGACGTTCTGATGTAAAGAGAGATTGATGGATTTTAATGTACCCAAGTCTGAAAGGTTTGTGCATGGATACAGAATCGGATGATCTAACATCCGGAAGATCTAATTTGATCAATCTACAAACTCCATTCAGTTGATTTTCAACAAGTGCGGACATCTCCATTGTGCTCAAGCAGCTTCCATTGTTAAAAGAACAGATTTTTTCCCCCGTGGGTTGTGAATAGAAATAAAAGTTTTAAATATATCCATTGTATACTAATATGTGCTATTACCAGCTCTTCCTGAAGATGTTGACACCGAACCCCTGGGCTCTTCAGCAGCTTCATACAAAGCTGAAGCGGGAATTTGGTAATTTGAATGCTGCTGCTGTGACCTTTGAGAACTACCAGTGGATTTAGATGCCGAAGTACTTGTACCAACTATGCAGACAGAGTTTTCTTGACATGAGAATTTCATTCTAAAGATTGACAAAATTTGAATAAGGAAAATTAAACAAAGCAAAACAAACAGAGACTTCCAACACGACAAACAACAAACAAATGAAGATCCTTCTCCTATTCTCACATTACATTACTTTTTTAATATGTCGAGCATTTTTTATCCAGTCTTAAGTGAAGAAAAATTCAGTCCTAAGAAGAGACATTGTCAAAATCTTCAAGTGTGAACTCTGTTCCTATAACCGCTACAAGGATAGCGATCAAAATACTAACCACTAGAAGACATTAGAGAATCCCCGCTCTGTGAAAGAGCCCTTTCTTCTTCAGCGAGCCTATACTCATAATACTTGAAGTCTATGCAATTCTCATCAAATAAAAATCTGCAAACAACAAAAACACCACTCATAAATAGAACATTTAAGTATCCAAGGAATAAATTGAAGCAAACAAAAGGGATGTTGTCAGAATTAAAAGTCAACTCAATGCATAATGAAATGAACATTGCTGATGACTCACTTGAAAGGTGTGTCTCCAGGATTCTTTTGCCTTGTAACATTCTCAAACTGCCTTCCATGTTTAGCAACAAAACTTGCTAGTTTGTCTGCAACATTCTTCACTGTGGAATCACTTGGAGGAGGTGGTGCTGCACATCACTTATAAAACTGATTAATACCAAGAGCATGAACAGGGGAATGCAAATTACTCTTGTAGCAGGCGTGCCACATATGCCAAATCTTTCATTGAACATCTCTTTCCACCAACGTTGGTTGGTACTTAAGAAATACACTGCATTCATGAGACAAGAAACATTCAAGAACAATTTGTCCTCTTCATTTGCCAGTCAAGATCAGAGTAGACATACCCAGGTGATGGTTTCAATTGCACTCTACTTAACAATGGGGAGAAACTTTATTCCATACCTAAAATCTCCTTGTTTAAAGAGATGCATACATATAAAAGCTTTAACAACATTAAGACCCAAGGAATTAATGAAGATTGATAGCTACAAAGCACTCCAATTGTATCAGGGGGAGGGGTGAGAAAGGAAAATCATTTTACAATAACTATTACACTAGTCATCTCTTTTGCAGGTGAGACGATCATAGGAAACAGATTTTTGACATGCATGCAATTCCTTAATTAAGAATCCAAACACATAAAAACCAAAGAAAAAAAGAGAATAGAAATGAATCTCCAGCTAGAAATCAGGTATAAACATACGCATTCTAACAGCTGTGTGCAAGAGTGATAGCTACGGTCATATCTGACACTACAACAGCAGACATCTTGTCGGAATGTAAATCCACATTCATGAATAATACATATCTTAAGGACATCTATCAATCAAGAAGTCAAAAGCCAAAGAATTCACAAGAAGATTTCATTGCAGCTCAACCAGATCAGAGAATATCTATCTATTTTAGTAGTAATTACCAACATCCAATCGTCTCGATGATTGGTCAGAGGTATCCAGTGGACCCAACTTCTGCCTCTTTGCCGATACATCACCCGAAATATTTACCACATCTGCTTCAGCTTCATCCTCCTCATCTTCACCCAGTTTAACTGCAGGTGCCACAAGCTTTGACTTCTGTTTCAAGCTGAAAGCAAGTTTGCCACCTGAAGCAGTCTGTGGGGTCTTCCGTGAATCATTACCCTTGAGCTGCATAGTTACTTTACCAAAAGAAGGTTTAGGCATCACGGACCCTGAAATAATAGTTTTGGGTTTAGAATCCTTTTCTGCGGCACCCTTATCCTTTTCTGGTTCCTTCTCATTCCCTTGCTGAAGCTGTTTAAACTTCTCCATGAATGAACCATCATTAACAAACAAACTAGACGGTGCTCCTTTGTCCATTTGCTAAAGAGCCAAATATCCTCAGGTTGTTTACAGGAAGTTACTGTCTGACAAGTAAGCTTTCAAGCAATTTAGACATGCATGGAGATCTTTATGCCTGATCTTTACGACTGTAAGTCAGACATTTCTTAATACAGCAATGATAGTAGGCAAAAAGGAACATAAACAACTACGTTATCAATCCACCCAAATCCTTAATTCAGAAAAACTATATCTTCTGCGAAGCAATTAAGACCTATAATTATTAACCGTGCAAAGCTGCCTATAATAAATTAATAATCCACAGATACTCGACCAAACCTGCCCAATCACTCTGTCGCTTCTGAACCCAAATCCCATTTTTTACACTCTCACATTTGTTTCAGCCTCTTTAAAGACCTTGAGAAAGTCCAGCTTTTTAAATTATAAAACTACACTCATTAACAGATTTTCAAGAACATAATCAAACTCCCAATCATGGCAAAACCCACATACTGAGAAATTCTATAATCAATAAAAAAACGAATTTTCCCAATCCTCTCACAGCTACAATCAATCCCTAACTCTACCTAACTGACATGAATTCAATTCAATTCGACTGCAGAAAATATAAAACAAAAGTAATTCCAACTCGTTTTAGATCCACAAAATTAAGCAATTCAGACATAATCTAAAACCCGAAAATCAAATCTGCCAACAATAATAAAAACACTTTAAACCCAAAAAATAAAAATTCGACGAAATCTGAAAATTATGTATATACCTGAATGCTTTATTTGGACAGTTGGGGTCAATTTCTGAATTTTATTAAGATCGATTGTATTGATTTTTCTTTTGGGCTTGATACAGAGAGAATAGGTAAGAAGAGAATGAGCTAATCTCCAGTTTTGTTTTTGCTTTTTGTTTTTTCTAATGTGAAGGGACCGTCTGAATTGGGTAAAGAGAAGGAGGGACGTTTGCTAGGTTAGGATGCGTGAACGATGTTCTAGAGAAGTTGCTTTCTTTAATGGGTTAATGGTTGCATAATCTATCTACTTTTTCTTTTGTATTTATCGTTTTTTTTTACTTTTTTTTTTTTTTAAGCGCATATTTTAGATTTGATTTATATTTTAATTTTATCTCGTGGTTTCTTTTTGCTAACTGTAGTGATTTATTTATTTTTCTTGTCTTAATCTTATTTTTTACTCTATTTTTTTGTTTTGATTTTATTTTTTCTTAGAATTTAAATAAATTTTTGAAAAATAAAATTGAAAAAATGAAAAAAATAAAAATATATCCGATCATTCACTTAAAAAAAAAAAAGCAAAATGATGAAGTAAAAAATATTTTTTATGAATTTAATTTTATCTCTATGATAATAAACAAAATTTATGTATAAAATAAAATTTTATAGGACTATTTTTAAAAAAATGAATAGAGTTTTAGTTAATATTTTGAGTGGTATTTCTAATTTTATAGTATTATAAATATTTTTTAATATATTTCAAATTCACTTACTACATCTTAAAAAGGAATTTAAACTATATAAGATATTTTAGATAAAAACTAATCGTTTACTCACGATATGCCGCGAACGCGGTAGAAAAAATCATTTTAAATTTTTAAATTTTTTTAATTATAATTTTCTATTTAATTAATTTTTTAATTTTAATTTTTTTTTGTAAATTTTTTGTTTAAAAAAACATAAATCATTCTTCTTTATGGATTGATTTTAAAATAAAAAAATATAATAATTTTAACTAAAATATTAATCAATAATTTAAAAAAATATAAAAATATATTTTTCATAGTATTGTATTCCAAAAAATAAAGTTATAATTAATGAATAGACTTTTACAAAAATTAATAAATGAAAAAAATTTCTTATTTAATTATAATGAGAAGATTAATTTTTAAAATTATCCATTCAACGCTACGGGTAGATAGAACAAAATCATTTAATTTTTTATTTAATTATTATAATTTTTTATGTGTTTTTTCATAAACTTTTTGCTTAACAAACATGATTTATTCTTCTTTGTTTACGGATTCTTAAATAAAAACTTATAATAATTTAAACTTGAAATATTAATTAAGAGTTCAAAACAAATACTTTAAAACTACATTTGTTTATAAGAATGTATAAAAAAATAAAAAATAAAGTTACAATTAATTTATAGACTTACATAAAAATTAACCAATGAAAAAATAAAAATTTATTCTTATTTAATGTTGGTGAGAAGATTTTTTTTTTTTTTCAAGTGTATGCATTAGATCTATGTATATTTGTTTAATAATTAATCAACAAAATTAGCATAAAAGCTATATTTGAATAATTGGTCTGTTCATTTAAAAAATTATTTTAATTATTTTATTTCAAACAAATTGGTTCTATAATGTTAAAAAAATATATTCATAATAAATAATTTGTATTGTGTTGAAAGATGTATAGCTAATTTTTAATAAAATTAACGATTCAATAGTTTTTAATATATTTTGACCATACATGGTGAACTAAGATAAATTATTTGAAACACGCTTTTAACCTTTTAGAATAAAATAATTACATATTTATATATGCACAACTTTCATTTAAAAATTATAAGAATTCATTATATATATTATAGCAATTTACTTCTTAAAAAAGAAAAAACAATCATGCTTTAAAATTTTATTCTAAAATTCAAATCTATAGAAAAATAAATTATATTTATCAGTAAATAAAAATCTTATATAAAATATTAATTGGATGAGAATTTTTATAAAAAATAATAAATTTAAAGAATGAAATTTAAATGATAAGAGTAATATAAGCTCAAGTATATGTTAATTTTAAAATATAAAGAGATTGTGTTTATATATATATATATATATATGCTACGTGAAAATGAAAGAAAAATAAAAACTAAGGATTAAAAAAAATGTTATAACGTGAAGGATGAACAATAAAAAGTGTTAAATTTAAATATCAATGTTCAAAAACACGCAAAAATTACTTAAATTGACATCAAGTGAATAGTAATTATATGCATATGAATAGTAAGAGTGCGATAAAAACTATAAAATTGATTTCGATAAAATTTGATTATGTAAAAAATAAGAAAATAAAATAAATATATTCAATTTTTAAAATTTGATTATCTAAGAATCAAGCAAATAAAAATAGGTATTAAAAAAACGTATTCGAATCCACACATAGATAAAAATAATTCATATTTATTAATAAATAAAATTATAAAAAAACAAGAATAAATTTTAATTTGATGAGAATTTTTATAGAAAAAATAAATTTTAAACAATAAGAGTACTTTATATTTATTCTAAAATCTAAAAACATATCTTATAAATATAAAAAATATTGTATATATTACATAATCATCAGTTTATGTGAAAAAAAGTAACAATTGATTTTTTTAAATTTTAACACCTAATCAAATAAAAAACAAAAGAACATAAATTGATGGAAAAAAAAGGCAAAAAAAAAAAAAGACATGAGTAGTGTTATATAATTGTCATTTTGTATGAAAAAAAGCAACGATTGATTTTTCAAAATTTTAACACTCAATTAATAAAAAAAGAACAGAAATTGATGGACAAAAAGCAAAAGAAAAAAAAAAGACATGAGTAGTGCATCGCTTAGAATATTAAAATATTTTTATTTTAAAATTTCAAAGACCAAAATTAAACAACCTGAAAATTTTTAAAAAAAATTAATTAAAAAAAGAACCTAAATTGATGGAAAAAGCAAAGGAAAAAAAAAAGCATGTATAGCAAAACAACTTGAAATGAAAAATATATACATATATCATAGTAGAATAAAAAAACCTATCTTATAGATATAAAAAATATCATATATGTTATATAATCATTAGTTTGTATGAAAAAAGTAACGATTGATTTTTTAAAATTTTAACACCTAATTAAAAAAAGAACATAAATTCATGAAAAAAACAAAGAACAAAAAAGAAAAAAAAAGGTATGAGTAATGCATCGGTTAGGAGATTAAAATTTTAGAGATTAAAATGAAATAACCTGAAAAAAAAAAAAAAAAAAGAACCTAACACAATGGGAAAAAAACAAAGAAGGAGAAAAAGAAAAGATATGCATTCACAACAACTTGAAAAAAGAAAAAAATTCACAACAACTTGAAAAAAATGAAATATCATATATGTTATATAATTGTTAGTTTGTATGAAAAAAAATAGTGATTGATTTTTTAAAATTTTAACACCTAATTAAAAAAAGAACATAAATTCATGGAAAAAAAAACAGAACAAAAGGGAGAAAAAAAAAGGTACGAGTAGTGCATCGGTTAGGGGATTAAAATTTTAGAGATTAAAATGAAATAACCTCGAAAAAAAAAAAAAGGAACCGAACATGATGGGAAAAAAACAAATGAGGAGAAAAAGAAAAGATATGTATTCACAACAACTTGAAAAAAAAGAAAAAGAAAAAAAAGCGCTCAGTACTTGAAAAAAAAAAAGGTGAACAATGGATGAAAAAAAAGAATCTAACTTGATGGAAAAAAAAAACAAATGGGGCAAAAAAGAAAACAATAACTTGAAAAAAAAAAAGTGAATAGTACTCGAGGAAAAAAAAAAGAGGTGAGCATGATTGTGAATAGTTATAATCCCATATATATATATATATATATATATATATATATGAGGAGTCAAATCCGAGTCTATTATTTGAAAGACAATTATCTTAACCGCTGGACTATAAACACATTCTTGTATTTGAATTACAATATATATATATATATATATCAAAGCATAAATACGTCTCAGGGAGTTAAACCTAAGTCTATCACTTGGAAGTCAATTATCTTAACCGCTGGTCCGGAAACACTTTCTTGTACTTGAATTATATATATATAAGAGGAACATGGTTATGAGTAATCGAATCTCATATCTTTTAGAATCTTAATAATATATTTTTATTTTAAATTTTTTGATTCAAATTAAAATAAAAAAGAGGAATAAAATTAAGATAGAAAAAGAAAAAAAGTTAACATTGGTGGTTCAAAAATTAAAACAAGAACAATATTATAACAGAAAGTAATGTAAAAAAAAATGAATTTAAGAAAAAATAATAAGAAGAAGAAAGAACAATAAAAAAGTAAAAAAACATATGCAATCACCAACCCTTTCTTTAATATGGTAGGATAAATTAGCACTACTGTCCTTGTTGTTTGAGAAAATATGTATTATGATCCTCAAAATATTATTTTCTTCTCATTTTTCTTTTTTTTTAATGTTTTTTGGCATGTACAAAAGCCTATTTTTGTTTTAAGGAACATTAAATAAATGAGTAAATTATAAAATAATAACTATCGTTTAAAAAAAATTAATCTTTTTATTTTTAAAAATTAATTATTTAATTTTTTTAATTAATACTAATCACGAATAATTTAATATTTTTTATTTAAAAAAATATATTTTTTTATTTTTTTACTTTTTCACTTATGATTTATTTTTTTCTATTTTTAAAATAAAAAATAAATTTAAATTTAAAAATAACATAAAAATTAAACAATTAGTTTTTAAAACTAGAAAGAACAAGTTTTTTTTTTTTTTAATAAAAAATAATAATTAATTTGCTTCCCGAAGCCAGAGGGACTAATTTATAATTTACTCTTAAATAAGTACAGCATTCTTATCCACAAATTCCACTGTAGCTCCATCCAAGCAGAGCAGTAGTAGAAGCAAGAAGCCGAAAACCCACCGCTGCAGCAGAAACTAGTGGAAATTCCATTTCCATGGACACAAGTAGGAGCATAAAAACCTTAAATGACATAACCTCTTTACCTTTCAACTTCCGCTCAAGAGCTTCTGCTCTACGTCCTGTCTGCTTAGCACAATTCAAGAAGCATTTCAATTCTTATCTTTCATTATCTCAGCTGTCCTCTCCTATTTGTTCTCTATGTAAATAATCTTTTTAACTATCTGTCTCAATATGTGTATGATGCTTTATTTGCCATTGGCGGTTGTTTATTGTTTAATTTTGTGGGTGTAGCTGAAAGAGGAAATGGGAATTCTTTGCCGAATGGAGTGGGTGAGGGAGTTAGTCAAGTCTCTCATTATAAGAAGCTTCTTCAAGTAGTACTGGTTTCACCTCAGGTACTATCTATACTCTAAATTTGAATCTTTTTTATTCAAGATATAGAATTGTTATTGGCTCAAGGTAGTGTTTGTGTTATTTTCATACATTATTATCAAATTGTTTAAGTAAACTCATTGGTTTTATTAAAGAAGAAGTTAATCCATTAGAATTTGGGTTTTTTTATGTGAATTATATGTAATTGTTATAGTTTCAGGGACAATTAGATTGTCAATGAATTGTATCAATATAAGTCATTGGTGCAGTTAAAATGAGGCAAGTTTAGATTATTCAATCTCTATTATTATTTGTTATTGTTCTTGTTCTTGTTCTTCGGTTCAAATACGCAATGGTCCATACAACGAGGGGTAACCCCAAATCCCTCCTACCCGCCTGCACCCCACCCCCCACCACCCAAAGTAACTATACACATCCCAGAAAATTGCGACGATGAAGATGCAATGTTTATCGTCTAAAGTAATGGCTATATCTAATCATGCAAAAATAGACAAACTTTTCAGCAAAAGAAAGAAGATCATTAGAGCATTATGTTTTGTACTTTATGGAATAAAAAAATATAGGCTTTTAGAGCCATTTAGTTTGAAATTGTTAAGGATAAATGACCATTCATGTTTTAAGAGAATGTTATAAGTATATTTGAGAGGGAACGAAGATAAAATTGACAGAGAACTGAAATGGACATTGGACCAGATACATACTCCAGAACATAATATGCAGCTCTGCCTGTGCATGCCAACTACAGTTTCTTTAATTAAAAAGATGATAAAGAGAATATATGGTCAAAAATTAGGGTTGTACACCATCTGGGTTAAGATTGTGATGTTCTTGCTGTTGCTTGCTCAAAATGTCCAAAATCAAGCATTGAATATGATATATTCTGTGTAGTTTGTAGGCACTATCAGCAATAAATGTGCTGAAAGCTGATGTTCCTATCTCTCGTTGTTAGTTGAAGAGAAAAAACAACACATGTTGAGAAGAATTGTTAAGCTCCTAGTAATTTGTGGTCAAGTTGATGTTTCTTGTAAAACGATCTGTTATTGCTCATAAATTGGGTTGCTTCAGTTGTTCAAAGACTGCGGAGTTCTCATTATGGTGTGAACCTGATTTTGGAAATTGTGGGCTGGTTGGTTGGACTAGATAGCTCGCATTCTGTTTGCTCATTGTGAACTACTACACTATTGTACCACTTGGTTGAAACTGTTGTGGAATTTGCTCATGACTATTTGAGTATAGACAAGGAGTAACCTTTTTTTGCTTGCTAACTATCTCATGTGCGTTTGTGTTCACCAATGGAAGAAATATTAACTATTGTAGATTTCCATAGATGGAATAAATTAAATGGTTGTGGATAACGGGAACTCGGTATATTTTCCCTGTTATTATTTCTCCAAATGTTAGAAGTTTTTTGTATCATTGAATTCAATATCGATTAAAACATAATTTCCCTGTTTCTTTTGGGTTGCAGACAACCTCAATTTCTCAAGGCTACCTCTTTCTGTTGTTCCTTGGCAGATTCCTGGAAATACAGGTTGCATTGCAAGAACATGTGCAGCTGCAGCAGTTGGCCTACACTTAGTTGGCGTACTAATTTACAATTGACCATTTACTTAGTGATTATCACCTATTGCTCTTTTTGACATGCCTCTTTCTCTTTCAGCCCTTAGGATTCCAAGTTGATGATGCAAAACTAAAGCGTGCTGGACTAGATTACTGGCCGTATCCTTGCACATTTTCCATCATGTCATCTTTTAGCTATACATTTCTTCAGTGTAGTTACTTGTTCTGTCACAACAACATCACTTGACAATGGACTAAAGATATATATGTTTCTGTCTTAAAGGTTCAGAGTAAAATGGACTACTAGTGGAATGGCACAGTTTCTTCTGCTTTAACCTTAAGAACATGGACAAACCAAAAAAAAAAAGGAACAAAAAATCATCTGATAATGTTTACTGCTGTACAAGCATGATTTTTATTCTTTGTGCCAGACCCAACCTTTTCAGTTGTTTCTGATTTTAGAGATTGAAACATGCAACATGGATCTCCTATAAGCACCATTCTGCTAGATCATTTAATATTCAAATCCTATTAACATTAACTTTGTATGGACGTGTTTCCTTTCATTAACTCTCAACCTTAGATATGTGGTTGTGAAAGTTCATGACTCTTGGGCGGAGTTTCAACACTACTTCAGGCAGCAGGTTTTGGTCATTTCTGATGGTGGAATTTTGAAGACTTGTTTTCTTTCTTTGACTCAGCATGTTTACTGTCTGTTGATGCATGTAGGAAGGGGATAAACGGTTGTTGGCATTTACTAAAAGAGGAACAGCAACTCATTCAGTAAGTCTTATTTTCTTGTTACAACTCATTAACTAATTTTGCCGTGCTTTTGATCTCTTCATGTTGTTAAAGCTATCATCTGCGAAGAGTGAATAACTCATGCATCTCATTGGTGTCAAAATCTATGATAGTCCCATACATGTTTAAAATGAGGTAATGTATGTGTCCCCTTTGCAGGAATTCTCCTATAGGAAAGGCGATTATCTAGTTTTTGGCTCAGAAACATCTGGCTTGCCACCTGAAGCCTTGCTGGACTGCAAAAACAAAATGTTTGGTGGTGGGACAGTTAGGATACCAATGGTTGAAACATATGTTAGATGCCTAAATCTCTCTGTGAGTGTTGGTATCGCTTTGTATGAAGCTTCTAGACAGTTGAACTATGAGCAGCTTCAATTCCCCTCAGGAAATTGTGTGAACGGCGAACAGTCATTTATCACTGAGGATAGTTTTGCTTGATTTTAATACTTCGTTTTCGGGAGGTGAGAACATCAGTAATTTATTTGGAAAATTTGGATAACCTTTGGATTTTTTTTTTTTGGTTAACAGTGATTTATAGGAGAGGTAAAATTCAATTTACAAACCAAAACAATATTTGACGTTGTTTTAGTTGAAACTACATGCGATTGACCATGCAAAATTGGCACTTCGGCAGAACCGTTGGTGGTGCTTGTGTTTTGCCATGACAACTCTTCGATCGTCATTATCCAGAGTCAATATTGTTGGTCTCCCACTATAACCTGGTCATTCTGTTAAAAACTTCTTGCTCTTCATGAAACACAAAATCATATGCAAAAGGACTGACACTCCCAGACGAATTGGAAACTTCTTGAATGAAGTCTGCTGTAACTTCTTTTAGTAAATGAATCAAGTAAAAAAATAAATTAGAAAGATGAGAATAATTATACAATACAGAAATTTAACAAAATTGTCGTGTTCTAAATTGTGGGTTATGACATCATATCAGTTTTTATAGCTTAACAATTTCTTCACAAGGTCAAGAAAAACTTTTGTTCAATGTTCTCCAAGATATTGTTCATCTGCAACTTGCATTGCATTGCAATGCAGAAGTAGTAAAAAATTAGTAAGACACAAGCTCTTTGTCGAAATGGATAAGCATGTGCTTGAATCGGAATATCCCAAAAAACATGCATTTTTTCATCGGGTTTGTTACAGAAGAAAACAAACTGTAATAAGCAGGTAAACAACAGAGCAAACTTAATAATTAAAAATGGTGAAACAGGTGATATGCAAGTAGCTACGTACTGGAGTCTGTAACTGTGTCTCCACCGACATGAAACAGTTAAATTATTTTTGTAATAATTTGACAATCCAAAATCTCATGGCATTGTCTCCTTTTTTTATGAGTAGAGGTGTCTGTTGGGTTGACCATTTCACATGACAAGTTTCAAACTTTCAATGATTTTCAATATAATACAACTCCATGTTATTTCATGATTGATCATTATCCGTGTATCCCTTCATTAGGCCATTTATAAGTTTAGATCTTTATGACAAATATTCTGCATTTTTCCCCACCTTTTCTTTCATTTTTTATGTTCTTCCTCCATATTTCCTTCTAAACTCCTATAAATGTGATATATTCGGCAAGAGGTCAATAGAATTCAAAGAATTTAAAACGATAATTTAAAAGGTGGGATCATCATTTTCTGTCATTACCCATTCATATCAACAATCAGAAGCCACATTGAAACTTTTTTGGAAATTATAAGGTCAATATTAAGAAATTTAAAACCATAAAAATATAACTGGAACGTTGCTAAATACAGGAGCTGAAATAATTTAAATTTATCCTTTTTATTTTACCTAGTTCGTAAAATCTTTATCAAAAAAATTAACATTGCTGGTAATGTTTATTCCACATCCAATAGGGTGTAAAGTAGGAAGTGCACCTCTAGGCTGAAGAACAAAACCCACCTACCCATGTGTGCATGTGCATGTGCATGTGATATGATCCTCATACAGCATATGGATTGTTTACCCAATATTGTGAGTACGGTGGGCCTATATATTTGATTAATACGCACACAATTATCTTGCTTTTTTTTTTCATCACGTGATATACATACAAGTTGTTAATTTGTGTGTGTGTAATATATAGAGGGTCATAATTTAATTATCTTATTCATGGATAGTTGGATACCCTTTGCCCTCAGCATTTTCAAAAAAAAAAAAAAAAGAAAAGAAAAGAAACAAAGAGATGGGTTCAATCAGGAGGTAGATTGATTAATTGTCCAACAAGAATCAAATTAGCATCTCTTTTGCAAATCATGTGGGAACTCCAAGGTTATAGAAGGATAACTATGGATTGCATTCTCAAAATAAATAAAAGTATCGAGTCCTTTTTATTTTAAAATCTTTCCGATACATAAATGTAAACCCCCATCAAAACGATTGATCAGTTAATTACGAAGAAGTGAAGCGCAACGTTCAGGAACATAAGTTTGAGGCACGGCACATTCGAAAGCTTTTGTACTGAACTTTCGAATTTTGATTATTATTATTATTATTCATTGTTTTTTCTCAAAAATACACACACAGAGACTATATATACATATTGTTTGTTTGTTTGTTATCCAAGGATTTCTCTCAAAGATACTCTGATGGGCATATACATTAGCAAGATATTAGATTTTTAAAATTCAAATGTTATCTTATACCGTTAATAATCTAGAGTCTAGACTAGGAATGGTAATGGATGGGGATCCGCTTATTAATTTAATTTTATTTTGATTCTTAATTTTTGAATTTTATACAATTAAATCTTTGTATATTAATAAAAAAATTAAAATAAATTAGTAGACATTAATAAGATAAATTAAGAGTAGATACATGTATCATGAAACTATATTAATGCGTATTTATTTACACATATCATGAAATTATATTAGTGCGTAGATATTTTTTTCTTACTCTTATCTACTTCAATATCTATTGAACATTTTTAATGAGTATTTATTGAATTGAGTAAAATAGGTATTCGCTTTATATCCGATCTATTTTCATCCATAATCTAAATGACTAGACATATATATGTCCTATAGAAACAATTTAGTAGAACCTATTTTTTAAATACTCTTTTTATTTTAAAATATTTATCCCATTTTTTATTTATATATGTTCTAAAATGCTTCTCTAATAAAAATTTTAAATCATATATTTTAAAAAAATATTTTTAATTGAAAAAAATCATTTTTTCTTCCATTTCCTATTTTTTACCAATAAAAAATCAACATTCTTTATAATTTTCTCTTGTACATATAAATACATTTAAGAATTTTTATGTTACATAAAAATTTTAAAGAGAATTTGTTTTGTTGCATAAAAAATATTTATTATTATCCGGACGCTATTGCATGCTGAAATTTTAGAAATAAAATATTTTGACTAGTATGTTATTTTTTATAATTTTTTTTAAAATTTGATCATTAATTAATTTAATTTTTTTATTTATCATCTTAAATTTTGATATATTTTTTCTTCTTAAATTAATTTTGGTTTCATGTAATGTAAGATTAAATTTGATAAATAATATTTTTAATAAAAAATATTTTAGAAAAGTATGAAAATTATTGATATAGCATAATAGTTAATAATTTTTTTAAAGCGTGTGAAAATTCAAAGAAAGACGATTTAGGCAGAAAGAGTATGTACAATTAATTTGTAATGTACATGAAACATTTATTAATTTGCTGGCCGACTTAGGCGCCTTCAACAGAATACCCTGGCTCCACCATGTCAACCAATCAAAATCTTCCTTCTTCCAGGGAAGTTGAAAAGGAGGAACAGTTGACGTATAACGAGAGGAATGTGAACCAAAACTGCTTGTTACTCAAACTGATAGATCTTGTACAAGTCACAGCCTGGTGATTTTATGAATCGGTCCTTATACTGACTTCAATGTTGCACAATATTGCTTACGTTGCAAGGACCCTCTCACTTAGGACACATTACATGTCTCCTACAAATTCATAATTTATATTCTTACTTCTTCATCCTGTCTCTAAATTAATGTCCACTCACATTCTTTTTTTTATTATTATTATTTGGTGTATCTTTGATGATTAATTGTATGGTTCCATTATAACCTATCTCAAAATTTTGCTTAAGCTTAATGTCTATGTGCATTTGATGTGACGAACAATGACAATACTGCAAAGGCAAAAGGCATTCGGGCATGGACCTGCCCGTGGTATGAAAAAAACTAGTAGTTGACGTGGTTGGTGGGGTCGATCTAGATGTGTCGTCATTCCAATATCGATCACCACTTGTGCCAAAAGCGAGTACAGAAATTCCCTTATATGGAGGGGAGCCTGTGAGCTGGATTCTGGAAGGCCTATCAAAAAGAAGAGAATAGTGTGATTCTATGAATTAGGGTCATGGACTCGAAGGACGGCCTTCTAAATTCCAAACTAGCTAAATATTCAAGCACTTACGTACAAAACATAAAATTTAGGTAAGATCAACATCTAAGAGGAATGCTTACATGCATAAATTAATGTGGTTCTCTCATGACATCAGATTCTTTCGAAAGAGGAAAACAAGCACAACAACGCAGGGATTCATTGCATCAGACAATAGTTTGGTTGAAGAATTTTCCTCGAGGTACTAATGACTTAGCACTGATTATGTCGTTGATTATTGTAATAGAAAACTTGTTTTATTTGGCAAGATCTACTTTCGAAAAGTAAAAATCGAAAACAAGAAAAGTCTTAATCATTAGGACTGGGATTTTAATTGTGAAATAATGGTAGGGTCTTCGTACCATCCTGTTAGCTAGATGAAGTAACCGGTGTCCACTCTCAGCTGAAAGCTAGCCTCTTTTTTTCCATTTTCCAGCAGATAATGCTATAAACGCATGTCCTTTGCACAGAGACTGCACAACTGGATTAGGGCCATTACTATTTTTCCTGCCCGCAGATGACTAAGGAAGGCTGTGTTAGGGCCCTTCAGAGGCCTCGCTTACCTGTACGTTTTCTAATTACAGTTCATGGAGGCCTGTAATTGGAAGAGAGCTGGAAGATTTATTGCTAAAAAAATTAATTAATGGTTGATTCCAAAAAATATTCTTTTTAAGATGTCAGGTAACGGCTCTCGAGTTTAAAATGAAGTCATAGATAAATATAAATTGAGTTAAATTATTAAGGAGTTGCTTTATATCATTCGCATTTCTCGTTTTCTATTTAATATCAATTCCTTTTTCTTTTTTTTCTGTTTTTAAAAACTAAATTTGAAATAGAAATAAAAATTTTGATTTTTTTTTAATAAAGAAAGGCAAAACTAACAACCAGTGTCATAATTTTGAAAAATTCTGACAAGCAACTGTTAATTTCTTGTTTTTCTAAAACAAAAATAAAAAAGACAAACAAATTTTATGTTTCTGTTTTCATATTTTAAATAAAAAAAAACGAAAATGAGTACATATAGTAAGGAATATTAAGAACTAAATTCAAACACTAACTACTATCCACTAGTGCATGCGCAAGCAACTAATCACAGTATTTAGTTATTAAAGAAGAAACATGCGATTAATCATGGTCGTATGACCTTGGACCGTAAATTAGACAATAGATCAAGGACACACTCGTCCAGAGAATATTATATAACAAACCTCATCTCCCAGCAACCTCCCCTCCTTCCCTCCTCAACTCTCTCTCCCTCTCTTACATAACACACAGCTTTCATTACCGACATCCTGCTCTTAAAAACGCAAAAACTACCACATTCTAGCAAATTAAAGGCACCTCCTCCAGCATTTTACTCTAGCAAACCTCAAAATCACCGGAGATGAGTGTGTTACTCACAACACTAACTCTCCTCTTCACCCTCATCTCCTCAGTCACTTCCAGCTGCACTCCATCAGACATAGCAGCATTACAAGCCTTCAGGTCATCCCTCAATGAACCATACTTAGGCATCTTCAATACATGGACAGGCACTAGCTGCTGTTCCAACTGGTACGGCATCAGCTGTGACCCCACCACAGGCAGAGTTGCTGACATCAACCTGCGTGGTGAATCAGAAGACCCCATCTTCGAAAAAGCTGGCAGGTCAGGTTACATGACAGGTTCCATCAACCCTTCAATATGTAAACTTGACGGGCTCTCTACTCTCATTCTTGCAGACTGGAAAGCGGTTTCAGGTGAAATCCCTGAATGTGTTGTTTCTTTAAGTAATCTCCGAATCTTGGATCTTATAGGTAACAAAATCTCTGGCAAGATTCCTGCTAATATTGGGAATCTAAAGAAACTTACTGTTTTAAACCTTGCTGATAATGCACTCACTGGAGAGATTCCTGCTTCTCTCACAACTTTGGCAAATATGAAGCATTTGGATCTTAGCAACAATAAGTTGACTGGTCAGTTGCCAGCTGATTTTGGTAACTTGAAAATGCTTAGCCGTGCATTGTTGAGTAAAAACAAGCTAAGTGGAGCAATACCAAGCTCTATATCTGGCATGTATCGTCTTGCAGACTTGGATTTGTCTGTTAATCAGATTTCGGGTTCGGTACAGGGATGGATAGGCAGCATGCCGGTTCTTTCCACACTTAACTTGGACAGTAACATGATTTCGGGTCCATTGCCACCAGCTTTGTTGAGTAGTACTGGTTTGGGGATATTGAATTTGAGCAGAAATGCTATTGAAGGTAATATACCGGATGTTTTCGGGCCAAAATCTTACTTTATGGCTCTCGATTTGTCTTACAACAATTTGAAGGGTCCGATACCCGGTTCACTTTCGTCAGCAGCTTATGTGGGGCATTTGGATTTAAGCCATAACCATCTTTGTGGACCAATTCCTGCTGGGACTCCATTTGATCACCTTGAAGCATCCTCATTTAGTTTCAATGATTGTCTTTGCGGGAACCCATTGAGGACTTGTTAACATAAGGATCGGCTGGGGGTTTCGTTTTTCGCCCGAAATGCCGGGTGGATGTTATCTTATAGGTGTGTTGAATTGTCATTATTGTAAAAGTGGATCCTCATATTAAGTGTGAGTTATTTCTAGATTTTATTAATGTAATTGCAAAATGTAATGTTTGGTGATGTTGTTGATCCTGATCGAGTGGAAATGGACAAAATGTAACGCAGTTGCATGCACGTGATAACACGGCATGAGCTAGAATGACAAGAGATTATTGGGAAAGTGAGATCAAGATCATGTACTCTTAAATAAATACTAAGCATCATTATTATTTGTTTATTAAATGGGCATCGTTGAAATAATTGTAAGACAATAAGGACAACTTAGACATGAAAAGATGAGCTGGTTCTTTCAGAAGGAAGGGAGAGGGAGAGGGAGAGGCCGTAAATCATTGTCATTGTGAGGGTAAGGTAATTAAGAAAACATCCGAGCACTTTCTTTTTGTTTTTTAGCCTTTGGATTGAAAAGAACAAACAAGGCAAAAACAACATCCACGTGATCAACGACAGTAGTCAGTAGGATCATAAAGAGATTCGACATTATTATTTGTATGAAAAGATTTGCTTTACTTATTAACTATTTCCTTAGACGTGTGGTTGATATTCTTGGGTAACTTAGAAGTTGGAACAGAGATTGAAGGCTGTTGTATCTTTCTGTCCTTTACAAAAATTATCCATGAATAAATAAGGGTCCTCAATTTATTTTACTTCTACCTTCGCTGCTCTACTTTTGAAACCTGCGAGTTTTCTCGATACTGCTCGGGAAGTGCAAAATCAAATCCATTGCGGTATATTTGATATATAGGGATATAATCTATTATATAGTACAATCAATAATGGAACGGAATGGATTGATGCGTACATTCTTTCGCTGTTATAAAAATTCTTAGTAATACAATGAAGGTTTTTACAAAATTTCATTTCAGCATCTATTTGTTTTTAAAACATTAATTTGGTCCTTATTGGAATTTTATTAAAAACATTTTAGTCCTTATGATGAAACATTTTACAATTACATCCCTATGTTAGTACTTTTTAATCATGCGATGGTTCGATACATAGCTTTTTGTGTAAGGTTTGTAATCTAACGAGTCATCATAATTGTAATAGTCTATTGCATTATAATTTTAAAAACTAATCAATCAAATATAGCATTAAAATATTTAATATATCCAACCAATTAAACATGTCGTTAATTTCTTCTTTTGCTTATAAATGAGTTTGAAAAGAATTATGATCTACTGATCTATTTAAGATGTTACGAACCAATTTATAGCATAAATGCCAGTAAACTTGTAGCTCATTTAGTGACGGTCTTACGGGTTCAATTTTTAACGAATGTTAAGAATTAAATTAAATTTGTTTATATCCTAAGTAAGAGATTGTCAAAATTAGCCTCTCAACTTTGTTATGACAGCAGATTAATCGCTTATCGTGGGGTATTAAGCCAACTCTCCCTTCCTAATAACTGACTACTAATATATATGGACTTGTCCCAAAAATAAATAAATAAATTATCGCATGGAAATTTCAGATACATTGGATTCGAGGAAGCTGCTAACAAGCAGCAGTATAAGCCAATTATTGTTTGCATAAAGACAGTGCATACCCATAATGGTGTATAGTTATGGGGTAAATAGTTTTTCTCGTAATAGGGTGTGCTTTATCGTTTGTGCTGAGTTATAAGATATCTTTATTGGTTTGAAGATGGCTTGAAACTTGGGTTATCATCAGGTGTTGCTTAAGATAGATTCTTTATTGGTTATACAGGTAATTCAGTCCCATACAAAGAGGTGGGCACTTCTGATTTTTTTGTTATTGCGATTCAGACAATGTTGAATAAAGACTGACGGGTTCAGCTCATTCATATTTACATAGAAGCAAATAGGTTAGCATCATAAGCTTTTTCTTTGCATCTCGATTTTACTTATCTCTCTCGTTCACCTGGTGACTATGACAAAATCCTTCCAGAGTATATATTGGGAATAATTTTTTCAAAATTTTGTAATAGTTAATTTTTTAAAAAAAGAAAGATATTGCATACCCATACTTTTGTGCATGCATTTATTAAAGATAGCACTTAAATTTCCCACTCGGCATTTATGCTATCGTTAGGTGGGAAGAGGAGTAAACACAACAGCAGAGGTCAGACTTGCATACAGCAATGCATGTTCCTAAGTAATAAATGTTGCCTCCCTCATTGATTTCAATCTCACAACGCTACCCCCTTCTCACGGATGGTGCCCATTAGCGATAGTGGCCTTGGTTTGCTAGCGTGTACCAAATGTCTCTACTGCATTGCCCAAAACCAGACTAGTCTGTATCCTCATAAACCAGAACAGAAAATGTAACATGAACAGCTGCCTCCAGAAAATGGCTTACTTTTTAATTACCCTTCATTGAGTTCGTAACAGGAACAACTTTCAACAATACATGACGAAACCTTCTACTAATTCTAAGTAACTTCTTGAACCACCTTTCAAATCCGGATAAGCAAACCATCCACTCGCGACATCGAGTTTCCCCTTGCATCTTTCCTTCTTTCAAAGAAATCCAGCAGTGTCAAAAGTGACACTTTTCTACTGACTGTTGATGTTTTGAAACAGGTGGACAATTTTCTGGAACACTTTCTATAATATTTCGAACAGTCACGTAAATTCCAGAACTAACAGATTTTTTTCGTTAAAGACAACTTTTCATTTTCCCTCAACTGGATATCACAAGTCGGAACTTACCCGACAAGTAATTTCGCTACCTTAGGACCTTTACAGTTACAGCCGCCGTTCACTGGGGCTTCAGTCGCCTGCTCCCCTCTCATCAGGTCACCAACTTCCTTGACCTTCCGGCATCTTTTCCATTTTATTTCATTTTAAAAAAAAATTTCGCTGTATTAGATAGAATCCGATTCCCTTTATGATTCTATTAAGAATAAAAAATGTGTATAAACAGAAGTTCTGTTTAGACATAAGCTTTTTTATTATTATTCGGGCGCACCTCCAACTGGTTATAGTTTTGGAAATTCAAGTGAAAGAAAACGCCAAAAAATCTGGCTCCTGCACTACACGGTTTTTTGGCGTCGCCAGGCGGAATTCCCGGCCTCCCCTCAATACCATCAAGGAACATATTAGACCTCTTGGGGGCGTTCCCAGCCTGCGGTGGTGGGGCTTTTGGATCCCAGGCATGTGATGATCCACCTTTCCTCTCATGAGGACATGGTTAAGGCCTGGACTAGGGAATAAAATATTATTGACAGCTCCTTGTTTAGGTTCTTTCGTTGTTTGCCTGATGGACAGCTGGGTCAATGAGGAATGGTCAAGGACCACTTAGAAGTCCCAATTCGAGGTGTAAAAGGAAGGAAAGGCAGAAGAAAGCTTTCTTCTGGTGGTGCTGGTATTAGTAAGTCAGCCAACGTCTTTTATACCGCAGTTGAAGCACCAAAAGGGGAATTTGGTGTCTTTCTGGTCAGTAATGGAAGCAATCGTGCTTACCGTCGTAAAATAAGAGCCCTGGCTCTGTCCATTCACAAGAACTCGATTCTATGTCCAAACATCACATTCCATCGGATTTGGTAGTTAAGCAATTTCGGCCTTAACTGAATTTGACGAGTATCCAGTTATGCTATGACCAGATCCGGTCACGACTCAGAAAATTTTAACCAGATATTAAACATTCAGTTGAATGAGAAGGCAGTGCCGTAGGTCTTAGGGCACCTGCAGGTGACCAACCTTAATTAGAAAGAACTAAGCATCGAGTACTTCCCTTAATAAAAGTTCCTCGGACTAACCTCTGAGCAAGGGTCCCGTGATGCTACTTAAATATGGGAGTAGGGTTTTTTTTTTTTTTTTTCAGATCAGTCTTTACATATTTGGAAACCAATCCTTCATTGAACATAATTAAGAAATAGTTCTCAAAGTACGACTCTAAATATTTTAAGAAATTTTTTTAAAAAATACTTAGTATAAATATCGAATTCTTAACCTAACCAACAACTCAATGTTTGCTTTCTAGTGGGCTAGGGGCATTTTTCAATCACATACATAACATGCTTTTATTGCCTCTAACGCGTTCTTTCCATCAAAGTTGTGTTGTACTATCTCAGTTTCAGTCATTGTGTTCTCTCTCTGAGGTATGACGAACTTAAAATTTCGGTACTTTTTCATATTGGACACAAAGCAATTATAAGAAAACAACACCTCCCTTCTTCTTTATGACTTCTTTTTCTGTTTCTAGTTCTTAAACCTTGTCAAGTAGAAAATGAAAGGTATACCTCTACCTCATGTAGATTGCTTATAGCTCCACCCTCATTTATAAAACCAGGTTCATATTAATGATGAAATATAATCACCACAAACAAGACAGAAGATGAATAGGTTACACAGTGATACAGCATTTCTAATCTTAGCAAAAGACATCACTGAAAGCTTGGCTTTTGGAGCTATAAAGTAGTCCGAAGTCAAAAACTGCAAAGCAAGATTGAATCAGAAAAATAGATAAATCATAAAGAAAAATAATACAATTGCAACCCAGGGGAGCACTTGGCCATTTAAAGTCATTCAAGAATTTCCTATCCTAATTGACAGCAAAAGAGCAAGGTTTAGCATAAATAGAAGCCTAAAGAACATCGAATAGACCTTTGTTTTGATGATTTAACCTGCTTTGGAACAGTCAATTTCCATATTGGATGTGTCTTTCAATAGCAAACATAAAAAGGAACCTAATGTTATGAAAAAGATAAATTGACTTCTGATACACATCAGGTAACAGGGGAAGAGGATTGATCTTCCTGATGCTCGAAGATATATTATTTTTACTTCCACTTATCAGTTATTTAACAGATCTGGTTTAAAACTCAGAATAATGTGATAAATAGTAAAGACATCTCAAGCTCAAGAAAATCACATTTCAGATTCGAATCCAATATTCCAAAATCCTTCAGGAGTCAATGGAGGAACATACTTATATCGATGCCTAGAAACACCATCATGATGCTCACAGCGGACGTTCTGCTTATTACTACCAGTAGACTTGCCTCCGTTATTGGGAAGAACTGCATCGTAGAATTTTTGCACTGCTTGCATTCAACTCCTTTCAAATTTTGCCGCTCAGCTTTCTTTCGAACTGGCTCAACATACTTAAAACCTCTTTTGCCACCCATCTGAACTGGCATCTGCTGCTCCCCTGGATCACGATCAACATTTATATCCTGCGTTTCATCATCTGAACTGCCAGGGCCCATGTTTTTATCATGAACTTCTTCCGTCGTGGCTTTGTCCAAGTCTGCCTTGAGGTTCTCCAATGGGGTATCAAGGAAATCATCATGAGGGTCAGGCCCATCTTTGCCTTGACGAGATCTAGTATGTATCCAACTAGATGCTGGTCGCTTTGCGCCAATTATTTGAGCAGTTTTTACAGTGGAAGGACATTTTGATGCAACAAAACCACAAGTAGGAGATTTGAAGTTAGCAATTGGAATTGGTTTCACAACTTTATCATCCACCAAACCATCACTAAATTCATTTTCAGTCTTCACTTCTTTCATCTCACAAGTTGTGGCAGATGCATCAACATTTTTGTTCCTGCAGTCTAAAATACCAAGCAATGGAAGATTGGTTAGCATCAGGAAGACAAGTACATGCAATTTATGAGAAACAACATAACAAGCCCTTAGGATTGCCTCTTTCTTTTAGATTTTATAAAGCACAGACATCATAAATACAGAAAAACCAGAATAAACATTTGAAGTACCTACCAGAAAAAATTACCAATTTATATATCATCTACCAAGCTACAACTACTAACAAATCACCACCGAATTCAATCATCTAGTTCTTCTCTACTTCATAGAAACATGAAGTAAAGGAGCAATAAAACCTTACCAGTTGAAGTTGTCGGTTGATGCTTGAAGGAACCACTTTCATCTTCTAATTTGTCATTAAGCATATTCTTTGTAGTAAGACCAGACTTTGCGCAGAGATAGTTGTATTGAGACCTCAACTTCATGTAGAGACCATGCAAATCCCTCATCTTTGTCTTCTCAGCCAGCAACTCAGAGTCCTTCAATTCAATTCGATGAAGTAAATTCTCATACGAAACCTTTCTTTCAGCCTCTTTACTGCTGCTTCTGAGATTTGCCTGTAGCTCATTGACCTTCTCCTCTAACCCATTCACTTTGTCCAAAAGCACCTTTTTATCATTCTCAGACTTCTCTAACTGTTCTTTTTGCCTCAAGATTTCCACAGCATTCACATCAATTTGTCGAAGTAATTCTGCTTGCAGTACTCTTCCCCCTTCAATTTCTTCTATATTTTCCCTAAGCTTGTTTTTAAGTCCACTAAGATTCTCGTCCAGAGATTCCACTGTGTACACAAGTTCTTCCTTCTCAGTCTTCAACTTCTCATTATCCTCAATCAATGACAATAGAGACAAAACTTTCTCGCTCAAACTGTTTGCTAACTCTGTTTTCTCTGCTACCTTCTCCGTCTTCTTCCTAACCTCCTCTTGTAGCTCTTCCACATTTTTCTCTAAGCTCTTCGCTTTGACAAGCACCTCATTGGTTTTCTCCTCGTTCCTTTTCAATTCCCTCCCTTTATCCACAATCATAGCCGCCTTGGTTTGAAGCAATTGAAGTAACTTGTTGTGCAATTCCATCCCCTCATCAACTTCCTTAGACTTCTTCATAACCTCCTGTTCCAGCTCATCAATTCTCGATTCTCTATTTCTTAGCACAGCAAGCAGCACATTTGCCTTCTCATTCGGCTCCCCCACCAACTTTTCCTTCCCAATCTTGAGAAGCTTGTTTTCTTCAACAACTTCCTGCTTCTCAACCCGAAGCTTCTCAATTTGCTCCAAGAGATCTGTTTCCCTCTCTTTCCATGCCCCTTCCGCATCCAAATAAATCTTCTGCAAGCTCTTAGATTTCGTTTGGAAATTCGGGTAAAGCTGGTTGCAGAATATGTATTCTATCTGAGAAATCCTATCTTTTGCTTCCTGAATTGTTGCTACCAGTATAGTACTAAGCCCGGAGACATGCTTGACATCACCGGTTTCTAGTTTCGGAGAATAGTCTAGGTCTCCCTTCATTTTTCTAACAAGATAATATACACCCAAGAAATTCCGAATTAAAGCACAAAAACCATATTAATTACATAATGGCGTGAAAATGCAGTTAAAAATAAAAAAGGTTAATTACGAGAAACTAAGCAACTTAACCTAAAGCGTTTAAATTCTATCTGGAAATGGAGCTCGTATTCTCGGGAAACACACCAAAAAACTAAGGAAATAAGGAAATGGAAGGAGAAACAGCAATGATAAGAGAAAATAAGGAGAGAATTTGGGATTACCTTAAGCGATTGAACGGAATGGAGCCAGTTTGACTGATTAGATCTGAGTGGCAGTCGCGTTGTGGATTTTTGGGCAGGCGATGGCGGGATTAATTGTATATTGAAAAAACCAAAAGGAAAAGCTTCGCGGGCACGATTTGCTGAGACTGGGCCTATTTATCAATCGATAGTGGACCAGTTTCCTAAATTTGAATTTTTTTATTCTTATGGTTATGGAGGCATTTTCAACATAAGAAAGTGTTTTTGTAGGATTTCGGTGTCCGTCAAATAGTCAAAAAAATTTTTATTATTGTAAATTTCTGTGAAAACGAATGCTACCTCTAGATATAAGATGTGCATATAGCACCCAAAAAAAAAAAAAAAAAAAGACATAAGGTGCACATATAGAACTATTTCCAAGGAGCTGATCTTTCCTCTCGTCACCATATATTATTCTCTCTTGTTTTTGGATATCAAGCACTTAGTTTGAAATCTCAAGAATTCGTATTCTTAGTGCAGCTTTATCATAGCTAAATATTGGAGTTATCGATAGGAAGTTAGATGGACTTGCCTACTCCAGGCTTCCATACAGGGCACGTGTTGCCCATATTGTTTTGTGCTGCTATCAATTGTAACCCCGAAAAAGAAAAGGAAAAATTTGCTTATTAAAAAAGAAATTACTAAGTAGAAACCTCGCAAAACACAAGTACAACAAGGTGAAAGCAATAATAAAATTATAATCTAATCCCAAACTCCTTTTAGATCAGACATCTAAAATTTTTTCAGTTTTAGAGACAAATATTCTCTCATGTGACTATTATTTATGTAAATATACGTAGATAGAGAAGCGAGGCGAGGTACCCGTACCATCCGTGCAAGCAATTGTGAAGATTGATGCCTCTTGTCCTCTTCTTTTCCCTGATTTATCCGTCTAAAAGTTAAATGCGCCCTCGATGTTCTAATTTTCTATGGTTAGCATCATGGTGAATTTTCCGTGAAAATGTCTACGGAATGGTTTATCGCTCCAGGCGTTTTACGTGAAGCACCCACTAATCAGCTCCTTAACCTGGGGAAGACAATCTACTTGATCCAAAAAATGATGGTAAATTTCAGTCCTTGTAATTCAGACAGAGTACAGATTGATTATCAGAAAGCGGCCTCAAAGCAAGCACCTTGAACAAACACTAACTCGGCTTAAAGCCTTGAAGGCGTGCCCATTTCAAAAGGAAACAAGAGCTCGCAATTGAGATTTAGAGGTAGGAGATCCCTTCCCAAGTTGCACTAAAAGAGCTCCGTATCTCTAAAGGACACAAAGCTGAAAACCAAACTTCCACAAACCCTACTTCTGTTAGCACAAAAAGAAGGTACAGTTAAGAGTTCAAGCTAAGATGTGCAGAAACAACACCAAATTAACATGGACTGTAAACTCCCGCACAACTTAAGGACATTGGAAGCACACACCTTAGGACAACCAAAGAACTCCGTTCCAAATGTCTTATAGGCAGGATAGCCATTCAATTCTTGTAAGCCCTTGTGGTCATAATGTTGTTAACCTAGTGGCACTATCATGCACACACATTCCCTTGTAGAGACAATGGCCAATAAAGAAATGAAACACTATATTAAACATCAACCAAGAGATACTTAAAACTATGAACGCATAAATCAGGCAACAAGGATATTTTCAAAATTCACTGGATTAATTAAGGATAAAGCCAAAACTGAAATTCAACTAAAAACACTATGGGGGAAAGGATATTTTTGAAATTCACGGGATTAATTATCAATATAGCCAAAACTGAAAGCCAACTACAAACACTACGGAAGCAGGTTACTTCATTCTTCCTCGTCATCAATGACCTTAGTGCCCAACCCCTTGAAACCCTCTGGAGGAAGCTCTGAAACAGTGACCAGGGAGTAAAATTCTTCCTTAGCATCTTCTTCATCATTCCTCTTCCGTGCAATGCGAACACGAACTCTCCTTGGCACACTCCTAATACCATGGCTCCACACATGCTTGTTTAGCTTCACATCAACTCTAACATCAGTTGTCCCCATGGCCTTCTGAGCAAACTTCCTTATTTCCTTAATGGCCTTTGGAGCCTTCTTCTTGAAGGTGCTTCACATAGAAATCAAAGAAAATTTAGTTCTGCTGTGTTATCAAAACATATCATACCAACCACCACACCAAGAAGAAAGATAGAGTTGGCTATCGGACAACAAGTAATTCAATAAAACTGCATTAGCAAATAGGAATTCGCAACTTTAAAAAAGTTGAATGACTTTGAGTATAACTTCACAAACTTGTTCAATTGCATCAATTATTAGTCTATCAAGGTTTGAACTTCTCAACCCTCACTACTTAAATGACCTTGGGTCTCGCATTCAGAACAAAAGTACATTTAAATAACACAGAAGTAAAAAAACAAAAGCTTATAATAGACAGATTGCTAATCCGAAATGGTAAAATCATTTCATGTAAGCAAGCTGTAAAATAATCCAGCCAGCATTTAAAATAACACAAACAAGTCTGAAGAAAATATATTCATATCATTTCACAAGCAAAACACTAAAAAATGAAAACGGAACAAAAACTCCAAGTCAATTAAAAGCAATCAACAGGTGATATGAAAAGGGGGAAATGGGTGATATGAAAACGATAAACAAGGGCATAAAGGGCTCTTGTATATGAATAGGATACGCAGCCTACAACTTTTCATTGCTTCTAATTCTCTTTTCTCTTAGAACATTAATTTTGCAACCAATAGTAGCAGCGGTTCCCTCATGTACCAAACAAACAAAACCTTCAACATTTCAATCTAACCAAATCTGTTGTTTTACAGAGGCAAAAATATTTCAATAACTCAAAAAAAAAATCTAGTAAATAAAATCATTCAATAAATATTAAACCTAACAATAAAAGATGAAACTAATATCAGCCCATACAACTAAACTGTTCTGTTCTTATATCAGATCTAAACCATTTTCAGTTGAAAAGTCAACAAAAAAAAATAGCGAGAGAGTGAGGTACCATCCATGCAAGCGTTTGTGAAGGTTGATGGTGTACTCTCTGGTAACAACTTCTTCCTTTCTTCCTTTCCCTGATTTCTCCGGCATCTTTGCAGCGCAGCTATTCCCTACAAACTCACAACCTCTCTCTTTTCTTTCGGCTGCTACAACTAAACCCTAATCTCTCGTTCCACTTTATTAATATGCTACCCACCCCATAATAAAATACCCTTTGTTTTCAACAAAACTACGTGTATACCCTTTTTTAAGGCCATTTTTGTCATTTACATTTCTGTATTAAATAAAATAAAAAAATCTCTTTCTTGGGTTCGCTCAGATTTGAGCCCAAAGAAACCGAAACTTGGGCTTCATTGTTTAAACCGAAGTAAAAATGGGTAAAGAGTCCAAACCTCTTTGTTCGACTACCGCTGGTACTGTGGTTTTAGCTTCAGTGAGCAAGCAAAGCGGGAAAAGCACTGCAGTACAGGGAAAGAGAGAGAATCTAGGGCATACTTCACTTCCTGGAAAAAACGAGGTTCTTGCTTAATTTTTTGGTTAATGTATTTTCATTTTTAATCAGTTTTCATCATGGATATATTTCTCGTTGCCATATATGAATCACACCCTTTCTCTTTTTGTATCGATCTAGGGTTATTGGATTTCCGTGTAAAGGGGTGCTGCGTAATTGATTAGAAATATGGTAAGCATTAATTGAAATTATGTTTTAGATTGCTTCTTTTGTGATGAGGGTTTACGGTGTGTAATTAATTGTGATTTCAGTCAGGGAGGAAAGAAACAGTATTGGATTTGGCTAAGTTTGTAGACAAGGGTGTTCAAGTCAAACTCACTGGTGGTAGACAAGGTTAATACGTTTTACTTTTCTGCTTCCTTTTGTTTATATAGATATTATGGGTATGGATTTCTGGATTATGATTTGTTTTTGCATTGTTGGGAGTTCAGTTAGTTGTTTTGGGTGATTAGGTTAAAGAAAAAAAAATGAGAGGACTTGTAGTGTGTTTACTTAAACTGAGTGTGATGTGCAGTATTTTAATCATCAGTTTTTCTTAAGTTGGGTGTAAAGGGTCGAAGGAGGATCCCTATTTTTTGAATTTTAGACACTAGTAGGAAGGCAGATGACTAGTATGGACTATGGAAGGGCCATGTTCAACATTCGCTGTGGGAGATCTATTTTTGGGATGGTATTTTGATCGTGTAATAGATGGTCACTTTTGCAATTAGAGATCTGCCTTTATTTGCTGTTCCTATGTGTTGTGATTTTAGGTTTTGAATTAGAAGATTTAGGATATGGGTTCGTCATTGGTCATTAGAACATAACACGTAGGGCACAAGCCATGCTTGAAATTGTATAGGGTAGATGGGTGTGGGAATAAGAGTGTGGTTGTTGAGTTAATAACTAAGTTTGGGTTAACAAGTAAGAAAGAATTATTATTGTGTAATTTTTCTTTGTTGTCAGCAAATACCTCTGCAGATCCTTAGAACTTTTCCTTCTACTACTTCTTAATTGAGAAAGAGCTTCCAGATCTCTAGGAAATAAAGCATTATCACATTCTATCCGTGGTATGTAAGACTAACCTGTTACTCTTTTGGGTTCAGTGACAGGGACTTTGAAGGGATATGATCAGTTGCTAAACCTTGTCCTGGATGAAGCATTAGAATTTATAAGAGGTAACTTTTTTATGTTGCTCTGGTAATGCATTATGGTAGTTTTGTATTTATTATGTAATGCATGTTCCCAACCATATTTAGTTTGATTTGGCCAAAAGGACACTTGCCTGGACTTGTTTTAGAGCATCTCTCCAGGTAGCTCTGTTGTTCTGTCACCTAATTCATGGAAACTTATCATTCCATTCAATTTAATTCATGTTAACAGCAGCCAGAAACCTTTCTGCTATCATTTCATTTGGGTGTGCTGGATTTTGTAATAATAGTGTTAACTCCAAAATCGCACTATGGTACTGGGGGTTGGAGTCTTGGAGAGTGGCCTGCAATGGCATGCAACGCATCAGCTACTTCTATGGCACTGACATCATCTTGAAATGTATAATCGTCCAGTATCAAATATTGAGCACCAATGTGTTCTCACTTCAGCAAGATTTTTGTTGAACTGTGCAACTGCAGTCACTTTTGCCCTTGCTGAGGGCTGAAGTTTTATCTAGATAATTATGTGTGTGCTGTTTGCAGTTTCTGTGAGAGAGTGCAAAAGGATTGATTTTGATTTCGTTTCATTTGTCCTGCAGATGCTGATGATCCACTGAAGACCACTGACCAGACAAGGCGCCTTGGCCTAATTGTATGTTTTTGTTTGATCTCATTTATTCTATTTATACATTCACAACAAGGGTCTAGTTTTGCATGGGCCCAAACTGGTGTGTATGTTTTGAAATTTATCATGACCTGAAATGTGGTGTATGATTGCTAGGGACTATTTGACCCAAAATCGTCATGTAGAATGAGTTTGGACGATTATATTTTTTGAAAGTCCAGACAATATCGGTCCAAAATTTAAAATTTTGGTATGTTCTGGGCAAGATGGACTGAGCTGAACCTTCAGAATAATATTATTTTTCTCAAATTGATATAAAATCAGAACGTATTGTTGTTTAAATGTTCTTTTTATTTAAAAAGTTGTTTAGATTTGACCCTTGAAGATATTTAACCAAAATAATCCAAATCGGTTACATTTTAGAGCGTTGTTTTTGTTAGATCTTACACTGATAATTTTATTAACTACATATTACTTGAGTAGTTAAGTTTCATTTAGGATCTGATAGGTTTTTCATAAATTTTCTGTCATTGTGACAAGAGCCTGTAATTTCTGCAGTTTATGTAGTCCTTTATGATTTTCATAACAATTGCCTATGCTTTAACCACCACCATCATTTAGTTGTTACCTATGCCTCTAAACATTTTATCACTAGCCAAAAAAAAAAAAGATTGCATGAAAAATTTATCTTCTACATTTTCAGAGCATCCGGAATTGTAGTACTTTGTAGAGAATCCTTTCAGACTATCATTAATTATTCTCTCACAATGTAAGTATGGAGGTAATGAGGACAATGTTTCATTGTGCTACAGATTTGCAGGGGAACTGCTGTGATGCTGGTGTCACCAACTGATGGTACAGACGAGATTGCCAACCCTTTTGTCCAGCCAGATGGAGCCTAGTTAGTTATATCTTTGTTTATATTCCAAGCCGCTGACTTCGAATCTGTATGCTCTTTTGGCCTGCCTGTCATTTTAATTTTGAGAATTGCCTTATTAATGAGCAGGAAGTTTGTGATTTAGTCTATTTATGTGCTCTTGATTTTTATTTTATTTTTGATCTTCAATGAACGCAAAAGGTAAAATTGTTGACTAAGATGCCATATATTGCGCGCAATAGTTAGTTGTGCTTACCAAGTTATCGTCTTTACCCAGAAAAGGACAATGAAAAACATATGAATCAAGTGTTAATTAAATCCTTGATGTTATTTTAATCTAGTTCAAACAGAAAAGCTGTTGAATTGTCGTGTCATAGTACCAAGTGATTTGATTTTCTTTTGTCCCTGTTAAATCCTTGTTTGTGCCCGAAAATTATATGCATTGATTCCCATTTTCCTTCGGCATTTGTTTGGTACACTTGCATTGGAAGATAAAATTCATTCCGGCTTCGTCTGCACAATAAAAGATTGTGGGTTTTCTAGTCCATATAATTTATGAAAAGGTTATTTTGGAATTTATCGGGTTAAAGATCTGACCAGAAAAATCAAGTTGTGCCAAACTCATGGTTTTCTATTAAATGCACTGTTCTGCTGAGTATGGAAGATCAAATCAAGCAAGTGGCTTCTGCATCTAAAGACAGAGGGAGCCGTGCATAAAAGCATCTAAGAGGAAATTTTAATTTTAAGTTGGTTATTTATGATCTCATGATGCCCTTGTTCATTGAAACCGTGAAAGGATAACATGTGGGCTTACCCCACTACCTTACACTTTCGGTCATGTAACAGCTGTATTTCCGCAACTGAAAATTGCTGCATACTTTGTGATGCGGCCACTTCCTCTTGATTTTCTTTCTCTTCATTTCTCTTGCAATGTTTAATTAATTTAATGATGTTTTTCCACCTTTTCAACTGGCCATAAATAAGCTTCAACTTTTCTATTGAATAGTTGCCAAATATATATATAACATACACGAGCGAAATAGTTGCCAAATTTGAAGCAATCATCTTTGCCAAACAGTTGCTGGCGACATCGTCGGCAATTTGCTCAGCCCAGTTGAGAAATATTTCACTCAGCACTGTCAATATTTTTCCACATCATCAATATTTTATTCCCAAAGGACATCCCGATGCTTAAAATTTGGCATTGCCTTTAAAAATATTTAATTTTAATTATAAATTGGACTACAAATTTAGGAATGGAAAAGCTACCTCTCATTCTGTGGCTAGATAGCTCTTAGGCTTCCTAGCAAAGAGAGAGTAAACTCTCACCCATTCTATATAGATCATCGAGGGATGTTCATTGCAGTCACGATCATAGTTTAAAAAAACTGTCATTGCATAACGTAAAGGTTATTATATAACAATTTAAGAATATTCTATTATCGTTATTTGATATTATGGATTTTTCGATGTCATTTCATAGGTATAACGACAAATAACGACATTATTGTTATATAATATTATTATTTATTGTTCTATAACGGCATTATATATTTAAAAAAAACAAAAATTAATCATTTTAGATTTAGAGTTTGAGAGTTTATTTTATTAGATAATAAGAATCAAATGCTAGAGTTGCTTATTTAATTGAATAAATATTAAATTAGTTCTTTTATTTTGACAAAATAAATGTTAGTCCTTTTTTATTTCAAAAACCAATTATTTATTTATTTATTTTCATTTTACGTTATTTTCTAATTTATTTTCTTTTTGTTTGAAAAACTGAAAAAATAAATTTATATCATGAAAAGATTGATGAAAAAACATTTTTTGGAATAAAATATATTGTATTAAACATGATCAACAGATTAAATAATTAGTTTTTAAAACATTGAGGACTAATTAATTCATTTATCAAAACCGAGAGAGACTAATGTATAATTTACTTCGGGTTATCTGTCTTTGTCTTAAGTGCTAGCAACAAATACAAGCTTTAATTGAGTAAATTACAAATTAGTTCCTTTAGTTTGGAAAAATAAAATAGTTGATCCTTCTTGCCTCAAAAATCAATTATTTAGTTGTATTTTTTAATTTTAAGTTATTGTCTAATTTGTTTTCTTTTTGTTCTAGAAATTAGAAAAATAAAAAAATAAATTTAAATCATGATAAGAATGATGAAAAAAATTTGTGAAATAAAATATCTTATATTAAATATAGTCAACACTTGAATAAATTTATAAAAATTAAAATATGTTATTATTTATTAATATGTTTAATTAGTAAAACTCGTTAAAAATATAAGGATTATAATAAATTATTAATAATTGTTAATATATTCACGACATAATCACAATTGTTATTTTACTCGCGTGATAAACCACGATTCACAATCATAATCACAATTAATTATTTTAACCATCATCGTTATTTAAAACTATTGTCAAAACGGCTCAAAATCCATGCCGATCATAAATCTCCTAGCTAGGCGCATGAAATGAAATGCACAAATAAGTCTGATTAATTTGTAAAGTCACTCTATTGCAACTATACTCAACATGAGCCAAAACTATTATCAATAATTTTTTTTTTTTTAACATATTTATCGTTATCAGGACACACAAGGAAAATCTATTACATTATTGAAAAGATATGTCACTAGCTGCAAAAACAAATCAACAATTACATGTTATATTTCCACACGGGCCGGTGATGGGAGAGGCAACAAAGGTCCCTGTCCTGCCTCATTGCCGTGCGTGTTGCCTAGAACTCCATGGTAGGCCTTCCTCTGGTTTTTCATTGGAGAACATGTGAAAGAAGTCTTCGTTGTACTGGCTTGAAGGCAGAAAATGCTGGAGTGCTTGAGTTAGCCTGACGTAAGAAAGATGAGTCATCCACCTTGTTTTGTGCTATTTCTTCCTGTTTGACTCGTAACAATTATTCGTCTTTCTAACATGGCTTTAGACCCTAAAACAATGCGAAGACGACGAATTTTTTTTTTTTAAGGGGATATTAGAAAGGAAATGCCCACCCACCCACACCATCCATCCCCAACCCTTTTCTTTTGCAATGTTATAAAGTTCAGCAAATAAATTTTTTAGATAACTAGTCGGCTGCAAGAAATTATAAAGAAAAACTGACAAACAGAAATGATCCCGTTCTTGTCATCATCCAATCATACATCGAACGAGTTCTCTATGACTGCAACAACACCTAACAAACAGTAAAAAATAAATATTTTATCCCAATTTGATACCATTTTTTTTTTTATGCAATCCGAAGTACCGGTCATGCAAGAGCCCTTCTAATTTATGCATTAGTTGAGGACCCTTTCAGTTTTTAAACAGCTAATACGAATAGTTAACATCATTCCCCTTTCAATTAGGTCCACGTATCAACGTTTAATTCCACGAATTGAGATGACATTGCTCTCTTCGTTTGATAAAAAGGATAAGGGAATGAGGTACAGTTTTCCTATACTTTAACTTCTACTTGAAACAAGGACATTGGTAAAGCCCGTGACCAAAGGAAAGGGACTTGATTTTTATCACCCACATTAGTTCCCTCAAGATTATCTTATTAAAATCTAATCTAAGTGGAACAGGTGGAATATCTATAAGGCATATCTGTCACCTCTACGTGGTTGGTTTTGGAGTTGACATTTGCCAAGCCAGTTTTAGCTTGGCATTATGGAACCAAAATAAACATCATTTCCGAATTCCCTTATTGCTTTTAACAAAAATCGGTCACTCTTTGCATTTTCTATGCAAATGCCAACGTTTATGCGGAAACATTACAATCGTATGAGTAGCTTTATCCATTGTAAGGTTTGTATATGCATCCAATATCTAGTTACAGCAAACATTGAAAATTATTAGCCTGGTTTTTATATTTATTAATGGTTTAAATTAGGTTATGTTAAAATAAAGAAAGCAACAGGGATAAAATTAATTTGATCCAATCATGTAAAAAGAAACTAGAGACCCACCCCCAACCTATTGAAAAGATCTGGTTTTTACTTGATCGAACAGAGTAATATACAAAACTATAAACATTATAAAGCTCAACTGAAAGAGACTGGTTGCTTAAGTTATTGGTTTTGGATTTCAATTCTTATATATATAAAAAAAACTCTTTAAATAGTTATTTTTGTTTTATCAGTTCGATAGGATAACAAAAAATTAATCTGAACTTTTGAATGTAAGATATCCCGAAATATCTTCTCTCTCTCTCTCTCTCTATATATATATATATATATATATATATATAGTTGAGATGGTATAAGGCAACGAACTATGGTCCATTGATTGTTTTGTACCAGACTGAAGTTAGCTTTTAGGTGGAATATTTATTTATTTATTATTCATTAGATTTAGAGGTTTGATTTTTATTTTTGAAAAAGATATTTTTTTTCTTTGTGTGATATTAGATATTAACAATTAATGGATTCAAAAAATCTATCTTATAAAATCAATTAAAAATTAAACATGATCTGTCAGTAACACAATATATGAAATAGTTGATTTAATTTATATTGATGTAAATTTTAATATAAAAATACTCATTACTTATGAACATCGAAAGAGTAATATATGTGTGTATTTGTTTAATAATAAGATAATATGATTGAAAGTAGTTTTATTTTTTTTTTGAAAAACATCAAATAAATTATTTTTACATATTTTTCAATACTTTTGAAATTAAAATATCAGTTAGATATTTAATTTTTAATTGAAAAAACATTAAATCGAATTATCAAATACACTCTGAATTGTTAAATCCAAAGAGTTCCAAAGTAATTTTTTTATTTAATAATAAGATATTATTGAATCAACTTATTCATTAATCAAAATTCAATTTATTTTCAAAAGACTTAAAAAATATATATTTTTCATATCAATTTAGTACTCCAAACTAAGCGCAGATGGTAGTTCGTAAAAAATAAAATAAAATTGGTATGGGTGGTGATGAGAGAAGACTCCACCCGACTATTGCGATCATAGAACGTGCTAACAAAAAACTCAAAAACCAACTCATCTCCACACGAGCCAATAGCAAATGTAACATTTTTATTGGTGCATATCTTTAACAGCTTTACAGGGCATTGAAAGGACAACCACCCTCTCCCCAAAGGACAACCACCCTCTCCCCAAAGCAAATTTGGTCCCCAATTCCTACTCCAATCCACCCTGTACCCGCGCCACTATGAAGTCATTTACATGCCAATCAATCACAGCCATCCGATCATTATTTCTTCTCGAGATTTCCCCACCTCCATTATTATTTTATGTACAAACGCAACCAATTGCCTTACGCAAATGTTTCCCAAACTCCACTTTACAGCTTTTTTTTTTTTCCTTTTTAGCAACAAACTCTATACCATCCATACGTGTCCCTATTTAACTGGTCTACGCTGCTGGCAATCAGGCTCAAACAAGTGAAATTATCGCGATATTTTGACGGCCACCCCCTCCCACAAACATATTAACATCTCACGATATATTAAAAGAACACAACATCACATGTCATTACATTTGGGTCCCAGTACTTTCTAAACCTTACAACTGAGATTTCCAGCTCCACATCTAATTGAAATTGACATGATCGCCACATACTTTCCTTCCAATTTACATTCACATGCCATTACCATCATCAACTTTCCAAAAACAATCATGTCCAAACAAGAACAAAAACAAAAACATCAAAACAAAGCACAATAATAACCATCATAATATAAATATTAATATTATTAATCTTTCATTTCTAAAAATAAAAAAAAAAGTGAAAGAAAATTTATAGATTGATCCAACGACACGAAGAATTTGATCTTGATCTCGGTTTCGAGCATCTTTGATAATCTTGAAATCCACGGTGATTCACGATATCTCTTGCTAGCACGCACTCGATCGAGATTTCTATGGTTTGGATCGAGAGACTCGATCAACCAGAAATGTTTTGCAAACACGAACAAGTCCTTTTCTTCTTTCAAACTCTAACAATCTTAGCAGCTTTGACAACAGGATTCTCTCTCGCGATAGCTTCTCGTCCTGCAGTTTTGTAATCGAAACTACAATCATGTCGATCTGAGTACCGATGCTCCCAACAAAACAGCTCCCCACACCGACACCGGAATCCGGTCAAGCCTACCCTTCTCCGGCAACCTGAGCACCTGTTCACCTCTCTCTTCGCCAAAGCAGAACCATCAGATCTTTCTTTATCAGACGCGGTTTCAGGTGACTTTTGCAGATCTTTCACCGGCGAACGAGATATGCTGGATCTCGATGATTTCTCGCCGGCGAATTTTAAGATCTCGTTGGTAGATACAGCGTTGGCTGTTGCTGCAAATGTCATGGTGGTGGCGGTGGAAGAGGAGGAAGAATTAGATGTGCTGGTGCTAGCGTTGAAACATTTCTGACACATATTGTTAGTTGCAGGATTACCTGTAACTCCACAATTATTGATACATGAAGTCAAGGTTTCTGGTACCTTGAACTCGGTCTCTTCTTTCTCCGTCCTTTGAGCCATTTCTGGATGATTTTGTTGATTTTTTTTATTTTTTATTTTGTCTTTCGTTTCTTTTCAAGAATTCAGATGAACTCTTTGAGTTGTTGATATGGTATCCTTTTTTGCTTTGAGCGAGATAGAAGAGAGAGAGGCTGGGATTTGGTGCTGATGGGAAGAGAGAGGTGGGGGATTTGAAGGGATTGAGAGGTCGGTAATGGCGAGAAAGAATATGGGCCTCATAGAGACGCGTATCAGACATTTCTTTTGGACTTTTTAAAACTTTGTGACAGAATTGACCTTTTGATTTTTGTGGAATTACACAAGAGATTTACTTATTCTAAATTGGGTTCTGACGTGTTAATCGTCATTATCGAGAAACTACATAATGCGGGTTGCTTATCTTATGGAAAACAGTGGGACCTGTTATTTAACCACTTCGATGCCCTGGTTAATTGATTTGAAAAACCTTTCCTCGCTGGCTGGCTATCGTCGTTTGGTGCTGATTTTTTTTTTGTAAAATACTAGTAGTAATTAATTGCAATACTTGCCGTTGTGTTTCCTAAAATGGTCGATCCAATCGCTAAGTTTTCTCCAATTTATGATTGATAAATTATAGATGAACTGGTGCATGTACCCGAGACGTGTTCTGTTAATTGTAATGAGATTCATCGTATCATTCGTACAATTTGATATTTTATTTTTATTCACATAAATATGTCCGTGTGAATTTGTGTAAAATGCTTTTCTATCCTTTTGGTAAACACGCTTCTCTATCCTTTTCTATACAGTTGGATTTTTTTCCCCCTGTTTATATTGAATTCGGAGCAAATCTCCTCTGGTTGGAAAAAACCTCCAAAGAGAACTCCATTTTCCTCTTGTTTTACTCTAGATGGATGACATTATTAACCAAGATCCGAGGATGAAAATAGTTCCATGCATTTTTAACAATTAAAATTTTGAATTTTGAATAGAATACCACTTCCTCTCTCACTCTCTAAACCCCAAATGCTCCCAAATTCTAACATTCGAGGCCTATGAATATGATGTGAAGGGGAAAAAAGATTGAAGAGATTTCACCAAATTAAACAAAAGAAAGGTTGCACATTGAAATGGTTTTTATCCATGTTTCCAAATGACAGGCAAGGGGAAGTATGAGCGATTTCGTTGTTTCAAATTGGTTTGATTTGTTTGTTGCAAAATAAAATAAAGATGTCTAATGGCATAATTTACTCCTGAATTATTAGAAGTTGTAGATTGTAGCAAAATAAAATTTATATTATTAATTTAGACTAACCTCGACTTAATAATATTTAAGCAATTTCTTTTTTATATCTGACAATTAAAGTAGCGATTGTTAACTAAAATATTTAAAACAACATTGTTTTAAAAAATATATTTTTTTATTTTTTAATTAAAATTAATTTAGATAATAAATTTTAATAATTTAGTTTTTTTTTTTACTAATGGATCCATTACACATAATTAATTATCTAACAACGAAAGTAAAATGTGTAAACAACAAAATCATATAAACTTCCTTAAGACTATCATTCAATGTTTTTTTTCAAAATTAATTTTAATTCTCAATTAAATAATTTAGTTTTTTTCATTAGATAAATCAAATTACACATGATTAATTGTCCAATAACAAAAGACATGTCCATAAGCAACAAAATCATCTAGACTTTCTTGAAGCCAACTATTATTAAATATTTTATTTTTCAAGATTAACTTTAATTATAAAAAATTAAAATATTTAAAACAACATCGTTTTAAGCATTTTAGTTAATAATCCATAATTTAATCGTAAGACAATAAATAAAAATTACTGCCAAGTAGCCCAAATTGATAATATATATTACTATAATCTCAATAGTTTACGCGTAAATTATGTCATTAAATCAAAATAAAGATTACTAATAAGAAATGATGTTTAGATGAGATGGCAATGTTTTAAACATATGATTTTAATTTATTAATAATATCTGTAAAGGAAGACTTAAAGAAGAAGAATTTCATGCATGCTGGAATTTTTTATTAAGTTTTTTTTTTATTAAATATCCTGAAATCTATTACATCTATTATAAGGAAAGAATTTCAAATCAGAAATATAAATAATATCACATTTAATAACACCAGGATAAAAGTCATTTATATGTTTGAATTGGAAATCATTTAGTAAAGAATTTTAGTAAAAATATTAAGTTTGTAGATATATATGTGAAATGGAGTCTTTTTTTCAACAAAAAGGAAGCCGCTCCCACGCCAATTGGTTAAAAAGACGATGTCTAATTGGAAGGGTCAAGCTATTTATCTCTTGTTAATGGATACACATCTATGTAATTTACCACAGTATCTTTTTTCTAAACGAGAATAAAACTTTCAAAACATAGCAAGACAAATATTTTTCACGTGAAGCTCTTCAATGAAAAAAAGATGTTTAGGATATCACCTTTGATCCACAACAATTATATTGTGAAATCTATACTCAAATAAAATTATATATATTTGTGATTTTTTTTTTTTTTTTTTTGTGAAGGAATTCCTTTCTGAAATTGGTGGGCTAGGTCCCATGATAAATCCTTACATTTGGAGGTGGAGTATTGGACCAGCATCCTCGCTAGTGTTGATGTGAAATTTTCATTTTATTCTCTATTGATCTCGTAAGACTTAGTATTCTTGCCGATATAGTTGACTCGTGTAGAATTTCTATGTGGTATCGCGGGTTTTAATTAATTTGTTTTGAAACAGTGCCAAAAAAAAAAATGTAAATCAAATGCTATAATGTCCATTTACTCATTGAAATAACAAAAGAGGCAGAGTGAAAAATGATGGTTGGGTTTTTGTTAGGTCGTTGCAGATGCTTTTCAGACTATATGTATGGTTCCAAGTTGGAATTTCCAACTTACTTTTTTTTCTTTTTTTTTTATCAGTGATTACAACTTACATTTATGACTAATAATTTTCCCTCAGAAATTCATGCATGCAGTTTAATTATGCTTCCTTAATTTGTTTGGAGTTCCTGGGTTAGGCAACACGTCCATTCGTTAATGCTTTTTCTTCATTCCATCTTTTTCTATATCAAAGAAAGATGTAATAGGGAAACACAATCACTTCATCTACCGATTCAAGTTGGTTGATAAACTTGAAGCAGCTTCAAAAAAGTTAAAAATCTAGATAGCTTAACATTCAAGCGATCTTGTCCCCTAAGATCAAATGCCTGATCATCTATCTCTATATATAATATCTCAAAGCTTTTATTTTTCACCTTTTTCCTTCTATCGGATTTCAACTAGCTGTGGCCTATGAGGACCGAGGATAATGACTTTTAGAAGGAAACTACAAACCAAGCTTGAAATTGCATTAATAAGCAAATTGTAGACTCCCTTGGGGCCTTGTCTAATCCTTCCCCCGTCATCAAGCACTTGGTTTGGACTCTTGCTAGTGGTTACATACACTTGGGTAACACCAGATTCTTTCCTCTTGCACAAAAAAAAAAAACCACCAGATCCTATTCGTTGCAGACAACTTGATGGGGTAAAATTGGAATTGCAGGCGATAATATCGCACCCACTTGGATGTCAATGGTGACAAGGGGGGCTTTAAGCCGCCCAATCTGACTGACCGTTCCGACCTTTTTCCTTTCATCCAAGTCCCTGTCGAACTCGACGTGGCATACACGTGTTCCGGACACGCGTACGTTTCTGTTGCTGACGCCTGTAACCTTTTCTGTACGCGTGCTCTGGCTGCAAATGTGCAAAACGTGAAATTAGCATGGGCTGATTATGGCTAATAACAGTATAATGTCTGCAAAATTGCATTGACTGACTTGATTTGTATGTCACGGATGAATTCTTTCGACATGAGGATATTACATGATTTTAGATGGAGTGTGTTGATTATTATTACTTAATTATTGCTGCAATATTTTTTTTATTTTTTATTTTTGCAATATACTAGTGGGGATATTAAGTCCACTTAATAAAGTTTAATTTCCTATCTTGTTACAACTGTTATGGAATTAAACTTCCTTAACTTTTATTTATTTATTTTTATTAAGATGAGCAATAAAATGGCAATTCCTTCAACATTTATACCAAAAAAAAACTAAAAGATTGTGAGGGTAGTTATTGAGAAATTTTAAAATACTAAATGAGTATTTTATAAATTTCATGAATCCATTTTAAATATTTTATAAATTTCATGATTCCACTTTAAAAAGAGATCTAAAAAAATCAAATCAAAATTTGATAAGAATATTTTTTATCCAAACTCAAATTTTTTTTTTTTAATTCTATGTCTTCTGTGTATTATTAATTACTTCATCCCATATGGTCATTACTTCTTGCATGTGACTGGGGCTCAATATAGATAATTTAAACAAAGCCTAGAAAAAATGTAATAGATTAATCATTAGTGTATTTTAACAATAATAATGATGATTGTAGTTTTTTCATCAAATATTAACTTGTTTCCTTGGTTTTGACTTTTTGGAGTTGGTAGATGCACCGTCGCTCTATGGATATATTAACAAGAAAAACTTAAGGAGACAAAGAATGTTTATTACTCAATCACTATTCCACACTTATGTTTACTATTCATTTCATTTGGTATTGTTGTAATTTTTTTCATAAACCTTACTCACTTAGCATTATCTTAGTTTTTGCCATCTATTCATGTTTGTGATTTTCAATTTTTATTTAGGCATTTAATATGGAGTTTTAACAAATATTACATTTTGATTTATAATTTAACAAAATTATAATTTTTTTGAGTTTTTGAATTTTTTTTTTTTTTTTTTTGTTACGTATCTAGTTTGCATGACATGTCAATCTACATGTCATTTTGTTATCGAAAGATTGGCAAAAACCTATCGGAGTGATCATATTAAAAAAACACCAAGAGTAGAAGACAAAACATGCTATAAATCTTCATTATTTATCATGAGAATAGAGTATTATTAGTTACCCATGTATGACAGACTAATTGTACAATCTAGTCCAATTTTTGCCAAACAGCGAAGATAGTAGCATCTTGTCGTTCTTATCCAATGCAATCGGATCGCGTCACATTTTATAAAGTTTGTTTAGTTCTCTCTAGTGTACCAAAAAGACTAAAAAAATATAATGATACCAAACAAACTCTTAGTTCAATTGGTAAAAATTGATTTGTTCTATATTTTACCTTTCAGAATTCATATATATTGGAAACGTGCTAATTGATCCATACATGGATGGTTTGCTTAAGATTTAACTAAAAACAAACTCAATTTAATATATGAAAACCAGTTCAAAAGTCATTTACTGTTAAAAAATAAAATAAATGAATATGTAATTTTTTTATGTTATGATATTGTACAAATTTTTGGATCAATTCTGCTGGATACGATGCTATTTTTTATTTTTATTAAAATGATTAAAAATAGTCTATCAAATATTACCCATAATTTGATAATAAAAGTTGAAATGCACAAGGGTGGATTTCCTAGTCTACAAATTCAAATGATCTTGTTTATAAAAAATGGTGTGGGATGACCTTAGTTGGTCAAGTAGATCAATAGATATCAGGTTTATTTTTACTCCTTTAAGAGAGAGAAAGAGACGTCGAGTTCAATGTGTAAAAAAGAAATAAATTTTCAAAATAGAAGAGCATTGGAAAGCTTTGTTTGACAATTAAAAGCATCTTACGCGGCTTATCAAAGCCTAAAAGGGGTTGGACGGTTATTGGTGGGTCCATCACTTGACCCGGTCTGTTGATGTGACTCGCTTTGGGAAGTCAAATAAGAGGAGCTTTGAACGGTTCTGATACATATTACATGCACCGATTGGACACGTGGCGTATTGTCATTGAAGGATCGAAAGGGCGGCAGTATGGTTGGCCACACGTGACCGGGGCACCAGGTTGGTATCCTTTCATATAAAGAGTAGGACCAGCAGGAGGTCTATGTGGGCCATCCATCGGATTCGTCCCAGCGACCTTCAAATAGTCATCTGTTAGGATAACATCGATTCAATCGCCAATGCCTCCTCTAGATAAGCCTTAGATTAGTTCCCGTATTAAAACCCAGATTCTGATCGAGTTTAAAACGATATTTTGTCAGAGACTTCCAAAATATCCAGAAAATTTCAAAACGTTGATTTCCTCTAAGACAACATCTTTCCATTGAAAAACGCACAATTTGAATAAAATTTTTTAATGGATATGCATAGGAGGCCCAACACAATTAAGATATATATATATATATATATATATATATATATATATATATATTATTTATTTATTTATTTATTTTCATTTTAAAGCTCCAGAGATTTTTTCGAGGTTTACTCTACAAGCGAAAACCAAGTTCCATATAAACTACTTAAAGTTCGTCGAAATTTCTTTAACAGTAGAGATAATCCTTCCGTCGCTGAAATAAAAAATCTAGTGCATGAGGAAGGAAGTTCACCCAATGAGCATCGATAAATTTTTTTATCCCAATCTGCTTGCTGGCCTCTTAAAGTAAGTGTCCTATTTCCAGATTTCATGTACTCAGCTTGACAAAGAATCTATCCAGAGATGGCAATTTAATCGGTTCAAAGGAAACTTGAACAAGTGCAAGCAAAAGCTGTACTTCATTTAATGATGACTCCCAATTTAAGTGCCCGGAATGGGACATAAAAGAAGACAGTTGGTCTCTGGCATTTCAATCAATCGGAAATAAGAAGAAAACAAGCCAGATTTACTTGCATCCTAAAATCACATTACTTTACTATTTCCACGAGTGAGGTTAACCTACATATAAAAAAATGCTTGAATATATGAGATCGAATACCTCAGAAAATTCCCTTATTTGCTTAAGAATGAATCAGACATTGATCAAGGCACAAAACGAATTAGAGAGACAACATAATTAAACAAAGTAATAGACAAGAAATTAAATGCTATTTGATTAAACCAGGTAAAAATGCAGCATTAAAACACGCGATGCACCCTCGACGTCAAGGTTTTGGACATGAAAGGTTAATTTTGGAAAGATGTTTGAACATCTGCAATTTTTCAATTTTTTTAGCCACGGGACATCGAACATAAGATAACAACCCGATAAAAGCCCTGCAAGAGAGTATTTCCTTCAATGGAGAACTTTCAGATTTTATCAAGTTTTTCAGCCTTGACAGTGGGATTTGCCTTGGCAATGGCATCTTGACCAGTAGTTCGATAGTCATAGGAGCAAATATGTCTGTCTGAGTAGCGATGAATTGCGCAGAAAAGATTTCCACAGCGACAACTGAATCCAGTTAAACCAATGCGTTTCTTGCAAGTGTTACACCTATTGGGCCTCTCTCTCACACTCCTATGACCATCTGTACTTGAAGCAGCAGTAGACGATGCCAGTGCTGAGCTAATCAATGGCACTCCTGAACTAGCTTGTGGATCAACCTCATCAGCAACGACAACAATGCTCATGGTGTCACTGGAGCTACCATTCATAACACATGGAGCATATGATGATGAAGCCATTTTGGCCTGTTCTTGCTTTAAAATGATTTCTTTATGGCACTTGGAACATAAGTTCATTGTTGCTGCAGTTCCAAAGAACCCACAACTGTTGGCACAAAGCTTGGGACCCTTTGGAGGAGTTTGGTGTCCAATCCTGTTCTGCTCCATTTCCTTATAAATCGACTGTCCTGCATCAGAATTGCCTTTACTTCAATTACATAAAAAGAAAATGAGCAGACATCCAAAGGCAAATATCCTCCCCAAAATTACATAGAAAGAAAACGAGCAGACATCCAGAGGGAATTATCCTCCCCATCAAGAACCCACAAACACGGCTGAGACCAACGAAATACACACATGAGCATCTGAAACTTCCCTGTCCAAAACATGCACAGAGACATCTAGGGATGACCAATGATAACCTAAAATCATGATCAAAGAAGCACATGGAAAAAACTAAACAAACATGAAAATTTAGTTTTTTTGTGCCTTCGTCCTTGGTTTTGTGCATAGTGTGAACGAGGACAACACATACACAGTGGTTGTTTCATGCCCAACTAAAGCAGCACGAATAATGTTTACATCATGCTAATTAAGACATTTCTTACTTGGTTAGGTTCTATTGTAAAACACATAATCCTCATCTCACAGAACTAGAACGAAAATTTAGCACAATAAACTATTGACAAACTAAAGCGGATTCAGAAAATTTTCCCTATTTTAGTATTTTCTTCTGTTATGAAAAGAATCCAAACATTTTCAGCACCATCCGTTAGATAAACATAACCAGGTGCCACTAAAATCTTGACGCACCAATGTGATTGTTAGTACAACTTATCAAACCACATCCTCCAAACTTTTTGCACGAAACAAAATCAAAACGATTCAGAATCTCAAGCTATAAGGGGTGCTGTCTAACGTGAATGAAGTCAAATGAAGTGACCTGGAATCAAATCAAGGAAGGTCCAACAGCTTACACCAGTTACGGAACCCAGAGCCTAACAAGCTCCCATTAATAATAATCTAAAGCTATTGAGAAGGACGAACAAATGCAGGTCAAATGTAATTGTCGAAAACAATTCAAAAAGGAAAAGCTAACCAATGCATAAACTCTGATGGGACCGCATTAACCAAAAGAAATGATATGGATTAGAAGTTAGAATTCACATCAACGAACACACAAACTTAGATTCAACAGAATTTATGTAATATCAGCAAATAAAACTTGTTTTTCGCTAAATTTAACAACAAGTATCGAAAATCTAAATACTTCATTACTAGTTTCAAGAGTGTGTAACTAAAATTGAAGAACTCTTTACCTTTTCACAGGGAAGATAATTTCTTAAAAGCCGTTACCTCTGGTGACTCCAAATCCAAAAATAAAGTCACCGGAGGTACTACTAAACCCCCTGTAACAACAGGAACAAAAGGAAAATGTTAAACTCCGCTAAGTACACCTTAAAACATCAAACACAAACACAATTCAAACCTAAACATAAAGTACTGGAACACAAACAGATGATATTTCATTACATCACACAAAAAATATATGAGATATAGCCTTTGAGTAGAGAGAGACCCTAAAACAAACAGGAAATCGTGGCAGAGCAGGAGAGGCCGAAAGGGGACTAAAACAAGAAGATGGAGGAGGCATATATATCGCTTAGAGTAAATGATCGCATGTGCTAGGTTCCATCAAAAGGGTATGCGTGGCAGAATCTTATTTGATCAGATGGGGAGCGGTCATAGAAGAAAGAAGTCAAAGATCAAAGTTTGATTGATCGATAGGTTCACAGGTGGTTGTAATTGTGTCATTGGCCAGTAAGCAGAAGTGTGGTACCTGGTTTTAGTTTCCATCTTTGTAAAGCTATGACAGCTATATGCTGTTTCTCTTGCTAGTGGATGAGTCAGGTAGATACGTGGCAAGTGGGTGTATGTTCTAGATATTTGCTGGGATTTTGCACCCAACTTCTACGAAAATCTTTACCTGCCCATGTACCGAGCAGGATTAGATAATACAATAAAGTTTCCGATGTTATTTACATATCGAAAATACTATGCATTATTCAATTTATTCTCACACTCACATGAAAATAGAATTTGTTATAAATTTACGATAATTATTATTTGTGGTTTATATTTTTATATAGGTGAAGAAACGCTACTAATAATACGTAATAATCTCTCATTTTACATTATGCACTTCTTTTACGAGGAGAATACTTGTCGATAAAAAAAAAAAAAAAAAAACTATGATACTCAATCAATAATTAATAATACTTATTTTATATAAACACAAATATGCGAAAGAAATGAGAGAGTGAATTAAGAAAAAATTGAATCAAAATATTTTATGCTTTTTACGAATTTGGATTTAATTTTCTTTCTTCTTCTATGTATATTTATCTCATTAATATATACCTGGAAATAATTTATTGTTGTGTACTTTATTGTTATTAACTCTACCATCACTACGGTCATTATCTTTGTAACCTTAATAAACATATCATAATTATCTTTATTGTTACTATGTTATCGTAATTCCTTTCATCATATTACTATCACTTATCATGATCATCATTATTTGCTATTACATATAGAAAAAATAATATTAATAGAAAATATATAAATAGATGTATTTGTGTGTATACATAAATAATATGTGTATGTATAAATAAATAAATCATAAATCAATAAAAATGATTATTAATAAAAAAAAATTGATTAAATAACTTTTTTATATATTTTTTGTTAAGCTTGCATGCTTGGTATAAAAGAGAAGGGAATAAGAAAACAATTTTATAAATATAACCGATGTTTTGTGGTAACTTTATCCCAATTGGGAATTTCTTATGGTGATATTATGGTAAGTTGGTCTTCTTTTTATAGTACGGTGTTTGAGATTAAATCTAGTCTTCTAACTTATAAATTGTATTATGATATATACTTTCCTTGTTACATTAACGATGATGGGATGGAAGAGATCGTTTATAATACTCAAAAAATTTACATGATAATATATGGTGTGTGTGTGTGTGTGTATGTGCATATGTGCTTTATTTATGTATGTAATTTAATATTTTTATGTGTTTAGATGATGTGATGATTAGGTGTAGAGTTTTAGGATATACAATATATATATTTGGGTATTATATATAATATTTTTATAGATAGGAATTAATCCTACAATCTTAGCCTAAGCTATTAGGAATTAAAGGATTAAAACGAGTAATAATAATTAATAAAATAATAATAAGTTTTATTAGCTTTTAAAGGAAATGTTAGTGGATATGAAAGAAGAGCAAAAGTTTTGAAACATATATTAAAATTAAAGAGGAGATATGAATGGCCATGAAAGAAAAGAAAGTGGCCATGAAAGAAAAAGGTCAATGGCTATAAAAGAAGAAGGTTAGTGGTCATGAAAGAAAAGAAATTGGTTATGAAAGAAAGCCACTTCGTGGCCATAAAAGAAGAAAGTTAGTGATATTTTATTATTTTTAATTCATGCACTTAAAATTCTCAAATGTTTCAACTTCTCATACCTATATATAGGGTGTCATTCTCCTCATTTAGGAAAGCTATTTCACAAGCATATATTTCAAAAGAGAGAGAGAGAGAGAGAGAGAGAGAGAGAATATAATTGAGTAAGAAGTGAAGTCAAAGGTACTTGGAAGAAGATTCAACTCTTGGTGATTCAATATTCAAGGTAAGAAAAATATTTAATTTAATTATTTTTTTCATATGATTTTAGGTAGAATTGAGTTTGAAATTTCATGATTTAGGATTGATTATGTAAAAATTATATTTTAGTATTAGAATATTTGATGATTAAATGTATTTAAATAAGAATGGAATAGGTTAAGTTAAAATTTAATAACATTAGATTATATAAATATAATTAGAGGAGAATTGAATAAATTAAAGTGAGTTGATGATTTAATTATGATTTTTAATTTAATAGAAATTACAAGAAAAGAATATGAATTAATAAAAATTAAATGATTAGAGATAAAATAATAATATTTGATTTCTTATATTATATGATGTGTATGTTCAAGGTTTGAATTAAGTCAAGGTATCGATTTTTAGAGAAAGGTTACGATAAACAATGATCTTAAGCGAATCGGGTAAGTGTAACTCACCTACACCATAGACGTAAATGCTATATGTTTTTATGTGATTGTTGTGATGTGACGATCTCAAGGTGCATTCATACGCATGCATATGTTTTACATATTGATTGAAAGAAAATATTTTAAGTAAACAAATGAGGTTTTTTTTTTAATACATAACGAGGTTCAAAGGTTGAGGTTGCCTAATGAGGCATAAACATTGAGGTCTAAAGGTTAAGGTTTGATTGTTAAATGATGAGGTTAATGTTTTTATACATGTTTTTATTGAGGCTAGACCTCGCTAACCGGTGTTAGTATCTTATAGCAAGCCCAAATGAGAAAAAGAATTTTAAAGACATTCATGTACAAAAAGTTTTAATGTAAAACCATGCATGTTACACTTATTGGGATATTCGTATCTCACGTTCGTTCTATAGTGTAGGTAATGATCCAAATGTTGAGGATGTTGATGTTGCTTTTGGTGACCGAGTGACTCATGTGCTTGCCTTTACGTGTTCCTAACAATTCGATTATGCTTTAAGTGAATATTTATTTTTAAAATAATAAGTATAATGATGTTAAAATTATGAATATTTGAAATTTTTACTTAGAATTTGGGTATGAATATTGAGATAAGATTATTTAGAAATGTTAATTATGGTGATAGATGTTTTATAAATATGAAATTTTAGAATAATGCTTCCGCTATGTTAATAAGAAAATCTTATGATTATATATTAGCAATTATATTTTTAAATTGACATATTTAAATAAGATTAAATTAGAAATTTAATTTTAAGAAAAATAAAAAGTATATAAGTTTTAGTAATAACCCGTTTGATCATGACCCTTCGGATGAGGTGTCTCGATTGACGGGCGTTACATTGTTTCAATTGGTTTATATAACTAGGGTTACAATAATATATGAGGGTTATATAGTCATATTTAAAAAGTTTTAAAAATCTTTCAACCGAGCGTGTTAATCTAAAGGTTTTAAGTTAAAAATTTTAACTACATAATTAAGTAAATTTTGATTGAATTTAAATTTTAAATATAAGATTATTTAGACTAGCAAATAAACTTTTTATATTAAATACTACAACTTAATTTTCTCATGCATATGGAGTTTTCATGCATAATTAATAGATTACTGTGACCATACATGACTCAAATTATATGCAAAACAACATTACAAAGGAAAATATATCCTTTTTTTGTAGTATTTTAATATTTTTTCACTCGGAAAAACGAGTAAGAAAAACGGGGACCTCATTGCTTTCTTTTCCTTTCCCTTTTCTTCTCTATTTTTGTCTTCTAGTTCTTTAATTTTTCATTTCACTTTATCCATGAAATATATGAAAAAAGATAGGTTGACAACATTTTTGGTTGTCAATTGATTTTTTTAGAGTAATAGTCCGTTTGACTTTTTGCATATTTTAAAATAATTATTAATCTTAACATCATATAATGTTTTTAGTATTATTTTAAAAAATATTATTTTGTTTAAAAAATTAAAAAATTTTGACCAAATAAATATTTTAGAATAAATGTAAATAGAAAAAATACAAATTAAAAAAAAAGGAGTAGAACATGGCATTTTTTGGTGGAAAGTGGTCCGTTTTATTTGAGATGTGTTTCGCATATTTGTTACAAAAAATATTATGAGTGGGTTAATAAATCTTTTGAAATCACTTGCACAAACCATCAACAACTACCCGCAAACAAATCTCATTTATAGCAACATTAAAGTCATCATTGCTACCATCTTTGTTCTTTTCTCACCCTACCGGAATGCAAAGTAGTGATTATAGAGTTATATTACATGGCACATACAATCATTAGTTAGTTATGAATTAGTTATACGTGAGTTGGATTAGTTAGGTATCTTAGTTAGTTATTTAATTACTTGATAACTTAACAATTTCGTTATAAAAGAGAAAAAGTTGTATTTTTCTTTTATAACTAGTATCATTCAATAGAAATAATTTTTCATCCAAATTTCTCTCTTGTTTTGTTAGCATGGTATTAGAGCCTAAGAACTCTTAGGATTTCATTGTTATTCTTTTGCTCCTCTTGATCTTTCTATTCTTCATTAATGGTCGAAGAAGTGTTAGCTTTCGATGACTTACATTCTTTATACTTCATTCATCACTTAAATCATCACGGATCTCTTGTAGTTACTTATGAACTAACTACATAGAAATATGCTACTTTGAGCAAATCTTTTATTCTTACTATATCAATTCTTAATAAATTAGGTTTTATTGATGGTTCTATTTCTCGACCTAAAGAGAATGATCTTCTTTTTAGTTCTTAGAATCGCTGTAATAATTTGATTATTGTTTAGCCATTGAGGCCAATGTCACCACTTATTACTCGTAACAATATTTTATATGAACTCAACTTTAAAATTTTAGGCAATACTAAAGAAAAGGTTTTCACAACTAAATGAATCAACGATTTGTAATTTATAGAGTCTCTATGCTCAATTACTAAAGGTAAAAGATTTGTTAATGATTATTTTATTGAACTTAATGGTGTATGAGAAGAACTCGGAAATTTTTAAGCCTCTGCCTCATTGTAGTTATGAAAAATATAATAATGATTACTTTCAAAATGAAGACACACGAGAAAGATTATGTGTTTAAATTCCTTAATGTATTGAATGAATCATTTTCTTCACTAAAATCACAAGTTCTAATTATGAAACCATTCTCTAGTTTGGATGAAGTTTATAATTTAGCTATAAGAGAAGAATCATAAGGGTCCTATTCGGATCATAAATCAACCTTTTAATGATTGTTCTATCATGGCTATTTTTAAAAAGAGAATTGATGTTACTTGGTCTTACCATGGGAAGTTTGGACATAACGGGAATAAGTCTTATAAACTTATTGGCTTTATTGCTGACTTTAAGTTTGGTAAAAATAAGTTTTTTTAGTAATAATGGAAGTTCTTCTAGTTTATCCATTTCTACTCTTAAAAATCCTTCATGCTATATCAATAATGTTACTTCAAATCAAGAGTGTTATAGTTTTGTATTTATATAGAATTTTGATCAAATTACTCATGCTCTATCGGGTATTTCATTTACTCAATGGCAAGTTTCCATACTTATGGCTCTTTTAAGTGTTTAAAATTCACAAGCCACTCACTCACCACCTTTAAATAATATTCATTCCCCTACTGCTACTAATTCTCAACCCATTTTCAATCTTATAGATAATAATTATGTCATGTCTACTTGTTGTCATTCACAAAATGTTATGTCTTCACTAAATTCTTGTACTTGGACAATTGACACCTTAGCAATCGATCATATTTCATGTTCTCTTGAATGTTTCAAGACTTATAAACCTATTTTTAGAATAACGAGTTCAAATGTCAAATAGTACTAAGATAATTGTAACTCATACTTGGTTAAGTGTGTTTGTCATCACCATTTTTATAAAATGATGTTCTTTGCGTCTTTCTTCAAATTCAAACTCATTTACGTTAGTAAATTCGTAGTCAATAATCACTCGTAGATTATTATTATTATTATTATTATTATTATTATTATTTTGTGATTTTTGTATGACTCCGAACAACTCTTTATAGACAATGATTGAAATTGTTAATCTTAAAGCATGATTGTTTTTGTTTCGATTAGTCCCAACTTGTCATTTTTCTTATGTCAAACAATCCCGTAATGTTCAAACAATTATAAATAAAGTTATGGATCATCATGTTTTTTATACGTGGTATTATAGATCGAGGCCATATTCCAGTTGATAAAATCAAATTGATTCATAGGCATCATCTTATTATTTACTTGCAATAATAGTTCTCCTCGTTTTTTTTTCCATTAGCAAAATAAAAAAAGATTGTCATTTCCTACTCATAATAAAAGTACAGATTTTCCTTTTGAACTAGTACATATAGATACTTGGGGGTCCTATTGTGTTCATTCTCTTGGTAGTTTTCATTATTTTTTAACCGTGATTCATGATTTGACCAAAGTCACTTGGGTTTTCTTGATTAAACATAAGTTAGATGTTTTGTCCATCATTCCTTCTTTTTACCAAAAGAGTTCCACTTAGTTGAATTTTTCTATAAAGTAATTACAATCTTATAATGATCATGGGTTTCATCTTCCTCTCTTTTATGCTTGTAAAGGTATTAGTCAACAAAAATTACATGCTACTCCTCAACGAATACTATTGTTAGGAGAAAAAATTAATATTTGCCAAATGTGGCTAAATCTCTTATTTTTTAAGTATCTCTATCTTTGAAATTTTAGAGGAATTTTGTTCTTACCGTTGCATATTTGATCAATAAAACTCCTTCTTATATGTTGAATAATTCAACTCCTTATGAGTTTTTATTCCAAACATGCCAAATTATAATCATCTAAAGGTGTTTGGATCTCTAAGTTTTGCCTCTACTCTTGTTTATAATCACAAGAAGTTTCATCCAAGAGTTTCTCCTTGTATTTTTATTGGTTGTCCCCACGAAATCAAAGGATACAAGGTTTATGATATTATTTCTCGTAAGGTTTTTGTTTCACGAGATTCCATATTTCATAAAACCATATTTCCTTTTTCTCATTCTATTTATTCTTATTATTGTTTTCCTAATAATATATCTTCTATGTCTTCTTTTTTTCATCTAATTTGTTTGACTTTACTAGAATTCAACCTTCATAATCTATCTTTCTTACTAATTTTAGTCTTTTTATAAAAATGATAAACATACAACTACTTATTCTACTATTATTCTCAAGTCTATCGTCATTCATGAGTCTAATAATATCTTGAATCTATTTCTCTTGTTCATACTAACTCTCAATCACCTATTTAGAGTGTTTTATTCATACAAACAAGCTTTTCTCTTTAATTCGTTTGAGAAAATCCACAAGGTCCACTAAAATACTTGTATATTTAGAGGTTATAATCATTCTCATAACACTAAATATGCCATTTCTTATGGTAATCTTGTAAATTCCACTCCTTATGTCATTCATCAATATGTTTCTACTTTTCAACTTTCTCATTCTCATGTAACATTTGCCATTTCTTTGACAAATATTTTTGAACTTAAACCAATTCTCAAGTTCGTGAATTTCAAACACTAGAGAGAAGCCATGAATGTTGAGTTATCGATCTATGAGTTATTAGCCCTTGAGGAAAACAATTCTTGGTCAATTGTTCTTTTACCTATAGGTCATCATATAGTGGGTTGCAATTTGGTGTATAAAGTCAAGCTCGAAGTCGATGTTAGTATTGAAAGGTATAAAGCTTGACTCATTGTTAAATGGTACAATCGGATTGAGGGTTTTGATTATCATGAGACTTTTAGTCATGTTGTTAAGCATACTATAGTCAAAGTGCTTTTAGCATTGGTTTTCATGGGTTCTTTCTCAATTAGATATCAACAATGCTTTGCTTCGTGGTGATTTTAAGAAAACAATATATATAGATCCCCTATTTGGTTTTTAGTTTAAGAGAGAGTATGTGGATAACTCACAAAGACTAGTTTGTAAATTGCATAAGTTTTTATATGGTATGAACAAGCATTTTTTAGATAGTGGAATGCAAAATTCATTACGGTTTTGATTGAGTAAGGTTTTTAGCAATCCAATACAATTTTTTTTTATTTACAATGCATACTTCTTCATATAATTCTATTGCCTTATTGGTTTATATAGACGGTGTTGTGATTGTTGGCAATTCTCCCGGTGATATGGATGATCCGAAGAAATTTCTTAGCACGGAGTTTAAACTCAAAGATCTTGGTTAACTCAAGCACTTCATAGATAGGCATTGAAATGGCTAAATCACAATAAAGGATTGCAATCGCCAAATGAAGTATGTTCGGATTTGTTAAATGGGTATGGATTTCGGTTCCAAACCTACTTCTACTCTTATGGATCCTAAGTAGAAGTTGTCATATATTTAAGAGAATTTACTTATTGATCATACTAAATACAAGAAACTAGTGAGAAAACTACTATATTTGATTTTTAACATACCTAATATTTGATTTCGTAATGCAAGTTCTTGCTCAATTCATGGACATACTTGTTTTAGTGCATTTGAAAGTTGCTCATAGGGTGCTTTGTTGTATAAAGAATGTACTAGGACAAGAGTTATTATTTTCGATCACATCAACACTATAATTGAAGTCCTTTGGTAGCGATTGAGACTTATGTTCAAAAACTAAAAAATCAGTATTTGGTTTTTGCATATTTTTAGGCACTTCTTTAGTTAGTTGAAAGTCTAAAAAATAGAGTTTAGTAGCACGAAAGTAGAATATAAGGCTATGGTAGTTGTTACTTGTGTAATCAAGTGTCTTTTTTTCTTCTTATTGTAGGATTTGGGAATCAAGCATCTTGAACCAATGTAATTGTTTTGTGATAATCGATCAACTTTGTATATTTGCAAAAATCCAATAGACCATGAGATGACGAAACATATTGAAGTGGATCTGTCATTTAATCAAAGAAAAAATTCTTGCTAGTCTCGTTCAACCTAACTATCTCCCTACCGATTTGCGAGCTTGTTGATATTTCTACAAAGGCTATACACTTTGGAATTTTTCATCGTTTGCTTGACAAGATGAGTCCGAGTGATATTTATACTCATCTCGAAAAGGAGTATCGGAATGTAAATTAGTGATTATAAGGTTGTATTATATGGCATGTAATGCCATTAGTTATGTATAAATTAATAATGAGTGAACTAGATTAGTTAGATGTCTTAGTTTGTTAGTTACTGGCTAACGTTTCGGTATATAGGAGAGAATAAGTTGTATTTTCTTTTGTAAATTGTATCATTCACCAAAAACAAAATTTCATCCAAATTTCTCCTCATTTTTTTAACACAACCAATCCCAACATTATAAGGCCTAATCCATGAATTATCATCGAGTTAACTTAGCCTAAACTCAAAATTATAACTATCAAATATTCCAATTAGAAAACCCAACATTGAATTTAATATCCAAGTTTTTCAATTTAGAAACAAACCCTTAGCTTTGATCAATAGTTTAGGAATATTAAGATTTTCGAGTCCCATTGTATGTTATTTTTGTGCCAAATCGAACATGACGAGTTTAAAAAAAAAAGGTTGTGAAAAGAGAAATTGAAATTGGTGGAGAGCCGTGGTGTATGTGGTAGAGGTGGAGCTTCTTTAATGAAAGATGGTTAAGGTTTTCTCGGTTTAGAAATACAATTTTTTTTTTAGGAGAAAATTGGAGTTGGATTAGTTTAGGTTTGATAATTTTTTTTCATATAAAAATATGATTTTTGTTTCATTCAATTTGGGATGATCATTTTTGCTTTTGTTTTTTTTTGGGCTCAATTTTTTTTTCATCTCCTTCTTCGTGCCATCCAATACAACATTTCGGGGAGTCTACACATTTGAATGCCACGTGGGATGTTGCCAAACGCCAACATTATCGCCGACAACATCCCAATCACTACCCATGAAATATATAACCCTAACCGCTTTATGAGTTCGACTATCGACAACATTGGGTTGAGTTGGTTCACCTTTTGTATCTTCACTTTTGGGTCGAGGTCGAGTTGAGACGTTAGTAATATTATTAATTCCCAAAACAAAGAGCAACATCGACATGCATTTTATATTTATTTGTATATCATATAAAACACTAAACAACATAAGAATGTAAAATATGCTTTTTAAATCCCTCATGATCCGCATAATACATTACTAGTATTTTTTTTTACCATTAAAATTCTGTGTTATTTAGTAATCGGGAATAGAGTGATGAGAATGAGAATGCAGGAATCGAAATGACATTTATATTTCCATGCTATATTTGGAATACTAACGAGGAATCGAAATACAATTTAAATTTTTTAATATATGATTTTTTATATAAATAAAAATAATAATTAAAAAAATAATTTTATCAAACTATAATAATTGTAAAGATAATAAAAATGATGGTGATGATTATGACAATGGTGGTTCTAGTTGTGTGGTGTTAGGGTTAGTGGTTACGATAGTGATTGTGGTGGTGGTGACGGTGGTGGTGGTAGTGATGGTGGTGGTTGTGTTGGTGGTGATGGTGGTGGTGATAAAAGTAATTAATAGACAATAAATAAATAAAATATATTATTATTTTGAAAAAAAATTCATTTTCATTCTTTATTTTTATTCCCATATTTTATGTGAGATGAAGTTGTATGTAAATTTTCATTTTCATTCCCACTTCATTCATTTTAAACAAACGACTACAATGTGAAAATAAAATTTCATTCATATTTCCATCATTTTATTCTTGATTACCAAATAACACCTAAAACAACTTCAAAAACCAATAAAAATTCTAAAACAATATTCAGAATTCTTCAAACCACTAAATTGTATCCTTTTTGTTACTTCATTATTATTGTTATTACTACTACTACCATCGGAGATCCTTGGCTAGTGTCTTATGCCACTTTTGGCTTCCTTGGATTTGTAAGCTTTTATTATTGCTTTTGGGAAATTAAACTCGTATTAAAAATGATTTTATAAAAAAATCTTAAACTTTTTATTCGTAGTATTCATGCTCGTATCATCGTGGTACTATATACATATATATTTTAATATAAAGCTAATGCTAATACTATCATACCAACTTCTTTTTTCCCCCACATCGTGCAACTTATACCGTCCGAATGGATTTTATTTAAACAAATAATCTTTTAGACTAGAATTCACTAACATTGATTATTATAGGAGAAAACATTGAAATTTGGCAATACCAAATAAGACATGCAATGATTTGTCAATTTTTTTTAACTATTAACTATTTGTTACGTGGTAAGATGAAAAATGGATTTTCTTAAATGTGCCGGTTCAAATATCAACTAGTTCGGACCAAAAGGTCAAGCCAAGTAGTCATTTTTCTAATTAGTAATTACCATTCCTTCATCTCCAATGGCCATCACTTCTATATGAAACATGCTAATTATTATTATTTTTTTAATGCTGCAATATTCCTCGTGATAAAAAAAATTATTTGCATTCACAGTAATTATATATAACCACTTTTTCATATAAAAAAAGCTAAAAATGTTAATTTTTTCCTTAACCTTAGTTTATTTAAAAATCAATTTCTGAACTGTTTTAATCTATTTGAATTCTTCTTCTTCTTTTTTTTTTTATAAAAAATTTAGTCTATTTTATGATTTTTAGTTATCTTTCATTTTTTTTTAAAAAAATTTAATTTTTGATATTTTAAACTAAAATTTTTCACATGTGCTTGGAAAAAACTATTCTATTTCCTGCAAAGATCTTAGAATTTTTCAAAAGTCGAAAAGTATGTTTGTTTATCTTTTAAAAATTAAAAAAACATAGAAAATAAAACAAATAAAAAATAACCTGTGATGTTCTCTAATTTTTTGGAGAGTCCTTGATAAATTTTATAAACGATTTCTATCATTGGCTAATCATGTTTTTTTTTTTTTTTACTAAATGATTGAAAACTAAGGATGTACTAAATCTCAAGAATAAATAAATAAATAAAATCCAGGAAGGTGAAATCTAAAGTTAGAAAGTTTAAAAACTAAATTTTCAATAAATTAAAGTTTATGGAAGATTTTGTCCTTTTAACCAAAAAAAAAAAAAGAAAAGAAAAGAAGCGGCACTCGTTCAAAGAATATACGTATAATTTGTGTTGATGTAAAAATCTAATTTTCTCAAATGAGTTATATGTAGGCATCTGAAAAACCAGAAAAATCAATCTGTTAGTTGAGAATGCTCTCTCTCTCTCTCTAGCGTAAATATCGAGACCGACATCCAAGAAAATTCATTAAACTAGTTTCTTGACGCTTAATTTGCACGTGTATTGTTTAACCTGCCTTTTCCCCCCCCTAATTTGCAATAGACTTTTTAATTATTTTTTATAAATGAATATATTTGAATGTTTATTCAATAAACACGTTTTATTTTCAAATGATTATATATATAATAATTTTTAATTAATTTTTGAATCATGTGATAAATTTTATAATTATACTTAATAAAAAACAGAGACACAATTGAAATACTAAAATATTAATAATTATTATTTTGGATAAATATATATAATTTTTTAAAATAATAATTACTTAAAAAATTCACCTAACCTTATTTTTAGCATGGACTTTTTTTTATTTTCAATTATTATTTTTTGAATTGTATGTGACATGATTATAAATTAACAATACATGCATTAATAAAATTTTTCAAATAAACACGTTTGATATATATATATATATATATATATATATATATATATATATATATATATATATATATTTGAACCATATGATATAATTTTATAATTGTACTGAATTAAAATCAGGGACACAAACAATACTAAAAAAATAATAATTAGCAGTTAGGATAAATATATATAACTTTTAAAAGCAATAATCACTAACAATTTTTTACTTAACATTATTTTAGTATGCTCCCTTTTATTTTCAAATACATGTGACGTGATTATAAATTAACAATACAAACATGAATAAAAATTTTATAATTTATTTTTAAATAAATCTTGCTAAAATAATGTAAGAAAATAACATATAAAAAACTAATTAAGGATTGAATTTAACATCTAATGAATTTTGATGTAGTCTATTTTTATTTTATTTTCATACTTTATGTTTTTTATTGGCTTGTTTTTAAGTCTTTTTAGAGTTTTATAATCAAAATAAAATATTTTAGGAATGAGATTAGTAGCTTATGTCATGTTATGTTATTTAGAGTTTTAAGTAAAAAAATAACGAAAAAGGAAATTGATCTATATTTTAGGATTAATTAAAAAAATAGTGTATTTTTTAGAAACTAATAATATCAGTATATAATTTTATCAATACAGGGATTTTTCTTAACTAGAACTGAATTGAATATATTATAATATTAGTATTATATTAAAAATATAATAATCAATCAATTTTTTTATATAATTCTTATCGTCCAATGAAAGATTTATTATTTATTGAAGCACACACTACTCAAAAAATAAAAAATTATAGGCTCTCGACCCAAACTAATTGGGAAATTAATCATAGCCCCTTCATTTTTATCTTCGGCGAGACGGTGGGTATACATAGAATATACGTCAAACGGCAGACTAACAATTACAATATTTATCTCTACCTTTAAAAACCACGCCCCTGCCTTAACCCCGGAAATTAAAATCCCGGGGGTTTTGTTTCCATGAAACCCCAGAATCCCACAATTTCCCCCCACTTTCCCGAGCAAATCTTAAACCTTCCGCATTTACTTATCATCATCATCATCTCTGAATTTCAATTGCCTCTTAAACCCTCAAACTTAGGGTTTGTGTTTTGAGAATCCTAGATTTTCAACAATTGTCTTTTTGCAGGCGTTTTTATAGCCGCAGAAATAATTAGGGTTTTTGATTATTTGATTGATTGAAAGAAATGGGAAGCGTGGATCAAACATTTAGGGTTAATTTCAGTGGAGATGGAGCCGCTTTGTTGAGAGAGAGTTAACGAGAAGCTTAAGGAGTTTATGGGCGATTACACTGACGATGTTCTTGTGGTACGCATATATGAATAATAAATAAATTTCGTTGTTGTTGTATTTCTGATATTTTGAATTTCGTATTTTAGTGAGCTTTTTCCGTAGGGTTTAATTTGACTGGCTAATTTTGGAGTTTGGATATCGTGCTATTGTTTATTTATTTTTATGAAATGATGGGGTTCATTTTATCCTGACTAGTTTGGGATTGAGTTTTAGCTATAAGTTGAATTGAGTTTATGCTGTTTATTCGACGGACTGGTTTAGGAGAATTATTTGTGGAATTTCAATATGTAATTTTGCATGCAATGGGGAATACTGTTGCTGGGCCTACATTAATAGATGTAAAAATGGCAAGAGTTAGAATCTGCCAGAGCTCTTAATTGTTTATGTCACTGGTTATGTGGAGAATCATAGTGAGATTATTTGTGACAGCATGATGGTGAGGAGATAAATGGTGCAATTGGAGTCAAGAATTGTTTGCTTTTGAGCCGGAGAATATTCAAAATTGTGTGATGGAGGGAGATGTGCCAATTAGTTATCACACTGGCCTCATTTTTTCGCGTCTGTAGTTTGTCTGAATGCTGTTTAACCCTCTAGGTCTTTTTAGAGACTTTGCATTTTGGAAATTCATTTGAGGCTATTATGATGTTCAATTTCTTGTTGATGGTTGATATCTTACCACTGAATGGAACTCTGTGGGTAGATTGCGTATATAGTTTATTTGCAATTACATGTTTGATTTCCTCATGTGGCCGCAGGTTAATGAACTTGAATACCATGCAGTAAAGAAGTAAATCCAGGAAATTGGCTTAGGTCTAGATTGTGGGAACTTTTAAGGTTTTGCTGAAAGATAAGATTCAAATGAATGGCTGTGCAAATGATAGTGCATTGTCTCACAGGGGTTGAACATGCTGCATAGTTATTGGAATTCTGTACCATATTGAGAAGTTAGCACAGACAGTATGTTATGTATGGATATGAAAAAATAAGACAAGGCAAGGCAAATCAAAACCTTGCTGGGTTTAGAATCTGCACTTGAGATTATTTTGAGCTGCTTGGGCTTATTCATATGGATTGCTCAGTTATTTGAGTGGGCTCTATCAAGTGAGCTGGAATTTAGCTGGAGAATGGGGTGTTATGAATTGGTTTTTTGTATCATGTTGAGCTCATTGGTGCTCAGGGATACGTGGGATTTGAATTTAGACTGGACATGGAGTTCTGAATCAGTTCTTTTTCAAAAAAAATACCAGGATACTTTTGCTTTTATTTATTTTTTTGGGTTATTTGATTACGGGGCTAATTTTCTCAAATTGGTTTAGTTTTGGGTAGTAGGTCAGGATTATGTACAGTTTGAGCTGCACTCAAGCTTGTAGTGGGAAGCCAATGTGCTTATGTATTTTTGAGTTGATGATATATGTTGTGGGGCATGCTTTGAGAGATTCTGTGATATAGGTTGAGAATACGAAAACCGTAGAAAACAGCACCTACAACTGAAAAATGGCTAAAATATGAATAAAATTGAACCTGGAATAAGATCATAAGGTTTAGGGTTCAACAAGAAACCTCTAAAATCTGAATAGATTGATAAATAAAAAGATAATCCTAGCAGCCTATTTATACCAGTTAAAGCACGAAGGTCTTTGTAGGGAAAGGACTCACTAGTCTTATTCACAATGCAACAAAACTTAACCTCCAAGGAAATATTTTAAAAGCCAAATGCTAAGACTCTTAACAAATTTATTAATAATTTTTAAAACAAAACTAATTTTAAGACTGCTCCTGTGTTATTTTGTGCAATTTGATCTTTAAATTTGAGTAGCTTTCTACTACCTTTATCTGTCTTTCTATATTGTTTGTAAAGGTTTAATCCAAAAAGTTCTACCCAATGTGGGTTCTAGACATCAAATATTTGTTTCCATAGTGATGTTCTTTTGTTATGGATACTGTGTCTAGCATGTGAAAGTCCTGTTAGTTATTAGCTGAGTCTTAAAAGCTTACTTATAACATGCTTGTACATTTATATTATCATAATATTCCATTGTTCAGTAGAGGATTTGATAAGTTTCTCTTCCATGCTTGAAAAAAAATAAATGTTTTGAGTTTCTAAGTGATTCAGCACCACAATTTTTCATAGAGTTTTGCCTTGGCAGGAATATGTAATTGTTTTGCTGAGGAATGGCAGGGATAAAGAAGGAGCAAGAAATGAATTGAATGTTTTTTTGGGGGATGACAGCGATTCTTTTGTATCTTGGTAATTTGATTCACATTCCAGTAATTGACGCATTTGATATTGTAGAAAATATATTGTGCACAACTCTGTTTGAAGTTGTGACCCATTCGTATTAATAGATAACTTCATTTTTGAGCAGGCTGTGGGATCACCTGGCTACAAATATGGATTTGTATGTACAACCTCAGGAGACATGTACAGATGAAGTGGCCAGAACAAATCCCACACGGGGAGAACATACCGTGGGGAGCGAATCTCATCATATGGATTCTGAACTTGAAAAGGTGAAGCCTGATAATTTATCTAGAGGCCGGCATAAAAAAGAATGGAAAGGTGTAGTGAGAGACGTGAACTACCCGACCCCTCTTCGAAGCTCCGTGGTTGATACTATTCATCAGGAGGAAAAAACTCATCGCAAAGTCAGTCGTGCAAGAAGATCTCCGTCTCCCCAACCCACACAGCAGAAGAAAAGGAGTCGGCATGATGCAGGACAACATGTGAAGGTCTGGACTTCTAGTTTTTCTTTCGCATTTGATCAAGAAGTAAGGAATAAAAATTAGATATGTGTATTTTATTTTATGGCCATTAACAGGGTGTTTGGAAAGTCAAGAATGGAAATTAGGAGCTGTTTGATATAAACTAATGCTCCCAAAATCATAATAAAACTCTACAACTATTCATGTTTTGATGGAACTTATTTATGACTCTGCTTTGCTTACGAACTTGATGCACAATTTTCTATCTTTGCACAGCCTATAAAACTACAGTAACGCAGCTTCTATTTCACACTATGCTGCACAGGGCTCCACATCATGAAAAAACTTAAATTGTTAAAAGTGAACGTACACAAAGCAGATTAAATAATTCCCTGTGGTTCTTACCTGGGAATTATGCTTTTTAACTAAAATTTGAAGGATGCATGATGTGTTATTGCTGGTGGTAGGGCTACCAATAGACATGCCTACTCATCTGATTTTGAATACAAGATACCATTATGCTGCAAATCTTAATATAATTTCAGAACTTAAGCTCATTTTTCTTTATGAAAATAAGTGCCTTGTTTGTTAATCATTGAATTTCGCATCCGCTAATAAGCTTTTTAGCAGAGGGACGCAGTTTCTCAAGCAACCAGTGGTGCTCCTCGACGACTACTTCAGTTTGCAGTGAGAGATGCTGTCGGAACTTTGAGACCATCTGGCATGGGAAAAGAACCCTCGCTGAAGCGTCTTCGCTCAGTGGTGTCTACATCTACTGAAGACATGTCATTGTTTGATCATCCTAGGAGGCTCCAGTCAATTGCAAGAGTTCCAAACCCAATGGCTACTGTATTAAAAGCTGTTCGAGAAGCTGCTGAAGATGTAGTAAAAGTTAAATCTGCAGGAAGTGTGTTTGACCGCCTTGGTCGTGATATGGATGCATCATTGACCACTGAACCAGTCACACAATTTCGAGATGCTGCTGTCGAAGATGGTGAATATGAAGAATTTAATGAAATTAAGGAACAAACCCACTCAAACTATCTTCAAAGAAGTGAGTATTGTGGACATGCAGGGGCTTTGAGTATGATGGGGCATGAAGCTGGATTGACTTTTGATTCGATGTCTGGCAATGAAGGTTATGATGATGCCAATGTTGTGGATCATAGGGTTATGGATGTTTCTCAAACTGGCACATTGTACAGTAGTAAGGGTGAGGATTCACTCATGTCAAAATACAATGTAGCTAAGGATCAGGATCAATCTGTTTCAGCTGCAAACATTTCTCGTAAGATAGGAAGTATTTCTGTGAATGTAAATACATGGAGACCACCTCATTATCAAGAATCCAGGGATGCTGTAATGGATAATCGGAAATCGGTTCAGGATAATGAGGCGGATGCTGGGAGATTTGGTGCTAAGCGAACAAAGGAGGTTAGCAACCCTGTCTCAGTTGGTAATGGAAATGTAAGATGGTCTTGTTTGTCTGGGTTCTTTATTCTTCTTGCTATTTCTCTTATGAAATACTTGTTATTCCTTCTTTACATTGACTGATGACACTGTTTATATGGCGTGGTTATGAACAGGCAAAGCCTGCTGGTGATATTCAGCAAGAACCTCAGAAACCTCCATCATCTGCATCCGGTCAGTTCTATCTATAGTACCTTCTAAGTGTCACTGAATCTGTTGTTTTAATCTGAAATGAAATCAAATTTATGTTAGTGATGTTGCAACTTATGGAGTTACCCTTTTGGGTGTTTCACATGGCGGACATCATCTCAAACTCCTCCATGGCAAGATGGTTGCCATTCTGATATGCATCTTGTTTGTTTTTTATGGCCATTTGTTTCATATTTAAATGAGGTTGTTTTGGATGATTCTGCAGGTTCATATGCTGCAGGTCGTCCCTTAGAGGATGCTGATTCTCGAACCATTTTTGTTAACAATGTAAGGACTGATGTGCATCAAGCTATAGTTTAGAAGGATTGTTTATCACTGTATCCTGATAATATTTTCATTGCTGTTTCACAGGTTCATTTTGCTGCGACTAAGGACAGTCTGTCTCGGCATTTTAATAAGTTTGGTGAAGTACTTAAAGTGGTTATAGTAACTGATGCTGCAACAGGGCAACCAACAGGGTGAGTTGTTTAACACACTTCAGATCTGTTTCCTTAGCAATTCTGGCAATCTTTTTTTCCGGGGGGACTAAGTCGGTATGATTATGCAGGTCAGCTTATGTGGAATTTATGCGCAAAGAGGCAGCAGACAATGCATTATCTCTTGATGGCACCTCGTTTATGTCACGTATTCTCAAGGTGATGAACATAGTGACTGCATCTTAATTAGAAGTAGTGGCCTTTTCTGTTCTGGTGTGTGTGTGTTTTGGTTGCATGCATGTCTTCAAGTTGAGCAGTATGTTCTGTGCATTTTCCTTTTTATTTTTCCAAACTTTTGTTTATAGGTTTTGTAGATAGCTGAAGTTGCCAAAATCTGAAAAAGTTAAATCAATGTTTGCATCAGCTGAAAGATAAGTTTTATTGTGTTTAACACTAAAAAGCGAACCACACTCACTTGCTTTTGCTCCTCATCAGATGTGACTTAGAAGTTGTTTTGCAAGTTTTCTTGTAGCCACCTTGGTATGCTTGCTCTCTCACGTGTGTGAGTGCTTGCATGTGCCTGTGTGCATGCGTGCATTCGTAATTGAAAAGTATTTCAATTGCACACGGAATGACTCCATGATGGAAAGTTGTTGAGATTTGTTCAGTTATATATATTTTTAAAAGCCTCAGTTCTTTTACAAGCATAAATTGAGATGTCAAGTTTGAGCTCTTCTGATATTTTGGGAGTTGTCAATGATTTGAACAGGTTTGTTCTCGCAAATGAGAATTGTGTGATGTTGTTTCACAGAAATCACGTGGTCCAAGTGTGTACCGTCACGCATGCCGTTTTGTAGATGAAGCATTAAAACTGCTGTTTTCAATTCTCATTGATAACAACGAAGCATCTTATTTTCTATGCAGAGCGATTAGAACTCAAGCATGCTTTCGTTTTAAATTGAAAAGATGGCAGTTAGGATTTAGCTTTGACGTGCAATTTTTGGAACCAATGCACAATTTATTACTGTTTTAGGGGTCTGCTCCAAGATTTGATAGGCATCTTAACATTGTTTTTGTTCTGCAGGTCACAAAGAGAAGTTCATCCAACCAAGAAGCTAGTCCTCTTATGACATGGCCGCGAATTGCCCGTGGCTCTCCATATGCTGCGGGTAGGTTTGCTAGGGTGTCTTTTCCAAGAGGCACTCCTGCTACATTCAGGCCTCGCCTCCATGTGAAACCGGGTGCAAGAAGTTTGCAGTGGAAGCGAGATGCTCAGGTCCCACTGGCTGAGAGTAGTGCTGCAGTTTCTGGCAGCATTGTTGTCTCCCCTCTGCCCGCAGCCTCACCTATGTCCGAACAGAAACAAAACCAGATGGGAATTCTGGTACCACTTGAGTTTGACAGCTTATGTTTTCTTTTCCCCAAACATCCATATTATGAGCGTAACAGGTTGCATTGAAATGCCTGAATCATGACTGCGGCAAACTTTTTGGTTCTAGGAAAGAGATGAATCCACAGATCCTCATCCTCAGATTATGATCTTTCTGTACATGGAGGGCATTTGCTAAAAATTTGGCAAATATCTGAAGTGTAGTGACTAGGGAGGGTTTCGTTTAGCAAAATTTTTGGGGTTTTTTTTTGGAGGGGCTGGAGTTTACTGGATCTGAATGGGAAAACACCAGGGACTCTGACAAAGTTGTCCTCTCCTGAGTTATATATACCGTTAGATTGAATTTTGTGAATAGGATGGATGGATAGTTGATGCCTTTGTTATGAGGGATTTTATTTTGTTCAGTTTTTTTTTTGTTCAAAAAAAAAAAAATGAGAGGAGAACCGAAAAAAAAGAGAACAAGTTAAAAAAATGAATTCAGTAAGTTGTCTAGCAAATGCAAAGTAAAGTCTTTACTATTATTGTAGCATGTTGATCTTCTCTTCAATACTTTCGTCACGAGAAGGAAATGGGTGAGGGATCTTTGTTGCCTTGCTTTTGGGCGATACTTGCAGATCTTTTACATTCGTTAGTAAAAATATTTCCAAGGTTTCTACGCAGGGAAGTGAGATGTATTTTAAATTTTTTTCTTGGTTGTATCCTTTTTCATCGCATGCTAACTACGATGTGGCGACCGGCGAGTACTGGGAGCTGTTGTAACCCTAAAGTTCGCAGGACTGGTGTTTTTGGGTTTTCGAATTACAAAAGAGGAAATTATCCATTAAATCAAACCTGGTCTAGGAAGCCATCTGCATGAAGCAGATCACAAAAACCCTCAGGTAGGGAAATAAACCTGCTATAAAAGCCCCTAATATAATTCGTTGCAAGGGCCTATTAAGTTCTTAGATCGCTGATTAAATAGCCAATAACAACAGTACTGAGGTAGGTGTCTTTCTGATCTCTTGGGTAGCTCTTATTAGGCACTCTCCACATTAACCGACGATAACACCAAATCCATTGCAACGGATGGTTCAAAAAAATTGCATTTGGCTTTACCTCCACTTTTGCTTCGAGATCCGATTATATGATGCAGCAACCAAGCCTACGCCAAATTTATAGTTTCGTTCGGTATTTATTTTGAACAATTTCTTCCTCGGGTTTTCATGCAAGGTTGTTTGGCGACGGATGTTTTGCCCCACAAAAACATTCTCCTTCTGGTGGTATTTTTTGAGCAGGGAACAAACTCGTTGCATCAAGGAGACTGGCCTTGGTGTTTTGTTTTGGTACATCCATCCATTTCGTTTTCTCCAAATACCCCAAAGGATCATACACCCGATAGGGCACGTTGATGACCATTGATCCATTATGTCTCCATGATCCACATTCCACCAGATTCCAATGGATCATGTTAGGAGAGATCTGCAAGGGCAGGGACAGATTCTGTAATCACATTCTCAAAGCAAGAATTCCCCATAGATGACGGCTTTAACGTTTCTGTTTCGCTCCTCTCCAAGTTTTTCTTGGTTGGCAAAACATCTCCTACTCTTGGAAGGAAGTTTCTTCTTGGATGGTTGTATAGAACACTTTAGAATTGACATGCAAAGTGTGTTTTAGCTTAGAACACTTCAAATTTTCTGGTCAGTGTTGAGATTCAAATTTAGCACATAAACCTTGTTTGCAAGTAAAACTTAACAATTACCATAAATGTCACGATGTTATTGGAATCAACAATTCACAGATGATACTGGTTTCTAGCAAATTTAAATGAATGTAGCCTATATAGATACCATTAAAGTATAGGTATCACTGGCAGTTTAAAGATTATTTCTGCATCGTAGAAGAAAACCCCTGAAAACCCAGAAAAGACGAACCCTTTCTTAGCAAACTATAGGTATTGGAGGATGCAAGAAATCATGGTCCAATGTTAGAAAACTATCAGCATCATGCCTTCGGAGACAAAGCATCACTAGGTGTTCCAACATGCAACAGGTTGTTTCGGTTAATCTGCTTTGGAGTCCGTCAAAAACTTAAAATTTCAACACATACAAAGAGACTGAAATTTGTTCAAAGATCTGAGGACACGAAAAAGTTCAGGACTGCCTGTTTTTCTCGTGACATCTAATATCCTTGTCACAAAGAACTAAGGTTGGACCAAAGGAGTCCGTATAAGTCTATTGAATCATTGATTAACACTGAAATTAGATTTATAAACATAGTGCTTATATTGATTGCTTGCAACGATAGTGTTCTCTGGTTAGATTTTTTATGATTTGAAGACTGTTTGCTCCTACGTGGAATGTCTTGAAAAAATTATTGCTTGAGGATTTAAGGACAGAATTCAAATGTAAATAGTATCACTAGTAGTAAATGCAAGTATGCTGCTATACTGCAACCTGAGAAAACAATGACATGGTTATTGATGAATACACGGTTATAATGGTTCGCAAGAGTATGGAAAGAAGATCAATAACGAGTACCTGTAGAATGTTTATCCCTAATCTCTTTTAGCTAATATGAGTACTTAGTCCCTCTCTTGTTCATACCTTTTCTGAGGGACTTAGAGAGGCTTCCTTTGTCTCTGATTAGCGAATAGCAAAACAGGAAGCTATCAATAGCGTCCTGTATTCTTTCTGGGCTATACTTCGTTTTAAACCATTAACCTAACCATGATACTTTCTAGTCCCTGCATTTTTCTGCACGGTCCAACACAGAGAAGTTAAAAGGGAAAGAACCTACTTTAGTACTTACCTGTTGGGAAGTTTGAACAACACTTTCTGGTAGTTGAAGTCTACCTAAGTGCTAAGCCCAGGAGAAATGAACCAGGACTAGAAACATAGATGACATTATCAAATTAACCAATGTACATGTCTAAGGTATTAAAATTCAAAACTGAAGCACACATGAAGGTAAGTTTCAGTATTAAATCTGAATCCCCAACGGAGCTAGAAAGCATAAACCCCGTAAATGGTAGTGCTACAAATAATGCCGGTACCATTCAGATTTCCCTAAAAGCTATCAAATCATTACTTTCATGATCAAAATCGTCTAAGTGGGTGAATCTGTGAGACTGTGACATAGGAGGGATGTTCAAGAGCAGAGCCAAAAATAGATTTAGCCAAAAAATAAAAGGCACATTCGTACCCAAAATCGCCACCACCGTAACGAATTCTTCTGTTTGGGAAATCTGATATATAAAGTACATTAAGTATAACAAACACAACAAAATAAAATCTTTCACATCTTTTAATACTTCAAAGCAAAACATTCAAGAAAATCTAACCATGAATAGTAAATTGATTATTATGAAAACTGGAACTTACAAAATCAAAATGGAAGAAATCATCTAGACAACAAAGTGAACAACAACCCAACTGACATCCCTGCAATACACAAAAAGGAAACCCCACGAATCCTCACAAAGAAGATATTCAAATTTTTAGCAACCTGGAGAGTTAAAGTCAAAATCTGCAACCTTCCTAGCTCCTCCATCTTTTTAAAGAAGTACATTGGCTTCAATGATTGCCTCAACATAAAAGCCAAAGTAAATGGAAATCCGAATGCCACAAAACTTTGAATTGACACCTCAGTCATTGGTGTCGCTTTAGTAACATAAGATATCCAAGCTCCAACTCCAAGTTGAACAAGACCCAGAACAACAACAGCTCTGCTCAGACCATAAATATTCTTCATCATACTTTCCAAAACCTCTCTGGTCTCATTGGCTAAAGCTGAGAGGTCTCTTTCTACAGTTGGCCCCTCAATTTCTTGGTGTTTGAAATCAGGGTTTTCGCTGGGAACCTCATTTCGGTTATGGGGTTTATCAGAATCTGATGGTGAATTTGAACTTGAAAAATATCTGGGTTTTTGGTTCGACAACCCAATAAAGCTATGATTTTTTAGCTCGATATCCAAATTAGAACGCATGGGTTTCGTAAAAATAGAATATTTTTGCTTGAAATCATGGTTTTGAACTGGATTTTGGGCTTTTCCAACATTTGATGCGGAAAAAATACTGTGGTTTTTAATCGGTGAGCAAAGATCTTTGGTTTTAATACTAGAACATAATCTAATAAATTTGAGAGTGAGATTTGAGGGTTTTGTATCTGTTAGTGATTGGCGTTCAAGAATGAAGGAACGCGTAGGAGAGCTAGACAAGGTATTAGAGAGATTGAAATTAGGGTTTAAGGGTTGTCGAGAAAGGGTGGAATTAGAATCAAGGGTAGGATAGTTTTGGGGTTTATGGGAGAAGAAAAGGGAGGAAACAGATGAAGAAGGAGTGGGTTTCAGCAACTTAGGAGAGAGTCTACGCGAGATCACCATGGAAGCCATGTTCGTGTGTCCTAGAACCAGAAATCTTGTCGTGACAGTGGCTATAGATTTGTAACGCAGAGAAAGAGAAACCTGGGAGCGACGAGGGTTATTGGAATGGCTTTTGACTTTTGAGGAGATTAAAGACAGGTCAAAAGTCGCGGCTGGGCCAATTTGGCCTATTTAAACTTGAGGCCATGCCCAATTCAAAACTTCCATTTCATAGCTTCTATTTTTTGCTTTCAAAAGACTTTCAACGTTTAACAAATGCCTTTTCAATTCACTTACGAGGAAAAGCCCTCAAAGCATGTTTCTCTTTGGGTTTTTAAGAAAAACCAGGGCCAAGCTCTTACATTACTTGACACGTGACAGCAAAATTCTACCAGATACCAAGGGATTGATTCTTGTTTTCCATTTGTCAGTCCCAAATAATGTTCCAATTTGAGTAATTTTACCTTTCAGTTTTGGCTTAGATGGGAAAGATTGTGAACAATTCTTATCAGTATTAATTAATGGTATTCCTTGGTTTAGAACTTTCGATTTCTTGAATTGCATCAGACGATCATCGTAATGCACACAATGAAACAATAATCAAGAACTCGAGTACTACTTAATATAATTACCCAGCAAGGAGTACTATTGCTGTTATAGTATTTTGCTAAAATACGTAACAAACATCCAATATTCTAGCTACGAAATGTCCTATGCAGCATCACCCCACATACATAAAACATGAGAGAAAAGCCCATTGCAGCAACCGAAGCTGAATAACTGACAGCTGATCCGGTAGCCATTGCTGGCATGGGAGCCAAAGCATCATCGTAAGCAAGGACTGTGATTTTTGGGCACACCAGTGCTGCAAGAAGCACAAGAGAAGCAACAAGAGATAACTTGATAGAGGCCATAATCAAAACTGCTAGCTGCCCAAAACAACACCAGAAATATATAGTACCTCTGCTAGCGCAATGCGGGTTATTACTTACGAATAGACCTTGTAGTTTATAGGGGGATATTGTTGGTGAGCCCATTTCAGCTCCCAGTGCATGGCTCACACGTGTGTACCAATATTAGTCCAGGGGGCACCAGATTGTCATTCGTGTGAATGGTTGATGATGCCACGTTATGGAATGCAACCTTTTTTGTGTATGAAATGTACACCTTTGTGATCTTTGATTACAAGACAGCAGAGATGGAATGGAAATCAAAGCACAATCTTCGATCTGTGTGCCTGCTCTCTGCGCCAAATCATGGGCTCATCCTTGCACAATATTGTTGTTTTGCAATTTGCCAACGCATGCATACGAAAATGCTAAATGATATGATTATCACACTATCTATGCATGTACTGTCTTTTCATCAAACGAATAATTAAGCAGCTATATTCCATCTTCCTATTATTGCAACACTAGCTATGTTCTACTTCACCTTGATTTTATTTAAGAGTTTTAAGGTAGTTTGTTTTCTTTTCATCTAAAGTTGCACCTTAGAATTGAGAGTGAAATGTTGTAGTATAAAGAAAGTTTGCTAAAGCTGTATTTATTTGGAGGAAAACATTTTTCAGGTACTTGTTTTCCTTATTTTTTAATATTTGTTTCTCGTTTAGAAAAAAAATCAATGAAAAATAATTTTTAGTCAACGAAAAATGATAGAGTATTTTTGAAAAAATATTTTCCCAATTTAAAAAGAAGAAAACATTTTCCTTTTCACAAGTCTGTCTCGTTCTTGTGTTATTTGCTTTTCTCTCGATATATTTTAAAATTGTTTTCTCTATTTTTTTATTTAAAATATATAAATTTAATTTTTAATTATTCCTTATTATTTATTATTTAATTTTTTTCTCTATTTCTACCGATATTTGATTTTTTGATTTATAGATACATTAAATATTTTAAAAAAACCATTTTTACATCTTAAAAGTATTTTTATAATAAATATTTCAATAATTTATCTTTATTTTTTTACTATTATCTCAAACACCAATTACACTATACTTAAATGATTATTACAAGACTATAATTTTTTATAAAAAAAATTAAAATTAATTAATTCATTAATAAATACATTATTTTCTTAACACTATTCATTTGAAACTAAATCAATAATTTCTAATTTTAATTAGTCGTAACATTTTGTTGTAATTGCAATGAATAATTAGTTACAAATTATTCCAACATTAATATTTTGAAATCAAATGAATAATTATCTACAAATGATGACTAATAATTTATAAAATTATTTTTTAAACTGAATTATCAGTTCAATTTCTAAAAAAAAAAAAGAATTCTTAATTGAGTTACCAAAATAACAATCCTAGGATTACTTAGAAATGTTTTTTTTTTTAACTAAATGTAAATATTGACTTGATTTTGTCCTAAATAATTTTGATGAATTGGTTTGATGGTTAAAAAAATACATTTTATTTTTTTGAATTAAAATTTTAGAGTCATTGTTTATGAAAATTTATTAATTTTTCTAAATGTATCTTATATTGTGAAATTATGAATATGTCTTTTTAAAGTTTTCTCGAAACTTATTAATGTAACAATCACATAATGTTTTTGTATTTTAATTTTCTATATCAAAGAAACGTTGAAATATATTTTTCAGTAATTTTTTCATTTAATTGCGAAACGGCATAAAATATTTTTTTGAAAAACAATTTTCTGAAAAATGACTTCGTCGATAATTGATTGTTTTCTGTCAAAAAGAAGTTTTGATTTACTGTATGCATTAATGATTCCTGGCTGAGAATCTAAGAATGGAGGGGATAATAATTTTTTTCCACACAGACCGCCAATTCAAGAAATAATAACACCTACTAACATACATGGATCTGACAAAATAATTTTTTTAATCAACAATGTGAACAAACCATGATAAGGTAGAAGGTTTTATGATGCTTAGAAACAATTAGAAAAATAGAAATTCAAATAAACCAAATCAAAATCTGCTAGAATACAAAAAAATTTGGCCGAATACCATTAATTAAACTCCACAACTCTCTACTAACTCTCTACTATTGTGATAAAACATTCAAATATTTTATTTGATGAATAAAGGATAGATGAAACAGACACTAAAGGGGCCTTGTATAGGCTGCTGAGAGTTAATATCCACTTAGGAAATGGCTAGCAGCAACATTTTTTGAAATGGCAATAAATTTTGAAGATTGAACAAAGCCGTACGTAGCTACAAGTTATAAAATTCAGATTTTGATAAATAATACGTTGAAGATTAACCACGAGCTGCTACAATTTCCAAATACTGACTTGAAAAAAAGTAGTCTAATGTCCAACATCTTCTTAAAAAATAATTTGAATTGGCCCCCTGTTAGCTGATAGTATGCATGCATAGCTGTATAAAGGTGTCAGATGGAGCTAATTAATCACTAAGTGTGTGTTTGACTTAGCTGTTGGTTGTAGCTGAGATCAGATAAAAAAATATTTAGTTAACATGTGCAATTCAAAGGGGACATATATGAAAATTAATTAAAAAAATTAAGATAAGATGTTTTATATAAAAATTATTTAACTATTAAATACGTGTATTCAATCTATCATTAAGATATTTATATCATATTATTTGTGTTTTGAGTGTCTGGAGCAAAACAAGCTTCAAACGGCAGCGCAAACTTGTGCCCCGAACGGGGCTCTAAGGGAGAAATTAATTTCCAAAGCACGAGTAATAATTTACTGTTTTCGAAATTAATTACAAAATGAATCTAAGAAATCAAAACAATATATAGCCATGTCAACCCAAATACCCAAGACTCAAAATCGCCATGAAAAGAGAGAAAAGTTAGAGCACAAAACTATATGACACATGCAGTGACATTAATTCAAAATGACATGCACTAAAAATTAATAAACCTCCACCAAAAGGTTCTTTTATTGCGTTTTAAAAAATATGATCAAATAATAATAAAACAAATCAGAAAGAGGGGAAATTCTCCGCGGTTCTTTGCTTGGAAAAAGAAATTCTAACTAGATAATGCTAGAACATCTTGATAAATCCTTTTATTCTCCTCTCTCTGTTGAAACTCCTTCCCCATCTCTTTCTTTAATTGGTCTGAGCGCTGAACAATTTATTGCAAGTACAATGCAATGAATGAAGCAAGGGAGGCACCCACCAATGAACCAACAACTGGCAAGCTAGCTGAGGCACCACTTGTTGGGGATGGGGCAGGAGCAGCAACCTCATCAGCCATCACTGCACTCACGGAGGCAGCAGCGAAGATGATAGCACAGGCAATCTTCTTCATTTCCATTGCTAGGTGTCTTTTCAGGCAGTGAACGGCAAAATAACCTCGAGATATCGATAGAAAAAACTTTGCCGAACCTGCCTTTGATATGGAGCTTGCAGCCTGAGAAATATTGGTTGCATTGTGGAGGGTATATATAGGGGTTGGGTTGAGCTGTTCTTGGAAGATAACAGCTGTTTTTGTGCCCTGATTTAGGTCAAACTTATAAATTAGAGGCTCATTTTTCGTTTGTTAGTGGCAAATTAAGCTATTGTTTTGAGCGAGTCTTGTGCTGTAGTTGGTTAATAATGATATGGCAAAGAGAAAATTTAGCAATTTTAATAGAAATCCTTTTTCTTCTTCTTTTTTTTTTTTTTTTTTTTTTTTTTTTTTGTATTAAAAGGGGGTACATAGCCCTTCCATTCCATGTATTTGGACATATGATGTTACACTATTTGAATTATGCGCTAGATAGGTTACTAGTAAAATTCGGTTTTTAAAGCAGTCTTAGTCCTTGACCAAGTTAATAAGTTTTCCATATTCAATACGCTTAATTGTAAGGATACAAGTTTTTTTTCATTTTGGTTAAAGTAATGCTAAGTATGAGTAAATTATAAATTAATCCTTTTTAAAATGAATTAATTAGTCTTTTTTTCTAAAACTAATTATTTAATTAATTAAACATAGTTAATTATATTTAATTTAATATTATTTTATTTAAAAATGTTTTTTTTCATCAATTCTTCTATATTGTTACTAATTTTTTTCCTTTTTTATTTCAATAAAAAAATAAAATAAATTGAAAAAGTACAAAAATAATTAAATTATGATTTTTTTAAAAAATATAAAGATTAAATAATTAATTTTTAAAACAAAAAAATAGTAATTAATTCATTTCTTAAAATTAAAAGAACTAATTTATAATTTACTTTTATATATATATCAGTTAACGGGAACCGAAAACAAAAAGAATATTGCAACTTATCTTCAATGATCAGTGACCTGTTTTTGTTCCACGTGCTTCCCAGCTAGCTGGTGGCCAGGAGTTGCGACTTGTTAGTATTTTATATATATATATATATATATATATATATATATATATATATATATATATATATATAATGAATTATTTTTGAGTTAGGTTTTGCATCAATAATTAAATCTAAATGGAACGAGCCTAACTTTTGGTAAATCATTAAATTATTTTTTAAATCAAATCAATTCAAATTTAATATCATTAAAAAATAATTATAGTTAATTATCTATAAATAATAATAAAAATTTTAATTTTGATCAAATTAAAAAAATTTTCATACCACTAAACCAACTATATTCATTGATTATTCTCACGAGACTCTTGAGTTATTAATTGACTTTTTTTTCTTTACAAAAATAGCAAAACAAATTAATTTATTTTTTTTAATTTTAAAAACTAAATTAGTTTTATTGATTGTTGATTATGTTTAATTTAATATTATTTTATTTCATATTATTTTTTTTTAAAAAAAATTATCGATCTTTCATATTATTTACTTTGTTTTTTTGGTTTTACATTCCTTAAAATAAAACACAAAATAAATTGAAAAATATAATGAATATGAAAAAAGGACTAATGAGTTAGTTTAAAAATTAAAAAAAAAATCGTTTAATTTATTTTACAAAACTAGAAGGATTAATTTATAAATTACACAAAAAAACAAAAAGAAAAGAAAAGAAAAACTACAATGCCGACATTGGTTATATGGGTTAGATATAATATGATGTCTATAAAGCTATTAAATATATTATTATAAATTCATTCTAAAAAATATATCTTATTTGAATTTGCTGATTTTTTTTTCGTAGTTTCTTCAAATTTTAATCAATTACCAAGCGCCAACATTTTATAGATACTGGCATTCCAGACTAACTTCAAACGAAAAGCTCCTACGGGGAAGAAAAACAAGAAAAATGGAGTAGAGAAATGCCCCCCGAATAGGTTAAAGTAAAGAAATCTCGATTGTCGTAGGAAAAAAAGAAAAAGAAAAAAATATCAGAACGGTTATTGGCGAACATCTTATCGTTCCCTCTAAACTTGTATTGCTGCTGGCAGAAGCAAAGGAAGAACCTCAGTAAGACAGACTCATCTTCCATCTGACAGTCGCCTTGACTTGTTGGTATCGTTTATACCTCTGGAGATGGTATGCAGTTGGAAACAGAAAATGGCATTTATAAATAAATAATTTACAATAATTTTCGCTCGTATTTTTCTACCTAAAAAAAAATATTATTTTCCCAAAATTAAACAAAAAACTCCTGGTTAAATTGATAAATCTTTTATGCTTTAATGTGATTGATTTGCGTATAGAGACGTCTATTGACAAACACGTTTGTTTTGTGACTGTCTTATCATGTAATATTTCGATGAAAAGTACGTGACCAAGGTTAAATAAACATGAGGCAAAAAAATAAAAGGTTTCACCCTTTCTCTCTCTAATAAGACATCCGCCTTTAAATAAAATTCTTGTTGAGCTATCGCCGTCCACTAACCAGCTCCGATAGCAGCTCTTTAATTCTTTTCTATTCTAACCTTTTGTTTCTTTCCCTCTTCTTTTCTTTTCTTTCCCTCGTACCTTGATCTTCCTTTCTCCTTCCTTATGCTCCTTTTCTCTTTAAGTTTTCTTCTGTCTTTGTTTTCAATCATTGTCCGTTTGTTTGGTTCTTTAATTTCTTTCTATCATTTTTTTTATTGTCATTCCGTGGATTTACTTGGACTAAAACAATTATATAAACTTAAAATCCATTAAAACCAAAAATAATAAAAAGGAATGACCATAAGAAAAATGAGAACGAGAAAGAAATTAAAGAAAGAAGGAAAAAAAAGGATTGTCACATGTTTAAAATATCAACAACCAATACATAATTATTGACAAAGAGAGACTCTAGAGTGACTGGGGTTTAGTAGAAGACTTCAAGGTATAAATAAATTATTACCTAATGTATTATTGGGCAATGCTAACTGCTAAGGGTGAGGGTAGTTGTTCTGTGCAGTTGCTTTGTACTCTCCTTCTCAGTTCTCAGTAAGCCACATGCATGATGCATCTTAAGAAACCCACGAACTTTTTTTAGCTGGAGTCCACGGTCTACCCTCTAGTTTTCTAGTAAGAAAAAAAGGAACAAGCACCATCCACAGTTTGAATTTTGACACGGCCCTTCTTGTTAAGAAAAGTACGTTTTGATATTTATTTCCAATTTTTTTATCGAGAGCCATAGCTCTAGGGCTCTAGACAACATAATTAACTAGTGCAAAATTTTGAGAAAGCTACCCCTTGATGTCTTCTTACAGTAGTTTCACACAAGCATCAGATACATTAGAAAAATATATGACACCACGAGGTAAAGAAAAAACAAAAGATCTAGTCAATCTGCTAATTTATTTGCTTCTCTGTAACCATTAGTGAAAAATATTTGTCATCTTTTTATTATAATCTCGTGAATCACTACAACCCGAATATTATAAGAACTCATCTTTCTTATCAATGACTGAATTAACGGAATAGCCAATAAAGAATCAATCTCAACAAAGATATATCGATAACACATATTTCAAATCATCTTTAGCCTAATAAAGATACCTTATAACTCTACTCATAAAACAGAACACGAAACAATATTATAGAAAAAACAAAATAATCAACATCAATTCGAATCCCTAAAGACCCCACCTATTGTCAAGATCCTCGAATTCACCCGCACCCGCACCGCCCCCATCAGTGTTAAGTTTCGTCTAATCCACAGTTGGATAATGCCAATTAATCAATTTCTCATGCCGAGACTATGCTTTTCTGCCGAAGTTATCCATCATTGTCACACTATGTATAATATGCGCAGCAAAGTGAAAGATAGTGCTTATCGGACTGCTAGGCATCTCATACTTGTCATCAAACAAACTCTTGTTCCGCCATGACCACAAGAACCAGTAGCATGTCCCAAACCAAATACACCATCGAATTGCACGCATAGGAAGTGACATGTTGCTGCTTAGGTTGGTCTCAAACCAATCCCGTAAGCCTAAAGTAAAGAAGTTTTGAAACTTTCGATCAGCCTCACATTCCACCCACAGTTGCTGAGCAAAAAGGTAGTCTCAAAGAACATGCATAATTTCGAAAACAGAAACACGTATCGAGCATCAACTATCAGTGCTCTAATGGCGACATTGTCTTTGAGCATTAGTTAGTAAACAGTCTTATGTAGCCAGTCATAGAAAACTACGGATCCTTTAGGGGCCACTCCATCTCCAGATTAGACTCCAAAATCTTGAATTACTGCCAATGCCAGTGTGTGTAATAGCTGAATAGACTGAGCTAATGGAAAAAAACCATCACTAGTGTAAGCCCAGCACAGGTTATTTTCTCCCCTGTCAAACCTGGGTGGAAAGGATCTCGTAATTCTCAAAACAATAGATGCTGAAAGTTTTTGCGCAAATTTTTCTCACATCCAAAATCCTTCATTAGAGATATATTGGTTTACAGTATCATTCAAATAGATTTTCGAAACCAAAGTAGTAGTTAACTCCTGTAAAGGACACAGACTTGACAGCCACCTATCCTTTTAGAACTTCACCCAATTCTTTTATATTAGCTTGCAAGAAAGGTGAGCTCTTTTTCTAGTTTTTTTAATATATATATATATATTAAAAAAAAGTTAAAGCAGAGAATTCAAATGAAATAGTGGAAACAACTGATAATTCATTTTACAAAACCTTTCAGTATTGATTGAAAAACTGATATAATCTGACAATTTGAAGGCTCCAGGAGCCACCATTATGATTGACACATGAACACACAAGTGCTTCCTTTTCTTTATGTTACACTTAGCATAAGCTCGACAGATAAAACCACTATTGGATTATAGATGGGTGGATGCATCAATGCCATATAGAGAAATACACTGTGAGAGGAATGTATAGCCTAAAGGGTTAGACGTTGCCCTACCAACCAAAAAAATATAGATAGTATATTTAATAAATAAAGTCACGTTTCTAAAATTATTTTTGTCTAGCTAGCATCAACAATGATATTATTATACTTGTCCAATAGTTATTTGTCAAAATTAAAACTATTTATCTCCCAACTGATATTAAAAGTTGTTGGCAATCTCATTCCATGTAAATGGATAAGTTTATTAGATGTATAAACAACCAAAACACCTAAAATTAATAGTTTCAAATATCTTTATTTAATACTATTGTTCATCATTTTCTTCATTTCTATATTGTAGTCTTCTTAACGGATACTCTCATTCTTTACACTAATTCTAATCATCAAAGGATTTTCTATCTAATTAGAGAAATTTGTTTTGCACATACTCCACAATCACCACCAATTAACAATCATTACTATCTAAACAATGGTTGTGAAAGGATCACATTATATTTAGAGGTCAAGCAAACTTCATTAAAAATCACTCAAATTGAGAGAAGAAAATTTCGCAACACTTACCAATGCGAATATTATTAGGAATAATTACATTATGAGTATACAAATTTTTAATTTTTTTTTGTTTAATTACATTAATTTTTTAAAATGTCAATTAAATGCTTCGTCAATTTTTTTCATTAATCGATAACATATTCGTTACTCTCAAAATACCAAATTATAATTTTACTTTTTTTTTTTAATTGAGTACGTGAAATTTAATTTTATTTATTTGAGTACATCAATTTTTTCAAAATTATCAAATCAAGCACTTTCATCATTTCTTTCATTAACAAATAACGTATTCGAATAAAAAAATTATAATTTTATGCTCTTTTTGTTGAAGAGAACTTTCTTCGTAAATTATTCTACCATTTCAAAATTTAACAAAAAATTAAAAAATATTATTTTTTTAGTTATAAAATTCCAAACTAAACTCGACTAAGTTGATGTTAAAAAAAATTGATTAGTTTAAGAGTAAAAATTAAAGGAAAACACAAATGATTTATTTTGATAAAAAAATCTCACGTTTGTGTTTTTTTTTCAACTTTTACGTTCAAAACTTAACTCGAAGTTTTTTTTTTAATAGTAAGTCTAACTCGGTTTAGTTTGAGATTTTATAACTAAAAGGTAATTTTTTTTTAATCCTTTGTCAAATTTTAAAATGGTAGAATAGCTTAGGGAGAAAGTTCCTTGCAACAAAAAAAAGGACAAAAATATAAGTTGATATTCGGACGTGTCATTAATTAATAAAAAAATTGACATAAGTACTTGATTGATATTTTTTAAAAAATAGATGTACTCAAAAGAAAAAAAATTAACATTCATGTACTCCTTCGAGGAATAGAAATAAAATCATAATTTGGTATTATGAAAGTAATGAACACGTATTTGTCTTTAAATTTTTAATTATATTTTATTTATTTTTAAAATTTTTTCAAATATTCAATATGTCATTTTAACAAAATTTTCCGACTATAAATTTTGTTTTGACCAATATGTCTTTTACTAAAATACAAAAATAAATAAATAAACACAAAAACAATTAAAGTCACATGACTTATATATTTTTTATTTCTAAAGTCTTTATTTTTTTATTTAAATAGAGAGTATTTTGATTTTAAAAAAATGATTTAACTGAAAAAATTAATCAAAAAGATATATTGAATATTTCAAACATTTTCGATGTAAAATATGATATAATTAAAAATTTAAAAACATATGATATACTTTGAGTATTATATAAAAATAAATGAATATATTTATCATTTATAAATTTCATATTAATTTTAAAACAAAGATACAATAGTAATTACTAGTTGCTTGTCCACGCTAACCTGCGAGTCCGGTAAAAATAATTATTTTAAAATATAAAATTTTTAATATTTTTTTATAAATTTTTTACTTAAAAAAAACATAAATCATTTTTCTTTATGGATTGATTTTAAAATAAAAATATATAATAATTTTAACTAAAATATTAATCAAGAATTTAAAAAAAATTAAAAATATAATTTTCATAATATTGTATTCCAAAAAATAAATTTATAAAAAAAAATAAAAAAAATCATTATTTAATGTTAATGAGAAGATTAATTTTTAAAATTATTCGTGCAATGCTACGGGTAGATAGAACAAAATCATTTAAATTTTTTTCATTATTTATTATTTAATCATTACAATTTTTTGTGTGTTTTTTATAAATTTTTTTCTTTAAAAAAATGATTTATTCTTCTTTATGTAAGGATTCTTAAATAAAAATTTATAATAATTTAAATCTAAAATATTAATTAAGAATTCAAAAGAAAATACTTTAAAATTATTTTTTTATAAAAATGTATCAAAAAATAAAATCATAATTAATGTATAGACTTGCATAAAAATTAACTAATGAAAAAATAAAAATTTATTCTTATTTAATGTTGGTGAGAAGATTATTTTTTTAAAATATATACATTAGATCTATATATGTTTATTTACAAATTAATCAACAAAATTAGCATAAAAAACTATATTTTAATAATTGGTTGGTTCCTTTAAAAAATTATTTTAATTATTTTATTACAAATAAATTTGTTATATAATGTTAAAAAAATATTCATAGAAAATAATTTATATTATGTTGAAAGATGTATAGTTAATTTTTAATAAAATTAATGATTCAATATTTTTTTTATATTTCTTGACCGTAAATAGTGAACTAAGATAAATTATTTGAAATACACTTTTAACCTTTTAGAATAAAATAATTATATACGTATATATGCGCAACTATCATTTAAAAATTCTTAGAATTCATGATATATATTATACTAATTTATTTTTAAAAAAGAAAAAAACAATCATGTTTTAAAATTTTATTCTAAAATTCAAACATAAAGAAAAATAAATTATATTTATCAGTAAATAAATTCTTATATATAAAAAATATTAATTGAATGAGAATTTTCATAAAAAATGATAAATACAAAGAATGAAATTTAAATGATATGATTAATATAAGTTGACGTATATGTTAATTTTAAAATATTAAAAGATAGTATGTGTGTATATATATACCTATTGTGTGAAAATAAAAGAAAAATAAAAACAAAGAATTGAATAAAAATGTTACAACACGAGGGATGAAAAATAGAAAAAAATGTTAAATTTGTATATTAGCGCCTAAAAACACACAAAAATTACTTAAATTGCTATCGAGTGAACAACAATTTTATGCATATGAAGAGTTAGTGAATATGAATCTTAGACATATGAATAATTCGGATTCTTGTGCTATGTTGCGGATCAAAATAAACATATTTATTTCAATTTAATTATATATATCATGTTATCGATCAATTAAAATATATTAAATTAAATATAAAAGATAAAATTTCATCTAATTTTATAATTTTTAATGTGTGTGTGTGTGCGCGTGCGTATGTCTATACACACACACACACACACACATATTGTAATGCCCGGTACCCGTTAAAATAGAAATGTAATAAAAGTTTAATATTAAAATCGTATAAAAATAAATAAATAAATAAATATTTTTGAGAATGAGAAATAATTACTATAAAATTAAAAGAATATTTAGAAGGATCAAAATAGTTTTCCGTACTTAAAGAATATTTTAGTGATTTTTTGATACATGAATAGTAGTTATTGCATGAGAAAATTAATTAAAGCATGTTGTTTGTATATGAAAAATATTGTTTTTTTGTTTAGAATAATTTTTATAAGGGTGTTAGATTATTTTATATGATTTTATGATTTTTTCTACATATGGTGAATATTTCATTGAATTTTCTAAGTGTGGGAATAGTGTTTTTAGAGGTAAGAATTTAATTAGGCACCTTAAGAGTATGAGAAATTTTTTTTTAAGATCATAGAATAATCATATAGGATGTGTGAGAGTGTCTAGAAAATTTAAATTAATTTTAGTAAGCATAGAGAATATTTGTTTATAGGAAATAGTGTAATTTTCACACTAAATAAATAAACTCGAAGGCTCAAATTAGGGCAAACAATTATTAAAATTTAAATAAAACTCCCTTAATATATTTTTGAATTTATTCTGGAAATAAAATTTATTTTTGAAAATTATAGAATGGAATTTTAAAAGCAAGGACTAAATTGCATAAAATTAGAGATTCGATTGCATAAAATTAAAAGCATAATAATCCAAATTAAATTATATGAGAATGTTAAAGGTTAAAACTTAGTCCTAAAAACTAAAAAGGAAGGATTATAAGTGAGGTTTTGTATAAAAGAGGAAATTAGGAATGAATGGGCTATGGAAAAGTCTAGAAACTTGGAGAACCAAAATTAATCATTTTCCTTCCAAATTTGGCCGACCTAGAGAATTAATTAATTCTGACTTCCAGTAAAACTTATGGCCAAAAATAAGTAAGGTGGAGAGGTTAAATAAAAAGGTGAATAAATGGCTAAAAATTGGGACAAATGCAAACGAATGATTGAAAATTGAATTAAGGGCTGATATTTTCTCACATTCAGGGTGGAGATGAGGTCAATAATTCCACAAATTTTCATATAAATAGGGGTGCTGAAAAAATAAAAAGGAGAGGAAAAATTGAAAAACACAAAGGAAACTCTTGCAAAATTTTCACTTAAAAATCACCCAAAACATTTTTTATAAATTCTATCCACCTCTAATCAGTGGAAGAAGCTTGAATTCTAAGTGGGAAGCCGAAAATCTCAAGGAAAAAATTCAAAGATCAAATTCAAAAATTTAGAGGAAAAGAGGAGGAAGAGAAATCCTTCACCAACCTACCTTTTAGAGTCTAATTGGAGTTCAAACAAGTAATTTAACCTCACCTACACCATAAGCATGCTTAATTTAAAGTCAATTTCATGTTTAATTGCTCGATTTGATTTCATTGCTCAATTAAGAAAAATTAGGGTTAGGGTTCTTGATGAACCAAATTTGGGGGTTTTGAATCCTTTCATTTAATTAGTGTTTTGACACTTGATTCTGACTTATTTGAGCATAAATTAATGTTTAATAATGAATATTTTCACTTTAATTGAAGAAAAATCCACTAATTTTTAGGAATTATATTCGGCCTAAACTAAGCAAATTAGGGTTTGAGTTCAAAGCAATTTGATTCTGGTTTGATGAGTCATTCACACTTAAATAAATATTTTTTGATGAGTAGAAATGGAAAATTTGTCAAAAAATTGAAGAAAATGGGGTTTATGGGCTTGGGCCCAAGTACGACCCATTAAGGCCCAATAAGGGTTTGGATCAGATTTTGGGTCCCAATTTTTAATTAAATTAATTCCTATATATTTTTTTTACATATCTAAGCTACTTCGTGTTAAAATGGTGAGACAAAATGAGGAGAAAATGTTAGGATTTTAAAGTGATCAAGTTTAGGCCTAAATGAAAATTTTGGGGAATGAGGTTTAAACCAAGTTTTAAACCTTAAATTTGATGATTCAAACTCAAAACACAGTATAAGGATGGTTTAGAATGAAAAGGGCTCATAAAAATTTAAAGAAAAATTGGGTTAGGAAAAATTAGGGCTTAGGCCCATTAAGGCCCAAACCAAAATTGAACCTCCTAGATCAATGAAATAATACCTAGTTAGGTTGGAATATGAAATGATACTTAATTTGATAAACACCAAATATGAAAAGATAATTAAGAACCTAAGGAAAAGAATTTAGGAAAGTAAAGTAAAAAGTAAGTTTAATAAACAAAGAAATTGAACAAAAATGTTCATCTTCCTTTATGTTATGGTTATGTTCTTTCAAATGCTACATGAATGCATTAGGTTATGAATAATGATTATGCTTGAATGTGATTGATGATGAGAATTGGGTTATGATGATTGATGTGCCAATGATGGCTATATTGGTTTATATTGGATTGATATTATCTATGCTCGTTATATTGCTGAATTTTATATCGATTCTTATGACTTGGTTATATAACCATTCTAAGTAAGCATTCATGAATTCATACAGACTTACTAGTTCATTGCAAATTGCATACGCATGCTTAGCTTATGAATAATGTTTTAAGTAATAGAAATATATTTTATGTCATGGTTATATGATAGCAATCGAAATGATTTTAAAGGAAAAGATTTTCATGACTTTGAGGTTTTGAGGAAAGGACTTCATGGGTTTTTCATACGGGGATGGTAATGGTTCGAGGTCGGGCAAGTGCGGACGTGCACTTTTAGAGGCTCGGTAGGATGCGTCCGTTGACGGATCCGGTTCGCCGGACATATGTTATAGAAACCCTTAAGTGCCTAAATGGGATATGTCCAAAGATAGAAAAAAGATTTTCATACTGTTTATGAAATGTTTTATGGCATAAGAAAAAAAATTCATTATGCATATCAATGTTTTATGCATACATACACATGTACGTACACTACATGCATACGTTAACTTACCGGGCTTTAGCTCATACGGTTCCTTATGGTGTAGATAAATAAGATACTATGGCTCGCTTCTCTGCGAAGCCGACTACCGAGGGAGGCATCGGACGCATGTAGCTTGGATGAAGGTTTGGCTTTCGAGTAGACCCATTACACGTAGTAGTTGACATAGAATCGATCATGTACGTAAATAATTAAGACGTGTAATCGAATTAGTAATAATAAAATAATAATATCGTAGTAGTAGTATAATTACTTTAAATTATCCATTGCATATTGACATGGTTAGAAATTTAGCAAACATGTAAAATGAAATAAATTAAAATAATATATCATGATAAATAAACGTGACATAAACGTGAAAAATTTATAGCGAAGTTGAAGTAAGAAATCGGACTCGAACATCATTAAAAGATTGTTACCATGTAAATATTCTTACATACGTTACAATAAGATCATAGTGCCTTGTTAGCTTACATTCATTGCACTTCGAATGTGACTAATGGCGGTAATATCTTCAACTTATTAGGTCCAAGGTTGGGGTGTTACACATATATATATTAAAGTCAAAAAAATATGATTTGTTCTTTGTTATACATTTATTCTTAAATAAACCCATATTAAATAAAATTTAATATAAAATTTTAAAAAATCGTCTTGATATTTTTTTCATTATATTGCATCAAACAAATAAAGCAATAATTAATATAAAAACTTATACGAAAATTAACAAATGAAACTTTTTCCCGATGAGAATATTATTTTTTTTAAAAAAATATATTTGATTTATATATATTTATTCACAAAATTATGAATAATATTAGTATACAAAATTGTATATGAATTATTAAGCAGTTATTCTAAAATATTATTTTAATTATTTTATTTGAAAATTTTATTTTAAATATTAAACAAATAATAGCAAATAGTTGGTATTGTACGTGTAGATGCATAGTTGATTTCTAATAAAATCAATGAATCTAATGTTATTATTTTTGATACATTATGACGTACTTAATAGGTGAAAATATATAAAATAAATTAAAAAATATTTTAAAAAATTAAATGATAAAAAATATATATATATATTCAATTTTTAAAATTTGATTATATAAGAATCAAGTAAATAAAAACGAGATATTAAAAAAACTTATTCAAATCCATACATAAAGAAAATAAGTCGTATTTGTTAATAAATAAAATTATAAAAAATAAGAATAAAAATTAACTTGATAAAAACTTTTATCGAAAAAATCAATTTTATACAATAAGAGTAGTTTATATTTATTCTAAAATCTAAAAACATATCATATAAATGTAAAAAATATCATATATATTATATAATCTCTAGTTTATGCGAAAAAAATAGTGATTGACTTTTTAAAATTTTAACACCTAATTAAATAGAAAAAAGAACATAAATTGATGAAAAAAAAAGCAAAAGAAAAAAAAGGTATGGGTAGCGTTATATAATCGTCAATTTTTCCGAAAAAATAACGATCGATTTTTTAAAATTTTAACACCTAATTAAATAAAAAAAAGAACTTAAATTGATGAAAAAAAGGACAAAAAAAGCATGAGTAGTGCATTGGATAGAGGATTAAAATTTTTATTTTAATTTTTTAGGGACAAAAATGAAATAACCTAGAAAACATTTTTTTTAAAAAAAGATGAACCTAAGAGACCAAAATAAATTACCCGGAAAGTTTTTGAAAAAAAAAAAAAGAACCTAAGAGATCAAAAAGAAACAACATGAAAATTAAAGAAAAAAATAAAAAGGAACCTAACTTGATGTTAAAAAAAAAAAAAAAGACACATTTACAACAACTTGAAACAAAAGAACGAAAAAAAAAAGTGAAAAGCAAAAGAAAGAAACAAAAAAAAAAAAGGAAAAAGTGAACATTAAAAAAAATCAGAGGAAAAAAAAGTTGCAAACGAGTCTAACAAATGCTTATGCCGAGAGCCGAACCCGAGCATAGGCTTGGAAGGTAAGCATCCTAACCGTTGGACTACAACCGCTTTCCCGTTCTTGAATTACACAATGTATATATATAAAAAATAAAAGATGAACATGGTTGTGAACAATCGTAACCCCACTTCTTTTAGATATACTAATTGGATACTCGCACTACGCCGTAAGCGTACAACCGTTATATGCATATGGTTAACGATTCATATGGCGTAATGTAAGTAGAAAGTTTTATTTTTAATAATTAATATAAATTGAATCTATATATAATTAATTTCTAATGAAACTAATGACACACACACACACACACACACGTATATATATATATATATATATATATATATATATATACGATTCGAATATATAGAATAAATAGGACAAAAACCACATAAATTGTAGATTGAAGTTAATAAATTAAAATAAAAACTATATAAAAAAATTGGTTCTAATAAATTCTAAATAAGTATACATAAAAAAGAAAATAAAAATTATGAATTTTTTGAACTCATTATTATTTAAAAAAAAAATTTGAGCCAAACCATCTACATACCTTTAGCTCTCTCTCTCTCTCTCTCTCTCTCTCTCTCTCTCTATATATATATCTATATATATATATATATATATAACACTCATTTAAAAATATAAAAATAATTTGTTGTATAAATTATAATGATATATTTTTAAAAAATAAAACATTGTCGTTCTAAAAATTTATTTCAAAATTCAAATATTAAAAAACCAAATTTATTAAGAAATAAAATTAAATAAAAAATTAATGTAATGAGAAATTTGATAAGAAACAAATAATTAGAGAACTTTTTTTTTAAATAAGAATAAAATAATTAGATATGTATGTTAACATCAATGTCAAATATATAATTAATATTGGTTTAGGGATATTAAAGGGACCAATGAAATATATGTTTTCTTTCTCGATAAAGGGACCAATTATATATGATCGCTTAACATGTACATCACTTGCTGGAGATCCAGTTATGCAATGACAATATGTATATTCTTTTAAGGGTTTTCTTTTGTCTCTTGGTGATCCAATCCTAAAACACATCAAGATTTAAAATAATTAGCCAATTTTTGTTATTGTTCTATCATGACATTGGTGGCCATACTTTTAAAAATATAAAATAAATTATAGGAAGAAAAAAAAGAGTAGGCTCACACCTAGTTGGTATATATATTATTTTTTAAAAAATAATTGAGTCAAATCAATCTTTTAACTGATTATTATTTTTTAAAAAATCAAGTAAAATTATATGAAACACACTTTTAGCCTCCTTCTCTCATTAGAATTTATATATGCAATTACGTTACTCTCATTTGAAAATCATAAAAAAAAAATCAATCATATAAATGATAATAATATATTTTTAAAAATACAAAAATCAAGTTCTAAAATTTTATTTCAAAATCCATATATAAAAAATCAAATTTATTAACAAATAAAATTATATAAAATTAAAAAATTAATTCGATGAGAATTTTAATAAGAAACAAAAAATTGAAGAAATAAATTTTAAATAATAAAAATAATATAATCTGATATATATGTTTAAACTAAAATTTTTAAAAATATTATATATATTCTATTACCATAAAACTCGTACACAAAAATTTTAAAAATAATGATCTTTTTTATATTTTTCACACCTAATTTCATGATAAAAAATATGAAAAATAAATTATTAGAAGGAAAAAAAAAAAAAAGGCAAACACTCGGTTGAGAATGCTTTTGCAAGCTCGCTTGAGCTCATTTATCAAGGGCAACCCCATAGAAAAATAGGAAATGCTTCTCCACGCCAGCCCTTAAAAAAAAAAAAAAAAACACAAAACTATAGTAAAATGAGCCGAGCCAGCTGCTAGAGCCCGCTTCTCCCGGCCAACACTTAAAAAAAAAAAAAAAAGTTACGATAAATGAACATGGAAAATCCTAGTTCTTTTAGTTTTTTTTAGAATAATTATAATATCCGAAACACACTTTTAGCTCTCTCTTTTTCATCGAATTTATATATGCAACAACATCATTTTCTTTGAAAAATCATAAAAATAATCAATCATATAAATTATAATAATATATTTAAAAAAGTAAAATAATTAGGTTCTAAAATTTTATTTACAAAGCCATGTATGAAAAAAATCAAATTTATTAACAAATAAAATCATAGAAATTTTAAAAATCAATTCGATGAGAATATTAATAAGAAATAAACAATTGAAGAAATAAATTTTAAATAATAAAAATAAATAATCAGATATATATGTTTAAAATAAAATTTTAAAAAAGTATCATATATATTCTATTATCGTCAAACTATATGTAAAAAAAAAAATAAGTATCTTTTTTTTATATTTTCTCACCTAATTTCATGATAAAAATATATTAAAAAAATATTTATATAGAAGGGGACCAACTTTATTTGAACAAATCATTTATTAATAAATATTATATTATTATACCAATATATTTAAAATAATATTTAACTAATACAATGTAATATTAATTTAATTATATGGTATAATTATCATATATATTATATTATAAAATACTTATCAATTTTATATATATTCAAATTCGTAAAATAATATATCAATATATTATTTATATCATAATATAAAATAATAAAATAATATTATATTATATAATAAATACAATATTCACAATCAAAATATAAATAACTATTTTATAATAGTTATTTGATTTTTTTATAAAATATAATGATAATATATTATAATTATTAACTATAAATAATTTTATTATTTAAAAATATATATATATTTCTAATAAATAAGGACCAAAATAATATATTTGACCATATAATAATAGTCTTACAAATATAGAAACTCAAAAAAAAAAAAAAAGAGGCTAGACATTAAAAAAAAAAGCACTGCATAAATACAATATTCACAATCAAAATATAAATAACTATTTTATAATATTTATTTGATATTTTTTTGTAAAATATATTGATAATGTATTATAATTATTAACTATAAATAATTTTATTATTTAAAAAAATGTGTATTTTTAGTAAATAAGAAACTAAATAATATATTTGACCATATAATAATATTCCTATAAATATAGAAACTGAAATAAAAAGAAGTCCCGAAGTTAAAAAAAAAAAAAAACAAAAAAACGTTACTATTTTGTTGTAAAATATAATGATAATATATTATAATTATTAACTATAATAATAGTCCTACAAATACTTTAGTAGTTGGGAAAGAGAATAAATTAGTAAACAAATTATATTACCTCTAAGGCAATAAAGGTTGCAGAGTCTAATCATTAGAGAATAGAGAATGATGCATGAGTGAAGAAGTTAATATATATCATTGTATCCGAAAGAGTAGACAAGCATAAAAAAGGGGGGGGGGGGGAGGAGAACTACTACGAGTAAACAAAAATGGCCAAAAGGATAAAAAAAATATTTTTCAAACTAGAGGGATTAATTAATTTATTCCCCAAAGAATTACTTTTTTTTCCTATTTCTTAAAAGAAAAAATAAAAATAGTAAAATGGTGAAAAGAAACAAAAAAAATTAGTTTTTTAAAAAACAGGACTAATTAATTTATCTCTCAAAGAATGAGAGACCAAGATGCAAAAAAAAAAAAAAATGCATGAATCGGGACTTTGAGTGTGTTGCTACAGTGAACGAATAGGAGCAACCCTACCTTTTTTAGTATTTTTTTACTAGTTTTTTTACCTACGCTACACTCGTTGGTCGAACAAAATATATAAAATTATTTTTTAAAAATTACTTTATTTTGATATCTCATGTTATATTATGTGTCTATCAAAATATATGAAATCAAAATTGAATAAAAATTTATTCAATTTAATAATTTTTTAGTCAAAATTTTATATTTGACTAATTATTCTTTATATTTTTCATAGATTTTTTATTTAAAAAATATTATTTATTTATCTCTATCTACATTTTTAGTCAAAATTTTATATTTGATCAATTATTCTTTATAGTTTCATAAATGTTTTATAATTTTTAAACATATTTTGTTCTTAAAATTTTTAATTAAAAAAATAAAAGAAGAAATAAATACCAAAATGACTAAAATAAAAAAAAGAACCAAAATCAAACAAAAAATATGTACAAATTAAAAAATAAGAATTAAAGTATAATATCATAAAAAATTTTATTATAAATTTTTTAAATTTTTTTAAAAAATATAAAAATATCATTGTATAGATTGAAAGAAATAAAGCATCTAAATATAGACGAATAATAAGAATGAATTATTTGAACAGTATTTCAAATAATACAATAAATAATAATCAATGATTTTACTTTAAGTTTTTTTTAAATATTCAAAACAAAGTAAGCTTATTATTTTTAATCAACATCAAGCTTTTCCCAAAATCAGATTATTTATCGTTGACATAATATCTTATTTACCGCTGGCATAATATCTTATTTGATAGGGTCCATTATTTTCAACTTCTTGTTTTGTTTTTTTCGACTTATCCTAATAAATATCCATGAAAGTAACAAAATATATACATCTCCAAAAATCAGCTTAGCCCCGATTTAATCAGGCGGCAATAGGATTGATTTCACAAAAATGTTAGAACAACTTTTAATATTGAAAAGGTTAAAAACGAAGGGGAAAAGGAAAAGTTCCATGGTTTTGTGTGCCGTTTTCAGGATAAAGTAACATAGTTGAAAGTGTAACAGACTTTGCCTTGTTTTGCAGGATCACCTCATTCGTATCTCCTTTTTGGGTCCATTACAATAAAGTAACAATATATATGATTTGATGGAAGGAAAGGACCATTTTATAGATCATCATTATCATCCCACAAATAATGGACCCTACTCAATTATATTGATGGTAGGTGTCAATTATATTCCTACTCAACATTGCTTTCACATATATTATATCCATCGATCAATTTTCATTTCCAAAACAGGGAAGGCATCCAGTAATGAGTTGATATTATTCAAACCCCAGGAAGTTTGTCCTGTGGAGTGTGGATGGACTTCGGTGTTTGGTTCATTTCTTCCTGCACCCAATTAATTTCTGACAATGAGCAGCGTTACAATAAATGACCATTAAAACTGAAAAACGCCGTCAGAAATCTGAGAGAAGAGAGGATTAGAAAAATGCTGCATCAGTAAAATAATTATGATTATTGATGTATTAAATTTAAGTTTAATAGATTTTTTATTATTTAAATTTAACCAAAATCCGTATTTAAAAAAAATATTATTATCTGTGGTATAATTCAAAATCTATAATTTCTTTTTAGTGTTTAACAAGGACAAAGTAAATCAATGAACTGTATTTGAAAAGCAGAAAAAGTTTTACTGCTGAGTACTATTTTTGGTTGGCTGACTGATGCATGGTAATGAAACGGTGATGATGGAGGGTGGGAGTGAATAGGGAATTTTTTGGGAAAGTGGTAAGACTGGTTAACAGCAAGGATTGTTGCTTTTAATACAATGGTACCTGCAAAATAGAATCTTCCTTCATAGATTCAAAATGGATAGAGTAGGATTCTGGATCTTATTATACGATGGCACTCGCAAAGGCTTTAGCCTTTCTTCTTGCAAGAGACCATTCGCTCACAGCTGAGTCAAGGAAACCAGAGTCAATAGCTTCATTTAGGCATGAAAAGCCATCTTTATCTCCCAGCTAAGCTAATTGAATACCAGCTTCTGAGAGAGCTGAAAGACCAGATACTAGAGAAGAAACTCCCACTCCATCACCTGCACCGACATGGAAGTCAACAGCAGTCCACGATAGATCGTAGATCGTAGTCGCTCGCTCGACCACTCACTAAAAAATCCAATTATGTTTAATAAATATTAATTTGAGACATAAAAAATAACATGTAAAAATATTTCAAGAGAAAAAAGAGATATTAAGAATGTACTTAATATTAACTAAATATTTCATAATACAAATTAGTCGCTATAATTATATCAATTAGCAATCGGGGGTGGGTTCAATTTTTTTTTCCATGTAAGTGTTATTTTTAAACATATCTGTTTAGGTCAAAAGAATATAGTACAAAATACTGATTATATATAAGGCATAAGCTCTATCAAATAGCAGAGAAATAAAAGATAGCCTCTGTGAGCATGGCAGAGAACCCCTTGAAAGCATGGCTATAATGATGGATTAGAGATATTTTTTCACTTTCATGGCTGCCAAAAGCACATTAAAATCCAAGACGAGATTGGAAGATAAAATAAACGAGGTTACTTGTGGAGGATATTCCGTGGCTACTCTTTCCATTTTCCGTCGGAGATTGGAAGCCAAGATGAGATTAAGAAGCAAGAGGGAGAGAGGAAGACACATGAGGAAGAGAGTTTTTTTTTTTGAATTGCAGACACATGAAGAACTAAAGATTATTAAAGATAAGATCTGATTATGTGACAATAATTCATTCAGATTGTGTTATCTTTGTTTAACCAATCAAATTTGTAAATTAAAAGAATTAAAAGGAGAGAGAAGATAAGATTTAACAGCTGTAAAAAGAAAAGATAGAGAATTAAATGAGTGAAAAATAAAAATAATTGAAATGAGTTTTTTTTTATAAAAAAAAATTGCAGATGCGTGAGTGAAAGAGAGAGAGTCATGGTCTATCTTTCATGAATTAAAGATTGTTGGAGGTAAGATATGGCAATAATTCATTGGTTACTCATATTACATTATTTTTATTTAACCAATCAGATTTATAAAATAAAAAAATAAAAAAGAGAGAAGAGATAAGATCAAAAGGCTAAAAAAAATAAAAAAGATAAAGAATCAGATGGGTGAGAATTAAAAACAATATAAATGGGTATTGGTCCACAATGATATTGAATGTATATGTAAACAGTATTTAAATAGTAAATAATTAAGTTGTTTTAGTTTTTTTAATAATAATAGTAATATATTTTTTTTATAATTTTTTTTCCTTCTCTCCATTTTCCACCATCATATAAACAAAAGGATAAAAATACAAATCTCATCACCTCATTTTGTTTCCTCCCACTGTCTTTCCTCACTTATTTTTCTTCCAAACAAAGATGCTCCTGACGACGACAGGCAAATTTATTCAGGAGAACAACCAACCTGTTGCCCCACCCATATTATATATGCAAATGAAACAAAGGTCTCTGCATTGATTTATCGTTGTCCAGAACTTGTCGGTTGGTGCTGTATTCCAGTACGTTATTAAAGAGAGGTAGACCACACGTGAGAAATTACCTTTACCCGCGATGCATTTATCAGGTTTGCTTTTAATTTTTTCTGAGAAAACATGATTATTTTGGAGAGAGAATATTAGTTAGATAAATTGTTGTGTGCCAATAAGTGGAGCAGAAGTGGGTTTTGTTGTTGTTGTTCTTAGTCTGTTTTTTAAAAAAGAGAAATTTCATTGGAGAGGGTAAAATGATAACTCCATATAAAGAGGGGAGAATCGACCAGAAAATTATTAATAGCCTATGGCAATTCGTTGCTCGCAGCATTGAAGGAAGAATTTGAACAAAGATAAACGGAGCACTTGTCTAGGAGTAAATCAAAACACAATGAGTCTTCTAATTTTTTATTTTTTAAAAGACGTTAAAAATTAGGAAGAGAAACAGAGAGAAAACCATTTTTTTTTATATATATAACTGAATTGAAATTTATTAATGAATCATGAATGACCGCTCGTATCTTGAAAGTTGGCCTTAGAGGTAGTTGGGGGGTTGGGACTTCCGCAGTGGGCAGTGGGCCAGTGGCCAATTCTTTGCTACTTAAAATTTTAAAAGGAAAAGTCCAGAATGCCAATGATTGATGTCGTGATGGGGACAGAACGTTAAATTATTACGGGTAACTTTTAATTTGGCCCCCTTAAGTTTATGTAGTTTTCAATTTTATTTAAAATCTTTAATATATTTCAATTTGGTCCAATATGTTTTATTTTGTCTCGCTTTATGTGAATTGAAACAAAAATGAAAGATATAAAGTTTAATTAAAACAGATTAAATATTTTGAATGAGATTAAGACAATAAATAAATCTCAAAAAGACAAATTGAAATTTACTTGATTATTAAACGGGCAAGGCCAGATTTTTGTGGATTTTATCGGTTGTTATATGGTCATATTATCACTACAGGTCACCCCCTGTTAGAAATCTTCGTGATATAATTGGTAAAGTCTAAATAAATACTAATGTACTATAACTCAAATTATATTAATATTCTCTCTTCCTCAAAAAAAAAAAAAAAATATATATATATATATCTTAAGTTCAAACATCTTCTATGTAACAATAATACAAAAAAACTTATATAGGGAAACCTTTTAATGACATTAATTTGGTTTATTAGCTTAATGTATAGGTTTACTCTGCATGATGTGCTTTTTGATTTTTTTTATTAAGATTTTTTTTCAGTTTGATTGAAACTTTTTATTTTTTAAAACCTCGTTCATTCAAATTTTCTATTATAACTCCGTATACGGATTATCTAACGAGACATATTAAAATTAAAAGTAACAAATGACAAATGGACATATGTAATAATGAATCTCAACTCTCACATTCTCCTTTTGAAATAAAAATGTTTTTTATTATTAAACTTATAATTAATTTTTAAAAATAATTATGAAAATACGTCATTGCCCCTGCCCCAGTAATCAAAATCCAAATTGAAAAACCTATCTCTTCCTCTTCCTCTTTTTCTTTGTCTTTTTATTTCTCAATCAAAACGAAAGATGAATTTTTTAAAAAATAAAAATAAAATTTCATCCTCTTTTATCATTGAATGATGAAATCGGTGGCATATGTGACTCTTCATCTTCTTTTCTCATTTTTTATTGGCAATCGATGAAAATCTCTCTACTCCTGACACCTATTCACCCAAATCTAATTCAAAAATTTTTACTCAATTTCCTTATAAATCTCTTATCATTTCGTGATTAATTGAAGATTTAGAATCGACGATTGTTAATCTAAGGTTAATTGAGGTTGGATCTATGTGCATTTGTTTCAAATGTTATTTAGTGGAATTCGAAATGAAGTTTTTGCTTATAGGTGTTTGTTTTAAACTGTAATTTTGATTTTGGAGCTATGTAATCAAATGGGTTTTCGATTTTTGAACTAGAACTGTTGGTTGTTGAGAAAATTGAAGAAATTCAATACGAACTTTCCCTTTTTTTTTTTTTTTTAGTCATTGTTGAAAGAGTGGAGAGATCAAGTATTCTATATCATTTATTTGAATCTTTTGATTTAAATGCAAAATGTTTAATTTAATTGAGCTGGAAAAATTAGATATTTTAGGTTAGGATTTACATTTTTTTTTCTTTTCTTTTTTTTTTTCATTTTTCGAGAATTGAAACTTTATATTAAATATTCTGAGACTAAATTGAAATCCCAACAAATTGTATCTGCATCTACAATGATCATGAGAATTTTCGGATTCATATATTTTTAACTTGGTCTTTTTGAAGTATTACTTGGCATTCTCTTGAAGCCTGACACCTACAACAAAGACCTAAATGTTTCTGATCATAATTTGTACATATCAGCAAATGTGGTTATGCATGAGCATGGTGTGTCTTGCGGTTTTTTACATTTCAGGTCAGTCACAGCTTCTGCTTTAACATTTTAGCTTTGCATTTGATTTGAAGCTCAGATGAAACCAAAGATGATGGAGACTATTTCTCTATTCTTGGATTGAAACCTTATGCGGATAAAGATGCAATAAAAAAACATTATAGAAAATAGTTGTGTTGCTCCATCTTAATAAGAATAAAATTCTAAAAGCTGATGGAGCATTTAAACTTGAATCTAATGCATTCACAAGCTATAATGAATCTTGAGACTTCAAGACTGGTGGACATAATAATAAAAGAAAGGCTGTCTTTTGATGCACTTTTAGAATGTGTGTGAAGAAAAAAAATCCAAAGACGGTACAATAATGGGCGGGGGCAATGTCATTTTTTCCAATTATTTTTAAATAATAAATATTAGTTTAATATTTTTTTTAAAAAAAAGCTTTTGTTTGTTTTTTTGGACCAATACATTTATAGGAGTGATCATTCAATTTTTCGATTTGGTTTTGATTTCTTTTTATTTTTGATTAACCAAAATTTATTAAAAAATCAAAATCAAAATCGAACCGAATTGAGATTCAATTTTTCGATTAAATTCAATTTGATTTTTTAGTTTTTTTTTTATTATTATTTTTGGCATCTTTTCTTCTAAAAAACGAATCAATTGCTTTTAAAAAATATCAAAAAGAATTAATTCCTTTTATAATCAATTATTTTATTATTTCAATATTTGTTAATATAATTTTTATAACTTCAATATTTGTTTATGAGTCAATATAATATAATCAATTATTTTATTATTTTAATAAATAATTAATGAAAAATATTTTTATTTTAAGTAGAAAAAAATATTAAAGCTATTGGTCTTTTTATCAAATCCAGAGGTGCCTGTTTTATTATTATCTTTTTTTTAAAAGTTTGGGTGTGTGCGTGTTTAAAGAAAAAACATTAATTTGGTTTTCGATGAAAACCAAATTAAAAAAAAATCAAAATAATTTTGATTTTTGATTTAGGGTTTTTTTTTTAATTTTTTTTTAAAACCGAACAAAAATTTCTAATTCAATTCAGTTTTTTAATTTTAATCAATAATACTCAACCCTGTACGCTTGTACTTAGGATCGACTTGTACTTAGGATCGACTGTAACGTATCACGTGGGAAACAAGTTTATAAAAGCAAAATGTTTCAATAAAAATGGAAAAAGGAAAGTAAAGGCCTCAGTAAAAAAGTTCAGAAATTACACGAATCGACCTTGCTATCCAACCCTCAATGTATAGTATTTTAGCCGGAGTTATATGAGCTAGCTCACCTTACATCCAAAAACAGAATCTCCTTAATTTTTCTCATAGTCTCTCCTGTTCCCATGGCTAAATCCTCCACGGTTAAAGTTGTAGAGAACTGCAAAGTCTCTCCACCGCCCAATTCAGCTCCACCAACTACCCTTCCTCTAACTTTCTTTGACATGCCATGGCTTTTCTTCTCTCCAAGCCAACCTCTCACTTTTTATGAATATCCACACTCCACCTCTCACTTCTTATCCACCACTATCCCCAACCTCAAGCACTCACTATCCCTTGCTCTCCAACATTTCTTTCCTTTTGCTGGAAACCTTGTCTTGCCCCCAGCAGGATCCAATAAGCCCAGCATTGTTTACAATAGAGGAGATTCTGTCACATTTACCGTTGTTGAGTCTAGTGGTGATTTCAGTTACTTTACTAGTAATTATGCAAGAGATGTCAATGTGTTTTACCCTCTTGTGCCTAAACTGGCTACTACTAGTGTAGCAGGTGCCAGACGTGTAGTTCCACTGTTTGCAGTGCAGGTTACTGTTTTCCCAAATACTGGGATTTGCATTGGTCTTGCATATCATCATGTGGTTGCTGATGGAAGGACATTCAACAATTTCATCAAGGCATGGGCCTCATTATGTGCAAGTGACTGTTCTCTCTCCATCACTTCATTCCCATCTTACTATCGGTCGGTGATAAAAGATGAGCATGGGCTTGAGGAGATTTTCTTGAAGGAATTGTGGAAGAGAAAATCTTCACAGGAAATGGTTATAGGAACTGAAAAGCAAGTAGATTTGTCAACTATGGTTCGAGCCACGTTTGTGGTGAGTTTGGCAGATATGGAGAGGATCAAGAAATGGATTGTTGTTCAATGCAAGAACAAGAATCAGCCACAACCCGTTCATTTGTCTCCATATGTGTTAACTTGTGCTTTTGTTTGGGTTTGCTTAGTAAAAGCTAAAATTCAAGGGGGTGAAAGTGAAAATTACTGCTACTCTAGGCAGGATCCGATTTACTTTGGCTTTATTGCTGGTGGTATGACCAGGTTAGACTTTCCGGTACCCACCACATACTTTGGTAATTGTGTTGGGTTTGGTCGGTCCACAGCAATTAGGAATGAATTAATGGGGGAAGATGGGATTATTGTCGCCGCAAATGTGATTGGAAATACAATTAGAAGGTTGGACAAAGAAATGTTTGTTGGGGCAGAAAGTTGGATTTCAGATTGGGAGGTTTTGTTTGGGTCGGAGGTCCATGTTATTGTTTCTGGGTCACCAAAGTTGAATCTTTATGAGACGGATTTTGGGTGGGGAGGGCCCAAGAAGATAGAAGATATTTCAATTGATAAAACGAGAGCCATTTCGCTCATTGAGAGTAGGGAGGAGAAGGGTGGAATGGAGGTAGGCTTAGCCCTACCTGTTGCTCAAATGGATGCTTTCAAGCCTCTCTTTATTCAATGCCTCAATGCTCTTCAATAATGGTCCGTCCTTTGTGTTTCTGGATGCACGTCTCAAGCCTGTACTTTTTTTTTTTCACAATTAATAAAATTGTGCACCGAACGTATTTCCAAATCCTTTATGACCATATATCATTTTCTCTATTCTTCTTTTATTTTAGTGATTTTTTGCTAGATAGGACTTGTATGAATTATACTAGGGGTTAAAGGTCCTGCATAAACTTAATGACGTTCAGCTTTGAAGCGCTCTATTATCACGTGTGCGTAAACTTAACACGTGGTCCTGCACAGGTGCCTATCCCTATCATGCTTTATTTTCTTCATACGAGCAACTGAAAAGATCTTGTTTTTTTTTTTTTTTTTTGGTTTTTCCTTTTTTTGTTTTTTAAATATATCATATATTCTTTATTCAAGGCCTACCTGTTGCTCAAATGGATGCTTTCAAGCCTCTCTTTATTCAATGCCTCAATGCTCTTCAATAATGGTCCGTCCTTTGTGTTTCTGGATGCTCTTCAATAATACTTTTATTTAAGTATTATTTTAGGTGTTAATGTCACTTAACATTGACATTCGACTTACAGAAATCCACTTAAACAATTTATTGACTCGGAGTCTTATTGGCTTCCAGTATGTCTTGATGGTTGTCTCTCGTTTTTTCTTGTTTGCTTAAATTTGAACTAAACTTATTGATTTCCTACCTTGTACTTGAGAAGTCAATTTTTTCTCCTCATTTTCGTGAGAAGAGAGGAGCTTCCAGAGTAAATTATAAATTAGTCCCTCTTTCACGAAACGAATTAATTAATTCATTTGATTTTAGAAACTAATTTTCGTCATTTTTTTTATTTTTTTTTGATTTTTTGTTTTAAAAAATAAAAAATAGATAAAAATATGAAAAAAATTGATAAGAAAAAAGATATTTTTGAAAATAAAAAATAAATTAGTTTAGCTAAAAAGACTAAATAATTATTTTTTGAAATCAAAAAGATTAATTAATTCATTTCTCAAAACAAAAGAGATTGATTTATAATTTATCTATCACTATATTTAAATCTACTCGCATGAAATAAATATATTTATCACTATATTCACATCTACTGATCTATATGATATGTTTTTATATTTTAAAATAAAGATATCAATTTTTTATTTCTTATTAAGATTTTTATCAAATTAATTTTTATTTTGCTTAAATATTATTTATTGATAAACATGATCTATTGTTCTCTATGTATGGATTTTTAAATAAAATTTTACAACATGATTATTTAAAAAAAATTATATAATTTATATGATGGATTCTTAGAATTTTTAAATGATAATAGCATATATTTATTAAAAATATTTTGTAGAGAATTTGTTTTAGATTTTTTGAAAAAAATAATTTACAAAATACTTTTTTTGTTATAAATCCATGGAGTTTTAGATTTTATTTTTAGATTCTCACAAGTTTTTAGTTAAGAATCAAATAAATAAGAATAAATCATGTTTTTTTTGTAGAATTTTTTTGAAAAATACAATGACTAATTAATCAAATGCAATTTTTTAATAAAAAATAATTATTATATTTTGATGGATTCACGAGTAAAATGCAAATTTTCAAACTAAAATAATTTTACATGTGCTTTTCGATCCGTAGCATAGCATAGGTGAAAAACTAATACCGTCCGATTTCTAAAGCTACGAAGGAGCCCTTTCGAAAGGGGTAATCATTCGGTTTTTCAATTCGGTTTCAATTTTTTTTTCGATTAACTGAATTGACTAAAACAAAAATCGAAACCGAACCTAATTAATGTTCAGCTTTTCGATTAAAAAACTGAAATTTTTTATTCGGCATTTCGATTTTTGATTAAAAATCTTTTTTTTTTTTTTTAATCTCAATCCTATACTCTTACCCCTTCATAGCCTACTGTCACCAATACACCAAACATAATCCACAAATCACAAATTAATTTATTGACCAAAATTGATAGCATTTCATTTTTAAAAATTTTAAATTGGAAAATTTAATTAAAAATGAAAGTTATTGAATGAAAAAAAAAATTATCACAAATGACAAAATTATAAACAAATATGGAAATATGGAAACTCAATATTGATTTTGTTAAAATAAAGAATTAACTTATTTTTCTATTAGAATTAGACTCAGTATTAATATTTTTTAAAATAATAATGACTAAATAATTATTTTACTTTAAAATAAAACTAATTGTTTTACTGAAAGTACAAAATTAAATAATATAATAATGAACCCAAGCAAATAATATCCCAAGCATTCCTGGCTTGCTTATTCAACGAACAAAATATACCCATGCTGTTTCTTCTTCTTCTCTGGCACTTTCATAAAAAACGTTACAATTCCATTTCATTTTTGGTGTGCTTATTCAATGCCAATGCAGCAGCTGTGCACCCTACAAGTCACATCCTTTCCTTCTCATGTTTGACAAATATTTGTAAAGCATCGTTAACTTGTTGTAGCCGGAATTGGCAACCTAATTAGAGGCTGTTTGGAACTTAGGAGCTGTTTCCCAAGCTAGTTAGAGGCTGTTTGGCTTATTCGGTTTTTTATGAAAACCGAATTTAAAAAAAAAAAAGAACCAAACCAAAATAATCTCAGTTTTTAATTTTGATTTTTTTAAAAAAATTTGTTTATAAAAAATCATATCAAAATTATTAATTCGATACGATTCGGTTTGCTTTTTTAGTTTTGACCCAATAATGATGGCCCTATTTTCTGAGATGCTCACATGACGCAACCCTCCCGGCTCATAATAACAGACCCCGCTTTGAATTGTAGACCTTTTTAATATTTGACATCCTTTAAATTTTTTTCTAATATAAACTTTTAAATATAGAATGTTTAATTGGCATTTTTTATATTATTTTCAATTTACTTTTCGATTAAATTTCACACGATTTGAAAATTTTCTTATAAAATTTAAAAGATGAAAAGTTTATAAAAGATTGATAAAATTAAAAATCATTAGGCATTATACTTCCACCAATGTTATATAAAAATAAAATTTACAACATAATAAAATCATCAACTGTTTCATGATTCTTTACAAGTTTTTAGGAAAACACGTGACTTTTATATAATATTTAATCTCTAATTAATAGTAATAAGATGTTGAAACTAAATCAAGTGGATATTAGTTTTTCATTCTCGTGTCTTTAAGGATTTGATATCTTAATAGTATTCATTTCCTACTTGACATAGGATTCGTTTGCATGCTAGTTAAAATTGGTTTCTTAGTTAATGTAAGATTTTGTTTTTTGTTGGTATAGAGCTTCTATAAATGCAAGAGCTTGGTGTTTTTTAGGCAATTTTAGTGATTAAATGCAAGAGCTTGAGGTTTAGAAAAGTATATTATGTGAGTTGAGTTACAATTTTGATTTTTAAACAAATTAGTGTATGCACAATTAATGCAAGTTTTGGAAATAATAAAATAAAATAGTGTTTGGGTATTTTTAATTTTTCTATTGGCAGCGGAGCCACTTAACTAGAAGAAAGGGTTTCAATACAAAATTTGTTGATTATTCAGTGTTCAAATTTAATGGCAAAAACAATTTGGAACATTGAAAAATTAAGATGCAATCCTTTTTTTTTTTTTTTTTAAGTATATTGATGCTTGGGGATGTCATTAAGAATGAAATTTAGGAATTAGTGAATGTGCAAGAGACAAATCATATCAAGAAGAAAAAATCAAGAAGCTCGGTATCATATCTTTCAAAAGGTTGAATTATCTGTTTTTGATGAACTACTTACCGTTTTTAGTTCTATACCAACTCTCGAGCAAAGAAGATAATAAAATCGGTACCTTAACTTTATCATCAAACACAATGTTTATCGACTCCAATTGGGTATTCAACATATTAAATTTATTGATATGATTAGTTACAATCGCGCTTTTTGCCATTTTTAGATTGAACAATCGACGAATCAAAAGTACCTTTATTTAAGGCGAGATGGCTTCTCATACATATTTCATAACGTCATCGGTAAATCTATTATGATCTTTTTTTCACAATATTAAAAGCCACATTTTGTGTCAACATCGATCGAAAAACACCCAAAGCTCGGCGATCCAACAAAACCTAGTCGACCTCTTTCATCCCTTTTGGCTTCTTTCTTAGTAGAGGTTTGTGTAGCTTTTTCTAGTATATACAATCTTCAAATTTCATCTTTTGAGAATTCGAGGTCTTTTCTCGTCAAGATTATCAATCTTGACTTTTTCTTCTTCTCGCTATCGCTCTTCCTTACCCCACTAACCTAGGACTTTGATATCGGTTGTTAGGAAATGAATCAAGTAAAAGAATGCAATAGAAAGAAAAAAACAATAATACAACACAAAGATTTTACGTGATTCAATAATGGTGCTTACTCCACGTACTGTACTAGGATTTCTTATTAAGTTTTGTCAAGTGACGATTATAAATACAAGTGACGTTGCATCTATTTATAGTGTGGACAACTAGAGTTCTAAGAAAAAAAAGCCTAATGGGCCTATATATCCGACTCAATATTACGTAAACCTTTCGGAGGTTTCGGTTTTGAGCCTCCACAAAAGGCGTTGCCCATTTGATCTCATACTAGACCTATATAGTGCCTTGTACTACAAGTTCCCTTTCACATTGGTCTCCACAACTTAATAGATCATGTATGCTAAAAGTGCAAAAAAATCTTGTAATGTTTTAAATGATTCTTACAAAGGTGCTCACAAGGAAAAGAAGTTGAAGTTGCGGACTTTATGCACATAGTTTTATTTTTGAAGTTGCGGACTTTATGCACATAGTTTTATTTTTGATTTGCTGAAAGTTAAAGACATCATAGGTGAGTTTTATTCGCTCGAAGATCAAGTTGATGACATTTTCAAGAAGCCACTTAAAACTAATTTGTTCTTGAAGTTTAAAAGAAATTTGAAGAGCTTGGTTTTAGGAAAGGTGCTATTGCATTAGTCTTCAATCCTTATATCCCAAAGATTTAATCTCTTAGTAGGATTCAGTTGTTCGATCAACATAGAACTTGTTGCCAATCTTTTTATTTTAGTTAATACTAATCGTTACACGCGCTACACTCGCATGTCCGATAGAATAAAATCATTTTAAATTTTTAAATTTTTTTAATTATAATCTTTTATTTAATTAATTTTTTCTAATGTTTTTTTATAATTTTTTTGCTTAAAACAACATAAAGCATTATTCTTTATGGATTGATTTTAAAATAAAAATTTTAATAATTTTAACTAAAATATTAATCAAGAATTAAAAAAAAAAACTTTAAAAATATAATTTTCATAATATTTTATTTCAAAAAATAAAGTTATAATTAATGGACAAACTTTTACAAAAATTGTCAAATGAAAAAAAAATTCTTATTTAATGCTATGAGAAGATTAATTTTTAAAATCATCTACGCAACGCTATAAGTAGATAGAACAAAATCATTTCAAAATTTCATTAATTTTTTATTTCATTATAACTTCTTTTTTTATGTTTTTTCATAAAATTTCTACTTAAAAAACATGATTTATTCTTCTTTATTCAAGGATTCTTAAATAAAAACTTATAATAATTTAAACCTAGAATATTAATTAAGAATTAAAAAAATACTTTAAAATTTTATTTTTTTTAAGAATGTATCCAAAAAATAAAGTTACAATTAATGTATAAACTTGCATAAAAATTAACCAATGAAAAATAAAATTTTATTCTTATCTAATGTTGGTGAGAATATTTCTTTTTCAAGTATATGCATTTGATACACACACACACACACACAAACAAAATAATCAATAAAATTAGCATGAAAACTTGTATTTGAATAATTGGTTGGTTCCTTGAAAAAATTATTTTATTTCAAATAAATTAGTTCTATAATGTTAAAAAATATTCATGGTAAATAATTTGTATTGTGTTGGAAGATATATAATTAATTTTTAATATAAAAATAAGAATAAAAATTAAAATAGTGTTTTATGAGAAGATGAACGAGTAAAACTAACTGTTCAAACACCCCCTTTTCTTTTATTTATAGATAATAGTAATAAGACCTGCTATTAGTTGGTGTAGGGCTTTTTATAAATTTAGGAGTTTGGTCTTCTCTTAGGTAAGTCCGGTAGTTGAAAAACAAACACTAGTATCTCATGTGATTTAAAACAATTATATTGCGTGAGTTGAATTACGGTTTTAATTTTAAACAAATTAATGTGTGTATAGCTAATATAGATTTTTGAAAAAATAAAATAAAGTATTGTGTTGGGTTTTTTTTTCATGGATGTATAATGGAATAACGAGTATATTGTTAAAGGGCTGAAATTGAAAAAATAAAACACAATCAAATCAAACCGTGTCAATTGAAAAAATTATCTAAAAAATTATATATATATATATATATATATATATATATATATAAACTCAAGAAGACAACTAAAATTTCTTCTCCTCAAGCTAATATTCTTGGGTTAAACATTTGTCGTAGTGAGTAGAGAGGGATAGCAATTTTTCCGACTTGAAGGGCATCTCGTGTTTGTACTTGTTCCATTGGTTTGGAAACATGCAATTCAACACACGCAAGAGGAGTCGTCCATCAAGCGTGCGTAAAGAAAATGAGCTCGGCCAAACTTTTGCCCTTATCTCTCCCCGTACTTGGCTCTAACTTAGCATGCAGCAGCCAGCTCCGCCCATTTCGATAAAATAGCAAACCATCCACCGTTATAAATAGGCGCACGATTCACTCTCCCCGACCATTACCAAATATACCACCCAATCCGTGCCAAAAAAAAAAAAAATAGAGGAAAAGAGATGGCAGCGAAAGGAAGAGCATCCCACTAAAGCTTTTGGATGGGCAGCTCGAGACCAATCTGGGCTCTTCTCTCCTTTCAAATTCTCGCGAAGGTTCCTCATCTTTCTCTCTCTCAACCTTTTTTGCCCCTACTCGGTCGATCACCTTAAATCTATTAATACTTCCATTTAATTATGACTTGTGTTAAGCAAAAATTCCTCTTGCGAGGCAACAGGAGAGAAGGATGTGGTATCGAAGGTGCTCGTTTTGTGGAATATGTCACTCGGACCTTCATATGGCCAAGAATGAGTGGGGTATCTCTACCTACCCCGTGGTCCCCGGGTATGTACTCTATTATCATATAAGTATACAAGGAGAAGTTTGAATTAAAGAGCAAAGATCAAATTAATGTAAATGATAAACATCCTATTGAGTTACGAATTAATTAAGAAGTAATCTTTCCCTTTTTAACACCGATAAACGATTAAACTATACGGCTATACCCGAATCCCGGTATATTGGCAAATGATACGAGTCTTGTCCATGTACATTTGACAAATAAACTGTTAGGATGTATATTAATTAAGGTGAATCAAGCTTAATATCCTAACATGGGCGTACATCCGAACTTTGATATATATTAATTCAATTGAATCAAACTTAAAATCCTAACATTGATTTGCATCCGAACTTTACGTTGACAAAATTGGCCTTGCGAGCATGAGATTGTGGGACAAGTGACAGAGGTGGGAAGCAAAGTTGAAAAGTTCAAAGTTGGAGACAAAGTGGGGGTAGGGTTCTTGGTTGGATCATGCCACTCTTGCGATAGTTGTAGCAACGATCCGGAAAACTACTGTCTAGAAATGATACTCACCGGTGGTGGCAAGTACCATGATGGAACCACCTCATACGGTGGCTTCTCGGATATTATGGTCGCAGATGAGCACTTTGTAATTCGAATTCCGGACAACCTACCTCTTGATGCCGGTGCTCCTCTCCCGTGCGCGGGAATTACGGTTTATAGCCCCTCGAGATTTTATGGTCTTGACAAACCGGGTATGCATGTGGGTGTGGTTGGGCTTGGTGGGGTAGGTCATGTAGCTATAAAATTTGCAAAGGCTATGGGGGTTAAGGTGACGGTGATTAGTACCTCTCTCAAAAAGAAACAGGAAGCTCTTGAGCATCTTGCGCCGACTCATTTTTGGTTAGTCGAGACCACGATCAAATGCGGTATCAATGATTCGGATCGCATTATTTGCATTTGCAAATGAATTAAATCTTTTTTTTTTGTATGTTTGTTTTATAATCTTATATTGTTTGCTATTTAGGCTGCAATGGGCACAATGGATGGAATAATTGACACGGTCTCTGCCATGCACCCTCTCTTCCCTTTGATTGGTCCGTTGAAGACTCGGGGAAGCTCGGTTTTGGTTGGCGCACCAAATAAGCCACTTGAGCTACCGGTATTTCCTCTTCTCATGGGTATGCATATCTCGATCAATCTAAATTAGATCTCATTTAGCATGTTAGTCAAATAAAGAATACGACTTAATGTAGTGACTACTTTTATTGCTTGACGGGAAGAAAGATAGTTGGTGGTACTAGCGTTGGAGGAATGAAGGAAACACAAGAGATGATTGATTTTGCAGCCAAGAACAACATAACAGCGGACATTGAGGTGATTCCAATCGACTATGTGAACACTCGCCATGGAGCGGCTTTCGAAAGGAGATGTTCGATACCGATTTGTCATTGACATGGCAGCACATTGAAGATTTGAAGTTTTATCTTTCAAATTGAGTGAAGAAATGGTCCGTAATTTGAGGTTTCGTGGGTCCGAATCATTTTTCGGTTTATAGCAATAAGTTTTTGTGCTTGGACGTATGGTGGGCAATGGAATTGGATGGCCCGACCCATTGAGGCTCGCTCCTTTTATTCTAAATCCAATATTTTCTTTCTTCGGATGTTTTCGTAATGATTTGGTGGGCGAGTGGGCTTATAACGGGAATTTTGTTAGATGATATTGTCTCTCATTTATGTCGAAGTCGCACCTCAATGGCCTAATAATTTGCCCCCAAATGGCTTCATCGAGCATTAACTTCTGCAAGCGAGTACTCTAATAAACTCAAAAAACACTAAAAGATGGTTCAGTCTGTTTATAAGTTGCTCTTTGTGATTTATTGGGCGGTTCGTCGAGACTCGGCCGTACTGTTCTCTTTCTTTTGCTATCCGATTGTCGTGTTGTTGTCATCATGAGTCGTTTTTTCTGTCCTTTTTTTCTCTTTATTTATGTTAATCTATCATTAATCGGTTTCGATTACCTTGTCTCCCTTTTTTCTTTAATTTTTTCTCGTCATTTTTCATAACTTCTCAAATTTATTATAAAAAGCCTCTTTCTTTCGTCCTTATATATATATATATATATATATTATCTTTTATGTCATTAAATGGCTTGTGATGATGTGTTTGCTCTCTCTCTTTTATTTTATTTTTTCTTTTTGCACCTCCACGCTCTTTTTCGTAACTTTTCAAGTCTAATATGGAGAACAATTAAATGCCCAATTCTCGCTTTGTCGACTATGATTTAAAGCTAAAAATTATCTCTACACTATTAGATTATTGTCATTTAAAACTCATATTATCAATTTAAATATTTGGATCTTAAATTATTAATTTTATGCAAATATTATTCTTTATATGGCATCTACAACGGTCAAAACTTTTGCCATTAACTAGAATACGAGTTTAATATAATGATAAAATTTATCCTAAAACAATTAGGGTTGTTGTAAAATAAGGTTTATACTATCAATTTGGGCTATTTAAACTCCAAATTATCATTATTATTATTTACAAATTTGATGCTTTTTCGTTATTTCGATAGTCAAAGTGTTAATCGTTAATTGAAATATTTAAAACAACATTGTTTAAGCATTTTAATTTATTAAAAAATTAAAATTAATTTCAAAATAATAATAATAATGCATTTTGTTAAACTACATAGATACATTGCACATTGTTTTATCTAGTAACAAATGTAAGATTCATAAATAAATAAAAAATCATCTGAACTATCTCAAACTAATTATTATTAATTTTTTAAAAATTAATTTAAATTATTAAAAAACATTATTAGATGGATCCATTACACATCATTAATTATCCAACAAAAGTTAAATTTATAAATAGCAAAATCATTTAAACTTTCTTAAAGATAACTATTATTAAAAAAAATTGAAATTAATTTTAATTTTGAAAAAAAAAATGGAACGGTTGGTAGCAATTGATAAAGATAAAATCTGCCCCAAAACTCATAATTTATGGTCCAACTAGCCTAAATTAATAATATAGATCATGAATTGTCATAATCCAATAGTTTGAAGGTAATTTTTGCCATTAAATCGTCAAACTAAGCTTTTGGATGCACAAATGTCTAGAATTAAAGTAGAAAAGCACTTAATATTTTTAATACCTTTAATTTTCTTTTCACTCTTTCAGGAAACAAATTAGATTGATTGGGTTTTATTTTTTTTCTAAAAGTTTTGGATTTTTTTTAATCAACTGGCTAGGGAAGGAAAGACAAAAAAGATACAAAAAGGAAAAAATTGTCATTTTTTATTATTGTTTCGTTAAATACATATGAATTTATTATGGCTATGAATTTTTTTTTGTGCTTTTTTTTTTCATCAATTTATTTTAATTTTATTATTCTGAATTATTGGGAGAAACTTATGAATGATCGATCATTACTTTTGGGGTTTCTCAACAACCTGGAGAGAAAAAAAATATTTTTAAATTTTAAAATAAACATATATTTTATATTATATTACTCTTATTATTTAAACTTTATTTTTTCAATTTTTCATTTCTTATGAAAATCATTACCAATTGATTTTTTTATTTTTTATGAAATTTTATTTATGAACAAATATGATTTTTTTTTATTTTCGTATGGATTTTGGAATAAAATTTCAGAACATGATTATTTTTTATTTTTTAAAAAAATATAAATGACATAATTATATGTTAGATTTTTTGAATCATAGCTCTATATGTGAGGCCTCTACACGAGGATTGACCATGTATGGCCTAACAATTTAAAAAAAAAATAAGAAGGAAAAAAAGAAATTCATGCGTTCTCTTTGCTACTTCTTTACATAATTAAAAATTTATTGAAATTAATTTTTGTAATACTTTTATTTTAGTCTATCAACATCCAATTCATTCAATATATTACTTAAAAATTAATTATTATTTTATAATTTATTTTATAAGCTCTAAAACTACTCGGTATAGTTCTTATGTAAATAAAAAATATATTAAATTATTGATTTTATTAGAAATTAACTATGCAACAACAAAAAACATAAACCATTTACTATTTATTTATTTTGAAATATTATGAAATCAATTTCTTTCAAACTAAATAATTAAAACCATGAGTTGTGGAACCAATTAATTATTCAAATATAGTTTTTATTCTAATATTTATGATAATTCTATGAACAAATATATCAAAAGCAAAAGTACATATTTTTAAAAACCAATCTTCTTATCAACATTAAATAAGAATAAAAAATAATTTATTTATTTATTTTTATACAGGTTTTTACATCAATTGTTACCTTATTTTAATGACACGATCTTATAAAAAAAAATATAATGGCTTTTTTATTTCGTATTAAATTTTCTTTTTAGATTATTACAAGTTTTTATTAAAGAATTAATGAATAAAAAAATCAAGTTTTTTGATAAAAAAAAAAAAATCCAAGAAAGAGTTAGTTAAATATAAAATTATAAAATTGAATGATTTCTTTTTTAGTTTTGATTAATAATATATTTTAGCAGATTCATAATATAGCACAAATCATCAAATTAAAATAATTTTTTAAAATTATTTTACATATTCTGACTGGCCTTACATGGATATTAAACTAGTGTAATCTGGTTTTGATTAGATTGTCGTATTGTTTAAAATAAACAAGTTTTTGAATATTATTTACAATTTTTGGAATTACAGAACTACCAAAGTTTATGTGTTACCTTATTATACCATTATAAGTGCATTTCTTTTTATGAAAAAGATAAAGGTCTACTAGGAGCTTTTTTAAAAAATTTAATTTTTACTTTTTATCCACAAAGCATGGATGATGTTGAAAAATAAATCATATTGAATTTATACGGATTCTAATAAATCATGTAACAATTTTATTCTCTTAAAAAGAGATTATTTTGTTATTTTTATTTTTCAAAAGTTAAGTCATCGATGATGTTTAATTTACAAGGATTTATGATTTTTCTTTTCATTTATTATGGATTCTAATAAATCATGCAATAGTATATTTAGTTCATATCAATGGTTTTGTTTATTTATTTGATTTATTATGGATACAAATAACATTGGAGATTAAATGTAACATCGATAATATGCTTTCAATTGGCTAAAAAATATAATCATGAGGTTCTATGATGACAAAATAAAAGCAAGCATGGAAAAAATTTACTATCCAAAAAATAAAGGCAATCCAAGACAGAATATATCGTTATAAAAAAAAACAATCGGGAATGTAATTTACCATTCCAAAATAAAAGCAATCAAGGACAAAATTCATCATCTAAAATCAACGACGAAATTTATCATCCCAAATGAAAAGCAATCACGGATGAAATTTATCGTCTAAAAATATTATAAGTGATTAGGGATGAAATTTATCGTCTAAAAAAATAAGTCATTAGGGACGAAGTATTTCGTCCTCTTTTTTGAAATACATTTCACACCAACTTTTATCGTCTATAAAAATGCTTTTCCTCCTCTCAAATCTTCCACAATTAAGGATGAAAGTGACTCATTCCAAACGATCAAGGAGATATTCTAAGACGAAAATAATTGTCCGCAAATGATCGACTTTCATAGACGAAAATAAAATTCATCCACAATAATGATCCTTTAGGGACAATTTTTACTTTGCGTCCAGAAATGCAATTAGATACTTGAATTTCGAGACGATTTAGCTATGTCTCACGAAATATATTAGCTGATATATTTTGAATATTTGAGGACGAATATTTTCTTTGTCTATCTTGAAATTTGTTGTAGTGTTTTGTGATTTTTTTTTTTTTTTTGAAAGTTAAGTCATTGATGATGTTTAATTTACAAGGATTTGTGATTTTTCTTTTCATTTATTACCTTAGAAGAATAAACTGCAGTAATAAGTTGATGTTTTTTAATGGTTACTTTAAATTAGACAACACGATAATGTATTATCATGATTTTATTTACAAAATGAATTTTAATGTTTAAATTAGTTGCATAGGTCCAATATGGAATACAATACAAGCAAAACAAGCAGTGAAGATGCATCTCGACGACCTTCAAAAAGATGAATAATAATCGATGATGATAGCTTTTGAAGTGTATATATATATTAACTTTGAAAATATTTTGACCTAAAACTTCAGTTAGACAAATACCATAATATAATGTCAAAAACTTAAGAAATAAGTATAAATTTGCCTCTCAATTATCGGGTTGGAACTTTTTTTTTTTTTTTGGGAAAAAAAAGACTCTAGAACCAATCTATGTTGATTAAAGATTCTTGATATGCCTTTTCTATTTTTATATATTATAAATTTATACTTTATATATTATATATTCAATAATATTTAGAAAATAAATTTCTAAATAATTGATCCTTACTTGATTAATTTTATCAATACGATTCTTAATGTCATCAAATGGTTTCAATTAAGCTTGTTATTTAATTCCATTAGTTACGGTTAACATAGTATGTTTAAACTACACATGTAAATGACGTACTCTACTATGTATTCCAAATTATTATATTGAGAGGCACGCAAAATGTTTGGTCGTACCATTCAACATACGGTAGAGAATGAGTCAAAGGCATTCCAAGTGATTTTTATTGAAATATTAGCTCAGCCTATACGTCAGTCGTTTGTACCGCCTCAATGGAACGACTGGTCACACCACGTACTTAGCTCACCAAGTACGTCAGCCTGGCCGTTGTAGCAAAGAGCAAATCATCCACAACTCTATATAGGTGCCCCACGCACGCTCCCTGGGCATTACCAAATTCAACTTCGAGCAAAAACAAATTCCGGAAAAGAAAAGATGGCAGCAAAACTTCATGAGGAAGAGCATCCTACTAAGGCTTTTGGATGGGCAGCTAGAGACCAATCCGGGGTCCTCTCTCCTTTCAAATTCTCTAGGAGGTTCCCTCTCTCTTCTCTATCTTCTTAATTGCAGCACAAATGTCGTTCTTTTCTTTACTTTTCCTTTTTTTCCTTGGTCATAAGAACTATATTCCATTGCATGGTTAAGAAAAAAATTCCTCTTGCAGGGCAACAGGAGAGAAAGATGTGGCATTCAAGGTACTATTTTGTGGAATATGTCACTCAGATCTTCATATGGCCAAGAATGAGTGGGGTACTTCCACGTACCCTCTTGTCCCTGGGTATGTATATTTACACGCAGGAAGAGAAATCTGTGACAATATAATTATTAATATGTATTACAATATAGAAGTATTTTAAATTTGATTGATGCAATTGCATCGACCTGAAGGTCAATTAAATGGAAAATTAAATTGGCAATGCAGGCATGAGATTGTTGGACAAGTGACAGAGGTAGGAAGCAAAGTTGAAGAGTTCAAAGTTGGAGACAAAGTGGGAGTGGGGTGCATGGTTGGATCATGCCACTCTTGCGATAGTTGCAGCAACAACCTTGAAAATTACTGCCCAGAAATGATACTCACTTATGCTGCGAAATACTATGATGGAACCACCACATACGGAGGCTACTCAGATATTATGGTGGCAGATGAACACTTCGTAGTTCGAATTCCAGACAACCTACCCCTTGATGCCGCTGCTCCTCTCCTATGTGCAGGAATTACAGTGTATAGCCCCTTGAGATTTTATGGTCTTGACAAACCGGGTATGCATGTGGGCGTTGTTGGGCTTGGCGGGCTAGGACATGTAGCTGTAAAGTTTGCAAAAGCTATGGGGCTCAATGTAACTGTGATCAGTACCTCCCCCAACAAGCAGCAAGAAGCTCTTGAGCATCTTGGTGCTGACTCATTTTTGGTTAGCCGCGACCCGGATCAGATGCAGGTATACATGATTCAGAGAAAATTCCTTGCATTTGTAAACAAATTAGTAAATCTTTTTTCTGTATGTCAATTTGTTTTCTAATATTATATTTGTTTGATACTTAGGCTGCAATGAGCACAATGGATGGAATAATTGACACAGTGTCGGCTATGCATCCTATCTTGCCTTTGATCAGTCTATTGAAAACTCAAGGAAAGCTGGTTTTGGTTGGTGCACCTGAGAAGCCGCTTGAGCTACCGGTGTTTCCTTTGCTCATGGGTATGGATATTTGTACATCTCAATAGATATTCTAATTTATTGTCGCATTCTACTCATGGGTCGTCAGATAAATATATTGCAAGAGCTAACAATAATGACTACTGTGTTATGGCTTAACAGGAAGGAAGATTGTGGGTGGTAGTTGCATTGGAGGAATGAAGGAAACACAAGAGATGATTGATTTTGCTGCCAAGAACAACATAACAGCAGAGATTGAGGTAATTCCAATGGATTACGTGAACACTGCTATGGAGCGACTATCGAAAGCAGATGTTAGATACCGATTTGTCATTGACATTGGCAACTCATTGAAATTTTGAATTTTATCTTTCATACTAAAGGAATAAATTTGGCATGTAATATGAGGATTCGCGAGTCTAAATCATTCAATTTTTAACTTTTAAGTTTATGTGTGGTTTGAAGCATTGCCTCGACGTAATGTTATGCCGGCCGGGCAACAAGCATGTCGATAGGATGCCTCAACCCCTAGTGGTTGCTTCGGCTGAAGTAGCTGCTTTCTTCATCAATTATTTTTGTAATGCTCTGGTGGGCTTGCTTTTATTATAATTAACACGATTTCTTAAAAAAATTATATGGTTTTTCATTTACTGAATTTGCAATAGTTTCTGTTACCTGGCCCCTCCTAAATTCTAGCAAATTAATAGCAATTGGCAAGTAACAATAACTGGTCTGTCCAATAAAAGATTTATATTTATATAATAACTGGTTTCGTATTCTTTCCTCCTCCAATCTTTATCAGAGTTTGAGTTTTTTTTTTTTAATCCTTTTTATTTACCGTTGAAGGTCAATAGTCTTCATTGACTTTTCTTACTACCAGTATTTCATGTTTCTTTGTTTGCCTCGCACAAGGGTACGCAAACAGTTTTTTGTTCGGTTTGGAAAAATTTCGATTTGGTTTTAGTTAACCATTAAATAATAACTAAAACCGGAAATTTTGATTTTTCAGTTAAAAGGCCAAAACTGGGTTTCGGTTTTTCCGGTTTCAACCTTTTTTTTAAAAAAAAAAAAATTCTGAATGGACTTTAAGCCTCTGGCCAGTGGCTTTCGCTTTTAAACGTATGGACTGGGCCATTGCCCATCTTACCTGCTTCCCTTGCTTTTCTTTTGCTTCTATTGTAACCACCAGAAGCCCAGCCAAACGGGACGAAAAAAGAAGGAAAACAGGGAAAACAAAATGACTATTAAGAAAACCAAAACATCTATGGTAGGACAGAGCTGTAAAGCCAGATCTAAGAACCTGCCGACACCTCCTAATTAGTATAATTCAACAACTCATTGGAGGAAAATCAGAGCTTTTTACATGATTTTGGGTTTTCTCAAAAACGCTACTGCCAAAAAACGAGAACTTCAAAGTATGCCTAGCCACAGCAACCAAGAACACACCACCATTGAAAGACATGACAGCCAACATGACCATATTGGCTAAACCAACTCGCAAAGCGTGCTATAGAGCCTGGAGTAGACCAGCTGCCACATAGTTCGAATCAGGCTCGATCAATTGGCAATGGTATAACCACTCGACAAGAATGGAAATCACAAAAACAAATAGGAAAGCCACAAGATGGTCTCTTATGAGAACTTCCAGGCCAACCAGATAAAGAATTTCAGCACTCTTCTCCCAAAAGAAGTCAATTTCAGCGATAGAAGAAGGCCATGTTGGTGTTTTTTATGGTTGGTTTGGATTTGGAAATTTTGAGATCTGAATACAATTTGTTAGCGATATATTGAGGGTGTTTCATTTAGCTTCTGAGAGACGGACAAATTATTATATCTAGGTTTGTTTTGGACATCCCAAAGGCAAGAGCTAGATCTGTGAAATGGCTTCAAAAATCTGTTCTGTTTTCACGTGGATCGAAAGAAAAAAATATAAATTTCAGTCTCTTAAGATCCCAAAAAAAAAAAAAAAGTTTTGAATGCGACAAGAAGGGAATAGGATCTCCAGACAAAATATTAGAAAATGACTTTAAAGTTTGATGGAGATGGATGAGAGACAAGAAAGATCAAGAGACCCATTTTCGGCAACATAAAACGATCGAGCCAAAACTGTTCATCCACTTTCCCGTATCACATGCCAACTTGATTCCAACCACTACAAAATGGAGTCTCTAATGCATGGACCAAAAAAACCAAAATTGTACAAGTGAATCACTTTTTTATATTTAATAGAGCGAAAATTCTAATAAACTTATTCATTGGGATTGTAGATATTTTTATTTTTTTACTCCACGATAAAATACATTTTTAGATCAGTTAATCAATTAAAATTAAACTTTTTTTCAAACGATATTAAAATTATTATTATTATTATTACTATATAACAAAAACAGATTGAGGATTTGAACAATGAAAATTGCTATTCACCCCCATCAAATCATAACTCATTCCTGTAGTTATGTTTATTTTATTTTATTTTTTTAAGTTGTTTCACTTTGCATGTTTTTCTTTTTCCTTTGCCTTTTCAAGTCAACTAGGTTTTTTTTTTTTTTTTTTTTTTTTAATTTTCAAGTTGTTTCATCTTGATCTCTAAAATTTTAATCTTCTAACTGATGTACTACAAATGCCTTTTTTTTTTTTTAACTTTTTTTTCATCAATTTATGTTCTTTTTGTATTTAATGAAATGTTAAAATTTTGAAAAATCAATCATTACTTGTTTTCACACAAACCGACGATTATATAATATATACAATATTTTTTATATTTATGCGATATGTTTTTAGATTTTAGAATAAATTTAAACTACCCTTATTATTTAAAATTAATTTTTCGATAAAAATTCTCACAAGTTAATTTTTATTCTTATTTTTTTATTATTTTATTTATTAATAAATATGATTATTTTCTCTATATATAGATTCAAATAATTTTTTTATACATGTTTTTATTTGCTTAATTCTTATATAATAAAATTTTAAGAATTGAATATATGTATTTTATTTTATTATTTTTTATATAATCAAATTTTATCGAAATCATTTTTATAGTTTTCATTGCACTCTATTAACTTCAATATATATTTTTTTATCATTTAATTTTTTTTAATTTTTTTAATTTATTTTATATATTCTCACCTATTGAGTACGATCGTGATACATATAAAATAATAACATTAGAATAATTGATTTTATTAGAAATGAATTATGCATCGACACACACAATACCATCTATTTGTTATTATTTTTTTAATATTTAAAAGAATTTTTTAAATAAAATAATTGAAATAATATTTTAGAATAACCGTATAATAATTTAAATATAATTTTGTATCCTAATATTATTCATTATTTTGTAGATAAATATATATTTTTAAAAATAATTTTCTCATCGGTAAAAATATTTTCATTTGTTAATTTTCATACAAATTTTTATATTAATTATTGTTTTATTTCTTTGATGCAATGTAATAAAAAAATATTAAGATGTTTTTTAAAATTTTATATTAAAATTTGTTTATTATGAGTTCTTATTTAAGAATAAATTCATAAGAAAGAACAAATTTGTTTAATTTTTAATTAATATTTTAATTAAAATTATTATATTTTTATTTTAAAATTAATTCATAAAGAAGAATGATTTATGTTTTTTTAAAAAAATTAAAATTTTAATTAAATAAAAAATTTTAAAATAATATTTCTTTTATAGAACTGTAGCATAACGCGGATAAGCGACTATTTTATGATTATATATTATTTTCTCTATTCTTCTTTTGTTTTAATGATTTTTTGCTAGACAGGACATGCCCAACTTCGAAGCGTTCTATCATCACGTGTGTATAGACTTGACACATTGTCCTGCCTCATGCCTATCCCCATCATGCTTTATTTTCTTCATGCAAGTTTTCAATTCTATGCCAAAATCTTTTCAGTTGCCTTTGGGAGCTTTTCAATGTAACCAGCAGCTCTCTTTTCCTTTTCATTCTTTTTAAATATATTACATATTATTGGCAATGCGTTTTGCTTACATCAGAATTTAGGGTTACGACAGTCACCTTAAATTTGAACAAAACTTACCTATTGCTTCTTTCTTTCTTTTTTTTTTTTTTTGAGATTGGATTTGATTTCCTAATTTGGACTAAAGATGTCTATGACCATTGCTTCTCTCCTCCATTCAAGTTGTTACATCAACATGACTTGCCTCATACAGGTCGTTGCAATTTTTTTTTTTTTTTTTTGTATGGATTTAAATATCATCATGTTTTTAAAAGGTCTCATTTTTTGTTATATATATATATATATATGACCGTCATGTTTTAATTTATTTTTTAATTTTAAATTAAATAATTTGGATTGGATTGAAATACTTTTGTGTTCTAAATATTTTTTTTAAATAATGCAAGTTCAATTCTTATTGAAGAATAAGTATTTAATTTTTTTATGTTATTATGTAATGAATGATTACTACTCTCATTATTTCTATTAGATCTTTAAGCCTACAGATAGAAGAAAAACAGTACATTGACTTACCTTTCTATCCATGAATTCTTAACATGCTGAAATTTCTTTCACCAAATGAACGCTAAAAAGCATAAACTATTTGTTTCCATATTAATACCTTCACATGTTCTTATATAATAAGTTAATTTTTCAATATATTTCTAAAAAGAAAACGTCTCTTATTTGTCATTATATTTTGAGGTAGTTTCTAATCTATCGTTTTTATCAAAATTTTTAATCATTTTTAAGAAATTAATTTTTATATTAATAGATATAAATCACTTGTAATAAATAAATAATAAAGATAATTTTGTCAAATCACATATTTTGTACAAATCAAATGTTTAATTTGTAATGAGGTCAGAAATTTTAATTAAAATGATATATTAGAAACCAATTCAAAATATAATGATAAATTAAAGATTTTTTTTAAAAAAAATTGATTGAAAATTTGATTTATTACATAAGGATAGATGAGAGGATCAACTTTTGTTTTTACTTACAGCATAATCTTGTGCAAGTTTCGTGGACCTTGCTAATTCTAAACTTAAACTTAATTATATAATTTAAGAAAATCGGCAAAGGGAAACTGAAATTAAAAGGAAAAAAATAAGGGAGAGTTCCATGATTGATGTTACCTGTCCTTTTCTCCTTGCTGGACCTTGCATCATGCCTATACTGTTTGATTTCTAAGGCTGCGGAGGGGCCCTTTCTGAGATGCTCACATGATGCAACGCTCCCGGCCCATAATAACAAATCCCGCTTTGCATTGTAGACCTTCTTAATATTTGACATCCTTTAAATTTTGTTCTAATTTAAACTTTTAAATATAGAATGTTTAATCGACACTTTTTATATTATTTTCAATTTACTTTTCGATTAAGTAACATATGATTTGAAAATTTTCTTATAAAATATAAAAGATGAAAAGTTTATAAAAGATTGATAAAATTAAAAATCATTAGGCATTGCACTTCCACCGATGTTATATAAAAATACAATTTACATTATAATAAAATCACCAACCGTTTCATGATTCTTTACAAGTTTTTAGGAAAACACGTGACTTGTATATAATATTTAATCTCTAATTAATAGTGATAATATGTTGAAACTAAATCAAGTGGATATTAGTTTTTCATTCTTTTGTCTTTAAGGATTTGATATCTTAATAGTATGTTTCCTACTTGACATAGGATTCGTTTGCATCCCAGTTAAAATTGGTTTCTTAGATACTGTAAGACTTTGTTTTTGCTGGTGTAGAGTTTCTATAAATGTAAGAGCTCGGTGTTTTTTAGGCAATTTTAGTGATTAAAAAACAACATTAATGTTCTGTGTGGTTTAGAAAAATATGTTGTGTGAGTTGAGTTACAATTTTGATTTTTAAACAAATTAGTGCAAGTTTTTGAAATAATAAAATAAATAGTGTTTGCGTATTTCTAATTTTTCTATTGGTAGCGGAGCCATTCAATTAGAAGAATGGGTTTCAATATAAAATTTGTCGATTATTCAATGTTCAAATTTAATGGCAAAAACAATTTTGAACATTGAAAAATTCAGATGCAATGTTTTTTTTTTTAGTATATTGATGCTTGGGATGTCATTAAGAATGAAATTTAGGAATCAATGAAGGTGCAAGAGACAAATCGTATCAAGAAAAAAAAATCAAGAAGCTCGGTATCATATCTTTCAAAAGGTTGAATTATCTCGTTTTTGATAAACTACTTACATCTTTTATTATTTCGGACCAGTTCTCGGACGGAGAAGATAACAAAATCAGTACCTTAACTTCATTGTCAAACACAATATTTACCGACTCCAATTAGGTATTCAACATATTAAAATTATTGATGGGATTAGTTATAGATGCACTTTCTGCCATCTTTAGATTGAACAATCGATGCATCAAAAATACATTATATGAGTTAGATGGCTTCTCATACATATTTGACAACGTCATTATCGGATCTATTATAGTTTTTTTTTCACGATGTTGAATGCAAAGTATCACATCAAAAACGGTCGAATAACACCCAAAACTTGACGATCCAATAAAACCTAGTCAACAATATCTTTCATCTCCTTTGACTTATTTCCTGGTAGAGGTTTGTGTAGCTTTTTCTAGTACATATAATCTTCAATTTTCATCTTTTCAGAATTTAAAGCCTTTTCTCGTCAAACTTATCAATTCTAGCTTTTCCTTATTCTCGCTATCGTTCTTCCTCACCATGCTAACTTTGGGCTATGATACAAGTTATTAGGAAACGAATCAAGCAAAAGAATATAGTAAAAAGACAAACACAATAACACAATCCAAAGATTTTACATGATTCGACAATGGTTCCTACTCCACAGTTGTATTAAGATTTCTTATTAAGTTTTATCAAGTGACGGTTATAAATACAAGTGATGTTGTCTCTATTTATAGTATGGATAAAAAAAGCCTAACGAGCCTATATATCTAACTCAATATTCTATAGGCCTCTTAGAGGTTTCGCTCTCGAGCCTCCGCAAAGGGTGCTTCCCCTTGATCCCATACTATATCTTTATAGTGCCTTATACTATGAGTCCCCATTCACATCGGTCTCCACAACTTAATAGATCATATATGCAAAAAAAAAAAAAAAATGTTTTAAAACATTATTACAAAGGTGCTCACAAGGAAAAGAAGGAGAAGTTGCAAACTTTATGCACATAGATTTATTTGTGATTTGTCGAAAGTTAAAGAAATCATAATTGAGTTTTATTCTCTCGAAGATGAAGTTGATGACATTTTCACGAAGCCACTTAAAACTAATTTGTTCTTTAAGTTTAAAAGAAATTTGAAGAGCTTGGTTTTAGGAAAGGTGTTATGGCATTAGTCTTCAATCCTTATATCCCAAGGATTTGATCTCTTAGTAGGAGTCGAGTTTTCTAATAGACATAGAACTTGTTATTACTCTTTGTTAAAAATTTTTATTTTAGTTAATACTAGCCGTTGCCCACAATAAATACGAGTAGAACAAAATCATTTAAAAAATTTTAATTTTAATTTTTTATTTAATTATTTTATTTAATGTTTTTTATAAATTTTATGCTTAAAAAACATAAATCATTCTTCTTTTATGGATTGATTTTTTAAAAAAATTGTAATACTTTTAACTAAAATATTAATCAAGAATTAAAAAAACTTTTAAAATATATTTTTCATAATATTGTATTCCAAAAAATAAAGTTATAATTAATGGACAAACTCTTACAAAAATTAACAAATATATTTAATGCTAATGAGAAAATTAATTTTTAAAATTATCCATGCAATGCTACGGGTAGATAGAATAAAATCACTTCAAAATTTCATATTTTTTTCATTAATTTTTTATTTCATTAGAACTATTTTTTGTGTGTTTTTCATAAAATTTACGCTTAAAAAATTTGATTTATTCTTCTTTATTCATGGATTCTTAAATAAAAACTTGTAATAATTTAAACCTGAAATATTAATTAAGAATTCAAAAAAATAATTAAAAAAAATACTTTAAAATTATATATTTTTATAAGAATGTATCCAAAAAATAAAATTACAATTAATGTATAGACTTGCATAAAAATTAACCAATGAAAAAATAAAATTTTATTCTTATTTAATGTTGGTGAGAAGATTTTTTTTTCAAGTATATGAATTTGATACACACACACACACACACACACACAAAATAACCAATAAAATTAGCATTAAAAACTGTATTTGAATAATTGATTAGTTCTTTTAAAAAATTATTTTATTTCAAATAAATTGGTTCTATAATGTTAAAAAAAATATTCATAGTAAATAATTTGTATTATGTTGGAAGATGTATAGTTAATTTTTAATATAAAAATAGGAATAAAAATTAACTTGATGTGAATTTTTATAATAAATTGAAAAGATCAATTCTAAACAATAAGAATAGTATATATTTATTCTAAAATCTAAAAATATATCGTATATATTGAATAAAAATCATTTTATATGGAAAAAAAATTGATTTTTTTAAAATTTTAACACTCAATTAAATAAAAAAGAAAGAACATAAATTGATGAAAAAAATCAAAGAAAAAAACATGTGTAGTGCATCAGCTAGGGGGTTAAAATTATATATTTTTTTTACAATAATGTATCCAAAAAATAAAGTTACAATTAATGTATAGACTTGCATAAAAATTAATCAATGAAAAAATAAAATTTTATTCTTGTTTAATGTTGGTGAGAAGATTGTTTTTTTCAAGTATATGCATTTGATACACACACACACACACACACACACACACACACACACACACAAATAATCAATAAAATTAGCATAAAAATTATATTTAAATAATCGGTTAGTTCCTTTAAAAAATTATTTTATTTCAAATAAATTGATTTCATAATGTCAAAAAAATATTCAGATCTTTTATGGATTGATTTTTTAAAAAAATTGTAATACTTTTAACTAAAATATTAATCAAGAATTAAAAAACTTTTAAAATATATTTTTCATAATATTGTATTCCAAAAAATAAAGTTATAATTAATGGAAAAACTCTTACAAAAATTAACAAATATATTTAATGCTAATGAGAAAATTAATTTTTAAAATTATCCATGCAATGCTACAGGTAGATAGAATAAAATCACTTCAAAATTTCATATTTTTTTCATTAATTTTTTATTTCATTAGAACTATTTTTTGTGTGTTTTTCATAAAATTTCTGCTTAAAAAATTTGATTTATTCTTCTTTATTCATGGATTCTTAAATAAAAGCTTGTAATAATTTAAACCTGAAATATTAATTAAGAATTCAAAAAAAAATAATTAAAAAAAATACTTTAAAATTATATATTTTTATAAGAATGTATCCAAAAAATAAAATTACAATTAATGTATAGACTTGCATAAAAATTAACCAATGAAAAAATAAAATTTTATTCTTATTTAATGTTGGTGAGAAGATTTTTTTTTTCTTCAAGTATATGAATTTGATACACACACACACACACACACACACACACAAATAACCAATAAAATTAGCATTAAAAACTGTATTTGAATAATTGATTAGTTCTTTTAAAAAATTATTTTATTTCAAATAAATTGATTCTATAATGTTAAAAAAAATATTCATAGTAAATAATTTGTATTATGTTGGAAGATGTATAGTTAAGTTTTAATATAAAAATAAGAATAAAAATTAACTTGATGTGAATTTTTATAATAAATTGAAAAGATCAATTCTAAACAATAAGAATAGTATATATTTATTCTAAAATCTAAAAATATATCGTATATATTGAATAAAAATCATTTTATATGGAAAAAAATAACAATTGATTTTTTAAAATTTTAACACTCAATTAAATAAAAAAGAAAGAACATAAATTGATGAAAAAAATCAAAGAAAAAAAACATGTGTAGTGCATCAGCTAGGGGTTAAAATTATATTTTTTTTTACAATAATGTATCCAAAAAATAAAGTTAAATTAATGTATAGACTTGCATAAAAATTAATCAATGAAAAAATAAAATTTTATTCTTGTTTAATATTGGTGAGAAGATTGTTTTTTTCAAGTATATGCATTTGATACACACACACACACACACACACACACACACACACACAAATAATCAATAAAATTAGCATAAAAATTATATTTAAATAATCGGTTAGTTCCTTTAAAAAATTATTTTATTTCAAATAAATTGATTCCATAATGTCAAAAAAATATTCAGAGTAAATAATTTGTATTATGTTGGAAGATGTATAGTTAATTTTTAATATAAAAATAAGAATAAAAATTAACTTGATGTGAATTTTTATAATAAATTAAAAAGATCAATTCTAAATAATAAGAATAGTATATATTTTTCTAAAATCTAAAAATATATCGTATATATTACATAAACATCAGTTTATGTGGAAAAAAAATTACGATTGATTTTTTAAAATTTTAACACTCGGTTAAATAAAAAAGAAAGAACATAAATTGATGAAAAAAATCAAACAAAAAAAACATAAGTAGTGCATCGGCTAGGGGTTAGAATTTTTATTTTATAATTCTAAAGACCAAATGAAACAATTTAGAATTTTTTTTAAAAAAGATGAATAGTATTTTGTGAGGAGATGAACAATAAAACTCACTGTTTAAATAAAACACCTCTTTTAATTATATAGTAATCGGACTTGTTATTAGTTGGTGCAGAGCTTTTTATAAATTTAGGAGCTTGGTCTTCTCTTAGGTAAGCCTAGTAGTTAAAAAACAAACACTAGCATCCCATGTGATTTAAAACAATTATATTGTGAGTTGAATTACAGTTTTAATTTAAACAAATTAATGTGTGTATAGCTAATGTAGATTTTTGAAAAAAATAAAATATTGTATTGGGTTTTTTTTTTTTTTTTTTGATATGTATGATGGAATAACAGTATATTGTTAAAGAGCTGAAATCGGAAAAATAAAATATAATCAAATCAAACCGTGACAATTAAAGTTTTATGATCTAGGAGTGTGTGTATGATTTAGCCAAGAATCACCCATCCTGTAATATCTCGTTTGCACAAGACGTGGGGCTCTTGAATATTTGCCGTTGTCTTTAATTATTTTAGTCTTGACTTCCTATTAGCTTTGAACTCCTGTAAAGGCCTCGAGTCATTTACCATGCTAAAAATAAATGATTACCAAACCCAGCCCCCTCCCCCCTTTTTTTCTTTTTTTGAAAATTAACAATCCAATAGTCCTATAGTCTATATATTTAGTTGTTTACAATACATTTTGCCGTTAAATGTAAACATTTATTGTATTATTTATTTTATTTTTTGTGGCATCGTAAATTTAAAAATTCAAATTAATCTTTTATTATTTTGTTAAGTACATAAAATAAAGAAAATAATCTAAAAAAATTCTTATATATAAAAAAGAATCAAACTCAAGTAGACAACTAAAATTTCTTCTCCTCAAGCTAAGATTCTTGGGTTAAACATTTGTCATAGTGAGTAGAGGCAGGGATAGCAATTTTTCCAACTTGAAGGGATCTATGTTTGTACTTGTTCCATTGGTTGGAAGCATGCAATTCAACACACGGAAGATGAGGATGCCATAAAGCGTGCGTAAAGAAAACGAGCCAAACTTTTGTCCTTATCTCTCTCTGTACTTGGCTCAAACTTAGCGTGCAGCAGCCAGCTCTGCCCATTTCGGTGATGCCATTACCAAATATACCACCCAATCCACCGTTATAAATAGGCGCACGATTCACTCTACCTGACCATTACCAAATATACTACCCAATCCACTGTTATAAATAGGCGCACCATTCACTCTCCCTGACCATTACCAAATATAACACCCAATCCGTGCCAAAAAAAAAAAATAGAGGAAAAGAGATGGCAGCAAAGGAAGAGCATCCCACTAAAGCTTTTGGATGGGCAGCTAGAGACCAATCTGGGCTCTTCTCTCCTTTCAAATTCTCGCGAAGGTTCCTCATCTTTCTCTTTCTCAACCTTTTTAGCTCCCACTGGTCGATCACCTTAAATCTATCAATACTTCCATTTAATTATGACTTGTGTTAAGCAAAAATTCCTCTTGCAGGGCAACAGGAGAGAAGGATGTGGTATTGAAGGTGCTGTTTTGTGGAATATGTTACTCACCTTCATATGGCCAAGAATGAGTGGGGTACCTCTACCTACCCTGTGGTCCCCGGGTATGTACTCTATGATCATATAAGTATACAAGGAGAAGTTTGAATTAAAGAGCGAAGATCAAATTAATGTAAATGATAAACATCCTATTGAGTTACGAATTAATTAAGAAGTAATCTTTCCCTTTGTAACACCGATAAACGATTAAACTATACGGCTATACTCGAATCCCGGTATATTGGCAAATGATACGAGTCTTGTCCATGTACATTTGACAAATAAAGCTGTTAGGATGTATATTAATTAAGGTGAATCAAGCTTAATATCCTAACATGGGCATACATCCGAACTTTGATATATATTAATTCGAATTTGAATCAAACTTAATATCCTAACATGGACTTGCATCCGAACTTTACGTTGACAAAATTGGCATTGCGAGGCATGAGATTGTGGGACAAGTGACGGAGGTAGGAAGCAAAGTTGAAAAGTTCAAAGTTGGAGACAAAGTGGGGGTAGGGTTCTTGGTTGGATCATGCCACTCTTGCGATAGTTGTAGCAACAATCTTGAAAACTACCGTCCGTAAATGATATTCACCTAGGTGGTGGCAAGTACCATGATGGAACCACCTCATACGGTGGCTTCTCGGATATTATGGTCGCGAGATGAGCACTTTGTAATTCGAATTCCGGACAACCTACCTCTTGATGCCGGTGCTCCTCTCCCGTGCGCGGGAATTACGGTGTATAGCCCACTTGAGATTTTATGGTCTTGACAAACCGGGTATGCATGTGGGTGTGGTTGGACTTGATGGGGTAGGTCATGTAGGCTGTAAAATTTGCAAAGGCTATGGGGGTCAAGGTGACGGTGATTAGTACCTCTCTCAAAAAGAAACAGGAAGCTCTCGAGCATCTTGGCGCCGACTCATTTTTGGTTAGCGGGACCACGATCGGATGCGAGTATCAAAGATTCGGATCGCATTCTTTGCATTTGCAAATGAATTAAATCTTTTTTTTTTTTTGTTTTCTAATCTTATATTGTTTGCTATTTAGGCTGCAATGGGCACAATGGATGGAATAATTGACACGGTCTCGGCCATGCACCCTCTCTTCCCTTTGATTAGTCCGTTGAAGACTCGGGGAAGGCTGGTTTGGGTTGGCGCACCGGATAAGCCACTTGAGCTACCGGTATCTCCTCTTCTCATGGGTATGCATAACTCAATCAATCTAAATTAGATCTCATCTAGCATGTTAGTCAAATAAAGAAAACGACTTAATGTAGTGACTACTTTTATTGCTTGACGGGAAGAAAGATAGTTGGTGGTACTAGCGTTGGAGGAATGAAGGAAACACAAGAGATGATTGATTTTGCAGCCAAGAACAACATAACGACGAGACATTGAGGTGATTCCAATCGACTATGTGAACACCGCCATGGAGCGGCTTTCGAAAGGAGATGTTGGATACCGATTTGTCATTGACATGGCGAGCACATTGAAGATTTGAAGTTTTATCTTTCAAATTGAGTGAAGAAATGGTCCGTAATTTGAGGTTTTGTGGGTCCGAATCATTTTTCGGTTTATAGCAATAAGTTTTTGTGCTTGGACGTATGGTGGGCAATGGAATTGGATGGCCTGACCCATTGAGGCTCGCTCCTTTTATTCTAAATCCAATATTTTCTTTCTTCGGATGTTTTCGTAATGATTTGGTGGGCGGTGGGCTTATAACGGGAATTTTGTTAGATGATATTGTCTCTCATTTATGTCGAAGTCGCACCTCGATGGCCTAATAATTTGCCCCCAAATGGCTCCATCGAGCATTAACTTCACATGAGCGATACTCTAATAAACTCAAAAAACACTAAAAGATGGTTACATGTCGTTTATAAGTTGTTCTTTGTGATTTATTGGGCGGTTCGTCGAGACTCGGCCGTACCGCTCTCTTTCTTTTGCTATCCGATTGTCGTGTTGTTGTCATCATGAGTCGTTTTTTCTGTCCTTTTTTCTCTTTGTTTATGTTAATCTATCATTAACTGGTTTCGATTACCTTATAACCTTTTTTTCTTTAATGTTTTCACGTCATTTTTCATAACTTCTCAAATCTATTATAAAAAGCCTCTTTCCTCCATCCTTCTATATTTTTTTATTTATCTTTTATGTCATTGAGTGGCTTGTGATTACGTTTTTGCTCTCTCTCTTTTGTTTTCTTTTTTTCTTTTAGCACCTCCACGCTCTTTTTCGTAACTTTTCAAGTATAATATGGAGAACAATTAAATGCCCAATTCCGCTTTGTTAGACAATGATTTAAAGCTAAAAATTATGTGGATCTTAAATTATTAATTTATAGGAAAATATTATTTTTTATCTATTATTTATAATTATCAAAACGTTTATCATTAACTAGAATACGAGTTTAATATAATGATAAAATTTATTCTAAAACTATTAGGGTTGCTACAAAATAAGGTCTATACTATCAATTTGGGCTATTGAAACCCCAAACTATTATTATTATTATTATTATTATTATTATTATTATTGCCATTGTTATTATTATTATTATTTGCAAATTTGATAGTTCTCCATTATTTCGATAGTCAAAGTGTTGATCGTTAACTCGAAATATTTAAAACATTATTGTTTTAAGCATTTTAATTTATTAAAAAATGAAAATTAATTTCAAAATAATAATAATAATAATAATAATAATTCATTTTGTTAAACTACATAGATACATTGCACATTGTTTTATCTAGTAACAAATGTAAGATTCATAAATAAATAAAAAATCATCCGAGCTATCTTAAACTAATTATTATTAATTTTTTTAAAATTAATTTAAATTATTAAAAAAATTTATTAGATGGGTCCATTACACATCATTAATTATCTAACAACAAAAGTTAAATTTATAAACAGCAAAATCATCTAACCTTTCTTAATATTAAAAAATTAAAATTAATTTGAATTTTGAAAAAAAGAAGAAGGAATGGTTGGCAACAATAGATAAGGATAAAATTTACCCAAAAACTCATAATTTATGGTCCAAATAGCCTAAATTAATAGTATAGAACATGAATTGCCATAATCCAATAGTTTGGAGGTAATTTTTGCCATTAAATCATCCGACTAAGCTTTTTGATGCACAAATGTCTAAAATTAGAGTAGAAAAGCAATTAATATTTTTAATACCTTTAAGTTTTCTTTTCGCTTGTTTGGGAAAAAAAAATTGGATTGATTGGGTTCTATTTTTTAAAAAATAAACTAGTTAAGAAAAGAAAGACAAAAAAGATATAGAAAGGAAAAAATTTATCAGTTTTTATTATTGTTTGGTTAAATACGTATGAATTTGTTATGGCTATGATTTTTTTTTTTTTTGCTTTTTTTTCATCAATTTATTTTAATTTTATTATTATGAATTATTGGGAGAAACTTCTGAATGATTGATCATTACTTTAGAACCTAGAGAGAAAAATATATATTTTAAAATAAACATATATTTTATATTATATTACTCTTATTATTTAAAATTTATTTTTTTAATTTGTCTTTTCTTATGAAAATTATCATCCAATTGATTTTTTATTTTTTTATTAAATTTTATTTACAAAGGAATATAATTTTTTTTTTTTATCTTCGTATGGATTTTAGATTTTAAAATAAAATTTTAGAACAAAATTATTTTTTATTTTTTAAAAAATATAAATGACATAACTATATGTTAGAGTTTTTGAATCATAGCTCTACATGAGAAGCCTTTACACTAGGATTGACCATGTATGGCCTAAAAATAAAAATAAAAAAATTAAGAAGGAAAAATAAAGAAATTCATGCATTCTATTTGCTACTTCTTTACATAATAAAAATTTATTGAAATTAATTTTTGTAATAGTTTTTATTTTAGTCTATTGACATCAAATTTGTTCAATATATTACTTACAAATTAACTATTATTTTTTTATATTTTATATTTTATTTTACAAACTCTAAACCTACTCAATATAGTTATTATGTAAATAAAAATATATTAAATTATTGATTTTATTAGAAATTAACTATGCAACAACACAAAACATAAACCATTTACTATTTATTTATTTTGAAATATTATGAAATCAATTTCTTTCAAACTAAATAATTAAAACTATGACTTGTGGAACCGATTAATTTTTCAAATATAGTTTTTATTCTAATATTTATGATAATTTTATGAAAAAATACATCAAAAGCAAAAGTACATATTTTCAAAAACCAATCTTCTTATCAACATTAAATAATAATAAAAAAATATTTATTTATTTATTTTTATGTAAATTTTTACATCAATTGTTACTTTATTTTAATGACACAATCTTATAAAAAAATATAATGGCTTTTTTATTTCGTATTAAATTTTTTTTTAGATTATTACAAGTTTTTAATTAAGAATTAATGAATAAAAAAATTATTTTTTAATAAAAAAATTGTAAAAAATCCAAGAAAGAATTTGTTAAATATAAAATTTTGGTTATAAAATTATAAAATTGAATGATTTCTTTTTTTAGCTTTGATTAATAATATATTTTAGCGGATTCATAATATAGCACGGATCATTAAATTAAAATAATTTTTTAAAATAATTTTACATATTCCGATTGACCTATATCATCACATGAATACTAAACTAATGTGATCTGGTTTTTATTAGATTGTCGTATTGTTTAAAATAAACAAGTTTTTGAATATTATTTACAATTTTTGGAATTACCGAACTACCAAAGTTTATGTGTTACCTTATTATACCATTGTAAGTGCATTTCTTTTTATGAAAAAGATAAAGGTCTACCAAGAGCTTTTTTTATTTAATTTACTTTTTTCTTTTTATCCACTAAGTATGGATGATGTTGAAAAATAAATCATATTGAATTTAAAGTATGGATTCTAATAAATCATGTAACAATTTTATTCTCTTAAAAAGAGAGATTATTTTGTGATTTTTATTTTTTAAAAGTTAAGTCGTTGATGATGTTTAATTTACAAGGATTTATGATTTTTCTTTTCATTTATTACCTTAGAAGAATAAAATGTTGTAATAAGTTGAGGTTTTTTAATGGTTATTTTAAATTAGACAACACGGTAATGTATCATCGTGATTTTATTTACAAAATGAATTTTAGTGTTTAACTTAGTCGTATAGGTTCAACATGGAATAGAATACAAGCAGAACAAGCAGTGAAGATGCCTCTCGACGACTTTCCAAAAGAAGAATAATGATCGATGATGATAGCTTTTGAAGTGTATATATTATATATTACTTTTGAAAATATTTTGACGCAAAACTTCAGTTAGACAAATACCATAATATAATGTCAAAAAATTAAGAAATAAGTATAAATTTTCCCCTCAATAATGGGGTTGGAACTTAATTTTTTTTTTTTTTGAAAAAAAAATGGACTTTAGAACCAATTTATGTAAAGATTCCTGATCTGCCTTTTCTATTTTTATATATTATAAATTTATACTTTATATTTTATATATTCAATAATATTTAGAGCATAAATTTCTAAATAATTGATCCTTACTTGATTAATTTTATCAATACGATTCTTAATGTCATCAAATGGTTTCAATTAAGCTTGTTATTTAATTCCATGAGTTACGGTTAACATAGTGTGTTTAAACTACACATGTAAATGACGTACTCTACTATGTATTCCAAATTATTATATTGAGAGGCGCGCAAAATGTTTGGTCGTACCATTCAACATACGGTAGAGAATGAGTCAAAGGCATTCCAAGTGATTTTTATTGAAATATTAGCTCAGCCTATACGTCAGTCGTTTGTACCGCCTCAATGGAACGACTGGTCACACCACGTACTTAGCTCACCAAGTACGTCAGCCTGGCCGTTGTAGCAAAGAGCAAATCATCCACAACTCTATATAGGTGCCCCACGCACGCTCCCTGGGCATTACCAAATTCAACTTCGAGCAAAAACAAATTCCGGAAAAGAAAAGATGGCAGCAAAACTTCATGAGGAAGAGCATCCTACTAAGGCTTTTGGATGGGCAGCTAGAGACCAATCCGGGGTCCTCTCTCCTTTCAAATTCTCTAGGAGGTTCCCTCTCTCTTCTCTATCTTCTTAATTGCAGCACAAATGTCGTTCTTTTCTTTACTTTTCCTTTTTTTCCTTGGTCATAAGAACTATATTCCATTGCATGGTTAAGAAAAAAATTCCTCTTGCAGGGCAACAGGAGAGAAAGATGTGGCATTCAAGGTACTATTTTGTGGAATATGTCACTCAGATCTTCATATGGCCAAGAATGAGTGGGGTACTTCCACGTACCCTCTTGTCCCTGGGTATGTATATTTACACGCAGGAAGAGAAATCTGTGACAATATAATTATTAATATGTATTACAATATAGAAGTATTTTAAATTTGATTGATGCAATTGCATCGACCTGAAGGTCAATTAAATGGAAAATTAAATTGGCAATGCAGGCATGAGATTGTTGGACAAGTGACAGAGGTAGGAAGCAAAGTTGAAGAGTTCAAAGTTGGAGACAAAGTGGGAGTGGGGTGCATGGTTGGATCATGCCACTCTTGCGATAGTTGCAGCAACAACCTTGAAAATTACTGCCCAGAAATGATACTCACTTATGCTGCGAAATACTATGATGGAACCACCACATACGGAGGCTACTCAGACATTATGGTGGCAGATGAACACTTCGTAGTTCGAATTCCAGACAACCTACCCCTTGATGCCGCTGCTCCTCTCCTATGTGCAGGAATTACAGTGTATAGCCCCTTGAGATTTTATGGTCTTGACAAACCGGGTATGCATGTGGGCGTTGTTGGGCTTGGCGGGCTAGGACATGTAGCTGTAAAGTTTGCAAAAGCTATGGGGCTCAATGTAACTGTGATCAGTACCTCCCCCAACAAGCAGCAAGAAGCTCTTGAGCATCTTGGTGCTGACTCATTTTTGGTTAGCCGCGACCCGGATCAGATGCAGGTATACATGATTCAGAGAAAATTCCTTGCATTTGTAAACAAATTAGTAAATCTTTTTTCTGTATGTCAATTTGTTTTCTAATATTATATTTGTTTGATACTTAGGCTGCAATGAGCACAATGGATGGAATAATTGACACAGTGTCGGCTATGCATCCTATCTTGCCTTTGATCAGTCTATTGAAAACTCAAGGAAAGCTGGTTTTGGTTGGTGCACCTGAGAAGCCGCTTGAGCTACCGGTGTTTCCTTTGCTCATGGGTATGGATATTTGTACATCTCAATAGATATTCTAATTTATTGTCGCATTCTACTCATGGGTCGTCAGATAAATATATTGCAAGAGCTAACAATAATGACTACTGTGTTATGGCTTAACAGGAAGGAAGATTGTGGGTGGTAGTTGCATTGGAGGAATGAAGGAAACACAAGAGATGATTGATTTTGCTGCCAAGAACAACATAACAGCAGAGATTGAGGTAATTCCAATGGATTACGTGAACACTGCTATGGAGCGACTATCGAAAGCAGATGTTAGATACCGATTTGTCATTGACATTGGCAACTCATTGAAATTTTGAATTTTATCTTTCATACTAAAGGAATAAATTTGGCATGTAATATGAGGATTCGCGAGTCTAAATCATTCAATTTTTAACTTTTAAGTTTATGTGTGGTTTGAAGCATTGCCTCGACGTAATGTTATGCCGGCCGGGCAACAAGCATGTCGATAGGATGCCTCAACCCCTAGTGGTTGCTTCGGCTGAAGTAGCTGCTTTCTTCATCAATTATTTTTGTAATGCTCTGGTGGGCTTGCTTTTATTATAATTAACACGATTTCTTAAAAAAATTATATGGTTTTTCATTTACTGAATTTGCAATAGTTTCTGTTACCTGGCCCCTCCTAAATTCTAGCAAATTAATAGCAATTGGCAAGTAACAATAACTGGTCTGTCCAATAAAAGATTTATATTTATATAATAACTGGTTTCGTATTCTTTCCTCCTCCAATCTTTATCAGAGTTTGAGTTTTTTTTTTTTTTTAATCCTTTTTATTTACCGTTGAAGGTCAATAGTCTTCATTGACTTTTCTTACTACCAGTATTTCATGTTTCTTTGTTTGCCTCACACAAGGGTACGCAAACAGTTTTTTTTTGGTTTGGAACAATTTCGATTTGGTTTTAGTTAACCATAAAATAAAAACTAAAACCGAAAATTTATGATTTTTCAGTTAAAAAACCAAAACTCGGTTTTTGGTTTTTCCGGTTTCAACGTTTTTTTTTAAAAAAAAAAATTCTGAATGGACTTTAGGCATCTGGCCAGTGGCTTTTCGCTTTTAAACGTATGGACTGGGCCATTGCCCATCTTACCTGATTCCATTGCTGCCTTGGCTATAAAAAAATCAAGAATTTATAACTCAAGTTTCCAAATATTTGACATGAAAAGTTCAAGCATGAAAATTTTCTCTAGTAAGCCTTTTTAGGGTCAATGGCAGTTCAAGAATTTTAGGGGATGAACTAAAATTCTTTGATGCACAACCCATCACCAAAGAACCCAGCCTTGCCATCGCTGAACCTTGGCGCCACTCTCATCCTTACTAAGCACCGCTAGAAAACACAGTGCACCAAATGCATCCCCGCCACGATTTCTACCACTTCATCCATTAGCAACCCCGATCACAATCCTCATCAAAACGTCATGGTTTTTTCAATCGCCGTGAGTTTTTTATTTTTGTTGCCCTGATCAATCCCTTCCTTCTCAAAGCCCATCTGTCATCTCACTGTCAGCCAAGCAATTCCAAAACAATACAGACTCCGTAAGTCCTAATTGAAATGAAAAATTAACAAAAGTCTTTAGATTGTTCCAAATATGTATTGACAGAGAGAAAACCAGAGACATTGATCAAGAAGACATGGGTGTTTACTGAAAAGTTTCAGATATACTCCAATGGATTATGCTTGTGTTTAGGGCAGAAAGTAATATAACACCAAACCGTGTGATTTTTTTTTTAAAAAAATAATTTAATAACTTTTGGTCAAATAGAAATTTTTTTCTCCTTGGACTTAGGTTACAGGATGGTGGATTAATTAGACTTTTTTTTTTTCTTTCCAAAGCGAAATGCCAGCAGCAATCATTTGGACAGCCATTGGAAACACTCTCTCTTTGTGATGGAGCACGTGACATGGAAGCTAATCAAGAATATCTAGAAACTGGTTTAGCTATCACCTCTTCTCTTTCTTCTCTTACGGATAAAAAGGAAAAACATTGTGCTCTCTGCCTCTCCTCCCTCTCTTCATTCTTTGCAAATTCTATCGTACTTGTCATGGATTATGCAATTTGGAACTAAAATTCGATTCCTTGTTATCAGATTCACATTTAATTAATTCCATCTTTAAAAGGAATTAAAAAGGTCAATCTTTAAATTTTTTCTGATTGCTTTTAATTTCCATGAGCATCTTTTGTTTATTGAAACCATATAGAAATTGGATTTTAATTCTATTCTTATAGATGGGTTTTCGAATAGTTTAGAGTCTCTACTTACATGCCCTTTCGTCATCATGACGCATGCTATCTTGATAGTTAGATATTCGTATGTGATGTTTTTAATTCAGGATGCACTACTTCAAGAGGTTATGTTTTTAGTTTACGAGGAGGTTCCTTTTTTTTTTAGCGGTAAGTGATTTTCCAGAGAAGGTTTGTTGGATGTGATCTAAGTTTTTTTGGGCCGAATCGATTGACTTTTGTTTCGCAAATCTTCTTGAATGTGCACACAATTAGAAAATAAAGCACAATCTACTGACAGGAATTAGAAAATAAACCTACGTTTTTTAGACGGACCTGGTACGTGTTCAATAATATACATGTCTAAATTAATTTACAAATGAGATTATGTAGTGGGAAGTGAAGTTTCCTCCTTTTAATTTATATAAATCATATTTTCTCGAAAGAAAAGGAAAAGAAAACAAAAGTTATAATTGAGTCATGCATCATGATTTTAATAATACCTAGATTATTATGAAGAATGGAATTGCATTTGTTTCTTGCTGGCTCAATGTCTATCATGAATGGTTCCGATTTTAACAAGTTTCTAGTAAAATTACAATCATCATGGCCTATTTTTAGGGAGAGTGTGGCTAACGCGCTCTGTCTTTGATTCTTTTTTTTTTTTTTTTCGAATGATGATATTGGGACTTTTAAGGTAAAATTACCTTTTACCAATATATAAACAACTTTATTTTTTTTTTGAATGCTTTGTTTTTCTATTTAATTGATCCCGTTAGTTTAATAACTGTTTTATTATTATTATTATTAATCGAGAGGCTAATCTTTAAACTACAAAAGTAGGATAATCTTTCTTCAATTAATAAAAAAAAACTAAAAAAAAATTGTACAGTGAAAATGCTACAATACGAAATCTCACATTTAAAGTTCCCCAAGATCAAAGCTACTATTCATGAATAGCATGGTGGCATTTTTTGTAGTTTTTCCAGATTTTTAGGGCATTTTAAAGCCAATTTTTAATGCATTTCACACTTCCATCACTAATTTTTTTCATTCCTTTTATTTTGATTCAAAACTTTATTTATATTACTGTTTCCTTTGTGTATGTAAAGAAAAAAGAGAAAAACAAAAAAAAAGAAGAAAGAAGAGAGAAAAAAATCATCAATACCATTATGACCATAAAAACTATTGATTTTGACTTTAAAGTGTTCATCTTGAAAAATAAAATTTATTTATAGTGATTTATCGGACATAATATAATTATATAAAAGATATCGAAATTTAAAATATATTCAAGTTTTTATACTTTTAAAGCGTATTAAAATTTGCTGCAATATTCCAAATGAGCTCAATAAGATTGTTTCAGTGACTTTGTATAAAAGAGATCAGAAATTTAAAATATATTTAAGTTTTTATACTTTTAAAGCGTATTAAAATTTGTTGCAATATTCCAAATGAGCTCATTAAGATTGTTTTGATGACTTTGAGGTGAAAAAAAGATATTGGAAATTTGTGTTTGAGAAGTCAAAAACCAAGATTGATTTTCACCATGAATGATGGAATTCAAAAAGACCAAAACTCATTCTTGCAACCTATTCTTGTTCCAATTGTTTGAGGAAATTAGACATTCTGGATGGAAATCTACCACGAAAGGACTCTTTCCTATGCAACGACAAGTCATTTGATAAGACAAACAATGCAACGTTCACATGTGTGTGTGTGTTTTTTTTTTAGCTAGAGTCGAGCTTGATGCACTAGGCCTAAGCGAGTGCAGGCCCAGCGGCGAGAATTAGGCCCAGCTCATCCAAATTTCTTTTAATTGATTTTTTTTAAGAATTTTTTTTAAAAAAATATTTCTTTTTTTAATATATGATATTTCATTTTGGAATAAAAAAAATCCTTAAAATTATGTTGACTTTTTTTACAACTATAGTTAATTATTTTAGAATTACTTATTGTTTTTAATTTCACACTTCATCAAATTATATGAATAATCAAGCAAAAAGTTTCAAATTTATTTTAATGTACAAATAATAGTTTAACGTTTATTAATCTGTTTCGCTCCATCCTTTAATTTTAATTTTTATGTTGCTTTTTTTCCCTCAATTTTTTAAATATTGAAATTTTTTCTTTAAAATATGAAATCACTCAAATAATATATACACTTGACTATTAAACCTATAATTAGATTAAAAAATAAAATATCATAACAAAGTAAATGATTCAAAAAAGTTTGAATCAAATGTTTCAATAAATTAAATTTTATTTCCAACCCAAATTAAAACAATAACAAACGGAGAACACAAACCTAATAATATAATATGCCTTTCAATTATATTTTTTAAGATAATGTTTCAATAAATTAGATTTTATTTCCAACTCAAATTGAAACAATAACAAATAGAGAACACTAACTTAATAACATAACGTTACATTCAATCTTTTTTTTAAAGATTGAATCAATATATTTATTATTTTCACTTCAACATAATTTCATCAAACATTTTAAAACATTCTACCATTGGCCCGTAACGTATCGGCACGTTTGATAGTGTTTTAACTAATTGAATTGGATGATAGGGATTAGTTGAAATTGGTGAATAATATGACAAATTTAAATGCCCAAGAATCACCAATTACCAACCTTAATAAGAAGGGTATATTTGTTATTTCTCCAACATATATTATTTTAATGGGTGGCCTACAACCATTGGTTTAGAAGCGTGAAATTCATTGATTAAAAATGAATTACTTATCTAGAATTCAACATGTATCTTGAAAAATAAAATTTATTTATAGTGGTTTATCACACATAATATAATTGGATAAAAGATATTAGAAATCTAAAATATATTTAAGTTTTTGTACTTTTTAAGTGTATTAAAATTTGTTTCAATATTCCAAATGGGCTCATTGAGATTGTTTCATTGACTATGAAATAAAAAAAAAAAAAAAAGATATTGGAAATTTGGGTTTGAGAAGCCAAAAATAAAGGTTGATGTTCATCATGGATGATAGGATTCAAAGAGACAAAAACCCATTCTAGCAGCCTATTCTTGTTCCAATCGTTTGAGGAAAGTAGACATTCTAAGTGGAAATCTACCATGAACGGAGTCTACCCTTTGGAATAATCGGTTTCCTGGCTGACCTTGGTTATGATGGAAAACTTGTAGGAAAAGTAGACAAGGACGACACATCATTTGGGTAATAACCCAAATTTAAAAAAAAAAAACGACGATTGTATAAAAGGAGCAGTAATTGTCATTTTTTTCTAGATTTTTTCCCACTTTTCTCACTTGTTACTCTCCTAAAACTCCTCCCCTCTTCACTTTAATTCCTAAGCTAATTCATTATTAAATTAGCTTAGAGGAAACATAAATTAGTTGATTTAAGTGGAGTATGGCTAGCGTGGAGTTTGGGAAGCTTGGAAAGCTAGGAAGGATTTGGGATTTAGAGAGCATAGTGTAAATGCAAGATTTTTGATCCATTGATCTTAAATTATGAAGTTTATGTGTAGTTAATAATGGATTAGCTTTGGATTGTGATTTGCTTAAGGAATTGCTTAGATCAAGGTTAGGGTTTTAAGACCTATTTGGGGAAAAGTGATCTTAAGTGATCATGATAGCTTGAATGATGTTTAATTGTCTTGGACAAGTGATGAATTAAGTTAATTTGAAGTAAAATTGAGTGAATTTGAGAAATTGAGAAGTTAAAGATGATGAATAGTAAAAAATCCGAATTTAGGTTTTAATTGAAAAGAATTTTAGGAAAAATGAGAAATTAAGTTATAAAATACAATTAAAGATGGATGGAGAGATTATTGGATGGATTAGAATAGAATTGATCATTTAATCAAATTAAGGATTGATTTATTGGAGGTTGATTGTTTATGGAATATGATAAAGATTGGTAATGGAATGTGATTAATTGATTAATTAGAATCAATCTAGGGATCATAAGATTTAGTTAGATTATCGGATCGAGTCTTTTCAATCAATTCTGTTTTTATTTGATAATCTTGTATATCTAATTCTAGAATAATTCATTGTTTGGATTATTTCTTGTTATGTGATATTGATCTATCATTTTATGATGCTAGATTCTTTGGAGCGTGCGACTCCATCCCAACTATCTTGATTTTCGTTCGGTTCTTCAATTGTACTATGAGTGAATATTATATTGTGTACTATATTTTAAAGTTTTTGATTCGTCCATCATGCACCATTGTTTATAAATAATTTATAAGCATTCTAGTAGAACTTAGATGGGAATTGAAATGTTTTCATATCAAATGATTTGATGAGAATTGAAAGGAGATTCAAATATGTTGGATAAATGTGAATGATTTTGGTATATGTTTTTGGATTTGAACATGACTATGTTATATTCACTATTTTGAGTATCATGTAATTTATAAAAATGCATACATTGTGTTTGAAATACCGGTTTGAAAAATATACAAATATGTTTCGTTTTTGAAAATATTTTCAAGACCACGGGGAGCCTAGCTACTGGAGGGTGACGTTTGAGCTCAATGACATGAGGCTCTATCCGGCAAGAGAGGTATCGTGCTAGATTGTATGTCGACTAACATGTAAAAACCTAGTCACGAGGGAGGGATGACCTTTGGGTGTTCGAACCTAATGATCCGCTATTACCCTACGAGTATATAAAATCTATATATGTGTTTTTGTATGAGTATGATAAATGTATGAACAAATGTTTTGACAATTTGATATGAAATGGTTTGAACCATTTGACTTGTGATGTGAGATGTGTTTTCGATATGTATGTGTTTTGAGAATAAGCATTGCCTTTTGACATGGATTTGAACACATCGCGATAGTATGTTTTCCTCCCTTAGTATATTATATAATGTCTATTCACCGAGCTATTGATTGCTCACCTCTCCTTATTTCGGCTTTATAGGATATTGAAGAATTGCTCATTGCATTCTTTTGATTACTTGATCCGAAGTAGGCACTTTGGTCGTATGACTCACTTTAATTATAATTCTTTAGAATCTATGTTTGTTTAAAATTGTAATCTTAGATGCTCTATAGTTACGATTGTAGGTAGTGTATTAAGAGTTGATTGTGAATATGAAATTTTGAATACCGATTTTGGATATTGAAATATGAATTATATTAAGGTTATAAAAGAAATGCTATTTAAGTTATGATAATGTTGATTAGAATGATGATTTGAGGACTATGGTATAAGTCCGATTATGATTTGAGGTTTAGTTTAGTATCCGAGATTTACTTGGGTCGAGTGGGCCTTACGATCCCTCGGTCTCGCGCCGATCATGACCTACTCCCGGGGTCGTGACAATTTGATATGACAAACAATGCATTATTCCCAAGTTTTTTTTTTTTTTTTGGTGCTAGAATCGAGCATTATGCACTTGACCCAAGCGAGAGCGAGCCCGAGTGGCGAAAGTTAGGCCCAACTCATCCAAAAACATTTTAATTGATTTTTTTTTGAGGAATTTTTTTAAAATATTTCTTTTTGTAATATATGATATTTCATTTTGGACTAAATCCTTAAAATTATGTTGAATGTTTTTACAACTATATTTAATTATGCTAGAATTATTTGTTGTTTTTAATTTCTCACATCCTCGAATTATATGAATAATTATGTAAAATGTTTCAAATTTATTTTAATATACAAATAATAGTTTACTCGTTTATTAATCTTTTTCACTCCATCCTTTAATTTTAATTTTTATGTTGCGTTTTTTCCCTCAATTTTTTAAATACTGAAAATTTTTCTTTCAAGTATGAAATCACTCAAATAATATCTATACTTGACTATTAAACCTATAATTAGATTAAAAATAAAATATTAGAACAAAGTAATCAAGTAAAAAATGTTTGAATCAAATGTTTCAATAAATGAAATTTTATTTTCAGCTTAAATTAAAACAATAACAAACGAAGAACACAAACTTAATAATATGATGTGCCTTCCAAATATTTTTTTATGATAATGTTTCAATAAATTAGATTTTATTTGCAGCTCAAATTGAAACAATATCAAATAGAGAACACTAACTTGACAATATAATGTGCCATTCAATTTTTTTTTTAAAGAATGAATCAATATATTTATTATTTTCACTTCAACATAATTTCAGCATAATTTCATCAAATATTTTTAAAAATTATACCGTTGGCCCACAACGTGTCGGCACTTTCGATAGTGTTTTAAATAATTGAATTGGATGATAGGGATTAATTGAAATTGTCAAATAATATGACAAATTTAATTGCCCAAGCAACCATTGGTTTGGAAGCATGAAATTCATTGATTGAAATTGAATTATTGATCTTGAATTCAACATATATCTTGAAGAATAAAATTTATTTATAGTGTGTTATTAGGCATAATATAATTGGAAAAAAGAGATGAGAAATATAAAATATATTTAAGTTTCTGTAATTGTTTAGTGCTTTAAAATTTGTTTCAATATTTCAAATGAGCTTATTGAGATTATTTCGGTGACTTTGAGGTTAAAAAAAATATACAAGAAATTTGGGTTCCAGAAGCCGAAAATCAAGGTCAATTTTCACCGTGGATGATTGGATTCAAAGAAACAAAAACCCATTCTTGCAGCCCATTCTTGTTCCAATCGTTTTAGGAAAGTAGACATTCTGAGTGGAAATCTACTATGAACGGACTCTTCCTCTTAATATAATGTGCATTTCAATTACTATTTTAAGATAATATTTCAATAAATTAGATTTTATTTCCAGCTCGAATTGAAACAATTACAAGTAGAAAACACTAACTTAATAATATAATGTGCCATTCAATTTTTTTTTCTAGATTGAAATCAATATATTTATTATTTTCACTTCAACATAATTTCATCAAACATTTTAAAAAATTATACCATTAGCATGCAACATATGGATGCATTTGATAGTTAACTAATTGAATTGATTGATAGGGATTAATTGAAATTTTCAAATAATCTGACAATTTAATTGCCCATGGACCACTACTTATCAATCTTATTAACAATGACATATTTGTTTTTTCTCCAACATATATTACTTTAATGGGTGACCAAAAACCATTGATTTGGAAGTATGAAATTCATTGATTAAATTGAACTATAAATCTTGAATTCAATGTGTATCTTGAAGAATAAAATTTATTTATGACGGTTTATCAGACATAATATAATTGGATAAAAGAGATCAAAAATCTAAAATATATTTAAGTCTTTGTATTTTTTTTATCATTAAAATTTGTTTCAATATTTTAAATAAGTTTATCCAGATTGTGTCAGTGACTCTTAGGTTCAAAAAAAGATACTGGAAATTTGGGTTTGAGAAGCCAAAAATCAAGGTTGATTTTCACCATGGATGATAGGATTCAAAGAGACATAAACCAATTCTTGCAGCCTATTCTTGTTCCAATCATTTGAGGAAAGTAGACATTATGAGTGGAAATCTACCATGAACGGACTCTTCCCATTTGAACTATCCATTTCTTGGCTGACCCCAGTGATGATCGAAAACTTGCTAGAGAACAAGATAAGGACGACACATCATTTGATACGACAAACAATGCATCGTTCACCCCCTTTTTTTTTTTTTTTTTTTTTGGGCTAGAGGCGGGCGAGAGTTAGGCCCAACTCAACCAACTTTTTTTTAATTGATTTTTTTTTTTGCGAGAATTTTTTTTAAAAAAAATATTTGTTTTTGTAATATATGATATTTCATTTTGGACTAAAAAAAGCCTTAAAATTATGTTGAATGTTTTTACAACTATATTTAATTTTTTTAGAATTATTTATTGTTTTTAATTTCACTCATCTGTAAATTATATGAATAATTATGTAAAATGTTTCAAATTTATTTTAATATACAAATAATAGTTTACCATTTATTAATCTTTTTCGCTGCATCCTTTAATTTTAATTTTTATATTTCTTTTTTTTTACTAAATTTTTTAAATACTGAGTTTTCTTTCAAATATGAAATCACTCAAATAATATCTACACTTGAATTTAAACCTATAATTAGACTAAAAAATAAAATATTAGAACAAAGTAATTGATTCAAAAAAGTTTGAATCTAATGTTTCAATAAGTTAAATGTTATTTCCAGCTCAAATTAAAACAATAACAAACAGAGAACTCAAACTTAATAATATAATGTGCCTTTCACTTACTTTTTAAAGATAATGTTTTAATAAATTAGATTTTATTTCCAGCTCAAATTGAAACAATTACAAATAGAAAACACTAACTTAAAAATGTAACTTGTCATTCAATTTTTTTTAAGATTGAAATCGATATATTTATTATTTTCACTTCAACTGTAATTTTGACATAATTTCATCGAATATTTTAAAAACTGAATTCCATTGGCACGCAATGTATCGACACGTTTGATAGTCTTTTAACTGATTGAAATAACTGATTGAAATGGATTATAGAGATTAATTGAGATTCTCAAATAATATGACAAATTTAATAGCCCAAAAACCACTGGTTACCAATCTTATTGAGAAGGAGATATTTGTTATTTCTCCAACATGTATTACTTTTGATAGGCTGCATGTAACCATTGGTTTGGAACCATGAAATTCATTGATTAAAATTGAATTATTGATCCTGAATTCAATATGTATCTTAAAGAATAAAATTTATTTATAATGCTTTATCAGATAAAATATAATTGGATAAAAGAAGTCTGAAATCTAAAATATATTTAAGTTTTATTACTTTTTAAGTGCATTAAAATTTGTTTCAACATTGCAAATGAGCTTATTGAGATTGTTTAGTGGCCTTGAGGTAAAAAACAAAAGAAGATAATGGAAATTTGGGTTTGAAAAGTCGAAAATCAATGTACCTTTTCACCATGGATGATAGGATTCAAAGAGGCAAAAACCCATTCTCGCAGCCTATTCTTGTTGCAATCATTTGAGGAAAGTAGATATTCTGAGTGGAAATCTACCATGAACGGACTCGTCCTGTTGGCACAATCTATTTCTTGGCTGACCCCAGTTATGATCGAAAACTTGCTGGAGAAGAAGATAAGGACGACACACACCATTAGATACGACAAACAATACATCGTTCACTTTTCTTCTTCTTCTTCTTCTTCTTCTTCTTCTTCTTCTTCTTCTTTTTTTTTGTAGCGTGAGAGTTAGGGCCAACTCATCTAATTTTTTTAATTGATTTTCTTATGAGGAATTTTTTTTTAAAAAAAGTATTTCTATTTTTAATACATATATGATATTTCATTTTGGACTAAAAATATCCTTAAAATTATGTTGAATGTTTTTACAACTGTATTTAATTATGTTAGAATTATTTGTTGTTTTGAATTTCACACATCCTAAAATTATATGAATAATTGTGTAAAATGTTTCAAATTTATTTTAATATACAAATAATATTTTACTGTTTATTAATTTTTAGGTCCATCCTTTAATCTTAATTTTAACGTTGCTTTTTTTTCCTTGATTTTTTAAATACTGAAAGTTTTTCTTTCAAAATCACGCAAATAATATCTACAGTTGACTATTAAGCCTATAATTAGATTACAAAAATAAAATATTGGAACAAAGTAATCGATTCAAAAAATTTGAATCAAATGTTTCAGTAAGTTAAATTTTCCTTTCAATTACTTTTTTAAGATAACGTTTCAACAAATTAGATTTTACTTTCAGCTCAAACTGAAACTATTACAAATAGAAAACACTAACTTAATACTATAACGTGCCATTCAATTTTTTTTTTAAAGATTGAAATCAAAGTATTTATTATTTTCACTTCAAGGTAATTTCAGCATAATTTCATTAAACATTTTAAAAAATTATATCATTGGCACGCAACGTATCGTCACATTTGATAATATTTTAACTAATTGAATTCATTTGATAGTATTTTAATTAACTGAATTGATTAATAGGGATTAATTGAAATTATCAAATAATATGATAAATTTAATTGCCCAAGGACCATCAGTTACTATCTTACTAGGAAAGGCATATTTTTTATTTCTTCAATGTATATTACTTTAATGGGCGGCCCATAATCATTGGTTTGAAAGCATAAAATTTATTAATTAAAATTGAATTATTAAACTTGAATTCAACGTGTATCTTGAAAAATAAAATTTATTTATGGTGGTTTATAAGACATAATATAGATGGACAGAAAAAATCAGAAATCTAAAATATATTTAAGTTTTTGTACCTTTTAAGTATATAAAAATTTGTTTCAATAATCCAAATGAGCTTAGTGAGATTGTTTCAATGACTTTGAGGGTAAAAAAATAGATACTAGACATTTGGGTTTGAGAAGCCGAAAATCAAGGTCGATTTTCACCATGGATGATAGGATTCAAAGAGACAAAAACCCATTCTCGCAGCCTATTTCTTGTTCCAATTATTTGATGAAAGTAGACATTTTGAGTGGAAATCTACCATGAACGAACTCTTCCAATTGGTGCAATCTCCTTATTGGCTGACCCCAGTTATGATCGAAAACTTGCTGGAGAAGAAGATAAGGACGACACATCATTTGATACAAAAAGCAACACATCGTTTACATGTTTATTTATTTGTGCCAGAGTTATGCGAGAGTTGGGCCCAACTCATACAATTTTTTTTAATTGATTTTTTTGTGAGTAATTTTTTTAAGGAAATATTTCTTTTTGTAATATATGATATTTTATTTTGGACTAAAAAAATATCATTAAAATTATGTTGAAAATTTTCCCAACTATATTTAACTGTGTTAGAATTATTTGTTTTTAATTTCGTACATCCTCGAATTATATGAATAATTATGCAAAACTTTTCAAATTTATTTTAAAATACAAATAATAGTTTGTCGTTTATTAATCTTTTTCTCTCCATCCTTTAATTTTAATTTTTATGTTGCTTTTTTTTCCCTCAATTTGTTAATTGCTGAAAGTTTTTCTTTCAAATATGAAATCACTCAAATAATATCTACACTTGACTATTAAACCTATAACTAGATTAAAAATAAAATATTAGAACAAAGTTCAAAAAAGTTTGAATCAAATGTTTCAATATAAGTTAAATTTGATTTCCAGCTCAAATTAAAACAATAACAAACGAACAACACAAACTTAATAATATAATGTGCCTTTGAATTGCTTTTTTAAGATGATGTTTCAATAAATTAAATTTCTAGCTCAAATTGAAACAATTAGAAATAGAAAGCACTAACTTAATAATATAATGTGCCATTGGATTTTTTTTTTTTTTTTTTAAGATTGAAATCAATATATTTATTATTTTCACTTCAGCATAATTTCTACATAATTTCATCAAACATTTTAAAAAATTATATCATTGGTATGCAAGGTATCAACACTTTGATAGTGTCTTAACTAAGTGAATCGGATGATTATGATTAATTGAAATTGTCAAATAATATGATAAATTTAATTGCCCAAGGATCACTAGTTACTGATCTTATTGAGAAGGACATATTTGTTATTTCTCTAACATTTATTACTTTAATAGGCTGCCCACAATCATCGGTTTGAAAGTATGAAATTGATTGATTAAAATTGAACCATTAATCTTGGATTCGATGTGTATTTTAAAGAATAAAATTTATGTATGTTGGTTTATCAAACATAATATAAATGGACAAAAGAGATCAGAAATTTAAATTTTGTTTAAGTTTTTATATTTTTTTAATTCATTAAAATTTGTTTCAATATTCCAAATTAGCTTATTGAGATTATTTTGATGACTTTGAGGTTCAAAAAAAATAAAAAGATAATGGAAATTTTGGTTTGAGCGGCCAAAAATCAAGCTTGATTTTCTCCATGGATGATAGGATTCAAAGAGACAAAAACCTATTCTTCTTCCAATCGTTTAAGGAACGTAGACATTCTGAGTGGAAATCTATCATGAATGGACTCTTCGCTTTGGAACAATCTGTTTCTTGACCGACCCTAGTTATGATCGAAAACTTACTAGAGAAGAAGACAAGGACGACACGTCATTTGATACGACAAAGTATGCATCGTTCAATTTTTTTTTTTTTTTTGGTGCCAGAGTTGAGCTTGATGCGGTTGGCCCAAGCGAGTGTAGACCCAGTGGCAAGAGTTAGGCCCAACTCATCCAATTTTTTTTAATTGATTTTTTGTGAGATTTTTTTTTTGAAAAAAAATTTCTTTTTGTAATATATGATATTTCATTCTGGACTATAAAAATATCCTTAAAATTATGTTGACTGTTTTTACAGCTATATTTAATTATGTTAGAATTATTTGTTTATTGTTTTTAATTTCACACATCCTCAAATTATATGAATAATTATGTAAAATGTTTCAAATTTATTTTAATATATACAAATAATAGTTTACCATTTATTAATCTTTTTCGCTCCATCCTTTAATTTTAATTTTTATGTTGCTTTTTTTCCTCAATTTTTTAAATGCTGAAAGTTTTTCTTTCTAATATGAAATCATTCAAATAATATCTACACTTGATTATTAAACCTATAATTAGATTAAAAAATAAAATATTAGAACAAAGTAATCGATTAAAAAATCTTTGAATCAAATGTTTCAATAAATTAAATTTTATTTCCAGCTCAAATTAAAATGATAACAAAGGGAGAACACAAACTTTATACTATAATGTGCCTTTCAATTATTTTTTAAAGATAATGTTTCAATAAATTAGATTTATTTCCAACTCAAATTGAAACAATAACAAATAGAGAACACTGACTTAAGAATATAACGTGCCATAAAAAAAAATTGAGATCAATATATTTATTATTTTCACTTCAACATAATTTCAGAATAATTTCATCAAATATTTTAAAAAATTATACCATTGGCACGTAACTTATCAGTAGGTTTGAAGTATTTTAAATAATTGAATTGGAAGACAGGGATTGATTGAAATTGTCAAACAATATGACAAATTTGATTGCCCAAGGTCCACCAGCTATCAATCTTATTGAGCAAGGCATTAGTTCGATACCCGTACTATGTTGCGATCAGACAAACGCTACATAATATGACAATTTCAGCTCAAATTAAAACGGTAACAAAGGGAGAACACAAACTTTATAATATAATGTGCCTTTCAATTATTGTTTAAAGATAATGTTTCAATAAATTAGATTTCATTTCCAACTCAAATTGAAACAATAACAAATAGAGAACACTAATTTAAGAATATAACGTGCCATAAAAAAAATTGAAATCAATATATTTATTATTTTCACTTCAACATAATTTCATCAAACATTTTAAAAAATTATACCATTGGCCCGTAACTTATCGACATATTTGATAGTATTTTAAATAATTGAATTGGAAGACAGAGATTGATTTAAATTGTCAAATAATATGACAAATTTAATTGCCCAAGGACCACCGACTACCGATCTTATTGAGAAAGGCACTAGTTAGATACCCGTATAACGTCGCGATCGGACAAACGTTATATACATAGTGTTAACGATTTATATGGTGTGGTGTAAATAGAAGTCTTGTTTCGATAATTAATGTAAATTGAATTTATATATTGAGCGAAATTGTTTGATTTTTATATATTTATTAACAAAATAATTAATAATATTAACATAAAAATTTGTATTTAAATAATGGGAAGATTCTTTCAAAATACTATTTAAAAGTATAGATTCTAGAACATGAAAAAATAAATAACAAATAATTAATGTCATGTGTGAATATAAATAATTAATTTTAATATATCTTGATAAAAATGAGAAAATTCAAAATATATAGAATAAGAATAAATAAAAAAATAAATAAAAACCAATCTAAATTGAATGGAATATATCGAAGTAAATAGATTAAAATAAAAACTATTACAAAATTAATTCTAATAAATTTCTATTATATATATATATATATAAAAACCTATAAATTCTTTTTTCTAATTAATTATTAATTTTTTATACTGTTGAATTTTATTTTTTATTAAAGAGAAATATTAAGATGTCAAACGATCAATTGTGTCAGATTTCAAATTGCTACATGATAAGAAAAAAATGACATTATCAGTAAAATTTATGGCAAGACTGAGTGAATACAAATTAGTTTTACTTTCGCAATATTTCAATCACCATAAAAAATTCAAAATTTAATTAAAGAAAAATGTCTGTCGGCTGACTAATGGCTGAATTTAATAGCTGATTTTTTTTTTTCCTTATTCTAACTCAACCGCTACATGAACTTGTACAATAGTATCCAGATGTAGTATCAAAATAGCTACCCGAACTATTGATCCTGATACATCGACTAAGACCATCCAACCAAAAAAAAAATTCATGTAGTCAAGAACAAACTAACCAAAGCGGGAAAAAGAATTCGAAAAAGAAGCAAAAAAATCAAACCAAAACTCATTCCCAGCCAATAAGCAAAAGTGTAGGCCTGTTTAGGTTGAAAATGAAAGGGAAACCAATTAGCTACAAACAAAGCACCCCCTGGCCCTCCATCAGGAAAAACAAAACCTGGCTAGTCAGAAAAAAAAAATTAGAGAAGAAATTAGGGGCAACCAAACCGAGACACAGAAGCATTAAATGCATTCTGAAAAAAGAAAAGGAAAGCGGTAAAAAAACCCTGCCCATGACAGGGAAAGCAAACCATCCGCCTTTACAAATACGCATACCATGCAAACTCCCTCAGTATTACCAAATACCACTTCGAGCAAACAGAGGAAGAAATGGCAGCAAAATGTTGCGAGGAAGAGCATCCAAATAAGGCTTTTGGATGGGCAGCTAGAGACCAATCTGGGGCCCTTTCTCCTTTCAATTTCTCTAGGAGGTTATTCCCTCTCCTCTACCTTCTTGCTACTGCATCTATGGCCTTTTTGCTCGGATGAATTAGATCCATGTCTTTTTTTAATTTTTTTATTTTCTCATCAATAAATATCCAGTGCACCTGCACAACGGGCTACAACGGAAAGATATGTCATCATATATTACAATCTTTATTTTTATAATAAACGTACAATAAGTTGATCAAATCACGTATTTGTAATTATATGTTTTTTAAGTAATATTTTGGTTAGCTCTGATTTTTTTTTTTTATATACTTTCCATTTTCCAGTGCAGTTTATATTTACCAAAATTCTTCTTGCAGGGCAACAGGAGAGAAAGATGTGGCATTCAAGGTACTATTTTGTGGAATATGTCACTCAGATCTTCATATGGCCAAGAATGAGTGGGGTACTTCCACGTACCCTCTTGTCCCTGGGTATGTATATTTACACTCAATAAGAGAAATCTGTGACAATATAATTATTAATATGTATTACAATATAGAAGTATTTTAAATTTGATTGATGCAATTGCGTCGACCTGAAGGTCAATTAAATGAAAAATTAAATTGGCAATGCAGACATGAGATTGTTGGACAAGTGACAGAGGTAGGAAGCAAAGTTGAAGAGTTCAAAGTTGGAGACAAAGTGGGAGTGGGGTGCATGGTTGGATCATGCCACTCTTGCGATAATTGCAGCAACAACCTTGAAAATTACTGCCCAGAAATGATACTCACCTATGCTGCCAAATACTATGATGGAACCACCACATACGGAGGCTTCTCAGATATTATGGTGGCAGATGAACACTTCGTAGTTCGAATTCCAAACAACCTACCTCTTGATGCAGCTGCACCTCTCCTATGTGCCGGAATTACAGTGTATAGCCCCTTAAGATATTATGGTCTTGACAAACCGGGTATGCATGTGGGTGTGGTTGGACTTGGGGGACTAGGTCATGTAGCTGTGAAGTTTGCAAAGGCTATTGGGGTCAAGGTGACCGTGATCAGTACCTCCCCCAACAAGAAGCAGGAAGCTATTCAGCATCTTGGTGCTGACTCATTTTTGGTTAGCCGTGACCCGGATCAGATGCAGGTATACATGATTCAGAGAAAATTCCTTGCATTTGTAAACAAATTAGTAAATCTTTTTTCTGTACGTGAATTTGTTTTCTAATATTATATTTGTTTGATACTTAGGCTGCAAAGGGCACAATGGATGGAATAATTGACACGGTCTCGGCCATGCATCCTATGTTGCCTTTGATCGGTCTACTGAAAACTCAAGGAAAGCTGGTTTTGGTTGGTGTACCTGAGAAGCCGCTTGAGCTACCAGTGTTACCTTTGCTCATGGGTACGGATATTTGCACATCTCAATATATATTCTAATTTATTGTGGCATTCTAGTCATGGGTCGTCAGATAAATATATAGCAAAAGCTAACAATGATGACTACCGTGTTATGGCCTAACAGGAAGGAAGATTGTGGGTGGTAGTTTCGTTGGAGGAATGAAGGAAACAAAAGAGATGATTGATTTTGCTGCCAAGAACAACATAACAGCAGAGATTGAGGTGATTCCAATGGATTACGTTAACACTGCCATGGAGCGACTATTGAGAGGAGATGTTAGATACCAATTCGTTATCGACATCGCCAACACCATGAAATTTTGAATTTTCCCCTTCGTGTATACTAAACGAATAAATTTGGCATGTAATGTGATGTGAGGATTATTCTGGAGTTTGTTACTTCGTACGTACCTGTAGTGTTGGTTCGAAACAGTGATAATGCCATATTCAGTACCTCTATACTTTTTATAAATCTATCAGTGTAGAACTTTTTGTAACAGATTTTTAAAATTTTTGCCGTTGGGCTGCTATCCGCTGACATGTGGCATGTTTTGTGCCAGGACACAAACCAATTAAAATGAGAAAATTGCACAGGAATATCCGTACTTTATCATTTTTTCTTTTACGTGCCTGTACGAATGTTTTCGATTTCTATTCTATGTTTGTCACATTAGTAGGATCAGGTTTCCAACAAAACGAGCAACCCTGTTATTTGCAGACACATGGCCATGATTCCTTCGTTAGATAGGGGGAAGTAGGGGAATATAGGATAGCGAAGTTGTCTTTAATAGATCAATCAATCAAGTGATTTTGTAGATACCACTTAACAAAACATTGATGTGGCCGTTAAGCATCTATTTAGTAAAAATGTAGGTAAGGCTTTAGTTAAATTAAGCGAAAAACTAAAAAACTGGAATTGAAGAAGTTCTAGCCGCTTAAAAAAATAATTTTGTATTTAAGTTTTTGTGTATAATTTTTTTTAAATAATTACTTTTATTTTGTACATTCGATAATATAGTAAGAGATTAGATTGAGCTTTTGAATCTGAAATATCCTAGAGGGTAAAATAAAATTAAATCTTGTAAAACTTTCATTTCAAAAAAATAAAAATATTAGAACAAAAATTTATCTCTTTAGTACTGGGAGGTTTAACTTAGAAATTATGTATCTAGTTATTTTTATAGTAAAATGAATCTTAATAATGCCTTTTTTTTTTTTTTGTGTGATTATATAAAGAAAGAGAGCTACCTTCCATTATACAACTTAAAAACTCATAGATATTCAATGAATTAAAAAAATATATATATGTTTTTCTAACTCTCTTTTTCTCACCCGACTTAAATTCCATTATTTATTTTTTAAAAAACAAATTAAGAAATTGAGGTTGCAAAAATATATATATCTTCAAATCGTCATCGTAACTCTTTTATATACAAATGAGATTTTTTTGGCAGATAAGTCTTTCTAATTAAAATCTTTTGTTTTTTTTCGTTGCAAGTTTCAAATTATAGTTACTTCGAAAATGATTTTTTTTTCCTAACTCTTGCAAGCATAGATGCTAACGAAAGAAGTAACTACTTTCTTTATATAGTATATGTTTGGTGCTGATTTCATAGTACAACCAACCCCTAATAAAACAAAAGTGTAGTAGGCTGTTTAGAAACTCCAAATCGAATATTTTACATGGATACATACCTCTCTACTGTAAGATCAGCAGTAGTGTATAGATTAGACAAATTTTCCTAGCCTAAAATTATTTGAAGTAATTATGACCTTTTTCCACTATATTTGTTCATGTAAAAACCTTTTCATATTAATCGAGTCACCCCATGCTACTAAACCAATCTTTAATAAATGACGTATTATAATTGATGAAGTTAAATTAAAATATTAAAAAATGCACTTTAAATAAGTGACTCTCACCCCATATATATGTGATATACGCCACCCCTATATAGTTTATTTTTACCATATTCCCCTTTCCCCTGACAATATGTTTAATATTTTGGATAGGAGAATGGTAGGGGAGCCCGAACGCTATGCTTGGTTTGAAGGAGAGAATGGCACGGGAGGGTAGGTAAAGGTAAGTTACAGAAAGATAAGGAAAAGTAAAGGCGTGGTGTGGACCATTAACAAAAATAGTTCAAAAGCATTGAGCACATGAACAGTAATTTGTTGATTGTTGTTTATTTGCTCACGAATTACTATTCATTGTATGGTGATTTTCGAAATTTTTTACGGTGATTTTTTTTTTATTTCTGGGTATATATAGGCAAAATTTACATTGTATTTTATTTTTTATGTCTAATGTTTTTAAAAGATATTTTTAACCTTTTTGAAGAGAAATGAGAGAAAAATAAAGACACAAAAGAACAGAGAGCAGGCCAGATTTCAGCTATTTAACAAGCTTATCGAGTTTGAACTTTCCATCCAAGAAGTAATGATTTTTTTTACTTATTGAGTTTGAACTTTACGATAAATACTTAAAAATATATTATTTTTAAATGCACTAAGTCGTTTGTTCGAAGATATGCTTTGCTTGGATTCCAATCATGATTTGAACCTTCTCTCAAATTTAACAAGCTTAATATTGGTATTTAGCACCTTTTGTGTCTCAATTTTTTTTTTTTTTACTTTTCACATAAATTAAGAAAATTATTAATCATTATCTCATATCAGTATCTCTTGTTTGTATTTTTAAAAATATTTATTATCAAATTTAGTTATACATGACATGAAACTAATATTAATTAATTATATTTAAAAAAAATATATTTCATTTAAAGTTGTAATCAAATAAATATTTTATCGTGTATATATATATATATATATATATAAATTTTTTGGACATAAAAAATAGTACACATGTATGGTAGAACCAATCAACAACAGAAAAGCAAATTGAATTTTTTTTCTCTTAATTACAAAGTGTAGAAAATTAGAAACATGTAGTAAAAATTAACGCAGAGGGATGGGATCCACGTATGGCCTGGTTTACCGAGTCCAAGTCCAGCAATTCATATCCCGAGCCGACCAGCCGTTTTGATTACGTTGACTGTGACGCATGGGGACTCGTGTTAGGTTATCGGTTACCAAAATAGCGAAAGAAAATCTGGACAAGTGGCCTCTAACGTATACAAACCAAATTGTTTTGAACTTCCAGCAGTTTCTTGCTGGACTGGAACTTGTCCTTGCTTCAACGTGTCTCTCCAGCTGTCCACGTTCTCCATGGCCCCACACGTTTTCTTCTGAAAACCGACACCAATCCGCACGGTATAAAAACCCACTCTTGTAGCTATGTACATTCTCATCACCATCAAGACCAATAACACTGAGCACTCAAGAATTGGTACCCTCTCAGTTCAGATCTCTTGGAAAGAATTTGTTTTTGTGTCTTGAGATCCAATTTTGCATAATGGCATTTGCAACAGTGAAGTTGTTTGCTGCTGTTCTTATAATGGCAATATTTGCCAGTTTTCTTGTTTCTGCACAAGATTTTGGAGAGTTGTCACCAACACCAGCACCAGCACCCGGTCCCGGAATGGACAAGGGAGCTTCTACTTATTCTTTTGGGATGTCTGGCGCTCTCATCTGCTCCTCTCTCTTCTTCTCTTTGCTTGCTCTTTTGAGGCACTAGATTTTTATGGCCTGAGAGACTCTTAGTTATTCTATATCATCGGCATGGCATTTATACATACCTGTACTCTTTCGATAGTTAATTTTTTTAGGGATTTATGAGTACTATTATTCATTGGTTTGTTTATATGGTGGAATAAAGGAATATTTATTACTCTATGGGTTGTCTTGTAGTTGTATTTTAATGGAGATGAGGGATATGTATACACTGATTATTATTTATTTTTAGTACTTGTGTATTTTGATTATATGTTCGATACTATATAATAAATTATTGTTTCATTTTAGCAACTTAAATGGGCTTTGCTTTTTTGTTCTTAATTTGCTGTCATAATATGATCAAGTTCTTTTGAGACGGATGTGCAATGGTCAATTGCAAAATAAACGGGCACGGTACTATCAGCTCAGCTCGCGTCCGCTTGAGATTTAATGATCACTTTCTATAGCAAGTGTAGACCATGGATCAATAACATTTCGTTCCTCTGATAAAGTAGATGGAAATTTTGAAGAAGGCTTTCTGTTCACATCGAAGCAGGCAATTTCTGTTTTGAATGATAATAATAAAAAATAAAAAAATTCAACAGATGGGGGATTATAGTGGAAGGAGCAGGACTTCTTATTCCTTACCTTCCTAAAATGCGGCGCACTGCCGAAGAACGTCATTCACATGTGAAAACGCACCATCAATTAAAAATAATAGAAACTCAAAAAAAATGTGTTCAGCGGCTCCCTACTCTTCCCTGCCTGGGAGTGACTAATATTTGTTCAGGGAACTTAGAAGAGAGATCATCCTATCAATAATCAAGTATCCAAATTCTGACGATTCTCCTTCGTTCTTGGAGTAGAAACAAGAAAAAAGAAACATATCTTTGGAAAAAATTTATCAAACTTTTTTATTTGCTGTGTTAACTCTCTTTAAAATAATATATATATATATATACTTTTTCTATTTAATTTTGTCGAAAAAAAATCTAATAAATAGCTATATCAACCAATAACGAATTGAGCTTATTCACAAAGATACCTGAACTACCTCAAGTTAGGTTCTGACATATACGTGATTCTGATGATCCTTCTAAATATTTGACAAAAAAACTATAAAATATTGTACAAGTACAATCAAATTATATATTATCATTTCAAAACTTGAATGAAGCAAATTGAAAGCTATTTTGTGCCAAAGTTTTCTTGAACTTAATTTGAAAATCAGTCTATTAATTTCTAATTTTTAATTTGATCCCTTTTTTTTTCTTGAAATTAATCCAATCCCCATCTATTATCTTTTCTAAAAATTGTAATTATTGATATTTTAAGTTAAAATTTTGCACACACATTGAAGAACATTTAATATATTTTTTAGAAAAAAAGCAAAATTTTTAAGATAAAAAATATATTATTTTATTTTTTAACATAAAAAATGTAAAAAATAAAAAAATAAAAAATAATCTGAAATGATATTAAATTTTTTAATAGTCTTAAATATATTTTACTAAATAATTTTCATCATGTGAGTAATTATTATTTTTTAACAAAAAAATGAATATGAACTAAATCTAAGGAAAAAAAGTTCACAAAAATTAAATTTTAAAGTAAAAGTGTAAAAACTGATTTTTAAATAAATTAAATTTAAGGAAAAGTTTGACTTATTTAACTCAAATTGAACTTGACAACTAAAAGTCAAAGATATTTTCTTCCGTCTTAATTAATTAGTGATTAAATTTTTTTGTCCATCTCTCTGTTCTAAATATTATTTTTCTCTCTCTACTTTTATCTGAATTAATTTCAGCCATCTATTTTCAAAATTGCCATTATTTAGTTCTTATTTAATCTGTAGCTAAAGATTGTCCTTAAATCATTCCGTTACTATCACCGAAGCATGACATGTGTCCAAATACTACCGATATTTTTGCTGACAAATACGTATAGACATCTTCATCTACGATTTCTTTTTTCTTTTCTTCCTTTTCCTTCTTTCTACAACCGTGCTTGCTTTTCTGTCCTAATGTACCTGTAGTATCCTCAATTTCGATTTCCTACAAAATACAAGATGTCTTTCTCGAGAATCTATGCGGTAAGGTTGCTACGCAACAATACCATCAATCCTGTTCATTTTCCTCAATTATCGCGCTGACAGATACAAAAACACTTTAGTAGGAACACCATTCTCTCTCTCTCAGTAAACTACATTCTTTACAATTTTTTCACCTCTCGCATTTATCTTCATTCCATTCAAGATAAGACTGCACCGGACTCTCCTTTCGCTTGTCGCAATACATTATCAGCACAAAGAAACTCACTATACCATTAAATAATAGTTACCCAAACTGTTATAACTTTAATTTTGATCAATACATTTAATGGGTTGCATATGTTTATTAATTTACCTATGAGAAGAAACTAGCAAAGCGAGATTTTGCCGGGTTGGTAATAGAGTGTAGATTGATGGCTACAAGCGAGCAAGTACAGGATAGAAGCAGAACAAGAAGAGTGCGGGATCTTGAAATAGTAACAAAGAAAGGGAAAAGATGATTGTCCAGGTGGTGGTGAGGTACGATTGAATATGTAACCTTTGGGTCGTTGCTCGTGTCTCGACGACATCCATCTGATAGGACTAGTTGATGACAGTAGCGGATTTAGAGGGGGTGGAGATTTAGTGGTGGCGCATGGAAGATGTTAAGAGAAGAAATCGATTTGGCAAAGTTCATTTCCACTGTATTCAATGAATAGGATGGAATATAAAACAGGTATCCTACCCGATCCGTCCATTACTTATTTTTTTAAAATATTTTAATAGTTAATAAATTAAATATGAGTAAAATAATATTACCTATTTATATTAATAGGTAATTTATTCATAAATATGAATATATTTTTTTATCTTATTAATATTCATTTTTTATCCATTAACATAAAAAATACTAAAACATAAAATTTTAAAATAAATAAATAGAATAAAGTAAAAAAGGATGTTCCTTTGTTTTTGTTTGTCAAAATTTCTCAAAAACCATTTTTAATAGCGACTAGTTGTCAGTTTTGATTTTCTTCTAATAAAAATTTAGAACAAATAAATTTTCTTAGTTTCTATTTTTAAGAATTTGAAAACGAAAACCACAAATAATCCAACATGATCCCTTTGTTTTTTTATTGGTATAATTATATATACAAAGGAGAATATTAATTAAAGCCAAATCGAATATTTGTGAATTAATCAATTTTTTTATTTTAAAAATAATTATATAGTCTTATTGATTAGTGTTGAAAATATTTAATTTAATATTATTTTTTTATAAAAACTATTTTTTCTCATCAATTTTCCTTAATATCTATTTATTCATTTTTCTTTTTTTAGCAAATTCAAACATTAATTGGCTCAAATTATGGTGAAAGATATTGTCTCAAAGCATCAGTTATGCAACAAAGTCTCTGAAATTTTTCGAAGATCCTCCTTCACAAGCATTGTTTTGAGCCACTTCCTTCAACTTGAGTGCATTTGCTTTTATACCTTCATCACACAACAATTCATCTACCTTTCTCTTGATTTCATACCTTGAAATCATCCCTTTTGCATTATAGTTTATTTCCAAAAAAAACATAAAATAAACAAAAAAAATTAAATAATTAGTTTTTAAAACAAGAAAAAACTAATTGATTCATTTCTCAAAACTACAAAAAACTAATTTATAATTTACTCATACTTCTAATTACACGATTTGCTTTAAAAAATGAAATTACCTTTAAACTTGAAAGTCGGCGATCTAATTAAATAGGCTCACTATACCCACAACACCACCATAATGATTAGGAATCATATATATATATATATATATATATATATATATATATATATATATATATATATATAACCAATTGCCTTTCCTTATCTTCATTTTAAACTGGCGTGTAGGAAATAAAAAATATAATAATTATTCAACTTAGTACATATTTATTTATGATAATAAAAATAATAAGTGTTATTTTGTTATCTAATAAAAATCTTAATATATAAAAGAGTCTAGACAAAAAGAGTTTGTAACAAAAAAAAAAAAATCAATAAAAAAAATTAAAAAAAAAACTCTTCAATTTAAAGAAAAAATTAACAAGTAAATGGGTATGGACAAGGTATAGGTAGGATATGATATAATTGGTATGGGCGAGGTAAAGAAATGAGCAAATGATTTTTAGTGAGTAATGGGTAAGATAATGGTTATAGTATTTTTTAATGGGTAGGGTAAAGGATTGGTTTAATGGGCCGAGTACCCGCCCATTGCCATCCCTATCAATGAGTCTATCTTTGTACAAAATTAGTTACAATATTTTTTACTATCTTAGCTAGAATCTTCTATTTCTCATCTAACTATATACAACTAGAACTAACTATATATAGTTGGAAAATACAAATAAATATATTTTTAATAATTTCTCTCAAGGTTTTGCTTTATACATGTCATAAACTCCCAATTTAGACATAAGGTATTGATGATGTTTGCTACCTAGACTCTTGGTAATTACATCAACAATTTGCTCTTATGTCTTGACAAACTTACTCTTGATCAATTCTCTTTTAGTTTTCACAAACTAAATGACAATCTATTTTTATATGTTTAGTCATTTCATGAAAACCGAATTAGAAGCAATATGTAAAGCGACTCGATTATCACAACTTACTTCTACTACTCCTAAATCCGTGCAATTCAATTCTTTCAACATCCCAAACAATTAAATCACCTTATAGGTAGCTAAAGTCATGGCTCTATATTCTACTTTAGTTGAAGATCGAGAGATGATATTCTATTTTTTTCCATGACAAAAGTGAATTCTCGAAAAAAATAAAAAACCAGATCAATGATTTCCTTGTCATAGGACAAGATGCCAAATTAGAATCACAAAAGACTCTAAGTTGTATAATACTGGAAGAAGACCAAAATATCAAGGCTTGGATTGCGTTTGAGATATTTAAGAATCCTTACGGATGAATGCATGTGAGAAACTTTTGGTTGATGCATAAAGTGACTAAGGATCTATACAATATAGCAAATGTCGAGTCCGGTTACTATTAAGTAAATCGGCTTTGCAACCAGTCTTTGATATTCATTAGGATTAGATAGAGTTGCATCCGGACTCTCATTGTGAATTGCTTCATCAAACCGAACTATAGTCATCTTTAGATTCTTTTTAAGTGGTATTTTTACCGGTTTTGAACCAATAATATTCATCTTATAACAACCTCATAGTATACTTTGTCCGATTTAAACATATTCCTTCTTTAGATCCGGCAACTTCAATTCCTAGAAAAGATTTCAAACATCCCAAGTCTTTGATATAAAAACTATTAAGTAAGAAACTTTTTAGCTTATTTATCCCTTTCATATCATATCCCGTAATTAGAATATCATCCACATAAATCAATAAAATAACTTTTATACCATCTCGTTAGTTTAATAAACATCGAGTAATCATGTTTAGATTAAAGAAAAATAGTTTGAACCATTTTCTCGTTAAACTTGGAGTTCTATTTTCGTGAAGCTTGCTTTAAATCATAAAGAGACTTAAGCAATCTACATACGACTTTCTCCCTCTAATTGCTAAGTCCAATCATATAAATTTTCTCATCCAAATCTCCTTATAAGAAGGCATTAGTAATATCCATTTGAGAAATAGACCGACCATGAATAGCCGTTAATGCAATCACAGCTTTAACAATAGCCATTTTCACTACTCGGAAAAAAAAGTTTCTCTATAGTCAAAACCTTATTGTTAAGTATATCCATTAGCCATTAACCTAGCTTTATACCTATCTACACTCGCCATTTGAATGATACTTTACCTTATAAACCCATTTATATCGAATAAGCTTCCGATCGGGAGGCAAAGAAACCGGATCCCATGTCTTGTTCAATTCAAATGGTTGGATTTTTTGGACATAGTTTCTCTCCACTTACGATTCTTAATGGCCTCTAAGTAAGAATCGGGTTCTCTAATAGAAAAAGAAAAAAATAAAAGTGGAAGAGAATGAATTTGAAATGGAATATCTAACAATAGGAGATAAGGAAATATGGTTTTGACTTTGGTCAAGTAGGACAATTATAATCGTGAGACCAAATGGATTTCGAGAAGATCTCTTTAAAGGAATGAGAGTAGGAATAAGGGATGGATTGATAAGAGGAGAAGGAGAAATAACGGAGGTATTAACACTAGTGGAAGATGATTCTAGTGTAAAACATGACGAAAGAGAAGTTAGAGAAGAAGGAGGAGAAGACATAGGACGTCGTAAAGTGTCATCATCATATGTCCATTGAGAATTAGGATTAAGAGAAATGAAAATTGGATCAAGGTAAAACAAAGAAGATTTATAAGGAAAAATTGATTCATGAAAAGAGACATCACGAGAAAGAAATATATGATGATCTTGCAAGTCCATGACTTTATAACCTTTTTACGAGTAAGAATAGCCCCAAAAAAAAAAAAAAAGGAAAGCTTTAGATCAAGGAGCAAAATTATCAAGAAAAGATAGAATTTTGGCATAAGCACAAGCAACAAAAAAATTTAAGATGGAAAATGGTTGGCGTTTTATGGAATAAAACTTCAAAAGGAGCTTTACCATGTAAGAAGGGTGTAGGAGTCCCGTTGATAAGATATATGGATGCCAATATACAATCTCCCCAATATTTGATAGGCACATGAGATTGAAACATAATTACTTTAGTAATGTTTAAAATGTGTCCGTGTTTTCTATCCACAACACCATTTTGATATGGAATGTAGGTTATAGAGGTTTCATGAATAATACCTTTGGAAGAGAAAAATCTTGACAAGATTTTTGTAAAAATTTAAAGCCCCTATCCAATTCGACCCTTCTAGCGTTACAAGGAAACCGTGTAAGAATAAGAGAATAAAAATTTTGCAGTAATTAAAGAGCTTGGAATTTATTTTGGATAAGAAATGTTCAAGTCCCTCTAGAGAAGTTATCAAAAATGAAAAAAAGTTCTCTTAACTATAGGTGGAATGTTTATAAAGATCCTGGTATCAATATGAACAAGTTCAAAAATGAAATAAGAAAAAGATGTACTTAGTGGAAAATGTGGCCTTATTTGTTTGGTAAAAGGACGAATTTCACACAACATATAAGTGTTAGTTGATGAAATACCAAAAGTCATAGTAAGTCTAGAAAAAGCAATATGCCCAAACCTTTTATGCCAAATTGTTATATTATCTCGATATTGAAGATGATTTACAAGTAGTCGTTTGAAATTAGGTATGTATAAAACATACCGAAAAACTATTTATGAAAGAGAAACAAATCCTATATGAGTAACTCCGAGTTATAGTGTCATTAGGTAATCCGACAATAAACTAAAAACCAATTTCGTAGGATTATCTAAGTAAGTAAATGTACCAATCATGTGAACATTAACTCTTGTGTCTAGTATTCATTCATCATTAATGGATTTTACATCAATGAGATTGTAAAAAAACTCACTTGCCATATTTGTAATCGGTTCAATCTAGGAAATAATCTTTCTTGAAATTGTATTTTTAGATAAGAGGTCTAATATCCGTTAATATTGATACTAAGAAAATATAGGAGGAGATGCCATCATGTTTGCCGATTGTGTACCATAATGTTGTTTTGTCATATTAGTCATATGTCCCCTAAAAAGATTGTTAAATTATAAATCATCATGTCCCATATAGTTGGCATTATATGCATTATAGAATCTCTCGTCCATCTCCACCAAAATTAGAACTACTTCCACCTCGTCTCTCCTTATTATTCCCGAAGAATCTTTTATGTAGATTTGGATATCCATGTAGTTTGTAGCGATTGCCTTTGGTATGACTAAAATGTGACAATAATCATAATTGATTTCCTTGCATCAAGTTCCTTTATCAATGAATTGCTTTGCTTGATATTGAGGTTTGATAGAGCAAAATGCAATAGGAACTTCTTGAAGTGGAGTAATTCTCGTATGTAATTCTTCATTAGAGATTATTGAATATGCTTGTGAATGAGTAGGCATAGGATTCATTAGCAAAATATGTGATCTTATAAGCTGAAATTGATCATTCAAACTCATAAAAAATTGCATCATTTTGTGTTGTTGTGTGTATTCAACAAACGGTTGAGTAATCCGACTCTTGCAGCTTGGACAAACACAAGTGAGTGTAGGGATACCTTAATTTAGAGTAATATATTGCTACACTTTAGTACCTTGAGCTAGCAAATTAATTTCTTTGTGCAAAACAAAAAAATTAGCTCCATGTTATTTGTCTAATCTTTCTTTTAGGTCTTTCCATACTTCATCCGCGTACCGATAATAAGCTAATCCATTGATAAATGTGTAGAGACTGAATTCAATAACTAAGCATGAACTAAGGCATTGCATTTCTTTCATTGATTATAATATGGTGAATCAATACCTAGCTTATAACATTTCCCAGTGACAAAACCATCCTTGTTGTTAGCTTCCAATAAAATCATCATTGTTTTACTCCATAAGCTATAATCTTTTTTCGCTTTTGAGTAGAGGTGTAACAAGAACAAGATTCATATATTTGAAGGATGTAGATACAAAGGATCATTGATATATTAGTAAAAATAGTAAGAGTTTGAGAAGAACAGGAAATACCAACTTGATTCTCCATGAACTTAATTTCAAGAATAAATTTTGCAAGAAAATATTTTAGATCTAAAAAATAGTAAGGATTTAGTTGATAGAAATAGTTTTTAGCTATGGAAAAAGAGGGAGAAAAAATGGTGTTCTGATACCATGTTAAAAGAAGAAAACGATTTTGGAAAGTTCATTTCCATTATATTCAATGAGTCTGCCTTTGTACAAAGTCAGTTACAATATTTATACTACATGAGCTATAATCCTCCACTTCTCATCTAACTAACTACATACAGCTAGATATACAGTTAGAAAATACAAATAAATACATCTTCAATAGAGGATGCCATCATGAAGGGCATCGTTTTTTTGGTTTTTCAGAGAGGAATGTGAAGAAAGGAGAAGGTTTACAGAAAGAGTGAAATCAGAGATAAAGAAAGGAAGCATAAGGGAGAGAAAGCGACGATGTTTTGGTGGTGATCGGTTTTATGGGTGAGTGATGGCGACCATGGTGAAAAAAGAGAGCAGGAAGAAGAAGAAGAAGAAAGAAAAAATAAAAAGTAGAAACACGAGTTAATTAGTTTTTTTTTAACTTTTATTTTTACGTTTAAAATGAATATATATATATATATATGATGGAAGTTATAAGTTAATGAAAGGGTTATTCTGACTTTCAATCAAGTAAAGACTGAACGAAATTAAATTTTAAAAGTAAACAAAAAACATTGAGATAAATAAAAATAAAAAAGAGAAATTAATATAAAATCAAGAATATAAATACATATAAAAGTTTTTAACCAATGGTTAGCTGTTTATTTTCGTTTTGCGTTTGGATGCCTTGACATAAGTTTACCATGTACGCCGGCCAGGTAATGACCGAGGGTGAGATATGAAAATTTGAGGAAATATTTTTCAAAACAAACGTAAAAGGACAAACTGTAAAGTATATTCTGTCCTAATTTGTCACCCCAAAACATTATTTTTTGTTTTTTTGTTTTTTTTAGAGTCTCGACAATGATGATATTCTCCATTAGGTCATACATTCTTATTAGTTTAATAGCAAAATACCCTCATTCTATTTGATAATTTCAGATATTTATAATCAATTTATATAATTTGAATCCTAAAATATCTGTTTTTGGATAACTTTATCTAAATTCATTAATTATAATTGATTGTTATTTTTAAAAAAATATTAAAAATGCTTTCCTCCATTTTCAAAAGAGATTCTTTCTATTTAAATTTTTTACATTGAATTTGATCTATTGAAATTATCAAATAATTAATTTTAATCGAAAATTTTCTTTTTTTTATGTCAATAAATTTATACTTGTAATTGTCAATCATTAAATTTTAAATATTCATGTATTTATTTATTTATTTTATTTTTTTATCTTCACATGTTTTATATGATTTTACAATTGATTCAAATATATAATATGCATTTAAAATTGAAAGAGTTAGAAAATTATTTTTTTAACTTCTCTAATTTTATTTTATTTTTAGTTTCTTAAAGATATGTTCAAAAAATAAAAGCTCTTTCCGAGAGAGAACCAAAAAAAAAAAAAAATCCCCGATAAATTTAATAAACCATTTTTTTTATTTACGGGTAAATGGAAGGGAAAAAAATCTCTCTTGAAAAATAGTGCATAAGCATTTTTAACATTTTTTAGAAAAAAAATTAACATAAAAAAAATAATGATAGAAAAAAAATTAAAGATTGACTGTGTTGATCATTGAAATTAAAAGATTTTGATAAAATTTACCTAAAAATCGATGTTTAGGGTTTAAATTATGTAAATTGATAATAAAAATTTAAAATTATTAAATTATAATAAAACCTATTATTATTTGAGCATGTGATTCTTTGACCTTCCATGTGCCCAGTCAAGAAATAATGAAATATTGCTGTAAAACGTGCCGAAGGAAGCAAAATTTTGTAGGTTTTAGACGCAGCTCGCCTAATTTTATAGGGCTCCAAAACGTGACAAGTCAGAAATTGCACCCTGTAATACGGTTGTCACAATCTGAACCCAAAATCACCCTGTAGTTGGTGTTTGATGTAATTTGATCATGACATGAGACAGAACTTTTGGACCCCAAAAAAAAAAAAAAAAAAACAAAGAAAGAGCTTAGTCTTCAAAGTCTCACATTAGAACTTTCACTACACGTTAAGTTCCTTGGGGTCGAAGCAGCTTAACCAACCCAAACCATGTGGCTAACAACCAAAAAGTTGCTCTTACTTGCTGGACTTAAAAGGTTGTCACCTGCGAACCTGGAACAGCTGTTCCAGGTTTTGTTTTAGGGTCCACAAGCCTGCCCAAAACCTTATAAATAGCCTTCAGGCCTTGGCCCTCTCAGAGCTCACAAACAGTACTAATTAGCACACAGTAAGCCATACAATATCCCCAGCAAACACTAATCTTTTCTTGTACCATATTTTGCTTTCTGTCTCCATGGCACAATTAGTGAGCACATTCAAGGCTATGGCCATCTTCTTTGTTGTGGCAATGTATTTTGCAACTGTTACAGCTCAAGATTTTGAGATGGCACCAGCACCTGCACCAACAATGGACAAGGGAGCAGCCTATTCTTTGCGGATATCTGGGGCTGTGTTTTGCTCGTCCCTATTGTTGTCTTGCCTGCTTTCTTGAAGCATTAAATAAACTTGGTCATAGTTCTATTTATTTAACATTCTTTTTGAGGGATTGTGTTGGAGGACTTTGTATCATTATTTGGCCTGTTATTCTTGATTTTATTATTTGTTGATGCAAAAAGAGAAAATGGTTTGCTGTTCATGATTTTATTTTATTATTTGTTGATACATAAAGACAATAAATAAAAAAAGTGGTTCATGTGATGTTGTTTTTCGTGAATTCCTTTATTTTTGGCCATCAGGCCATCGTTTTAATTTGTTACGTTCTCCTTATGCGGCTAGCTGCCATATTTGCGTACTTTTTATGAATGTATATTTGCATTTTCTGTAGCTTTAACCATCAGTGTGATACCGTACAACCATCATAATTCACATGAACTACAGAACGAGCTGAGGATAGGGGCACAAATCTTCGTGAACACAACCGCTCTCTAACCCTAAGAAAAGCTCACCATAGAAGTCGAAAAATATTGCTCATGACTAGAGTTGGAAGTAGTTTAAAAAACATGGCGCATACATTTTTGCCTCTAGGGAAGTGATACTTGAGTTTGAGTTTCGGATAAAGTTCAGTTTTTCATTTCCAGAAGCCAAATTTCAGTTTTGTTTGGCACAATGTTGATTTTGTTTTTAATTTTGTCAGAAGAACAAAAAAAAAAAAATGTAAATTATGACAAATTATTATCTGGCAAAGATAATGTGTGTGTGTCTATATATATATATAAAAGGTTTTGCCCTCTATATGTCTTTTTCTTTTTTTTTCTTTTCTTTTTTTTTTTTTACTTTTGGAATTGTTTTGATAGAGATTTTGTACTTTTGTTTTTTATAATTGTTATTGACTTTTTTCTCTTTATTTTATTTTTGTCTTTTCATATACTGTTAATTTGTAAATTGATGTGATATATTCATTTTTGAATACATGACACGTCACAAGCAGGACCTCAAAAAAAAAAAAAAAAAAACTCAATCAAAACAATTTAAAAAATATAAAGATTGAATCAATACAATTCAAAAAATACAGAGACCAAATTATTGTTTTTTAAAAACCTCATCTTAAATGGACAAAATATGTCATATGCGAGACCCAATAAGAACTAAAATAGTGAAGTGTTTTTTAATTATTATAATAAGTTTAAGATAATAAAATACTATGTTAAAAAAAAATACCTGGCCTACAATTATTAAAATAAAAAATATAATGACATGCAATATCAATTAGTTACAAATTCCTAATCCTCTACATAAAGTAAATATTTTTTTGAATATTTGACAAATTCAAAATGAAAAATAGGGTTGCTCTCTTAAAAAAATTAGAAATGCACCACATTTTTTTAATATAAATAATTATCTTCGTTTCATGACATATAAGAAGTCTTAAAAAAAAAAACAATAACGTGAAAGTTTTTTCAAAAAAATAAAAATAAAATTGTTCAGTGCATTTTTGAATTGTGTTGATTAAATTCTTATATTTTTTGAATTGTTTTGTATAGTCCTTCTATTGGGATCTCAAGTATGACATATGTTATTTATCCAGAAGTGGACATGTTATGGTTCGTGAACTAATGAAAGTAGATGAAACGAAACAAAATAAAGAGCAGCAAGACTCAATTAACATAAAAAAATGTATGATTTTAATCAAAACAATCCAAAAAGTATAGATACTATGTAAACAGCAAAACCCAAAAAACAAATATATCCTGTAATACATGATGATGGAAGCTGAAGTATAAATTATGGACTTCATCTGACCAAACTATGGATCATGAAGTCAAAGGCACGAGTATAGATAGACGCAATAAAAGATTTATTCTATGCCTATGCTTTGGGGATTTTAGTGATAATATTAATTTTAGCAATTTTATTTTTATTTTTGTTTTTTGTAAAAAAAAAGTGAATGACACCCCTCGAAATCTTGGACCAAAAATACAAAGAAAGACAACCATGGTTGACAACAAAAGCTACATGTCTCCAAGGGGACAGCCGGCTGTTGCGACATGGGATTTCCATTAGGGAATGTTCAAACCTTAATAAAAACAATGGAGCGGGCCAGTGGAGTGTTAGGGGATGGTAAAGGTCTATTATGCATCTTTGTTGTATAGTGAAGGCCATTTGGGTCTCCCGGATGAAACAAGCCTAACAAACAACACCTACATGACACTGAGGAAAAATATACGAAGCTTACGACCTGTTTAGGCATTAGATTCCGTGCATAAATACAGCAATTTGGTTACCGTAGCAAATAAATAACACAACAAAGAGTAGTTTTCGGGATGCGTTAGAAGTTGTCAAGGGAAGAAAATTCACTTTGTAATCGTTTTCACAACATGGCAGTGCAATGACTTAGGTACAAATGAATTACAAGGTATACGTCAACTTGAAAACTTTTATACAGAGGCCACTCCAGTATGATGCAGCTCCACATCAATGACATTGCCATCAAAACTTCAAATTATTACAAATCATTGGAGAAAAACCCAGTAGTTTCACTGTCCTTTCTGGTGTGAGGGAAGCAAACTCTATTCGCAAACATCCATTATTGAAATCATTTTCCTTGGCAAGTACATAATTTATCACCTCTTGATATTTTTTTTTCAAGCCTTGACATGTTCTTCGTATTATTATTTCAAAATAACTTAAGAGGCAGCTTATTATAACAAACTGGCACACCTTGCAGCTTCCCCCAATTGAGTCTCCTCCAGAAAGCCATACTACATTTGGCAAGAAATTTTATGAGGATTTTCGGAAACAGAAAACCTTCAAGTAGTGAGAAACTAGACACAAGGGGTATATAGCAATATGGCCTAAAATTATAACAACGAATAGATGTTTAGCTTCAAGAGTAACTCAAAGCACCCGCTTATTATTCAAACATGGACAATCAAAGTAATTCTGTGAGCATTAAGATCATTTTAAGATGACAAATAGTTTCCCTCCAGACTGAATTTCATGCATGCCACCTGCAACCCTACAGGATCATTTAAATCCATAGGACAGAACAAACCAGAACAGAACCCACAAGGTGGGAGCATGTATTGAAAAGTATAAAAACAAACTTCACAGGGATAATGAAACCCCGAAAATTCCTTCATGTTCATATATAGTATATATGACAATTCTGAGGAATGAACCCTTGATTGACATAAAAGAAGAAATGATGAATAGTATAGCAGCGGATGCTTAGTAAAGAGAATTTATCATGGAACGTTAGAGTTGTTAGACCAGGAAAGATTTGGAGAGCATAAGATTCCAAGCACTTTCACCAGAAATTTATAAAATAAAGTCAAAGTAAACTTAAAACAACAGGAATACATTTTCAAAAGCAAAAGAACAGCAAGATCATAATACAGGATAAACTGATGGATATAATATTCGCAAGGCAAATTACCTCACAAACAACTTGGTTTGGCACTGCAGATGGAAGACCTTCCACAATAAAGTTGTATGCATTTCTTGACAATGATGGATATCCTGTATATTTTGAGAGAGTTAAAGTGCAAAGTTACTTTGGCCATTAAGAGACCAATGTTGCACGAGTGTGCATGTCAGTGCGCATACAATAGCATGTGAACATGACAGAGTGCTCGAGTATGTACAGTTCAGAAATCAGGGATCCCTGAATAAGCAAAAGTACTAACTTGAAACTTACATTGAGTATTCAAACACCACCAGTTCACCGTATTTGCAAGCTACCAAGGAAATCAGACAGTCTGAGAAAACAATGAATTAATTAACGGAAGGGATTAAACACATTAGTTAAAAATAAAAGACAATAGTGTCATCAGCTAGTTATGTGAAACATTAAGTGAGCAGGAACAAAGAAAACCTGATATTTTTAGCTATCAGAGTCTGTCCATCTTCAGCTCCAAGATGACGTAAAACCACTTCCTCCAAGCGGCCATCTCGATACGCATGCTGCAAATCAAGAATAGCAATGATCAAAACTTTACTAGACACACACTGAAGTCATTAGCATAGAATGCGCTAAAGGAAAAAAAAAAAAAAGAAGAAGAAGCAACACAAGAATGAGAAAGTATCCTTATTGGCAAATCGCATTCATGATATCATATCATATTTTAGTTCTTATGGTCACATAATGTGCCATCTTCTGTGGCCAATCTATGCAACAACACAACTTCATGTTCCTACCTTTCTTTGTTTTTTCTATTTTGGTTAACTACATCGTATCAAGTCCAAAGCTTTCACCAGTAATCCCACTTAAAAAAAACCCTAAAAGCGCCGCTACCCTTCTACCAAAAAATATAGATAAACTAAAATAGCATGACTTCATCAACCAGAAATTGTCTTCCCAATTATTTGAGAATAGGTAGTCAGCAAAACTTGAAGAGCAACAGAAGTACTTTCTGAAAACGCAATCTTTATGAAATTCGCATGCATTAACAACAGAATTTTTGCTTTATTATTGCTAATATGTAACAAAAGCGAGTGCTTGAAACGTTGTAAATATTTATAATGGCACTTTAACCAAACATAGAGACATTTCTGAGCCAGTTACTTCTCAGCAGAGCTGGCTACTAACATACCAAAAGTGAGCACCAAAACATATGCATAAAAACTACAAAAGAAAAACAACTATGAAACTACGAGTTTCATCTTTTCTGATACTAAAACAATAAGCTGCTAGAAACCCAATGGGATAGTACCTCAAAAAGTGCAGCAGAAGAAAGAAGTGTCTCCAGTATGCTACATTGGTTCAAACTATAGATAAGTATATCTAGTAGCTCAAAATAGATAATTGTCTTAATCAGTAAAAGATTAGTTTGATCTAAATCCAGCTGCACTACTAAAGAAGCCATTTCCACAGGCATTTAATCTTCATCACTTAAATCCTCAGCATAAGAAATGTTTAATTAATCCTCTTCAATTAAGTCCTCAAAACACATCAGCTAATGCATCCATATCCAAAAGATAGGATGTGCATGGACATGATCTATATTAAGGGGGTCTGTGATATATCCAAGTGCATGACCTGCTTTACAGTGTACCAGAACACAATAGCACCATATCCATTAAGAGTTGAGAAGCTAACTCTCCATGACACCACTTTATCCATACATGAGAGAGAAAATAGACAATTTTTGGGCTTGAAATCTAATTCTACTTTCTGCAGACACCCAATTTTCACACTTTCCTAACTCCTGATGAATTGGTAAGGCTGCCGCAGAGGCATATATGGTTCCCAAGAAATATGTGAAAAGCAACATTCAAGAGACACACACAAACGGAAAGGAAAGGAAGTGTTGAACGGATCAGAGGTTACTGTCTAACAGCACGTGTGTTAGGAGTCAATACAAGAAGTATTCACCAGGAGGAAAAAGGGGGGAAAAAGGGGGCAAACACAGCTACAGATGATAGATAGTTTTTGGTTGGATAGCATTTAATGAGCAAAAAGAGAGTCGATAGAACAAAGTGTCCAAACAACAATGAGAATCTCCACATAACATTCCAATGAACAGACCAAGAAGGCACTTTACCTTGTAAAAGCAGCTGGTTCCAAATGGGCAGTTCCCATTACCAAAGTCAAAGTGTTTGCAATCTATTGACCTACAAAAGTCAAAGTAAATACATAATTATTCAACAACTTCAAAATCTTAAGTTCTTTGGTTATCTAACTAATCACAAGTATAATTCAACCACATGAAACTTTACAGCCTACATTATCACAAAATAACCAACCAATCTTCTCTGAGAATATGTAAGATGATTCTGCTTTTCTTTTTCACCGTATCAAGAAAAATGACAGGTGGATCTTAAAATATTTCCAACATTAGTACATAAATTTTGCACATTTCTTCAAAAGTTATCCAAGAGTATAACGATGATCCAGCAATTGTGTAGCAGATAAAGAAGCAGCATACATTTGACAAAAGATTACCTGAGTTTTGCCTTGTAGGTATCAACAATTTCCTGTTTTTCCTCTTTAGAGGAATACCAAATGACGCTTGGAATTACAAAATATGAAAGCTTACGACATATTGGACAAGCCCTCAATGCAGAATTAACATCCATGCCAGAGGTTGGGGAACTACTACGCCAATTCCTGATACAGGATATGCAGAATGGATGATCGCATTCTGATAGCAGCCCAAACTTTCGCTCAGCTGCCGTTGGCTTTGAGAGCACACGATCCAAGCATACACTGCACTCTATTTCTTGACTGTATTTTAATAAGTCAAGGTTCTTTTGCTTCTTCTCACATGCTTTCAAATGCTCATCTCTTTCATCAGGTCTGAAAGGATGCAAACAATGCTTTCCACAATAGGCACATATGTCGCCGTGAATATGAGGACATTTATCTCCACGAGGACAGTTACCAGCAGCAGCAAATGAACAGAGAGGGCGGTCTGCTGGTTTAGCATTCCTAGGCTCCATAACCTCACCATCTTCTAACAAATCATGTTGGACAGACTCCAAATTCCATGCCGGAGTAGCAGGAGCAATAAAGGGTGCACTTGAAGCAGAAAGCTCAGGAGGAAACCCCGGTACTGTTGTCACCCCACTCAATACAGTTCTAGCAGGAAGAGACAGAGAAACAGAATTTGAGCCCAGAGGCTGGTGAGAAACTGTCAACGACGATGATGGAGTAGATTCAGGCCTAGAAGGTTTAACATGATCATATCGGCATCGACTACCGTAAGAGCAGACTCCTTTTTGATAAAAGGTACAAATCTGCATTAACAAACAATTAAACGGCAATAGTCAAAATAATCATTTTACTACATATAATCAACCAAAATAAAAAAGGCGAAAAGATAAAACCATAGCTAAAATATAGTATTTACGTTATTTGGAGGATCTTTCCAGTCATGTGAAAATTCACAATGCTCCCCTTTCAAACATGCCCCATGAGCAAAGAACTTGCATAGTACCCTGAAACAATCAATTAACACAAAATCATGATCAATAAAACTCATTCCTATACTCGAAACCAAAAGAAAAGAAAGAAAACACGATCCATCGTCCGCATTATTGAATGCCCTTACGATCATTCAACTATATGCATGAACATCAACCGTATCCAAACAAAAGTTCAATCTTGAAAATCAAAAGCTAGTAATTTATAATCCATTAACTTAATAAATATAACAGCTATTATTTTAATCATTTACCTAAAATTCATCAACATTAATGAATTAATGATCACTAATCAAACAAAAAAGAACATGACCGTGACCAGGAGCACAATATAAAAAAAAGAAAGAAAGAAACTATCAAAACACAAAATTGACAAGGTTAGAAGATTAATTACCTTTTAGACATGGAGAATGATATTAATTAATTCAAAAAAAAAAAAAGCGAAAGGTAGATGGATAACTGAAACCCTAGCCAAGAGGTGAGCTTTTATGTTTATATAAAGGGTTATTATTGTGATTAACAGTGGAGACTTGAAAGAAAAAAGGAAAACAAGAGGAGAGAAAAGAAAGCGAAATAGAAGGGTGTCAATCACGTGAGTTTGCAAATTTTAGACAAAAAGTGTCTGTCTGTCTGCTTCTCTTCTATTCTCTATCTATCTTCCAATTGGTGCGCTCTATCGCCTACTGGTTAGGGTTCTTTTTGGCGGTTGGTGAGCGTGGAGGGGGACAAAATGTATCCCAAAAAAATGAAAATTGGCTCATTTTTAGGGGTAGAAATGCAATTATAGCAAGTACGGAGGCATTTGTGTGATTTTCAAGTTCGTTTTGGGCAAGTTTGTGGCCGTCTTGAATTCGTCTGTTTTTATTGGCTGTTACCATTAAGATGTTTTGGAGTTCGATGGTTTTTTAGGGAACTTATTTATTAACAAATTATAATTTAGTTAGTTTAGTTTTGAAAACAGATTAAATAGTTTTTCTAGTTTAAAAATTTTATTTTTTTATTAGCATTAATCATATTTAATTTAATATTACTTAGTTTAAAAAAATGACTTTTTTTCCATAAATCTTTTAATAATATCTCTTTGTTAGTTTACTTTTTCTATTTTTTTATAAAAAAATAAATTCAGAAGGACATGAAATGGACTAAAAAAACAATTAAATATTTTGAAATTAGGAAAAATATTTGATTTATTTTACAAAACTATAAAAAAATAATTTATAATTTATTCGTTTTTTTTTCATTCATGCTATCGTGATCTTTAATGTAAATTAATTACATTTTATCTTCTATTCAATAACTCAAACTCATTATTTAAGAATTCGTTTATGACGTAATAAAAACTTATTGATGCTTTAGTATCTTTAGAGATTTAGTTGTTTTTTTCAAGTAATAAAAATATTTTCAAATCAAATTTTAATTTTAATATTTGAAAATTAGAGCTCCATTTAGTATATTTTTATAAATCCATTTAATATATATTCTAACTTTTGAGCTGTAAAAGGTCATAAATATCTTTGGTTATTTATGATTTTTTACTTAACTGTAAATAAAGTTTTTTTTTTTATCAATTATAACTTATAATATCTTCTTTTTTTAAAAAAAAAAAAAAGTTGTCTTTGGTCAATTTTTTCCTAAACATAGCTTGTAACTTGACTATTTTTTCATAGGTTGCTTATGCTAAATAACTTTTTAATTATGATTTAAAGTTAAAATTTAATTTCAATAAGTTATGTCAGACGCAATCTAAATTGATTCTTTATGAATCTTAAATAAATCATTTACATTTGGACATAAAAAATTATTCTTTTACAATATTTTAGGATTGAACTTAGATTATATAACATTAATAACATACTCAACTATGAATCATGCTAAACTTTATCTCTCTCTCTGAACTCTTGCCTTTAATTTTATACCTTTTGTTTATTCAAAAATTATTCGTGATTGAAAGAATTGACAAGTGATATTGTCTTTTATCGCCTATTTTTTTCCCCCTTCTTTGTTTTTAAGGAAAGGGATGTTCATATTGAATTTGGAAAAGACATTCGCTGTCTAATATTCTCTTATATCTCTTTATTTGAGACCAATAATACTCATTATAAGTAAAATTTATCAATTATAATCACGTGAACTATCATATTAGACTGGAGATAAAATTATAGTTTCATTACCATATATTGAAGTGAATTAGATTTGAGCAGCCATGATACGAGAGCACCGACTAGAACTGAAATATATAGCTTATTAAATCATGAAACTTAAAAACTCAACCGTTCAATTTTGTCAACCCATTTCAAGAATTAAACATACGAATTTATTTTTTTACCTCACTGTACTTGGAGTAGATATATGTTGTAATAATTATATTAAAGGACCCACGCGTCAGGGGATGTAGCTCAAATGGTAGAGCGCTCGCTTTGCATGCGAGAGGTACAGGTTCGATACCCTGCATCTCCACGCGAGTATGTTTTTACCTTTAGCTTCGAGAGCATCTGTAAAATAATAATATTATTAGAGTAAATTATAAATTAGTTTCTCTTATCACGAGAAACGAATTAATTAATCTTTTAGTTTTAAAACTTAATCATTTTGATTTGTATTATAAGAAATATATAAAAAAAAAGTAAAAGAATTATTAGAATAAATTATAAATTATTAGTCTTATTAGTTTTAAAATTCAATCATTTAATTTTTTTATTTTTATTTTAAAAAATAAAAAATAATTAAAAATTATGAAAAAAATTGATAAGGAAATGACATATTTAATAAAATAAAAAATAGTAAATTAATCATACTCAATGATCAAAAAATTAAATAATTAATTTTTTAAATTAGAAAATTAATTAATTTGTTTCTCCAAAAGTGAGGGATTGATTGATAATTTACTTCAAATTATTATTGGTAGTACCATCCAAAATATCTAAGCAAAAACTCTTCAATGCGGAACATGACCTGGCGTATGTTCATTGGTCCAACCCCATAAGCATACCATACCTTATTGCTTTGAATGGATAAGAGAAAAATGTTGAATTGAAGAGCAAAAGAAGAAAGCACCATATCCATCATTAGCCAATCCCATGGCTACCATTCTCTCTCCATCAGTCCGCCTCTCGTCCACCACCACTACCCAAAAACCACCACAAGCCCCACCACTCTCCAAAATCCACCTACCCATTTCCAACAAACCCCTCCTCAAAACACTAACTGCCACCGTTGTAGCCACCACAATATTAACTGCCAGCACTCCTTCCCTAGCAGACCCTTCACAAACTTTCCATATCTACTATGGCACCGCAGCCAGTGCCGCCAATTACGGTGGATACGGTGGCAATTCCGACAAGAAAGCTTCTGCTGAGTACGTCTATGATGTCCCTGATGGATGGAAAGAACGTTTAGTTTCCAAAGTTGAAAAGGGTACTAATGGAACGGACAGTGAGTTCTACAATCCAAAAAAGAAAACGGAAAAGGAGTACTTGACTTATCTTGCTGGTTTCAGGCAGCTAGCTCCAAAAGATGCTGTGTTAAACAACTTGGCCTTGTCTGATGTGGACTTGCAAGACTTGATATCTGGTGCAGATAGGGTGGTGAGTGAAGAGAAGAAAGATGGGAACGGACAACTGTATTATGTTTACGAGATTGATGGGGTTGGTAAACATAGTTTGATCAAGGTTACTTGTTCTAACAATAAATTGTACGCTCATTTTGTCAATGCACCAACACCTGAATGGAATAGAGATCAAGAGATTTTGAGGCATCTTCACGAGTCATTTAAGACTGTTGTCTAGTATTAGAAGGTAGTGAAAGGTTGAATTTAATACGAGCTGAAGCTTAATTGCTTGTTTTGAGTATGTTTGATCTTCAGTTTTTTCTTGTTTTAATAAAACCTTTTGTTATAGCTTATTAATGTATCTTTGTAAGTTGATTAAAATTTGTCTGGAATTCTGCCCTTCGCAACTCAGCAACAAGAAGAAACAGAAATGGATTATATTACTTGCAATATATATATATATATAGCAGAGAGTTTATAATAACAATTGCTAATTGAGATCATTACAAGTGAACATTTTGGTGATGGGAAAGTGAAACCGTTGGATGAGAAGAAGCATGAAACATAAACCTTGCCGATCAAGTGATCATTAAAAGGTTCGTTTCCATGATTTTCTGTTTCATAGCGTTGGCTCTAACAATTCTATAGTATAGCAATTCACTATGGATACCAATTCATCGATTTCTTCTAGTATTAAGAGGAACTCATGTAGAAGGAAGGATAGAGACACATTGCTCTGCAACATGAGCTATTGCAATGGACAGACATCCATATGGGTACGAATCCGTTCTCTACTGGATTTTGCTGCCATTTTCCATCAAAATGCACTCCAACAAGGTTTCAGCATCACGATTCACTAATATAGATACATATTTACAGATTACCAGTGAATTTTACGATTTCTTTAATTACTGGGAATCTGTGAAAGCTCAATTTGCAGATCTCCTAAAATGGAAGACTTTGAATTCCAGCTTAAAAGCAAAGCATTTTACCCTCAAATAACATCCTGTCAATTCTGATCATACCTTACAAGCTATTATGCCTGTTGAACACATCAGAAAGCCAAAATAAATCAAATTGCTCTACTTAGCCAAAAGGAAATGAAAATGCTCTGCCACACACCTCTTGAATAAAAAAACGTCCATTCAGAACCCAAATCCGCCAATTGATTATTGGATTTCATGTCATAAAACCCAGAAGATAATTAATATTTGTTAATCCTAATGTCGATAAATAGAAAGACACAAGATATGCATTCTAATGCCCAAGACTAATTTGCCTAAACAACAGATACTCCTTATTTCAAGCAAACACTATCATACTTGCATTTCCTCTAAAATGGTATACAAATTGGGTTAAAAAAAAAACACATACAACACAATTCATTAGCAATTGTTATTGATGGTACTGAATTTTGCTTACAAAACAAACCAGTTCGGGCTAATACAAAGTAAAGTCATCATCATATGAAACATGCCACCCACGTCTACAGGGTGGAGCATTTTCATCATACTCAGCACAGCAACTCCATCTTTTCTTCCAATTAACACTTCCAGTATTTGGTCTATTATTCTTGTCATTCCATTTATACACGATCACTCCAGAGCGGTCACTCCACTCGCCGTCAATACCCTGGTGTGGTGGAGCCAGAGCAAATAACCCCTTCTCCCCTACACAAAACATGGTAAACATAATACTTCCAGTCCCATATTAAAGGGGAAAAAAAAAGACAGGGTACTCTTTTTTAGGTGAGATGCGACGCATACCTGTGGTGTGGCCATGGAAAGAGCAGGCAGCTGGGGAGTTATCTTTGTCAAAATAAAGAGTATTGCACCTCAAGCAACGCTTCTTGGTTGGGATTTGAGTGATATTTGGTTTCGTTTTATCAATTTTTGAAGATGAGCTGATTTTTAACACATTTGATGGCTTGTACTGAAGGGTTCGGGAGAGAGAGCATGTCATTGCCATGTTGCAGATTCACCAGAAAGTGATGGAGGCCATTGATTTAAAGACTTAATAGTAAAGCCCAATTATAGCAGTAAAAAAGTAGCCCATGAATTTTGGGCTGAAAACATGGGCCCATGCCATCCTTTTCCTTTCCAATATTGAAACAGAATAATTCTAGTTTGAAGATGACATATATGCGAAATTTCAAGTGAAATTACATTTTTCTTTCCCTGATTAGATTACATAGAAAGCATAACTATTAAACAACCATCTCACTTAAAAACTTAAGCTGATAGGTGAGGCTACTAGAATATAATTTATATCATCTCTAATACACCTCTTCAAGTGAAAGTCTTAATATTTGAATTTGAAACTTACACGCATTCGCATTGTCTCGTGCTTAATACTTGAAAAATTGTGAATTGTAAGACTTAAACTCATAACCTCTTGATCAACAAAACTCGATAGCTTTTAGGTGAAATGATCATTTGACAATAACTTTTCTCGCATTTCTCAATTCTTTCTATCATTAAGTCTTAGTTTCGAGTTTGGTGCATAATATAATGAAATGATCATCATTGTTTAAAGAGGAAATGAGAAATGATTTAAGTCTTGATTAATTAACATTTTTTCTGATCAAAATAACAGGAAAAGTACTGGAATTGTATTTTTCCAATCTTTAATTTTCCGAACTTAAGTTCCTCTAGTTTTCATTTCTTCTTATTAGACAAAGTGTAAGGTTTGAATCAAACTATTAAAACAGAAAGGCTATATATGAATCTGATCAACTGATCATAGGAGGCTACCTGCTACCTTGAATCTGCTTGTGAGTCTGCTCATCCACTTTTTCAACTCTAAACCCAATCCAAATTATAGTTTGATCATTTACAAGCGAAGAAGCAGATAAGAAGATACAAGCTAATTAAGACGTTTTCATATTCCCAGAAATTATCATCGTCATCAAGTAGGACTATGGTCTATGGGGAAATCTTATTTATTCAAAGCGCTTTGTCCAATAAATACTTAATTATCTCACTCGCTTTGGTTATTAATTATATTTAATTTTTTCGGGTAAAATATTATATTAATTACTCTTTAATTTTATTCTCAAACCCCAACCGTAATTTACAACATTTAGCCAGACTTAGTTGCTGAGTTATCGTGCACCACTACCATAAACGAAAAAAAGACATTTGGTGGTGACTCTAATCGTTATCGATGACTTATTTTTTAACACCAAGGTTGTCCAGAAGTAAGAGGATATGAATAGTTTTGATTTTATTTGGTTATCGAGCTGATTTAAATCTTAAGCCAAACGTAAGAATCTCATAAATCGTTAAATTACACATTATGAATCGTTTTTTTTTTTATCAGGTAAGATCTGTGGATTTAATCTCGATATACCAGTGAAAATCAATTAAAAAAAAACTCATTATTTTTGCACTGCCATATATATATATATATATAAACTATAAAATTAATTGAGTTTTGGTACACAGGATACATGATTTATTGCCTCTTCTCTCTTTTCTGGCGCCAGATAGCCAAGGTTTTTAATTTCAGGATGCTATTTAGCTAGTGGACATACATAGTTAATTGATGAAGTCATTTCGTGCAACTTCAAGGGATTTGGGGATAAAGCCTGGATCATATCTAAGATGAAAGAGAATCACAGAAGGAAAACCAACTGATTGTCTTTTTATTATGAGAAAGAAAAAAGAATTACCCCTTTTTTTCTTTTTATTCGACATTAAGATATTTTTGGACCAACTTATGTATCATTTAAGACTAATTCTCTTTTTAAATGGTCTTAAGAACATACCTCTCTATTAAGCATCAAGATACAATTAAAAAAAATTAATTAATTTTCTTGAGTGTTATCCCAAAAATTAAAATCCAAAAAATAAAGAAAAATAACAAATGCATCATGTTTAATAATTACATAATGCTTGTTGGCAAACAAAATACTTCATTTGTCCTAAAAGGATTGTTCTTTTAACTTTTCTCATATATTAAGAAATTAATTAATTATTATGTTATGTCAACATTTTTTGTTTATAAATACAATTCTAGATAAATATTTTATATTTTATAAAAACTATTTATCTAAAACTGTATTTAGTTAATTTTTTATATAAAAATTTTAAAATTAAGAGATATTTTAATTAATAACGTACATCACTTAAAGTTTTGAAGACAATTAAATATTTTGAAACAAATAAAAATAAAAAAGATGAACGATATTTGGGACAATGAGAGTAAGTAATTAAGACTCTTAGTAATAATTTTGTAGCATGCACTCGTCAAAACTTAGCAGCACTTCCATTGGAGAAAGAAGAAAAAGTAGAAGAAGAAGAAGAAGAAGAAGAAGTGCAATGATATATACACACAATGTACTGCTAACGAAACTGGTTTATAATTGATAAGGCTTGCACTTGCAAGCACTTATCAAAACTTTGCACTCAATTCCATTTGGGAAAAGAAATCTCCACACACACCAAAGAGTAATGAGGATATATAGCTTATATAATAAGACTTGCACTGGTTTATTTCTTCCTTGCAAAAGGGTAAATTTACACAAGTTGGTCTAACATAGTCATGGAACCTAATTAATTAACATTATGCCTAGAAATACACAAGCGAGAAAAATGAGGCAAACAAACCAATTAATGCACCAATGAGAAATAAATTGAAGCTAAGAATAGGCTCATGAAGGTGGAAGAATTCACCTAAAACCCTATTGATTAAATAGAGGATTCACCGTCATGTTCGATTTCAGATGCTAGTTCATCCTCTTCTTCGAAGCAATCAATGCCAACAGCTGCATGGCCATGACCAAAGGCCTTAATGTGGTCTTTTAGAGACCTCTTGTGCTTAAAATCAGACCCACAAATGCAATACCATATTTTCCCACAGTTCTTTTCATGTGTTCTCCAATCACCTTTCACTGCTAATGGCTTACCACATTTTCTACACATAAAGGGTTTGATTCCATGCTTTCTCTTGAAGTGTGTTTGGAGAGTCCTAAAATCTTTGAGTGCTCTTGCTCTTGGATGATCAATATTGTGCTTGCAACCTGGTGTACAACAATAACATGGAAGTCTTAGCATTGCTGTTGGTTGGGTTCCTCTCAAAGAGTCTGGTCCTTTTCTGTACTGAGATCCATGTCCCCACATATGCATCTGCGATGTGAACCAAAACCCAGCTGAGATAGGTAGATAGACAGAGAGAGAGAGAGAGAGAGAGAGAGATCAAGCGCTGTGATCAATGATGTATCCAACGAACTCTTATCATAGAAAAAGGTATAAATTTTTGCAATGGCTACAAAAGGAATACACTAGCTTTCCCCAAATGGAAATTGAAGGCATCCATTTAATTGAGCAAGGCCTACATTAATTTAAGAGACATAACTGTTCCAGGTAGAAGAGCAATGCTAAAAACATTTGATTCATTAGAGAGGCCTACTGGGTTTTGGGTTATTCAATATAAGAAATTAAGCAAAAGAAATTGAATTAATGGTTGGGAGAGCAAACTCTAGTAGCCTCCTTAACAATCAAGGAGACTGGTAAAATTTTGTTGCTCCTTGAGAGATTGCGCAAGCCAGGGTTTAAGCTTAACATAGGGTTGCATGCACAAATAATAGTATTAGTTATAACAGACATGATCTATATAGTGTTTTTTTATGTTAACCATTAGCAAGTGCCTTTAAAGGTACACAGCAGTGTGGGTTGGGAGCTGACAAGGATTTTCGTAAGAACAATCTAACTTCAGGGTAAATTTTTACAGACATGAAAGGGATCGGAGCACTCTGAATTTCACTTTTCAGTTCCTTATCTGCAGATCCTCATAACTCTGAAGCACTGCATTTGTTTGCAGGTTTCCTTTAACCCACCGCAGCAACTGACCGTAGCATAATCTTCGAAGTAACAAAAGCACAAGAGTGTCTCATGAAAGGTCAAAACACTCAAAAAAAAAAAAAAAATCTCAGTTGGAACTTCAAAAAAGAAAAACAGAATCAATTACTGACTAAAGATGTCAAGCTAGCTAGCTAGCCAAGATATATATATATATATATATATATATATATATATATATATATATATATATGCAAAATGGAAATTAAACAAACAAACAAATAAAGACAGAGACTTTCTGTGTTCTAGGCTAGTACTCTACTGCTCCTACAATTTAACTAATTATGTTCATCATAAAAAATAAAGTACCAAGATCCAGCTGAAAATGGAGCAAGAAAAGAGAGGATAAAACCAAAACAGAAACAAGAAGAGCTTAAGGAGACATGTTTCAAAGAAAATGGGACACACCTGCAAGTTGTTGTATCTATTAAATGTCTTGAAGCAAAGAGCACATGAAAATTGACTAGGACCGATGAGAATCTGGGAAGGTGTGGGAATCCAATACTGACCCTTATTTAGTTTCTCCAAAGGGTAACATGAAACTGCACTAATCTCTTCCTTATCAGCTGCATTTGCAGGTGAGGAAGGCCTAAGTGCCCTCTGCAGGTCAGAACTAGGGTTAGTGAGGCCAATATGCAGAGCTACAGTCACAGGGTCATCATTACCATCTGCAGTACTAAAAAAGAGGTTCTCGTCATCTTTTTTCATGTTCTTGTCCTCTTCGATGGAACTACTTGAGGACTCATGACGCTCTTCTTGTTGTCTTATGGGACTCAAGTATTCTATTAGGGGAAGTGCTTCTTTTTGAGGAGGTGAAGGAGGAATGGAAGATTTATTGTTGAAAAAATAGTGGTTTGAGTATGTATGAAGATTAGATGGATTTGAGTAAGACGTGAAAGCAGTGTAGTGAGGATTAAGAGGCATGAAGTTGAAAGATCCATTGAAGAGATTAGAGCAAGGGTCTGCCATGGTGAAAAGAAGCAAGAGAAAGAAGAGTATGATTGGAACTTCTGCTACCAGAGTGGAATGTGGTACTATATATAGCATTAAGTAGGGGCAAGACTGAGAGAGAGAGAGAGAGGGTGTGAGGCTTGGGTAACTTTGAACACAAAGAGGACAAGGCGCGGTAGTGAAAAGAAAGGGTGTAGAAAGTCAAGAAATTACCCTCTGCATTAATTCAAGAAACTTATGGACATGAAATGATACAGTAAAGAAAGAAAGGAAAAGCCAAAGAGTCAAAGATTAGACTTGCAGGAGGCTGTCTCCCAAGAGAGGATTGCACCACGCACATTCTGAGAGAAAGAGAGAGGGAACACTCTGTTACTATTGCTATCATTTTAAATCTCTTTTCATCATCTTGCTTGAAATTAACAACTACTAATTAACCCCTTCGGCATTTGCTTTGGTGGGTGTGTATTATGTTTGTTTGCACGTCTAAGCTTGCCATTTTCATGGGAAGGAATGCACCTTAAGTCCAAAATTTCTTCAATTTCTAATACGGGCAGCAGTTACACATAAATTAAATTAAATAGTACTAGATGTTAATGACTACAATTAAATGAATGAATCACTAAATTTCGTTCTTTTAAAAAAATAAAATACTTGTGTGGGATTGAAACATCCCGTTTACCAGCAGCATTCTTTATGGATTTGGCTCAGTCAACTAACTCGTTAAAGATTGGAGTTGGGCTTTGGTTGATAATTATTTCAGGTTGTATATTGTACAGTGTAATCAACCACTTTCACAGTTGGTGCATAGATAAGTTAATGAGGTGACCCATATGGACAATTCTAAGACTCCGTGCATGTCCAACCTGCATTTTAAGTCGCATCATTATGGTTATGGCTTGCGTTGTGCAATAAATAAATGATGATGAGAGGGAAGACAAAGCATATAGAGTACTAAATTCTCCTACAAGTACTTGTCTAACCTAAAGGATTGGACAATCTCCATGTATATTCTTCAACAATTTAGGCTGATTAATTAATTGATATAACTAATCAGGTTAAGAGAAACCATGTCATTTTCACTTTTCGTTTTACTTTTTTTTAACTTAATTTTACATCTAACCTAACTGATATTCGTGTATATGAAGTTGAAAGTGAGACGCATGCCGTTTCAAAAACCAAGAAACTGGATAAAAGAAGCTAACTCAATTTAACAATCAAAATACTAATTACCAAATTAAGTGTTAGCAAATCTCTATTAATCTATTTTGGAGTTTTTACGACTTTTGGTTGGCTTTTGTACATATATGCTTTGAATTATGTAAATTAATATGTGCATAATATATACGTTTATTATCATCATCATCATTTCGTTATTAAAAAAAAATTGAATTTAAGATTTTTTAAAAAGAAAAGAAACTTGTACTAGTTGGGTTATATCACTGGCTATATATATAACTAAATGTATGTTATAATAATATCTTTTTAATTAATTTCTATAGAAATTTTTTAATCAAAGACCTCTGCTTTTCTTTGTCAATTCACAGTGAAACCTTTAATCTTCAAGCCAAACGGAGTTTAGGGAATATCTTGTGAATCCATTAACACCGTTTATGAAAATTTATGAAAATTCATAATGTTAATGTTTCTTTTCTGTCGGCATTAACACCGTTTCGACGCACGGAACAGAAACTTTCGGCATGAAAACGATGGGCAAATGCAAAATAGAGGCTAGAAAGAACTCGGCATTCAGCCGGCAATGATAGTGTAGGTAGACAAAAGCTATATATGTGTATATATTTGCTCAATTCACTTAAGTGCAAAAATAACCAGAATCAAGCTGGGGATACACAAAAATGAACTATATATATATATAATTGCTAAAATGTATGTGTATCTTCGAGAAAAAAGTTTTCAAGTTTCGTATAGTAGCATCGAGATCCTTTTGAAGCAAAGAGATTGGCCTTTGGCCCTTTCTAATGATGGCTATATGGGGCAGAAAAAATTGATACAGAGTCAAGGACAACGAAGAGTATTGATCTCTTCAATAATATATATATTTTTTGACACTTCAAAAATTTGTGACAATTCAACTAATGAATGAATGCAGGATTAGAAATTGGAATTTCGTTTAGATTAATAATGTCAAAAATGAGAGTAGCAGTGGTTGGTGCTGGGATCTGTGGACTTGTTTCAGCTTATGCTCTTGCAAAAGCGGGTGTTGAGGTTGTTCTATACGAGAAAGAGGAGTACTTAGGCGGCCATGCTAAGACTGTCAGCTTCGATGGTGTTGATTTCGACCTCGGCTTCATGGTCTTCAATCGGATCAGAAACAGCTTCTCTTATTTTATATATATATTTTTTCTTTTTTCTACAACCAACTCTTCCCTGCGCCACCCCCCAATTATACATAGGTAACGGTTGATAAATATTCTCGTGCTTTATCACGTTAAAGAGGAAAAAAAAAATGTAACCCAATCATTCTGCAGGTACTTGTCCGATTACATGGATATTATTACAGTGAATATACCAGTTCGAGTATAGATATTTTGTTTAAAACTTAATTCTTGTGTGCAAAAAAAAAAAAACTTGATGGTTGGCCATTTCTTGATAAGAAAATATTGAATTTTAGCTGCATCTCGCCAATTTTAGTTCACCATCAGCTACTAGCTAGAGCGGCTTTGATTTTTCCTGATTTACCTCGCCAATTGATTCAGCTTTGGAATTCAATATTCTGCCCCAAAATTGATACAGAGTCAAGGACAACGAAGATTATTGATGTCTGCTTAATGTAACATGAGTTATAAATTAGAAGTTTTTTTTTTGCACATTTGATATGGTCAATTTTAGCAGTGTCTCGCCAATTTTAGCTCACCATCAGCTACTAGCTAGAGCGGCTTTGATTTTTCCTGATTTACCACGCCAACTGATTCAGCGTTGGAATTCAATATTCTAAATTAATTCTCTCTACTTCGATAGAACATAAAACAAGTGACATGAAAATTTAAAACTTAGTATGTGTGTCTATATATATATGTCGAATCATGGAACATATATATCAGATTTCTCGTACATATGCACACAAACATAGACAGTTCCTTTTTCTTGCTCTCCTCGCCGAGAATCAATTTTTTTGCAAATTTTTTTAAATTAAGACCTACTTTTTTTTATTTTAATTGAAACCCTTTATTCTTTGAGATTTGTTAATCACTCCGAAAATTCGACATATAGTGACAGGATTTTTTCTTCGTTATATGTTAAAAATCTATCACTATATAACATTAGTAATGAATTAGAGACAATATGAATTTCATCGCTAATATGATGAATGTTGATTCCTTAGAGGCCGAAATTTATTTCCATTGCTAATTTGTTGAATTTTCATTTCTAAATCAATCTAAAACAATCGTCGGTAAGATCTTATATCCATCGCTAAATAGCAATAAAAACGAAATAGGAGTTTGTTCCTACTCATCGAATTTAATATTAAAATGGAGTACATCGATGCTTTAATTAATGATTAAGTCCTTTGCGATGAAATATTATGGGGTTCGGTTTCGCCTAGCAAGCTACTAGGACTTTCTATGGGTATGTAGTTTAAAGAAAGAGTAATAAAGTAAAAAGAATTTTATCAATCGGAAGAGACAAAATTCATTAAAAAGAATGTAAATATAATAAATTGAAAAATATGACACTTACATCATTAGCTATCGAGATATTCAATGCTATTCGACAGATCAATACTTCCTAGGTTACGAGAGATGAAAAATTACTAAAGACATTAAAAACCATCGAACTACTTACAGGGAAATAGGAATTAACCGTTACAAAGCTAAACTAAGGAAATTGAATAAACTTGTATAAAAAGTCTTGTGTTTTTGATCGTGTGAGATTCTATTGGTCCACCTTTTTAAATAGCTCTTGATTGACAACTTCCTCTTGTGATAGGACCAAATGCATTGTTTTATTAAAGTTTTAAGACTTCATCAAAACTTGGTTGATGATAAGACCAAACGTATCATTTCATTAATGTTTTAGGACTTCGTCTAAACTTGATTCGTTATAAGACCAAACGCATCATTTCATTAAAGACTCAAGACTTTATCAAAACTTGGTTGGTTCATGAGACCAAACGCATCATTCCACTTCTACTCTACAATTACATCATAAGAAGATGTCATACTTGATTGACATATGACTTTGAATTTTAAAATGCTAACACATGCTCTCTTTTCGGCCATTTAAAGATGAAATGAAAAATTTCTCTCTCTAATAGGCGTAACATTAAATGCCGATAGACATGATAAGACGTCATGTCGTTTCATTTCTTAAAATGACTACTCGTAATCATTTTAGTACCACGGTTACTCAATAGTTAGTGACTTTTGATACAACAAGTTGTTTCGTAAATTAGGCAAGTCGAAAACATCAATAGTCTTCGAAAAAAGGATTACTATCAACTTTCATAACTTCTTCTTTTAAAAAAAATAATTTTTTTGACTCTATTAAGTCTTGAATTAAATTCTTAAATAAGATGCAATTATTAGTTGAATGGGATAGAGAACCGTGCCATTTATAGAATTTTCTTTTTTAACTCTTCTAAAATTGGTAATCTATGTTTGCCTTTAATTTTGATTCTATTATTGGCCAAAAGCCAATCAAAGATCAAGTCCACTTTGTCAAGATCGAAAGAATATTTTTTATCTTCTTTTGACTTAAAACTTATAGAAGCTTATATGTTTTTTCAAGCCAACTCGCTTATAGACTATTGGCTTTCCTTTAACATACTCTATAAAATCCATATTTATTATTGTTAAATCTTGATAATATTTTTCCCACTATGTTATTTTTTAGCAATGATTCTTCATCTAAAATTGTTTTGAACCTTAATGCCCTTTTTGTTAGTTCGTAGAAATCTTGAAACACCATGTCCTCAAATTTCTTTCCGAGTTCAAAATCCAAACCGTCCCGTATAAAGCATAAAAACTTGTTTTTAGGATCTAAGATCGAACTCTATCTCTTCCGAACATTAAAAGAAACTCGCTCTACAAATTCACCTTCAAACTGTCTTAATCTTGCTAGGTCCGCCAATGAAATTCCAAGTTTTATTCTTGAAAGATGGATTTTGATAATAGATTGATATACCAAATGAATGTTGCAGTAGTTAAAGAACTAACAAAGAGTCACGGCTTTAGGAAAATCATCTCCCGATAATTCTTCACACTAAAAACTATATTTGGTAACGTGTTCTAAAGCAAAAACATTATCTTCGCCGGAAAGCAAAGTGAATTCAAGAGAGCGAAATCTTATGGGAGTGGATATTTCCTATCGGCATAATCTAGATATGACTTTCGATAAAACGAACGATTGACCCTTTGTATTCGCGGTCTACACATCCTTTCAATCATGTTAGCCAAAACCTATTGATTCAATTCTTCGAGTGTATTTTTGGGGGGAAAATGTGTCGTTAGACCATTTCCTTCGATCGTCGCCATAGTTAGCACATTCGATGGTGGAAAATTGGTCATTGCACTTGGAGGTAGGTTTGAAGGAGGACAATATGGAGGTATTGGTGTGTTGACATAATTACAAGAGGTACCTAGGATGAATATCCATTAGTTTGGCCATAATGAGTATGTTCATAAGTGTTTTGTAGCATGTCATGACCATTTCTATTATGAAATGACATATTAGAAGCGTAAGACGAATATCCTAAATGAACTTCGATTAGCTTAACCATCGATGATCTCATTTCCCCGTTAATGTCAAAATTCTTTTCTTCGATTGGTTCCTTCCTCTTTCCTTCTACTAAAATTATAAGTCATCGAACATCTTTTCTCATCATTCGAGTGATGCTTCTAGTTGTCTCAAATCTTGGTTCAATAGCGACCTTCACTTCTTTGGCCACTTGTCTTACCAATGGGACGAGTGGTTTTCTTAAACAGAGTGATTTACAACTATAATCACTCTCTCGCTATGATAGCACATACATTCCGTCAATTCGATAGTATGATTAGTAGTATTTTCATTATTTTTCTTTGATGATTTGGCTATGGAAGCTTTATCCTATTGATATCCTCTTAAAGCCGATTCAACATTAACCACATTTGTCAATTTATCCGTGCACCTATCTCTAAAGATGGATCATATATCTTTTTTAGTAATTCTTAAGTTTTATTAGCCAACTTTTATCGAAATTCAACCATTTGTTCTTCAAGTACTTGTTTCTTGACATTATGATTTCGATTTGTAGAACTATCACTTCTATCCGAACTCACATGTTTTTAATTTTTGACATCTAGTTTGCTTCAATTATCATATTGTCCTTTATCAACTATATTTTTAAGTTCTGCATTTTCATTAACCTTAGTTTTCTCGTAATTATGGTTTTACATGGTTTTCATTATAGGTTCACTTTCAAAAATTTAGATCATTTCTTCAACTAAAACATGAAGTGTTTCATTAATTTGGTCCTCTTCAAAGAGTTGACGTCTTGTCATACTTTTAGTAGTACCACATTTTGATATTTATCTCCCAATATAGTCACCAAAACTTAATGGTGCTCATCAAATTTAATTTTAAAATAGAGTATATCAATACTTTAATTAGTGATTAAATGCTTCACGATGAAATATTATGGGATTCGATATTATCTAGCAAGCCATCGGGACTTTTCGTGGGCACTTAGTTTAAAGAAAGAGTAATAAAGTAAAAGGAATTTTATCAATCGAAAGAGATAAAATTCATTAAAAAAAATGTAAATATCATAAATCAAAAAATATAATACTTATATCATTAACTATCAATATATTTGATGTCATTCTGACGGATCGATACTTCCTAGATTACAAAGATGAAAAATTATCGAAGACAAGTAAAAAACAACTAAAATTCTTATAGGAAAATAGAAACTAACTATTACTAGATAAACTAAGAAAATTGAATAAACTTGTATAAATATTCTTATGTTGTTGATCGTGTATGATTCCGTTGGTCCCTCTTCCTTAAAAAGCTCTTGATTGATAACTGCATCTTATTTAAATTTAAGCGCAAATAGTTATTTGGAATTGTCCCTTTGTTTCCTTTATGCATATTGTCTCCATCGAAACTAGTCGATTGCAGGACCAAATGCATCATTTTATTTAAATCTTATGATTTCATTAAAACTCGGTTGGCTATATTACCAAACATATTGTTTCACTCAACTTAAGGTTCTGTCAAAACTTGATCGGTGATAGGACCAAACGCATCATTTTATTAAATTTTTAAGACTTCGTTGAAACTTGATTCATGATAAGACCAAATGCATCGTTTTATTAAAGGTTTAGGATTTCTTCAAAATTTGATTGGTTATAAGGCCAAACACATCGTTTCATTAAAGATTTAAGGCCTTGTCAAAACTTAGTTAATTCATAAGACCAAACGCATCATTCCACTTATGATTTATTATTACATCACGAGAAGATATCATACTTGATTGACGTATGAATTTGAATTTTGAAGTGTTAATAGTGTCACTAATTATAGTCGCTAAAATCCTCATAATTTCATCACTATATAGCAATCGTATATGTCTCTATCGCTAAATATCCTCATAATTCTATCACTAAATCCATTACTAAACGAAGAAATTTTTAATTTTTTAATTAATAGTTGTATATTGTTAATTACAATAACAAATAAATATAAACAATACCTTATTAAAACATGATATATTATTTAATAAAATTAAAATAGTATAAATTTTAAAAAATAAAATTTAAATGCATTAAGATGTGTAAAAACATGAAAAATTAAAAAAAAAATCTAATCCTCATTATCATCATCTCTTGCATCATCTTTTGTTTGCTAGGTGTTGAGAGAAACAACTCGACTTTTGGGTCGTGGGAGTGTCGGTAGGAGGGATACGAGTCTACCGTAGGTTATGTAAACCTCATCACTATCAGCAATTAACTTTGTATAGTGCTAACTTGAATGGCTTTTTGGTGGATGATAGCCTCCATCCGCTTGATCTTATCTTCGCACTAGGCGAAACCTCTTGGATATTACCACCGAATACAACGAAGTGATAGAGGATGAGTTGGTGCCAAAATATTAGTAATACTAAGACGCATAAGATCCGATGTTATACACTTTCTCGCTTCTTCTTCCTTCGACAACATCTAAATATATCTTTAACATGTCGATATCTAGAGATGATGAATCACCCTCTCGTCGCTTCTTAGCAATCGTTTCTTGCATTAACTACACACGCTCTTATGTCATTAAAGTAATTAAAATATTAAATCATAAATATATTTTTTAAATTATATTGGTATATATATATATATATATATATATATATATATATATATATATATATATATATATATATATATATATATATAACCTTACCATTACTTTTTGCTTTCACCTATCAACGAATGACCCATCTTTTTACGTGTGAGTGATTACGGATCGCTCGTAAGGATTTAGATTACAACTTAATTTATTATGTTGAAAAAAATAAATAAAATAATATAAGATGTAATAAATACAAAAATTAATTTATAACACAGTAGATAATATAGGATTTACAAATGCTCAGCATTTCAATCAAAGAGATAGACCTTCTAGTATATTTGGATGGACTAGCACCGACACCATCCATCCTCGACGTGCAATTTTGATATGTTTGCCGAGATCAAACCCGATGCTCGAGAGTGACCCCATCCCGTGCCATATTTCCTAGACCTTCTATTTAACAAACGCAAGTCCGTCGCTTTTATGCTTTAGCTTGTTAAGTATGTCGTCGTACCGTCTTCATGCCGGACTCTTTCACGCATCTTTAATCAACGCGTCGATGGTCGCATCCCATGAAAAATACTTCTACATGAAGAAAAAAATTAGTATTAGTACTTTTCATATTAAATTAACACTTTAAATGAAATATAAGTAAACAATTAATATGTTATCCTAAACTCATTAAAATAGTAGTCTTTTATCTTCATGAAGATAGACTTTCATGTTGAGCCACAACGTCCAACCGCTCATTAAAAATTACGATGATTTTTGTAACAAAAATAATCAAATAAATAATTAAATTAATGATTTCAATATAATATATAAAAATATAAAAATTAATTATCGTATGTAAAACATATTACTTACTAGTTATTTACGATCCAAGTGGTCCATCCATAATCGGATCCAGTAAACCTTCTGGAGCCGAGGAAATAGTCGTGGGGACATCCACAACAAGTAGACACTACCGACGATGCATAACCGACGAGGATACTACCGGAGGGGAAATAGACATGTCGGTACCACTATCAAGTTTGTGGCCCTGCACACTTGCACTAGTTGTGCAATGTCCACATACACCGTCATTATTAATTGTATGATCAACATTAGAGCCACAACAACCGACATCGCGACTAGATCTAGCCAATCCATAAGGCATGACTCAAGAATAACATATGAAATAGTTTAATAAATGAATAACAATTCAATTAAAAATATATTATAAATTATACAAAATTTCAAAAGAATCTCCTTTGTAAATTGCATCATCTTTCGTTTGCTAGGTGTTGAGAGAAACAAATGACTTTTGGGTTGTGGGAGTGTCGGTAGGAGGGATACGAGTCTACCGTAGGTTATGTAAACGTCATCACTATCACCAACTAACTTTATATGGTGCTAACTTGAATGGATTTTTACTGGATGATAGCCTCTATCCGTTTAATCTTATCTTCGCACTAGGCGTAAACCTCTTAGATATTACCACCGTAATACAACGAAGTGATAGAGGATGAGTTGGTGTCAAAATATTAATAATACCAAGACGCATAAGATCCGATGTTGTACACTCTCTCGCTTCTTCTTCCTTTTAACAATATCTAAATATATCTTTAACATGTCGATATCTAGAGATGATGAATCACCCTCTTGCTCGCTCCTTGGTAACTATTTCTTGCATTGACTACACACACTCCTATGTCATTAAAATAATTAAAATATTAAATCATAAATATATTTTTTAAAATTATATTGGTAAATGGATATATATATTTAAAAACTATAAAACCTTATCGTTACTTTTTGCGATCACCTATCAATGAATGACCCATTTTTTCACATATGAGTGATCACAAACCGCTCATAAGGATTTAGGTTATAACTTAATTTATTATGCTGAAAAAAATAAACAAAATAATATGAGATGTAATAAATATAAAAATTAATTTATAACACAATAGATAATATAGGATTTACCAAATGCTCGGCATGCTCAATCAAAGAGATAGACCTTCTAGTATATTTGGATGGACTAACACCGACAACACCCATCCTTAACGTGTAATTTTGATATGTTTGCCGAGATCAAACCCGATGCTCGAGAGTGACCCCATCCCAGTGCCATGTTTCCTATACCTTCTATTTAACAAATGCAAGTCTCGTCGCTTTTATGCTTTATCTTGTTAAGTATGTCTTTGTACCGTCTCCATGCCGGACTCTTTCAAGCATCTTTAATCAATGCGTCGATGGTCGTATCCCATGAAAAATACTTCTACATAAAGAAAGAAATTAGTATTAGTACTTTTTATATTAAATTAACACTTTAAATGAAATATAAGCAAATAATTAATATGTTATCCTAAACTCATTAAAGTAGTAATCTTTTATCTTCATGAAGATAGACTTTCATATTGAGCCACAACGTCCAACCGCTCCTTGAAAATTACAATGATTTTTGTAACAAAAATAATCAAATAAATAATTGAATTAATGATTTCAATATAATATATAAAAATATAAAAATTAATTATCGTATGTAAAACATATTACTTACCGGTTATTTATGATCCAAGTGATCCATCCATGATCGGATCCAGTAAACCTTCTGGAGTCGAGGAAATAGTTGTGGGGACATCCACAACGAGTAGACACTACCGATGATGTGTAATTGACGAGGATACTACCTGGAGGGGATGCGGACATGTCGGTACAACTATAAAGTTTGTGGCCCTAGACACTTGCACCGGTTGTGCAATGTCCACATACACCATCATTATTAATTGCATGATCAACATTAGAGCCACAACAACCGACATCACGACTAGATCCGGCCAATCCATAAGGCATGAGTCAAGAATAACATTTGAAATAGTTTAACAAATAAATAACAATTCAATTAAAAATATATTATAAATTATACAAAATTTCAAAAGAATCTCCTTTGTAAATTGCATCATCTTTCGTTTGTTAGGTATTGAGAGAAACAACTAGCTTTTAGGTTGTGGGAGTGCTCGTAGAAGGGATACGAGTCTATTGTAGGTTATGTAAACCTCATCTCTATCAGCAACTAACTTTTTATGGTGCTAACTTGAATAGCTTTTTGTTGGATGATAGCCTCCATCTACTTGATCTTATCTTCGCACTAGGCGTAAACCTCTTGGATATTACCACCGGAATACAACGAAGTGATAGAGGATGAATTGGTGCCAAAATATTAGTAATACTAAGACGCATAAGATTTGATGCCGTACACTCTCTGCTTCTTTTCCTTCTAACAACATCTAAATATATCTTTAACATGTCGATATCCGAAGATGATGAATCACCCTCTTGCTACTTCTTAGTAACTCGTTTCTTGCATTGACTACACACGCTCTTATGTCATTAAAATAATTAAAATATTAAATCATAAATATATTTTTTAAATTATATTGGTAAATGGATATATATATTTAAAAAATATAAAACCTTACTATTGCTTTTTGCGATCGCCTATCAACGAATGACCTATCTTTTCGCATGTAAGTGATCACAAACTCGCTTATAAGGATTTAGATTACAACTTAATTTATTATGCTGAAAAAAATAAACAAAATAATATGAGAAGCTATAAATACAAAAATTAATTTATAACATAATAGATAATATAAGATTTACCAAATACTCAAGCATGCTCAATCAAAGAGATAGACCCTCTAGTATATTTGGATAGACTAACACTAACACCACCCATCCTTGACGTGCAATTTTGATATGTTTGCCGAGATCAAACCTAATACTCAAGAGTGACCCAATCCCGGTGCCATGTTTCCTATACCTTCTATTTAACAAACAAAAGTCTCGCCGCTTTTATGCTTCAGCTTGTTAAGTATGTCGTCGTACCGTCTCTATGCCGGACTCTTTCACGCATTTTTAATCAACGTGTCGATGGTCGCATCCCATGAAAAATACTTCTACATGAAGAAAAAAATTAGTATTAGTACTTTTCATATTAAATTAACACTTTAAATGAAATATAAGCAAATAATTAATATGTTATCATAAACTCATTAAAGTAGTAGTATTTTATCTTCATGAAGATAGACTTTCATGTTGAGCCACAACGTCCAACCACTCTTTGAAAATTACACTCGATTTTTGTAATGAAAATAATCAAATAAATAATTGAATTAATGATTTCAATATAATATATAAAAATATAAAAATTAATTATCGTAACATATTACTTATCGGTTATTTACGATCTAAGTGGTCCATCCATGCTCGGATCCAATAAAGCTTCTGGAGCCGAGGAAATAGTCGTGGGGACATCCACAACGAGTAGAAACTACCGACGATGCGTAATTGACGAGGATACTACCGGAGGGGAAGCGGACATGTCGGTACCACTATCAAGTTTATGGCCCTAGACACTTGCACTAGTTGTGCAATGTTCACATATACCGCCATTATTAATTACATGATCAATATTAGAACCACAACAACCGACATCGCGACTAGATTTAGCCAATCCATAAGGCATGAGTCAAGAATTACATCCGAAATAGTTTAACAAATGAATAACAATTCAACTAAAAATATATTATAAATTATACAAAATTTCAAAAGAATCTCCTTTATAAATTGCATATGTTTTAATTAATAAATACTCTAAATGATTATACAAATATTGAAATTAAATCAACCAATAATCGATTTGCGTACATTGAGATCAACAATTTTCTCGAATACTTCATTGAAATTAAATCATAAACTCGTCCTTCCAACTCTATCGTAGAACATTCAACCAACCTTATTTTTTGTCGGCTTCGAGAGTCACCAATCCCTTGAATTCGATACATTACGACATATCTCGACACACTTCAATAATTATATATGAAATAATCAAACTAATTAATTTTAATTCTAACCTAATTAAGTTTAAAATAACAATAAATTAACAAGTTTAATATAAATAAAATTATAATTCAATCAATTAAACAAAATTAATCTAATTAATTAATTAATTATAAATCAAATTAACTTATTTAATTCTAATTCTAACCTAATTAAATTTAAAATAACAATAAATTAACAAGTTTTAATATAAATAAAATTAAATTTCAATAAAATTACAAAAAATTAACCTAATTAATTAACTTAATTATATATTAAATTAACTTAATTAATTCTAATTCTAACCTAATTAAGTTTAAAATAACAATAAATTAACAAGTTTTAATATAAATAAATTACAATTCAATCAACTAAACAAAATTAACCCAATTGATTAATTAATTATAAATCAAATTAACTTAATTAATTCTATTTCTAACCATATTAAATTTAAAATAAAAATTAATTAATAATTTTCAATATAAATAAATTAAAATTCACCAATAAAAAAAATTAACCTAATTAATTAAACATAAATCAAATTAACTTAATTAATTTTAACTCTAACCAAATTAAATTTAAAATAAAAATTAATTAATAATTTCTAATATAAATAAAATTAAAATTCAATCAATTAAACAAAATTAACCTGATTAATTAATTATAAATTTCTAATTTAAATAAATTTAAACCTCATCCAATTAAATAAAATTAACCCAATCAATTAATTCAACATAAATCAAATTAACCTAATTAATTATAATTATAACCAAATTAAATTTAAAATAACAATTAATTAAAATTTTCTAATATAAATAAAATTAAATTTCATCCAATTAAACAAAATGAACCTAATTAATTAACTAAAAATAAATAAAATTAACTTAATTAATTAAAAATTATTTCGATTAAATTTATATAACAATTAATTAATAAATTTACCTAACAATTTGCAAAATTTAAGAATTTAGCAAATTAATCAACAAAATAACAATTAAATATATATAAAACTATAAATAAAGTAATTAAACTTAAATTTAACCTAACAATTATATCAAATTATTAACTTTAGTTAAGAAAATAAAATAGAGAAAAAAAATTACCTAATTTGGGTGGAATGATGCAAAAATGAGGGAAGGAAAAACATGGATTTTTTTGGGAGAAAAAAGGTTGTAGTTGGTGTTGATTGATTGAGAGTTAGGGAGTGGATTTTGGTGGTGGGTTGGAAGATGGAGAGACTAACGGGTGGCTAGGGAGATAGAGGAAAAAGAAAATGAGGGAGGTGAAGAAGAAAGGGGTTTAATTAGGGATTAGAAAATAGCAATGGATGCAATACCTTCTCCGATCCGTTGCTAATCTGTCAAAAAATGGGCAAAGTCGGCTGTCCGTTTTTTACATATAGTAACGAATGTAAGTGCCAATCGCTAATCTGTCGTTACTTTGATAATTTTGACTTTCAAAAAGTCCGCCTAATATTTTAGCTTTAGCAAAGAACCTTCCCATCACTAATTTGTAAAGGATATTTATTTTAGCAACGTATATTCCATTGCTAAATCCAAATATTGAAAATAGCGACGAATAAGCAATTTCGTCGCTATATTCCCTAACAAATCCATCTCTAAACCGTCTCTAGAACCCCTAGAAACATTTTATTGTTAAAGTTAGCTACGGATTGATGTCTCTCGTTAATAAATCGTCACTAATCCATCTCTATTCAATCACTAGTTCTAACGGATGTCATTTTGTTGCTATTTACTTGCTATTTAGTGATAGAAGCTTATCCGTCGCTATTTGATGTTTTTTTTAATTTGATTGAAACCCTTTACTCTTTAAGAGTTGTTGATTCGAACCATCCGTTATAACATTATCAACTATTCATTCGACGTAACACGTTTTTGTTAATGTCAACCAATCACTTAACAAGTGGTATTGTAGGTCCCAATTAATAATAATTTTTTCAGAATTAAAAAAAGATTTTAAAATAATTTTATTAATAAAATTATTCAAACAAATTAAAATAAAATAGATAAAAAGACCAAAACACTGCCCCCAATTATTTCCAAACCCAGTTCTTCATCCCAATTCTTCATCGTCGTTCTCAAGAAACAAGGAAAAGATAATAACAAGTGGCAGACACATACACACTAGCATACTCATTGCCTTTGGTTAGTACTGTGTCCGATTTCTTCTCCTCTAATGCTGACGACGACTTGAGGAGGAATTGGAGTTGAAGATATATAACGGTGAGTGGAGGAGCATTACAAGTAAAACTAATTTTAATAAGGTCAGGGTGATTTGGTTATTTCCTAATTTAAAAAAAAAAATGAATGATTTTATTATTAAAATTATTTTTAATTTTTTTAATTTTGACGAAAATGCTCTTAATTAAGACCCACAATATCACATGTTACTTAATGGTAGATTGATTTCAATAGAAATATATCACATCAGATGAATAATCAACGATACTATGACAATAAGTATGAATCAACAAATCTCAAAAAATAAAGAATTTCAATCAAATTAAAAAAACATTAAAAGGTGTCAATTAAAAAATTTTAAAATATACAGAAACCAAATATGGGATAAGCCTTTAATTTATTTATACAATTATTATCTAGATCAAAGAAATTTAGAGTTTAGACTCTAGATTGTACTATATATCAATAAGTTTTGCACATATCTTCTAGGAAATGATAACTAAAATTTACTTCAGATAAGAAATTCAAACCAATTTCACCGTCAAATGATATATGCCATTTAAAAAAAAATGAAAAAAAAGACTTCCAAAGAGAATCGTGATTTAGAATTCCTCAAACCATAATAACTATAGTTGGTTTTGAACGAAGACTTCTGTGGCAGCTATGTTGACTATTAGAAAGGGTGCAGCTCATTCCAACTTAAATTAATCAAAAGTACCAACTTCCTAGTTAGAATCAAAGAAATCGTGAAAATAACAAATTGTACTTCCCAAATCTTTCATGTTTTCAATACATGGAGAATTTGGATGCGTAAGGGCAAGTTTGCTGAATGAATCTACACTTCCAGGATTTCATTTGTGAATATCTAAGACGTGCATTTAGTGGACAAGTCAGAGAGGGAAAAAAAGGTGGGGTGTGGGTGTTGTGTTCTTGAGTTGGAGCTGCCTCTACAACTCACAAGCAGGACGAAATAATTTCAAATTCTTACTTTTCGCGTTCTAAAAGACCTCTACAGCTCACAAGGAAGACGAAACAATTCCAGCTTCTTACTTTTCGAACTCTAGAAGTAATATTTTCTCTATTCTAAAAAGATTTTTTTATTTATATATATTCTAAAATATTTGTCTTGTCTGATACAAATTTTAAATAATATATTTTCCTTAAACATCTCTAATTATAAAAAAAATAATCAATTTTTTTCATTATTATTTTATTTTTCAATAAGAATTTTAGACTTCATTGTTAATTAACTTAATGATATTTTCTTTGATTTAATCACCATCTTAATTTTGGATAGATTTTCTTTCTAAATTAATAATGATTTCATATAATGTAAAATTAAAGTTAATAATTAGTAATATTAATAAAAAATTATTTTTAAAAAATATAAATAAAAATATTGACATAACATAACAATTAATGAATTTTTTTTTTAAAAAAAAGAACAATCTTTTGAAAAATAAGAAATATAAATTTTATCATTTTGATCTCCTCACAAATCTGTCCATTTCAATAGGTTAATTTCTTAAGGAACGACAATCATGTTTTTCAATGTCTGTAATTAAGAGGGATTGCTCTATTTATCATGGTACAGCTCCTTTCTAATTGTTTATTCAAATGTTGTCTTGAAGTCTTTGATTTGACCATAGTCCAATCTTATAATTTTAATGTTCCAAGATTGCACGAGTGTGTGTCCATGGGAAACGGGAAAGACCTTTTGAGTTTCCATGTGCTGTGCAAGATTGTTTTGATAATACCAAACAACTGCCTCCGAAATTGGAAATCCAATAAAGTCCAAATCAAATCCCAAATTTGTTTGTTTAAATTTTGCTTCTGGTTAAAACAAACAAAGATATTTCCCAACAAAATTAAGTTCAGTGTCTTTCCTGCTTTATATCGCTCTGTCTTAGGCACAAAATCGTTCCTCTTCTATTCATCAAGTGGACAAGCATTGCCGATCCTTGTGCATAGCCATTAAAATCATTTCAGATATGGGGCATTTCCTAGTGAATTGTAGTTTCAACAGTGAATAATGCTAATTTAATTTTTACCAAAATATTATTTCTGAAATAAAAAACAGTCCAATTCATTAAATAAGTGGAACCAGCCGATAGGACTAGGAGGTCTGACAAAATGATCGGTAACGGTTGTATTTTGCAAAGCATACGTAGTTTTTCGAAAAAACTAGCATTAGTCTTTTACAATTAAACTAGGAGTAAATGATATATTAAAGTATATCACTACTGTTCCCTGTAAAACAAGGGCAGGGAAAAAGATGATCTCGAGTTCTATACTTCTACACACATCTTTAAAATCTAACATACGAGTTTAATGAAAGAAATACGAGGAGAATCAAGCTCATCTTCCATACGAGAAGAAGATATATATATATATATATATGATAAGAAAAGGGTTTTTTGAATGAGTTTGAATGGAAGACTCTAAATAAGTAGATATAATGATACATATCTTATGTGTATATTTGAATGAATACGATTCAAATTGGAAATAAGTAGCTAAACTTGAGGAGAGTCTAGAGTCCTCTAACAACATGCATAAGATGAGTTTGCTTTATCAACTGTCAAATTAGAAATCTCAAACAATAATCAACGATTTAAATCCTGTTACACATGCTATGTGTTTCCCCTTCACAGAACAGGCCATAAGATGTTATTAAAAGGCGATAGCACTTGTGAGGTTGGCAGCTGTTCAGGTCCTCCTCCATGGGATGTATACAAAAGAAGGTAGGCTGAGGGATGTCATGATTGGAACTGACTGTTCACGCACTGTAGTGACATCATCGTTTCTGACCATTTTCTCTCATTTGCTCCTTCGATTAAAGGACGAAAGTGATGGCTCATCTATTATGCCTGGGTTATGACTTGTGACGTACACCGGCTCAGCGTCGACAGAAAACTCAAGTTTTAAGCCAGGTGGTAAGTTAATTGAAATGACCATGTTTGTTAGCATTAAAGTCATCAATGAGGTGGTAGCATGGAAATCACTTTTGGGAAAAACAAAAGGAGGGGCTAAACATGGAGTAGATAAAGAGAGGGAACTCCTACTACTACTAGTTAGATGCTAGGAAGGCTGTAATTTCGCAATTTTGAAGAGTTGCTCATCACATTAATTTCAACTGTACGTCTTTTAATTGTCATTTACTCCTTTTCTTACAAAATGGAACCTTGTAGGACCTAACAGTTTAATTGCAGTCTCAAGACTGCTAGCTTTTTTGTCTATAAGAGCTGATCAAATTATCCTAACTGCATTACAGTGCCGGTGTAAGCAGGCCCATGATTAAAAATCTTGCCATCACAAATAACCCAGAAAGCCAGTTTAATGGCATTCTTCTGAAATGTCTGCTTTGAATGGCAAGCTAAATTAAAGCAGGCAAATTTTGCATGCAAATTTTAGTTTTCTAATTAATTACGCACCATGCTGGCTAGGAAAAAAAAGAAAAAGGAAAAATGCTTGCTTTCAAAAGTGGTGTTGTAGCCTTTCGGGTAGGTGGTGTAAGAACTAAGAACTCAGAACATTGATACTACGCACTTATATGAATCCAAACCAAATCAAAATAAACACTAGCATGATATATGGATGCAGCCATGTTTGTAGGTTCATGTTTATTAATTGCATATGGCAGGGATGTAAGAGTATCCTACTTCATGGATAACTACCAAAGGCAATATTATCAGCTATAGATAATACCAACCTCAATAAAAGAATGACCAATATATGCATAATTAGCACAGGTCTGCCTAAGAGGAGGCTTGTTGATGAAGATAGAAGATAGTAGAAGTTTTCGATCGGGTTTTGGAGCTTTTACAGTAAGAAAATATATTTAATTATAAAATAGTAGTTTGTCTCTCCAAATTAAACAACGTAAACACTAAAAATGTCATATGTAGTTAAGTATTATGTAACTGCACAGGAGGTGTGTATCAAGTCTTGCTCTATAATACAGTCCATCTGCCTAAATTAATTTCTAGTCTGCTTCTCAAACAAAAATTGGTTATGTGGGGAACATTTAGGCGTGGTTCATTCAATGGATTCAACGCAAAGAGGGTAAACCGGCTTTTGTGTTTTGCCCCTGTACTGCAACTCTGTAAAAGACATTGTTTGTGAACAGAAGTGGAAAATGATTGTTGTCCCCCTGGATTCCAGCAGAAGGAAACAGTTTTTAAGGGTTTACGGAAGGATAGAGTGGCAGAAAATAGGCCTCTCAATGAGCACCGATATTACTAAGTTGAAAGAGACTCGCTTCCATGAGCTTCGATCAAAGCAATTTCAGCATGGCTGTAGATTGAAACGTGCCCAATAACCGGCCCATTAAGCCAATCTCATATCCTATTCACTAAAACATACACTACTCGTTATCCTATCTATTGCAATTATTTTCTTAGTTCTTTACTTAGTCCATATCCATTATATCATACATAATCTATACTCTCTCCATATCTGTTTATCTGTTTTTTTTTTTTAAATTGAAGATTTTTTTTTCAACTTTTTTTACAAAAAACTATTTTTTATTAAAAACTTTTTTTGTTCATAAGCTTTTTATATGGTAAGATTTTTCTATATAATTGGTCGTATTTATATTTTGCGATTTATGTAAACTATATTTTTATTATACTAAACAGTTTGGGCTTTTTAGCATGCAAGTTTCTTAGCCCTAGAACAAAATAATAATAAAATGAGTAAATAATTACACTAACGAAATTTGTCTTCATCGAAGTGTTACCATAAAGTATATTTTCATATTTAATAGTATAATTGAAGTGAAATCCCAATAGGCTTAAATATGGACCTATACCTGAAGCAACCTTATTTAGTTTAGAAGCAACGATTTTTGTTTTCTATCCTCGTAGCAAGTCAATGCAGGGAATGATTTTTTAAAATCATTCAAAAAAATAATATAGTGTAACAAGTTTGTTGCAAAAACACTCCTTATCATCCAGAATTTTTTTTTCTAAAAAAAAAAAGCCATAACAATTACAATCTCAATCAATGTAGTGTCATGAGTTTATGTTGCTTTTTTATTTTAAAATTTTATATTTTAGTATTTTTTGGCATGGTATTGGAATTATATTCTACATATTTTGCCTGCTAGAATAAGGACGTATTAATATGAAATTAACAAAAAAAAAAATTAAAACAAAATAGTATTTGTTGTTCAATAAACACTCCATTTTCCTTATTAATTCTAGCATTTGATATTGTAATAACCCATCGAAAAATAATATTTAAGTTAAAAAAAGGTATAAAAATCGAGACAGTTGCTGCCATTTCATCTTTTTCTTTCTTTTTCTCTTCTTTCTCACCCAACTTTCTCTCCAATTTTCTCCCAATTCTCTCCTTTAAATCCTAAGCTAAAACCTTGTTAAATTAGCTTAGAAAATCCATAAACAAGTAGATTTAAAAGGAGTTTAGCTAGATTAAAGCTTGGAAAGCTTGAAAAGTTTAGAGAGTAAGATTGAGTTAGGGATTGGAGAACAAATTGTAAAAGGTAAGAAATTTCATCTTTTGATCTTTGAATTATGATGTTTATATGTAGTATTGATGGTTTTGAAGTTAGATTGCATTGGGTTGTTGTTTGAATGGAGAATTGATTAGATTAATGTTAGGATTTTGAAACTCATTTGGAAAGAATGTTAATAAAGTGATTATAAGTGATTAAATGGTGTTTTATTATTTTGGATAAGTGGTTTATGAAGTTAATTTAAAATGGAATGGAGTAAATTTAATTAATTGAGAGGTTGAAGATGATAAATTGTAAAAAATCCAAAATTAGGTTTTGAATAAAAAAGAATGTGGGAAAAATGGAGGATTAAGTTATATAAATGTAATTAAAGATGAATAGAATGAGAATTGAGTGAATTAAAATGAAATTGATGATTTAATCGAAAATTGATTGTTTAAAAGTTTGAATTGAATTTAAAAAAAGATGGTATGTATGAAAGTTAATTGAATTGGAGATTGATGATGAACTATAATTAAGCAATTGTTTAGAATTATTAGAGAGATTATAGAGTCTAATTAAGGTTATGGATTTGAGTCCTTTCGATCAATTCTATTTTATTGATAATCTTGTATTCCTACTTCTAGTATAATTCATTTGTTTTGGATTATTATTCAATATGTGATATTGATGGTTGTTCCATCATCATGTGTTATTAGATTCTTCGGATTGGGCGACTCCATCATAACAACTTTGATTTCATTCGATCTTTTATTTGTATTGTGAGTAGATATTATATAACATGTTGTGCTTTCATATTCCTTTGATTATGTCTATCATGTATCATTGTTTTAAATACAATTTAATCACATTTCTTAGAACTTAGATGGAAATAAACTCTTGTATGTTTGAAATAATTTCATATTGAAAGTGATTTGTTATGATTTTAAAAGAGATTTGAGTATATGTTCGAGCAAATGTTTTATTTGGTTTGATATATGAAAATGAATACAAGTTTACTTTAAATTTTTATTTTGATTATCCGTATAATTTTTGTAAATACTTATGTGATATGGAATTATACCATCAAATATGATTTGAACATGCATTGTTTTTTATATACTAGATTTGAATATATATAAAGCTTATATGATTTTCGAAATGTTTTTAAGACCCCTAAGGAACCTAGCTATCGAGGGGAGGGGGCATGGCATTTGAGCTCAATGATACAAGGCTTCGGATAGTAGGAGAGATAGAGTGTTAGCCCATGTGTTGGCCAACATACGAAAATCTAGTCACGAAAGGTGTGACCTTTGGGAGTTTGCATCCAATGATACGTTATATTCACCCAAAGGGTAAATAAAACATAGATATATGGTTTGGTTTAATTATGATATGTATACATACATTTTAATGAACTGGTTTTGAACCAATTAAGTTACGATATACGATTTGGTTTTATGATATGCATTTGTTTTGGAGAAACTAGCATTGCATATTAAGTTGAATTTTAAGTTATCATCCTTGGTCCGTTTTTCTCCTTTAGATATGTTATATAGTGTCTACTCATTAAATCGTTAATTTGCTCACCCTCCACCATTTCAATCGTGCAAGGTTTGTGAGGGTGTCCTTTTAGCTTCTATTTGGTTACTTATCTTGAAGTTGACACATTGATCCGATGACTCATTTAATTGTAATATCTTAGAACTTATGTTTAATTTTGTTGTATTCTTAAAAGCTCTGCAATTATAGCTTGTGGGTATTGTATTAGGTATCAATTAGGGATATTGAATTGAGAAATGCAATATGATTTGTGTTGAAATTATAAAATAATGATTGTTAGGTTGGATTATTATGAATTGAAATGATATCTCATATGATACAAATTTGAGGATCATAGTTAGACATTTAAGGCATGCTTGAATTGAAGTGGGTCTCACAATTTTCTCGATTTTCATGCCGATCATGGCCCACTCCTAGGGTCGTGACATAGATGGTATTATTATGAATTTCGATCTTTTGTTATGTATTTGACACATAAGTGGTAACAAATATTGCACTTTGATAATCTGATTTTTGCCAAAATTTTCATTTTGATTTCCATATTTATTTATATTATAGTTTGATCCATGTATGTAGAGAAAAACTAAAAAAAATAAAAGCAAACAAGAAAAAACCACGAGAATGTCCATTCCGGCCACTTTGATCATTAATTTTGGCTTTAATTTGCTCATCTTAAAGAGAAGAGTTTATTTACTCGTGGCTCCAAACCATAAAATGATCCAACGAAAGAAATCAGCATCACAAAATATTTTTGAGTTTTTGAATTTGATTTATTTTTTGTTTTTTTGAGTTTCTAGGTTCTAAATAAGTTTTAAGCTAACTTCAGTGGTTTTGATGTGTTTTGGGGCAAAGATTGTGGTGATATTGGGTCCAAGACGTCAGAACATGGCACCTTAATTTTTCAGCAAGATTTTCAATGATCATAATTTTGTTAAAAATTACAGATGAATGGCGCATCGTCTGTCATCTTATTTCTTTTTTTTGTTTTTCAGTTAAGGGGTTGGCCAGTTCGTCTGTTGGCCTAGAACGCAGTTGCTCAACTTGATTTTTTTTTTTTCATTTTTTTATGTATTTTTATTATTACTTAATTTTGTGCTTAAATCATGTAAAACCTGTCAATGTTTTTTGATACTCGACCTACTGAGAAAAAAATATTAACGAAGTGTTTTAATATGTTAGACTTAACATACATATCAAATTATGTCAACTTTATTATTTACAAATTATCATTCAATTTGTCATGTCTTATGAAAATTATCATTCAATTAATTTTGTTATTGCAGTTATTTATTTACAAATTTATTTTATTTTTCTCTAGCTCTAGATTTAACAATAAAATTTTATGAACATTATTATTTTCCATTATTAAATAAATAAATAAATATAGTTTATATGATGAAGTATTAAAATTTATGAACATGATTATTTTCTCATTTTAAATAAATAAATAAATATAATTTATATGATGGATTTTTATAGCTTTTAAATGAGACTATCATGAATCTAAATATATGTGTTTAATCTAAAAACTAGAAGTATATTGCACAAAAAAAAAAAAAAAAAAAACAAATTCTCAATTTTTTGAAAAAAATAATTTTAAAAATATTTAATTGATAATTAAAAGTCAAAAGTGAAAGAAGAAGAAGAAGAAGAAGAAAGGAGAAGTGATGGTTATGCGTGAGAGGCCTCTGCATTGAGACCAAGCATGTGTGACTTAAAAATAAAAATATAATTTAAGAATACAAAACAATTGACATTTATTATTTATTTTTTAAATAAAATAATTAAAATAATATTTATAAAAAAATATCTGAAGATACTATACATACTTTTCAAATAGAGTGTTTTTATTCTAATATTATTGATTGGTCAGAGGATACATAGACACATATACACACATATATATAACAAATTCTCAAGTTTTTTTTAAATAATTTAAAAAATATTTAATTGATAATTAAAAGTCAAAAGGGAAAAAAAGAAAAGAAAAGGGAGAAGAGATTGTTCTGCATGAGAGGCCTATGCAATGAGACCAAGCATGTATGACTTAAATATAAAAATATAATTTAAGAATACAAAACACTTGACATTTACTATTTGTTTTTCCTCAATTTTGGGATATTTTGAAATTATTTTTTTAAATAAAATAATTAAAATGATATTTATAAAAAAAAATCTGAAGATATCATATATACTTTTCAAATAGAGTGTTTTTATTCTAATATTATTGATTGGTCAGGGAATATATATATAACGTAATTTAAATACTTTAAAAAATTAATCTTATTATCAATAATCAATAAGAATTAAAATTTATTTTAAAAAAAAAGTTATGATTTTTTTCTTACAGTAATTGTTGCTTTATTTTTTCAATACAGTTTGATGAAAAAAATGTTATTAAGGCAATTTTTTTTATTAATTAAAAATTTTGTTTTAGATTATTATGAATTTTTAATTAATATTTCATGCATAAAGAAAAAAAAGTCATGTTTTTTTTATTTTTGAGAATGAAATCTATTAAAAACATAACAATGGATTAATTAAAAGCAAAATTTAGATTAAAAATTAGGTGAAGAAATATTTTCTATCTTTGATTTCACTATATTTTAATGGATCCATAGAGAAACGGGAACAACAAACTTGTTAATTTCTATGATATAACATTATAAATATTAGAAAATTTTGTGAGTTGTTTATTTGACAAAAAAAAAAACATAAATACCATGTGTAGTTTTTTTTTTTTTTTTTAGCGAAAACAGGTATTTAAAAATTCAATCTGAATTAAAAATAGAAAAGACTTAAAATAATCCATGGAATATATGTTTCTTTTACAGTGTTTTAGAAAAAATTACAATGCTTTCCTTCAGATGTTATGAAATTATACAGTTCATTGACAGTTTTTACGATTTGACAAAATCCTCTTGATATTTTAAAAAAACATAGATATATTACAAAAAACTTTCTTTTATGTCCAAAATACGTTAGGTACTTAAAAAAATAGAAAAATGATATTAAAAAGTGAGATGTGATTAGTTTTAATACAATAACAATATTAATTTTAATCAAAATTATTTTGAATTTCCTTTTTAACGTTCTCTTTAACTTTTTTTTTTTTTAAATAATGTAACTATTGTTTTCCGAAGAGAAGGCATTTTTTCCCCCATAATATGAGTTTTTTTAAAATAAAAAAAAAAATCACCAAAATTTTGTATGGTTTCTATAATTTTATGATATGATATCTCATGAGAATTATTATAATTTATCCAATGTTTTATTTTTTAAAATTTAATCACATCTCACTTCTAAATACTATTCACCTAGAATCATTTTCACTTGTTCACATAGACTCACATGTTCGACTACTTATCTTGAAGTTAACACATTGATCCAACGACTCATTTAATTGTAGTCTTTTTTGATTTTGTTGTATTCTTAAAAGCTATGCAGTTATAGCTTATGGGTGTTGTATTGAGAATCAATTAAGGATATTGAATTGAGAAATGCAAAATGATTTGTGTTGAAATTATAAAGTAATGATTATCGAGTTGGATTATTGTGAATTAAAATGATATCTCATACGATATAGATTTGAGGATCATAGTTAGACATTTAATGCTTGCTTGAATCGAGATGAGTCTCCTAATTTTCTCAATTTTTGTATCGATCATAGCTCACTCTCAAGATCGTGACGTATATGGTATTATTATAAATTTTGGTTTTTCTTCATGTATTTAGCACATAAGTGATAACAAATATTGCACTTTGATAACTGATTTTTGCCAAAATTTTCATTTTGATTTCTATATTTATTTACGAGTATAGTTTAGTCCATGTATGTAGAGAGAAACTAAAAAATAAAAGCGAACGAGAAAAAACCACGACAACGTCCATTCTAACTACTTTGATCATTGATTTTGGTTTTAATTTGGTCATCTTGAAGAGAGGAGTTTATTTAATGTGTCTCCAAACCATAAAATGATCTGATGAAAGAAATGAGCATCACAAAATATTTTTGAGTTTTTTAATTTGATTTATTTTTTATTTTTTGTTTTTTGTTTTTTGTTTTTTTTTGAGTTTCTAGGTTCTAAATAAGTTTTAAGCTAATTTCGGTGATTTTGATGTGTTTTGGGGCAAACATTGTGGTGATATGGGGTCCAAAAGGTCGGAATGTGGTACCTTAATTTTTTAGCAAGATTTTCGATGATCAACTTTGTTAAAAATTTCAGGTGAATGGCGCATCGTCTGTCGTCTTATTTCTTTTTTTTTTTTTTTTCAATTAAGGGGTTGGCCATATTCGACTGTTAGCCTAGAACGCGCATGCTCAATTTGATTTTTTTTTTTATGTATTTTTATTATTACTTAATTTTGTGCTTAAATCATGGTAAACCTGTCATTGTTTTTTGATACTCGAGCTACTGAGAAAAAAAATATTAACGAAGTGTTTTAATACGTTAGACTTAACATATATATCAAATTATATCAAATTTATTATTTACAAATCATCATTCAATTTGTATTCAATTAATTTTGTTATCGCAATTATTTATTTACAAATATGTTTTATTTTTCTCTGGCTCTAGATTTTACAATAAAATTTTATGAACATAATTATTTTCTCTTATTAAATGAATAAATAAAGTTTATATGATGAATTATTATAATTTATGAACATGATTATTTTTTCTTTTTAAATAAATAAATAAGTATAACTTATATGATGGATTTTTATAGCTTTTAAATGAGACTGTCATGAATCTAAATATATGCGTTGAATCTAAAAACTACAAGCATATTGTGCAGTAATGAAAAAAAAAAAAAAAGGGATTCTCAAGTTTTTGAAAAAAATAATTTTAAAAATATTTAATTGATAATTAAAAGTCAAAAGTGATTAAAAGAAGAAGAAGAAGGAGGAGGAGGAGGAGGGAGAAGTGATTGTTATACCTGAGAGGACTATGCATTGAGACCAAGCATGTATGACTTAAAAATAAAAATACAATTTAAGAATACAAAACACTTAACATTTACTATTTGTTTTTTTTTTCTCAATTTTGGATATTTTGAAATTATTTTTTTCAAATAAAAAAATGACAATAATATTTATAAAGAAAACATATGAAGATACCATATGTACTTTTCAAATAGAGTTTTTTTTATTCTAATATTATTGATTGGTCAAATACTTTAAAAAATTAATCTTATCATCAATAATCAATAAGAATTAAAATTTATTTTAAAAAAAATTTCTGATTTTTTTTCTTGCAATGATTGTTGTTTTATTTTTTCGATATAATTTGATGAAAAAAATATTAAGGCAGTTTTTTTTATTAATTAAAACTTTTGTTTTAGATTATTATAAATTTTTAATTAAGATTTCATGTATAAAGAAAAATAAGTCATGTTTTTTTCTTTTTGAGAATGAAATCTATTAAAAATATAACAATGGATTAATTAAAAGCAAAATTTAGATTAAAAATTATAAAAATTAGTTGAAGAAATATTTTCTATCTTTGATTTCACTATATTTTAATGGATCCATAGCGAAACGGGAACAATTAGTTAATTTCTATGATATAACATATAAATATTAGAAAATTTTGTGACTTATTTATTTGACAAAAAAAATATAAATACCATGTATAATTTTTTTTTTTAGCGAAAACAGAAATTTAAAAATTCAATCTGAATTAAAAATAGAAAATACTTAAAATTATCGATGGAATATATGTTTCTTTTAAAATGTTTTAGAATAAATTACAATACTTTCCTTCCGATATTATGAAATTATACAGTTCATTAAAAAATTTTAAGATTTGACAAAATCCTATTCATATTTTTAAAAAATTATATTACAAAAAACTTTCTTTTATGTCCAAAATACGTTAGGTACTAAAAAAAAAATAGAAAAATGATATTAAAAAGTGAGATGTGAATAATTTTAATACGTGAACAATATTAATTTTAATCAAATTTATTTTGAATTTCCTTTTTGACATTCTCTTTATTTTGTTTTTTTTTAAATAATGTAACTATTGTTTTCTGAAGAGAAGGCATTTTTTTTTTTTTGGTGTAAAATCACCAAATTTTTCTATGGTTTCTATAATTTTATGATACCTCGTGAGAATTATTATAATTTATCCAATGTTTTATTTTTAAAAATTTAATCACATCTCACTTCTAAATATTATTCATCTAGACTCATTTTCACTGTCCATATAGACTCATATGTAATGTATCTTTTACCATACGGTGACATTTTTGTAATTTTTAAATCTTCTAAAGGTATTTATTATGAAAATTTTTATAGCATTACATTTTTATTTCTCTTTTTCAAACATTACTTTTTTGGTCTGTAATTTGTTTTTTTTTTTTTGTTTAATTTGGGTCACTTTGGTCTTTACTTCTCTTTTTTGTTTTCTCTAATGTTTTAAATTAAAAATTTTAAGCCAAAAAAATGTTTAGACAAAAATATTTTACAAAATAAGTTTTTAGTTAAGAATCCATTGATTTTGATATTTTTTTCTTACAATATTCTAAATTTTTTAATTAAGAATGTAGATAGAGATAAATAAATAATATTTTTTAATTAAAAATATAAAAAAATCAGTCAAATATAAAAATTTAATTAAAAAATTATAAAAATAAATAATTTTTTATTTAATTTTTATTTGATATATTCCAGTAGATGTAAAACATAACACAAGATATTAAATTAAAATAATCATATGTGTTATATTTGATTTGTAGTGTAGCGTTAGTAAAAAAACCAATTCACTTTATTGTAGGAAGCAAACTTTATGTTGTTCAAGAAGTAATAATCAGATAACCTACAACAGTAACCAGAAAGGGGATGTAGCTCAAATGGTAGAGCGCTCGCTTTGCATGCGAGAGGCACGGGGTTCGATCCCCCGCATCTCCAATTCTATTTCCTTTGTGGGTTTTTTTTTAACTTAAAACATTTTTAGGAAGCCCAGTTAAATACAAGGCACAAAACAAAGCCCATGTGGCCTACTTAATTCTCACTTAGAATTATTCAATCCGCTATAACGGGTCTAACTAATTCAAAGGCCCAAGACCTTTTTTTAAAAAAAAAATCAATGAAACATCCCATGCAATTTTTTGTTTTCTCTTGGATATAAATATGACCCGTTCACAAAATAAACAAATGGATAGATAAATCAGAATTCAAATTTTTTAGTTTGGACTCTTGAATCTTGCTCATTGAATCTATATAATTCGTTTGATGTCTAACTTCTGGATATCAAAACATGCATGCCCATGTACACGAAGAATAAATGATTTGGATAGCTACATGCTAGCTATATAGCATTTGAACCGGAAGTAGTATTGAGAAGTCTGAATTTTGGATTAAAGAGAGCATAATCTAAGTAGGAGCAGAACTTGTATCTGAGTCCCACCCTAAGTTCATCTTTCCCCAAAGTAACAACTAACAAGAACACCAAGCAAATTTGGTTTTGCTCATCTTTTTTTTTTGTTCAATAAAAATAAAAATAAAAATTTATCTTCACCTCTATGCATTAGTTTGGCAAAAACATTTTTCGAAACACAGATTATGGAGCATTTTGGTCCCACTGTTCAAATTTCATCGGTGTTCTGATAAACTATATTCAAAATGAATTAATTAAAACTCTTAATTGATTATTATACCCTTAATACAATACTAACATCTTATTATGTCACTACTATTAATAAGTAAATCTAACCTCACGTAAATTTTTTTTTAAAAAAGAATAATATCGGTATGATTCTTAAAAAAAGTAAATTGATTAACTAAAAGATAACCTAGCTATTTTTTCTAGAATGAATCCTAAATTACAAGTTTTCCAGTTTTTTCATTGTTTTTATATTTTTTTACAACTTTGAACCATAAATAACGAGCCACAAGCCAACAAAAAACATAGTATTAAAATCTTAAAATAATTAAATTACACAAAAAAAATAATCAAACTTTTAAACTGGATCCTTAGTTAATTTTTTATGGGCTATTTTTTGTTATTGTCTTGTGTTATTTCCGCATAAATAACGATAATATTAAATAAAAATGGTTCATTATAATATAATGTTGATTGAAACTTTTATAGTAATTATTATTTTTAGGAGTTATATATATTCATCATAACCATTCATCGTTAATTGTTTTGACAGATAATTCAATTTATGCTCATATTTTTTACTTAACTCCAGTTAAAAATATTTTATATGGTTCAAAAATTAAATAATTTAATTCAATTATAATTGTAAAAATTTATATAAAATTATTTAAAAATTAATCATGTTCATTTAATAAGTTTTCAGATTTATTTATTTATAAATAATATATAAAAAATTTAAAAAAAGTACTATGAATTAGTTAAATAATAAACGTGTAGCACGTGTCAAGAAACTAGATAGAGGGAAGAAAGAAAAACCTCAATTTAGCTTCAAAAATACTCTAATGGAGTCTCAAATCTTTTGTACTTACAATTTTTTTCTATAATGATCGACGGACAATGTTATCCCTCTATCCATTTGTTGTAGAAGACAACCGAAAGATTCCACCTAATTTACATGTTTTTATTATTGTTTCAAGGACAATTTTAGAATCGAATCGTTATAAAATTTCTTTTTACAAGCAAGAGAAGTGAAAAGAAAAATAAAATAAAATTACCACGATTTAATGTTAAAATTATTTTTTAAGCAAAACGAGGCTGATTTTGATACTTTTAATAGAGCAATTAACAAGTACGTGCAAAATTAGACTGCACCTTTGAATTGTCATTAAAATTAGATGAATGGATGGGTCATATTGTCTATTGTGGATTACTTTAAAGGAAAAGTTTTTATAAAATCAAAATGTTTGGGACGCAATTAATGATGAGGTAATGCTTTAGGGATTAGATTGAGGTTTTCTTGATGTAAGAAAAAAAGGACTCCGTTGGTGGGCCGGTGGCCTTGTTCAAATTTCAAAGGCTAGCCTTGTGTGGGCTTACGTGGTTAGATTAGCCATGGGTCGTCCATTTTCATATGCTTGCCTTTTTATTGAGTTGGGCCGGAACATCATGTTTTGGCAACTTCCAACGGAAACTTAGGAAAACGAGAAACAAGAAAGTAGCAATGCAAGCAAAAACGAGCACCAATGAAATTAGATTCCATTCCCTGAACAGTCTAATGCACGACGAGTCCTCTTTTTTACTCTGTTACTTTCCCAGATTCTTTATTCTTTCTGTTTCTTTTACACGGTTCTTAACAATCAGAGTCAACTGAAAGCAATTTTTTTCCCTCTCCTTACCCTCGACCAACACTAATTCCCACAATCTTTTAGTTTACGACGGACCCTAACGACGTATCAATGGCCGTGCATTTTAGAACAAATAAATAAAAACGAGGGTTTGAAAAGGAAAAGATAGCAGCAAAGTTTGAACGTATGCGTGATTCAATGACCCAGTCCACTTGCCATTGTCTCTCTTTTAAAACCTCTCAAAAACGAATCACACTTCATCCATATGGGGACATGGAGCAGGCGCACCGGCCAACTCCACAATCTACCGATAAATATCATTCTTTTTTTCTAATAAAAAGGTAAATATCACACCTTTCTAATTTGTAGCATAAATAGAAAATATATAAAATCTTGAAGAAAAAAACAATAAATTCTCTTTTAACATGGAACGGTCAAAATTAGAAGGTCACGTGCAGCCAAATTGAAATTGTCCATATTTAGCTCTTAATTTTGAAATTATTATTTTTACGTTATTATCAAAATTATTTTTGGATCTCTTTAGATCCATCTTCATATTTATCACTTTATTTCCTCAAATTTAACCAGTATCATTTTCTTTTTTGTAACACGTACAATTTGGAGATGAAAATTAAGAAAAAAGTGGTAATTAGTTCATATCCAAATTTTTATTTTTTATATAAAAGAAGATATGCATTCAGTAAAATATAAATGATGTTCTAAAGAAAGGAATTAAAAATTTTTTTTGATAAAATAATTATCTTATTGTGATCAAATGCCAAATAGGGTTCAAAAATCTCAATAGTTAGATAAACTACCAACCAAAAGAAAATGAAATAATCCTCAACAACAATAATAAGCACCTGCGCACCGTGTGAAAGAAAAAATAAACAAATAAAACGAACGGTAACAGCTGCAGCAGCATTTTATTCCCTAAATATTGGCGAGGCAACAAATCAGAAGCCACCGACTCCGTCACATGGTAATTGGTCAGCAAAACAACGCAAAGTACAATGCATAGGTAGGAGTAGGACGAATTAAATACGCGATAGTTTCACTCATTTCAAAGCCCCTCCTCCGCCACACATCTCTCTCTCTTTCGCTTTTACAATTTCTTTCAACGCTCAGCGAAAGTCGGAGAGGCTCCCGAGTATCTCTGAATAGCCTCCTCCAATCACAGCCACTAATCAGGTAAATGCACTGTATCATTTGATTCTCTTTCTCTTCAGATCTACTTCTCTATCTCGCTTTTGCTATTTCTATTTGTTCTCTCACTCACAATTCTCTTAGATCTGTTGTTGATTTTTTCAAAGGTAAATTATTAAGTTGTCAGTTCTTATCTGATATTATTTCTGCTATTTGCTTTACTAGATCTGGTCATGTACTCGTTTTTGCAGATCTGATGTGCTGTTTTTGTTTCAGCCTCAGTGTTTAGTTTTGGCAGATATGTTTTTGTTTTTTAAACTGTCATCGCTCATTGGTTTATTAGATCTGCTTATATTTTTTGCTTTTCTTTGTTTGAATTATGTCGGATCTATTTAACTACTATTCTATTGGTTCGAGTTTTGAAATTTCATTTCATACGAAAATATACTGTTCAGATCCGTTCGAGTTTTCTGAAGCTATGTGTTAAAGATTTTCCTGATATCCTTTTTACTTCATTACTTGTAATTTATTGCTGAAACACTTTACTCTTTTTATTTTCACATTCAATTTTCTATTTCTATTTGTTGCTTATTGGGTTCAGCGTTGTTTTAACAGAAAATCTGATTCGTTTTTGATATATTTGTTCAAACAGATTTACGTTGACTCAAAACAGTTAAACAGTAGTGGATTTGCTCTAATTTTGCTGGTTGTTTAATAACAAGTGTTCTTTTCTTTTCGTACTTGAGATCCATTTGAAAGTGCACGATATTATTTGTTGTTGGGATTTTAATTGTTTGCTTTGTATTATAGTTTTCTTCATGAATGAAGAACTGGTGCTGTAGTTAGGATGATAAATCTTCGTTTGCTGGCTGGTTTTGTTTTTTAGTTGATGTTTGTCAACTTGTGTAACTGAAAAGTGAAATATACATTTAATTAGGAAATAATAATTTTTCATGAGTAAAGCTGTTTAGATAAGGTATGCCTTACGTCAATGCTTATCGAAATTCTGATTTTTACAATTTTGGATGTATTGAATGTTTATTGAAACTGTTGTTGTGTTTATTAGTAAGTTTCAATTATCTGTCTTTTGATCATTTCTTTTTTGTTTTTGTTGATTTATATATGTGTATCTGCTTGCTATGATTGTGAGTTTGGCATGCTAGTTTTCTTTAGTCTTCTTCGATTGAGTACTTGGGCTCGTTGGATTTATGTTGCCCCAGGAGTAACCAAAGGCTATCTATTTATCTTTATATGAAGATTTTGGGTAATTATTATCCTCACAAATGTTTCTTGACGTGCTTTTACTGATTGTGTATTGGCTGCATTGTGATTTGATTTTTATAATCTGTTTGTTCTACTATCAGTTTATCATTATGTGTCCATATGTGTTGGTCTAAACACAGGTTTCTTGTTTGTACTGCCTATAAATTAAGTATTTTGAACTGCTTGTTATTGAATCTTTGCAGGGAAGGTCACAATGGCTGATCAGATTCAACACCCTTCTGTTATGCATAAAGTAGCTGGCCAGTTCTTTCGTTCCAATGTTTCCCAAGATTTTGGTTGTGATGGGGCTTTCCAGAGGCCTGCCCTATACCAAAGGCATGCTTATGGCAACTACTCTAATCCTGCTTTCCAGTACCCCATGGGACGGGCTTGTGCAGCAACTGCTGACTTATCTATGGTTCCATCAACTGCTTCATCTGTTCTTGTTCAAGCCCCCACAGAAAAAGGCTTTACCGGCTTTGCGATTGATTTTCTTATGGGTGGAGTCTCTGCTGCTGTATCCAAAACTGCCGCCGCTCCCATTGAGCGTGTTAAGCTTTTGATTCAAAACCAGGATGAAATGATTAAATCTGGCAGGCTCTCTGAACCCTACAAGGGCATTGGTGATTGCTTTAAGCGGACAGTTCGGGATGAAGGGTTTGGTTCATTGTGGAGAGGGAACACTGCCAATGTCATCCGTTATTTCCCTACTCAGGTATACAAGCATTTTCAAGTTGATATATTTTCCACTAAAATCATCGAATGTTTTCAATTTTATGCTCATTGCTTTTTTGAATCTGTCAGGCCTTGAACTTTGCATTCAAGGATTACTTCAAGAGGCTCTTCAACTTTAAGAAAGACAGAGATGGCTACTGGAAGTGGTTTGCTGGAAACTTGGCCTCAGGAGGTGCAGCTGGTGCTTCTTCCCTTCTCTTTGTCTATTCCTTGGATTATGCTCGAACCCGTTTGGCCAATGATGCCAAGGCTGCGAAGAAGGGAGGAGAGAGGCAGTTCAATGGGCTCATTGATGTCTACAAAAAGACATTGGCTTCTGATGGTATCGCTGGGCTTTACCGTGGATTTAACATTTCTTGTGTTGGAATCATTGTCTATCGTGGTCTCTATTTTGGAATGTATGACTCCTTGAAGCCTGTGCTTCTTACTGGAGACTTGCAGGTTAGCAGAAACACTTCTTTTATGCTTTACTTGTGTAATGAGTATGTGGTTGCAAGATTGTGTTAGTCACTAATTTAGGTTTTACATTAGCAACTGAAATTTAATCATGTCGAGACATGAATCATCTTTCATTTTGCATGGCAAATGTATTTAATTGTTTTGCTTTCTAGGCATTATAAACCTTTGACATGGTTCTGCTGTACAAAATCACATGCTCTTAATTTTAGAGTTGGAAGTTCCAATTTTTTAAAAAATTATCTATCCGCTGCAATTAAATCATTGTGTGTTTGCAATATGGTTGCTTCATCTTTATTAATTTTGGAAATCAGATCCAAGATTAACTATTTATGTTTAAGCCTCTTAAATTTTCTGTTGAAATAGAGGATTCAGTTTTGGTTTTTTAACATGTTTCCTGTTTGTGATTTTTACAGGATAGTTTCTTTGCCAGCTTTGCCCTAGGTTGGCTCATCACCAATGGTGCTGGTCTTGCTTCCTACCCCATTGACACTGTTCGCAGAAGAATGATGATGACCTCTGGTGAAGCTGTCAAGTACAAAAGCTCACTTGATGCTTTCACTCAGATTTTGAAGAATGAGGGTGCTAAGTCTCTCTTCAAGGGCGCTGGAGCAAACATCCTCCGTGCCATTGCTGGTGCTGGTGTGCTTGCTGGTTACGACAAGTTGCAGCTGATTGTATTCGGCAAGAAGTACGGGTCCGGTGGTGCTTAAAATCAGACGCCATATCTTCAATCTTGTTGTTTGATTTAGGTAAGATAGTGATGAAAATCTCTGAGAATTTAGTCCCGGCAAATTTTTCTTCAAATAATTCAGTTTTAGGGGAGTCAGTCACTCCCTAAACCATAATTTACTTCTTGGATGGAATTTTTGATTTTTGAAGAAACCTTATAATTGTTGTGGCTAATGCCGCAGCTGCCTCTTGGAATTTCAGTTATATGATTCGAGGAATGCATTCTACAGGTTACTTGATTATATTATTTCTAATTTGTTGCATGGTGCTGGAAGCCGTTTTTGTTTTTGCTTTTCAATAATTTTTATCAGGCGATTCTATTACTTTCAAACTTGTCTGCATTGCTTCCGGAAGAAATTGTTGTGTTGATAATTTGTAATGCCATCTTGTTTTCATGAAATTGAGGTACCTTTGGTCTTGTGGAGTTTTCGATCATGTTTTCAGTAAATATTTGAAAAATAAGTTTTAACATTTCTTTAACTTGATGATCTTTTAATTTGTGTTAAATTTTAAGTCCTTCAGCCCTGGTCATTGATTTCTGTACTTCAAAAATTTTTTTTACTTTGTGCTTGTGGGCTTTCTTGTACAATTTTAGCTGATGAATTGTTCAAGATTGATGTGTGGCCAGCGACCACACGATTCCTGTCCAAGGCGGGTTGTACATGTTATTGTCTATTGAGATATCAGAGTATTATTAAGAGGGTGCTGGGCTTACTGATATTATGATATTATCTTAATGGAAAGGAATGAACACAATGTATCGAACACGTCAAATCTTCAGTCGCATGGAATCCTCTTTTTTCCATCTTTGGTCTACTGTTATGGCATGGAAGAAGGCTTTGATATCGGAGGTAGTGAACCGAACCGAACTGACGGTTGAACAGCCGGTTTCATTTGCTTGAATTTTGGCATTTACAATGAGAGGGTCAGTGGTAGTGGTTAGTCGGTATCAATCAAAGACACCTCAGCTTCAATTCTTAACAAATATTAGCAATTGAACTTATAATATCATATTAGAGGCGTTCGATTTTCAACAGATACTGGCAGTTGAACTTATTATGTCATATAAGATTGAGAGGTGGCCAAAATTAGTGTTTTAATTTTACTGATGATCAGATTAATTACGTATCGTAACAGTTATTATGTACGGCTTCTCTTTTCTTTTAACACTACCAACTAATATGCATGATCTTGTTAAAAAAATGATAATAATAATAATAATAAATTGGTTATCAAAAATGGAAAAAGGGTTAAGACTGACATTGATAACATTGATATCAAGCCCACTCCATGAATAAAACGTAAAAAAATTAATTAAAAACATTAAAACAAAATAATAAATCGTTGTGTGTGTGTGTGTGTTTTTAGCTCAACATCAATGCGTCCTGTTAATTTACACTTAATTCTAATGTAGATTTTCACTGTTTATTGAAGTTTTTACGCTTTGGTCTTTTTTTTAGCTCAACATCAACCCTTAACATTTCACGGGTTTTTTTTTAATTTAGTAAAAAAAATTCATGAACAGATGAGATGTAATTGAAAATCTAAAATAAATGAGAGACTTTGATGTGTTATATAAAGACAAATAATTATAATTACTCTTACAAAATAATAGAAAATGGTTAGTGTTGTATGTATTGATGCATAGTTAATTTTTAATAAAATTGATGATTTAATTTTTCATATATATATATATATATATATATATATCATTATTATACTTAGTGGGTGATAATGTTTAGCATAAAGCAAAAAACATAAAAAAGAATCGATTTAACTGCAAAAATTGTCTCCAAACAACTACAATATGGCATCTTAGGCCTTTACTACCAATTTGAGTTAATAAGATCCTAAATTATTAGTTATTTGGCAAATATGATTTTTATCCATTATATTTAATTATCAAAGGATTGATTGTAAACAATCAACCTCTTCGAGATTTGTTTTTTAAATAGTTAACATAGTCAAAATATGATTTACATAAAATTGCTTGGTGGCTATTCGTTAAATTTTAAAATTAATAACACTTATAAAAAAAAATCAAAAGTACAATTTTTTTCTAATCAAATATTTCTATTAAATTCATGTTGATATAATCGTTAAATTAAATAGATTAGAAATAAAATAAAATATTTAAACATAGTATTAACTATATTAGTGTTAATATAAATCTTCAAATTTTTTCTAATCTCGTATTTATGTTACAATCACGTTCACATAATTATTAAATTGACTAAAGTAGAAATAAAATAAAATATTTAAATCTAGTATTAACTAGATTAATGTTAATGGGAATTTTCAATTTTTTTCTAATAAAGTATTTTATTAAATTTATGCTAACGATGATCATTAAATTGACACATCAATATGCTACTCTATCTATCTACATGAGCATGAATATTTTCTTTTATTTCTAATCAAGGGTTTGTACTTTTATTTTTATTTGATTATCTATACTTTCAATTTTAATTTTGAAATCTAACAAATAGCCATTATATAGTCTTATGTAGATCACATCTTAACTAAATTAACTATTTAAAAAAAAAATTGAATGTTAATGGTCAAAGGGATGATCATTGACGGTCAATTCTTTGACCGTTGAAGATAGCGAGATAAGAATCATATTTGTCAAAAAATAATAGTTTGGGATCCGGCTAACCCAAATTGGCGGTAAAGGCCTAAAATTGCCAAGTTGTAGTGGTTTAGGGACAATTTTTACCATTAAATCGATTGTTTTTTATGTTTTTCGTTTTATGCTAAACACTCTCAATCAATTAAAAATAGTTATGATGTATTAAAAAAATAAAATCATTATTTGTATTGAAAATTAACTATGCATTCATGCACACAACATTGAATGTAATTAAAGTATTTATCTGTTTTTATACAATATTCAAAGTCTCTCATTTGTTTTTAGATTTTCCATCGCATCCTATCTGACTCTTGGAAAAAATTTAAAATGTTTAATATATGTTTTTGATCAAATTTTTCGATCATAAATTTTTTTAATTGAATGTCATTTACTAAAATGTGAAAGAAAAGGACAAAACACTTACTTTAATGGCCTATATGTTCTATTTTTAAAATTTTTAGATTTTTCTTTTAGCATTTCGATCAAGAATATTTGGATCAAAAAATTTTCATTTGGCCGAAAAAATTGATCAAAAAGACAATTCGAATATTTCAAACACTCATAGATAAATGGAATGCAATTAGAAACTTAGGGTTATACGAGAGATTTTGAGTATTATATAAGAACATATGAATATATTTATCCTTTTTATTATTATAAAACAAATTTCTTTGAAATAAAATTATTGAAATAATTTTTTAAAAGAATCGCCAAATGATTCAAATACATTTTTTTATGCTGATATTATTGATTATTTTATGAATAAACATACAAATCAAATGCATATACTTCTAAAAGTTAATCTTTTCGTCAACATCAAATAAGAATAACAATTTATTTTTTTATTTGTTAATTTTGATATAAGTCAATATATTAATTGTAGTTTATTTTTTTAGGCACAATCTTGTGAAAAAATTATATATTTTTTCATTTGGAATAATATTTTAATTTAAATGGGTATAAATTTTTATTAAAGAATTAATGCACAAAGACGAACAAATCTTGTGAAAAAAAGTATGTTTGGTACAAGAAACATCAGCTATCCACAAGTCTGCTTTGTCGCAGGACTGTATGAACCTCCACCAAAAAAAAAAAAAAAAACTCATGTTTACCTATATAATCGAGCCAGTTTGAATGAATGAAAAACATTTCTGATCATCATTGAAATAAATAATCCATTCCCTTCCATTTGTTCTTACAAATCATACCTTCCAAAACCATCATTGGAGACATCGGTATTTTTAGATTTCATTCTATGTGCCAACACTGTTTAAGGAAAAAAAATATTGGTATTTTTAGATTTCCTACCATATGGCTTGCAGCTACAGCAGCGTAGCACATGTATTAAGTTAGTTTCGTCTAAAAGAACTTAAATACCTGATTCTTCCTACTACCTCATTTCTATAATCTATTTGTTTATTTTCTTTTACAACAAGAGTTTCTTGGCATCCTCATGGAGTTTGAGTTGATTTTTTCATAAAGGTTGGTAGAAAGTGTATATATATTTTTTTTGAGAATTTTTGGTTCAGCGAATGTTTTTACTCCGTTGAGTGACCTTGAAACGCACCGATGCCTTCCTTTTTTTCGGTTTAATGATGTAGAGATTTCTCTTGCATTGATGTCTGATAAAGACATTTTTGTAGTTTCGATTTGGACAATTAGGTCCTTATGAATTAGTCTGTTAGAGCTGAGGTCTTTTCGTTTATAGTTAACCCAATTTTCTGTTAATTTTGACTTTTGAAAGAGAAGAAGGACGCATGTCAACTTCATATTGGTTTCGATTTCATAAAAAATAAAATTTGATTAAAAATTTGATATTCTTAAAAAAATCCAACTTTTTATTTATTTATTACTACTGCTTATTTTTCAATTATTTTATTTATGTTTTAATTTTATCATTTATTTTACAAAGACAAAAAAAATGATATATATTTTTTTAATTTTTTATGGATTGTTCTATTTTTTGTATTTTTTTTCATTTTTTTAATTCCCAATTTTCTGGGAATTAGAGGTTTTACTCGGGTGATGGAGCAGACTAAACTATGAGGGTATAATTGTCCAAACGAAAACCACAAATATGTTTTTATAAAAAATTAATACCACAAAAATCTGTAATGTTATTAGTTTTTTTTTTCATCAGACAAAACACCATCCATTAACCCTTTCTTCTAGTTCCGTACTAGCTTTATTCTGTTTCTTTTTTTTTTAAAAAAATCTAATTAAAATCAACTGCATGAATCATCCCAAGCGATTATTTACATAAAATAATGTTAAATAATAGATTTGTGTTTGTTAAAGAACGGTACATCAACTTTAACATGATGTTATTATTTAGAATCATCAATTATAATATTCCATAAACCAAATTGGATGATATATCCTATGATTAACCTTTCCTCAATTTTTGACTAGCTTTTGTAAGTTCAAAACATCCTCAATCCCACTCTCTCTATCTCCAAGACACGTGTATAACTAGTCCAGGGAAGAGCATCCATTCCTTGCTTGCAAACCAGGGCTTCTTAGGTCCCATGGTTCTAATGACATTGAATAGCCCATACACACTCCAAACTGGATGGAGCTTTTATGTGCCAAACTAAAGGGCTAATCTTTATTCATTGAATGTAGATTCAAAGAGAGTAACAGAGTAGGATAGCTTTCTCGTTTATCTGTTTCTATGTATTTTTGTGGATTTTGGTGGTCCCTGCTGCTGCTATTTCATTTTTTTCTCAATAAAAAAATAAAAACACAAGAACAGAAGAAAAAAAAATTATTAAATTGATGCAGTCACAATGTTCTAAATATAGAGGATACTAATTTATGATAGGGTCAAAGTTGCCTTGTTAGCTTTTGATTAAATGACCACCTTACCAACTGACAAGTTTCACAAGAATCAAATAGAACAAACCCAAGAAGATAATGTCGAAATTTGAGTTTTTCCATCATTTTGGCCCAACCTAAGAGAGAAACGTGCTGTTTCCTTGAGATTCACTGGTTTAGTAAAAAAAAACATTTGTTTTCGTCTCTGATTTTTAACTTAAATGATCTTTTATACACATCTATAGTAAAGCGAAATTGACAAGCAGCCAGTTACCTAATCAAGACTCTTGATGTGGTGGCCACTTTTTGCCCTTTAAAATTTTCGACTTGTAACTACTTTCTTTTGCAGAGTCAGCTGGTTTTGGTGATCTATCTTCAACTGTCTGTAATTATATAGGAAAAGCAACCAATTTTACCCAACGGAAAAACAAACCCAATAACTCGGAGAGTGATAGCTCAATGAACTGACAAGACTGCACTGATGAGCTGTCTTTCCTCAAAGATACAGTGGAAAGCTTTGGAGACTATTTGTGATGCAAAACAGCTTCGTACATTGTAGCAATTAGCAATAAAAGGCCAATAATTTAGGTGGGTTCATGGTTCGTACCATGACAGATTGTACGATGCAACAAAAAAGGAAAAAGGTGGTCGCTCCTTATTAGAATTAATTACTGCTCCTATTTTGGTTCGAAACAGGAAAATGGTGGAGGAGGTCGGGAAGGATTGGAAATATTTGGGCTATTGCATGATTTTTGTTTGTTGTGTCCGTCAACAATACTTGCAATTGGAATTTGGAGACAGTTTTTAGGTAGCAAGATCGATTACCAATTTACCGTATGGTGGACAACATTTTATCGTTTTCTAGAACTGCTTGCTTATGTCTTGGTAGTTATCTATATAACACACAATTACTTCAACCGTATCTATTCAATCAATAATCGAAGTTAAGGAGATTATTGTCTTTTTCTCACATGCCATAATTTTCAAATTAAGCTCCAAGGTTGGTGCTCCACAACATATGATTAATGGCTCACCTGAGATTATTGCTACTAAATACTGCAAATTTAAGACAAATTGGTCCATCATAACCCAATTTTCTATCTCCCTTCGAATTTCTTATTGCTAAGGAAAATAATTTGAAGCAGTTTCTTAGATCAATTTTGTACCACGAGACAAAACAAGCTTGTTCCAAGAGGATGGCGGGACAAGACAAAAAAAAAAAAAATCATTTATTGATCGGTCCATGTACGCACTAAATAATTTTTATTTTGTCTTGTTCAGTCCTATGTAGCAAACTGATCTTTAATTAGTCTAAGTATAGTAACGTTACTAATATAATATGAAACATTGAACTAGTGGTTAAGATATATGCTTGTTAGTCGTCTGTAAATAATTTGTTTTTTACCATCTTAGAAAAATGGACTTAATTAGTCTCAATATACCAAAGTTAATCGTGTGTAAATAATTTGTTGGGTAAAAATGATAGTAAGTAAGTAATTCCAATCCAATTTTTTAACAAAGAAAAATGAAGGGCACCCAAATGATTCAACAACTAAATAACATGGTTGTGTGTACAGTTGCTATGGCCGCAAATGGATACAAAATAGAGCGGAAAATACAGTATGGAATCCATGAGTTCATGTTACCAAACGAAAGACATTCCTTTAAAACTAAGAATTGGTACTTTTAATTTCCTATAGTTTTGAATAACTTATAGAATGAGGCATTGCCCCTTCGTTTATGACATGTTATGCTAATTACTTGTTGGTTGATTTAACCATCGTGAAGGTATTTTTGTCGGTTCGTACTTGGCAGATTGATGTTTTCAAGGGCAGAGGACTGAGAAGAAGAGAAGAGCTTTCCTGTTAGGTGTAGTAGTAGTAGTATTTAATAACCTTATCTTATTGGTTTTTGTTTTGACGTTAAAGTCGTGGTCTTGTTACGTTGTCTTGGTGCCAATCCTGTCTTTTAGATTTTGGATTTTTACGTGAACAAATTGTAGGGATCAGTGTACAGCTTTTGCGGCGAAGATTGTGCAGACAGACACTCTGATTAATGCGGCTGCTCAGAGATCTCACCAGCACCGTAACCGGCTTTGTTTACCTCTGTTATTGCTTGCACTTTCTTTCATAATAACCAAAATTTAGATTTTTTTCCAAAAACGATTTAGTCCTCGGTCCTGATTTTTTCCCCCTTCTATTAACTAAAATACTATGCAAGCTTTGTAATTTAATTTACATATCCATATGTAGTAAAAAATTTATAATCATTTTACTCAATTATGAACATGATACTGCTCGAAATTAACAATATCTTACAAAAATTCAAATCCAATGGTTAATGAACCTTAAAATCTATAAAAGTTTTAGATATTCATCAAGGTTGTGATCGCAATTTGTTATCTATGATGGTCATTAGATAATAATCCAATTTATTTCAAGTTTGTAGATCATGTTAGGGACGAGCAAAACAAACTAAACCGTCATAATTTGATTTGTTTGGCTTGGTTTATTTGGTTTTCGATATATTTAGTTTGATAATGTAGTTTTCATTTTACTTCGATTGAAAATCGAACAAAACATAATTCTTTTTCTCTTTTATTTTTTATTTTAAAAAATAATAGAAAATAAAAAATTAGAAAACTTTATTTGAAAAAAATAAAAACCGGAAAATTAATCAAAATATTTTTATTCATGATTTTGATTTTTCATAAATTCCGATAAGTTTGATTTCACAAATACTAAACCGTTCTACTATTTATTCATCATAAATCCATTGGAATTTAAACATGTCCCTTAGAGATTCTATGAAAACGTTGAATTTTCATTATCATGTTGTTATGCCCCGTACGAAAGAGGGATTTTTAGAGGTCAATTGAGAATGCTAAATAAGTCCGAAAGCCTTTAAAAGATCATGGAGCATTAGAGAAGCCTCTGGAATGTCCAAAAAAAATCTAGACATACCTAAAAAATTATAGAGAGTCCCTTATTATTCTAGTTTATACATATTTAGACAGTTCCTTGTAAATATTTAGATGGGATAATTTTAGAGAATTAATTATAGTCATTAGATCAAATAGATCCGAGTCATCCATTAAGGAGGTGGAGGACAATAAATAGGTGAGGCATTCATTTGGTCAAACTATCCGGAAATCTACGAAAAAGTAATCTTAGAGTTGTAAGCTTATACATATCTAGACATTGGAGAAGCCTTTGTGATGTCCAAAAGAAATCTAGACATGTCTTAGAAAATCGTAGAGTCCCTCATTATTCTAGCTTATACATATCTAGACACGTCCTTGTAAATATCTAGATATGATAATTTTAGAGAATCAATTATAGCTATTAGATTAAATAAATCATAACCATCAATTAAGGAGGTAGAGGACTATAAATAGGTGAGGCATTCATTTGGCCAAGACATCCGAAATTTAAGAAAGTATAATCCTAGAGTTGTAAGCTTTAGAAAGAGCAATATAAATAGTTCTTATATCTATTGTGTGTGTCTTTCTAGGTTAATAATTTTGTACGAAGAAGACCGACTTGGTTTGGCTTAGGAAAAAGCGAGCCAAGTATCATACGAGAGTTTAGGAAAGGCTAAATTCGTGACAAGTGATATCGAGCCGAGTTACGTCAAACGTAATTAAGCTTGTAGCTAGCCAAGTGTTCAAAAGAGTAAGCATGCCCACTGTTGATGTTGAAGATGTTATTAGAGATATTAGAAGGGTGACTCTACCTCCTCGTCTTAAGAAGGAAAGGGAAAAGTCTCGCGATATATTGGTTGCCTTGGAGGAGCGGCTCTTAAGGGCAAAGTAACACCTTGCCAATTTTAAGAAGAGACTCGAGGAGATAAAAGGAGATGATGAGAAGGAGAAACTAGGCATGAAAGGCCTATGGAGGTGCTCTTCGATCTCTAAACTTGAGTGGAGACGGTTGAGAGGTGTGTCAAAGAAAGTGCTACCGAAAAGAATTCCTTCACGGAATAAATGAAGAAAATGTTCAAGCAACATCAAGACTACTATAACCAAGTATGAGCAAACTTTTGAACAACTTATAAGAGATTGAGTAAATTATCAAGAAGTCATCTCTAATGATGTGGTCTTGAGGGACATGCTAAAAGTTGAAGTGCTAAGACCAAGGCATTATACTTGGCAAATGGGATGCCAAGGAAGTTGATAACTTTTTTTAGTAAGTAAAGCAATATCTCGGGGCGAAAGGACTTGAGCAAGGATAAAAGTCGTATCAAGATCGCCACTCTCTACCTTATAGAGGATGCTACTTTATGGTGGCGTATGAAGCACCAAAAGCTTAAAGAGGGAAATCAAGAATTACCTAGTTAGGATGAATTCAAAAAAGTTGTATATGCCCAATCTACCTTAAGAAAATAGATTAGGAAGCACGAGATAAGCCATGAACATTGAAGCATATGGAAAATATTCATGAGCATATTCAAGAATATACTTCTCTTAAACTTTAGATGCGTGACAAACTCGACTATGATTATGATTTATTAAAGGACTTTAACCATGGGCATAATAAGAGGTGTGAGGTCGACGACTTAAGACATTCACCAAAGCCGTGATCATGACTTGGATCCCTAATTGAGTATTAAAAAAAGGTAGAACCTTTTAAGCCCAATAAAGACTTGAAGGGCAAATGTGGAGGAACTAACGAAAAGAAATGGTATAAAGATGGGTAAGACAATGCATATAAATCCAAAGGTTTTATAAAAAAGAATGACAAAAGAGAATTCAAACCCAAGGATTGATACTTTTGCAACGGACGATATCAATAGAGAGAGTTCCCAAAATGGCAAGCCCTCAATGCATTGATTGAGGGGAAGGAAAGTGTTTACGAGCTTGAAAAACACATGGGATCATTGCGGCTTCTCAATGTCTTTGAATGTCAAGCCCTCACCTAAGGTATCACCAAAGGATGGGCTTATATATGTGGATCCGGACATGAATGGCAAGGTAATATTTATCATGCTAGACTTGATCATCAAATAAAGTCGATATTGGATGCTAAACGGCCAGCCATGACACCTTATCGTATGGCCCCTTCTAAGTTAGAGGACTCGAGGAAGCAATTAAAAGCTATATTGAAGGCCAAATAAATACAACCCTTCAAGTCGTCTTATGGCTCGCTTGCATTATTCCAAAAGAAGCACGATAGATCATTGAAAACGTGTGTGAACTATCCAGGTATTGAAAAGGATTACGATGAAAAATAAGCATCCAATTCCATCGATAGCTAACTTGTTCGATCAATTAAAAAAAGCTCGATTTTATACTAAGATTGATTTAAGATTTTGGTATTACCAAGTTAGAATTGCCATTGAAGATTTTCCAAAGACAACGTGCGTGACAAGGTATGGTTTTATGAATTTCTTGTTATGTCATTTAGCTTGATGAATACCCCGACTATCTTTTGTACCTTAATAAATAAGGCATTTTAGTCATACTTAGATTATTTATAGTGATATATCTTGATGACATCGTAGTTTATAACTCTATATTGGAGAAGTATTTAAACCACCTACGTACTCGTATTCAAGGTACTAAGGGAGAATGAGTTGTATGTTAAAAGAGAGAATTGTTCATTTGTACAAGAGGAAGCACTCATCCTAGGGCATAAGATTAAAAGAGAAGATTGATGATAGAGGAGGTTAAAATTAAAGCTATCTCAAAATGAGAAGAGCCAACCAAGGTACTTCGAGCTTCAATTTTTCCTTGAAATAGTCAATTATTATCGTCTTTTCATTCATGACTACTCGAAAAAGGTAACCTTTCTCACTAACATGTTAAAGAAAAACAAGAGGTAAAAGTGGAATGAATGGTGCCAAGAAGCTTTAAAAGAGCTAATGTAAGTTGTCATCGAGAAATCGGTATTAAGTTTGGCCAACCCAACCAAGCCATATGAGGTACACATCGATGCTTCGATTTCATTATAGGTGGTGTGTTAATGCGGGAACAACATCATATAGCTTAAAAGAGTAGGAAGCTAAATGACATCGATATTCGAGTGCAAAAGAAGAAGATGACCACAATGGTACATTGCTTACGTACTTGAAGGCACTACTTGTTAAGGTCTCGATTTGTGGTGAAGATTTAAAATATAGACACGAGTTACTTTCAAACTCAAAAGAAGTTGTTGTCGAAGCGAGGCTCGATGGCAAGACTTTCTTATCAAATTTCATTATATCTTTGAGTACAAGCCAAGCAATACCAATATGATGGCCGATTTACATCACATGATAAAAATGGATGGAGAGATAGTGGCCGAATTAAGAAAGAAATGACACATGATCCCACCATCAAAAGTTTATTAGCCACTTACAAGGGAGGGCAAAACTCAAAAAATTTAAGATGAGGGTGACATTCTCTACACAAAAAGGAAGAGAATTTATATGCCTAAGTAAAGAAACCTTTGATGAGATTTGATGAAGGAATGTTATGACTTGATATGGGTTGAACATCTAGAATAATAACACACTAGAGCCTTATTAGATAAAGCATAATTTTTTTTATCATAGTTGTACGATGTTGTGAAGTCTTATGAGAGAACATGCACAGTGTGCCGGTAAGACAAAATTGAAAATCGAGTGCTTAGGAGTCTATTATAACCTTTACTTATTGTAAAAAGACCACAATAGATAATCATCATGGACTATATAGTGGTTTTATCAAAATCTAAGAACTTTAGAAGAATTCTCATAGTCACGGATAAGTTCTCCAAGCATGTCACTTTCATACCAACTTTAATTGATGTGACGAGAACACTATAAAGCTACTCTTCAAGCATGTGATGAAGTATTTAGGTGTATCACGATATATAATCGGTGATCGAGATCCTCAATTTACCGAGAAGCTCGTAGACTAAGCTCGTTCAACTTATTAGGCTCGAAACTATATGACTCCATGAGTTTTCATCCTCAAATAGATGGGCGGATCGAGAGGATCAATGCTTTGTTGGAGACATATTTAAGGCACTTTTTGAGTGCTAACCAACGAGATTGAGTTAAGTTATTGGATGTTGCCCAATTCTCCTATAACTTACAAAAGAGTGAATCTACTAATAAGAATCCATATGAGATCGTGACGAGTCTAGCAACCTCTCATTCTACATATGATGGTGCTTGGTGATAAGTACTAAGGAATCAGCCCTACAACGTATTCATTGGATAAAGGATGGTAAGAGCGAGAAATACTTGATACGAATGTATTTGAACAAGGTTACCCAAAAGATGAAAAAGTAGGCTAACAAGAAACAAAGAAATTTCACTTTTCAACCAGGTGGTGAAGTGATGGTGAAGTTACTACAACAATAATATAAGGCATTTCAAAAGGTGTATAAAGGCCTTATACATCGATACGAAGGACCATTCGAGGTAGTGCACAAGGTGAAAGAGTTGTCACATCGCTTAGAGTTGTCACCGAAGCCGATGGTCCATTCGGTGTTCCATGTTAGTATGCTTAAGCCATACCGTATAGATGAGGAGGATCTAAGCCAAAGAGTTTCTCACAGGGCTCTTACATCATTCGTTGACTCGTATGACAAAAAAGTTAATGTCAAACTTGATGATCGCATAATCATATGCTATAGAGTGCCACCAACGAAGGAGTATTATATGAAATAAAGGGGATTACCAAAAAGCGAGGCTAGTTGAAAACCTAAAGAAGTTAATGTCATACTTGATGATCATATAATCATACGTCGTTGTGTGCCACTAAGGAAGGGGTATCATGTGAAATAGAAAGGATTACCAAAAAGCGAGGCTAGTTGAAAACCTACCGAAGCCTTGTGGTAATTCGCACGGAAGGTCTAAGAGTACAATAAAGATGCATCGAGGATGTCGTCAAATTTGATGGGCGAGAATGTTACACCTCACATAAAAGAGGGATTTTTTTTTAGGCTAAATAGGAATACTAAATAAGTCCGAAAGCCTCCGAAAGATTATGAAATAATGAAAAAGCCTGTAGGATGTCCAAGAAAAATCTAGATATGTCCTAGAGAATTTTAGAGAGTCCTTCGTTATTTTAGCTTGTACATATCTAGATAATTTCTCGTAAATATTGAGATAGGATAATTCTAAAGAATCAAATATATCCATTAAATCAAATATATCCTAATTATCTATTGAAAAGGTGAAAGACTATAAATAGGTGAGGCATTCGTTTGGCTAAGACATCCAAAAATATAAGAAAGTGTAATCCTAAAGTTGTAAGCTTTAGAGAACAATACAAAGAGTTCTTATGTAACCCCCGTAAAAACCTTTATCCATAATACGACGTGTATTAGAATAATTCTATATATATGTATATTAAGAGTAAGTATAATTCTCATCTCATCATGAGAAATTAATGCTTGAAATATGTGATTTATGTTAAATTAAATTTATTTTGCTTAAGATTAATGGTTTAATTATTAATGAAATCAAATATGCAAAATCGGTGTTTTAAGGACTATATTCTGCCTGAGTTTTGTGTGAATTATTTGAGAACTTTAGAGTAATTTTTGGGTCAACCTTAAAGAATGAAAGTTGTTCATCTATGTGTTTAATATTCCTGTATAACATTTTATAATATTTGGACCTATACATTAAGAGTTATACCAATTATAGTGAGGGTTGTTTCGAAATGCATTTTGCTGGAATTTTGAGAGAAGAATCTGTCCGAATCTTGTGAGATTTATTTGATGCTGTTAGAATGATTTTTGAGAAAAATGTAAAGAATAAAAGTTGTTTTTCTATGTGTTTACTATCTCTATATAACATTTCATAAATTTTGGATACATATAGAAAGAGTTATGCACATTTTAGTATAGATGGGTTAGGAGGAAATACTGCTGGAATTTTGGGGGGAAAGAAATTTGTCTAATTACATTAACCCAGCTTACTAATGTTTTTTTTATTTATCCTAACTTTTCTTTAGCCACCTAAACACTTGAATTAAATGCTTAGAAGCCAAATCATCACCTTTGACTTCCAAAACATGCCAACTTTGCCTTTCAAGCTTCCTCCACTTTACATTTGGCCTAATTAAATTTTAACACTTATGATATAAATAAATGTGAGGATAAAAGGTGAGTATATAAGGGAAAGAGAGGGTTAAATGGCTGCCATTTTTAGGTCAAAAACCATAGCAATCTAGAATTCAAAAGAGAAGCCAAATTGAAGAGAGAAAAACAACAAAAAGAGAGAAAGAAAGAAAAGAGAAAGAAAAGGGAAAAAGGAAAGAAAAAGAGCTAAAGAAATTCTAATCAAACTGAAAAGAGGTAAAGTAGGTTTCATGTATTTTGGTTGATTAATGTCTTAAATTATTTTTTTAAAGTTATTTTGTTAGTATTTATTTCATGGGTTGTAATAATTTTCAATGGTTATATGCTTGATGCTTAGAATAAATCTATGTATGGATGCCTTGTTGTGATGATTTATGATGTTTATGTTGCTTTGAAAATGTCCAAGTATGTGGTGATGGGTTGGATTGAACTTGGACCAAATTTAAGTGAACTAAAACATGTTTAAAGTTGGATTGGAATGAACTAATAAATTAGTGTTAATAAGGAGTCAATTCTGTCTGAATTTTGAGGTGTATATTCAAGGATTTTAGATCGATTTCTAGGTGAAACTTAAAGCATAAAAGTTGTTCATCTATGTTTAAACTAACTCCCTTTAAAATTTCTTGGTCATTGGATTCGTGTACAAGGAGTTATACCCGATTTAGTATGGATAGCTCTAGATAAACCACTATTAGGCAGATTGCTCCCTAATTTTGAAAAATTTATAATTAATTGTGTAATTGGTATTTAGACCTAATTTTTGGATATTTTATAAATAAATATGTCTAGTATTTAAAATAAAATAAGTACGATTTAATTATTTTTTGAAATTAGAAAATTATTTACTTGATTAGGAGTTGCCCGGTAATAAACCCTAAAACAAAAAAAATAGACTTGGACAAAATTAATAGGTTTGGAATAAACTAAATGAGCTTGGACTAAATAAAATGGAATTAAATAGAGTCAATGAGCCTAGGATAAATTTAATGGGCTCGAATTAAAGTAAATGGACTTGGACCTTCTTTTAAATATTAATGAAACTAATGAACAATATTAATGAGCGGAGATTGTGTTCCCGTTGTGGGTATCGGGATTGGTATGTGAGAAATGAATAAATTTCGAGTGTGGGTTGGACCATGAGTATGGCATGAGAATGAAGGGTTGGTACCCGAATTTGGTTGAATGTGATTAAATATGTCATCACGTGCATCATGTGCATAGTGGGTGGTTTAAGACAAGTCAATTGATTGAAAATGGTTTATACATCTAGGTTTGATAACATAACTGGAATAAATGGATATTAGTAGTCCAAGTACTCTAGGATGTGTGCCCGCACTATTAGACGATCGATTTCCGCTAATAGTAGTTACAACGAGGGATAATTCCGTTGTAGCGAGAAGATGATCCGAGGATCATCCGGATGAAATCAAGCTGTGTGCTTACTCGTTAGACGATGGATTCTCGCTAACGGTAGTTACAACGAGGGATAATTCCGTTGTAGCGAGAAGGTGATCTGCGAACCACCGGATGATAAATAGAGTAGGCTGGCTAATACCTGTGGTACCCGAGATTAAAATTTATGAGTATGGTGGGAAGTCAAAACAACATTGCATATCACGTGCATCACCCCGCTTACCGAGCTTCGACTCACCATGTTGTTATTTTTTTTATGTCTTGACGGAAAAAGGACGAGTTGGTACGGATGCGGCTGGCTCCTCCTAATCGGCTCATGTGAGGCATTATTTATTAGTTTTTATTTTGTACGTAAATTTGGGGTATGGAGTTCGTGAGAAATCGAATATCGCCTGTAATGTTTTATTAATGTATTTAATTATGTTATGTAAATTTTATCTTAAGGAGTTATATACGTAATGTACTCGTTAAAGTCGTAAGAATATCATAAAAAAACTACTTAGAGTTTAGGATATGTCAGCGTAACGCGCTTCGTCCAAGTACTCTACTTGGGTAGTAGAAATATGATCAGGGCGAGGGCGTTACATCTTATATTTCTTATGTGTATCTTTCTTGTTTGAGAATTTTGTATGGACAAGACTAACTTGGTTTGGCTTAAGAAAAAAGTCAAGTAAGTGCTACACGAGAGCTTGAAAAAGGCTAAGTCCTTGACAATATACATAGTTGTATAGTTTTGTCTTGCATAAACATATGACACAGGTATCGAAATTGCATTTGGAAACTTAGTTCATCAAAAGATTTTGTTGATAGTTAAGTTTTGGAAAAGCCTAGGGTGATACTGTATCAAAACACACACAAAATTGATGTTGTTTTTCTATTCTTTTATTTTATTACCAAGGGTACTTCCAAACTAGTTTTCATATCATTTATAATGATAATGTACCTATATATATATATATGTTCTAACTAATTTATACGTTAGTCGAAATATAATTTAAAGGATGCATCTTTTTAAAGTAAAAAAAAATAATAATTAAACCACCTCACCAAACCAACTCCTTAAATTTTGTAACTTTTACAATAAATTTACATATCTCTAACTCCAAGGAAAATAAATCAATGAGATAAAAAATTAATTTGGAAAAAAGATTTTAACGGCATTAGAGTATTTTGGATAGTTGACAATTAGGATAGTGCATTCTTACAACTTTTTTTTAAAAAAATTTTTTTATGAATATTTCTTCAACCATTAAATCATGAGTGTTCAAATTCCAATGCAAGTTGTGATTTTGCATGGCTATTGTTATTTTTTTTTAATTAAATTGGAGAATAAGTTTATTTTCTTATAAAAGTTGGTTTAGTAATGTTTCTCAAATATAGTTATCTTATTCAAACTAAATTCGTTGGATCGACTAAAATAACGGTTAATTGGATATTCAAGCTCGGTTAAACCATTAGACCAATTTAATCACCTTTTACTTGTTTTATTTCTTTTTTTAATTTTCTTTAAATATTTTTATCTCATGTTAGAGATATGACTAATTTTGTTTGTTTGGAAAAAAATAACAAAATTTAACCTCTTTCAACAAATGATACTTCAAGATTCGAACTCTCCATATTAATAAAAAATTCATCTAAAACCAACTCGGCTACAACTAAACCAACAACTTATTGCTAGTTGTTTTATTTCTTATATATTAATTTACACACATCAAATAAAATAATAAATAACACTATAGTCCTCCATTTTTTAAGAGATCTCACATTAGAACATATGTTTTGTGAAAAAACAAAATGATATCAAAAATTCAAGTTTTAAATTTAATACGGTAAAAAATTAAAAAATATAAATAAATTATGGCATTTATATTCAATTTATGACCTCGTGCAACTTACAGGAAAAAAGAAAAACGTTGATAGTAAATCTATATAACTATTACGAAGTCGTTTGGTGCGACGTATGAGTAAATGCAAGTATGTAACGTGTCTGTCCATACTCTCCAATAAAAAAACTGAAGCAAAAAATGCGCCACTGAGCAGGAGAGAGACAGAGAGGCTTGTGCTGTGCGAAAAGAACTGATATATCATCTGTTGTCTATTCCATCTGCTTTCACTTTCACTCTCTCTCTCCCAGAGACTTCACATACAGACACAGAGAAAGAGATTAAGAAGAAGAAGGAGGAGGAGGAGGAGCACTTCTTCCTTCCCATTCTCTCCCTCTTTGTCTCTCTTTCCTTTTCTTCTCAGGTCCTTTCTTTCTTCTTTACTCTTCACTCCCTCTCTCTCTCAAATTTTCTTTCTTTCTTTCTTTTTTTAAAAAACTTATATCTTAACCTTAATCGAGAAACTGCTTTGAATATTGATCAATGTGATTACCAATTTATCTTTTCTTTACCTTCTCTCTTCCTGTCTCTCAGTTTTCTACTTTTCTTTATTTTAACTCTGTTTTCTTTTCTTTATTATGTAAATTAACATTTTTGTTGTTCTAAATATATTTTTGCAGAGTTTCAAGTTGAAATGTGGAGCCATTTTGCGCAATGAGGTCAGTACTGCTAAAAAGAATGTTACAGAATCTCTGTATTCTCTGGTTGGTTGTTGAGAAAACCAAGGAAAAGAGAAGTTTTTTAGTATTTTTTATTTTATTTAAATTTTGTGGTTCATTTTTGCTGCTTTTGAGGTTTGAGAGTGAGAAAAAAGATGGAAGTTGTTGGGTTTTAGGTTCTGCCCAGATAAGTTATTCTAATGTCTTGCTTTCCAAATTAAATTTGCAAAGTAAAGAATTTTCTCTTGTTTTCATTCTCTGCTTTTCGTTTTTTTCCTCATGCATTTTCTTTCTAAAAAAAAAAAAAAGAACTTGGGCATTATTTTTTTAAAAAAATTTTTTTTGGTTGAAATTTTACAAAGTTGTGCTGATTTGTCTTCTAGTTTTGACCGCCGTTTCAATCTCTGTGAGTTTGACTGTTTTGACATCCTAAAATTGACAATTTAATTGATTATTTATTGGCTGATTTGCTATAATTCAGTTTATATATATATATATATATATCCTGTCTCTGAATTTAAAATTCTTTCTGTTGTTTGCAGGATTATTGAATTTTGCTAGCCCTGATAGATTTTGATGTTCTATAAGTTCTGTTTTCTGCACCCTTCACTATACAAAAAAACAAAAGGTTCTTTACCTTACCCCTTTATGATTGATGGGTTTTACGGGCAATAGTTTTCTGACGGGCATTTTACGGTGTTAATTCCTTTCCACTTTGCAGCTTTGATTTGTTAGAATTGGAGATAAATCAGTGGTTTCAAAATGAATGGGAACAGACAAATGGAGGTGCATTATATAGACACTGGCTTTCCTTACACTATGACTGAAAGCTTTATGGATTTCTTTGAAGGACTAACGCATGCTCCAGTAAATTATGCTCACACTGGACCCATGCATGATCAGGTACTTATTATTTTTCATTCAGTTTTTATGTTTGAAAAGAAAAGGAAAAAAAAAAAAATCTATGAGATGAGTTTTCAAAAATAACTCATTAGGTTGTTCACGCTTTAGGCAATGTTTTCAATGAATAGAGAAGTAGGTTGGTCATGATGTAAGGTGCACACTTTAATAATATTAATGAGTAGATTGCCCTTGAAATAAATTGGGAAGCTCAAAATGCTATACTTGCATGCTAATTGCTAATGGCACTACTTGCTATCTTGCACTATAGCATGCGACTGCAATCCGCACTATTGATGAATATACTCATGATTCCACTGCACGCCCTAGGTACTCTGTTGAGTGTTCTAAGCTAGCATTTTCTGTGTTTCTTTTGTTAGTTGTTTTGTTTATGAAATGGTAGCTGCAGCAGTGCTTATTTATTTATTTTTTGTTCTCTATTCAGGACAATGCATATTGGTCGATGAATATGAATGCATACAAATTTGGATTTTCTGGTCCTGGGAGTACTTCTTACTACAGTCCATATGAGGTAACTGATAATTTACCAAGAATGGATGTCAGCAGGACAGCCTGGGAATACCCTTCAGTAGAGAATGCTGAAGAGCCCACAACCACAGACACACAGTTTGAAGAAGATGAGGAAATGGGAGTGCATACCATACCCGAAGAAAGTTAGAAGTTTGTTCCATTTTTGTATTTGCTGTTAATTGATTTATGATATGAAAAATTTGGTGCCTTGTCTTTTTTGTTGATCAAGGATCTTCCAATTTTTTAGTTATTGGCTTGTTAGATTAGAAAGCATCCCTTTATAGTGGCAAGATAGATTTACAGTAATTCATTTTAGGTTTCAAAAGTTAAGGGGCTCCAGGATGTATGTTTCTTGCCCAGTTGATGTTTGCCTGAAGCTGTTTCCTTGTGTTCAGTTTTTATGAACATCTAGCTTTTGTTTCGAGTCTTTTATTTTTCTGATCTTTTGAATGCTTTATTGCTTCTGCAGGCATTTCAAATCAGCCAACCACCAATAGTCCGCAGGTATGAAGTACTTTTCCGATGTAGTTTTATGTATTTCAGGACATTTCTTAGTGTTAGTTTATGTTTATTATTACATAAGTTAAGCTCCCATTCAACTTCTACAAGCACTTTACTTAAAATTCTCCTGGGCATGAGCTTATAAGGAACGAAGTTCATCATAATCTTCACAGTAATGATTTATTATTTAGTCAAAAGTGCTATAGTAAGGTCGTCAAAAGTGCTATAGTAAGGTCATCATAGGCCATTTTGATAAAGGCAAGTGAAACTGTACTTAATAAAACCTTTTGGTCAATGTTTTAAATGAGCTGCTTGTCTTTCTACAGAATATCATACAAAATTAATATATCTTATTGATTTGTTATTTTCAGCATCAGGTCTCATGCTGTTGCTCACTACGGTGTTATGTTGATGTAAAAAACTAATTAAGCCTTTAGGTTTTTCCGTGCATTTTTGCAGGCTCTTTGGCAAGATGATGTCGAACCAGATAACATGACGTATGAGGTATGGTTTATGCAACTTGTTGTGTTAGGTTCCTTGCAATGTATTGCATTTGTGTATTGTACCAACCTCTACCAAGCATTTGCAAATATCAGTAGATATTCACCTTTTTCTTTTGTTTTGAAGCAGACACATGCATCATCTTTTACTACCATCCCAATTAAGTCCTTTTCTGTTTATTAAATAAACTTCTGAATGCCAGTATTCAAAGGCATAAACTTGGTGCTTTTTTTTTGTTGCACAATAATTGCATATTAAATTTTGGCGAGTGAAAAATAAAAATTGTAAAAAGACTTTATAGGAGAGTTTTGATTCCCTTCAAAACTGGAGGGTATTGTACATGTTGTGCATATCTCTGAGTATTTGTATCCTCATTTATTGAATTCTCTTACGAGATTATTGGTAGTAGCTTAAGTTCAGATGGAAGTTTTATAATGCTATGTTTTCTGTGCCTCAGGAATTGCTAGACTTAGGAGAGACTGTTGGAACTCAAAGTAAAGGTCTTTCTCCGGAACTTATCAGCTTGCTTCCAACCTCAAAATGCAAGTTTGGAAGCTTCTTCTCAAGAAAAAAATCTGGGGAAAGGTAAACTTTTGCCTAACTCAGACTGTCCATTAAGAATTTTGATAATAGAAAGCATTAGAGGCAACTGAAAACTCACCTAGAAAGTAATAGTAAGATTACTAGACACTTAACAAAGCAGCTATCAGATGCAAAACTCTTTACATTTTGGCCTTTCCTCCTTCAGTTCATCTCTTTTAAGCTGTTCACCATTTTCTTATTTTGCTATTGTTTCGATACAGATGTGTAATTTGCCAGATGAAATACAAAAGAGGGGATAAGCAAATAAAACTGCTGTGCAAACATGCTTACCATTCTGAATGTATCACCAAATGGCTTGGCATCAATAAGGTCAATGTCTTCTTCAGAGCAAAAGTTTTTTTGGACTGTGCATGTTCAACTTTTCATATCTTGTCTCATACTTTTCTTATTGTGTTTTGTCAGGTATGCCCTGTTTGCAACAATGAGGTATTTGGAGAGGAATCAAGGAACTAACAGATCCAGACAAAAAGAAATTCACTGCTCTCTCCTATCTTTCGTTTACTTGTTTTTTTTTGGTTCGTTCGGCTTGTTTTTTCTTTTTGTACACGTAGGTTTAGTCAAGGACTAAGGCAGTTCCCTCATTCTCCATAGAAGTTTTGTTTACTAAAAAAACTGTATCATCCTAGCTTCTATAACAAGATAACTTGAATTTTAACTTGCGTCGTGTTGCTGAAGTTGGAACGTGTATATCTGTGATCTTAGCTCCCGTGTCTACGTTTGATGTTAATCCTCGTGCCCCCAAAATTATCATCAATTCCCCCAAACTATTTGGAATAGTGTTATGAATCTTATGATGCCTCCAAAACAGTCTCAATCTTCGAGATGCAGCCCATTAGCCCTTGTTTCTTTCTGTTAAGCTGTGAAATTTTTGGAGTAGCGTAATGTGCAGTGGAGTTTGCTATGGAATCACAGGATGGATTTAGGTGGTCGGATGAGATTCTACGAAGAATTATGCAGAGAAAGCAAAGTCCATGATACACAGAAGCTATAACCCTGTAGCATGCAACTTGATATACATATACACAGGGTAGGAGGTTGCTTTCCCAGTCTTGTTTTATAAAGTTGACAAACCGTAACTACTATTGAAGTCACCTCGAGCATAATCTGTTCACACCCACTTGAAGGTTGGAAGACAATTTAAGGTCCTTGAATAAGTGCATCTGGTAAATTCTGTTGTTTTCGGGAACTATTGGAGTCCTTTTTGACTAGAAGCATCCGAAGTTGACGGTGTGAAAACAAGCTCAATCTGTCTTTATGGAAAATGAAATTCCGATGCATCGGTTTTCCAAATTTCCTTTTAGTAGTTGGTTGGGATATGATTTCTCCAGTTTCGGGGGTTCCTATGCTAACATTTGCAGTCGACAAAACTTGGAGCGTTTGCCTCCAGTTTTTGCCCTTGGTTTTGTGGATAAAACTGGAGACCAAAAAGTACAGTGCAAAATGATACGACATATGGTGGGTCCCACGAATAAGCTACACAAAGATCGGAACATTGGGGAGTAAGTTACAAATTAGTCTCTGTAGTTTTGAGAAACCAATTAATCAGTCCTTCTCGTTTTAAAAACTAATTATTTAGACTTTTGTTGTTAAGTTTTTGTTAAATATGTCAAATTAACATCAGATATCAAAGATATCTTTCAACATATATATACTCATCCATTGAGATATATTTTGGTGTTTGAAAAGAAAGAAAGAAATGGAGTGGAGATTAATAAATCGAGAAGTGAAGATTTGAGGATAAAAATAACACATAAAAAAATGGTAATTTAGAAATTAAAAATATTGTAATAAGGATATATTATCACCACTTTAACCAAAACTTTCAAAATTTTTTAAATTATTGATAAAATTATGAGAATAAATGGTTAGTTTTTTTTTATTATTATTGAAATAGAACTAATAAATTCATTTTCCTAAACGAGAGGAACTAATTTATAAATTACTCAGAACATTTGTCGGGGTTTCCTCACCCCTAAATTTCACATATGACGATAATGACCAACGATTCTATTAGGAATTAGGAGCAAGGGCTACAACATTTTCGGCTCTTTTTGGAATGACTTTACTGAGCTATATAACATCTTCCTGACAGATCTAAGAAAAACATTCATAAAGAATCTACCTTGAAGTGATAAAAGAAAAAGAAAAACGAAGCAATTAACCCATTTAAACTAGGAAAAACTTCAATCTAATTCTTAAAGTATTACTTCATTATCAATTAAATTCCTAACCGTTTTAACTTTATCTACTTTGCTCCACATATAATCAATATTAAGTTAATATTACTTCTCCATCCATTCATTGCTAATAAAAGTTAAATTACTACGTTTTATTTACATGTGCTTATTAGTTACTTTTATCTAAAACGTCAAAATAAGCCTCAATATGTTACAAATGATAATTTTCCTTCAATATAAAAAAGTTTTAAGTGCCAAAATATTCTTTATTTTATACATTTGTTTATAACATTTCGTTACTTTGAGGAACATTTAGGACATTTTGCCACTTTTTTTTTTCCTTTATAGGATAAAATTATTTCAAAATTATTTATTGAAATTTTCTATTTTTTAAAAAAATTTAATTAAACCATTTTATTTTTAAAAATTTGCTAATTCAAATCTTTTGTTAATTGTTCAACTAATTACAAATAAACACATGACATTGTGAGTCCCACAAGATAATTTTTCTGTCTGAAAAAATAAAAAATAAAATTAAAAACTGATTTTTATAATAACCTAATACTTAGAATAAAAAAAGAAAAAAAAATACCAGCCCCCCACCCAAAATTTCCTCTTGTTTTTCAGTTTTTCTCAGAAAATCAAAGAAAACGAGAACAATTTTTTATTTTTAAGTAATTTTTTTATTTGGAAAAACCGGCCGGAGTCTTTGAATGTAATCAAGACATCTGAATTGTTACCATTTACATGAACTTCGGCACTTCGCTCAAAGTAATCCAAATCAAGAAGTCCTTGGCCTTAAAACCAGTCAAATTCTCGATCCTGCTGGGCTCAAAAGATGCCGTGACTTCATTGTTCACAGCATACGACTACCCTGTCAAACTTGTATTCTACATTACTCAAACAAAATAACATGCCATTCAATCAAATAGCCACGAATATCAAATACCTTCAATCACAACAATTCTTCCATGAATATCTATCACAAACCCACCAACAAACATTCCAAAATAATCACTTCTATCGAACAATATGAGTCAAAAATCAAAAAATCAGATCCAATAACCGCAACCAATCCAGCTAGAACAAAAATCCCCTCAATTTTTAATTTTTCCTTTTTCTCGAAAGTAGCTAAACTATACGGAAAAGAAAAGAGAGAGGAGAGAGATGAAACGACGATACTTTGGTGGTGGTTCCTGGCAATTTTGAGGGTTAGTGAATTGTAGCAGCTATGGTAATTTTGTGGTGGAGAGAGGAAGAGAATGAGAAAGAAGTAGAGAAAACAAGAAGAAAAATATAGATATACATATATGCTGTTTTAATCTAGGGTTTGAGTTTTAATAGAATTTTTTTTTCTCTCAACTACCATTGTTTTTATTTTGCTTGTCTAACACATGGATCTTGATGGTCTTAGGGCTAATCTTGACAAGAGATGGGTAGAGAAGCAACGATTAGAGGAAAAGCAGCGAAAACACGACATGAAAAAGTCTGAGGAAGGATATGGGAGAATCAAGAGGACAATCTGTTGTTTTGAGACGTTTACTGAAGAAGAAGATGTTGTAGATGAGGATGAAGACGAAGATGAAGAAGTGGAAATAATTGGGGGTGGGCTGTCGGTCTGTTTATCTTTCGTTTTTGGTATTATTTAAATTAGTTTTTTTTTTTTTGTGTGAATTATATACTATATTTTGAGTCCCATTACGGATCGGCTGTTATTAAGAGTAACATATATGATAGTTGATAGTGTTATAAAAAAAATTTGAATTAATAAATTTTGAAGAATAAATAATTTCAACCAAATTAAAAAAATTGAAAGATCTGAATATAAAAATTAAATAGTACATAGATAACCCAATTATCATTTAAGACAGATTTATTTTTTAATGTGGATTATGTTTGGTGCAATACTGTTAAAGTGAAAACGTTTGAGACTCGATTGATAATTGTGTACTACTTAGGGGATGACTTGAAGTTTTCCCTAGCAATTATTATCGAAACACAACACGAATTTTCAGCACCGTCGATCTGTGGGACACATAATAATCGAACGGTTCCCTGCCATTCAATGCCTGAGTCATGACCATCAGAACAGAGTTTATTTATTTATTAGTATAAATCCTCTAACGGTCACCAACAAAAACAAATAGCTCCACCAACGTTCACTCACTCTCTCTCTCTCTCTCTCCTCTGTGTGGCTCTCTGCAGCAACGGTTACATTTCTTACACTCTCTCTAACATCTGTCTCACAGTTTTAGGGTCTTTATTTCTCTCTCTAAAAGCCCTTCTCTCTTCACTGTAATATTTTTGCTCCATTTCTGGGTCTTGCATTTTTCTCAGCAATGGAACCAGCAAAAATAGACTGGAAGAGAATAGACTCTGTCTTTGTAGAAGATGGATTGTATGAGAACATAAATGCACCCAAGTGGTTTGATTTCTTTGCTCCCGAAGACTCCACAGATGATGGAGCCTGGTTTTGCAGACCTGGTATGAATCTATTCAAATACTTGACACTTTCTCTTTCTATGTTTTTCTCAAGTCTCTCATGCTTTGATGTTTTCCTGTTGCAGATTGTAACCATCCAAAGACAGCTGAGGATTTATTTAAAACCACGCCAACTTCTAAGGTCTTTTTCTTTAATCTCGAAGTCCTCAACTTTTTTGTTCTTTATTTACCTATGTTTGTGTTTTGTACTAGATTAAGAGTACCCATTTTAGCTGATTCATGGTTGATGTTAAATCTTGCATTTCTTTATGGAATCTGAAACAATATAAAACATGGGTCTCTAAATTTCTTTTCTTTTCGTTTCCCTTGCTTTTCTCAGTTGCCAAACACTGGTTAAATCCAGTTTAATCAATTGACCGTTAATTGACTCCTCTTTAAATTTATCTGGTTCAGTTTTCAAGCTCAGGTGATCATAAAGCTAGAAGTAGAACCCCTCTCAGCGACAAGAATCAAAGGTACTCACAAGTCACAAAGCACAAGAAGTTTTAAATTTTCTATCCAATTAAATATTTTTATTTTTTATTTTTTATCAAGAAAGACTTCAAGATTTAAGTAACTATCTGAAAAGTTCTCTTCTTTTTCCTTTTCTTTGGGTTCTTAGAGATGCAAAATTGAAGAGAAGGGGGCAAAGTCAGTCTTCATTTACTTCATGTGATTATAAAGCCAAATTCAATGAGGATAGCGAAAATCGGAATCCAAATTTATCAACACCAACAATTCACCATAAGTCTATGAAAGAAATGATCAAATCAAGCAGTGAAAAGAACAAACGTATTGATGATGTGCCACAAACCAGTGAGGCGCCAAGGCTAAAAAGTACACTATCAGCAAGGAATTTGTTTGCAGGGAAAGATATATTAGTTCATATTACTGAGTTTTGCAATGAATTGAAGAAGATTGCAACGAGAGCAAGGGAAAAAGAGAGTTTGAATGAGAAGGAGAGTCAAATGAGGGAGAAAAAAGATGTGTTGGCAGTGAATGAGGGTTCTGGAGAGGTTTTGGGAGAGTTGATTGCGAAGGAGAAAGAGAAAAAACCATTGCTGGAAAAGGATAGGGAGCAATCCGAAGGAAATGAAAACGGAAGTGCCAAAGAGAAGCAAAGGAGGAAGAAGTAAGTCATTTCCCTTTGTGCTTGTTTTTTTTTTTTTTTTTTTTAAATATTTGGGATTGATTTGAATTAATTAAGGTTTACCATTTAATTATGCTTTATTGCAACAGATTAAAGTTGGTTTGCTCTGATTTTCTATCTATCTTCATTATCTTTTAGATCAGCCTCTGTTGCATGCTTGATGTAAACAATCTGATTCATCAAATTCTTTTGTTGCTCGAAAAACAAATGGAAGAGTAACGGCAGAAAAAAGTTGAGGAATATTTATTCTCATGGCTGTTGACTTTTGTGGATTCTTCCCAAAGCTTAAAGATTTCCTTCAATCATAATAAGCAAATGACTTAAAGTCCAACTTAAAATCTTTACTCTTAAACAAACTTATACTTGAATATTATTTCAAGGAGCTAAATTTTTGTTGTTCAATTGCGCAGAAGAGTTGATGATGCAGAGAACATCCCGGTCCCTCTGAATTTGGCAAATGTGAAGAACAAAGGAGAGGAGCGCTTGCTGCAAATTCGGACCAATCCTCCTTCACCTCAATGCTTTTCTGCCAGTCGTGCACCAACCAAAACTACCCCTTCAAAGGCTTCAAGGTCCAGGCTTATGGTATGCAATGCATCTAGGTTCCATATTTAATATTGAAATTTTGGTTGCAGGGGTTTAAGGCAAGTTAATGATGACAATGACAATGACAAACATGGAAAACAAAAGAATTTAACTATCTAACTTTGGGCTCGAGTATGGATCAGAGATGACTGCTTGTTTCTTTCTTGCCAGTCTGTCCTAGGTTGCACCAGAAAACATGAGAGGAATTTTAAGGATAAACACCAGGTTAGAATTTGTTGAACAATGACTTAACTGACAGGCAGTAAATTCAATGAATATGTAATTTGAAACCAGTCAGTTAGGCATCACTTCAAGAGTTTTGGGTATCAACTAACTTTCAACCACACACATTGGATTACACCAATCAACATAAGTATAAACGTATGCACCAATGGAACAATAATTAAAATAGGTTAGCTCTCCAGTACTGATTCTCAGTTATTTTGAACGTTGAATCATGCCCTTAGACCCATACTTCACTTAGCTAGCCAGACTAAAACCTCTATTGTATTCTTCCACACTATCCCATCTTGTGACCGCCTTCTTCCCAGTAACACAACTCCCCTCAACTACATTGAGAACCAGGCCATCTCATTTCATCCTACCTCCATCTTGTGACTGTTCGATGTCACACTAACGTGATGATGTTCAATGATGCAGGAAAGGGGAATCCTTCAAGAATTGAAGAAGGATAAGGAAATCACAAAGGAGGAAACCGAAGACAAAGGCAGCCGTTCTTTCATTGCCGATGGAAGAGAATCAAGAGCTTTGGATGTTTTCTGGTTCCTGAAGCCCTGCACACTCTCCAGCTGAAATGTAGAACCCCCCAGCTCATCCAAATTCATTCTTTTAAAGATTTTTTTAGTCCAGTTGAAACTCATCCTTACATCTTGTTTCTTCTGTTATTCATTCATTCACACCTCACATTCTTTAATTCTTGTTCCTTAATTGATCACCTGATTCCTTCGATGTCAATAAGAGAAACTGTAAGGAAGCGTATTCAGACTCACTATAGCGAATAAAATTTGTATTTTTTTGAACTCCAAAGCTCATTAGTGATGCAAAACACACCAGGTTCTGTTATTTGGGGTTGTTGCTCTCGGTAGCTAATGCTTACCAAGATGGCTTGTTTTGGCATTTCATTATCCCCACAAAAAAGAAGGAAGGGTATAGTATACCAAGCTGATTGATGCTGGAAAATATGCATTTTTCTACATGCAGGCAGACAAAGCATGACTTCAAATTTCAAAAATTGTTATACAGCTGAACAAGAATTACAAACTTTTAGCTCCGATACTTGTCTGTCTTTGTCTTTCAAACTAGCATGACAATTAAAAAAATAAAAAAAAAAAAGACCATACAACGACACCAAAAAGTTCCCTTGCTTATTGGGTCAAACTCATGCACCGAACTTGCTGAAAACTTCACATTTTGGAAGGGATACTGTTTTGTATATTGTATTGCCATCAATCCCAGAGCATCTAAAGCAAAAAATCAACTGTGAATCCTCTGTGCCAATATTTTGAATCATGCCAAACCATCTCTTCTGTGAAAATCATCGGCGCTTAAGGTCTTTCCATGTGTAGCTCTCGTCCTAAAGTATATATATTACTCCGAGTTTGGCTCTTGAACAATATCTGCTGCATAGTTAGCAAAAACGACTAAATGCCAAACTTTGCCATCCGATTTCAGATATACAACTGCTGTTTTTTTGTCCTAACAAAAAGAAGCCACTCGGACACCAATAGCGTTATCTCTTTGTTTTTTTGTTTTTGCTTCTGTTTTAGATGGATTACAAACCTAACTTACATGCTAACCAGTAACCATTCCCCTCTATTATCTTCATCCTTACCCTATAACATATACATCCATCCACGTATTTTTATTTTCTCCTTCGTCTACCAAAATCTCATCGTTCTATTATGCCCCGTTCTAGTCTTCCAAAACAATAAAAACAACTACTATGTCACATTCCTGTATTATTATAACAGAAAAGAAGGCACCTAGCTTTATCACAACCCCCTGCAGGTTCAATGATTTTATAATGGGAAAGAAGATGCCTCCTATTTTATCCTCTCCTTTAGAAATTAATGTTCTTGCAAATGACCTTCTTTTTTTCCTTCTTCTGAGCAAGAGTCAAGAGGAAACAATTTAACAAAAATTACCTTAAAAAAACCCAAAATTCAGAATTCTACTTCATCTTGATTGATAACAAAAAGCAATCCCCATCTCCAAGACCCTAGTTTTCACATGGAGAAGGAACCCAAGAAGAGAGAAATCAGAAATCATCCTTTATTTGCTTTTAATTATTATACAGCATCCTTGCAATCCTCAGGCATGTCACCATAATACAAAATCCCGCACAAAATCATTAACACATCCAACAAAACTAGAAGTAACAACAACTTATTACAATCTACATCAGTTCTCAGACAATAAAAATAAACGAGAGAGAGAGAGAGAGAAAAAAGAATGTACACGAACATCCTCTTCTACTCTGACCTGAAATTGCAAAGCAAAACATCCAATAACCTAGACCACACGTGCCTTGCACGCGGATAGAACCTGGCAGTATAACCTCTTGACTCCCTTAACAGATCTTCCATGGTTTCCACAAAGAGATTCAAGCTCCTCACAGGTGGAATGTACAAAGTCAAAGGTACGGCAGAGAAAGCCACCGTAAAGAAAAGCTGCAACATCATATAATTAAGCCAAATCCACCAAAAAAAAAGTTGTTTCTAAAGCTAAACTATAAAGGGTTCTTGGTTATTGATAAAAATATTCGGGGTTTCGAAGAGAAGAGGGGAGAGGTTTGGGCTCTCTGTTTTTCTTGGTAGATCTCGCGCAAGTTTTGAAGGTGAAAGGATTTGGAAATTTGGACAGTTTCCAGATTTAGTAGAACTCTTTATTACACCAAAAAGCTGAGGAAAGAGAGAGATCAGACTAACAGGAAGTTCTGGAAATCTGAAGAAGTTCAGATTGAAATGTTCTCGTTGCTAAACGATAATGACAAAATAAACAAGAAACTTCAAGATAAAAGAGAAGAATTACAAGTGTAAGTGCAGGACCAGTAGTTGGGTGTGGAGGGCTGACTTTTAAATTTAATTAATTATGCTTTTCATCAAGTTGCCTTTTCTTTATCATTAAGATTTTCTGTTTGTTACTTATCTATTATGAATTGTTACATGTTAAAAAAAATTGTTATATATTTATTTTGTAAAGTAATAGCAGTATACTATATACAAAGCTACTGTCTTATAACAATTTGTAGCTTTACGCTCCTGAAATTTTAGATTTCCATCTGTATTTTCTGATGACAATTAATCGTTTTCATGTGATAGATGTATCAATGTGATGATATGATGTGATTATTGACGAATCAAGTGATTCATTAATGTTGTGATTAATTAAAAAAAATTTACTTGATGAAAAAGGCAAGTTGTGAATGACATTCAATGAATCAAATGATTAACCATGATGATTTTTCTGATCCTCATTAATTATTATTAATTTTCTTGTCAAAATCGATAAAAAGTATTTTATTGATAAAAAATAATAATACATCATTACAATGAATACATAAAATTATAACAATTGACTAAATATATGACTTGTAGCGTGAAGGAGGATTAAAAAAATAAAATAAAAATATATTCAAACCGTGACACTTGACATATATATATATATATATATATATATATATATATATATATATATATATATATATATATATATATATCAAATTAAAAAAAAAAACTATACCTGGAACTACTCTTTCGTTTTTTCTATTAAAAAAAAAATATTTTTGTCACTTTTTTTGGAATCTTCACTATAATTGAAGCGAGATGAATTTTAGACTAATATGAGTTAGATACTCGCATTACGTTACGGTTAGACAATCGTTATGTATTTAAGGTCAACGATTTATATGATATAGTACGAGCAAAAATCTTATTTTTCATAATTAATGTAACTTAAATCTATTTACCGAGAAAAATATTTTGATTTATATATATTTATTAACAAAATAATTAATACTATTAGCATAAAAAATTATATTTGAATAATTGAAAGATTCTTTCAAAACATTATTTTAATTATTTTATTTAAAAAAGATTGATTTTAGAACACAAAAAGGAATAAATAACAAATAACTGGTGTTATGTGTGCAAATACATAATTAATTTATAACAAAACTAATGATATATATATTTTAATTATTTTATTTAAAAATATTAATTTTAGAATATATATAAAAATAAATTATAAATAATTAGTGTTATGTATGTAAGGTCAACAATATGTATGGCGTAGTGCGAGTAAAAATCTTATTTTTCACAATTAATTTAAATCAAATCTATTTGCTAAGCAAAATCTTTTGATTTGTATATATTTATTAACAAAATAATCAATAATATTAGCATAAAAAACTATATTTGAATAATTGAAAGGTTCTTTCAAAACATTATTTTATTTAAAAAAGATTGGTTTTAGAACACAAAAAATAATAAATAACAAATAACCGATGTTATGTGTGCAAATACATAATTAATTTATAACAAAACTAATGATATATATTTTAATTATTTTATTTCAAAATATTAATTTTAGAATATAAAAAGAATAAATTATATATATATATATATACTCGGTAGCTTCATAGTATATAGTATAAACAAATATTTAAAAAAAAATCTAAATTGTATGAAATATATTAAAGTTAATAAATTGAAATAAAAATTAATACAAAATTGATTCTCATAAATTTGACTTCTTAATTTATGATGAAAAAGATTCTTGAATTGCAAATTAAATTATAAATTGGTCCATCTCGTTTTGAAAATGAATTAATTAATCCTTTTGGTTTCAAAAATAAAATTTTTAATTTTTTAATTGATGCTGACCAAGAATAATTTATTTTTTTATTTTCAAAAATGTCTTTTTTATCATATTTTTACTTTTTTTTTATTCTTTCTCTATTTCTTACAACAAAAAATAGAACCATTGATATAGCAAAAAGGAAAAAAATATATATATTTTTTAAAATCAAATGAACTAATGGTGTTATATATGCGAATACATAATTAATTTTCAATATATATATACATCACCGACCACGATGACACCGTTGGAGGAGTGGCATTATAAACTCACGGAAAACAATTTTTTTCAACAATTAAGATATTTTCGGATAATATGAAGGTCAATTAAAATTAATTTTATTTTCAAATAATTTTAAAAACATATTTTATATATCAATTTGATATATTAAAATAAATTTAATAATTTTTTAATATTAATTCTAATATCTAAATTAAAAAAAGAAAAAAAGTAAACTTCAATCTTATTTGTTTGTTGTACACATCCCTTCGGTATGCATAAAGCTTAATATTTTTTTTCGTGTTACACTTGCGGGTTGAATAAAATATATAAAATTATTTTAAAAAAGTAATTATAGTTTAATAATCTGTATTATGGTCTTAATCTATAAAGATATATGCAATCAAAAGTAAAAATATATATATTTATAGTTTTTTAATCAAAATTTTATATTTAACTATTTCTTATTTATGTTTTTCATAATTTTTTTGTTAGAAAAAGGATTTATTCTTGCTAATTTATGGATTATTAATTAAAAAAATAAAAAAATTTAAAAAAACTTTATTATTTTATAAGATTGTGTAAAAAAACTAAAGTGATAGTTAATAAAAACTTACATAGAATTGAACAAATAAAAAATTTCTTTTTTTATTTTTATTTAATGTCGATGATAATATCGGTTTTTGAAAGAATGTGAATTAGATTTTTATATATTTATTTGCAAAAGAATGAACAATATTAAAATAAAAGACTATATTAATTTGAATCATTGAGTGGTTAAACCAAAATATTATTTTAATTATTTAATTTCAAATAAATTAATTTTAAAATATTGTAAGATAAATAAATAAATAGTAAATACTTTATGTAATAGTAGTTGCATAATTAATTTCTAAAAAAAATAACGATTCAATATTTTTTATATATCATAACTATACTGAGTGGGTTCAGAGTTTTCAACATAAAATAAAAAACACTATAAAAAAATTTACTTGCAAGGAATATATTGACTAAATTTGAAGTTAATAGAGTAAAATAAAAATTATTAAAAAATTTATTTTGATAAATTTTGATTATATATATACAAAAAAAAATAAAAACAAAACATGTGAATTCTTTTTCTTTTATTTTTTCCCTCATTATTAAATAATTTTTTATTTCTATGCTATACATGACTAGTCCTTAAATACGGGTCTCGCACGCGAGCAACCATTTTTTTTACATTTAAATTTCTATTATTAATTAACTAATTTGATTTTTAAAAAAATCAAGAAAAAATTATTTGAAATACACTTTTAATCTAAAAAATTATTTTAGACAAATTATATAAATTTATTTTTAAAAGAAAAAATAATCATGTTCTAAAAATTTATTTCAAAATCTATCCATATAGAAAAATAAATCAAAATTATCAGTAAATATAATTTTAAATTAATTGGATGAAAATTTTTAAAAAAAGACAAATTAAAGTAGTACATTTTGAATAATAAAAGTAATTTAATCTAAAAATATATTTTAGACAAATTATATATATTAATCATGTCACTATAATTTAAAATTTATTTTTTAAAAGAAAAATAATCACGTTCTAAAAATTTATTTCAAAACATATACATATAGAAAGATAAATCAAAACTTTCGATAGATATAATTTTAAATTAATTGGATGAGAATTAAAAAAAAAAGATAAATTAAAGTAGTACATTTTGAATAATAAAAAAAATTAACAAAAAATACTAAAATAAAATCGAACCAATCAAAATGCAATTGAAGTTTGAAATCGAAAAAAAAATACATAGAAAAATTAAGGATCAAAATATTACAACGAGTACCATGAACGAGTGAAAGAAATAATGATTTCTAGGTATGTGAATAATGATTTATGAATATGTAAATAATATTATGAACCGTAAAAATTCATTTTGTTTTAATATTTTTTATAAATAAATAGTAAAAACTCATTATGTTTTAGTATTTTTTATTATAATACAATTATCACAAAGGCCCAAAGAGCCCAAAGATAAGGATAGCGTTCTCCATTTCTTTTCTAATTCCTTCTTCTCTTATACCTAAAAGAACCAAAACCAGCATAGCAGAAGGTAGCTTAATGCCTGGCAATCTTGCTGGTATTTTTCTGGCAATCATTGTTTAATAATCTCACTGGTAAACAAATGATTACAACATTTATTAATCCAAAGATGCAAAGGAGGGATTGGTAGCTTAAATAGCGCGGCATTGAGTTTATTCCTCGAAGGTATCGGCTCATACTATCGAATAGTCAGGCTACAATAATTTTCTTATGAATTTTTTATCCATATATTGTTAATTTTTGTTTCATTAAATTAAAAACATAGATAACAGTATAACTTTATGAACTTGAAAATAGAAACGAGGCACGGAATTTTCTTCCATGACTTATAGCTAAATAATACTTGGTCCCTATTTGTCGAAGAAGTAATAATTCTAGGACTCAGGAGTAAATGCTCCATGATTAAACGAGGTGGGATGATGTCAAAATTGGTAACTTCATACAGTCATACTACAATTTTGGTGTCATTTAATTTGTTTCATGTCTTTATTCATGTATAAGAATTAGGAAAATTATTACACTCTAAAAAAAGGAAAAACATTGCACGGTTTATGAAGATAAAAATTATCACTTCCTTTGTGCTAAAAAAATCATCTTTTTGTTTTTTTTTGCATAGTTAAAAAAATATTAATTTTTATGTCATATCAATATTTTTATTAATATATATATATATATATTTTAAAATGCTATTTTTTAAAAAATTGTTAGTTATTAAATTAAATTTTGTATTACATAAAATTAATATCAATTTGAGAAAAAATATATCCAAAATTAAAATGATAAATAAAAATATTAAATTAATCGATGAATAATTTTAAACTAAGTATTAAAAAATAACATACTAATGAAAATATTTTACTTTCAAAATTTTGATATGCAATACAGTTTTTATAAGAATAAATATTTTTTTAAATATATATATATATATATATATATATATATATATATATATATATATAAAGAGGAAAGTAAGAATAATATTGATTTTTTGTCGTGAAGAACAAGAAAGTAAAAAAAATTGATTTTCTTTATCTACTTAGATTTTTTTTTAAATACATTTTTTAAAGTTTTAAATAAACAAATATTTTAATATAAATATAAATAAATAATGAAAACACAATTTTTTTTTGGGAGAGAAAGAGAGATAAAGTAGATTAATTGATGCAATAAACTCCATTGTTATTATTATTATTTTCTCCCTCTTTAACCAACCGCTCATTGTATCTGAGCATACAAGTATGGTTCCAAAGAGAAAAAATTTGCATGTTAGCAAATTATATATGTAGGTAGACGGTGCATCAGATTTGCGTGGGCATGGACGGGGCATACGACGCTTCCATGAAGGCCACGTATTCTTCTCCGAAGAGCAGTCCTTAAAAAATTCGACACCATGTTTTGTGTGAAGAATGCGTTCACATGATTTCTGAGTGCGCGGCCTCCTTTTTAGCTAATTGCTTTACTCTTCGAGAAAACTAATGTTTACTTTTTAAACATATTCTAAATAGCTTAATTTTTAACAAATGATACCGATATAAATCATGTATTTTTTCATAAATTATAAATTAAATTTATAATTTTTTAATTTAGATAATAAAAATATTTTTAAATCAGTTTGTGGATTAATTAACACTAAATTTCTTTTTAGATAATTTTAAAAATATATTCTTTACATTGATCGAATACAATTACTTATTTTTAATTGCACAGTGTCCTTTTAAAGAATGAATATTTTTATGGCCAGTTTTTAATTTCTAAACTTGAATTCTTAGGTAAGCTTTCTACATTTCATTTCAACATCAAACTCATCAAAACATATCCTATCTGATTTAGACTTCAAACTATGAGTATACTTAAATCGTTTTTTTTATTATTTATAAATCTAAGTTATTTTTTAACTTTTAATATAAAAAAGAATAATAATTATATTTAATTAGGAAGAACTATTCAATAAGATTGAAAGAATTGTTACAAACTTTTGCTTTAATCGAACATTAAAATACAAATAATTTAAATTTATTGTTTTTTACTTACACCATTAAGCTAGACTTACGGCGGACTCTTAAATTATTAGGTTAGGCTACTAAACCCAAATCCATATTAGTGGATAATGGCCCAAACTGAAGCTCGACTTATAGCACAGATCAAGAAATACGAAGGATAGGGGAAATTGGAAAAGACCGATTGCTTATATAAACAAAAAAGCAATTAAATTAAAGAAAGTACTAAAAATCAGTAATCTTTGATTTGGAAACCGAGAGGACGAATGACATGTCGGACACTACCGAACATTTCCAGCACCGTAATCAAGCAGAGTTACTACTGCAAAATCCATTAAGAAAAAAAAGTTTCAGGAATTGATGAAATTATGCAGATGTTTAAAGAGAGAGGAAGATAAAGGGGAAGTGGTTACCTGAATCATCCTTGGAGGCACGAACTGAGAGATTTCTGAGTGACTTAAACTTCGAAGAAAATATATCGAAAATTAAAAAGGTAAATAAAAAATCATTAAATTAATTAACAAACAATTTTAAACTAATTAATAGAAAATAACATACTAATAAAAATATTTTATTTTCAAAATTTTGATATGCAGTACAGTTTTTATATATAAGGGGAAAGTACTAATAATATTGATTTTTTGTCATGAAGAACAAGAAAGGAAAAAAATGATTTTATTTATCTATTAAGATATTTTTTAAAAATACATTATTTAAAGTTTTAAATAAACAAATATTTTAATATAAATATAAATAAATAATAAAAAAGACAATTTTTTCAGGAGAGAGAAAAAGTAGATTAATTGATGCAATAAACTCCATTATTATTATGTTGTTTCTCTCTTTAACCAACCGCTCATTGTATCTGAGTATACAAGTATCGTTCAAAAAAGAAAAAAAGTTGCATGTTGGCAAATTATATTCAGACGTAGACGGTGCATAAGATTTGTGTGGACTGGAAGGGGCATACGACGCTTCCATGGAGGCCACGTATTCTTCTCCCAAGCGCAAGTCCTTCACGAAAATTCGTCACCATGTTAACGCTTCCATGCGTTCACATGGTTTCTGAGTAGGCTTCGTTGGTTATGTACTTTAAGTCAATCTCGTGCGGCCTCCTTTTGAGCGAATTGCTTTACTCTTCGAGAAACTAATGTTTACTTTTTTAAACATATTCTAAATAGCTTCATTTTTAACAAACGATACGCATATAAATCATGTATTTTTTTTCATATGTTATAAATTTAATTTATAAATATCTATTTTTTTAATTCTTGACAGTAAAAATATTTTTAAATCAGTTTGTGCATTAATTAAAACTAATTTTTTTGGATAATTTTACAAATATATTCTTTACATTGATCTAATACAATTACTTATTTTTAATTGCATTGTATCATTCTAAAGGATAAAAATTTATTTTTATGGCCGATTTTTAATTTCTAAACTTGAATTCTTAGGTAAGCTTTCTACATTTCATTTCAACATCAAACTCATTAAAATATATCCTCTTTGATTTAGACTTTAAACTATGAGTATACTTAATCATTTTTTTATTATTTATAAATCTAAGTTATTTTTTAACTTTTAATATAAACAAGAATAATAATTATATTTAATTCGGAGGAACTATTCAATTAGATTAAAAGAATTGTTATAAACTTTTGCTTTAATCGAACATTAAAATACAAATATTTTAAATTTATTGTTTTTTACTTACACCATTAAGCTAGACTTACGCCGGACTCTTAAATTATTAAGTTAGGCTACTAAACCCAAATCCATATCAGTGGATAATTGCCCAAACTGATGCCCTACTTATGGCCCAGATCAAGAAATAAGAAGATTAGGGTAAATTGAAAAAGGGCGGCTGCCGAGTGAAGCGAGTCACTCACGACATAGAAAAATAGTACAAGTCCAAGTCAATAGCTGAAAATTAACAGGAGATCAAAGACTGAGGACCCGCAAGTTGAAGCTTTAGGTTTGAGAAGCTGCAATGGAGGCAGCACCGTTTACTTCTCCGTCTTCTCCCTTCAAAACTCCATCCATCTCCTCCTCCTCTTCTTCTTTTATATCTCTTTCAAGATTTTTTTCTAGAAACCGCTCCACTTCGAAGTTCAAGTCACTTGGAAATCTCTCAGTTCGTGCCTCCAATGATGATTCAGGTGACCACTTCCCCTGATCTTCCTCTCTCTTTAAACATCTGCACAATGTCATCAATTCCTGAAACGTTTTTTTTTCTTAATGGATTTTGCTGTAGTGACTCTGCTTGACTATGGTGCTGGAAATGTCCGTAGTGTCAGAAATGCCATTCGTCGTCTCGGTTTCCAGATCAAAGATGTACTGATTTTTAGTACTTTCTTTAATTTAATTCCTGTTTTGCTTATTTAAGTAATGTAGTACTTATGATTAGATTTGTTCTGGAAAAATGAAATAAAAACAAACAGGTGCAAACTCCGAAAGACATTCTAAATGCAAGGCGTCTTATATTTCCTGGTGTTGGGGCTTTTGCACCTGCTATGGATGTCCTTAACAATACTGGGTATTTCTGTCTGTATGTCTTTTGTCTTTTCCAGTTGTTGTTGTTTGTGCTGGTATTTAATGATTCTCCGTTTCTTTGTTGGTTTAACATGTGCAGGATGGGTGAAGCACTGTGTACCTACATTCAGAATGATCGTCCGTTTTTAGGCATTTGTCTTGGACTTCAGCTACTTTTTGAGTCCAGCGACGAGAATGGTCCAGGTCAGTCTGTCAGCTTTGACTTTGTTCTTTCTCTATTTTTTCGTTTCTTTATAGAATACTTGAATTTCTAGTTCTACTGCATTTGCCTCAGTGGGTGGTCTTGGTCTGATTCCTGGCGTGGTGGGGCGTTTTGACTCCTCAAATGGTTTCAGAGTACCTCATATTGGTTGGAATGCTTTGCAAATCACTAAAGACTCTGAAATTTTGGATGAAATTGGAAACCGCCATGTGTATTTTGTTCACTCTTATCGTGCCATGCCAGTGCGTCTTTCTTTTTCTCATCTCATCTTATTAGTGATCTTGTTGCATAATTCTGCTATGTATATATTTGGCTTATGAGCATTCCTTTGCAGTCAAATGAAAATAAAGAGTGGATTTCCTCTACCTGCAATTATGGTGATGAATTTATAGCATCTGTTAGAAGGGGAAATGTGCATGCTGTTCAATTTCATCCAGAAAAGAGTGGAGGCAAGCATTTCATAACCCCTGCTTTTTTTTTTTTTTTTTTTTTTTAACATATGGTTTGTGAACATGATTAAATTTCAGCTGCGTCTTATTAACAATCTTGAAGATTGCTTCGTTGTCCTTCTTTATTCGGGGGGCTTATATTTTCCTTTGAGACTTTGCCATTGGATTTGGACGCTTTTTGCCCTGATGATCTTGAATCTCTTGCATATGTGGTGGATAATGTATGGAAAATATATCTAGGATAATTTTCTTGTTTTCTGCTTGAGATTAGGTGGCTGGTTCTCTCTGATATTATGTACAGTAACTAATTTTAGCATGTGAATGTTAACAAGACTTCCTATTTAACACTGAGTGATATTATCTCAAATGAATGTCACAGATGTGGGTCTTTCAATATTGAGGAGGTTTTTGCTTCCAAAGTCATCTTTGACAGAGGTAGACTCTGTACTCTGAAATCGATGCAACTTCCATGCCTCTTAACTTCTTTATTGAAACATCTAATGAAACAAAACTTAATTTGAAGACAGAAGCATACTGAAAGGAAGGCATCAAAACTTGCAAAGAGGGTAATATTTGCTAAACTCAAGTTTTATTTAAGTTGTTTCAAATTTTCCTTTTTCTTGCTACAATTTTTTGTTGTGCAACGACACTTAATCTGAACAGTTTTAATGTTTTCTCGTCCTTGAATTTGGCATCTGTTTGGATTTGACTTTTTGGATAACTTTAGATTTTAAGAACTGTTATATGCTGAGGTGATTTCTGTGGGATAGTACAATGTTTTGTAGCCATTTAAAGGACTATAGAGATTCTCTTAGCTGATAATTAGTGCGACTGTTGTGTCCTCTCTCTGTCTGTCTTTTTTTTTTTTTTTAATTTAAAATTTGGTTTTTCTTTTCCCTTAAAGAGGATCCTTTGTTCTCCTACTTTTCCTAGAATATTCTTTTTAGATAGATAAAAATTCTACTGAAGATATAAATGAGGCATGATTGCATAGTAGAGGATAAGGCATCCTCTGGAAGTATGAATGCAGAAGATCAAAGTGAAAGGGTCTTCTTGTTGCATTGTGTGCTAAATAAGGAAACTCCTAGAAAGGCCCCTGAGGAATTTCACCATAAGGAAGCAAAGTGACACTTCTATCCCAGAGTAACTGCTTGGATAAATGAACTTGAACTAATCATTTTTTATCCAAGCACATGTAAGTCTGTGTGTGTTCTTCATAAGGTTCTACACTCAGTGATATTGCTTCTCTTCAGGTAATTGCTTGTCTTGATGTGAGGACAAATGATGAAGGAGATCTTGTGGTAACCAAAGGAGATCAGTACAATGTAAGAGAACATGCAGAAAAGAATGAGGTATGATTTGGAGTACAACTTGCATTACGTGGGATCGGCATGTGGCTAGAGACCACTGCATGTTGAAAGTGCTAGTAGAAAAAATTAGCATCAGCACTTTATGAAACCTTGAAATGAGACAAAGATATTATGCATTTTAAGCAAACATACATCTTACTTTTTTGAATTAAGTTGTTAAATTCTTTATCTGTTTTGTCTGCGTTTCTGTCTTGGACATGCTTCAGAAGTTCATTTCTTAAGGTTGGAGGCCTTTATGTTTGATGAATAGTTTTTTTCAATTGGAAATGAATGTTGCAATTGTGGAATTGAATTTCTCTTTCTGACTCCAGTTACATCTCTTAAGGTGAATGTTTTTGTGTTGTGCTGATGAATTAATGTCTTCAACTGATAAAAGAAGTCGTTGATTCTATTTCCTCAAGGAAAAAAAAGGGAAAGAAATTGATGATTCTAAGTGAATTCAGTTCTGATCGTTTCCTAAATTGTAACCGTTGATGGAAGTATTTATTTCCATCTCATTAATGGTTCTATTGGTGTGGATTTTTTTAGGTTAGAAACCTTGGCAAGCCAGTGGAGCTTGCTGGACAGTATTACAAAGACGGTGCTGATGAGGTATGCTTTTTTACCCAACTTAATTTGGTCCATATAGTACCCAGGGAGCAGTACTGTGCTTAATGTGCTAATATTGAATTTCAGATTAGTTTTTTGAATATCACTGGCTTTCGTGACTTTCCCTTGGGTGATCTGCCAATGTTGCAGGTTTGTTTTGTAGCTATTTAACTAAATGCTAAAATATTGTTGGTAACTTGTAGACAGAAGTCTCATTTGTCCATAATTTTCATCTTTTTGCCATGCTCATGAAGGTTTTGAGATGCGCTTCAGAAAATGTTTTTGTGCCATTGACAGTTGGAGGTGGAATTAGAGATTTTACAGATTCGAATGGCAGGTCTGATTTCTTGGTTATGTGGCAGATCAATGTTATGGTTTAACATTTTTCAATTTGTATGCATACAATCTTTCCAATAATTTCCCTAATTTTAAAGTTTCCTTGTCATCTTTATATGTCATTAATGGTTAGTTAGGTGTGTGGGCATATTATTATTAAGCCATGCTCCTGTTCAGGTATTATTCTAGCATGGAAGTTGCATCAGAATATTTCAGGTCTGGGGCTGATAAGATTTCTATTGGAAGTGATGCAGTCCATTTTGCTGAAGAATATTTAAAAACTAAGGTATGCAGTTGGTGTAGAATCACCAACAAGAACGGAGATCAAAATAACTAATTCTCTGAGAAAACTCAATTTATTTGATCAATAGTCATAACAACAACCGAATATCTACGTAGGTGCATATTTATAGGCACCAGACCAAATAAAATAAGGAAACGTAAATCTAATTTATAATAGTAGGAAAATTAAAGATTGTATGCATAGATGTTAAATTCTAATACTCCTATTTTAACTACTAGATATTAAATAATAATACTCCTAAATAGCACTAAAAATCTAGAATAATCATACAACACTAAAGTTCCTAAATAATCAAATATTAATTCCCAATGTCTTTCTCCATTCCCCATCAGCAGTACTTCCCAGTACCTATTTACTTTAAAGTTCTGTTTCGTCCACTTCCTTGTGTTTTCCTCCTAATTGCCCTTGGACTCCACTTGTAGGTAAAGACTGGGAAGAGCAGCATAGAACAGATATCAAGAGTTTATGGAAATCAGGTATTTTCATGTGTAGTTTGAAATATATGCATCATCATATTATTTGGCAAGAATTGTTGTCTTTTGTAACCCATAAATGCTCTTAAACTGGTATCTAGAGTAGCAGATGATAAAAGGATGCCGATATTCACATGTTTCTTGTCAAATGATTATGGTCGACTAGTTGGGAAATTTATCATTTTAGTTTATTAACAAAACATATTTTATTTAGATGCTGGGTGCCAAATGTAGTTGGCTTCATTTCTGTATAGCATTTTACTAACTAAAATTCTGTTTCTAGTTTGGTTCTTTATGCATGTTCATGAACTAAATTAAGTTCACTGGTTTTTTATGGCCTTGGCATAACTTTCTCTTCTAGCATATAATCATTTTCTGGTGGTTGGATTCTTCAATTTTGTACTCTCAATTCTTTTTTTCCTCCTTTCCCCCTTCAAAAATTAGTTTTAAGTTCTGTACTACTGCAATGGGGAGATGGAAATGGAAGTTTTTCTTGCACTTATCAAGGTACATAGACATGGTAGTGTCATTTAATCTGATTGGGTTTTTTGCATCATTTCAACTTTATTGCATCAGCAGAAGAACATCTATGGTGATTGGTTGATGTAAAAGCTTGTGTTCGTGAAGCTGGCTTATATTTTATCCAAGTCGGCTTATAGAATGTTATCAGTATTGCTGGAAAACATAGATCAATTTTTCTTTCCATTGACATGACATGAGTCAATACTTGATTGCAGGCTGTTGTTGTAAGTATTGACCCTCGTAGAGTGTACCTCAATGATCCTAGTGATGTGGAGTTCGAGTGTGTTAGGTTGACTAACCCAGGTATGGAGAATGTGCTTGTGGTAACTAATTTGACTGTTTTACGATCTGCTATTTGAATACATATTTGCTGGTTGTTCATGTTATTCTTGAAATCCATAAGAAGATCCAAAAAGCCCTTGCGATTGGTTCAACTGCTAAAATGGTAGAATGGGTGCGTGGTAGATTGATCCTATATAAAAAAAATTTCCAAGTAAAGATGATATTGGTGGTAATAATAACAAGATCCAATGTCTCACTTGATATCTAATGGATCCTTGCACATTAAAGTTGTTTAACTGTTATTCACCATTTACCTTTTTCTGTTTCCAAGGTGATAGCCATGCTTTTAGCTCTCACCATCCATTTCCTTCTTATGCTTCCTAATAGAATTTCTTGATGGGCATGATGTGTTGTGTGTATGCATAAGAGAGTTGTGCACTGTTCTCTGTAACCAGATTCTACATTGAATGCTCATTAAGTTTTCACAATTTTTTCAGGTCCAAATGGAGAAGAATATGCCTGGTATCAATGCACGGTAAGCTTTATTTTTTCTTCATGCAATTGAGACTGAACCTTATTTCTGGAATGTTGATATTTTTCAATTGCACTCTGTTTGACTTGGTTTCTAGCTATCAATTCCGGTAAAATTATAAAGCTTTTAAAAGCCATAACATGCATTTGATTGTGTGCACTAGCATGCCGTTTACATATGTTGGGTGCATACATGTAAAACGAAGGTAAAATTTCTGCTATCCTATTACAAGATTGCATGCTTAAATAACTTGACTGCTTTTGGAAGACCATAAATTAAATATGTTCCTGAATTATCAAATTTTAGTCAGTCAAACAGAATTTTGTCATAACCACCACCCACCTTGGCTTCAGTGCTGATGGTGGGTGGCTTGCGGAAATTGTAATATGAGATGCTACAAATTCTCTGTACAGTCCAAAATTAATTGACCATTTCTTTCACTTGTTTTTTTCCGCATTTGTTAAGATTAATGGTGGGCGAGAAGGTCGACCAATTGGAGCTTATGAACTTGCAAAAGCTGTTGAAGAGCTGGGGGCTGGAGAAATATTACTGAATTGCATTGACTGTGATGGTGAGGACTCTTATTTCTCAACTTCAAAATAATTCTTCAGAAAATGTATCATGACTGATCCTTTTTTAATCTTCCTGAAAGTGATGGCATTAGTTTGTGGTTTTCAATGATTTCAAGGCTGTTTCTTTGAAACCATAGATTACATTTTGATGGTCGCAAATTGTTGGATTTTTTTTGCTGTGTCATTTTTATGTAGAAAATAGGAATCCATTTCTTTCCTTGACCATTTCAACGGGTTTCTAGAGGCTTTATTGTTCCCTTCAGTGCATGATGCATTTGTATATCGTGTTCGGTGTGCTTCTGAATTGATATGTTGTTTCTTTCAATTTTAAAAATGACGTGTGTTGCCTTTCAGGTCAAGGGAAGGGATTTGATATAGATCTAGTAAAGATGATCTCTGATGCTGTGAGCATCCCTGTGATTGCAAGTAGTGGTGCAGGTGCTGCTGAACACTTCTCAGATGTCTTCTCAAAGACAAATGCATCTGCTGCCCTCGCTGCAGGCATTTTCCACAGGAAAGAGGTATGGCTAACAATCGTTTGAGTGCTTTTTTAGTATCCAAATACGGATGAAGATGATTTTCGTCATCATTTGAATTTTTTAAGCCGTTTAATTGATGAAAAAAACCCTTTTTTTTCTTTTGTTTTTTGAGAAAGAAAACATGCTGTTTTTTTATTTTTTAATTGCTGAATGCATTTCAGATTTTAAATTGCACCAAATCTTTCCTTTACCTTTGCCATGAGATGGCATATATTGCATTTGATCAACCATTAGAGTCAGAGTTCCTGTAATGTGAAATGTAACAACATGGAAATCTCAAGTTGCTGCGCCCATAACACCATACTTTTTGCTTCTAGCAAATGGAGCTTTAGGCATATTCTGTTCTTTCATGTAATCTTTTTTGTTGGTTTAATCGGTTTGCAAAATCTCAGACTTTCTGGCTTGCAGGTGCCCATTCAGTCTGTAAAAGAGCACTTGTTGAAGGAAGGCATAGAAGTCAGGATCTAATTCAATTTCGTGTCCTATATTATCATGCACCGATAAAGTCAGCGTTGAGGTGAATCTCTCTGCTTTTCTTTCACCTTTTCCTTTTCCTTCTACCAAGAAACTGTAGAAAACTTGGCATTATCAGCAAAACTTAAAAGAGTCTTATGCGTGTGATGTGGAAATTGTCCTTCTCATGGAAATTTCACGGACATCGTAGGAAACAGAAAAAAAAATGCTAATGTTAAATTACTTAGCTATGTTCTTTTGCTTGTACTAGACACTGTCCATTGCTTTGAATAAAAAGCTGGTTTGAAATTAGGTTTAAGTGTTTAGCAACATAGTGAAACCATATGGGTTTTTACGCCAAAATAAATAGAACGACGTCTTTGGAGTTCTGATACACTTTCAATTCCATGGTTCTGGAGAAACGACGATGCATCAAAAAATAAATGCATCTCGTTCAAAATATAAATCAAGGGAAACCAGTCTGAGCAGACCAATATCCTTCTTTCCTTTCCTGCCCCGTGAGGCGGAGCTATCATGAAAAATGTCCCTCTTCAAACTAGATTTCTTTATAGCAGACTAGGGTCTCAAAGCAACAAAGGGATCAATAACGCTAGAAAGTCCCTGAGCAACAAAAGGACCCATAGTAGTCTCATCACTCAGGCACTTCGAGGTTGACCACTCTCTCTGAATGGAGAGGAACCTCCCACGCTAAGCTGCTGGACAGTCGTTTAAGGAGCAGCCATTTTGACGGAGGGAGGAGAGTACTAGACCTTAGGGCAGGGGTGGGTAAAGACCCAGAACTTTGTATCGATGAAACACCCAACCCAAAAGAATAAAAATCAGTCCTCTTTCTCTCTTGCATACGGGCTTGGGCCATGCCAAGCCCCGCCCTCCTCATTGTTGTGGGCCTTAAAAGAGGAAGAGATGATCCGATACCACTAACATTTCTCTTCGAGATCGCTCTCTTGGTAGACTGCGTCTGCTCCAGTCTAACTCACTCGGGTTAAAAAACACTTCGTCAACTGCAAGAAAAACAATAAGCATCAACAACCAAAGTTCGAAAAAAATAAATAAATACAAAGTTGACATATCTATCCTGCATGCTATGGACTAACAACAGTCTTTTTACAAGAAGTCTAACCTGATGCATGCCACTCATGTTTTTTGCCCGATCTCAAAAGTCCAAATCATCATTTTATTGATTAGGGGTAACATTACAATTGTTTTTAGGCCTTTTTCATAGAGATGCATCCTCAAATTGACCAACCTCTACTTGTGGGTGCAGTCTCGATATACTTAACTAACTATGAACCAATCTTTTATTTAATCGCCAATTGGGTCGTAGTCTCCATAAACACCTTTTTTTAAGGGACTTGTTTGAAGGTATACACACAAAACCTCCTACCTCCTTCTTTAGTACCTTCTGTCAATAATAATTAAAAAAAAAAAAAACAAAAAGAGCCTCAAAGATGAGGTGATGCTAGTTGCTGATAGAAATTGTTGAAAGCAACAAAAATAACCTATGTATTGGGAAGAAGTTGGCAAACATTTATGCCAAAATATTGAAAAGCCTATGCCATAAACCAAGACAAAAGGAATCCATAATTATATTCGATCATACAAGTGAAAACAATTATCTCAATGTTTCCTTCCATACCTCTAGATATATGCCTCTCCATCCTGTCATTTCGATTAGAGATAACAGTAAGGTAATCTCATTCCAAGTGATGAGAAAAAGATAGTTATCTTTATCTTTTTTTCCCCCCTAAAAACTCTATTGGGACCTCCCCATATAGAGAAAGATGCAGACCCTCGTGTACTTCTAAAAGAAATAATATCTACATTAGGACTTGCTCTTTCGTCACTAAGGATAGTTCGAAAACCACTTCATCCTCTCCAAATCGATTGTTTTCAAACAAACACAAGATATAGAAGAAAAAAAGATATACCTATCAAAGTTTCAAGTACACATCAAAAAAGAAATCTCTCCAAAACAAGCTTAGATTATCTCTAAAAACACCAAGATTCGCCAAGTTTTCTCTCGATTAAAAATAAAAATTAGTAAAAAATATCTTTACAACAATAGTCTCTATAAAAAACTCTAAACATGTACCAACCAATTGATAATCTTTATCAATTCGCTAAAAACTCACTATAGTAAAAACAAAAATCAACAAAAAGTGAAATAACAAAGACGTCATCGTTTATTTATAAGTAAAAGAGTGTGAAATTTTTATATTGAATACTCAAAGGCCCAAGCCTAAAAGATGAATATAATATAATGTGAAACATTCTTGTATTGCCATTAATCTCACGAAACAACATAGGTAGATGACATTTGATAAACAAGAGGAACTTTAAAGGACCCAGTCTCTTTGATTCCTTCACATGCTTTCACAAGCAAGTGTTTGGTTTTCACATATATTTGCATGTTTATCAAGATTACATGTATTAAATAAGCCTCCCATATGCTTAGCAAGGTCAAGTGTGACAAAGACAAGTAATAAACTATTAGTGTCCCAAAAATCACTACCAAATGTCTTCTTAAGATGTCCGGACAAATGTGGAGCCTTCGCTAAGTATATTTGCCAAAGACTTGAGAGGGCTATTTACACATTAGTATGATCATAATCGCGACAAGTATCTTTTTGCTCCACTAAAAATCAACTCAACTATAGACTTTATCTAGCTATGACAATAATCGCCATCCGCCAAAGGCTATCATTTTCTTGTGAAACTTGGACAATCAATATAGAGAGGAACGGCCTGAATAAAGAAAATACCATTTCATTCACTTGTTAGACAAAAAAGACATATATTAAATGAAGATATGATTTCGTGAAATATTTTTTTCCACATCATTACCAACTATAACTACACATGCATTGCTAGACAACCATCATTGTCTAAAAGGATCCTTCACCTTTAAATAGATATCAATAGTCATTGAACATAAGGATGATATTAATCTACTCTCTACTTCATGCAAGATGATTATTGTCTCTACCTACATAAAAGTTAACAAGCTAAAAGTTATAAGTTCTAACATCTAAGTCAAAAATAAAATATATTATCAACTATCTTTCATGTTAAAAAGTTAATTTACTTAAAGCTTACTCGAGCTAAATACTTCTCCGTGTAAGCTAATTTAGCCATCGGAGGGTTCTTGAAATACTAAGAGAGAACTTATTTTGTAGGTAGTCGTCATTAAATCAACACATATATAGTTATAACAACCGTATGATCAGTCTGGATTGAAAGTCATCTTACTATTAATTTTAATTCGAAAATCATGACCCTATCACATGGTCATGGAATAACCAAATGAGATAATTGAAGAATTTAAATATGTTAAAACCAAGGAAGAAGTTGAAGAAATTGACTTGGGTTACGTAAAACAGCTATGAAAAGAGATTTAGAATCTGCTTTCAGGACTTAACAGTATGGATTTGGTAAGATTCCTCAACAAAATGCTACAATCAGAACCTGTTCGATTTATATTGAAATTGCCTTGAACAACCCTATCTAAGCTTCTTGGATTTGCAATCTTAAAACAACTTAATTTATGGATTCTTAACTTTATGCCAAACTAAGGGAGAAATAAACACAAACAATGAGTCTTACAACATTAACAAACCGCCATTGGTAGAGGAGATTAGAGTTTCTTCTATCACTCATCTCTCTATATTATCCTGGGTTCGTTCCTTGCCTATTTATTAACTTCGACAAAAAAAAAAAAAAGTTTAATTTGATCTCTCCACCATTTGTTTGGACATAAACAGTGTTGTTATCTTGAAAAAACTGGGAGCTTGTGAATCATCGGCTGCATCTGGACCCATGGTTCTTGCAAATTAATTGATTTGATGAATGGTATCATTGACATGGAGGATGTGAAATTACTAAGAGAAAAGGGCATTGTTTTAAACCTTATGCAGAGATGAATAGGTGGCCAATATGTGAAATATGATGAGCAAGTCCATTAGAACGACAAAAGTTCCATTCGTGGATAAGGTGACTGAAGATATTAATAAGTATCATGATTAAAGATTAAAGGTTAAGGTTACGGTTGCTAGATTCATGAAGTAGTGTGTGTTTCGTTAATGAAAGCTTCTTACTGTTTTGGTTACCATTTTTATCTTTCTCCAAACAACACTACAAGCATTTTGCTCAGTTTATGACTATAGTCGCATATTTCATATCAACCATCAGATGATTTATTTATTTATTTATTTTTAACTAATATCATGCACGATCTGATAATTAGCGCGTCATGCTTACTCAACATGTAATTAATTCTACCTTTCGCCCTTTTTGTTTTGGAGCGCAGTTTGTTTTATACTATTAATATTTGAAAGTTTGATTGTTAAATTTTATATTATTTTAGAGGTAATTATCAATATTTACTCTATAAGAAAGAAATAAACATAAAAAAATGAGAGAAATTAAAAAGAAATAAATTTTGAGCTTAAGTATGAAATATTCTAATCACTTTTAATTGGTTCAGATATGATTTTTTTTCTTTTGTATATATTTCTCTCTTTAAAAATAGACCCCATATACTTACAACAGTGACTCTCGGAATATTTTAAATTTTTTGGTTAATAAGTTAATTTTCTCATTTTCTAACAAATTTAATTATGATTTATTAGGATTAGGAGGATTGTATCTCATTGGACTAATGCTAATTTTTTCTCTAAATCTTTTCTTAAAATGGCATTTGTGTGGAGCCTTTTTTTTTCCTCCCTATTTTCGCTTGTTAAATTTTTCATCACGTAGTGTAATTAAATCGGAAGAGTTTAATTCGATCTAATATCCAAAAAATGTATAAATTTTCTTGAAAAAAATAAAAATAAAAGACAGGTTTAAGATTGTTTTCAGCTGCATGTACAATTGTACAAAAAATAAAATAAAATTATGCACTATATTATGACATTAAATTAGGATCGCTAGCAAATGAGTTCAGTTCAACCAGCATTAGTGTTCTCTATCTCTCAAAAGATTTAGAGTTTTGAACCTCTCCTTCATCCTACGAAAAAAAAAGAAGGATCACGAGATCATTTGATAGTAGGAGAATTTCTTTCTTTTCTTTCTTTTTTCTTGGGTCTTTCTTTCTTTTTGATAAAATTTATAGTATATATGTTGCTTCAACTCTTTATTTTGCCTTAAAAATGTCGTGGACATTGGATATTCAGATATGGATAAAAGCACATAAACAATATTAAATTTAAATTTAAATTATTATTAAGAGTGTAATGGGGTGTTTGATAACCTAATTAAGTAGCTTAAAAAATTAAGTTGTGCTACTTAATATAAAAATTTTGTTTGATAACTTAAATGATCTCATATTAAAATTTTAAGTTCGGTTAAGATTTACTTAATCGGATAAGTTAAAATTTTTAACTTACCCGATTAAGTCAAACTATCTAAAACATATTCTCTCTCTCTCTCTCTCTCTCTCTCTCTCTCTCTCTCTCTCTCTCTCTCTCTCTCTCTCTCTATATATATATATATATATATCGAATTTATAAATTATAATAACATATTTTGAAAAATAAAATACTCATTTGAAAAGCATAAAAATAATTCATTATATAAATTATAATAATATATTTTTAAAAAATAAAACATCGACGTTATAAGATTTTATTCCAAAATTCATATATTAAAAAATCAAATTTATTAACAAATAAAATTATATCAAAAATTAATTTGATGAGAATTTTAATAAGAAAAAATAAAAAATAAATTTTAAACAATAAGAGTAATATAATCGGATATATATGTTCAAACTAAAATCTTAAAAAATATCATATATATTCTATTATCTTCAAACGGACTTATTATATTCGAGTACTTAATTTTCAGTAAATACCAAACGAACTTGTCGGGAATATATTCGGTATTTAACGATTCAGCACTTAAAATTCGAGTACTTAATATATTCATGAGACCTAAGAGAAGAGTAGGTAGTGAATCATGATTTATAGTTATTAATTGCTATAGCATAACATTAACTTACTACATAATTTAAGGGGGAAAAAAAGTTTTGATCACAGCGTTATAGCCTAACAATTTATATATATATTGGATGCTATATATACATCCTAACGTAAGGAAACGAAATGTTCATAAATAAATAAATAAATAAGAAAAGAAAAGAAAAGAAGAAATAAGCAAAGGTCATTTTCTAAGTTAGAAGCCCAGTCTTTAGAACAAAAGAGTTAAAAGCTCCATGGGGACAACCTTTTCCATATTTTAACACAATAAAGTTCTTATAGAGCCCGGCCCAATAAAATCAATATTTATCCCTTCCTTTTTGGAGAAACAAAAAATCTCTCTTTTATCTGCCCTCGGCTTTCTAACATTTCTATAGAACCCCCTCGCAAGGATTTTTGAATAACAACAGTGCATCATCAGCTGGATATTCCTAATTCATGAACAGAAAACATATACCCCGTAGCCAAACAGCAGGGTTCAACTCACTTCTCCCGTACGCGTGTCACAATATAACCTCAGCAGCACAAAAAAGAAGGCACCCATGAGTGACGCACAGGTGCAAAAGGGCATCACAATTCCGAGTCACTCGCAAAACTCACAACTCACAACTACAGTCACCAAACCCTCCAAGAAATTTCACCTCTCTTCTAACGACAACATTGCTTCTCTATCTTCTCTCTTTCTCCGATATCTCGCTCGCAATGGCTGCTCCTATCAGATCAGGCTTCGCTCTTCTCAACAGGGTTTTGAGATCTGATTCTCTATCTACCCAACGATCGGCTATTCAACGCTCCGTCTTGACCCCTGCTTTCACCGCATCTGAGGTAACAAAATAATCCAAAGCAAATTCGTACTTTTTTTTCCGTAGAAATCTTTTATTTTGATTTGTTTTCGGAATTCGATGTCTAATTTTATTTTATTCCAAATATTTCATTTTCTCGGAAACGAAATGAAGCATTATCGGCTCCTGAAAGTCCGTCGTTTTCGAAATATTTGCGCAAGCTATACCTACTAATGATTAATTTACTCGAGGAATAAAACATCTAAACGATGGGCCATTTTGTTGTTGTAGTACTCAAAAAATCTCAGCACTTCATCTTTGCAGAAGGAGGAGAAAATCAAGGTAACTGATCTAATTACCTGTAGACTTGTCTCTTGCACGGTTGCTTGCGTTTTAGACTTTGGTCCTGCTCCACATATTTCATGTCCTTTTTTGACTGTATGTTGATTTTCATGTAGACAAAAGAAGAATTTCTTACTGTTGTTACTTATCTCTAATCCTGAATGATGATTTCCAATTAGCAACTTACAGACGCTACTGTGTGAAAATTGTGCCGCTGGGCACTGCTTATTTAGAAAAAAATTGACGAAACTCTATTCACTTTCTTTTGCTTTTTTGAATTCATGTGGCCATGGGATCTCGAGTTATCCTTCATAGTGATATAACATTCTAGTCAACTGTGTTTCAAGACCTGAGCGACTAGATTTTAAGGGCTTCTGAATCATTAATGTAAATCAGCATCTATTGCTCAAACTGTTAACGCATGAGAATTTTGGGAAGCCTGTAAATCTAGTAAATAGAGGTTGAAGCTAAACATATATTTAAGTGTAGAGATAGGGTCATTCAACAGCAGAAATTAAGTGCATTATTTTATTTTAATCCTGATTTGGACGTTTTCCATGATATTAGTTGCCTATCACTTTATACGGGGGAACTGGAAACTATGCCTCTGCTTTATACACGGCGGCCAAAAAGTCTAAGGTGCTGGATCAGGTTGAGTCTGAGGTTTTTGACCTCATGGAGGCTTCAAAGAACAGCCCTAATTTTTCTCAGTTCTTGAAGGACTTGTCAGTGCCTGCTGATACTAGAATCAAGGCCATTAATGAAATTTGTGGCGCAGCTAAATTTTCGGACATTACAAAGAATTTCTTGGGTAAGATAAGCTCCTCTTGTAATTGTTATTTGAAGAACAAGAACAAAGTCTTTCTGACCATAGTGAATTTTAAGTTCTTTTGGAAAATATTCAAGCTACATGTATATTAATGTATCTCTGTCTTTTATTGGTCCAGCATAAATTTGGCTTGTGCTGATTCATGCACAATGTTATGAATTTGTAGAAATTTCCCATAGAATTTCTGTACTTCATTGTTAAAGTGATTTTTTTCTAGTAGTTATAATCTGGACGTCTGGCTTAGCTTAGCTGATAAATCTCATGGTTTTCCCAGATACTTAGGATTGAACTGCCTCCCCAAAACCTACATCGGCTTCTGGGAATTGTAAGAAATGGAAGAAGGCTTTTACCTATCGTAAAGCTTGAAATCCTAACCTTTCTGATCCATGGCTAACTATTATTGTTGTTTTCTGCATTCTTACTTTATCTAAACTAGTCTGATTGTCTTTGGTTTTGTTATTATCACTTCCTCCTCAATGTCATGGTAATGTGGCTTTGTGGATACATGGTGAAAATATAAGCATCTGCTGGATCTGGATGACTTAGAAGATTGTCTTTTTTCTTGGGAATAGGAGACATTATGCTCCATCAGAATATTTCACATGTGGATTGCAGCTTCCTGAGGGGATGGGATCCTAATGTTCAATATGTTGTGGGCTAGCCTAGTAGCTTATTTATACTATATGTGCTAGAACTAACACATTGACACTAGAAGCTAAAGGCCTCTTGCATTTTGTTACCTTAATAGGCCGTCCTTCATTGGGTTTGTGACTGTAGCAGAGGCCTTTTGACTATGTCTTGCATACTTTACCTTGTACTGAACCTCACTTATATGAGGCTTGAACTTCATATAAGTGATTTAGTTGCATTTCTTTGTACTATGCTGATGTGGATATACCACAATGAATCTATGTCATTCTTCCTTCAATGAAATCCTTTGTTGAAGAAGTTTATTATTATTCACAAACATTTCGTTGTGTTTTCTTAGTAGCTAGTGCTTGTAGTTGATCTCTTGGCACTTGCTTGTCTTTTAATTTGATAGTAATTATTCTTGCATTTGACTGCATTGTCATATTCTGAAAAGTTTTTTATTGCCTTTTTACCAGCTGTAGTGGCTGAGAATGGGAGGTTAAATTACTTGGAAAGCATTGTAAACAAATTCAAGCAGCTGACGATGGCAGACAAGGGAATAGTAAAAGCTATTGTCATAACTGTCATTGTAAGTTTGACTATTCAGTGGTTAAATATTTCGTTGGAAGTGCAAATTAATGACCATTATGTGTTCATTGGAAGTGCAAATTAATGACCATTATAGAACTTGTATCGTTAGTCTATCGCACTTGGCCTGTCTGTCTGTGTTTTTGCTTTTTTCTTTCCATTTTGTTTTCATCTTTGGGTACAGGGAACATAATTTCTGATATTCTTCTGTTATAGATTTTGAGGATTCCCTTCCTTGTACATGGTTCTTTTTGATATTATTTTGGGTTACACTCTCTTGGTTCTTCTTAGTAGAGTTTTTGCTCATTGAAAAATATGAATGCACCTACACATGTAATGAAGTCAATAAAAAGAAGCAAGATTGAGCCCTAAAAGAGCTCTGCTTTTAAAAAAATAATATTAAAAAAAATCTTTAGAGGCCACAATTATTGTTTAAGTTTGATATGGTGCCTATTCCATACCATCCATGTTTTTTGCAGTCTACAATAGGCCATATATTTAGGCCCCCTTCAAGTGAGGTGGTTGCTAGCTTCTTGTTGGGATTTTCTTGAAATACAACATTGGAGGTTAGGGAGTTTGCTTTATGTTTTGTTTAGTGGTCTTCAGTCTGTCCTTTTCAGTCAAAGTAGCGTGATTTTGTTTTCCCATTTAGGAGTGCATGCACCATTAATATTTGAAGTACTTGAAATTTATATAATCAATTAAGAAATATCAGTCAGTTGGTGTTTTACATATCAGGTCATGCATCTCTGCGGGCAAAGAACTTTTGATCTAATTTGGATTTTTAATTATGCACTGTTCAAATCTGTATCTTATGACCTAACAGTCTAGTTGATCCTTGCAATGTGAAGTGCTCATTTAGCTCTCGATATTGATAATTAATTGTTACACTCTCATGCCAGCCCCTCCCCCCACAAGAGGAAAAGGAATTGAAGGAAACACTGCAGGAAGTTATTGGACAAGGGAAGAAGGTCGAGGTTGAACAAAAGGTGTGCATTATTACTCAATTTAGTTATTTTGATGCTATTTCACAGTGAAATTTATTCTGTCTTATCCTGTGCCAGATTGATCCTAGCATTCTTGGGGGGATTATGGTAGAGTTTGAGCAGAAGTTGTTCGACATGTCCATAAGAACTAGGGCGAAGCAGATGGAGAGGTATCTGCGTGAGCCTGCAGACTTTGATGCCCTCTGAAAGGTGATACACCCAACAGCATCCAAGCTTTCCAGGTTATTTCTGGATCAACTTCTATCAATCTGCATGAAGATGAAGTATCTATCTTTCTTGTTTGGATTTGTTCACCTGTACCCACACTTTTGATATGGGACGTCCGCAAATAAAATTCTGTGGAGGCAGTCATTAATACACCTTTACTTTCTTGCTGAGATTTTGGTGATACCCAAGTTTTTGAAGGTTATAATTGTTCAGAGATTACTCACCTGCACATTGAGTTTATGCTCACAAGTGCTCCTTTTGGGCTCTTTTCTGTTGGCTTTCATATTTCCATAGCAGCTATCCAGCTACTACTTCCTTGTATGCAGGCTAACTAGTGCAAGATAGATCTCACAACAGTTGCAGATTAGCAACTTTGAGAATCTCATAGATGATGTTACTCTTGCCATATGCTTTCTTGACATTGATAATGGCACTCAAATCAATTTATACCAACACTTCACTTTAGTTCTTAAATAGTATTTATCCAAATACTTTTGGTTCGCTATTATTCAGTGCTTTGTCAGAGCTATATGACTAGTGAAAAATAGGAAAGCTCGAGGTCTGTTGCCTCTCTCATGGCAGTTTAGCACTCCACTCCGATGCTACGAACCAACTCTTTCCTTTTTGTCTTTTTTATTTTTGTTTATGTAGTGGAAAGCCCAATCAAAGCGTATGCTAATACCTCATTAAATGTTGTAAAGACGAGTCAAAAAAAAAAAAAAAAAATCTGATGTGGACTAGGTTTGTACTCAAGGAAATCCCCTTCCATAACCCTCTACGCAGTTTTTTATTTTTAGGCTTGATTTGTATAAGCAATATGTCTCTGTTTGTTCAGATATTCAGGTTCAGTACCAAATAATTTTGAATCGGTTTCAGGTAAACAAAATCACCAGATAATTTTTAGTTGGGTTTCAGTTAAACCGAACCATCAAAATTGTAATTAGTCTCGAACTAATGTTAACCGAAAAGAACCGAACTTTGCATTTCTTTTTCCTGGATCTGTATGGTTACAAACTTTAAAAATACTGGTTTTGGATTAAAGACAAATTATTCGGTTGTATTATCCTCCACTTGTACAAGTAGGATCTAAAGAATCTTATTTTGTAAACGGATGTAGTTATATATATATATATATTTGTCTTATATTTAATTGATGGAGCTTTCTTTGAATTGTAAAACCAATACGAGTTTAAATCTTTTCATGACAACCACTCAGTTACTTTTATTATTTTATAAGGATATAATGGTATAGGAAACTTAATCGAAAAGAATAAAGGTGAAACTATTACTAGCTTAAATTTTTCAGCATCTTACCAATTTTTTTTTCAACGTAAGTTGGTTTTAGTGATATTTGAAACCACACATACATATATTGATAGATCAATTACTAATACTATTCGATTCTGCTATTTCGGACAAAATAATTTCCTATATATAAAAATATCAATTTAAGGTGTTTCTTTGGTGAGCTTATGCTTAGTTTTTTATCTTGGGAAATAATTTAGTTGTCCTTCTCATATAATGGGATACATGTTTAATTTTTTTTATGTTTTAAAATGAATTAATTATATTTTTGATGATGATATTTTCAATAAAACTATTAAAAATACTACGCGATTTGCACATGATGAATTTATTTAAAAAATAATCCTCAGATGAATGGGCAAGTGCAAGTTATTAATCCACAACTATTTTTTCTCTCACTTTGGTCGAAATCAAGGACGAATACTAAACTTTCTTTCTTTTTTTTTCCCTTTTTTTCTCTTTTCCTTCTTCTTATTCATCACTTCTTCCTCTCTTTCTCTTCTCTTCCAAAAATTCAGCCAAAATCATCCCAAAACATTCAAATCCATCAATTTTCCAATCACCTTTGAAACCGTTATTTTTTTCTCTAAAAATTCTATATTTTACCTAAAATCAAGTCCTCACCTGTTGAATTACATTCTTTAAAATTAACATTTTTCACCTTTTCCTCACTTTTAGGCCAACATCGAGTCCAAATCCATTGGTTACCCTCAAACCCACTACTTTTCTCTAGGTTTCTTCTATTTTTTGGTCACTCATCACTTCAAACATTTTTTAATTATCAAAACTCAAGTCTAACATCACAAATTAGTAACTTTTCACCCTGAAATTAGGTTCGGTCCTTATATATTCTTGGCCAGATTCAGACCAAGATGGGAGAGAAGATGCTGATGAGTGGTGACTTGTACATACTTATTTAATTGAAGGGTATTTTTAGTATAAATAAGTCATGTAAATCACATGATATTTTTTTGATATATAGTTTTACTATAAAATATTATCAAAATAATAGATTGGAAACTCATCAAACATGCAAGAACACACTCAATATTCAAACACCCCCCCCCCCCCCCAAAAAAAATATATATATATATATATATTATTGATTTTATTTTGTATTTTTTGGTGCTTTCACTATATAGAATGATCGATCCTTATTTTTTGGTGCTTTCATGCACCATATAGAATGATTAATCCATACAAAATGCGGATCTTATGCTAGTCACTACAACATTGGTAAGGAAGTCATCTCCGAATGTTTGGTTCAAATATTGTTTGCATGAGAAGTGAAGAGATGGAGACCCATCGAAATTATAGCTGGTCATGAAGATCGAGTACATTAAGCTCAAGCGTAATAATTTGTGATGTGTGACTTGCTTTATAATGGAAGCAAATCCTGTTCTCTCCTCGATCTGCACATGAAAACATAATAATTAATCAACTGATTTCTTAGCCATATATCTAGAACCAAATTCAGGGAAAAGAAGGACTGGTGGATCATCTATAGCAGAAAGGCTAACAAATAACTGAGCTGATCCTTCTCGTGGGGGCCATTCTTAAAAACTCTCCATCTGATCTATATTGTTATTCTCCGTTTTGGCATTGCATTGATGCCATAAAAAGGAAGGACAGTTATAATGTCGTGGACCTTCTAGCTGCCGATGCTTCTCCTTTTTAGGTCATGAACACATTGGACTATATAATCAAGAAAATATCTTATTTGTCTTCACTTCATTTTAATGGTTCTGGTGAGTTCTTTTTTGCTTTCTAAGTCAGAATTTGATAAAGCACTGTCGAAATATTGCTCTTGGCCCCCTGTATTCGAAGGCAGACAATGATATGTACATTCCTGTGTACAAAGTTAACAACTATCTAGGCTACGTGGTCTTTCTTGTCTTCCTAACAAAGTTGAGCATGTTGCTTAAGACAGCCTCATAAGCATGAGATAGAATTTTTTTTTCTTTTTCTTTTTTTGGCCTTGACAGCTGTTTTTCGAGAGAAGAGAATGCTTTGGAACCATTTGAGTAACTTCAGAGTTTTGCAGTACTTGCTTTTTCCCTGAAAATTTGCTGCAGTCCTTTTCAACACAGGGGATCAAACATTGAACAACTCCATAACCCTTTTGTTTCGCTAGAATTGACCAAGACTAGCTCTCATCTAATACTTATTTGGATTTGACAATGGCTAATTTGAAATTTCTGATACTACATATATTTCCTTTCCTATTATACATGAAATGTTTCCATAGAGCAATTCGTGGCATGTAGGGAATATAGGGTTTGGTAAAGAAAGGGAATTTCTATAAGATAGATAACTCTTCCAGCACATAAGAAAATGAAAGGTATAGGGTTTCCTTTTTTCCTGAGATAGCGTTAAAATGCTAAAATTCTCATTTTCTGGTCTAAATATCTAACAGTGCCCAGCTTGTTGATCAGTACTGATGTAGACCTACTGTCAAGGTCATTTAGTTCCGCTTCAAAGTGAGAATATCTTGGTGTGGATCGTTCCTGACCTTAATTGCTAATTGTCCGTTTTAATTATTTTGCAAAACAACAAGACATATATATCACATATCAGGGTTACGCTTATTATAATTATAAAGGCTGTAATTTGTTGTTTGAAAAGTATATATAAGATAAATTTATAACATCAGTAATAAACTCCTAACGATTCGTGAGGACGTGGGAGAAAGATCATTTTGAATATCAGATTAATTATTTTCCACTATAAAAATAAGTGTTTTTGGTGACAATTTTTTCGTCACCAAAGCCTTTGATGCTGAAAAAACCGAACCATCAATTTGGCCACCTATGTCCCGTCACCATAGTTTATGACGACAGATTCTTTTAAATTTTGTTATCGTAGTCTTATTTAATAAGAAAATCTTTAGTGATCAAATCTGTCACCATAAACCACATGTGGAGACTAAGATAATCATAAGGGCTTTTTGGACCGGATTGCTGGTTAAAAACTAAATGTACGAATAAAAGCACTCCATCAACCAATCTATCTATACATGCCATTTTGACCATGCTTCAAGATGTTTTTGGTGACTATTTATTTTTAAAGATTTTTGCCAAGTTATTTTAATCTAAAATTTTAAAAACTTAATCACATCAGAAAAGCGTTCATAATAACAATTGTTCAAACTTAATTAGTACACAAATTCACAACTTTGGTTCATCATTTCTATAAAATCAACTCTTAAGTTTCAAAAAAAGCTTTCATCTTGCCCAAAATCGTGCATGCATGACCTCCCATCCTTGTCTGTCATAAACCTGCATCCAGCATCCTCCATCAATCATCATCCTATGTCAAAAACACATACCATTAAATTTCAATAAATCACCCAACTTGCAATTGTTGAAGTCAAATCCTAAACATATATATATAGAAGTAACCTGTTCGCACAATCACTAAGAAGGCCTTTTTTAAAGTGTCTACGTTTCAAAGAGATGTTGAGAGACTAGAATGATTTAGAACTCTACTAATTCATGAGACTGAACTCTCTGTTACCATTGCTTTGACGTATACATTAGAAGAAACGAGTAATACAGCCTTGCCTCCCTTCCCAAGGACAACTATCAAGTTTAAAATGGATGAGTAGATTATGAATACAGTTCTCGCAAGTTTATGGCAGACAGTGAGAGAAACCTCTAAACGCTTCTTATGATGGGAGTTTTTCATTTTCTAAACTTGCATGCGTGCAATTAAAATATGTTTTCTTGCCTATAGACATTAAATAAAATGCAGCTATGGAAGCCATGGCATAAAAGAAGCCAAAAGGCACAAGAATGCCATAACCAAGCAACCTAAAAAGTCTAGAGCAAAGTAATCAATCGCTAAAAGTGAAGATCCTAATTAAGTAATTAATCCAGAACATCACCTCCAAAACTTAGTAAGAATTTACTTCAGAATTCGAATTTCTCTCTTATTTATATCTTTACAGCTTAATTAGTTAATCTCAAGCTCAATTGCTAGGCACCTTATAAAGCCCTAATTAATCAAATTCCATGATCCTACAAATTATTTAACATCCAATGCTTAATTAATTGAAAATCCCTAAAAAAACAAGAAGGAAATCGTGAGCTAAACTGTTGTGAGCTCATACTTTCACTAACATGGTCAGATTGAGACAGTTTGTGGTTGCCGCCAGCGAGGAAAGGCTGCTCGTAGCTGCCACCAGCCGGCGGTTTCATGGTGGAGAGAGAGTGACCTAATCAAAGTGTTCTTTAAATATAAAGAGAGACGCAATTATATATTTGAGAGAGTGTGAGTGAGTGATAATCAGATAATAAAAATCTTTCTTTTAAGCCGATGATAACAATCAATGAAATTGTTGTTCATTTAAAGAAAATATGGGTTTTCTTACGAAATTGGTAATTAATTAACGAGGTGGATTGAGAATTCTAATTGAATAAATGGGATTTGTCAACTAAATTGATCATTTAAAAAAAAAAAAACCCCCATAAACAGATGTTTATGTACAACCCTATGGTGACATCTGATCAATACATAACTTATTGCGACAAATTTTGGTATCGGAAAGCCAGTTAAGCCATAACGAAACGAAAAAAAAAAAAAACAATTTGGTGACTAATATCACTTGTAAGTATATCTAGTAACTATATCTTTAAATACAAAATGATGGCCAAAATATATTATTTTTGTAGCGTTCTATAATTTAAAAATTGAAAAGTAGAAGCCAAATTAATAAACCAGAAAACTTCTGCAACAAAAGGGTTGAAACACTTCTGCAGAAATTTATTTGAATTGATGAATATAAAAATGTGGATTTTTTAGCTGTTCACACATAGCCTTACAAGACAAGCAGAGAGGTCCTTATTAGAAATGAAGAGAAATCTTTTATCCGGGAGCACAGTCATGTCAATCTTACTGATTTTATTACCCTTATCTACTTACTTCGCTTACGTACTAACCTCTTCCATTTATCCTTTTCATCCTGTCAGGTCCTCAACTGATTAAACTCAACGTGAATTATATGGACACATTTTTGTACCTACAATATATATACAGAGGACTAATGACACCAATCTTATGATTCCTGAAATGATTTAATTAATTAGCTAGTAGCAGTACTTGTGACGGATGGTTTGATTAATTTTTTCTTTTTTTCTGTCTGATCACTGTCATTTTGTCGTGCACAACAAATTAATCTTATTAATTTGTAGGACAGCGAGCATGTTATGCCAAAAAAATAGTTTTTGATTGTAGAAAGATATCTTTATTCTTATAAAAAACTACATCAATACAAAAACTTAACTTATTAGATAAGATTATTACTTTTTAATACATTTTTTTAAGTGAATTTTTTTTTGGATTTGAAACTTATATACACATATGCATATTAGTTTTGCTTAATTTTTAAATTAGAAGAAAAAATACTTCTTAATTATTTTATTAAAAGAGATTCAAACTCATGATGGTTTGATTATTAAAATTTTAATATCAAATTAAAAATTATTTTAATTTAAAAATTTAAATTATTAGGTAAAATTTTAGAAATAGTTTTATATTATTTTTTAATAATTTTGTAAAGCTATGATTTGTTAGTAGAAAAATTATTGAAAGTGTAATTTGCTCGAGAAGCAAATACTGTTAGGCAGTGAGCTGGCGGTAAAGAGATGATGGTTGAATGTAATTCACGTTAGCTTGCGAGTAATCTTAATCGAGCTCAACAGAAAAATTACATGTAACGAATTAATATGCAACGGTACTACTGCCCTAGCTAGCTTGAGAAAATGTACTAAAAGTACTTATGCATTTCCTCTCTTTCGATCTCAAGCCACACGTGTTTTAGAAGTATAAACCTAGAGCGAGAAAGAAAGAAAGAGGGCATTATGTGAAGTGGAAGCAAAATTGTTTGTCTCGTACACACATGATGATTACCTTGTGAGTGAAGAAAAATGCATCGAAAAAGACAAGATAGAGTCAAAGACAAGAAGACCAACCATTCGTCCCTCTCTACGAGGGAGGTCCCCCTCCAATCCGTTTTCCACTCTACCCATCAACCAACAACAGACATAAATATTGCTCTCTCTTCTTCTCTCTCTTCATATTCGTACTCTTATTCTAAAGCAAACCCCACAACCATCACAATCATCATCACTCTTACCACCCCATGAAGCGTCCTCTCTCTCTCTCTCTCTCTCTAATGGCTACTACAAACTAACAATATTTATCATTTACCTATATAGCTTTCTCTCATCTCCATCAAACCAGTTAAAAGAGAAGAAAGGCTCTCCAGTTCTGGCTAGCTGATAAGAGCAGTATCAAGCACAATGAGGAAGCCGGATCTAATGGGCAAAGATAGAGTACCAAGCAACAATAGTATTAACAAGGCCAAGCTCAGAAAGGGCTTATGGTCACCAGAGGAAGATGAGAAGCTCATCAAGTATATGTTAACAAATGGACAAGGGTGTTGGAGTGATATTGCTAGGAATGCAGACTTGCAGAGGTGTGGCAAGAGTTGCCGTCTTCGTTGGATTAACTACTTGAGACCTGACCTCAAGCGTGGCGCATTTTCTCCTCAAGAAGAAGAGCTTATCATCCATTTGCACTCCATTCTTGGCAACAGGTTTTTTTCATCTTACTACAAGTTTATATTGGCCAACCAAATAATGTTATAATAGACAATCATATAAAACAGCAGTACTTACAATGCTAATGAAGTAAAAAGGGATAGACACAATTTAACTATGTTAAAAATCCCAGTTGCCTGGCATCATTATGTACTGGCGTTGTTTCATTTTTTTTTTTTTATACAGCAAGATACTACACTTGTATCGATCATGGATAAGAAAACAAAGAAAAATTGAAGCTACCAATTACTAAAACAAATTATTTTATACCTAGTTACTTGTAAATTCACAAGATAAAGAGTAATACCAGCTGTAACAAATGTGTAGCGTACATAAGTTGGAATAATGTTAGTTATTTGAACCAAATAATAATAATTATTATTATTCATCAGTTTCATGACAATCGAGAATGTATAAAAACCTCCCAGACATGTATAGAAATCAAGTGGATATATTGTGTATAAACACTGAATGCCAGTAATATTCATGCACATTTTTTGCCTTCTCTTTCTATTATTTTCACCTAGAGGCTTTGAGAATTGTCGATATGTTAAACTAAGTATTGATATCTCTTAATTTATTGGAGTCGAACGCCATTGCTACTAGCTTTAATGGGTCATCAATTTGATGCGTACTCATCCGTCACATTGTACTCACAATGGCCAAAAATAGCCGTGCGAGGATATATATATATATATATAGGCGTTCAGGCTATGGCCTTTTTTACATTTGGTTTTATAAGTTCGTTATACGGACCAAATAGTTGAACAACCATTAACAAATTATGATATGCTCTTATTTTGGAATTTCCAGCTTCATTTTTAACTTGATCAGCCTTAAATCATGCATCAATGTTCTGCATAGCTTCGGCTGAATATTTCTCATATATAGTACTTATTTGTAAGTTATGTTTTCGGCATTTGGTTTGTGGGGGGCTTTTGGCTGATCCAATTCTACTTGGTTCGTTGCTATAAACATTTCTAACAATGGAAAAATTAAAACTAACTGTTCTGACAAAATCTCCCCTCACATCGAGAAAGAAAAAAAGGTATTAATCGCATTTTTTTGTCCTTTTTAGGGCTTTCCTTTCTGCCCAGTAGAATCAATTCAGAAATAACAGAGAGATAAGGAATAAAATATTCTGAAAAGTAGGAAGAGAAATAAGTGTGCTCATTGCTCAACATTTCCTTTTCAGTTTTCAGCCTAATTAACAAGCATGCTTTTTATATATATATATACTGTTCTATCTGGATTTTCTGTAATTATATATGTGGATATGTGTTTGTTATAGTTATGTATTTTATACAATATGCAGGTGGTCTCAGATTGCTGCACGGCTTCCAGGAAGGACAGACAACGAAATAAAGAATTTTTGGAACTCCACATTAAAGAAAAGATTGAAGATCAATAACACCTCCACATCCTCACCAAATGATAGTGATTCATCAGAGCATAGAGATCATGTCATAGGAAATATCATGCCCATGCATGATCATGACATTATGACTCTATGCATGGACTCATCTTCCTCATCATCCATATCCATGCAAGGTATGGTCACATGCAACCAATTTGATCCTTTCTCCATGCTCAACAACCGCTATGATGTGACTGCTGCAGCAAGTTTATTGGACACGTCTACATGCTTAGCACAAGTGGGTATGGGAGATGGATTTTATGGGGATCATTATGGGATTTTGGAGTCTAATAAAAAAATGCGGCTAGAAAGTGATCTTTCTCTTCCACCACTGGAGAGTAGAAGCATTGAAGAGAATAATGCAGTGAGTAATAACAGGATTGGCATGGAAAGCAACAACAACAACAACAACAACAACCACTTTGATAATACTTGCTTCAATCATACTGATCAGAGATTTAAAGTAGAGGACATGTTGGGACTTGAAAATCATTGGCAGGGAGAAAACTTAAGAATGGGAGATCAATGGGATTTGGAAGGTTTAATGGAAAACATATCTTCCTTTCCTTTCCTTGATTTCCAAGTTGAATAACCGACTCCCCTTATATATGGTACCCTCCTCCCAAATTCTTTCCTCTCTCTCTCTCTCTCTCTCTCACAAACCTACCCTAGCTATCCATGCTATGTCCTAGAAAATTTTGGGCATACTTTCTTCTTCAAAATTACCAAATTACACACACCATCAAACTTTCTAGTTTGGTACATTCCTCGAAAGTTTTTTTTTTTTAAAAAAAAATTTCTTTTTTTGGTCACCAATGTTCTACATGCTCTTTCTATACCTTTTGTTTCTTCCAGCTGTGAAAGAAGTTTATACGTGAATAATTCCTTATTGTTGGCGAGGCATGCAAATATTATACGTTGGAGATTAGGGGTGGTGAGAGATTCTTTGGATGTAGTTGGATGGGTTTCTTTCCGAGGCATTTGGGTCATTCCTTGGAGCGAATTGGTGCAATAATCATCGTTCCCATGAAGAAGAGAAATGTGAATAGTGGTAGAGAAAATTAAGTAGAGAAGGAAATAAAGGTATAATTAGTTGGTGAATTGTAGTTGCATGTACAAATTATAAAAAGGAAATAATGTGGAGGTGAAGGTTGTTGTTAGTGGGAGAAAATATATATATTGAGACGAGAAGGATATATATACATATATTGTAAACAGTACACGTTAATAAGAAGCATGTTACATACAGTCCAACATTTTTTCTCTACGTCTCATCATCTGTAATAGCTGCTACTGCTACTTTTTTCTTTTTCTTTTCTTTTTTATTATTATTTTATCAAGTTGGAAGGCCTAGTGAACTTCAATCTATCAATCAAGGCGTAACCCTAAGTTACTTAAATCTGACATCAATTCATCCCTCAGGAACTAGAATATACCTACTTTTGACCCAAATTTAAAAAAGAATTTTTTTCCTAATGTGTCAAATTAATTGTCGATATGAACTTTCATTAATTAAAAAAAAAATAATAATAAATAAACTGTCATAGATATGTTTCTCAGACTCAATTGATCCCAAGGGGAGTGAGTCAAAATTTTGAGTTTAGCTATATGATAAGGCTAAGGATCGGTGGGGTTTAACAAGATAAGATTACCTAACCCATCTCACCAATTATCTTACTTGTTAACAACTTAACATTACAGTAGTCAATAAATTATATTTCAATTCCTATTGGTATTTTCTCTCCCATCAAGAAATATCAAATTCCAATCTCTTCTTTGTAATGAAAAAAATGTTACAGCAAATATATGCTTGTAATAGTAATAATTCGATTATTTGTATTATCTGCGTTAATACAAAAAAATAAATAAATATTTTATGAAAAAAATCAGAATAAGTGGGGAAAGGGAGTAAAAAGAAAAGAAACTCAATAACAACTAGCCAGTTCAAGAAAAGATAAAAGATGTATCTATAGTTCATTGAAAAGCAAACTAAATTGAAAAATATAATTTCTCAATATGATGACTAATTAATTAATTTTATTAAACCATAGGGGCTAACTTATAGTTTACTCGGGAAAAGGCAGAAAGAAAAGGAGTTAAAAAATACATGCGACGCCTGAGAGATTCGAACTCTCGCGGGGAAACCCCATGTACTTAGCAGGCACACGCCTTAACCACTCGGCCAAAGCGTCGCTTGATGTTTCATTGGGTAGCATAAATAGTATTACACTATTAATATATTTACAAGGCCTAGCTTCTCAAACTAAGCCCAACCAGAAGAAAGTCGTGCAAGCCCAAAGGTTGCTGGTCTGGCAAGGCCCTTTACGTGACTACGATCTGCCCATGACCACTAGCCTAGCCCCACATCTTATAGCAATGCATGGTGTTCTTATTTTTTATTTTGTAATTATTTTTGTTTCTAGTCATCTTGTTCTCCGCTTTAGACTGTTTGTTTCAGGAAAAAAAAATTTAAAAAATTTCAAGAACAGTTTTTTTTTTTTTCGATATTTGTTTCATGCTTAGGAAAAAAATCAATAAAATTTAATAGGTTATTTTTTAAAAACATTTTTTGAGTCAAAAAAGAGAAAAACATTTTCTCTCTTACAATTTGTATCATTCTCGTGTTACTCGTCCTCTTTCAATATATATTTTAATAATTTTTTTCTCTATTTTTTTATTTAAAATATATCAAATTAATTTTTATTAATTATTTAATTATTTTTTTCTCTATTTCTACTAACATTTGATTTTTAGATTTATAAATACATTAAATATTCTTAAAAACCATTTTACATATTAAAATTATTTTCATAATAAATATTTTAATAATTTATCTCTATTTTTTTTACCATTATCCAAAACACCACCTAAACTATATTTAAATGATTGAAAATGATTATTATAAGACGAAAATCATTTGTGAAAAATTTAAAACTAATTAATTCATTAATAAATATAATTATTTTTTGAACACTATTCATTTGCAACTAAGTCAATAATTTGTGACTAATTTAAATCAGTTGTAAAATTTTGTTGATAATCGTAGAAAATAATTAGTTATAAATTATTCCAATATTAATCTTTTGAAACTAAATGAATAATTATCTACAAATGATAACTAATAATTTGTAAATTTATTTTTTAGACTAAATTATCAGTTCAATTTATATATAAAAAAAAACAAGAGAGAAATTTTAATTGAGTTACCAAAATAACGAGTGTTAGGATTACTTAGAAATTTTTACTCAATGTGAATTATGATTTGATTTTGTCCTAAGTAGTTTTGATGAATTGGTTTGATAGTTAAAAATATATATTTTATTTTTTGAATTTAAATCTTAGAGTAAATATTTAAAAAAATTTATTAATTTTTTTCTATATGCATCTTATATGGTGAGATTGTAAATATGCCTTATTGAAATTTTTTTAAAACTCGTCGATATAATAATCACAGACTGTTTTTGTATTTTAGTTTTTTGTATTAAACAAACGCCGACACTCGAAATATATATTTTTAACATTTTTTTAAGTAATTACCAAATCTCATAAAATATTTTTTTTGGAGAACAATTTTTTTGAAAAATAAAATTTTGAGAATTGATTGTTCTATTAGAAGTTGTTTTTCATTAAACAATCGAAACCATAGAGTATCCATTAATTATTGAGACAAGCATGTCGTTCCTATATCTGATATGGTTAAGTCAGCACATCATAATTCTTCGTATTAAAGTTCACATGCATCTCTATGTTAAAACAATTTTAGGGACGTAAAAATAAAAAAAGTAAGCCCAATTTTGCATCTCATATCATCCCTCAAAGTTAACGAGTTCTTTTCTTGGTAAATAAAATAAAAAAAAATTGATAAATTATTTCAACATTAATCTTTTGAAACTAAATGAATAATTATCTACAAATGATAACTAATAATTTGTAAATTTATTTTTTAAACTAAATTATCAGGTCAATTTATTAAAAAAAAAAAAATTCTTAATTAAGTTACCAAAATAACAATGTTAGGATTATTTATAATTTTTTTTTACTAAATGTGAATTATGATTTGATTTTGTCTTAAGTAATTTTGAAATTAGTTTTTTCCTAAGAGTTCTTTTTTACAAACACCGACACTAGAATATATTTTTTAGTATTTTTTTATATAATTATCAAACGTCAAAAAATATTTTTTAAAAAATAATTTTTTGAAAATTGATTTTTCTATTAGAAGTTGTTTTCTGCTAAACAATTGAAACCTTAGAGTATGCATTGTTGAGACAAGCATGTCGTTGCTGTATCTGATATGGGTAAGTTAGCACATCATAATTCTTCATATTAAAGCTCGCATGCATCTCTATGTTAAAACAATTTTTGGGACGTAAAAATAAAAAAGTAAGCCCAATTTTGCATTTCATATCATCCCTCAAAGCTAACGAGTTCTTTTCTTGGTAAATAAAATGAAAAAAATTGATAAATTATTCCACATTTTTTTAATAAAAAAACATTACATTCACATCATACTATCCGTTTTCAAAAAAATACAATAAAATCCAAACTTAAATAGTTTCGATAATAACTATATCATACATGAGCTTTTAATAGTATAGTTTAGATCTTAAATCTATCTGTTAAATATTTTTCATAATGGTGAAATCTTTTGAGTATCCAATTTCTTCCAAAAGTCACAAATTCAATAATGTCTTATTTTTTATTTGTTTTTTAAGGGTTGAGGAGGGATTCAATCAACAATTTAATCCTGCTAATTAAAAACTAGAGGTGCGCACCATCCTCGAGAAACGAATATAAATCGAAGGGGGTCCATTATTGATAAGTTTTTACTAGATTTTTGACTCGTGTTATGTTGCGAGTTAGATAAAATATATAAAATCATATAGAAAAATTATTTCATTTTAATAATATGTTTTATGGCAAAAAATAATTATAATTTTTTAATAAAAAAATTTATATTTAACTATTTCTTATTTATGTTTTTAAATTTTAAAAATAAATAATAAATGAAATAAATTGTTGATTTATTTAAAATTTTAACACCTAATTAATTATTAGTTTTTTAAAAAAATTTTAACACTCAATATTATTAAGAAACGAAAATTAAAAAAAAAATTCAATGTTTAGAAAGAAAAAAAAAAGCCAGCCGTTTACTGTTCAAATGAACAATAAACGGATAAAGAAAGAAGGGGGAAGGGGGGGGGGGGGTTTGCTGGCAAAAAAAATAAAAATAAAAAATGAAAACTTAAAAAAATAGTTTTCCTTGAGTATATAGTAAATTTATCCAAAGTTTTTGGTTGTGATGTGATGATGGCAGTGACAATTGCTATTCATAACGTCGTGCTGTAAAAGCAAAAGCTGCTCAGATAGATTATTTATCAATGTTCTCACTATTACCTCCAATGATTACCGTAAATGGATACTCTTGTATCTCAATCCATCATCTCTTCAAAAGCAAGGCATATTCAATCAACTTTTGCACAATATCCACTGCTCATCCTAATCGAGTATTCCCATCTTGTACGGCAATTAATTTTCTCAATCAGTTGATAAGCATCAGTCGACTAATGCATTGGATTTAATATTAGATCAAAGTGTCACTGAAATTTGCTATCATTAGGGTTTTTTTTTTTTTTTTTTTTTGGGAAGAGGAAAAAAAGGTATATGTAAACTATGATCGATACAACTTAATTAAGGTTGATGAACGGGAATGTATAGTCTGTTGACAAGTCTATTGATTGGAACACTTAATAGAGAGACCCATACTCAGAATAGAGTAATTACAGGAATGTGAGATAAGAAATGTATAGTCTATTTTCTTTATTGAAAAGTGCCTTTTGTCGGCTTTTTGGCTAAGACAGGAGCCTTTTCCAAATATAAAAAAGAAAACACAATTAAAAGAGAGAAAGGAAATGCTAAAGCGTGCTTACTTTGCCATCATTCCTAGGATGTCTTGTTAAAGAGTGAGACAATTCGGTGTAAAGCAAGATAATAGCTAATAAATAAATACTGTAGGGGTCTTAGGAGAGGAGGACGCCGAAATTCACGGTTTGAATTTTTTTTTCCTACTATAATCTTTTGGCAGTAAGATGACCATTAAGTTAGCTAGGATAATATTGTGTGCTTATAATGACCAAAATAATAATAATAATAATAATAAAATGAAATTAATGTTGTTAATTAACTAGGTAATATTTTGATAGAGATTCATAATTTGACATATACAAATCGTATTGCTACTTATAACATGTGAGTCGTCCTTCTTTCTATTTCATGATTAACCTTTGTGTATAGACTTGGCTTAAATATTTGTTTGCAGTCTTAAATTCCTCCTTTAACTCTTTTTTCTTTTTCTTTTTTTCAAAAAAAAAAAAAATTCTTTGTGTCCCTTTTCGAAAGGTAATCGTAAAGTTGAAAAATGGTAAAACTTATATTAATTAAGAAAGTAAATAATAGTACTTTTCTTAAGCAATGTCATTATCAATTTATCATCATTCTTCACAATTCCAATTGCAAATTTATATTACTTTCACAAATCCGAAAGAAATTTCTGTAATCATGCATGGCCTAATGCACCAAAGAAGAAGTGATTATTAAGCTTATGGGGGAACTCACAACCTAGCCAAAGCAAAAGCAAGTAAGCATCCTTTGGTCTCTGCCAGTTTAAAACCCCATCTCTTGTCAGAAACACCCAACCGCGTCTCCTTCTTTCTCTCTCTCTCTCTCAGGCACACAACCCCCACTTTCTGCATTCACAGAATGGATTGTGAAGACCAAGAGGCCTTGTTTCACTCTTACCCATGTGCATACTATGTTCAAAGTCCATCTACCATCTCCCATGCAAACAGTGCGGATATCAAGACCAACAATAATATTCTCGAATCCACATTCCATTCACCAACAAGATCCGATACTATACTCATCAACAAGAACCCTGAGGTCTCAAGGTTTACCCTCTCTCGTTACTCATCCTCTCATGGATCAAACAACTCTTTCCTTAATGAGAAGAAGGTTAGTGGACCCGAGAATGGGGTAAATCGTTTGATCATTGTTGATGGTCATGGATTTGATGGTGATGGTGGATATGAAGAGGAAGAGGATGACGATCTTTATTATGAGAAGAAAGGTGGCTGGTGGTGGAGATATTGTTCTCTTAGGAGGAGCTCTTCATGTGCATGGGTTTCTTTGCAGATATTTTGGAGACTTGTGTTGAGTTTGTGTGCTGCTTTGCTTGTTTTTTATGTTGCTGCGAAACCTCCACCACCCAAGATGTCAATCAAGGTACATGATTTTTTTTTCTCTTCTTCTTTATTGTAGAAGTACGTTACCATCAAATGAAAACAGAATTTTAGGAATTATTAATCTTCGCAAACACAATTCTAATTTAGCTTCTTCTTCTTTTTTTTTTTTTTTTTTAATTTTATTTTATCATATCATGAGAATTGTGATAGATACAGAATAAGCTAGCTACTTCCTAAAATTTAGATGATCTTGTAAAATATGTCATTCCACATATCCTAACACACTTCCCAATTTTCTATTTAGCTCTGATGCATCAATGTAGGGGGCAATTTTTTTTCTTTTAAAAAAACCTTTGTATTCCAATATTCCATCAAGTGATCCCAGCAAAATGGTATTAATAGTAACATTCTAGCTTCAGCCCACTAAAATAACGAGCCTTCGGAGCCGGGTACTGCGTTTAAGGCTTACAGGCTAGGATTGGGCCTAAGATATAAGACTACTAACAAACTCGAGTAGGTGGCCCATAACTGAGTCACTTTAAAGTTTTGTTCGATTAGAGGCCCTCTAGCCATTAATTCGCCCGTAGTTGCCTCGAACAGCTTCCACAATACAGCAAAGATAGACCCAATTCTAGTTTCTAGCCCAGGCTTTACGCTTTTTTATTTTTTCAAAAATCAATAGGAAATATTTTTTGTAAAATTCTTAAATCACACCAAGACTACAGTTAAAAATTGCAGTAATAATACCAAATGGAGTACGCTAAAACAATGGCACTGGTTGGAGAAAAAACTATTAGCCATCAGGTCCTGAATCAGCCGTGTCCTTTGCCTTTTAGGCCTAAATATCAGTCACCTATTGCATAGCGAAATGAGTTCCATGATCAAGTTACCGTAGGTGGTTTTGGATCAAAGGAGCAGCTTAAGATTGAAAACGAATGTCAGATTTCTTCCTGTTAATTAGCCGCAATATCAATGATTAAACACCAATTGCTGCCTTGGCAAAAGGAATTTTTCTACACAGATAATATACAAAAATAAAGCTATTGGTAATTTTACGCTTTTAAACACACTTGCCAATTATTTTTAGAAGACGATTATAATGATTTGATATTCACTTTTAGCAGGTTATTACATGTAGCTTGAAAGATGCGACTAGTCATTAGAGAATTGTACAAATCTACAACAGATTCTTAAATTTACTCTGAATTAGAAGTTACCAAAATTTTGGTGCAGATGGCAGGAATTCGGCAATTTGGACTAGGGGAAGGAGTAGACGGCTCTGGTGTCGCGACTAAGCTCCTGACCTGTAATTGTTCCATTGACCTATTGATAGAAAACAAGTCAAAGCTCTTCGGCCTTCATATTCACGCTCCCATTTTGGAAATGTCATTCGGTCACCTCCGTTTCGCAACGTCACGTGTAAGCAAATCTGACAATACTATGAGCCATTTTTTAATGAAATTCAATTTCTGCTTCCTGTTATTATACGATGTTTGCTGTGGCTTTTATAACTTGCAGGGCTCAAAACTATATGCTCAGAGCCATACTTCAACATTGTTCCAATTGTCCGTGGGAACCAGGAATAAGCCGATGTATGGTGCTGGAAGAAATATGCAAGACATGCTAGAATCAGGAAATGGATTGGCGATAGTGATTCGAGTAAGCCTGAGATCAAATTTTCGAGTAGTCTGGAACCTTATCAAGCCTAAATTCCACCACCAAGCTGTATGTCTGTTAGTGCTTGATAGTGCATATGACAAGAAGCACCGTACCCAGGCATATAATAGCACTTGCACTATAGCTTGATGATCCTGTTTGCTGTTACACAGTGTTCAAAATTCTTCATGTGCTTGGAAATGTGAGAGATAAGAACAGAGACATAAAATTTTAAGAAACTTGTTTGTAAGCATAATGCAAGATCTACCGATATGTTTCATGTGTAGATACACCTGTAACGAATGAAAGACCGAGAGTAATGCAAAGAATTAGTGAGAGATTCTCAATTATACACTTATGTGAACAATAAGATTGCTTGAGTTTAGATGCCTACATAGCACTTTGGAAGATCTTTCTCTGCTACATAAACCTAGCTTTCTAGTCCAAAATTTGTCTGACTTGAAGATGCACGTTAGACAAATTTTCAGCAGGCGTAAAACTTGATTAAGATGTGTTTACTAGAGCTAAACCTGACTTAATCCACCACTAACCTAAGTTACAAATTCATCAGAATTAACTCCAAGATAAGATAATTAAATGCCAAAAAATAATCACTTTGTCCTTGTAAAAAGTCCAATTGTATGCAAGATATTCTTTTCTGAAGCTCCTAACATCTTTTTTAAGTCCAGCAGTTGTAAGACTGGTAAGTTGGGATGGCACCATTTCAAAAATCAATCAAACGAACACAGAAAACCAATTTCATTATACAAAAATTTAGCAGTCTGCATCAATGACATATTTGACAAGGTATATTGCACAGCCAAGTTTACGTAGTCAAGACTATCTTATCTTGGGTTGGTAAACAACAAGAAATAGTTTATGGTACCTTTGATAAAACCATTGCAATGATATAAACAAGTCATATCTAAATACTGATGGAGGCCAGAAATGAAAGCCTTGTATGTCGGTGGAGAAAAACTAGTCAGTCCTTGAATATATGAATACCATGTGTCTGCATACGCCGCTTGATTTCCGAGTTTCAAACTGACTTCAGGAATAAAAGCTCGCCCCCAACCAAAGCCTTGTCGCTACCAGAATTTTGACGTATAGCTAATATGTCATTAGCAACGGATCAGAGATAATATGAATTCCATCGCTAATATGGTGGTTGCTATTTGGATCGAAATTTTTTTTTTTTTGTTAAATCAATCTAAAATAGTAGTCTGAAAGGATTTCTATTGTCATGTAGTCGCTATTTCCACTTATATCTATCGTTACTTAGCAACAGAATGGGTGTCACTAAAATCTTTGCAATTTTGTTGCTTGAATCGGTAGCTATTTAACAACTCGTATATGTCTCTGTCGCTAAATATCCTCACAGTTCTATTGCTAAATGAAGAATTTTTTTGTTAAAAAAAAATTAATAGGCATAAATTGTTAATTGTAATAACAAACAACTATATAAAAAACACCTTATTAAAACATGATATATTATTTAATAAAATTAAAATTGAAATAAAATAAATATATAAAGGTGTTAAGATGTACAAAAACATTAAAAACTTTTTAAAAAAACAAGAAATATAGTCTTCATTATCATCATCTCCTGCATCATCTTTCGACTACTAGATATAGAGAAGAATGGTCGACTCTTGGGTTATGAGAGAGTCGGCAAAAGGAACGCGAGGCTCTGCAAGTCTATAACAACTCTATCAATGTCTACAATCGACTTTGTTTGATGCTAACTTGATTGTCATGTTGTTAGATGGTAGCTTCTATCCCCTTGATTCTACCTTCGTATTGGGTATAAACCGTAACGCTTGTCAATCGAGACACTTCATTTGAAGGGTCATGATCAAACGGGCCATTACGAAAACTTATATCCTTTTTATTTTTCTTAAAATTAAGTTCCTAATTTAATCTTATTTAAACATGTCAATTTAAAAATATAATTAATAATATATAATCTTACGATTTTTTTATTAACATAACGAAGCGTTATTCTAAAATTTCATATTTATAAAATATCTACCACCATAATTAACATTTCTAAATAATCTTGTCTCAATATTCATACTCAAATTCTAAGTAAAAATTTTCAACATTCATAAGTTTAACATCATTACACTTATTATTTTAAAAATAAATATTCATTTAAAGCATAACCTAATCGTTAGGAACATGCAAAGGCAAACGCATGAGCCACTCGTCACCGAAAGTAGCATCAACATCCTCAACATTTGTATCATTACCTACACCACAAAATGGACGTGAGATACGAATATCCCAATAAGTGTAACATGCATGATTTTACATTAAAAATTTTTGTACATGAATGTCTTTAAAATTCTTTTTCTCATTTGAGCCCGCTAGAAGATACTAACATCGGTTAGCGGGGTCTAGCCTCAATAAAAACATGTATAAAAATATTAACTTCATCATTTAACGAGTTAAACTTCAACCTTTATGTCTCGATAGGCAACCTCAACCTTTGAACCTCATTATGCATTAAAAAAATAACCTTATTCGTTTACTTAAAATATTTTCTTTCAATCAACATGTAAAACATATGCATGCCTATGAATGCACCTTAAGACCATCACATCACATCATATTAATCACATAAAAATACATAGCATTTACGTTCATGTTGTAGGTGAGTTACACTTACTTGATTCGCTTAAGACCATTGTTTATCGTAACCTTCTTTTAAAAATCGGTACCTCAACTTCATTCAAACCTTTAACATACACACCATATAATATAATAAATTGAATATTATTATTTTATTTCTAATAGTTTAATTTTTATTAATTCCTATTCTTTTCTTGTAATTTCTTTTAAATTAAAAATCCTAATTAAATCATCAACTCACTCTAATTTATCTCTACTTATATTCATATAATCTAATGTTATTAAATTTTAACTTAACCTATTCCATTCTTATTTAAATACATTTAATCATCAAATATTCTAATAAAAATTTAAGATTCTAATACTAAAATATAATTTTTATATAATCAATCCTAAATCATGAAATTTCAAACTCAATTCTACCTAAAATCATATGGAAACAAATAATTAAATTAAATATTTTTCTTACCTTAAATATTGAATCACCAAGACTTAAATCTTCTTCCAAGTACATTTGACTTCACTTCCTACTCAATTATATTCTCTCTCTCTCTCTCTCTCTCTCTCTCGAAATATATGCTTGTGAAATAACTTTCCTAAATGAGGAGAATGACACCCTATATATAGGCATGGGAAGTTGAAACATTTGAGAATTTTAAGTGCATGAATTAAAAATAATAAAAGACCACTAACTTTCTTCTTTTATGGCAACTAAGTGGCTTTCTTTCATGATCACTAACCTTCTTCTTTTATGACCACTTTCTTTTCTTTCATGGCCATTCATGTCTCCTCTTTAATTTTAATATATGTTTTAAAACTTTTTCTCTTCTTTCATTTCCTTTAAAAGCTAGTAAAACTTATTATTATTTCATTATTATTTATTAATTATTATTACTATTTTAATCCTTTAATTCCTAATAGCTTAGGCTAAGATTGTAGAATTAATTCCTATTTATAAAAATACTATCTATAATACCTAAAAATATATATAGTATATCTTAAAACTCTATACCTAATCATCACATCATCTAAAAACATAAAAAATATTAACTTACATACACAAATAAAGCACATATGCACACATATACACATCATATATTATCATGTAAAATTTTTGGGTATTACATAAACCTTCCGGATATGAGCACTAAGATACCTAATAAGGTTGGCATTGCTTCATTTATTGTTTTGTCGGCAAGTTAAAGTAGTTTTAGCCCAAAAGAATTCAACTTTATTAAACTCAAATATGATCGTCCAAACATGAATGATGTGGTAAAATTTTAACGAGTCAATAATCATCTTCAATTCACTATAAATATTATTCTCATAACATTGTGAGAAAATTCTAACTTGCTGATCTTTAATAAATAAATAAAAAAAACCGGGAACACTCTTTTTCAAATTTCTCTCACTCACATTAGATAACATCTAAACTTCTATCTATTTGGATCTTAATCACTCATTTGCCTGTCATTTGATTTACATCTTGTTAGTATTGCATGCTCTTCTTCCCATACTTCTCACCACTTGCATTCTATTCTACTTGATTGATCGGTCGTTATTTTTATAAATTATAAAATTAGCTTTACGCATTTTGACCGATCTCGTTAACCATTTGTTCGATTAGTTTTCAAAAATCCCCCTACACAAAATCTAAATGCCATACCAGTAGAATCATTGCATGCAATTCAGGTGATCTTTTTAGATAAGGACGTACTTAACGTTTAGATGGTGTTTATTTTCTTTTTCTTAAGAGTAATATATAGTTGGCCAAATATCCTTGAGCTAGTTTGTATGTACCAATGCCAAGGTTTACTTCTCCGGTCTACTGAAAAGGAAAACCATTCTCATCAGGATCACGAGAATTTGTCTTCTCATAACTTAACCAATCATCAAAATACCATTGCTATATCATAATTTGCATTTTGTTTACAATGACAATAGAAGGACGTGAAAGAGAAGCGGGCACAACAGTATGGCATCCACGCACTGGCAAATAAGTTTATAAATTCAAGCACTTTTGCCATTGTCAACTACGCAAAACATCGGAATTACATGAATAAAAACAAGACATGCCTAAATGTTGATAGAAATGAAAAACCAAATAACTCAAGCAAAGTTGTCTTTAAAATATTTACTGCTGAAATTTAGCAAAGATACAAGAGGGGTAATTTAAAAAAAAACTCTCAGCTTTCTTGCATCCGATATGTATGGACAAATGAATCTTGTAGGAGTGCAATAATGAAAATTATCAAGTGTAGGCTATGGAGAATAAGATAATGCTCGATGATATCAAGAGTTAATTACATATTATAAGATAAGATACTAAATTCTGAATGCTCTTTTCTATTACTTTTTTATGTTGTCAAGATGGCTAACTGTCTACGCCTTCACCAAATCAAGAATTACAAAGTTACTTATTTTTATTAATAACACCACCTTTGAAAAGGATATGCATATAGAGTTGATTTGTTGAAAGAAAAGCAGCATTGTCGACACTTATCATTGTAGAAGTAGAATTAACTAGATGGTGGGCTAATATTAATTAGTCCCTCATTTTGAAAAGGACGCAATGCGCTTAAATATTCCAATTTTCTCATGCTTACTATTTATTGAATATCTAAAACCATTAATATATAGTTCACTTGAAAAAATTTTATTCTACTCTTGAATATTAATTAGCATGATTAATTTTCATTTTCAGTAATGCCAAATATAATGTGGACGCAGCAACACTGAAGTATCTAAAAGGTTGATTAGGACACCTCCAAGCACTATTATCAACTTCTTAAGAAAAAGTTTCAAAAACCATGCTCTACTTATCGTCTTAAATTAATGATTACATTACCATGACACAAATTATTATGTTATCCCACATTGATTGTGAAAGAGACTGAGTGTTTGATTATAAACATTAAAAAAAAAAAAACCTCACTCTTTGAACTAATTTTTGAAATTGAGAAGGTTCAATAACACTCAACACCGATAGCGCGACATCAAGTTAAACAATTCTTCATGTATCGAATTCAAATAAGTTGATAAAAAATAACTAATTTAAGATTCGATGTGTGAAGTGAGATATTGTAGTGCTACTCCATATCAATTATGAAGAGATAAATTATTGTGTTATCCCATATCAATTGTAAAAGAAAAATTTTATTTTTTAAGCTAATTTTTTGAAATTAAGAAAGTCTAATAACCCTCAATGCTAATCTATTATCTATTAAATTCTCCTTTTTTTTTTTTTTGAAATATTTGGTATTTTAGGTGGGTAATTCAAGTCTAGTATAGCTATTCACACCCCCCCTCCCCCTATTGGTTTGTTTTAGAAATTTTAAACATGCATGGATGTACATTAATACAAGGAAAATCGTAAAACTTGAATTGAATATTCTCCAAAGAAAGAGAAAACATATTGCAGTTTCTATAATATTTGATGTAATATATGTGTGTGTGTGAGTAAAGCCATGCATGGAGCTTACTTCCGATTTTATGCCTCCCTCAATTCACTCGTTCCGACATGAACCGAGACCTCAAAGTAAATCTCCTTCCTATAAAATAATTTGAGTCACCTCTAACATGTTTATATTTTGGAAAAATCTCAACTAAGTCCCCCGACTATATAGAAACTATAAATTGAGTTGCCAAATAATTTTTCATATCAATTGGGTTTCAAACATTCTGAAAACTCTCAATTGAGTCTCCCATTCAAATCTGTTAATGAATTTTATAAAAGGAAAAAAATTGTATGTTTCTTTGAAAAAAATACGATGCCAATTTGTAAGGATTTAAAATTTTTTTTTTATTACTAAAAAAGATAAAGAGTTAGATGCAAAGCTCAATTGAGAAATTATTTCAATACATTGAAGATCCGATAGAGAAATTCTTTGGGGACTAAATTGAGATTTAGGTTATAGTTTGAGGGTTAAATTGAGGTTTTCTTCCCTGAACTACTTTCTTGTTCATCTATATGTGTCCTCGAGCAAGTAATGCCTTTGCGGTTGTTAATTTATGCTATTCCTCTATATATTTCTGTTTTTATTTTGTAACTTGTTTAAATGTTTTCTCTTTCTCTCTTTTTTTTTTTTTTTCCCAATCTGATGCTCTTTTTATTTCTGCATTAATTCATATTTTTCATTCTTAAGGATTTAATATTCTCAATTCACTCTATAATGCGGCATATTTTTTTGTTTTTGTTTTTTATTTTTGTTTTATATCTTATAATGCGCCGTCATTTTAGCTTAGTATATAGTCTATTAATAACTAAAGGATGTGCTTGATCAAGTAGTGCAAGCATGGTACCTAATACTACTTAATTATTCATAGTCAACCTTCAATACTTAATCTCGGAAGGACAAAAACCTTCGATGGTTATGTGATTTTAAAAGAGATTTTTATAATCAGTAGTATTGGAGTACGTAGAGCTGTCCACAATTTCACCTAAAGAAGAAATTATATGGTAAATGGCAATTCAAATTGAAAAGGATGTGAGTGCACTTAATTAGTGATTTGTTTTGTAACCACATGTGGCCCTTGTTATTAAGTAGCTAGCCAATGAGTGGAAGACAAAACCAAAAAACTATAAGGGATAAAAGCACTAACCTGCGTATATTAGTTTACATGATTCCTAATTAAATATGGTGATTAAGTTATAATATCATGTATGACATGGACGGAGCAACATTGGTGGACAGGGAGGAGGTTCGGCATCTTCAAGCAGTATTAATTAATGGTGATGCACTTAAATGCTAGTACTAGTTTGTAAATGTGTGAATGATGGTACATGTTAATCATTTCCAATAATTATCAAATCGCCAAAATGACAACATTTTTGTGCACAACTTTCTTCTTGGTCAGTGTCATCAATAATTAGTTTACCTTGTGTATGTGACGAAGCACCACTCCTCCACAAATGCCGAAATAGAAGCAACATTCATGTCAGACAAACACAATTTGGTGGTGACCATGAGTGAATTAACCTCCTCTTTTAGGTTCTTAAAGTGGGAAAAGACAGCATATATAGTTGAATGCTCGACAACTTTACAGATATTATCTAATTCATCGATCGACTATGTTTGTAGTTAGACTTCATCCCTAAAAAAAAAAAAAAAAAAAAACAGTATAAATATAGATAAATTTATCACACCATGTATAGGAATTATTCTTTATTTCTCATTCATGCACATTGAATGGATATTATTATACTTGTGTCGAGAATAAAATTAAATTTAAAGTATCTATGAAAACAAGATAAATTAGAGGTAAATGTGAAGTTAGCTACAATAACACTCAAATCCAGAACATCAAATTAATCAGTTATTTAGTATTACCTCATGAAACAATTAGTTCATTGGGCCCAATTTTATTTGTTTTTATGTTCAACAATATACAAGTTGTACGCAGTGGGTAAGAAAAGACTCGAAGATGCATTATATATATATATATATATATATATATATACACACACGACTAAAATGGAATGGAAGAAAATTCTACATTAACTGCTTTATGTTTGTAACGATACATTCTTTTGAATGTTTTTGCTCCTATTTGAACGATACACGGCAAAATAAATTTAAAGGATCCAGACGGTTTATATGTTATGTGTTCTATCATACACAAGTATATATTATCTTCAATACTAATTAATTACCTATCTTAGCGCTTTTAATTAAAAAAAAAAACTGAAAGATTTACAAACAATTATTTAAATCAAAGATCTCGTACCAAAGAATTTATAAACACCAAAATTAGATAATTTCATTATCAAATTAGGAGATGCATGAATTTAAAGGTTTTAAATCTAAAAGTATAAAATTGAATTTTAGTTAAAAATAATTGTTCATTAATAATTTTTTAGGCTTGATTTTAGTTTAGGAGACTGTGGGGAGTGTTTGAACGTGTTTTTGGTGAAAAGAACCGAAAAACATGGATTTTTAAATTCGACACAAATTTTTAGATTTCGATTAATTTTTCTTAAACAAACAAGCTGCAGTTTGATTCATAAACTTTCAGGTTGTCTGTTTTACATATTGCTCAAACAATCAATTGCTTTCGATAACCTCCTAATCCAAATTTTAACTTTCTCAAAGAAAATTGATTGTTGTGTGTCTCATGTTTATACTTAATTTTTATGATATAAGTTGATTGAAGTGGTTTTCAAGAAATTTGAGTGATTCTTTAAGATAATCGGTGATTGTTTTTATCTTTTCGTGTAGAAACTTTTTTGACTTCATGGTGATTCAAATATGAGTTTAATTTGAGTTTTAACTGATTTTTCAATGTCTTAGATATTGTTATTTTGAAATTATATCTCTATTTTTATATTTTTTAATATTATTTTACTTTTTATTATTTATAATTTCTTTTGAACTCAAATCGAACTTCAAAAACTATTTTTAAACAATTATTTTAGGTTAAAATTTAATTTTATACTTTTTAAAAATTAAAATTTCTAAATCTTATCTTTCCTATTTTGATGAAGAAATGTTTCATTTAAATTTCTATAAATTTACTGTGAAAAATTATTTTCGTTTGACTCTGTTTTTTTTTTCAATTGACATTAAGATCGGAATTTGCCGTCCATTGGCCAGATTTCTTTTTCTTTTTCCTTTTTTCTTTCAAAATTAGGACAGTATGATAATTGGCGTTGGAGAGTATACTTATGTGGGGTAGAGCATGATAGCATATGGACCCTTCAAATTCATTGTTGATACGCGTCACTTTCAGAAGAGGAAAGGCATTGAAAGGCATGGATCTTGCTAACACTCTAATTGGACCCCTTGAATCGGTATCCATTTGAACATCTGGTGGGGTAATGGTGCGTGTGGTTTCCACACGAAAGTGGATTTCATCCTTTTTAATATAACCAAATTTCATTGATGACTTGGTGGTAACCTGACATGGCAGAATTCCAGAACCGTTACGTTTGGATTTTCTGTAAGACGCAGGTTTTGCTTCATTTTCAAGTAATATGCATTTGGTCATTTAAAATAAAATAAAATGCAATCATTATATAAGTCCAAATTAATTTGTTTTAAGGAAAGAGCATGCGCAATATAAATATATGTTTCAGGGGGCGTGGATGGGTGGAATCCATAGATTTCTAAGCTAGCCACGACAGTAGACTTCGTCCTCTTTAATTTAATTCTACTCTCGTGGCTTCCACACGAAAGCGAGTTTTCTTCTTAATATTTTATTATCACTCAGTCTAAAATCTATCTTTAATTTGGTAGGACCGCTTACATCCTTTAAGCTCTTTAGTTAGCAGGTTTGCTTACCTGATTTTATATATATGATTCTGCATGCGATTCTGTTGTTGTTGGAGAACTATGGTCTATGCCCATGTCTAATAAATAATGATAAAAAAGAATAATATTGTATTTCATTAAGAAAAAAAAATACTGTATTAAGTTAAGAATAGATAATCCTTCTTAATGGTTAAGTTTTGAGTTTTTAAATGAAATTCAATTTTGATTTATCAAATTTAATACAAATTGAGATTTATCATGAGAATTGTTGGAAGTGGGCAGCTGGAAGATCCGATCATCTTGTGTAAATTCAAGGGGGCTTCTGTAGTACTGTTTTTCTGTAAAAAAAAAAAAAAAAATGCTTCAATTCTATCAGACCTCAAAGCCTTGAGACGATTGGTTGACATTGTTAATCATGGAGTTCAAATGACGCCCGAACAAAGTTTTATTTATTGGCTTACTATTTCTTACAGGCTTTCGGTAAAGGGGAGGTGAAGTTACATGCCCTATTTGCCTATATGGTTCTGCTGGAGATATTAAACCAGTCAGGAACTATTTTTTCATGGCCTGCGAAAACCAAATCTCTTTGCTATACCTGACTTTCGATGGAACTTTCAAAAATTATTAAATTTTTTTATTTAAATTATTTATAATTTATTTTAGAGGCATGAATTATTATTGATTTTGGGAGTTATGATATAATATTGTAGGAACTAAAAACTTAAAAATAGTACTTGATTCGGAGATTTTAGGATAAAAAGTTAGTTATGTTTTTGAAAAAAATATCGATCATCAAAAAAGTCCATTTCTAAGAAAAGTATTACATCTAGTTTAGCCATAAAATTTATCTCCTAAGGTGTTTTATTTGTATCAAATTGTTTATGATTTAAACTCTAAGTTCTTCTATGTAGAACAAGAACAAAAAAAAACAAAACCTACCCTCACCCTTAGTAAACTTTCTTCCTCTACTAAATTGAAACCTAGTTCCAAATATCGACTCAATCAAAACAAAAGAAGAAAGTAAAAGGGAATGGGACAATTATGTATGTTTTGTCATTCTCATCGTTTGTTCATGGGTAAATCAGCAATAAGATCAAGGCAATTGGAAACGAAAATCATGAAGAAGATAGAGTGCTTACCTTGATGATCGATGGATAAAGCTCAATTTGAAGTTGAACTATTTGTAGTAGATTGAGCCGTTTGATTTGGTGAGGATTGCTCTAAAATCATGCTAGAAATCTAGTAGCTTTTCTCGAAAAAAAAACCCAAAAAGTCTTTAAAACCCAAAAAAAATTCCCTAAAGCTAGAAGTTTTTCCTTTGTAGAAACCTAGAACTTTTTCTCAAACCCGAACTCACCTTCTTATCTCGTTTATCTCTATTAGATTCCCGATGTACCTAACAAATTGCCCATTTACAACTCTTTACTAAGACCATCAAAAAGAATATCGAGTACATCAATCCTCTAATGAGATAACCAAGATAACTTTAAGTCAAAAAACTACTTGTACCTATCTCGTATGAGATTTTCATAGACTATACCAAAATGGATTCTCATGGTGAGTCATATCCAATGATATGTTTCTTAACATTATTCACTTGTGTGCTTTTTTTGACATCAACTATGCTAGTAGGTATGAGATCTCCTACTCGTTATTTTATAATAAGAGCATAACACTTATAAGTTTTATCGTATATTATCAATGTCCAATCTTGACAATACTACGACCGAGAATATTTAATGATATCATTTAGGTGCATTGATATTTATCTCACATCTATTAATCAATTATCAAAGCAAGAAATATCATATAAATTTCTATCTAGTTTTATCAAGTTATAAATAATATGAATTAATAAAAAGAATTTTTTATTAATATAAAACACAATAATACAATATTTTAAAAATATCCAAATAGATTGAATCTTAGGCACCCATACTAATAATCTTTCACTTATATTAGAGCCAACCAGCCATGTCCTTAATACTTGAAGATTGAATAAGAGTTTCATATTTCTATGGTGACAAAGGCTTAGTCGAGGGATCTGCTATGTTGTCATCAATGTAAACTTTTTCTATCCTTATATCACCACAATCGATAATCTTCTTAATCAGATGGTAACATTGCAATACATGTTTGGATCATTGATAAGACACGGGTTTCTAAGATTGTGCTATAGCTCCGTTATTGTCACAAGATAGTATTACAAGATCAATAATGCTTAGAACAACTTGTCATCTGGATAAAAACTTATAAATCCATATAACTTAGCTACTTACGCCATCGTAATGTTGTTGAGTTAGTTACTCGTTTCTTACATGAAACTTTTCCAATTCACAACATTATTATTCAATAGGAAAATGAATCATGATTGTGACTTAAAGTCATTATGATGAGTTTGAAAACTAGTATATGTGAACCCTTTCATAACTAGCTCATCTCCTTCATAGACTAAGAAAACATCATTTGTTCTTCTTAACTTAAGAATGCTCTTTATAGTAATCCGAGTATTTCTCACATAGATCAGCTTGTTCTTAATTACAAATACTCAAAGCATATGAGACATCAAATTATGTATATAGCATAAAAATATTTATTAATAATTATTATAAAATCAATAAAAGTGATTTTTTTATTATTTTAAAAAAATTGTTAAGAATTTTTTTCTAATTCTTAATAATTTTATAATATTATTAATTATCTTAACTTTAAAAAGATTATAATATTATCTAATTTTGTCGGTGAGCATTGTCCTTTGGGAAGAGATCCTATATACACATCATACACCTGTTTTATCGGCATTACCAATAACATATGTATAAAAACACGACTTCTAGCATAAATTTCCTATCGGAATGGCCATTTCCAGATTTTATGAACATCAATACATTATGATCTATCCTTTGGCTAATGTATAAGGAATACGATTCATCTTTTCCTTCCACTTTATGTTTTAGGATACTCGAAGCTTAGAGAGTTTTATGCCATGTGATATTAGAAGAAGTCATCTTTTTCATATTCATTCATACTAAACATTTTTCACACTTTGTTAATGCATGTGCTTTGGAAGAGTCCTAACATTCTTCGTGATCTATCTCTATAGATTCTAATTTCTAAAATATAGGCTACCTCTCTCATGCCTTTTATGAAGAAATTCTTGGATAGCTAATCTTTTATAGATTGTAACACGATAATGTTATTGCTAAGAAGTAGTATGTTGTCTACACAATTAAAACTATTAAACTCTCATTAAGTTTTTTATATACACAAGGTTTATCCTATTTTTGTGAAAAATCAAACTTTTTGATCGTTTCATGAAAACTTTAATTCTAAATCCTAAATTCTTACTTTAGTCTATAAATGAATTTTCGTAACTTATAAATCTTATTTATATATCCTTTGATGACAAAAGATCGAGTGGTGTCATGTACATATTTTCTTGTAAATTTTCATTAAAGAAAGCTTTTTTAACATCCATCTGTCGTATCTCAAAATTATGATATGCTCGTAATTGCAAGCATAATCCTAATGGATTTAATCATAGCTATTGGTGAAAAAGTCTTATCATAACCAATCCTTTATTTTTTACGATAACCTTTTGCTACTAGTTTGGCTTTGTAAGGATGCATATTTCCATCCGTGTTAGTCTTTCTTTTATATACCTACTTACATCTAATAAGTCCGACACTTTCGGGTAGATCAACCAAAGTCCATACTTGATTAGTGTACATGAATTCCATTTTGGATTCTATGGCTTCATGCCATTTCTTAGAGTCAATAACTAATATTGTTTCTTCATAGGTATTAGGTTCATCATCCTTTGTAGGAGACATATCATTATATGTACAAATTCTTAGATAGCTAATCTTTTACGGATTGCAACATGATAATATTTTGTTGAGAAGTAGTATATCGTCTCCACATAGAATAACAAAGACTATTGAACTCTCATTAAGCTTCTTATATAGACAAGGTTCATCTTTGTTTTGTGAAAAATTAATTTTTTTGATCGTTTCGTCAAAACATTGATTCCAAGTCCTAGATTCTTGCTTTAGTCCATAAATGGATCTTTGTAACTTGTAAATCTTATTTGCATGTCCCATTATAACATTTTGACATGGATTTAAGAATATCGTTCTTAGTCTATTTTCCTCTCTTAGTATATTATAATGTCTACTCATTAAGTTATCGATTGCTCACCCCTCATTATTGCAATCTTGTAGGATATTGAAGGATTGCCCATTGATTCCTTTTGGTTGCTTGATTCGAAATTGACACTTTAGTCATGCGAATCACTTTAATTGTAATTCCTTAAAGCCGATGTTTGTTTAAAATTGTAATCTTAGATATTTTGCAATTATAGTCGTGGATAGTATATTAGGAGTTGGTTATGAATATTGATTTTGAATATTGAAATATGAATTATATTGAGTTTGTAAAAAAAAATGTTTATTAAGTTATGATAATGTTGATTGGATTAATAATTTGAGTGATATTAATTTGAGGACTATAGTGTATGTCCGAATATGATTTGAAATTTAGTTTAGTATCCGAAGTTTGCTTGGGTTGAGGTGAGCCTCATGATCCCTTCGGTTCTCGCCACGATCATAACCCACTCCTAGGGTCGTGATATCAATAATAGCCTTTAGTGATACAGATTATGTAAGTTGTCCCTTTGTCATAATTTGGTATCTTGGATGACTAAAAAGCAACACATTGTTTCTCAAAGTAGTACCAAATCAGAGCATCATGCACTTACGGCTGTTGTTGCTAAATTATATTGGTTTTTGATATCTTCTTCGTGATTTTTGTCTTTAACCTAAACTATCTATTGAGGTCATTTGTTATAATACCTCTACTATGTATCTTGTTGTTAGTCCAGTTAATTATGTTCGTACTAAGCATTTGGAATTTAATTTACATTTTGTTCATAAGCGTGTTTTATGGGGTAATATTACAGTTAAATTTGTTGCAAACAATGATAGATTTACAGGTATTTTCACTAAAGGACTCACCTCCTTTCAATTTGTGCCAATTTATGCATTCTTGAATCTTGTACTCAAATTTCAAGGGTAAAAGACTATGAAGGGAAAAAAATATTATGTGCCATATATTATGCAATAATATATTTTGTATGAAAACAAAATATTAAGTATTGAATACAAAATATATCATGTCATAATATACATAATATATTTTGTGTTATATATAATGTAATAGCATATTTTATATTCAAAACAGAAAATCGAGTGTTGAATATAAAATATAATTTTAATAGTTAGTATTCTGTTTTCAATACAAAAATTGTATATATTCTTTCGAATATATAATATAAATACATATAATAATTTTCACATTGATGTACCAACTTTTTCTTTATTTTAATTGATTTGCTCAAAATTTAAAGGAATTTATACTTTTATATACTACTGTTATGGATTAAGATAACAGAGCGAAAAGAACTCAAAGAAAATTTGTACCCCAGTAACACTATAAATATCAAATGTTAACGCAATTGTATCAAGTGAAAAAAAAACAGTCTATCACTCGCGGGCTAAAAATTCTAAAATTTTAGAGATTATAACATCCGTATTATTGATCGTACGATGCTAATTAATTATAATGGAAAGATCCCATGTCCGAGTCATTTAAGAGAATGCATGTAATAGAAAGAAACATTTTTGAAACAATTAGAATTAATTTAAGAAGTTTTATAAAAAGGAAATAGTTACCGAGACAAACAAGGGAAGTCGAAAAAGACAATCAGAGGAAAATGAATTATTTTCTCTCTCGCTGTTTTATTTATTTATTTATGAAGATGTAAAATTAATCGAATGCGATTTTTTTTCCTTGTATATCCTTAATTCTCTTACTCTTTGGATACAATATAGAATTTCCATTTTCTGCAAATTGGTGAGGGAAACTACAAAAGCCACTAGGTCAAGTAATCTAATCTGAAATTGGAAAGCATGCGGCATTGGGAATCCTACGCAGCCCACGATTTGATGAAAAGCTCTCACGTTACCAACTAAAAGCACTTAATTTTGTAGCAAAAAGTTAGACAATAAGGTTACAGAGCTAGCTTAGATAGGTAGTGGAATTCCGCCTTTCTAGAAACCAGACATTGTTAAATCCCCATGTCTATAAATTTAAATGCCATGGTGTCAGTGAAATTGCAATTTGCATTATCATAATCACCCTCAAAGTGCTAGCTTCATTTTTTTTTTTTTTTTTCACTTTGATTCATCTTAGGTCTTGATTGATTAGCTTTCCGTTAAAAACGTGTCGCTTTCTGAGTGGAATTGGACGAAAGTTTTGTGCCTCGATCAATCTCGCTAAATTGGTATAGGCTAATTCAGATTCGAGAGTGAGGAAAGGCGTATATTAGGGAACTGGTGGGTCGGTATTCGGCTCGCAATCCACAGGAGGTTGGTAAAAAGAGGTTTGCAGAAGTTGGTGGAAAAGCAGCTACTACCGATTGTTAAGGTAAGCCAAACATCCTTTTTCTTCAGTTAGTTCTTGAATTCTTGATCGAGATTGCTAATTTTGTATTAATATCAATGCTTCTTTGGCTGTCAAGATTTGCATTTTATGTTTCTAGCATAAGAAACTGAACCAGGATGAGGCCATAGATAGGCCCATTGGTATTGTTGATACAAAAAACGAGTACTTGCTCACATATATGTATGATATGAGTTGCTTTTGATAATAGAAAGTGTATATAATGTTGTGTGTAATGATGGATATTTACAATTTTACATAGAAGGACTAGTGAGTGTTGTTTAAAGTTTAGGCTCTAAAGTGTCAAGCCCTTGCAGTATAGGCGTGTTACTTTACTTCTATTGACAGAAGGATCGCCAAATTGAAGTGATCGAAGTGAATGGACAAACAGTTGGCCATAAAATTCATAGAAACATTTTTATTTTCCTTTAACGAACTTCATCCTTGTTTCTCAATGTCAGCGATTGATTATCCACATTTTCTGATGCTAAACTTGAAAACATCCTTTCAAGTTATTAACTCAATGAAAGCAGAATGCACTTCTTTTTTCCAAAATTATCACTTAAGAGTCCATATGGCTTATGGGCTATGGCCCATCTCAAATCTCAAAAACTTCTAATGTAGTATAGACAAAAAGAGGAAGTAGAGTTTTTTTTTTTTTTTTTTAACCTTGAAAGTTGTAACTCGGGATTGGGTGTTCTGACTGCGAGGATGATGATGATTCTTACTCTGCCACTAGTCAAGTACGGACTTACGGACCCATTAATAACAAAATTGTGGAGTCCAACACTCGGCCGGACTTGGGTTCCGGTTCTGTCCATCCTGTCCCCAACTCACCATATATACGTGCCAAACATGTCTACTTCTCTGATGTCATTTCCTTATCTTTTTGAAAGAGTGAACATATTTAATTTCAGGATAAATTGTAAAATATTTTTTCAATTTGAACGGAAACCCAAATATTTTCCTAATTAAAAAACACTTAATTTTGCTTTTTAAATAATACTACCTCTGTTTCAACAAAATTATGTTTTTTATTTATATTTATCCAAAAATATTTATCTAGTCAAAATTTTAAATCATATAATTGATAAAGAAAACCAATTATTTCTTTCATTTTCTATTTTCACTAACAAAAAATTAATATTCTTTATTTTTCTCCTTATACATATAAATACCTTCAACATAAAAAAAATTAAATTTTTTTTTGTTAATTGAAAAATATTCATTCTTATAGGTATTTTATTGCATGCCAAATTTTAATAGTAAAATATTTCAATTAGTATGCTATTTTTGTATAATTATTTTAAATGTGATCATTAATTAATTTACTATATTAATTTTAAATATATTTTTTTCTTAAATTAATATTTAGCTTCATGTAATGCAAGATTAAATTTGATAACCTAATAATTTTAACAAACAGAATATTTTAGAAAAATGTAAACAAAAAATACCGATATGATATAACAATTAATAAATTTCTTAAATTGTATAAAAAGTCAAAGAAGACAATCTCTTTATAATAAAGAGAGTATAATTTTTTGAATTTATTTCTTTCGCTGGGATTTCATTGAGAAGTTACTGAAAAATATATATATAAATTCTCTAAATTTCTATCATTTTCTCTATCAATTTAGAACAACATGTTTATTAACTGGGAAAAAAAAAAAAAGAAACGAAATGGAGAGAACTTTTAAGAGTTTTCCATCAATTTCTCAATAAAATAGTAAGAAAAAGAACAGATTCAAAAACCATATTGTCTAGAGGTAAAATTAGCTAGGAGTTTTTTATTCAGTTTAAGAGGTTTTTTTTTTCTTTTTTTTTCCTCAAGTTCAGTGGGGTATTTTTACAATCTAACCTTGCTTTTATAGACTCATCAATTCCAATTCTACTCCCAAAGTTTAAAATTTTCTAATCTTACCCCTATCATGTTAAAAAAAAAAAAAAAGGTTCTGATTTTGATCTTTACTACAAAATAACTAACCAAATGATCTTTTTTCATAAATATATATTTTTTTATTTTCCCTAAAACACTAAAAGGGTAAAGTTATGAAATTCGAAACAATAGGGGTAGAATTGGAATATTGATGAATCTATATGCACAAAAATGAAGTTTTCTTCTTCAATGACCAAGGAAACAAATTAAAACAAAAACATTAGAAACTACTTATGGTTAATCCGAGTACTAACTGATACTTCAAAAATTATAAGTTACATGTTGGCTTCCTTCAGTTATTTTTAATGGTTTCCTTCTCATTAAGTGTGATCTCATATTGCTTTTATATATATATATCATGTTGATGGAAATGAAACCGAAACAAAATAAAGTAGCATAATTGTCACGCAGTTGAAAACTACCAAACCTAGCTCTAATTTCATTTTCTTTTATTAGGCTATTACGTACAATCTCCACTAATTTTAATTTGGAACAAAGGATATATATTTTCTCCCAACCATCACTTGATTCTCATAATATATATATATATAGGTCACCAATCTATTCTACAATACACCAAACTAACCTATATGGATTAAAATCACAAAATCGGTGTTGCTGTTTATCTCAAACATCGCCTTTAAAATCCAAAATACTAATTTAAGCTGTAATTAATATGTAAATTGATTATCATATTGTAAAGTTAATTTATCCGTTTTTATATGATAATTTAAACACAAATATTTACTTTAATATTTCGAAAATATACTATGATCTAATTAATCATTCAACAGAAAATTCTTGAAATAGTAAATTTTATAATTATCTTTTCCATCTTTTTATTGTTTTCTTTAATTAATTAGATAGCTCATAGTTAAAATAATCTCATTAATTATATTTTAATATAAATTACAGATGAAAATGAATATTTGACTCTTTATAAAATTTTCATATGAAATATTCGTATTCATTTGGTAGAAAATGTCAAATGTATTTAATGTAATGGACTGGAAAAAAAAGAACAGTTTGATGATTTTAACGTTTTCTATTACGTATTCATAATGGATTAGATAAAGGAGGTGGGCTAATTGGGTAACATGTGATAGATACGGGACTCAACTAGAAATTGTGTTGGTTGGGGACCCAATTGAAATTAGGTGATGGAAATGTAAATTTTAAGAAATTAAAGGCTAAATGCTATTAGCATGTTAATGGACAATGCCAATCCCACGTATGTAAGTGCCTAACGCTCACAAGCATCCCAAGTTCCAATTGAGGTTTCTCGCCAGCCCAAATAGACTGGCTACTTAATTATGTATAGGTTTTTTTTTTCGGTTATAAAAGAGAGATTTGATTTCGAAATCTTTTAACAGAAAGAGATACTGATGCTAGTTGTGATGATAGGATTTTCAAAAAAAACTTCTCTCAATAAAAGAGTATTGGCACATAGATACATGCCAGTTAAGCTATAAAACCATTTTAACATATGGCATGATGATATTCTTTCTCATGCCATATTTCTCTTATCCACATGATCTAACATCCAAATGTTGTATTGCAACATGCGCGAAAACACGAGTAAACAGAAGTAAGAGTTGAAGATGTAATGCATGACAAACTAGAAGACAGATAAAATTTGATTTTTTTTTACAGAAATTATTAGAACCACTCAGCTTTTGAAATGTGAATAAAATGAGAAAGTGGCACCGTACCATTGATGTACGTTAATCAAGTTGAAACAGAGTTTTTCTCAAAATGAAAGTTTCTCTCGATGGGGCTAACTTCTCGCCACTCTCATAGCCTTAGTCCTTCTGCATGTGTTCCAATTGTGTAATTTTCGTACAAATTGTCTACTACTAAGTATGAAATGGAAAAAAACATAGCAGGTATAAGATTCTAAGAGAAATCTCTGAATCTTGAATTAGCAGAATCGGTTTATAGGCTATAGATTCTTAACTCTTGCTCATGAACTTTCATCAAATTAAAATTAAAGGTAATTTCATCAATGTTGCATTAGCTACTTTTAATTGTAAAAAAAGCTATCGAGCACAACCTCTAGGTACTTTTTTTTCCCCTTAATTCCAGGGGGTCTTTATTCGTGGCTGGATACATGCATGATGCATGATGTTTGGAGATTGAACCAATTCAAGAATAGATGAACCTAGAGAATAGCGATTGCGAAACCTTTTCTTGTAAATTAAAATCTCTAAGTTACATGCATCAATTATTTGTGGTTACATGCATTATGGATGATGCTTAGAGATTGAACCAATTCAAGAACAGATGAACTTAGAGAACAGAGATTGCTAAACCTTTTCTTGAAAATGAAAATCTCTAAATTACATGCATTAATTATATATTAATTGAATCTATATATAATTCCAAACCAGTTTGTACTTTAATTGGGTTCTCAATTAAAGAATTGAAACTAAAATGTTTCAAAGACCAAGATACCGCTGAATTTTTTCCAGAGAACTCACATGTATCAGCACTCCAATTACGAACATCGAAATTTCTCTGAACGTGAACACAAAACCGACTTTTTCTATTTTTCTAATCTATTCAATTCTTGTTAGCTTTTTTTTTTCCCCCTGGTTTATCTAGTGAAGAATCAAACGAGGAAGGTTTTGTTGCCATAATATAATTAAATCTATTCATAATGCTGACCCTCCTTATGTAGTACAAGGCGATGACTTCGCATTCGAGAAAAATGATGTTTATTGTGTCTGCTGTTGACCCTTTTGTCCCATTTTTTAGCTGTTTTTTAACACTTTTGCTTGCGTGAGTCGGTATAGAATATTGACTGGTGAGTCTATTTTTCAACCGAAAGACATCGGTATTATAGATTTTTCTTGCACTTTTGTACTATCTCGTACAGATTAATAGTAAAATAAGAAGCATCTTATGATGTTTCCATGCTATATACTATCTGTGTGCATTTGTCTTTAGTATTGTTGTTGTTTACATTATTTGTGCACTTATCTAGTGAAGTGATGAAAAGGAACCTTCTTTTGTATAGAGACGTCGGCAACATCCAATCTCTTTTATGACTCCTTTGTACTTGCAGCTTTTCAATGCATAAAGAAAGAAAGGATTTGAAAGATATGGAGTATATAGGTATTGTTTTAGCATGGAAATAATAGTAGCCTGTTATGGTACCATCTAGGGCTATGCAGAACCCAGGGAGGTTTACATAAGTTAGCCCCATCTGGAGTAGCTTTCCTTCCTGATAATGACAGGAGACACGTCCGTTGTCCAAAGATTTCGCAGCTACATAGTTGATTTCTATGTTCTTAAGAATTAAGGTAATTAATTGTTGTCTTATATGCTGCTTAATTGGGGCGAGTCATTTGTAAGTTCTAGGCAACTTATCCAACCGTCCAAAAATATTCAAATTAAATAGCTAATTCCAAAGATATGTGACCAGCAAGGTGTATTTCTAGGTTAGGTGCAGTAGTTAAGGAGATTATACCCTCTTTTTTATTTCCTAAATTTGAATCATGATATCATTGTACCATGCATGATGTGAGAATGGATCTATTATAAAATCATCTAGAAAAAAGAGTTAATTTCCTTTAATTTATAAATTAGTTTGAGAATATTTTTGACTTTGAATTAAAAATATATATCTATATCTATATACATATATAAATTATGAAACGAATAAGGCAATTGCATTTTTTTAATATTTGATTTATTGCTTAATTTTTGTAGCTAGGATCACCATTTTTTTCAAAAATATATAATTTGTTTGTTTGTAAATTATTTTTTTATTCAAAGATATTTTATTTTGAGAATTGGTGAACCCACTAAAAATTATAAACCTATTAACTTAGTCATCAAGATGGAAAAATTAACAGAAACTATAAACATGTCAATATAGCTCGTTCCTTCTTAATTGACGTATTTATTAATTTATATGGACCGGGTGATTTTGGCATTGCAAAAAGAAAAACAATTTACAAACAATTTTTTTATACTAAAATTTTATATAACTTAATGTGATAAGCGGTAGAGTGTGAATCCCGTAACTAATAAATAATTTGTCTCTTACGATAATTAAGAATCCATATCACACACATATATATATTTGTACGAAAAATTTTGTATAAAAAGTTTATTTCTCTAGGAATATTACTCTTGCAAAAGTTGATACGGTCCGGAAAGGAAGTAAACGAATGAAGTTTATTTGTTGTTTCCTTAATCATTTGTTGTTTCCTTAATCATTGCCAGACCATTAGCAACTTATTGTTCTGAGTTGTGAAACCTCTGCATACATATTCGTGATTTAGAATTACAAATTTTGGTATGGTCAGAAAAAGGAAAGAAATCCTTCACGTTCTTGTTGGCCTTTTCATTACCTTTTCTTTCTTTAAAGGGCTATCAATGTCTAAACTTCGAATCACTATACAATGAACCCGTAATGATATGTCTTAATTAAATTAATTGATGGTTCGCCGATGCTGACATGGTGGAACAGTGCCTGCAGCCCCACGTTAAGGTTGGTAATTAAGATGAGAAAATAACACAAATTAGCACACTTAATATCAGGATTAACACGCAGTCTCTAGCAATTGACACAGTCTGGCACGTGGGGCAGAGCAAAGCAATACTTAAATGCAAGGGTCACGCGTTACTTTTTTCTAAGACCAAAAATAACTATTAACACAATCCAACAATCCTGTTGTTGTCCTAATTTTTTGCTTACAAAGCCAGCATGTTTTTAGACCTTTGACAGAAGCTTGATGCACATTATATTTTATATATAGAGATCAGAGAGAACTGAGGGAGGTTCAATTGTCAGCTAGTTGAGGCACAATCCTTAAATTCCTAGCAAGTCTTTGCTGTTCAATGTATGCTATATATACACAAGTGCCATTAGCTTTCCTATACCTATAATCACTCTTGCAGGTATCCGTTGTCGTATCGTAGTAGAAAACAGGTTGTTTTTTCACTTACTTGAGCATTTGAGCATTACTGCTTGCCGGGATTATTATATCGTCCATAATCATGATCCACTGTTATATCATGCACTCCGCAGGTTACAGGAACTTAGCTTGTGAGAAGTTGTATATTTTTGTTGTCACCCCGACAAGCTTACACTGGATTAGAAAAGGTTCAGACTTGGAGTTAATTCAATTACGACTTAGGTTTTGATATCATGTCGGAGGAAGGTGCTTTGCAGCCAGCTGGTCTGAGAAAGCCGAAGATACCACCCTCTATTTTCTTTAGAGATGCAAGGTATAATTTCATTTAGTCCAATGCAGATGAAGGTTTTTTGCTGTTCTGCGTATGCAAAGTTGTAGCTTTAATGAGGGAAACACTGGTTTTTTATTCTGCTTTTTTGCAGACCAATTTTGTTAATTAGAATGACGTTAATCTATTTCAAGTTTAATTAAAGCACGCAAATAATTTTTACCTCCATTTCCCCGTTCATATTTTAAGAGGGAGTAGACTCTTTTTTACTTGAGACAACTAAACTTTATATGAGCTAATGTTGGTTCCAATTTCAGACTTGTTTTCAAAAAGGATGAACTTGGTTCGGAGATCATAAGGATTGCATTGCCTGCAGCAATGGCTTTAGCTGCTGATCCAGTTGCCTCCCTCATTGACACAGTCTTCATTGGTCACCTAGGTTTGTTCTCATGTCCTCTAATTCTTCAGTAAGCTAGCTACAGACTTCAATTGTGATATCGCTGCATTTTGACAATGACCATATATTCTTGCTGTATAGCATTTAAGAACTTCATATCCTGGCATCAAAGTTGAAAGATGGCGGAAATTGAAAATCTTTACGTATTGCATAAATTCTTCATTGTGCCAATTGGGATTAAGATTTTTACACACTGGAACAGCAGAGAACTTTCTTTGTGGATCAGTTAACGGCAGTGTTCATTAAAATAGGTTTATCTGCTTTAGGTACTTGGTGATAACTTTCTCATACTGCACATTCAAAATGATACCAACATGGGGGAAATCAATACCATTTCCAAATGAATCTTTAGTATGCTTTGATGTACCTGGAAATCCCAAAGAAAATTCTCCTAATGGAGTGTCATTTTACTCCATAATCAATTACAGTAGCAATTGCCTCGGCTTTCCTGACTGGAAATTTTTTTTATAATGTTGATTAATATCCTACAGATCATGTTGAAATTGTTAATGAGTTCCACTCTGTGGGTTGTATCTTGTTGCTAAATGCAAAACGCCAAAAAGTGGACTAGATCTGATAGTAAAGCTGATTTTCTCTTTTATTTTGGACAGGTCCAGTGGAAATAGCTGCTGTAGGAGTTGCAATTGCCATATTCAATCAAGCCTCAAAAGTCACCATATTCCCATTGGTTAGCATAACGACTTCTTTTGTTGCTGAAGAAGATACTGTTCAAAGAAATAGCAAAGTTGAAGCAGAAAAGGCTGAGGACTTGAAGAAAGATGCGAAAATTGGCGATGCGAAGGAGTCGGTCCCTGATGATGAAATGCTTGAGAACTTGGAAAAAGGTTCAGCCACAAACAATGAAAAGAACATTGAAAAGAACGATTCAGTGACGGAGGATGGTACACAAACTCTCTCTTTCTCATCAATCATCTGCCATAGTCCCATTTTATAGCATCACCCTCTAAAATATGTGTCAGAATTCTAAAATTTGCTGAAAAGACAGCATGAATATAATATTATCATATCATCACAGCATAAATAATGTCAGTGTTTTCCTCTTCAGGTTGTAAGACAAGTACCACAGGCAAGTCTTCCACTCTTCCTGACACCAAAAGTGTTGAACTGAAACGAAAAAAGAAGCAACATATCCCCTCAGCGTCTACAGCATTAATTGTTGGCGGCTTTCTTGGTCTAATTCAAGCTATATTCCTCGTATTTGGGGCAAAACCTCTACTGCATATTATGGGTGTGAAATCTGTAGGTGCCTTACGTTTCTATCTTATTCTACTCTCTATTATTGTTTTTGTTACTCTGCATCTGCTAATTTCTGCTGCCTTTATTCAATAGAGACGTGACTGCTGTCTTTTCCATTGGACAGGATTCAGCGATGCTAACCCCTGCAAGGAAGTACTTGACATTGAGAGCACTAGGTTCTCCTGCAGTTCTTTTGTCACTGGCAATGCAAGGGGTCTTTCGAGGCTTTAAAGACACAAAAACCCCTTTATATGCCACTGGTGAGGGACATTTCTTTCTGGCTTCAGCATTCATTTCATCCGTTCTCCTTTCGCACAAGCAATGTCTTGATGCTCAGCAGATTTCATTCTAACCAATGTGAAATCAAACATATTAGACGAGAAACAGTGTGATAAATCAGTCTCCATTCTATTTATGGACATAAAAATCCAACTTCGAACCGGAAGTTTTGGGACTCGAATCACTCACATTCCTTTTGTTCTTTTTTGTGTACCACAGTTATAGGAGATTTAACAAATATCGTCTTAGACCCGATATTTATCTTCGTCTGCCGCTGGGGTGTCAGTGGTGCTGCCATTGCTCACGTCCTTTCCCAGTAAGTACTATTATCTTGAACTTTGAAGCTAAGGTAACTGTTTAGTGTTTACAACTATTAGTTTTGAAAGGAATGTTATTTAATAATTTTCTTTTTTTCCTTGTAATCCTTTTAGGTACTTGATTTCAGTTATCCTCTTGTGGAGGCTGATGAAGAAAGTTGATCTTTTACCACCAAGTGTCAAAGATTTGCAATTTAGTCGGTTCCTCAAAAACGGTGAGGGGCTTAACTTTTGCACAAATAACCGTTTTGTTTTGTTTGGAAATTTTTCCTCCTGGTAATTTAGTTGTAATTAGATTATCATCTATTTACTACTTTGATGCCAAATTTTTGAACAATGCATTTTATCTAACTTTCATTTCTCTTCTGGAATGCAGGTTTTCTGTTGTTAGCACGAGTTATAGCAGCAACAATCTGTGTGACCTTGGCAGCATCGAGGGCTGCACGACTGGGCTCAACAACTATGGCTGCATTCCAAATATGTTTGCAAGTTTGGTTGACATCATCACTTCTCGCCGATGGCTTGGCTGTTGCTGGACAGGTAAAGGAACGTACTTTGTAGGCTGTAGGGATTTCTCGTTCATGGTTTATGTGATTATTAGTATTCAATTTTAGACCCCATCGATGCATTTCCTGCAGATATTAAGCATGCAGTAAAAATAAAATAAAGACTAGGCTGGTAGGAGCTGCAATCATATACTTCAACACTCCAAATATGAAATACTGAATTCAAAACATGTCACATTTTATTAACCCTTAAAAAATTGCTCAACCTTCCTTCTCATAGTCCGCTTTCGGAAAGTATTAGCTTCCAATTTTTGGCTCAGGATACCGTTCAGCCTAATTATTAGTGTGTTTTTCTTCAACTCTTATAGGCAATTATTGCTTGTGCATTTGCTGAAAAGGACTACCAAAAGGCAACAACTGCGGCAACCCGGGTGTTACAGGTATGTCAATAACATTTTTTTTAATATATCCTCCATGTTTTGGTTTCCGTTTTCCTCTAAAATAACCACAGCCTTGAATTGTGACTTGTTTTGTTGTGCAGATGAGTTTTGTTCTTGGTGTTGGGCTGGCTGTGCTTGTTGGACTTGGTCTGCAATTTGGTGATGGAGTATTTTCAAAAGATCCTAATGTTCTTCATATTATAGCCATCGGCATCCCGGTAATTCCCATCTACAAATTCATTAATAAAGTTATCCTTCTATTTTCTTTTTCAACTTAGACTGATTTTTGCCTTATCCATACCTCAGTTTGTTGCTGCTACGCAACCCATCAACTCGATAGCTTTTGTTTTTGATGGTGTAAATTTTGGAGCGTCTGATTTTGCATACTCTTCATATTCCATGGTGAGTTTATTAGACATTGTTCTCTCTAATTTGCAACTTCAGTCTTTCTAGTTTCTTTTCTCTAATGAAATTGTCCTCGCTTAATTTACTTGCTTTTCAGGTTCTGGTGGCTATAGCAAGCGTTGCAGCCATTTTTGTTCTCTCTAAAACCAGTGGATTTGTTGGAATTTGGATTGCTTTAACCATCTTTATGGGGCTACGCACATTTGCAGGTGTATGGAGGTAATGTTCTTTGTTAATACCATGTGATATTCCACGTCCTTTTGCTTCACATTAAAATGATCGTCAATACTCAAAATTCCGTTTATATGGACCGAAACTGTTTAATCCATTGTTTACTTAATAATTTTTCAGTTGCTTGATTTTAATGATTTATGATGCTTGTAAACATACAAAATTGAAATAAAAAAATGTCAAAAAATTTATCAAAATTAAAGTATGTCAAAGAATATAGCCGGCTTTATTATGATTCGGATGCTACAAGTTGATTGACGTGGAATTGCCACCGATCGTGTTGCAGGATGGGAACTGCAACTGGACCATGGCGTTTTCTCAAAGAGCGATTGTTGCCTTAGGACATGTAAACCTCAGGGAATTGTGTGTAATAGTGACATATTTTGACCTAGTACACCTCGTTATTTTTTGTCTACTATAAATAGATATGTAATTCCGTTTTGCTACAGTAGACTGCTTTGTGCAGTTCATCCCGTCACATGTTTGTATCATACATGAAAGGACTTCTTTAGGCATGTAGTATGCGTTCACATCATGCTGTACTTAAGGCCATGTTTATGACCCCATTACTTATTCATAAATGAGATGGGCTTTGCTCTTTTTAAAATTTAAGTTTGTGTTCGTACTACAACAACCAGTATAAAACTGATCAGATCCAGTGCTAATTTGAAATTAGAGCCACTTTGGTCTCAACTCATGCTGGATTCACTTACTCGGATGATGTCGTGAAAAAAAAATTTCTAAACAAAATCATATATGACTCCTGTAATGTGATGATTGTCTTTAATTTCTTTTTACTTTTACAGTTTTTGGCACATCCTCAATCAATTTCCCGTAACAACTTACCCTATATATTGATTCTACACTACAAAAACGGTATAAAAAAAAGTAGAATGGAGACTGAGTTTGGATCTATGACCAGCATAACCTCAGACCTTGGGCTTTGTCGTCTTGAGAGTCTCTATCTCTCCAACTTAAGCATCTCCAGCTACCGGTTTGTCCAGGAGACCGAGCTTCGTTTATGCATGTAAGGCCACTGTCTAGACCTCCTTTGTTTGAATTCTTCTTTCTTCCCCCCCCCCCCCCCCCCCCCTACATTTTAAGAAAATCCATATAGTTCTGATATTTCTCTCTCAAGGTGCAACGTTCTCAACATATACCACCTCTTAAAAGTTGAGCTTCCTACAAATCAAATATATCCATTATCCAAACAACCAAAAAATAGTACTAACTATATACTTTTCACCGTCCAAAAAGGGGCAGTATGTAAGAAGGCAATTCGATCAAAACAAAACATGAGAAGGTAATGAACTGCCTGTCATAAAAAAATAACCAATAAAATGCGACCAACGTGAGTAAAATCTGTTAACTCTTTCCTTTCCCTACTGGAAGTGCCTATTAATCGTTTTCAAGTTAGTGAGTTTAAGAGGCCTTGTCTTTTGATTTTATTTTTATTTTTATATGTATATATTTATATACATATTTTATAATATTTTTCTTGTTATCCTATTGGATTTTCTCAACTCGAAAACTAGCTCACAAAATGAGTTTTTCCTCACATTTATAACCAAACACCCTTCTTTTACAATTGATATAAGATAACACAACAATCTCTTTATTTAAACATCAAATCCAAAATTGGCTATTTCTCATCAACACGAGCGCCAAGGCATGTGAAATTATTTAAACTAGACTCTGCTATTAGTGTTGAATGTTGTTAAACCTTCTCAATCTCAAAACAATAGCTTAATGAATAGAACTTTTCCTCGTATTTATAACTAAGTACTCAATCATTTTTATAACTGATGTTAGAATATTTTTTTATAAAATATTAAAAACTACATTATTATATTGTTTGTTAAAAAATAAAACTTACAAGGTACTATGATCGTGTTGAAATAGTCATAAAAAGAGTACATAATTGTTTCAAAACAATCACATTTTGTTCAATTTAATGCTAAAAGAAATGGTTTCATGCCGTTTGCGTTTTTATTATAGTGTGATGGTATTAAACTTGTTATTCATTTCAACATTTATTTCTTCAAACGACTCTCTTCCGTAGCCTACAAATATGACATTTTTCTTGTCATTTCAGATACAACAACAATAATTCTTACATGATGTAGAGGGAAAAAAATAATTGCATTTTTTCTTGCTTTAGAGAGAGAGATATATAGCAATCTTATATATTGCTTAGATAAAAATAATTATTTTATTTTGTAATTTTTTATCCTCTTACCAAAAGCCATATTGTTTTATTTTATTTGGGTAACAATGGTATTATTATTTTTAAAGTTTCAAGTCTTACGAATAATGCAAATTTGTTAAAATACGACAAGGTGACTGAGCTTGTTATATCCCCGAAATGACGTGCAATATATTCTTGATCCGTTGCATTAGATAAATTCTACGGATGACGTGTATCATCTCAAGAAAATAATTTGGTTGTGTCTTGAGTCGGTCGCCTAAAATTATGATGAAACTATTTTGATGGTTCAATCATATTTGTACCATGACACACGGTAACGTGATTTTAATCCCTAATTTTTCTAATGATCAAGGTAAAAAGTTCTAATTTTTTTTTCATCTTAATTTATATTGAATTTATTTTATTCATTGTATGAATTTTATTTTTTAATTATGTTCATTTTGTGTGCTAGGAACAATAATTTGAGACGATACTATGTCATGATTTAATGATTAAAATTATGAGATGAATTTGAGCATGAAATTTTAATATTATGTTTTTTTTATAATGTCGATGTTATTACTTGTCTATTATGTTTTTGATTGGTGTTTGATGATTCTACTTAATCGAGAATAAATCAAGTATCGAAAAAAATATATATTATTTTTCCGACACTTTAGTTGGTTGTATACTTCTAGCAAATTTCATTAGTTGAAAACAAATTTATAGTGTTAATTAGCCATGTGAAAAAAATTATTTTATTTATTATCTTAGTGTACTCTTACATCCGGACCATGTATTGTTATGGGTGAATTAATAATTCTTTATATGTGATAAGATACATATATTGTCAATTCTTTATTTTATTGAGCTTTAAAGATAATAAACTTATTTCTATGTCAATCTTCCGTTCGTATAATTGCATTGCTCTTGAAAAAATAATAATAAGAAAATTATCACTACCATGTGGCTAGTGAGATACCAATATCATGTTTGATGAAAAATAACTATTATCTTCTATTAATCTATTTTATGTGCATATTGATGAGATTATTTACATATTGATTCATAATGTATTTTGTAACTTACAATTATCTATTAAATACTATTATTAAAAGTTAAGAATGTTGTTAGTGTTGAAAGTTAATATCTATTGTATTAACCATGTTGTTGATTTATTTGTTTAAATTTTATTATTGATATAAATATAAATAAAATGAGACTTGATTTATAATTTATTTACATTGATTAATTATAATTAACATTGAAATTATTTGTTATATTGATGTCATGTTACCGAGATAAATAAGAAGCCACCAAAGGAAATATATTCGATATTTTTATATGAACATGTTGATCACCATGGATGTAAAGTCAAGGAAATCAAATTTATGTGGCATTGGAGGCAATGGAAGCTTGGTCAATAAAAAGTATATCAAATCTCCAACGATATTTACGGTACGATAAGCACTATAAAAGGTAAAGTAAGTATTTTAAATATCAAATTATTAAAGTTCTTTGATTATTATCCTATATATTTGATATTCATTTTCGATGATAAAAGCATGTGATACTTCTATTTGGAAGTAATTTTACACTCTTGTATGAATACTTATTTGTCTATACTTGAGTTATTTAATTTATAAGTCCCGATTTAAAAAAAAAAAAAAAACGAGATGAAGAAATGTAAATTGTCATATAAATTCTTGTTATTGAATGTTTGTATATTAAAATTGTTTCGCATGATTGTTTTATTAAGATTTGAAGAGGTCATATATTAATTTAATTAAAATCAATTATATTTTGAATGTCAAATATTTTTATGTGACTCATGTTGAAATTACTTGATACCCTTATTTGATTATGATAATATAAACAACTATGAAAATAATAATCTTGTTAACAGATTATTAGTAAGAGAAATTGGCAAGGTAAATGAATTGATAAATAGCTTATCTTGTCATAGTTTCTATGTGAAAAATAAAATTTGATATATTATTTATTTTGAGGAAGTATATCTTATTGATTGGCGAGGCAACAAAAAATAAATTCGAATGTTGATAATGAAATAATATAATAATTTATGTCATCACTTTGTCAACGGTGGTAGCAAAAAAATTATTTATTATGTTAATAGTGAGGGCATAAAAGATGCTATTGGATTAAAATTTTGTTTGAAAAAATTATTGTGTAATTCAAGATCAATTACCATAATTCTCTCATAATGATAAATTATCGATCATAATTTTTCTCATAATGTTTGAATTTTTTTCCACATGTAAATTTTTAATGTGAAGTTATTGGAAATATTTATAAAAGCATTCCTATTATACAAAAGGTATAATGATGCTTATGGTATATTTGGCAAAAATGTTGAGAGAATTGATGGAGTTAGTGACACTCCTATTTTACAATTGAGGTACAATAATGTTTTGATAATATTATCTAATAAGTGAAATTAGAGACACTCCTATTATATAATTAAGATACAATGATGTTGTAATGACATTGTCTAATAAGATAATTAGTGATATTTTGAGAAATTTAAATCTCTAGCTAAATATTGACATTCCTATTGTATAAATGAGATACAATGATGTCAAATTTGTATAAGAAACTAAAGATCGAAAAAAGTCTCTACTTACTTTAATGTGATTATATTAAATATTTTTCATTATATTAGAAAATACAATGATGCCATCATGTTTTAGCACAATGATAGTGATGCGAAAAATAAATATGATTACAATTGGCTCATGTATGTGTGGTGAAACTTAAATTGGGTAAAAAGCCAAAGCCAATGAAAAAGCAAGTGGATGCTAATAAAAAAAAAAAAAAAACAAGTAGATGTTATGCTTTGTCTAAGGAAAAAATAGTAAGGATGAAAATTTCTACCACTTAGCACTAATAAATTGATTAAGTACTAGTTACTAAATCCTTTGGGTGTATATTGAATATTGTGGATGTAAATCTTTAGCTAAAGTCAATGGATTGGATGATATATCGAGAGAGATGAGATTAAACCCATAAATGAATAAAATCACTTATGTGAATACTCTACCTTGGGACTCGTAGATCTTATGAATTAGGTTCAAGAAGAAGAACGAGTATAGAGTGATTTGATTGCATGCACAATTATTTGAGTTACAATACTCACATGTCTATCCCAGTGGTGTAGTGCATGAATCTCATAGCGAAAACAAGTTAAGTTTCTCTAAGTGAAACTTTTAATGTGGTTTGTAATTCTTTTTGAATGAGATGTTGAAGTTATGAGAATGTCCTTGATAGACACACTTATAAGAGTGATGAAGTGAGGTCGCTTTCTATGAGAATCGGGCTAATTCTCTAGAACACTCGTAGAGTACCTAAATATAATATGTATGATACAATATTTGTTTCACTTAAAAAGCTTTAGTTTAAGAGAATGTTCACTATTAGTTTGAAAGAAATATTGTTGAAATACTAAATAAAGATGCAAGCTATTAGCACCCTTATTATGTATTATGTTCATTTTCTTATCAAAAAAATATGATTAATATTTTATTAAAAAAAAGAAGTGAAGGTTGTTGGAATATTTTTTATAAAATATTAAAAACTACATTATTATATTATTTGTTAAAAAATAAAACTTATAAGGTATTATGACTATTTTGAAACAGCCATGTAACAATCATAAAAAGAGTACATGACTTTTTCAAAACAATCACATTTTGTTCAATTTAATGCTAAAAGAATTAGTTTAATGCCGCTTGTGTTTTTATTATAGTGTGATGGTATTCATTTCAAGATTTATTTCTTCAAACGACTCTTTTCTCGTGGCCTATAAATATGACATTTTTCTTGTCATTTCAGACACAACAAGAATAATTCTTACATGATGTAGAGGGAAAAAATAACTCTATTTTTTCTTACTTTAGAGAGAGAGATACAACAATTTTATAGATTGTTTAGATAAAAACAATTCTTTTATTTTGAAATTTTTATCCCCCTACCAAAAGTCATATTGTTTTCTTTTATTTGGGTAAGAGTGATACTATTATTTTTAGAGTTTCAAGTCTTATAAATTATGTAAATTTGTTAAGACACGATAAGGTGATCAAGCTTATTGTATTTCGAGATAGCGTGTAATATATTTTTAATCCGTTACATCGGATAAATTCTACGGATGATGCATTTCGTTTACAAAAACAACTTGATTATGCCTCCAGTCAATTACCTAAAAATTATGATAAAATATTTTGATAGTTTAATCATCTTTATATTATAACACATGATAACATGATTTTAATTCCTAATTTTTCTAAAGATCAAGATAAAAATTTTTAATTTTTTATTCATCTTAATTTATAATAAATTTATTTTATTAATTGTATGAATTTTATTATTTTATTTTTATGTGCTAGAAACAGCAACTTATACAAGATTATACAACATTTCTCTTATGTTCTTAAAGCACGCCTGAGAACAATAGAAAAGTAATCAATAATAAAACCTAGCGTAAAAATTTTTATCTATCGTAATTTTCTTGTCACCTCCTACAAACAAAAAATTAGATCAACTAACATATGATTTCAAAACTAACTTCCAAAATCATAATAAACACAAGAACTAAGCAACAGATTACTAAAACTAATGATACTTAGCGATTGATGAAAAGATGCATTGGAAAACGAAAGGTACCCTCATTCCATTATGGTGGCAGCCCAAGAAAAAGCATAAAATAACCACGTTACACTCTGATTATGATGATATAGATGGTGATCCTTCGGACCAAATCCCCCTTCAAAACTAAGCAACATACGAGTTTATTATAGCAGACCATAAAAGGAAAGCCCTTTAACTCCTACCACATACCCCACAACATCACTGTCACTGGAACAAGGTTAAAACACACCCATTTCTCAGCTCACTCCACAAATAGACCTACCCACCCACTTTTTTCGGGGGTGGGTGGTTGGCATCAAAGCAGGTACATGATTCCATCCTCTCTCTTAAACCAAAGTTAGATCCACATAAGGTAAACACCCCCCAACCCCTTCACTGTCTCCCTCTCACATTTGATTATTTATCTTCTCAATAAAGATTGAAAGAATCCAAAAACATATCCACTCACAATCAATCAACATCCTATAGTAGGTTCCACCACAACATGAATTGCCATTCTTTCTTTTAAAAAAAAAAACAAACCATCAACGTGACGCAGCAAGAACGAGTAGTGGGAGAGAATTAAAATAGAAAAATGGTAATCGTAGTAAGATTAAACCTTAAGCAGACATTAGGACAACAACAACACTTGTAGGAATCCAAAACATAAAGGCATGGAAATAATAACTTTACTTCAGTTTTACATTTTCGACGGAGAGAGAATGCTTTAATTCAGTTTTACATTTTCAAAGGAGAGAGAATGCCCCCCCCCCACAATAATGCAAAATTCTACAACGAAAAACATCATCCAAATTCCATGGGAGAGCTCTTGAGAAAAATTTCCTTCAAATCACCCTCTCCTCCTTTATCCAACCAACCAGTCAAAACATGTAAATATTGAAGAAAATGAGACTATTAAGGGGATACAAAGCTCATAGTTTCATGGCAAAATGCATGAAACCATGCCTTCTTCAACCTAATCAGTTGAAAAAGTTAATAAAAGCAAAAGAAAAAAAAAATTCCTAATCAGAGATATAGAACGGAAGAAGAGAACCTGCACTGGCTTTTTTTTTTTTTTTTTTAACACAGCCCTGAGAAGCTTCTTCAACCTTCCGACTTTGCTTTAAGCAATTAAAATGAAAAAAAAAATTGAATGATTTCCCCTGAAACTTTTGCCAATTCTTTAACGCCACCCCGGGTTCCCAAATCCCTACTCCGATTATCTTCTTAGCTTCACCGTTCCCACGAGCAAAAAATTCAACAAAAATATGTACCTCGGAGAAAATACTTTAATCCTATCTCGATGAGTAAAAACCAATTTGTTTTGGCTCAGACTACAAGCTGTTGCTGCTGATCAATTTGCATTTGCTCAAGCCAAGATTCTAAAACAGAATCAATTTGAGAATTTGAACTCAATCCCACACCAGGTGATGCAGTACCGGGTACTGGAATTGCAAGCTTCTCTTTCAACATCTCAGGAGGTGATTCCTTGACAAGAGATTGGACCCATGATAGGTCAGGCTCCTCACTGTTATTGTTTCCAAGCTCGAAGGATGAGGATCTCCGTAAACGACCCAATTCATCTCCATTTACCGACCAGTCTACTTTCCCATTAGGGGATCCCCATTTGGACCAAGAATTTACAGGAGATCCAACCACGGAAGCCATAGGGTTGTTGGATCCCAGATCCCTTGAGCTGAGGCTACGTAGCTGCTGCTGCTGCTTCTCTCGCTGAGCAAGAGAAGAAAGTCGAGATCCCATTGGAGAGATGGGCTCCATGCCTCTTGGTGACATCCTTCCAGGGGATCCAACACCAAATGCAGCCTGCAGTAGAGGGTGCTCAACATTTTTTGGGGAGAACACACTTGTGCTGACAGGTGATAACATGCTCTGCTGCTGTTGCAACTGATTGAGAAAAGCTGCTTTATGTGTTGGAGAGAAAACAGCAGCTGCTTGGTCAGAATACCTAGGAGAAGACATTTCAGCAGTAAATAGTTCCTCAAGATTTGAAGGAGTTAGTGTTTTAGACCGACCAGAACGAATGAAAGAAGCAGAATTGTTTCGCGACTGTGAAAAACATGTTAAATCATTTAAAATCTGTTGTGGGGAATCAAAACCCGGCAACAAATTAAAATCTTCAGGTGGGATATCTCGGGCATTAAGGGATGATCTCAAGCGGCTGGATTGAAGGTTGCTTCCCGGAAGATGAAGCGTGGGTACATTTGGCTGTGGCCAAGCAACAGATGAAAGAGAAATGCCATTTGCAGCAGGAGACATAGGTTGATTGAATGGGGTTGGGGACATAGCAGAGACTGATGATGGGGAACCAGGCAGAAGACTCAGAGCAGCAGCCATGTCCATAACACTGGCTGCAGACTGAGATGATCGAGGAGAAGGGATAGCAGATCCTGTAGAAACATACAGGGGCCTGAGCTCCTCAGGTGTATGGGCAAAAAAGCAGACTTGCCTATTGCAGCTTGTGCCATCTTTGCAGAGCCGAGTTCGGTATTGAGCTGGGTGAAGCCAGCACTCAAAAACCCCATGTGCATATTCACACATATCCCCACGCCTACAAGCCCCTTTACGAAAATCAGGGCACGGCACGCAGCTGTAGTGAAACTTTCGTGGATCTCTTCGACGTGCGTTCTCTCCTGGGTGAACAAATGGACACTCAGTCCAATCGTGAGAGTATGCCCGGGAACATGGGCGAACCTTGAATGAGAACATGCGGAACTCGTCAGTTGCATAGATGCTGTTCTTGATGTCAGGTAGAGATGGATCAATTGGATATTCTTTCTTCTCCGATGTAGAGTTGGCAGGCAGATTATTGAACTTTGAGACGCTTGGAGAATAGATCAGCAGAGAGGGAGAACGTGGTGAACCATTTTCTGGTGATGAAGAAAGAGTCGGTGAGCTAGAATTTGAGTTGCTAATTGAGACCCGTAAATTGCGAATAGGAGAGGCATTAAAATCTTGTTCTGCAACAAAACTATCAGAATCAGTTTTTGAGAGAAGCCCTTCGAGGGCGACTTTCATGCTCTGTAGCTTTGGAGGAACAACAATAACATCACCAGGACGATCTCCATTGACGTCGAGGCAAGTAGGATCTGCACCTGCTGATAATAGCAGCTTAACCACATCAATTACATTAATAGATCCACCAGAAGCAGCACAATGAAGAGCAGTAGTTTTGTCAGTTCCACAAGCCAGATTCACATCAGCCTTAGTATGTTCCAGAATGAGCTTAAGAACATCAAGGCTACCGTAAGTAGCAGCAACCATAAGAGGAGTTCTTTGGTCAAGAACAACCTGCTTCGACCCTTTTCGGCGGCCATACCAAAAACCAGCCTCGTTAATTGAGGAAGCATCCCAGTGTATAAATCTCTTAAAGCCTTCGACATCATTGTTAGCAGCAAGTTCAAGAAAGCTAGAGAAAGAATCTTCGGTTTCTACAGTTAGACAATCCATATCTTTGGTAATAGGTGTAGTTTCTACAGCAGATGGAGTCGAAGTCGATGATGATTTAGCCGACTGCTCGGGACCACCGCACATGCTTCAATTACCTGAAATTCAAACAAAAGAACATTACTTTGTTTCCTTCAAAATCCAAAATCCACCTTACACAACTCAATCCATTCAATAATAAATAAATAAATCATCATAGGATGAGAATGAGCTAAATTAGGAGAACCTAGATAGATTGGGAAGGGGGGGGGGGGGAACCTTTTTCAGTAAGTACCAAAATTTAAGAAAAATAAATCCTTCAATGGAGTAAAGTTACCCACTCCTGAAAAAAACATTAATTAATTTTCACTGATCATTTCCCTTTCACAGCCCTTGACTCACTATCTACTTGTTGTTTAAGCAGAAATAAATTATGAAAAAAAAAAACCTTTGAGACTTCATCTTATGTATTATTAGAAAGATTAAAATCTACCTGTTTATAACATATTCAAACATTAAACACATTTATAGAACAAAGATAACAAGAACAACAGTTTCAAAATCAGAAAAAAGAAAAGGAAGCGTACTAATAATACTAACTAAAAGCTACAAGATTGATGATATCAACAAAGCGAATAAAATCTTTAGCTCATGTCATAGCAGATCTAATCAAAATCTAATCAAAAACTAAGAAAAAGTAAAGATTCTGATTATCAAGATGAGGAATTTCATTATCAGAATCTAAGAATCTCGCAGATTGAGGTGGGTTGAGCAGAACAGAATAAAATCAACAAATGTTCTAAAACAATTAGCTAATCTAATCATTCTGTAAACTGAAAATAGCAGATGATTAGCTACTAACTCACCAATTAGTAAAAATCGAAGCGAGAAACAGCTTTTAGTAGCTTAAAAATGAAGAGATTTGCATGATAAGTATTGATTCACTTCATAATCGATCAAAAAAGGAAGATTCGAGAGCCAGAAAGCCAAGTCGTTTTGAAAGGGAAAGAGGAAATACTAGAAATAAACAGCATTTAGCTGCTACCTCCATCGATGCAATCTAAGAAACAAAAGAGGGTGATTTTCCCCTTTTTTTTTTTTTTTTTTTTTGGTCTCTGTTTCGCAGAGAGTGACAGAGTAGGATAGCTGTGTTTCGTGTAACGTTTAGAAATTGAAATTGAAATGAAATGAAGAGCTTTACAAATTTGGAGTGAATTTATTTAAATTTATTTAGTCCAGGACTTAAAAAAGAAAATGAAATGACATCGAAATTCACTACAAATTACATTGAAATGCGAGTCAAATTTTGAATTTTGTATGAATGAAGGGAGACGGGTGTGGGCTGTGAGTGAAGATAAGGTGGATGACGGTTTGGTGCTGAAAGTCAAGGAGCGAGGTTACCGGTTGAAGGGGTGTTGTGATTAGTGAGATGGATTTAAATGGGGACTTGGAATCCGCCAATAAGAGAATAGAGAAGAGCGGACGTGAGTGAAGTGATCAATTGTAGTTAATTGTGTAGTCAAATCGAAGGGAAAAACAAATAAAAAGGGATACAGTAACGGAGACGTAGCGCGCAGCACCAACAGATTTCAAATTTAACAGTAAAGCCAAGTTATTGAACCGATTGGTCATTCTTGGGTTAACTACCACAGCCCTTGTACCATTTCCTTTGTTAATTCTGTCCTTACGGCCTCCTACGTATATGGAAATTTTGTACTTCCCTCGGAGTCCATTGATATCCTTTCTCGTGTTTGTATTTATTTATTTATTTTTGTTATGTTATGTTATGTTTATTAAATTTAAATTAAATTATACAATAATTTAAATTTTTATATGTAAATTGTCTCACATAATTAAAATTATTAAATTAAAAACATGACAATCAAGGATCTAAACCCTTAAAAATCTGTACCTAAAGGATCTGTATTCTTGAAAATCTATGTCGTAAATTATTGAAAATTGATATCAGGAGATGCCGAACAAATTGGTAAAAACTGTTGCAAGAATCCAATTTATCTTTATAACACTACTGTGCACGTTACTGCCTAACTTTGCTTCTGGAGTGTTATATACTGCTGTTAACTTGCTCACTCAACTTCGTTAATTTAGGATGCTCATAATAGTCCATTTGCCAATATATATATATATATATATATATATATATATATATATATATATATATATAAAACATGGGTTTTTTTCTGTCAAAATTAAAATCTAACTAATTTTTTATTTTCGTTTTATGTATAACATTTAATTTATTAAGCTTTACAATTTAGTAATCTAGCGTAGAATATCTTCTCTGTTAGTACCAAAATCTATTTTTTCTACTATGCTTTTTCAATTGATTATACTTTTGCTTTTATTGCAGTTATTCATACACATTAATACTAACTTTATAAATCGTTGAAAATTTGCCATCAATGAATTAATTTTTCCAATGAAATTCAGATATCGCTGTCAAACTACACGTAAGCACAACACCATTTTCTTCTTAACAAAATTAAAGCTAAACATAAAATACAATAAAATCGCTGTCAAACTAAAGCTTAAATAGGAAACGAAAAAATAAATAATCATGGCCCGTGCATGTTTCGAACCTGCAACTTTTGTGTTATTAGCAGGATGCTCTAACCACCTGATCTAATGATAGACCAGCTTGAAGTTAGATTTTTAATAACTAAAACAGTAATATTAATTAATCGGCTAGGCATGGCACAGACAGCAGATGCAACGCTAGGTACGAGGAATGCAGTCCCCCCAAAAGATCGAACATTATTACAAACTGGCTTTTTATTATTATTATTTTTTTCCTTTTGGGTATAAAGTTTTGTGTTTTATCGGATCAATCTAGCAAGTGACCAATAATAATATTTGTATTTCTATCGAGATTATAATGGCTGGCTGGGATCTCCAACCCGCTGTTGTTCCAAAAAGAAACAGTTGAAATCAAGGATCTCAGATTTCCTTAATTTTCGATCTCAAATTAATATTTGGATCATGGCACAGAATTCCCTCTCAAGCTTTCATTTTCATACTTAGACAGGCAAAATTGATGGAAAACACGGTTCCCATCTGCAAGCATACATAGCCTACAAAAAAGGGATCAAAATGCAGGCCCCCTCTTTTGCCATAAGCTCAACTAATGTGCTTTCTGACAACTACATCTCAACTACCTTCGAATGAATCAACCGATGGAGATTAAAAAACAAAACCCATTTGGTCCCATCTTGAAAAGTATATTTCTTCGTCTTAAAACATATACAAATGTGACGCTCCCAATCAAAGAACACATCTGATTTCTTGTTTTTTATTTTTCCTATTTTAAGAATGATATCTCATTTCTTGTTGATGGTGACACCTAAGCTTGGCTTGCTCCACTATCTCCCTCTAAGGAATCAATCCTAGTGTGGACCCAACATGATTTTGTCATCGATTTTTAACTTCGCCTTTTATCACCATCCACATGGCATCAATTAATTTAACCAGGGTTTGGACTTGGTTCGGGTTTTACCCGTCCAAGATATTCTACTACTTTAAATTAATGATTGTCATGTTCTACTAGTTTAAATTAATTTACAAATTTGTAAATGAGTTTAGCTTAAAAATTTTCTTTATTATTAACCAAAAAGATGAATGAAAATTTTGTAAGCAAAATAAAATAAATATATATTTTTTAATCAAAGATATAATATGAAAATAAAGATTATTAGTTGGACTTCTCCAGACGATTACGAATCCGACTTTACACAATCATGTTTATGTACAAGGGTTTAGTAGAGTTGATTCAAAAAAAAAATTTTATAAATAATTTAATATCATTTTCAATTCTTTGTTTCTCAAACGACTCTACCAAGGCCTAAATGGGACTGGTTCCCACTTCCCAAAAGAGAGCTAGAGGTCTAAAATGTATTTTCGTCATCGATTGGTTCCCTAGCGCATCAAGCTCATTTCACTTTGGGTTCTTTATACTGTTATTATAAAGAACCTCAAAATTTCTATACTATTCTCTCGCACAAACACACACACGTAATACTATTTACTTAAATGACATTTTTAGTAATTTTAAAATTTTTTTTAAGGATTATATATGTAAAGTTTTACTAGTGTTATTTTTTTTATTTTTTTAATAATTTTTATTTTAATCTATAATTTTATTTGTATTATAATTTAGCTCATAGTTGTTAAAGGGAGAGAGATATAAAAAAAGAGACGAGAGAGATCCACATATATGAATTTTTTTAATAATTTTTTAAAAAATTATTATTTGCTCCTAAAAAGGGGGATTGGTTCCCACCACACAAAAGAGAGTTAGGGGTCTAAAATGTATTTTCGTTGTCAGTTGGTTAACAAGCGCATCAAGCTCATTACACTTTGGGTTTTGCTTCAGTACTGTCATTATAAAGAACCTTAAAATTTCTACACTATTCACACACACATAATACTATTTAATTAATGATATTTTCGTGATTTTAAGAGTATGATATTTTTGTTATTTTAAGTGTTTTTTAAATATTTATTTCATTCACAATACTATTTATACATCTTTTAATGATTTTTTAAAATAATTTTAAAGTTTTTTTAAAAGATTTTATATGTAAAGTTTTGCTCATATTAGTTTTTCATCTCTCATTTTTTTAATAACTTTTATTTCAATCCATAGCTTTATTTGTATTGTAATCTAGTCTGTAGCTACTAAATGAAGAGAAAAATAAAAAGAGGAGGGAGAGATTTATATATGAATTTTTTAATAATTTTTAAAAATATTATTATTTACTCTTAAAAAAATTAATATAATTTATATGATTTTTTTTTAATTTTTAAAAGGTATAGTATGGTTAAATACATATAATAAATTTTTAAAATATGATTATTTACTTCTAAAACTTAAATGTTATGTCCGATGTACAAGTAGCAGACTCGTAAAAATCTAAATGCTACTGCTAAAGCATGATGTGTCGGCACCCTCATCACCGTACACTGGCATGGTCATCGTAATGAGATCTAATTTGGGCAAAAGAAGCAATGGCATTTGTGGAACAGTATCTGTCCTCCTTCGTAAAGGAGATAAAAAAACCCAATGGCCTATAGAGAGTTGATCTGCTTGCTGTTTGGTCTACGTGCGAGAGGACCACTTTCCATTAGGAGGAGGACTCGCTATCCTCGATTAGGAAGGGGTCCATGAAAGAAAAATTCTGGTTCTGGGTTCAAACATAAACATACGGCAACGGTATTCACCGTCAGATTAATGAGGCAGTAGCCTTTTTCAGTAAGTGTTGCTATGGAGGCATAGACGATGTGTAACTTTATTGAAAACCCACGCATGGGCCAAAAATTTTTCTAATACGGTGGAGCCCATGTACAAGATAGTCAAGGCAAAGTATTGACCAAATCGAACGGACAAATATCAATCTTGTCAATCGCAAGATTGTGACAATAATGCTGTTCAGATATTATGACTAATCGGAGAAAAAGAGGAAAATCCCAGCCTTGCGGATGCTGGATCACATGGCTGACCGTGGAACAAGCAAATTTTTCTTGTGCGTGGAAAGTTCCATTTTCGTTTTGATTATTTTACTTCTCTCTCTCGTTTATTAAGTTAAGGTCCCAACGACACGAAAAAAAAATAATTGCCAATATTTTGATTAAATTGCACAGTCAAGCGGCCCACAAGATCACGTGTTTTTTATTTACTGGACGGTGCCGTTCTCCTTTGTTTAACTGATTTTTTCGAAAAAGAAAAAACCAAACATGCATTTCAAAATAGATATCATCTCCCCGACAATCAAAACTGAAAAAAATCATGTACACGTACGAGAGAGAAAACACGTTGAAGCTGTAAGAAGTCCTAAACATCAAAAAGACAAAACGGAAAGACCCAACAAAAAAGGAAAACGCGAACTTCACTTCAGGGTCTCGTGTTTTTTTATTTCCTTTTGACTATTTTTTTAACAAGCCCTTTCAGCCCCTTCTTGTGCTCCCTCTTTCTCTCTGTCTTCCCTTCAACGTGCTTCTTAGCCTCTAATTCATCTTCTAGCTGCAAACAAAGCTGATACAATATATCAGACACATCAGATTAAGCACAACACCTCATCCACATAATAATTCTCTAAAACAAACTGAGCTCATTAATTAATTAAACGGCCCATAAACTTTTTTTTAATATAATATTTACCTTCATTACACGCTCCTCTACATGGTCAAGTCTCTCAATGACTGTGCCTTTGAGTTCAGCCTCCATCATCACATTGCCAATCGGACGGCAGTGCTTCTCTAGGCTCTTTGGGGAGAAATCAACGAATGAAACTTTGCCTTCGCTTGTAAGGGTCCCACTTGATTGCGTGGATGGACATGAGCTTCTTGGAGATCTGTTGCAGCCTCTAATTTCCTCTAGCTCCCTCATCTGGTGATATCACGACATGCAGCAATGGCACACGTTAGCTGTGGCACGGATTTGGGGCCAAATAAAAAGGGTTCTACATTCTTGATAAAAATGCAAAACGTGAATACTGAGACACCACAAAAAGTTTGGCGTGGAAGGCACAATTATTGATGATCAAAATTGGTGATAGAGAAAGAATGCAATTACTAAATTACTTGGATCCAACAGACAATAGTAGTATAGTACTATTTCTTTTAATAGCTAACTGTTGCTGTTTTGATTTCATGACTGATTGAAGTGAACAAGGAATACACCTAGTGTTTACTCTGCTAGTGTTTGCTGTCCCTTCTCTCTTCCTCTCCTTGCTAACTCGATCTTAAAGTTAGCGTGCATGGTTGGGCACTAGGCCTTGACAATCAAAGAAACCCTCGAATACGGGCTTAACTTTGTTACTTCTATGCCTACAAATTTTATTTTTCATTATGTTTGCCAAATGACATTCCTTTTTATCAAAAGGGCGACAAAGAAAAACCCTCCTTTTGACCTTTAGCACTGACTAGTAGAAACAAACAAGACATGTAGTTTTTAAAATGCTCAATAGACTCATCAGATTATTAATGACAAATAGCAATTTGTAGGAAGACGTACCATCAACCTTGTTAGTTTTCTATGCTTCCAAAAAGACCAACTATGTTAATTTAATGCTCAATAGACTCATCAGATTATTAATGACAAATAGCAATTTGTAGGAAGACCATCAACCTTGCTAGTTTTCTAAGCTACCAAAAAGACCAACTATGTGAAAATTAACATCTTTTAGGCCATCTTCGAATTTAGCATCATGGTTCCTCCCCCTTGCTTCCTTTTATTCTAGAACGGAGATTACAAACTACCATCACACTTACCCTTATTCTTTTTTAATGAAATCGATTGACTTATATGATAAAATAAATAAATAACACCCCCACCGCATCAATTAGATACCCACAAGGAGATTGAAAAACATAACCCTAAAGAAGCAAAAGGAAGAAAAAGAACACGTAAAAGGAAAAGACCCGAAAATCACCAAATATAATAATACATCTCAAGAGATTTGCACTCGAGTACAGTTGATACCCTTACCATATTGTCTAGACGGTCCAACCTAGAGAGAATTGGTTCTTCAGTGATAGCCATTGCAAAAACACTCGCGGGAAACAAACAGAATCCTTAGCCAAAATTCGTTACATGATTGTTGTCTGGCGACACACTGCTATATACCTGTGCCTTTTCTTTGCACATTGCCACGTTTCCAATGTCAAAGAATAAGGACACGTGCTAGCTTTCTTTGAGCAACACGTGGCAATTGCATGTGCTAGTATCCTTATCTTACACGTAGTAAAGCTCATGTGGAGATCATGATAAGAACGATGATGACGCATGCAGATGATTTGTCGTATAGACACGTCATCTCCTGCATGCAGAGGATGGAGATTTACCACGTGGGGGGATCACGGAGGTCACTGAAGCTTATTGTGTCAGCGTAAATGATTTGTACTTGGTACGTAGAAGGGACGGAGGATCTAGAGATTGTGAGCTTGGCCATCAATTTTTGATTATATACATAACGTCGAAGAAGCAGATCAAGCTTTTTGCTAAATTCATGGAAAGCTCTGTAGTTAACTTAACTGTATTAACTTAAGCTGCTGACTGGTAAATTTAACAACAGAAACAGCATCTCTGATTTGTTGGTGATTGCATGAACGGGCAGGATCATTTGGTTTGGTTTTATTCATTTTTAAGAGAGGAAAAGGTCAAACAGTTGCTGAGAAGCAATGTTGTCAGAGACTCTGAGAAACACCTACACAGCCCGTTACGAGAAAGGCAGTTTTGTCTTCGGAGTTCTGACCCAAAATGTTCTTCGGACTTTGTGATCGAACTACGTTAATGGATTTGCTAATTTTTGCTAGTATGCCAGTTTATTTTGCTGACTGATTTTAAATTTTGGACAGGAAGGAACTTGCTTGCAACTACTAATTACAAGGTTTCCTCTTGGTCATTTTTTTTGCTGAATGTAATTTTGACAGCAGAGTTTGCTTGCAAGTATGATGCGTAGAGGACAAACTGAAGGGAAACTATGAAGTCTTAATCCAAGGAAGTTTCTTGTAAACGTGAAGTTACAAAATAAATTGAATTTTTGTTCCACCAGCCAAGTCTAGAAGTTCACGTCCAAAATATTACAAACGAATCCCCTCATGGAACAACAATATAATTTCAAGTATATCACCTATAATCTGCACATGTAAATTAACAACATAACAAGTACACAAAGGCGTACGGCAAAAGTACGAGAGAATTACTTAACCCCACCTCCTTACTTTGATGAGGATAGCACCCAAATTGAGTTTTTTGTCTCATTTGTTCTCTTAACAGTTGATGCCACACTGCTCAACATCTGGACCAGTAACTCTAGTGGTGAAAGGATCAACTCTTACCCACAACAAAGAAAAGATGGAAGCAAGAAGAACAGACCACACGACAACAATGGTGGGTGTCCGGTTCTGGCGACCCATCAAACCTTTGAGGAAAGGATAGAGATGGATGATCACCCAGAAGGCGAAGAAAAGCTTGCCAAAGAGAGGACCCCATGACTGATAACCACTGTTGATGGCATGGGATATCCCAGCAACAACACCTACCAAGTTAAGGATAAGGAGAGTTGTTGGCGGGATAAGGAGCGTTGTCCATTTAAACATGTACAGTTCAGCGAAATCCCCGTCCTCATCTGATGACTTGGACGTGACAGTAAAGTTGGTGTCAATGCCAGCAAGCACCTTGAGCAAGCCTTGGAAAACAGCAAAAAGATGGGCTGAAACACCACCAATAACCCAAAACTGTTCATTCCTCCACCACTCATCAATCCCAACACCACTCCACCTCATCTCCAAGATACCGGTTGCAAAGATGGAAAGAAAGAGAGAAATAAACCATATACTTGCGATGTTACTGATCTGCAGCAGAGCAAGTCGAGCAAAAGAAAATTAGTAGATGCTGAAGATGCAGCGATAGGAAGTCTTTCGCAAGTTACACAGCAGCAACACATCAGATCCCAATTGAATGCATATCCATAGATTACATCTTAAAAAGGTGAAATTTCGGTAATTCAGGCAATCAATCCAAAATGCCATATTAGCAATAATTGTTTTCTTTAAAATCACGCATAGTTAACCCACTACCTCCCTGTAGGCAGATCCCATGTGAGCAGGGACTGCACAAAAGAGGAGCACAGAGAGACAAAATGCCTTCAAGTCCAAGTTTGGACATTGAGGCTGTGCATGGACAGAAAGCGTAACTAACCTGTGGAATAATGAACTTGTCTGTAAGTAGACAGACAGCTGGAAGTGTGCAGTAAAGGAGAAGAGGAATGGCGGTGATTGGATAAATGGTAGTGTTTACATATGCAAACCTCTCGAGCCATTTCAGCCTACCATTATAGCCATACCAAATTGGACAATGCCGACTGAGAAGAATTTCAACAGAACCCAGAGCCCATCGAAGCACTTGGTTCAGACGATCAGAAAGATTAATAGGAGCAGACCCTTTAAAGGCTGGGCGCTTGGGCATGCAGTAAATTGACCGCCAACCACGGGCATGCATCTTGAATCCGGTAAGAATATCTTCTGTAACAGAACCATAGATCCATCCAATCTGCAGTTTGAGAAACAAGTCTTGTGAGGAATCAAGAAAGTATAATAGAGGTAAAACAACTGGAGTAAGCAAAGATTGTTTGAATGCAACAAAATCAATTATATTAGAGACCTTTCTAATGAACAGCTAGAATATATCTCAGTTGTAAGGTTTGCCTAATCTAGAGGCATATTTTAGGCCTGTAAACTTTATAACACAAAGAGGAAGCATTATCTTGTTACAAAAAACAGTTTTGCTCATTATATTATCTTGCATCCTCCTCATCATAACTATTCCAAGAAAATTAGATTATGGTCCTCGAATTCATGACGTGACTAAATTTCCTCAACGCGCAGCTGGAATGATTTATGGCGAAAACACATGGCAGCACCCAAATGGAGGTCAAAGCAATAAGCAAAAGAAATAAACACACCTCAGTTCCCCAATCTGTTTTGTCCTCATACCCACAGCTGATGACATGAATAGCCTCTTTAAGAAGAGTTTCTGGTGTTGCAGACTGAGGAACACCGCCATTCTCCATAAGTGTGGAAGCAACAAAAACAGCTGACTGGCCAAACCTCTTCTCCAGGCTCATTTGTGACATGAGAAGTGACTTCTCATCATCAAATCCAGCTCCTGAATTTACAAATGTGCATACAAAAATGTCAGTCACACTCTATATAATTCATTACTTTGAAAAACAAAAAACCTTCCATCTATCAATTCACGCTACCCAGGCAATATCAGTGAGAAATTCCGTAAAAAATTACCTATTTGCTGACAAAAGTTTAAAAAAAAAAAAAATGATGATCTTACTTCGGAACTAAAGGTTTATAATAATATTGTTTGAATGACCAGTATAGAGTCATGGGTTAAAGATCAAATTCAGTTTCATGGCTGACTCGTCAACTTTAGATAATTAGATGTTAACCCTCACCTGAGTAAGAGGATGAAAGAAATGTCTTCTACTAACTTATTTATCAAGGAAACAGAAAGGGAAAACATAAAAATGTACCTTCAACACCCTCTTCTATATCTTCTAAGCTGAAAATGGGTACAGTGGGATCTACATGCTTTCCAGATTTCTTCTTGTCAGAGCCCTTTTTACTTGATTTAGAACTCTTCTTTCGAGACCCACCACAGAGTGAAGACAGCAACCCTGGTTTCTTATGCTTGGGTTTGAGTGGAGGTTCATAACCATACAATGCCGTCCTATTAAAGACACATCCAGTGCCCACATAGACAGGTCCTTGAATACCATCCAAACCCCTCAAGTTTATCTAAATTCAGACGAAAAAGAAGACATAAAAAATAACAATAAGCAATGGCAAAACATTTTATGCAGCCTTCTGATTATCCAAATCATCAACACATAGACATAGCACAAAGCCAAAAACAAAACTAAAAAACCATTTAATGAAATCATAATCAACTGATGCAGAACTTACATCAAAGAATACGGTATTGCGATTGGCATATCGATCATTCCTGTCAATGCCATCAAATCTTTGTGGAAATTGAACATAACAGACATTTTTCCCAAGGTTAGGATCCATCATGAAACACATAGCTTCTCTCAAAGCCTTGCTATTGTTTATGTAGTGATCACAATCAAGATTCAACAAGAAAGGCCCATTAGTTAGCACAGCTGATACGCGAACCTGAAAGAGTTGCATGTCAGTGTTAAAAATGAGTCCAGACCTGAACAAAATAATATACATACATACTTCACATAATTACTTTTATTGTTAACTACTCACAAGTGCATTCATGGCACCCGCTTTCTTGTGGTGCTGGAAGCCTGGTCGCTTTTCACGAGACACATAAACTAACCGCGGCAGCTCGTTACCATCAGTATCAAGCCCTCCACTTTGCCCTAAGAAAACCTGAGGACAAAAATGAAAGCTTTCTTAGGGTACTGCTTGGGATCAGAGCTCATTTGATCAGCTTGAGCAAAACCCATGAATCAAAATCCAAAAATTATCAAAAGTTGGAGGCAGAATAGAAGGCATTACATTGGACATGACATGATAAGGGAAAAAGACTACAGAATACATAAGGCAAATAATGTGCAGAAAAACAAATCTAATAAATTGTTTTGGTGTGCACAATATCAGTGATTTTTAACTTTCTGGCTAGAAGAGAAAAGTTGCCCAAAGCTTAAGAGAAACATCTACACGACAGAAACTTGAATAATAAACAAATGCCAAAATGTTTTTACCTGAATCATTCCTGGATGGTCTCTGATGTTATTTCCAGGCCATGGGGTTCCATCTTGCATAATCCATCCTTCTTCAGGCACTTTTTGTGCCTTGGCAACAAGCCCATTAATACGAATTTTAAATTCTTCATATTCTCTCTGCAACAAGAGGAAGGAGTTACCATATGAAAGGTTCAACTATGGAAAACTTTTGCATGGCTAAGTAAATGAAGCACTGAATTGATACCTTCATAGCTCTACGATCTTTGACAAAAGATGGTTGCACTTTATCTTTCAAGTAGTCAATCTTCTGTGCAAAGTAGAATTCTGGAGCCCGAGGCTCAATGCTGTATTTCTTGCAGAAGGGTACCCATTTCCTGGCAAACTCTGAAGTCTCAGACAAAGCTTCAAACGTCAACATTGCAGCACCATCATCAGAGACATAGCACGAGACTTTGTCAATTGGGTAGTCAATTGCAAGAATAGATAGCACTGTGTTTGCTGTCACAAGAGGAGGCTCCTTTAATGGGTCAACAGTACTGACAAAAATGTCAACAGCAGCTAGTTGTGATGGTTCTCCTTCATGGTCATACCTGTAACCCATATAGAACAAAAATAAAGATCTTAAATATTGAAAAGGAAAAGAGAAAAAAGGCACCATCACTGAAACCAGCATCCTCTTGAAAAGCATGGGAAGAGATTTGATTGTAGCCAGAAGTAGGACAGATGCAAAAGGAACATACCTCAAAGCAAGCCTGTCAAGATACGTTTCGCGATTTACAGGGAGCCACTTGGGGAACTGATCCAATATCCACGATATTGCAAACCAAATCTCACATATCACAGATATTAACCATAATGCATAGGCATTGCGCACAGGATTTGTTATTCGGTAGTGCAAGAAAACGCAGAGGATGATAAGCCGCAAAACAATGACCATCCGGTATGGATTAATCCTAGAAGAAGGAATGGAAACCTTCCTCGAGAGAGGTTGCCGAGCTTCATCATTCCTGCAGGTAGGCAAGAGTATTATAGTCTAGCAGTTGAGTGTAGTTAGCACCTACTTTTCTGTTCTCAATTATTCCTAACTGCCAATGCTCCAAATATCAGAATAGATTGCAGGCAATGTGAAAACTCGAAGGCCCCACTTCCCAGAACATTATTGGTATGAATTATGAAAACACAATAAACTTAACTATGTGGAAACTTACAGTAAAGAGTCATCCACAAGCACATCTGTGGCGGCATCAATATCTCCAGCACCCCTTTCAGAAGGCGCGTGGCCAGTACTCATTGGAACAACATTCTTGTCCTGCTTCATCTTCCAGCCATCAACTCTTTCCTTCCAAGCCACATTGCCCAGTCCTGGATAACCAAACTCCCTTGCTGGGTCCACAACCCTCACATTAGCTGCTAAAAAACATATAGAATGAGTACCACATATGACCACATAACATCCAAACATATTATACAAGAACCTGAGACATACATGATTGATGGACATCAGATGCATAAGGGATGCGCTTCCCACCAGAAGCTCCAGGAGATGCCAAAGAAATATGCTCAGGTGATGCAGCAGACAGCTCTCCTGAAACCTAAAAGTTAAATGTAGGCAAAGATTAAACTTCAGGTTCTCATAAAAAAACCATTTCAGCTTCAGGGTTTTCTCTTTAACAGCATACCAGAAGTTCATTGACTTACTTCATGTCCATTGGTGAGCAGTGGAATATGGTTATGAGAGACCTCTTTATCATAATTCGGAGGGCCCACATCTTCCCCTCGTCCATAAGTCATCTGCCAGCTCAACATGCGTTCTGCAATCTTCTGTTTCTGGTTTTGATTTTCTGAAGAGTAATTAAAATCACTAGCACCATCATCAGCATCAGCATCCTCTTCTCTATCACCAAGAATGGCAGGGCTACCTGATATCATCTCACAGTTAGTGCTAAAATGATTTCAAAATTAATAACATCATAGTCAGTTACTAGGTGAATTTTCATTTTCCATTGCATTGCATGGAAGAAACAATTGTCACATCATTAATGAACATTCAAACACTACTGTGATATTTCAAAACAAGAATTACATGTACTCAACAAACCATGAGTTGCATTCAAATCAGAATTACAATCTCTTCAATTTCAGACACTTGATAAAGCATCCAGTGAGACAATGTTGTTAAACATACCTTTGTGCCTCTTGTATCTGGTTTTGCACTGAGGGCAAGACTGATTTCCGTCCTTCCTCTCGTACTCATAGCAAGGCCTGCACACTGGAAATGCACAAACATCGCAAGCAACAAATGGTTCACCATCCAAAGTCTTGCCAACATTATCACCACAGATCTGACAAACCTGTCCGCCTATACTTTTCATGGGCTTCGCCTAAATAACCAAGCAAAAATGCACTATATTTCAGAAACCATACAACAATTCCACTGAGAATCTAAACCCGACAAACACCCAAGGAATATACTAAGAAGGAAAATCACAAAAGACAGTCAAAGTTCAAGTTTTTGGTGAGCAACAGTACTGACTCTCTTCTATAAATTCTTCAACCAACCAAAAAAATAATAATAATTGAATCACCATCGATACTTACCCCGGTTTCACCTTCTGATTCCATCGACACCTGCTCTCTTTATCCCAGAATTGAACAGTGGATAGAAATAACTGTTCAGTTCAACAGACTCTACGCATCCCTAATCATAAAAGAGCTACGAAGTTTCAGCTTCTCTCACTCTCAACTTCAAAAGCAACCGCTAATCTCCCAGATCTACTGCATAAAGACAGAGTGAGAATCAAATTGCGCCCCTCAATAGATACAGAAGATCAATACACGGAGTGGCATATATCATGTTAATATTTTTCCTATTTTAGTACAATATTAAAAATACTTATCCACTGAATTGAGCCGTCAATTAAGTTCACTGATCACCGGTTTTCACGTTTTCACCAGTAATTAACCTCAAATCTAAATATTTAACAAGAAATTACAACAACATTATAAACAAAGCAACAAAAAATTGAACTTTCTTTCGTTCGCTTGGGTACAAAACAGAAATTAGCAAAATTGACTTCCAATTGACAAAAAAAATCAATAGTTTAAACACAAAATCTGGCACAAAATAGCCAAGTTTGTTGAAATCAAAACAAAAACCACACACTTGCTTGATCTCCGATAAGCCAAATTGAATTTGATTTTCAATTGAATCTCCACAAGATCTCGCAACAGAAAACAAAAATCAGAAAGTGACAAGTGACTTACAGACTGAGAGTCAAAGATTGATGGTAGATCGATGGGTACAGAGAGAGAGGCAGAGCGTGAGATGAAAGAGGTAGTAAGACGAGCAATGCAAAGGAACGGCTCTGTCTCTCTTTGTCTGTGTTTGTTTAAATCATTTAAGTATAGAATTAGTTACGGGTTTCTTTTTCATAGAAGGTGTGACATAGCTGTAAATGAAAGTTTTTAATAGAAACGAAAGCGACACAGCAGCTGCTGGTTTTTGAGTCACCACGCCACCGACACTCTTTTTGAGAAGGAAATAATTGGAATTTGAAAGGATTGAAGATAGAAAAACAGATCATTCCTTGCCAATCATTTCTTCTTCTTACAAATATTTTTTATGTTTTTGCTTTTGCTAAAACTTCGAAAAAAAGAAAGTTCTTTTTTTTTTTTCTTTCTAAAGGAAAAAATAGTAAGAAGATGAGTGGGAGGGAGTTGTTTTTATTTTTTACTGAAGGTACTCCTACTACTTCTGTACTGTTGCAGTTTCTTTTGGGTTTGACTTGTGGTTTGCTTACCCAATAGTGTCTTGCCACGTAAGATTGGAAGGGAAACATTTTTTTCAATGGCAGTACAAACAAGCGCCTTAGTCGACAGTGCCTTTGCAGCTGTGTCCTGTGGGGAAAATATTTCTTTAAAAAAAAAAAAACCTTGGTCTGGTGCAATTAATGCCGTGGGCGTGAATAATAAATAATAATAATAATAAGAAGAAGAAGATGAATGTTTATTTTCGTTTATTTTATTGGAAAGGGGGTATGTGTTATCTCTTGTATTTTTCAACCAATTGAATAAATAACATATTGCCATTAAACACTTGAGAATATTTTCAATGTTGATGGCAAATTAAAGAAAAATCATCAGCGGTTGAGAAATAGAGAATGTAGCTAAATTTAACTAATTGGAGAGGGAAACATCAATTATTTTGAGTTCAATTGAGCATAAGATGCCAAGATTTATGAGCTACTACCATGTGAATGTGATGATATTATTGTTCTTTTTCTTTCCATACATCATGCTTTTGCCCCGTATTAGCTTCGTCCTTTTGCACGGCCCAGTTTAAGACAAAAAGAAATCTTAAAAAAAAAAAAAAAAAGGATTTGAGACAAAGGATTTTGAATCTGGCTAGCTATTAGTGCGTCTGTTGTGTTGTATTATAAAATTAAATACATTAAATTATTTGGTAATAAATTATCATATTATTTTGTGAATAAAGTCACTTAATTGTTTGGTAATCTACTAGTTTATTATTTAAATTAAGTTTACCATTAGGATATAACTTAAATTAAATATTTTATTCAAGAAATTAAATTAAATTATTTTTAAAAAATAATTTTTTATTTGAAAAACACACAGATATCATAAACAACATAAGAAAAAAAAATAAGAGAAAAAGCGAGAATTAAAAGATTACATGATTTTTTTAAAAGGTAAATAAAATTATCTAGTTTAATTAATAAAGATAATAGTAACGGTTGTGCGTGTGTATACACATAAGGAGAAGAAAGAAAGAAATAAAGGAGCAAAAATGAAAGCTTTAAATAGTTTAAAAATAAATAAAACTATTTAATAATTTAATTAAGCAACATTATATTAGTTTGTATGTGTACAATTATTAGGAGTTACACTTTTAAATGTTTAAAATTATTTTTTAAATAAATCAAGCAGTCTTCTATCTTAAAAAAACATAATTTTTCATTTTTTTTAAATGAAAAATTCTTAAAAAATCATATATCTTAAACCTTTTTATATAAAAATCACCTTCTACTTTCGGGGGAAAAAAAGGAGAAAAAAGAAACAACTAATTTTACGTTTTTGGTGGTTTTAATCGTCTTGCTTTAAATCAACAGACGAGACAAACTCTTTAACAAAATAGCAAAAACTCCAGTAAGATCCAAATCATTAGATTATCAGACGATCCAACCCAAGACCCAAACAAACCCTTAAAAGAACATTATTCCGGGCTGGCCCAAATGCCTAAGCATGGAAAGAAATGTTGAAGGCTTGTAATGTAAAGTTCAACGAGCACTCGACAGGCGCCATCTGATTCAATGATGCACGCGGCAGCAAAATTTTCACACTGGTTTGTTCTCTAGGGTTTTGTATTTCGACAGGAAGAGACATGGCCTCTTTTGGCTCTCTAAAATCTGCAATTTTCGATAGAGAAGAGAGAAAACAGTACCTTTCTTTGCTTCTCATCTCTTGAAATTCAAAATTTTAACCCGATGCACTGCATGGACATATCTTACAATAGACATGTCATTTATGAATTTTTGTTGTTTACAGGCAATATAAATCCCATATTCTAGGCCTCAACGCTTACGATCGCCACAAGAAATTTTTGAACGATTATGGTACAGTTACTAACTATAATTTGTTTGTTTGATCGAGTTAGCGATTTTGCTGTATAGATTATCTGATTAAATGGATTGATGAGTGTTCTATATATATAAATTGGAAGGAAATAATGCTGTTTAATTCCTTTGTTTTTCCAAGCTGAAATGAGGAGGACATAGAAGGAATTTGTGCAAATAAGAAGCAATGTGTTTGTAGAATATTCCTCTCCTTAATGTCCAAAAGCAAAATGGGGTGGTGAACAGTCTCCTCCACTAAGGAAGGAAGGAGGCTACAATCATCCTCATATTTCTTTTCTTTTCATCTGCAAATTATTTTTCATGGCTGTGTTTTTTTTTTAAAAAAAAAAAAAAAAAAAAACCTTGTGTGTGGTTGTATAGGCAATTAGGCTAAGTTTTGGTTTGTAAAAGAAGGTATCAAGACCATTACGGTTTTATTTTGTCAATTTTTGGATATATTTTGACCTTACTATTACTATTATTATTCTGTTTCTTCTGTGCAGTTAGTTTTTATGGAAAAGAAAAATCTAGCAATGATAAGCTGCCGATTAAAACAGACAGAGACACCCTAAGAGAAGGATACCGGTTTGTTGATTCTCTCTCTTTTTTTATATATTTATATATAATCTTGCTGCATTTGCTTAGTTATTAATTGTCTGTGAGATTTTGGTGACATTGATTAATTATTTTTTCAAAGTATAAGGTTAGATACCCGAGTAGACTTGGATATGTTTATTTTTTTTATTTTTTTATTTTTTTCCTGCATGGATGCCCTAAAACACTTTTTTTCTAAAAAATGATATGGAGCTGATAATTAATCTAGGTTAGAAAGATGTCTTGAATGAGTCGAGTTCCAATTAGGAACTATTTGGCACAAGCTTGTTGGCATATCCCTTTTTTTTTTTTTGTGCAATAATTGGCAATTACATGATGTAAATAAGGAGCTATATTGCTCAATTTAGAGCAATAAAAGTAATGAGGATGATATGTTCGTATCCAACCAAATAAATTCATGTTTAATGTACCATTAGTTGTATTATCCTTGCATTTCCTTTCATTCTCAATTCACACTGATTCATTTTCTATCATGAGTCCTGTTCTACTACAGTTGATGAAGGAAAATCCATTTACACCTATATGGTTAAATCTGTCTTCTTTTCTAAGGCTAGACGCTGCAGCTATGTCATCTTTTCCTTCTCTTTTATTTGTTAAGGTTCATTCGTTCAGAGGAAGATGATATGGATACATCCTGGGAGCAAAGGCTAGTGAAGCGTTACTATGATAAGCTTTTTAAAGAGTATCCTTTGCGAACGAATGTTGTTCAGTATTCTGAACTAAATTGCTTGTTACAACTCCATCTGAAATCCTTTTAGATATGCTGTGCACTTCCTTAAACTCTTTGAAGATACTGCATAGCTGACATGTCACACTACAAGATTGGCAAGGTAGGTGGTTTCTTGCTACATGAAGTCGTCTAATCTGAGCTGTACTGACTTGAAACTGTCACTCTGATGCTCTTAAGAATATATTTCTTTGTTTCACCAAAAGAATGATACTAAACTGGCTACGAAATGAGTTGTAGATTGGATTTTCCTCTACTGACATTGCCTGTTCTTTTCTTCTTGCTTTTTACATATTCTATTAGCTATTCAAAACTATTAACTATCTCCTTTTTTATCATCCAGCTGAGGCAACGTTATGTTCTTGTTTATCCCACTAGGGACAATTTACAATCCCTTCTTGTGGCTTGCATTAGGTTCATATTTTCCTTTCCTATATGGTCTACGTTTTTTCTTCTATCCTACTACAACAGTATGGCAATCTCTTACTGTGCCTTGTCATTGGATTTGTGTTTTGTTATTTCCTGTATGATCTAAACTTAGCATTTATTTCATCTTTGTTAGAGGTGGGTGTATTGAAATGCATTACCATATCTTTCTTCTTGTTGGGAAGTAGGGCAAGATTTCTGTCTTTCTGGCTGTTTGCTTCTGAGTCCTTTTATCACTTGGAGAAACTTGAATAAAAAGCGCGTTTGTGCCATTATGTGGTGAATTGAAGTAGCTTTGCCATATGTTTTGGGATAGTAAGGGTTCCGTGGAAACTGACTACTGTATTGGATTTTTGGTCTGCACAGGTTCATTGTATGGTAGAATTTCTAAAACAACAAAAATGAGGTTATCTGTTATTAAAAGAAAAACAGAAAGGATGTGTTAAATGCTATTTAGTATGCCTTGGACTTGGTACAAAAATCTTTGTAAATACAGAATAGTGAGTTGCATTTTATTTGATATAATATTTCTCTAATTTTGAATTTCTCGTTATAGATTGGTTTGAGATGGAGGACAGAGAAGGAAGTCATGTCTGGCAAAGGTAATATATATATATATAAATTTTTTTTTTTTGGCTGGTTATTTTTGTTACGGTCTCTATCACATACATTAGTGGTTTTGTTGAAGGACCAGATGTCATGTCAGGAAATAATGTCTTCTTTTGTTTATTTCCACGGAAACATTTCTATTCATAGTGTTACTTGAGATGCTGTGATAAACATGCCTGACATGCCCGATGCATAAAGTGCCTGTATCAGATCTTTATTGCTTGTTTTGCACAACAAGAAGCTAATTTAGGTGTTCAAGTATAGTTATCGCTGCAACTATTTTCTTATCCAAGGCAAAATATCAAGTACCGGTTGGGTGTTGGTACTTCATATCTTTAAATGCTACTATTAGATCCTCTATAAATCCCAGGTTCTAGAGCATTTGAAATCTAAAAAAAACAATAATAATAATTCCTGAATGATTGCGTCTATGCCCAAGATTTCTGAAATAGATTTTTCTTATTAAATATGGTCAAATTTCCCATGAATTTTATGAGTTTAAAGGATGCTAGAGAAAGTTTGGGCACTGTAAATTCCTGTGATGCTAATTTTTTTCATTAAAAAAGCTTGCTAAAGCTCCTGGTTCTCTTACTGCAGGTTTGAGTATTCTGTTGCTGTAATATCGTTCATGATGCAATGGCATTCAAAGAATGTCTTTTTGTTTGGGAATCACAAATTGACCAATTTCCCTTCCTGTCAGGGCAGTTCATTTGTGGTAACAAGCATTGCGATGTGAAAGATGGCTTGGCAAGCTATGAGGCAATTGTTTATACTTAAAGCTATAAAGTTAATATATAATTATATTTTTTATGCTTGTATGCATGATGCAGGAGCATAAAAGAGAATTAATATTTTCTGTGGTAATTTTAGTTTTCTTATGTAGTTTAGGAATCCTTATGCTATTTGGATCCTATATGAGTCTTATAAACTCTATTAGTGATTCCTTCTCTTCCGAGGATATAGATTTAGACCTAGGACTAGTAAAAATTTATACTCTCTAGCTTACTTTTCAGACATGTCTTATTATTTTTTACCAGTCAGAAAACGTTTTAGAGGTTGTCTACAAACCCTATTTTTCAAGTTCCAGCTCCTATATTCTTCTAGTTTTAGCCATCAATTTTCTGTACTTTGCTGTTTTGGGTTGGTTTCTTTTCCCACATTATGTGAAATTGGTGTTAGAGCATTAAAAGATCCTAGTATTGCTTTAGGTTTTGATCATTAAACATGGCTGGAGGTGCTAGAGGTCATGGACGAGGAATTCAAGGCCCACAAGCAGATATGGCTGAGATGAGACATGAATTTGAAGAATTGTCGCAGGCTGTTCGTGGCTTGTTGCAACGGGAACCAGTGGGAGCCCAAATGGAGATTCGATACTGGTAGGTAGTCTTAAGGATGAACTTGATGATGGGATGGAGGAAAACCTTTTTCATGATGCTGGACCTGTAAATAATGCAGTAAGAGGTGGATTGGAATAGCATCTATCCCATGCCCTTGAGTTCAATGGAGGAGGAATTGAGATAGAATTTGCTGATTTTCATCGAAAGATGCATGTAGATGATTATTTAGATTGGGAAGCTATCTTGGAGAATTATTTTGAATGGAAACCTACGGACGAAGCTAGGAAGGTGTTGTTTGTTAAGCTTAAATTGAAGGCCACCACACTTCAGTGGTGGAAGAGAGTTGAAGAGCAGTGTGCACGGCAAGCTAAGACTAAAATCATCCCTTGGGAACATATGAAAGCAAAATTGTACGAGGAGTTTTTGCCAGCTGATTATACAATAGAATTGTATTAAGGCAAAGAAGTATGTTGGTAGAGGAGTATACAGCTGAGTTCAACAACCTTTTGATTCTAGTATGATTGAATGAGAGTAATGAGCAGCTGACATATTGCTCTCTTGCGGGTTTGAATCAATCTGTTAGGGATGAGATGGAAGTGGTTCAATTATTTAATCTTGAAGATGCACGACAATATGCTTTGATGGCTGCAAAACGTCTATGGTGATATGGTGCAAAGAGGCCCTTGTTTGAAAGAACTGATGGAGTGATGCAAAGGGGTGTTGAAACCGTTCAAGTGTTAAAAGTGATTAAACAACCCCTAGAGACAGCAGTGATGCTTCAAATACCAACTACAATGGTGGAGGATATATGGGCAATGTTGAGAGGATAGCAGGTATTGGTTGGGCATCCATGAGGTTGAGGAAAGGATATTCTCAACTCGAGGACAAGTTTTTTCTAATCCGAGGGGATTGATGCTGGAGCTTACTTAATAATTATAGTTTTCTTATTTAGTTTAGGAATCCTTATGCTATTTGTGTTCTATATTAGTCTCATATCTTTTATTAGGTATTCCTATTCCTCTTAAGAATATGGATTTAGACCTAGGACTAGTATAAATAGGACTGCCTAGCTTACTTTTCAGACATGTCTTATTATTTTTTATCTATCAGAATACGTTTTAGAGGTTGTCTGCAAACCCTAAACCTATTTTTCTAGTTCCAGCTCCAATATTCTTCTAGTTTTAGCCATCAATATTCTGTTCTTTGCTGTTTTGAGTTGATTTCTGTTCCCGCACTATGTCAATACAGTTTTTCATTATATCTTGCTTTCTCAGTTTGACTATAGTTTCATTTATCTGTATGTTCTTTGCATTTGAGCTTACTGAGATGATGCCTTGCAGGTGAACTTTTCTTATTTTGAAGCTGGAGAAAACAAGCAAGCCCTGGTGAAGTTGGTACTTTGTGAGAGGTGAGTTGGTTACCTATGAAGGTTGCCACGCCATTTACTTTTTTTTTTGTAATCGATTTTCTCTTTCTATGTAGCTTTAACTGCTCTTAGCATCCAACTACATGGTAATGTGAAATGTGGTGTGCTTTGGTACACGGCTGCTGTTTTTGAACCTGAATAATGTTGCAGTCTGGAGACTATTTCACTTATTTTGGAATTTTACTTATCATCATTGTATGGCTGCATCAGTTATCAGTTCTGCCTTCTTGATATGTTGTGCCATTGCATAATCCTTTTATTTGAGCTGCATTCAATTGGATGTGCGACTATAATGTCAGAACACAGTAGTTAGGTATCAGCACCATCTAAATATGAAAACTGTTCTTGGAGATTTTAGTTAATTAAATTCAAGACCCACATGAGAATGTGATCAATTTGGTCTTTTGTTCTTCACATTAGGTGAAGATATCTTTGCTTCTGTTCCCATGAAATACGTTTCCTTAATGTGTTTTCATTTTCTTATAACTTCATTTTCTATTATTTTACTAAAATTTTTTCAATGTCATATGTTTCAAAATAGATGTGCCGAGAAACTTCATTACAAAATAAGGAAAGAGAAGGAAAAAATAGATAAAAGAGAGAAAGGAGATCATAAACGAAAACGGTTTGAGCTCTTTGCACGTTCTTTTCACTTGTAAACCTATGTTCTGGTAAATTTTTACTTCCCCCAACTTCTTGCTGTATAGAAAGCTCACAGTCCACCTTTCAGGGAACCACTCCGGGTGGATGATGATTCAGACAATGAAGGGAGCAAGGATAAGAGAAAAGGTTCGTGTTTACAAATAATAATCTCCATAACATGTTTTATTTTTCTTTCATATTTTCCTTATGTTATGACATGCACTTGTGGATATTTATAAGTGTTTGCTTTGTCCATTCAAAGGTGACACTATGCATTTGTTTTCTCAAAGTTTAATTGGAGCTGTTGCTCTTTTATGCAATTGCCTCCATCTCTGGAGGAGGGTTGCTTTAAACAAAAAAAAAAAAAGGTTATATGTGACCTTAATCCATCCCAAATTGAATACTTGTTGAATTAAAGGGAGGATTACTGGACGGCTGTAAAGTCAACTGTGCTTTATTCTACGAGATAAAGGCACATGCTCTGAAATACTGGTAGCAAATTAGCTAGAATTACATTTTCTAGGGTAATGAATTTTGAGAAGTCAGGCAAAGAATGATTCTGGAGAAGATTAGAAAGAAAGTATTAGAAAACTGGCAACTGAGCGAGCAAGGTGGCCAACATATGCAAATTTTTATGAAGTTTAAAAAATAGGTAAATTCTTTGTTCCTAGTTTTGGCTTTGCCTGACAGCTAAAGGGAATTTTAGATAAATACGGAATTGAAGCATTGCATTTCTTTATTCTTCTTAAAAAAATCTGTGTTTTGTCCCTTGGCAATATGTTTGACCATAAATGGCGAACATAACACCTTAAGCCTTCTTTTCTCTTGGTAGGTAAAAAGGCTTCGATTTCTGGAGGCAATATAAAAACCGATGATGATGATGACAACTTTGATGAATTTCTTGAGGGAATGTTTCCATAGCTGGGTGGCTGCTGCTGTATCCAGGAGGTGATGTTCCTGTGCTTAACATATACGACCAGAAAAGGTCTGAAAATATGGCAGTGAGCTGCTGATGGTGCATCAGTGAGCTGAATTTAGACTTTTTTTCATGCAGCAAAAACTTGTTTATCCGGAAGTTTCAATGAAAATAGTTGTGTATTTAATGAGACAAAAGTTAAACAGGTTGTACAAATCCTGGGCGGTATTAAATTTGTATCATGCGTGCCTCCAATCCAAGTGTTAGGAAAAAACCGTGATGCTAAAACTGACCATCACTAGTATATTGCCTTAGTTTTTTTGCCTGCGTGTTGCTACAAGTCTATGAAATTTGTTTAAATATTTTTTAAAAAATTAAACAAATGAAATTGAAATGAGTCAAGATTAGTTGTGAAATTTTTTAATTTGATGTGTATTTGTGCAGTATTAAAAATCATGTTTTATATTTGAGTTTATATATATCCTATATATGTTTGATTTTGATCAATAAAAGAAAAAGAAAATACACGATTATTATGTCACAGAAAGAAAAAAAAAAAAGCAAACTGGAAGAGTCAAAAATCTAAATAATGCGAAAACTGTACTAAATGGGTGCTAAATTAACTTCTATTAAAAGGGTGTTTCATTTTAATTGATGAGTCCATAGAAAAATCACAAAATAAACCTTAATTATTGAGAAAATAATAAATAATTGATAAATATAAGCATAAAAAGAAAAAGAAAAAGAAAGGATGCTGGTTGGGGCTGCTTGTATGGGCCTGAAGGGTCCAGATGCGTGGGCTAGACGCCCATGACCTAGGCATTAAACAAAAGAAGAAAATTGCAGTCGATGTGTTGTTCGTAAGGAAACTGACTCGACTGTGTCATCCAGCAAACTAATCAGTCATCGGAAAATAGTTGAAAAATATAACATTGTCGATATTGGTCTTTCAAACCCAATTATTACATCAATTTTATATCCAAATACCTTGCAATTATTTCAACAATAGCTAAAAATACTATTTTTGAATTTCAAAACATATTTTAATCAACTCTAGAAACTCAATAAATCCGGCTCTCTCTCCTTGATTTTATCTCTATTCTTTACATCTAAGAACGCAAATGAAGTTTAGTGGCTATTACATACAAATCTAGAATATTAAGGACCAAAACAAATTTGAATCTGTAAAAGTTCTTTTTAAAAAAAAAAAAAAATTGACTCCTTTTTATGCCAAAATAGCTGCATCGTCTTTTTTTTTATTTTTGGCACGGTAGCTAAACTATTTATAGCTTCCGTGCAACTCTTTCATTATTTTTTTTTCTTAATTAATTTTCTTGAGTTAGCTATTCAGAATGGGCATTATTAACCCTTTTTTTTTTTTTTTAAGGAGCCTGATTGTATGTGAGAATTGAAAGCAGAATAACAGTGACCTCAAGCACGCATTTCTGTCCTCTTTGGAAATGTATGGATTCTCCAAATATAGATAGCTTCTTTTTCTTCTTTTTTTTTTTTGTGTGTTTTGCGTTGACTTAATATGAATTATGAAAGATATAGGCGAGTTAATTATATTAACTTTAGTAGGTTTTCAAGATTCTTTTGAAGATAAAAGCGATGGGGAGGGATTTTTTTTCCTTTAGAAGACGATAGATAAAGAATGAGTGCCACTGCCATCTCAGGTCGGCTTGTTTAACTTGATATGTATACATTTCATGTAATAATAAATAGCTGATTGTTTTATAGCCACACGAGACACTTTTAACAGGCAACCAACTTAAAATTTGGCCGACTTCAGTTGGTGGAGAAATGAGTTATACAAAGCTGAGGATAGCACACTTGATTGTAATAATGATTGAAATCCAGGCACTAAGTATGTAAAGACTCTTGACTGAACTCCTCGAATCACAAGAGTCTTCATAATTGGACCGCCATGAAAAAAAAAAAGGAGAAAATAAGAAGGAAGAAATCTATGCATCTGGAGGATCTAAACTGATGCCAGTGAATTTGGGAAGGAGGAGAAGTGAAGATGAAATGCCAAAATGCACATGGAATGGATCGTTGACTCTCTCTTTCTTTCTTTTAATCATGAGTAAAAGCTGAGTGACATTTTGCAAGTTTGATCAACTTCACTTTATTCTTGGGAATAACGGCTAAATACAAAAATCGTAAACTTCATCTAATGTTAAGAGACAGACTCTGTAAAAGGTCTTGCATCCCCAAATGAGTATTCCATGGTTCTAAATCGAATCTCTCTCTTTTTAAATTACTAGCTTTTTCTTTTCTTTTCTTTTCTTTTTGTCAAGTAAATATCATGTTTGGTTAAAATCATCGTTGAGAAAGGATATTTATTTTATTTACAGAAAGATAACTATTTTGGGATCAGCTGATTATACTGAACAATTTTTCTAATCAATCATTAAAATCAGTAGTAAATACATGTGAATCTAAAATAAGTATTTGTAGAATCCAAAGAGTCGGTAGGCTTGTTCCATGCAAATCTAAAATCTACCAAGAGCCACCAAGCAGAAGTCTGGCCCAAAATTTGCCAGCTCTGTATTACCGCAGCAGCTTTTGTCATCTCACCATTGACCACCCACTAAATTAATGGCCGCCAAGGCGGTAGCTTGTGGGGAAAGAGGCTCGCTCTCTGCTCTCCACGTTTCTTTACTTGGTGTCCTACATGCCAGTCTGTTAGCACGTGGCTTCTGACTTCAAATCCCGACTCTCTTTTGGTGGTCCTTTAATTGAATTAAGTAGTAATTACAACCGCATTAATGACTTTCTGGTAACTTTTACCTAATTAAGGCTGCTAATGACCCTTGGTTTTGCTTACTCATGCTCAGCTCATCTCATCTACAAATTCAACAAGCCTCGTGGCATTTCTGAGATTTCGTTTGTCCTACAAACCCTTCTCATTTTTGTTATTTTGCGTTGTTCCAAAATTTATTGAGTTTTATCTATTTGAAAAAAAATTTCCTTGCTCTTTTTTTTTTTTTTCTGAGTGTGTATTATATTCAAAGTTCAGTTTAAATTTTATTATATCTGTTCAATGATTATATAAATGTTAAAGTAAATAATAATCTCTTCTACAAAAAAATATGTACTTTTTGATTGGGTCGACTTAGATTTCAACTTCCAATTTGTAATAATGTTTTTTTCCTATAATTATACTAATATTGTTCATTGAGCTTAATAAAAAGTGGGTTAAAGATTCGAACTCCTTCTACGAGTTTCAAATGTTTTAATCGTGTCCCTCTATTAAATTTTTTAATAATCGTATTCCTCTACTCTTAATTTGCATCCGCATTTGGTCCCTCTAATCACTTTTTCGGACAACGAAGATAATTTTTATCTTAAGAGTAATAGGATACTAACACATGGTATTAATTTTTTTCCTCTCAATTTCTAATGCCGAGTAAAGAATAGTAAAGAATTAAATGAAATGAAAAAAAAAAACCCAAAACTGCCCTCTTGAAAAACCCTTACCTTTACCTCTATGTTCCCCAAGGTCGAATTTTTCCTAAATCCGCAAATCTAACCTAACTTTCCGATGTCTAAAATCAATCAAAACATTGTCTATGATTTATTAAAGAAACGAGACCTAAAATTCTTAAATCTTTCTCCAATCCCCTTTTCTCATACCTAAAATCCGACCGAACTAACCCTAATTTGTTTGTGATCGATCAATTGAAAGAAAGTTAAACATTGATCTCTTAAATTATGACTAATCGATCAAAGCTCCATTGCTTTACTTCTCTTCTCCTCACGTTCTTTGACGTTCAAAATGCAATTCCTCTCTTCTCAAGTTTGATTAATTCCTTTAGTTACAATTATGTTAATAATTTATTTTATTTTAATTCTTTTAGATTTTGTATTGTTTGTTAATGTGACTTGCAATTAACACTCGTTATTTTGAAATGTCATAAGAAAATGGATTCTTTAAGTTCGTCCAATAAGTCAATAAGCTGGAAGAATTATTTCAATATGTACTACAACGGTCCAAAGATCAGATTATGATTATGAAAGGGGTCATCTATTCTGCAAGTACGGAGAACGAGTTCCAAGATGGATATCATGAACCGACCTTCACCTAGTCGTGAAGTTTTTATGTTGTCCGGTTCGAGTCTGTAAGGGAATGGAGGAAGAATGCTCGGATGTGATTTCTATAATGGTGTGAACCATTTATATTGGGTAGAGCAAGGGATCGGATTTTAAGCATGAGAGAAAGACAGAGACAATTGTTTGTTGAAAATAGATAGTTGATGAGAAAGAACCAGAGATTTGGTAATGTAATTATAGAATTGAAAGCTGATAATCGTGAATTAAAGATGAATTGGTATTCTAAACAGGAATAACTAGTTATGAAAATTGCAATACTTAGAGCTAAAAAGAACTATGTGTTGGAAGAGGTGGATGTTTCAAACCAAAAACTAAACGAATACAGAGTTGCATATGATGAAGTTGTGTTTACATACAAATTAGGAATTTTGTTATGCCTAATGTTTATACGATGCTATTGATTTGTGATTAGCTAGGATGGTAAAGATGTAATGTTAAAGGTAGTTATTACAAATGTAATTCCTTGTGTAGCTTAGCTTTGATTGTTACAATTGCAACTCGATTTTGATTAAATGGTGAATTTATTACAAATATAACTTCTTATCCGAGTATTTGTTTGAAATTATCCAAGATTTACTTGTTGATATTGTTGCCGAGTTAAGTGTTCGTTGTTATTTTAATTGTGTTTGCTAGCAAAAACTTGTCCAAAAACTTATATTTGCTAGTAGAAATTTAAGTAGAAACTTGTCCAACTTTTGTTTCAAGGTGGAAATCTCTCCATAATTTATACCTAACACAAACCTCTATGAAACTTGTCCGGAAAATTCAAAAACTTAATTAAAAACCAAAATTAATTAAAAATATTGGATTAAAGATAAAAGTATAGCTGGTAACATAACATCATCCTCATGTCTAATATAAATTAAAAAAAAACATAAAAATGACACTTATAATGACGTATTTGTTTGCAAAATAGCATAAATCATTCCAAAATCCTACGTAAATAATAAAAAAAATAAAAAAAAACATCTTCGACTCTATATTCTATAGATTTTAAAGACCTCATGTTAAACACATTATTCATCTCCATCATTTCTATAAAGACCAATATCAAAACAACTAATGACTTTTAGCTTTATCACAAATTCCATCATTTCATCTTTGGGCTTTGAGGAAAAGAGATGACTTTCTCACCATTATTTCTAGGCTGAAAAAATAAAATAAAAAAAAAGTCATTGATTTAGTACATGTCCAACAAAAAAAGAAAAATGAAATGAAAACTTACATTCCATATAGAAAAAACAGTTTATTGCTCAACATAAAGGCCATGCCCGATAAACTTCTTTTTAGAGCCCCTTCCTCTATCTTTGACAAAACTTAAAGCACCGCCTCGAGTCGAAGTTGGTAATTGAGAATTTATTTCTTAAACGGACTCAAATCCCAATCCAATTCTTATCTTCTTTCCTTTACTCCCGACAAATCTTAAACTACTAACCTCTTCATTTACTTTTCTCTTTCTTGATTTAGCATTTTCCATCTCATGAATAACCATAAAACTTGAGTGATTATTATTTTGGATAATAATTGAGCTTTCTTAAGTGTTGTTAATCATAAAAAAAAAACCTTGACCAGTATTGTTTCCTTAACCTTCCTTTTGTTTGCCCCGATAATATAAAGAAATAATAAGTTAACAAATTAAATATATTTTATTTTATAAAATTACTAAATAACTTAGGATCTCACTTTAACTTTTCAAGCAATTGTCTTCCTACATATGTATCATCCTAAGATCGTGGCCACTCATTTATTGCGAAGGTGTAGGTTGTTTGAGCCTAAAAGTACTAAAAATCACGACTCATTGAATGCATACATAACATAATTGTAGTTTAAAAAAACGAATAAAGTTAAATTAACTAACTTTTTTTTTGGATTTTCATAATATTTTAGACTAATATGTCTTTTTTTGTGACATACCCCGCATGTCATTCTTTTACCTTTTCTAAACAATTAGAGCCTTGCTTTCTTTTTCAAGTTTTTGAAATCCTCTTCTTCTTTTTTCTTTGTAGTAACTTATCAATCTTAGGTAAGGGAATTATAGGTTTGTTAGTCTTTATTTTACACATCAGCTCATTAATTGGGTCTATAGGATATTGATACGATTTTAAAATATTTTCCAACTTATAATATTCATTAACATAGTTTTCTATATTAATTTTTTTGAACAAGAAAACACACATAGCATGTTCACATGGGATCCAAGTTAAATCCCATTTTCTACAAGTACAACTAGAATTTTCAACATTAACAATATACTTATCATCAATATTTTCCCTTGTAAAAAATTCATAGCCATGTTCATCATTCTATTCAACCTCAAAATTATCTCTCAATTCCTCTTTGTAACTCAATTTTTCTCCACATTTTCAAACTAAATTATCTCTTAAGCGTCTTTTTTTCAAAATTGCTTGTACTAACTATCCGTCTCATAACAAGCAATCTAATATCTTTTAACAAAACAATAATGCTTTTGTACCTTGATTACAATATGATGTCATTGAAGGTTTCACACATGTCGTTATCCACAACATCATCCTTCACGCATGTAATAAAAAATGCCTTGCACCAATTCTCAACTAGAAATCTCTTAAAATTTCTAGAGCTTCCTTCTTCATTTTTCCCAACTCTTTCAATTCTTAATCGGACACTTCTTTGGTTATTGCCTTAGAACATTTCCATAACTAAGCATGTAGTTGTTCTCCTTTATGTGTCTTTCTTTAATTTGTAAAAATATGCCTAGCGCACCATCTATGTTCATATAGGACATCAAATCAGCAATTGCTTTTGCAAGTCCCTTAATAAACAAAAAATTATCAATAAATGAAATGTATTATAACATAAGAATCATTTTAAAATCAAACAATTGAAAAATATAACAAGTTTGAATATTACGTTCGTTGGTTTAAAATGAATGTCCAAACATTACCATTGTAAAGATGGATGTGTAGATCATCTATTAAAAATTATAGAAACTATTTTCATATTTCATAATTCTCCCATCTCACCACTACCCAATATATAGGATATATTTGGTTATTATAATCTCTCATCTTTGTAACCAAGCAACTCCCTTTTCAATTAGCCTTTTAGAAAACATCCATCAACACCACTAATTTTTTTGCATCCTTCTTTAAAATCTTTTCTCATTGCTTCTGAAGCAAACATACATCCTTGTGAACTCATTCGTCTACGCTCGGATTCCATAATAACGATATTATCTTTATTATTTTTTTTATTTTTTTAGCATAATCCTCAAGTTATGCAAATTCCACCTCTATGTCTCCACACAATAACTTTATAACTTTATTCCTTATAGAACTTACTTGAGTGAATGAGATCTTCGATCCTAAATTTGTATGAGCTTGCATAATAGTTTCTCTTAAAGCCATTTTCAAACATAATCTTTCATAATTTCTCATTAACTAATAAGCTAAAATCTTTTAATCAACACATCTGCTCATGAAACTGACATCGCATATATGTTACGGCTTATAATTTTGCACAATCCAGCTTGATGTCCCATTGTGTAGAGAACATAAATAAGTCCACTTACATTCCTCATCCTTGCATTCAGCCCTAATCCATCCTTTACAAAATTCATATCTCTTTTATGCTTCATTGAATGCTTTATAACGACATGTCTAAACACTTTTTTATTCAAAAATATCATACCAATCTAAAAATAAAGGACTTCATTCTTACCATCATACATAATAGCCTTTGCTTTCATCATTTTATCTTTTTTTGTATCTGAATCATCATCAATGGTTGATAAATATGTCACTCTTTTATCAAAATCATACTTATTTTCCCTCTCTATTTCTATATATCTCTTAAAATAATTATCCTTACCAACCCTATCTACATTATCATCCGTATTCATATTCGTATTTCCATCCGTAATCATATTTACATTCACATTCACATTCCCATTTATATTCGCATCTATATTCTTATCTACATTCCAAGTAGCTTCTTCTTTTCCCACGTTTTACACTCTTAATGCAACTCCTTACATGCTACACCTCTTCATTTTTATTGTCACTAGCCAAACACATTCAAAATTAATATCTTCTTCACCTCCTAATCGACCCTCTTTAATATCATTTTCATATTCATTAGTATGTTTTTTCCTGTGTATTATCCTTTTTTTTTGTTTGCTCATATTCCTCCTTATCATAATTCTACTTCTCTAATGTCCCTTTTTCTGTTTGCTCATATTCCTTCTTATCATAATCCCGCCCTCTACAATCCCTTCCTTTGTCGACTCATTATTCCTCTCAAATACTCTCTCGATAATTTCAATTTCATTTTCTCCAATATCATCATTTTCAATCACATAATGAAACTAGTCCATAATTATATCTACCATTCACATCAATACCAAACTTATCACATACAATCTTTGGATTGTCCATATTAAAATAAGGATGTTATTTGCCACCATGTTCCTAATACATACCAACACATTTAGTTTTTATTAAAATATTAATCATAGGACATATACTTCTATTATCATATATCAACCTCAAGTGTTTTGTTAAATTTTTACCCAATTTTGTATCTTTATAATACAAACTTGTAATATTTGTATAACCATGTTTCTTGACAAGCTCCAGTAAACCAAAAAAACAAAACAACCTTGTCAACATTTAGATCAACTATAAAACCCCTTCATATATCATAGATAAACCTATACCTCTAAAAGTTCTATGAAATTTTCTTCCTATATGAACCCTTAGCTTACCTATCTAGAGGGACCATTATGAAGGGATAGTGCGGATAAAAAACATTAACGTATTTAATTAAATGAAGAAAATTCACAATATGGATAGACCATTATCATACAATATTTAAAAAACCAAAAGGAAACTTAAAATTTACCCATTGAAAAATTATCATACCTTATCTCCACTCAAGGCCTTTAACTTGGTATTATTGGAAAACTTATGTCATAGAGAAAAGGTAAGCAAGAAGAAGATAGGATAAAGAATTAAAGGAAAGATAAAATAGGTTATAATAGAGCTTTCCTCATAAATTATTGAAGAAGAAGAAGAAGTTAGGTTCTCCGACAAAAAATGAAGAAGAAGAAGAATCGAGGCTTGTATTCTTACTTTCGATTGTTACTTAAAGGCGAAAGAGAAAGAAAATTAACGTTAGGTTAGAGCCGAGATAGAACATTTGGGACGTAAAGGTTTTTAAAATAGGGGCAATTTTGGGTTTTTCTTTTTCCATTTCATTTTATTCTTTACTCGGTATTACAAATTGAAAAGACAAAAATTAATGCCATGTGTCATCATCTTATTACTCTTAAGCCAAAAAATTATCTCCGTTGCTTGAAAAAGTGATTAGATGAATCAAATGCAAATGTTAATAAAGAGTAGATGGCCATATTATTGAAAAAAATAGTAGAGGGGCACAATTAAAATATTTGAAATAATAGAGGGACATCCTGGACCTTTAACCCAATAAAAAGTTATCAAATAATTTTTTTATGTGATGTTTAGTTTGTGATTCAATGTTAAATTTTATTAGCTCGTAATATGAGAAAAACTAAAAATGGATAATACCATATTTATTTAACTTTAATGAGTTAATATGATTGTTAAAAAGGTTTGGATATTTTTTTTCACTTCTTTAATTCTAATTTTAATATTAGTATTCAAAAGAATTATTAAATTATTCTTAATATAACAAGTTGATGTGTAAGTGTGTTCTCAAAATAATCTAAAAAAATATATTTAATTTTAATTTATACATAAATTGAATCGAATATATAATTTGTAATTTCAATTGATATTTACATACTAGAAAGACTTGCTAACATGTTCAAGCGGACATCTAACTAATTATATTAGTTAACTAGTTTGTCAGTTTATTAGTTAGTTAGTTAGTTTGTTAGCTGTAAAGGTTAGTTGCAAAATTGATATTTGCTATTTTCGCTTCTTCTAGTATATATGTTAGCTAAAATGTGTAAACGAAAGTTTATATCAATGAAAAAAAGTAGATATTACCTTCAATTTCTCTTTTTCAAACATAGTATCAAAGCCTAAAACAATTAGTTTTTTTTTCTCATTCAACCGAAATCTCTTTCTTTAAATCTCATCAATCGTAGATTCTATTTTCAATACTTTAATGCAAGATTCAGAATCTCCTTATTACCTTTATCACTCGAATAATCGTAATACTATAATTGTTTCTCTCGAGCTAATGTCAAGCAATTATGCTTCTTGGAGATGATTGTTCTTACTTGTGTTTTCAATTAGCAATAAAACTAATTTTATCAATGGAACAACAACTACACCAGCTAGTAATGATGCAATGTTTCATCCATGGTTATGGTGCAATAACAAACCTTTTTTATTGCATGGGAATGAATGAAGAAATACTAAATCATCCCATATTAAATTTAAAATTTTGGTTCTTTCTAAATTTGTGATACTTTACAATGAATATAAGATAAAACCATGGGTGATACCAATCAAATTGCTTCTTTTAAATTTTAATAAAAAGATAAATGTTAGTAAAAATAATAAAAAAATCAATAGAAAAAAAAGTAATGTTCCTTTTATATCATTGAATGAAACAAAATCTATTAAATTAAAAAATCAAAAGAAAAAGAAAAAGAGTTTGAGGATGAAGTAGATGTTGAATCAATTCTTAAAAAGTAAAAAAATGCTGAAAAAACCATCATTCTATGGCTTCTTATATCAATTTCACTTTTAATTGCTACAACTATCATCTACATGGATTTAACATTTTAAAAGTGTTGAAGAAGCATTTCTCTTAGGTTGATGACTCAAAAATCTACAAGTTCTAACATGCATTATGTGTCATCAATCAAGGTAATCATAATGTTGATAAATACTTTACTTAATTGAATTTTGTTTAGGAGGAATTAAGGAGTTTTAGGCCTTTACCTCACTATGAATGTGGAAAATACAATTTAGCTTGTTTCAAGAAATTAATTAAATTATAGTAAAAGATTAGTCGTTTTGCTTCTTGAATAGATTAAATGAATCTTATACTTGGTTTAAGATTTCATGTGATTATGAAGAAGCATTTTCCTTCTCTCAATGAGGTTTATAATTTAGTGATTAGAAAAGAGTTATAGAGAACTATACGAGTGTCGGTTTCAACTATTTTTCGGATTCCATAGCTATGGCGACCAAAAGATGTTTTCGAAATAAATCTAAAAACAACTTTATTTACACTCATTTTGGCAAGATAATTCATCATAAAGAGAGATTTTTTCTATTTATTGGATTTCCTATTGGTTATTAGCTTGAAAAAAGCAAACTCATTGTGACAAAACACAAGTCAAACTAAAGTGAGGTGTTTTCAATTGATTGGATTTCTTGCTAGCTATAAGTTTGCAAAGAGTAAAGGAAATCAATCGACATTTAATTGTGTGGCAACACAATCGGATAAGGATTTGTTTGTAATTGTAAATTCTAACATTGCTAGTAATGATACATCTATAATAAATGCTACTATAAGTTCATTATCATAAGTGTCTTTGACTCAACCTCAAATTTGATAACTAATGACTCTTTTCGATGATTAACATGCACTAATCAAGCTTTTTCTTATATTTTCAAATCAAGCAAGTACAAATCCCACTCTTACATGTGAATTCATTTAACCTTCATATTACTATTTTATATAATTCTCAAAATAGTTGACATGTCTTATGGATAGTAAATCTTTAATAATTAATACAACTCTTTTAAATCATATAACTTGTTCTTTAAAGTTTTTGAATTCATATCATGTTATTGATCATGCCTTTGTGTTAATGATAAATGGTTATAAAGTGTTTACCACGCATTCGGCACTCGTATTTTTATCTTCTAGTTTTACACAATATCTTTTATGTTTCTTCTTTCAAATTCAATATTATTTCTATTAGTAAACTTATATTCACTAGTTAAATTATTATTGATTTTAGTGGTGATTCTTGTTTTATTCCAACAGTTCCTTAATGTACAATGATTGGACTTGCTAATGTTAAAGGTGATCTTTACTTATTTTAAAATCTAATAACCCTCTAATTATCGTAATATGTTAGTTTCAATAAGACTAAGTTTAGTTATTCTTTTATTCTTGTTGTTAACACCACCTCAAATATTTTTTTAATCTCTAGTATTTCATACTAGGCCATATGTCTTCTAATAAGATGAACAATATTCATCAAGTCCGTATCGATGTACACAAAGATGTAAAATTTAATAAATTCCTCATGTTGTTTATCCAACGACTAAACACAAAAGACTTTTTTTCCAACTCATGCTCAAAACACAATAATTCCTTCTCAATTAATTCATGTTGACATCTAAGTACCTTATTTCCATTCGGTTCATGGGTATTCTTGATGAAATCTAAGTTAGATGTTACCTCTATTATTCATATATTTTCAATCTTATTCAAAACAATTTTATTTTTCTCATTAAATAAATCGGATCCGGTAATGGACTAGAGTTTTTTTTTTATTATTGTTATTCCATAAAAAGCATAATTCATCGGTTGTCATATGCAGGTACACCTCAATAGAATGGTGTTGTTGAAATAAAACATCAAGACTTACTTTTTATTGCTAGAGTTTTGTTGTTTCAATCTTATTTACTTATTAATTTCTAGAGGAATGAAGTTTTAACTATAACTTACTTGATTAATAGATTTCCTACTCATGTCCTAAATAACGAACTCCTTATGAATTGTTATTTCACAAAAGGCCTTCATATCATCATCTACGAGTTTTTGGTTGTCATTGTTTTGCTTTTACTCTTTCCCATAACGAAAGAAGTTTGGTTCTAGTGTTAGACAATGTATTTTTATTGGCTATATTATTGGCATGAAAGTATATAAGCTATATGATTTGAATTCTAAAACTGTTTTCATCTCTAAATATGTTATATTCCTTATTGTCATAACCCCCAAAGTGAGTTATAACTAATATGAGAATTGAAAAAGTTGTAAAGCCTATCTCAACTCAAACAAGTCTCGGATCTCTAAACCACGACTATTATACATGTAGTAATCAAAATATTTATCCAATTCATAATATCACAATCTAATTAGTCAATACTTCGAATTCCAGCTCAAACTATATTTTCATAATATTTATACATTTCTAGAATAATATCCATATTTAATATTTTAACACAACTCTCATCTAGTTCACCATACAACCTAATTAGTAATTATTTCCTAATTCTAGCTTAAAATATAGTTCATAATACTTATGCATATCTAAAATAATAATTATAATCAATAACCTAACATAGCTCTTACAAATATAACTATAGAGTTCTAGAGTATATAAAAATCTCAAAATACAAGTTCAAAATATTATAATTAAATAAGCTATACGATCAATGTGTCGACTTTAAGAAAAACAAGTCCGAAGAGTCAATGGATAATCTCACAAATTCTGCAAAACTAAAATGATGGGATGTAAACAAATCAACGACCTAGTGAGTAAATAATATATAATATAACTACGAAAGAAAAATGGATAAATAGATAATAATTGAAAAAAAATCAATATATAATGTATATTTCTCAAAGTCAAATACATATTTATCTTAAATATCAAATCATATCTCATATACTTAAATTGTTCAAAATCATAATTGAAATAACTTATAATCAAATCAAATCATATCAAGTATTGAAATCTTACCATGAGGTGATCAAATCAAGTCGTATAATTAGATGCGAACATTCAACTGCTATGTGCTCCATAACTAGGTATATCGCATGTTAGCCAACACATAGAATAACACTATACCTTTCTTGATAGGTGGAGTATTTTCATATCAATGAGCTTACGAGCTACGCCCTCGTAGTTAAGTACCCCAAGATAGTCAAACAAATAAAAAATCAAATAAATTTACATATATTCCAAAAAAATCTAAAAAAAATTCATACTCGTTATCAAATTCGATAATGCAATTCAATATTAAATCTCATTATCTAAGCTAAAATCCAAACTCAAATTCGAAATTCTAAATCAAATACTTGCTTAAATTATATGAATAAAATCAAAATAAAGAATCTTAATTAAACTAGTAATTATATCCATTGAATTCAATCAAACATTAAGTGAAACACTTGTTAAAAATGCATAATCAAATCTTTCTCCGAATCATATCAAATTATTTTTTATATCAAATAGTTTCAAATTTTCACAAGGAGTCCATTGTCATCTAAGTTCTAACGGATGTAATTATGATATATTTAAATCAATGATTCATGTTGGAGATATCAAAGAAACTTAAAAATATGATATGCTATATATTATCCACTCACGAGTATAATTGAATGATCAAGCCGAGTCAAGATTGATAAGATGGATTCACCCACTTCGAAGATCTAATGATACAAAATAACTAAATAGTCATTAATAGTACACATCAAAAGATAATTCAAAAGCAAATGAATTATTTTAAAAATCAAAATACAAGATAAATTACAAGAATGAAATTGATCAAAAGACTCAAATTGATTTTTTAATTAGACTCTTACTCTCTCAATTAATTCTAGACAATTATCCAATAACTATATCTCAAGTTTATTCTATAGTTTTTCTATAGCAATCTAATTTACACTTTATTATAACCAATTAACTATCATCAATTTGTAATTTAATTTTCATCCCAATTGTCTCCATAATCCATCATCAATTTTCAATTTAATTTTTCTCACAACTTGGATCATGGTTGAAATAACTTATAATCAAATCAAATCATATCAAGTATCAAAATCTAGACACGAGTGAATAAATCATATCATGTTATTAGATGCGAACATTCAAATGCTATGTCTTCCGTAACTAGATATTTCGCATGTTGGCTAACACAGAGACTAGCATTGTACCTCTCTACTAGGTAGAGTATTTTCATATGAATAAACTCACAGAGCTACGCCTCTCGTAACTAGGTACCTCAAGATAGTCAAAGAAATCGAAAATCAAATAAATTTACATATATTCTAGAAAAAATATCCAAAAATAATTCATACTTATAATCAAATTTAATAATGCAATTCAATATTAAAAATCATTATCATAATTTAAGCTCAAATCCAAAATCATATTCAAAATTATAAATCAAATACTTACTTAAATTATGTAAAAAAAAAATCAAAATAAAGAATCTTAATCAAACTGGTAATTAAATCCATAGAATGAAATCAAACATTAAGTAAAACATTTATTAAAAATGCATAATCAAACCTTCTTCAGAATCATATCAAATTATTTTTTATATCAAATTGGTTCAAAATTTCACAAGAAGTTTGTTCTTTTCTAAGTTATAATATATACAATTATGACATATTTAAATCAATGATACATGTTGGAGATATCAAAAAAACTTAAAAAGATGATATACTAGATAGTTATCCATTCACAATACAATCGAATGATCGTGCAAAGTCAAAATTGATAAGATGGAATGGTCCATTACGAAGATCTAATGATGCAAAATAGCCGAATAATCATTAATAACACATATCAAAAGACAATTCGAAGCTAGTTGAATTATTTTAAAAATTGAAATACAAGATAATTACAAAAGCAAAATTTATCGAAAAGACTCAAATTGAGGTTTTTAATTAGACTCTTACTTTCTCAATTAATTTTAAATAATTATCCAAGTAACTATATCTCAAGGTTGTTCTATAATTTTTCTCTAGTAATTAATTTTATACTTTATTAGAACAAATTAGCCATCATTAATTTTTTATTTAATTTTTGCACAAGTTATCTCTATAATCCATCATCAATTTTGAATTTAATTCTTTACCATAACTTACATCTACAATCCATCATCTCAACCAATTTAGGAATTTCTTAAGTCGACAGATCTAATAATTAATTTCACACCATTATTATCTCACTTCAAGCATCAATTAGCATAAATAATTAATAAATCATCAAACTCTTAAATTTAATTCAAACTCTAACCCTAACCTAACACAATTTTTTATTTCAAAAAAAAATTAATATAAAACAACTCTAAGATAATTAATAAACTCATATAAACATCTTAATTTTGAGACTAAATGACAAAAATCTCACCTTTGACAAAATGAGTCTTCAAACTCCAATTTCAACTTTTCAATTCCTCTAAACCTCCCAAACTTTAATCTACCTAAGTTTTACTTTAATCATCTTGTTTCATAGAGTATTTATGTAAGGTTTTAGTATAAAAATTAGAGGAGGGAATTGGAGGAAGTAGAAAGAATTTTTAGGTGAGAAAGGAAAGAGAAGAGAATGAGAAAAATAAAAAAATAGAGGTTGTCCTATTTTTTTTCCTTTTTTTTTTTAAAGGTGCCTCGATTTTTTTTAAAAAAAATTATTATTCTTATTCCTTTTCTTTTCTATTCTATTTTACGAGGTTGGGTACCAATTTTTATTTTATAACAAAATTCGGATCTTTAATTTATACAAAAAATGCAATTTACCTCTCATCAACTTATGACTATTTTTTAATTACAAAAATATACAATTTAATAACTTAATCTCATTTTTTGGTGGGTTATTACACATGTAAATGCCTTTTTTTTCCTCTTAGATTCATTCTAATTCTTTACTTAGAATCCTCAACATCATATCTTTGTGATATATTATATGTTTCTCTTAATGTTTTTGATAATTCATCACTAGAATCTAACAATGCACTATCTATTGTTAAAAGACCAATTATTGTTCTTCAAACTATACATGTTCCTAAACTATATATGTTTTAGATATTCTCCCTTCTCAAAATAATTTTGTCTTTATCGGACATAATTCATTGTCAATAGACACTATCTTTTTTATATGTTATTCATTTTTCATATAATCCTTTTGTTTCTATTAGGAAAAGTAAAAGGATCAACAAACCTTCTAGCTATTTGTTTTACTATCAAATCAATTTACCTTCAAACACTTCATCTACTTCTTATTCTAGTGCACATTTTATTCAACATTATATTTCCATTGTATGTTTATTGTCATCATATAAATCTTTTCTTACTTCCTTTTTACACCTTGTTGAACCTCACACATATCACCAAGTCGTACAATCTATTTATCGGTTAGATGTCATAAAAACTAAATTTAAAGCTTTTGAGCAAAATAACATTTAAGTCGTTGCTTCTCTTCCTTTTGGTTAGAATAATATGGGTTGTAAATGGGTACATAAAATCAAGCTTTTTGCTAATGGCTCTTTTGGCGGATATAAGGTTAGAATAGTGGTCAAAGGGTATGGTTTAAAGTAGGCATCCAAACGAGTGGAACTCGAGTTCACTATTGCCTTATTATCTTTTGGGTTTTTACAATCTAAAATAGATTATTCTTTGTTTACTAAAATAGTGTCTTCTAACATATTTTTTACTTTGCTTATGTATGTTGATGACATGATCATTGCAAGTAACTTTGTTAAAACCGTTAAATAATTCAAGAGATATATGCATTCTCAATTCAAGATTAAAGATCTAGAAAAGTGAGATTTTTCTTGGTATTGAGGTTGTCTGGTTCATCTAAAGGAATTTCTTTATGTAAAAAGAAAAAAAAACGTATGCTTGATTTGTTAGCGGAACATGAGATGCCGAGTGTTAAACCAACCTCTATTCTAATGGATCTCGATAGCAAGTTTGTGTAAGCATACTTTAGTTTTCTTAAGATCTAATTGTTTATAGACAGACTTGAGAAAAAACTTTTATATCTAACTTTTATCAAAACTTGACATCTCATACGATACTCAAGTTCTTTCTCAATACATGGATAAACTAGTAGATATTCATCTACAAACAAATTTTAGAGTCCGAAAGTATCTATAGTCGACATCTTGACAATGTTTATTACTTTCTTCTCAATCCGATATTCAATTGCGAGCTTATACAAATAATGACTAGGCATGTTGCAAAGATTTAAGAAGATATGTCACATGTTATTATGTTTTTCTTGAAAATTCTCTTGTTAGTTGGAAATACAAGAAACAATATTTGGTTACTAGAAGTTCTTATGAGAGAAAATACATGGCTATGGCTTTTATTTGTTGTGAAGTTATTCGATTAATTACTTAACTTGTAGATTTGGTATTTGAACACAACGATGTAGTTTTGTTTAAATGTGATAACCGATCAGTTATCCATATAATATTTCATAAGATGACATAATACGTTGAAATGGACTGTCATTTTATTATAAAGAAAGTTCTTATTAAAATTACGAAACTAAAGTATGTACCAACCACACTCCAACTTGCAGATATAATATTCACCAAGCCCCTAAAATCTATATAGTATTAAATCTCTAATGGGCAAGATGAGCATTATTGATATGCATGCTCCTTTTGAGAGAGTATTAGAAGGATTTGCTTACTTGCCTTTCATACAAGCCACAAATCTACTAATTATATTAGTTAACTAGTTTTTTAGTTAATTAGCTTGTTAATTAGTCAATTAGTTTGTTAACTATAAAGGTTGTTTGCAAAATCGATTTAGTATATCTGCTGGCTAAAATGTATAAAGAGAATTTGTATCAATGAAAAGAGTAGATGTTATCTCAAATTTTTCTCTGCCAAACATACTCACTGTTAAACCAAAAATTATTGGAAATTCAATTTGTTAATTTCCACTCTATCTACTAAATGTGTAAACTAGTACGACGGTGGAGATATTGTGCATTAGTAAAGATTAAAATTATTGTCAGTGGAAACTGTTTTAACCACCCTGCTTAACCTTGGATTAATACTTGCTTCGAAATGTCAACGCATATACACTTATATAAGGACAAGTCACTTTCGTCCTTCCCGTAGTCCATACTAGCATAGGTATATTGAAGTCCACTAGTGCTCATTTTCGTATCTTTCCCTCATCTCAAGATTTGCGATTAAAATATAAATTAATTATTTTTTAAAAAAAACAAACTAATGAGTTATTTTTTAAAAATAATTGTTTAATTATTAATTTAGTGTCAACTCTACTTAATTTAATTTTTTTATTCTAAAAAATATTTTTTCTTCAACCTTTTCCATATATAATTTAAAAAGTATAAATTAAATAAAATAATTAATTATCTAAACAAAATAAACTAATTTATTTATTTCTCAAAACTAAAAAAAAAATTTATAATTTACTTCGCGATTCTGCGTGTTTGGTTTTATCAAACCAAACACAAAGGGATTAAGAGAGACGCAAGCAATGAAATTGGGCAAGCGATAAAAAGAGAACCAGCCGACCAATTCATACTTACTATTAGTTAACATCTTGTATTAGTTGGACTTCTTAGGTGGCTGCTACCTAGGATCAGGACAAGAATGCCGTCATCAAACGCCGTTAAGATTGCAAATGTCACTGTTTATGATTTGACAAGTGCTACGGTGCGTGAACAACGTGGCAAGGCATTAGTGGGTAGGCCCCTGCTTAGGTCATATGATTCTGACACGTAGTGGCTTCACCGCAAACGTCGGTTTTTGCAATAAAAAAAAACGAAAAGAAAAATATTTTAACGTCCCAAAGTCCATCATGCCCTTTCTGTTTTTCCTCTTATTTTTTTTCTTAAATCCTTAAACAAAGGAAGAATTTTTGCAACATGTTGGACACATCATGCCAAAATTGCCCCGGCTCCCTGCTTTTTTGCTAATTTAGCCCCCCGTTATTTTAATTGAGTTCCTCTTCGCAAAATCATCGACCTGTTCATGTAATTAGAGGCTTAGATTTCGGCTACAAACCTATAAAATCTCCATGACTAATCACAACCTCAAATGTTAATATCAATTAAATTATAGTTTATTGAGAAATTAAAAAAAGAGCAACCAAATAAAATAAGGAGCTCGTCTCTTTTTACTAGCAATTATAGCTAGAGAATGTGGTTAGTTCATTTGAAAGCTTGTAAAAACCATAGCATCATAAAACATAGACAGTGACGTAAAGAAAAATCCTAGAAATAAAGGAGCTTAATTAGTACAATATTGGTTGCAAGCAAGAGAATATGTACAGAAAAGTGTGGAGACCCACTCACTTGCTAGCTATTGGAATAATAATAACTTATTAACTAAAACTGATGGTTGTTAAAAATTAAACTTAGTAGGCAAGCATTTCTAAAAGGTAAAGGAAACTCCACAACTTCAGGAAAGAAAAACAAGTTATCATGATGTCCCTTCCCTTTGGGACAACTTGGTCTTATTCTCCTAACTACTGAACATGGACGTAAAACTGCTTCTAGTACTTGTTTTTTTACCTTAACTGAACAAAAAAAAAACATAAAAACATAAAAATTACACGTACTTTCCTATGTCTGGTGTGCTCTATATGTAAATATATGTTTTTGGGATTGGGTAAATACCTGGTCTGGTACTTTGATTAGATTTCAGCTACTGTAATTCTTTTCCTTTCCTTTTCTGAGCCATAGGAAACGAAGCTGATGTACTTTCAGACCTGAGGTACTCTTTTGGGAAAGATTGATCCAGTTGGCATTCTATGCTAGAAGCTTTCATTTCAAAGGTTTCCTATGGATCATGGGAAATTGTAGTGATATATATATATATATATATATATTTGGGGAAAAAAATATTCTTGCAGTTCCCCGACACAGTAGATTCTCTCGAGATAAATTAAAATTCCAACACAATCCATTTTAGACTGACAGGGAAGTTGGTCAAAAGCAAAGATTACACGACCATTTCACTATTGTTAGAAGGAGGTAAAAAATGGATATAGCTATTTCAGTTAAAAGAATTATTATTATTGTTTTTTATTTGATGATAAATTGTATTTTTGGATCTACGGTCAATTAGGATTAAATTTTTTATTTAATAATTTTAAAGATATATTTTTCATATTTGTCTCATACATTTTAAAAAATATAATAAATTTCTCTAAGTACCACTAATTAAATTAAAAGAATTATAAAGTATAAAAATTTAGAGTGCAAGGATTTTATTCAACTCTAAATTGAGTCCTTAATTTTTTTTTTATTATACCTAAAGAAGAGTAATGATAATTACCATCTATGTAGATCTTTTTATTTCTTTCTTCTTTATTGTTATCTTTTATCGTTTTTTTATTTTAAGTTCATCTCTTTCTATTTAGTTTATATCTTAGTCGTGACTTTTTTATTAACTTTTTGGATTAGAAGTGTTAAATTGTATTGTTAGCACCGCATAATTACAACATGTGTCAACTTTTTCTTGTCTTAGTCTCATCATTTAGCCTTTTTTTTTAATCAAATTTAAATAAAATAAATTTTGAAAAAAAATGATGATACATCTTGTCTTTTAAGCACTTTTGAGTGGATATTTTCAAGAAATCTTAGCAAAATTTATATTTTCATTTTTGTTTCAAATTAAGTAATTTATAAAATGAAAATAAGTTAATTACAATAGACTATTTTCAGGTATTATAAAATTACAAATACCATTTAAAAGTTTAAAATTTAACTAAAATTCTCTTGACATTTAAAACAATACTACAAATATTTTATTTTATACTAAAAAAATTGCTTAGTGTCATAGAGATAAATTTAAACCCATAAATGATATTTTAGATTTTTTTTTATTTTCACTTTTTTTGAGTTTTTTTCTTTCTAATTTTTAGAGAAAATGGCTGTATTTATCTAAAAAAATAATCAAAATAGACTATTTTGAGGTATTATAAAAATATAAGTACCATTCAAAAGTTTAAAACTTAAATAAAACTCTCTTAATATGTTAAAAAATATTATAATTATTTCATTTTAAATTTAATTTTTTTTTACTCTCACAAAGATAAATTTAACTCCATGACAGATATTTTGGATAATTTTTTTTTGCTTTATTTTCCTTTTTTTTTTAAATCTATTTATTTAGTAAACAAAAGTGAAACGACAAGAATGAGATTAAGATTAAAAAAAAAAATTGATATTTATCGTAGTTTTGAGATGTTAATAGATTTAACATCGTAACCTAAAAATTAGTGAAAAAACAAGATTAAAACAAAAATAAATTTAAAATGAAAAAATAAAATAAAAGAACACCATAAAAATGAAAAAAAAAATACTGCAACCATTAATCCAAATAAGATTATAATACTATGACATTGTAGCACCTTGCAATTATGACTTATGAAAAATGGCAGAACAACTACAATTTCTCATGCTTCTCTCGATTCCTGTTTTGTTTTTTAAATCTGTGACACACCTGTCTTCGGTAAAACATAGTTTTCTCTCATTTCTGATCAGAGATAACAACATGCGAACAAAAGAAAAGGAAAGAAACAAAGAGAAGAGACCTGACTTGACCCAAGGGTGATTTTGTCACTCCGAAAAGTTGAGATACCTCGTGTCCTTAAATTTATCATTTTCTTCCAAAGAACAGACAAAGAAAACGACCTTTGCGTGAACTGTAAATTGAAACAAAAAATTAATTTTTATCATTTCTGAAATATCCAAAACTCTAATATATGTGTATATATATATAATTATTTCTCCATCAAAATGCCACTGTTCTCTCTGTTGAGGTTTACCTTACACTGAGAAAAATTAAATAAAGATGGACCAAAATCAATGACTTTCCCATAGATTCTCCAAAAATTCAAGCTTTTTTAGGGTTTCCAATTTCACTGTAAGCAATTCTTTCTACCTCCTCAATTCTTCCCCTTTCTCTATGCTTGGATCTACCCTTAGTTGTGGGTTTTTAATTGAGTCTTTAATTTGAGTTTTTTGACGATAAAGTTATGTTCTTGGGGGAATTTCTGTATCTGGGCTGCTAGAAAATTTGTGGGAAAGAAGAGAAAATTGGAAACTTGAGTTTTGGTTCTTTAAATAGAAAGGATAGTTAGAAGTAGATTTTTGCTTGGTTTGATTACTTTGTGCTGTGAAATTTAAAATGATGGAGTGGATTTAGGATTTCCTGACGAAAATCTTAGCTGAATTGAGCTAAAATTTGGCGTGTTTAGCTCCGTTGAAGACTAGTTTTGGAGTTTGAATAAACTTAGTTTTTTGTGAAGCTTGAAATGAAGCTTTTTAATTTTCTGGAAATCTCCCTCTCCCTCTCTCCTCTATGTCTGTCTTCTTTTTGGCGGTGGGTGTGGTGATGAGTAATTCAATGGAGATTGAATTTTGTATTGAATTACGCATACAAGCGTGTCATACATATATCATGTTTTATTTTGACTAAATTGTTGAGCCATTAGAATTTTTGCATTTTTTTTTCTAGGAGGACGTTCTGAATGATGCCGGCAAAATCTGAAAAGGAAGATAGACGTTTAGACCACAGTGGACCGAGCCCGTTCCAGTCGAACGCTTACTCCCAACCTTGGTGGCGTGAAGTGGGGAACAATTCTTCTTTAGGTGAAACTGCGTCAAAATTATCTTCAGTAGAGAACCTGAATGGTTCTCTCGCGAATGCAGCGATTCAATCACAAGTTAATACTGGCTTGCAGAAAGGAGCTATGCTGAACAAAGACGTGCACACCGATGTAACATCACAATCTGGTAGTAATCCTTGAAACCACGTCTTTCTTTTGACAGTATGTTTGCTGGAAGACATTATTATTACCCTAACAGTTATCTTATGCTAATTGTTGGATAAGAGTGGCACTTATGTATTCCAAATGTGCTTTTCTTTCTTAATGAGAGTGATCAGCAGAATGTTTCTCTGTCTTTAACATGGGTCGTTGGATTTAAACTAATTGTTCCATGGTTTGTGGTAACCTTTGCAAACTTGTTCCAGTATGCATATTTTACCCACTCTTCACTCTTTTTTTATGTGAAATCTTTATTCTAGAAATTAGAGAAATTAGCTAGAAATAACAAGATTCCATCTTGTATAAGGGAAAAGAAAGGAAAGGATTAGTGATATTCCAATGTGGACAAAGTTTGTCGGCATTGCAAAGATACTTATCCTTTTACTTCACCCTTGGTATCATATTCATTTACATGGGTAATATGGATATTGGACACTCCAAAATGATGGAGAGCTTCTGAGAATAATCAAGCTTGACACTTGGGACATGTACTTACAATTGAACGGGTACATGTCTTAATTGTTTTTGTTTATCCTGGATCAATTCTTAAGTTTGACTATAACATAAGGGTCATACAGTTATGGTGGCTCAATTTTCTATAATAATGAATCCGTCTAGTTTTCATTTTGAATGGAGTGTAATGGACCATATTGTCTAGATCTAACCTTGCTCCTTGCTTTCAGGAGTGCAGGAAATGTAAGTCTTTCATTTAGGAGGCAGATTGTTCCTGTATATATATATATATATATATATATATATAAAACAATTAATCCTTGCAATTTTTTTGAGTTTAGGATTACCAAGGTCACTTAAATATCACGCCTTTTGCTTTTTGTTGGTGAGACAGGGGAAACATTATTTATTTATTTTTATTTTTTATTAAGCATGGGGTAACATTAGGTTGATACTCTCAGTTTGTGCACCAAGCAATATCTTGAAGTTTATAAAGTCTTCAAAACTTTCAATTGTGGATAGAAACTCGAGGAAAAGAACAAATTGAAAGGCCTTTTTTGTCATTTCTTGTTGTAATATAAATATTATGTTATAAAGTTTCTTTAAATACTACTTTGTTTCTTTCTGAATTCCTGTCCAAAGTCCAAACACATTGCTGGTTGAATTGGAACAATGTCTTCCTTTTATGTCTTCTCTTTGACCTCACTTATACTTTGTTCTCATCCAGTGGCAGTCTGCTAGACTCCCTCCACCTGAGAATAATATTTTGAAATAAATGCATAAGCTATGGGTTTATTTTTACTTTGATAAAAATGTGCATGAATGCTTACTTTGTGTTGATTACTGGTGCCTTAATGACTTTTAATCTTCAACAGAAAGAAATGTAATATGGTATGTTTGCCCCTTGTTTTAAGAAATTCAGATGTACCCTTTTCTTTCAGTCGTATGATATTGTTGCAAGTGCCACAGTTTGTTAGGTGAGTACACCACCCATAGCATGACTGGTGTTTCTTTTCTTGACCAGATGAAAGTAATGGACAAGAGCACCATCTCAAACATGTTCCATCACCAACAACTGTTACGATGGCTGGACACCTTGAACCGAATTCCCAGATGGAACTTGTTGGCCATTCAATTGTAAGATTTCTATTGCTCTCTCTCTCTCTCTCACTGAGCAGCAGTTTTTCTAGTGCATGTCCAATGTGCACATTTGTGAGCACACACAGTTGTCTGCCATTGACAGCTAAATGTCTCTTGGACTTTGCCTTACATGGTTCCAACTTCTGTGTACTCAGAATTCAGAATTCTCTAACTTTTTCAGGTTTTGACTTCACATCCATACACAGATTCACAGTATGGCGGGATGTTTACTTCTTATGGACCACAAGCTATGGTACGTAACTTCATGGTCCCATATCTATGCTAAAAATTTAAGATCAGAAAGACAGTTGTAACACATTTGGTGTGCTTCGCATTTGAATCTTATTTTAGATACTATATTTGCTTCTAAAATACATTTGGCATACTACATGGTTCCGTATCTATTTTTACTTCTTATTTTAGAAAATCCCTCCCATTATTGAATTTATATTTGCACCTACTTGTTCACAATGCCAGCTTCCATTCAAGTGGTGATCTGGCATCGTGAGCGAAGTCAATAGAGTAAATAGACAGCCAAGACCAACAGATTTCAATTACTCTGTTATTCATGATTATCAAAATAATTACATACATTTACCTAGCCATGGTCAAGTCATCGGCTCACTAATTCCTCTGTTGAGCATATGGTTCATTGTTGAACCACCACTTATGCATTAAGTTTATTTCTGGTAGACTAATTGAAAAGCATATTATGAAAAAACAAAAAGAAAATTTTACACTGATCATCTTCATCTTCAGATGATTTCTTATGGTAGGTTGATGAATTTTTTTTTTTTTCTCCTTCTGTGTGTGTTGGCTTATTTGTTTATATTGTTGAATTGTTAAAGGAGGATAAAATTTATGATATAAAACTAACTCAGGCCAATCAAAACTTCATATGCTGTCAGTCGCGATTCATTATGATCAAATCCATCTTAAACAAGTTCACCTTATGGTCTTGTACTGGTTTCTTCTCAATACTGTTGGTTCAACCATCTTTCAATGGGTTTGAATGGGTATTCCATTGCATGTCTGGTCTGAGAGCCAGCTTGAATGCTGTTATATTTGGTCCTGATAATGATAAGAGAAAAGATTAAATTAATGTTCTTCTACCTAATTATTGTTTTCGTACATTTATAGTTAAGAAATTTCTTTCTCTGATACTAGGTACCTCAATTATATGGAATCCCTCATGCCAGAATGCCTTTGCCCCTTGAAATGGAAGAGGAGCCTGTTTACGTAAATGCAAAACAGTTTCATGGTATTATGAGGCGAAGACAAGCACGTGCTAAGGCAGAACTTGAAAAGAAAGCAGTAAAAGTTAGGAAGGTAGAATCAATGTTTCAATTTTTTCATCCACTGGAATGATTTAGTATTTTCAGTGGTAAAAAATTTAGGTCTAGATATATAGAAACAGCTTTAAATTGTTAATCTGAATTCTGACATGGCTTGTTTCATCGGTTTGAGCAAATTTATAGAGTTAAAACATGCATTCTCTTTTAAAAATTGATAATTTTCTGTGTCATGTTGCTAGGTTACCTGAATGCAAGTTTCTTTCCGCGAGGTTAGGAGCTTTAGGTGGTTCTTCCATAAGTGGAGTCAATAGAAGTTCAATTTTCTTTATCCTTTTGATAAAATTCTCTCATTTGCGGGCTAGTTTCCTCATTGATGATGATTTTAAAGAAGTTCCCATGAGTAGACATGCTTGGACATATTTGATATGTGAATTCTTTCTATGGATATTTTTACTTCCTTTTGAAAGAAAAGGCACATTTTCTCTTGCACATTGGGTCATTGTTTTGGCTTTTCCTGGCTTTACTAAATAGATTTATATTTGATGAATGTTACAAGTCAAGAAAGAGAAATGACATCTCATTTGCTATAATGGATGTAAAAAGTAACTTATAGTTGCCACCTTTGTGTTAATGAGAATTTTGAATAGATATATTCACACAAAGTGGGATGAAACTATATCAGGTGTCGGAGATGTTAATGAAGATTTTGAGCACTTACAAATGTTTTTGATTCTTCACTGCTTATTATTATGCTGTGAAATTTTGTTGTGATTTGAGATACCGTATTCACGATTGAGTTCATGCATTCCGAATTTTGAAATTCCCTGTTATGAGATATGAGTTTCTTGTTGTTTATGACAGCCATATCTTCACGAGTCTCGACACCAGCATGCTATGAGAAGGGCAAGGGGCTGTGGAGGCCGCTTCCTTAATACAAAGAAGCTTGATAATGATGCTGCCAATTCTACATCAGATAAAGGTATTAATTCTGGTGCTAATATTTCAAAACAATCTTCTCGCTTTTCAATTTCTGAATGTTTGCCAACAGAAGGTACTGGAGATTTGGATTCCTCTGGTAATCGACAAGAAGGAAAAGGGTCTATGGTTGAAGGCATGCAAACACACGCTTCCTCCAAGGGTCATGGTAATGGCCATGGACTCTCTTCAAGATATCATTCATCATCAGATGATGGCAGCTTCTTGGGTCAGCAGAAGGAAATCACACATGGGAATGGGGTGTCTAATGGGGCTGTCCCCATTCATTAAATTTCCATCTTGAGTTGTATGGGCGCCTTCAGCATTGCTCTAGTGGTTTGTCTATTGACTCTGATGGATGCGGTATAAGTTCCTTTTTCTCCTGGCCTGTCTGTGTATCTCATGGGAGGTTCCTCTTCTGCAGGCAAAGCTGGAGGCATTAGCTATGCCAACTTGGGGGGAACTTTCCCAGTGCTGTGTTTTTCAGGCAAATCATTCTTGGCTTTTAGTCTTGGTTACTTGGTGCATTCGTGGTAGTGAGAGTGGAGCATGAGTGATGGACTTCATGCTGTCTTCAGACTTGAACTAATTGCATCTCTTCTTTTCGTCGCTTCTGTAAAAATGGCAAAAACTGGTGTATTTACCTTGTAGAAATTAGTCTCAAATGTAGTAATTCCAAATGGTCTGCATTTGAGCTTTCATGTGACCTCTGCTTTATGTCTGAGCAAAGGGTTTACCTCTTCTACCCTAACATCTCAACCATGTTAAGATTTGGCTATTGTTCTATGCTTTTGTCTTTTCCCTTCTGATTGCTTCTAAAATTCGCCTTGACTTCATGTTGGTGATTGTTTGGGAACTGTTTGGCTTGTCGCACTTCACAAGGACTTGCTTGTTCATCTTTGGGTCAAATTCATCTCCATTCTGTGAACTGTTCATGTGGACGACGTACTTCATCCTTGCACAGGAAGTAAGTCCAATACATTATATGCATTTGGTGCATCTTTTTCACCAAGTGATGCCAGTATGCACTGCAATATACTGGCATGTTAGATTGTTATTCAATCATGGTCCCTCTAGAGTCTATAGAGGCCCGACAAGAAATTTGGATTTGGAGAGTCCTGTTTTCGAGCATTTTGTTTTATTTTATTTTTGCAGGACGTGAGATCAAGTCATAACATTGAAAGTTTGGATTAGGATTAAGCTAAATGAGTCTTATTTGAAACTAAATTTTTGAATTTTAAATTTGGTTTTTGCAATCTCTAATCTTTTAATTTTTTTAAGATTGAGTCCATTTTTTATTTTTTTGTTATTTATTTCAAACAATAAGCATCACATAAACAACTCTCAATTACTAAAATCATTTAGTGAGATTTATATAGGCTTCATTTGAGATTAATCAAGATTATTTTCTATTTTTTTCAATTTTTTATATTTGTAATGTTTAAAAAATAAATAAGATATTTTTTATTTTCAAAATTTTTAGGATTTTTTTAGAAAATAGATTAGATTTTTCTTAACGTTTGTGTAAAATTTCAATTCAAATATCAAAATTGAATTCAAATATCAAGAATTGAATTTTTAGAAGGAATGATTATAATTGAAAATCATCGAATGGATTAAATTTTAAAAAATAAAAAATTGAGAGATTCTAAAAATTAAATTTGAAGCTCAGAAACTCAATTTCGAGAGCTTTTGATTTATTTAGCCTTAGGATTTTGTGGGGGTTAATAAAGGAGTCCTAGGACAGAATCCCAAGGCATTGAATTGCCTTTTTTTGCGCGTGAATGGTTTACTTGAAACATGGATGTGCTCGTGAAACCGGGAGGCATGCCATCGCAGGAGCCTAGAGGAATGTCTTCTGGGCAGCATGTTGTGCTACTTGTAACATTAAAAATTAGAGTAATGCTAGCGACACTCGCTTTTAACACCCTTGAACGCTTGCTTTAAAACCCTTGAACTCTCGCTTATTTAGAATGTCACGATAAAACTTAAAGTACAGCCTTAAACTTGTTTTGTCGTTTTGAAAGAAAGGGATAATGCTATCGACATTTGTTTTAACACTCACGAACACTTTGCTTATTTAGAATGCCACGAAAAACTTTAGTACAACCTTTAACGGTTTTCACAACATTTAGACATTGCATTTTTCGAATTTTTTTATTGAGGTTCTTTACCTTTTTTTAGTTGAATGAAATTCTCTATTTTTCAAAATTTTTTGTTTTAAATTCTCAATTATAATGTCATTAATTAGTGATTAACATATAACATTATTAAAAAAAATCTTTAAGAAGTGTCATTTATTAATTAGTAATATTATAAAAATATATTTGAAGCAAGAAATTTAGAATAATAGAAGGTTTCAATGAAGGCCAAACAAAAAAAAACAGAGAGTTTTAATTAAAAAAAAAAACATAGAGTACATGGTACAAATATGAAAAAAATTCACTTTTAACTTGTTTTGCCATTTTAAAAAGAAAGGATAACAACTAAATTAATTTTGGTGATTGTTTGGGAACTGTTTGGCTTGTCGCATTTGTACATGGTAAGAATTATCCTTTCTTAATGATTTTTTTTCTATTAATTAATTAACTGTGTTAGAATTAAAAAAAAAAAAGAAGAAGAAGATCTTTTTGTCCTTCTAGCAATCAAGCATATAAATAAAGATTAAAAAGATAAAGCAGACAAAATAACCCACAAAACAAAACAAAGAATTTAGTACTTATGGTTTCAATTATGTTTGATGTAGTCTCAATTAATCTAATCATGCCACATGGTATTTGTTTTTTCACGTGAAAAATATATCTAACATGTCTTGACATGTTATATATATATTGCTATGTATCACTTTTAATTGAAAAATTGGTCAAAAAAAATTAAAAGAGCTGTATAAAAAATTAAAGAGTAAATAAAAGTGATAGATATAAAAAAATACAAAGACCATATTAAGAAAATCAGAAGAATAAAGAGATATTTCTTACCATTAATCCAACAACTTTATGTACTTTTACCGGCAATTAGCATGTATCTTGCGTGTTGTCGTGAGATGAGCCGCACGACTTTCTCATGTGTTCAACCATATAAAATAGAAAGTTCCAACAATCTATATAATGAAAGTCATAAAGACGAGTTTCAAACAATATAAAAATAAATTATTTTAAAACTCGTTAAATAAATCTATTTTATAGGAATGAAAAATAAAAGGTCTTAGATGGACTTTTTATCAAACAATAATAATAAGAAAAAAAATACTAAACGATAACGACAATAAAAGACATTTTGTGCAAAAACGAGTTATTTAAAAGGATAATGTGAAAAAAAAAAACATGTGAAGTTGAGTAATATAATATTATTAATTAAATGTCTGCTTGATACTATCAAGTAACTTGTCAAAGATATGTATAACAATTCACAATTAAAATATTGATGCGCTAGCTTATTGAATCTTTTATGGTAGTAGCTTTCACGTTTTTTTTAATCTATAATTTGTTTGTCTTGTTATGATCAAATTTGTTAGATATTGCTGGATATGTAAAAAAAAAAAAAAAAAAAAGGAAATATCATGTTAGAGATAAACAAATAGATCTACAAAACTCTACTTTTGCTTGATGCACCACAAAATAGTAGACATTTTTATATACATATAAAATGATAAAACTTTAATGACTACAAACAAAATAATAATCACGGAAAACGAGACAAAAATAGAAAAAAAAAAAGCTAAAAGCCAAAAAAAAAATGTAGGAACAACAAAACCAAAAAATCCATTATACATAAGGTAGGATAAAAAATCACATATAACAAGACTTTAATAATAAAAACAAAGTCAGAATCACACAATAGAGACAAAAAAAAAAGAAGAAGATAAAAGCCAAAAAAAGGTTTAGGAATAGTAAAAAAATGGAGATTACATTATATTTATATAAAAATAAAAAGGACAATTTAGTCCTTTTTTATGTTTTTGATTTTGTTATTCTTCTATATTCATATTTGACATCAAAACTTATATATATATATTTTTCTTACTTACACTCCTAAATATAACTAATTTCTTTTTTTAAAAAAAAAGAGATTATTTTATTCAAACAATAGATGTGCTAATTTACTCTAATAATGTATTAAAATCAAATTAAATAGCCCACTTTTAATAATTCATAATTTTTTTAAGGAAAATTAAAATACAACAATAAAAATAATAAAAATATAACATGACAACAAAAATGAAAAGGTAAAGAAAAATTTACAGCATGGAGGGTCAAAATTTGCATGACCAAAACTCTAACGACCAAAATAGAAGTAAGATCACAAAATAGGGATAAAAAAATAAAAAATCTACTAACAGCCAAAAAAGGGGCTTAGCTACAGTACAACTTCATTTTATTTTAGTATATTTACTAGATTTTTTACCCGCGCTACGCTACAGATTGGATAAAATATATAAAATCATATAGAAAAATTATTTCAGTTTAATAATTTGTTTTATGATAAAAAATAATTATAATTTTTAAATGAAAAAAATTTATATTTAACTATTTCTTATTTGTGTTTTTCAATTTTAGAAATAAATAATAAAGCAAATAAATTATTAATTTCTTTAAAATTTTAACACCCAATTAATTGTTGGTTCTTTTAAAATTTTAACACCTAATATTATTAAGAAATTAAAATTAAAAAAAAATCAATGTTTAGGAAAAAAAAAGGAGGCAGCCGTTTACTTGTTCATGTGAATAGTAAACGGACGGAAATTTAAAAAACAATAGTGTTTAGAGAAAAAAAAAAAAAAGAGGGCAAGCCGTTCACCATCCAAATGAACAATAAACGAGTAAAAAAAAGGAGGGGGAAAGGCCAGCGAGTGCTGGCAAAAAAAAAAATGAAAACTTAAAAAACAAAAAAAGCCAAAGTAATATAGCAATGAACAGTGATTAACATTGTTCATTGCTATAGTGAAAAATGGTTTTTCTTTAGTATATAGTATTAGATTTTTTACATGCTCTATGTCTGCGGGTTGGATAAAATATATAAAATCGTTTAGAAAAATTATTTCAATTTAATAATCTGTTTTATGGTAAAAAATAATTATAATTTTTTAATAAAAAAATTTATATTTAACTATTTCTTATTTTTAAAAAAATTTTAAAAATAAATAATAAAAAAATAAATTGTTGGTTTCTTTAAAATTTTAACACCCAATTAATTGTTGGTTCTTTTAAAATTTTAACACCAAATACTATTAAGAAATAGAAATTTTAAAAAAATTCAATGTTTAGAAAAAAAAAAAAGGGTGCAAGCCGTTTACTGTTCATGTGAACAGTAAATGGGTGGAAATTTTTTAAAAAATTAAATGTTTAAAAAAAAAAAAGAGGGCAGGCGTTTACTGTTCAATGAACAGTAAACGGATTGTTTTGGGGGAGGGGGGAGGGTCTAGCCAAAAAAATTAATGGAAATTAAAAAAAAAACATTGTAGCAATGAACGGTGATTTACACTGTTCATTGCTACAGATGAAAACCCATTTTGCTTTAGTATATAGGATAATAAGCAAAATATTTGCATGTTATCGCGGATAAGTCTAGATAACTTTTATTTTTATTTTTAATAATTAAAAAATATAGGATTAAAATAAAAATTAATTAACACTAGTTGTGAGAATTTATTTAATTTAATATGTATTAACACTAGTTGTGGGAATATTTTTGATTTCTTTTCAATAACGAAAAAGAAAAAAGAAACATACAATTATTAATTATTTATTTTTAAATCAAATTAGAAGAATATGCTAAATCAATTTATATTAGAAGAGTATTTATTTTAGCTAACGAGTCTATTAAAAAAAACAACCATTAATATTTTTTAAAATATTTTAAATAATTAAAAAATCTAGACATAAAATAAAAAATAATTAACACTAATTGGGAGAATTGATTTAATTTAATATATATTATAATAATTAATAAAATATATATTTCATAATTTATTTTAAATATATCGTAGAAATATTTTTTTATTTTGATCAATACAAAAATAAAAACAAAACTTGTAATTAATTATTTATTTTAAAAAAATTAATTTATATTATAATAGTGTTTAATTTTAGTTAATGAGTAAATAATGAAAAAAAATATTTTGAGTAAATAATAAAAAAATAAAAGCATAAATTTTTTGAGTTATAATAAATGAAAAAAAGTATTAAAAAAAGAAAAAAAGAAGAGGCTTGACTGGGCTAACACCAGGCCCATTCATATGGACTTGGAGACAACTAGGCCCAGCCCAATCCATCCATAAAAAACACAGGGATCTACATGCAATAAATATTTAATTGACAGATCAGGTTGGACAAAACTATAAATCAAAGGATTAAAATGTAAAATATTAGAGAAATTGATAATATATATATATATATATAAAACCATGTTGTTTCAAGTTGGAAAAAAAACCTTAGCAGGAGAGAAATCATATATTGCTTTACATTATTTACAAGATCGTTTTTAAATTAAAATTTCAAGATACTTGGATGAAAGTAGTTTGGATTTGAATTCAATGGCTAAATTATAATTTTGCCAAATAAACATGGGCTCCGTCCTTCAATACACGGTGAGTCCAGATTACAGAATGTACATTACTAAAAACTCGAACATAATAGAGAGGCCTATCCGCGGCAAAAAAAAAAAAAAAAAAAAAGTGATGCAAGAATGAACAGTGATGGATACTGTTCAAAAAGACTACCTCTTTTAGTCTATTAGTAATAATAGTAATAGTAATAATAATAATTAATAAACAAAACCGTTTTAAGCAGGCTACGTTGTTGGTACTCTCCTCTCTGTCTGTCGATGTCCTTCGTCAGATAAAAAAAACAGCGCACTTTCTTTCCTTGTAGTAAATAGTTTTTCAATCAAGCCCTACTTTCGTTTGGTCTTCAAATATCACATCTAAACGAGAACCACAGTCTCTGGTCCGAACAACATAATAGTTTCTTGTCAGCTTCGCTCTTACAAATTTTGTTTATAATCTTTTGAAAGTGAAATTGTAGAAATTTAGAACGGGCAGATCAAATGTCGTCGAGTTTGCAAGCGACTTACAATCAAAAAATAGATTACGTGTTTAAAATAGTATTAATAGGGGACTCAGCGGTTGGTAAATCGCAGCTATTGGCTCGATTTGCTAGAAATGAATTCAATTTGGATTCCAAAGCAACGATCGGTGTTGAGTTCCAAACCAAAACCCTTGTTGTTGATCACAAAACTGTCAAAGCTCAGATTTGGGACACTGCCGGTCAAGAAAGGTACTACTAATAATTCTCCTTTTTTTTTTTTTTTTTTTTCTTTTGGGTTTTAATGATTTTAATCATTAGTTAGTGATTAAATAAAGTGGAATAATCAGATTTTTTTTCCATTTATTTTTTCTCTTCGAATTTAATTGTGATTTGTTTTTGGGTATTGATTATCGAGTTTCATATGTTTTTGTTCTCTCAGCTGTTAGTCTATTAAGGTTTGGGATAATTTTTGCTACTTACTTTTTCCCATCTTTTTGTTCATTTCTTGGTGGTGAAAGGGTTGGAATCGAGTTCAAATTTAGACTCTGATATTGAGGTATACGTATAATTGAGTGATTGAGCTAGTGAGAAGAAATGTGTGGTATTTTTATAGATGCAATTACTTTAACTAATATGTTTTGGATGTTATGCTGTTTCTTCTGTGCTGAACTTCTGCAAATAATTTACTTGGGACTAATTAAATCATAGGCTTAGTTGAGTTGAATTGATCTGTGTTGTCTAGTAGTTATTTGACACAAAGTATGGTAACTTGTGTGAGAAAAATATACACGACGAGGAAAGAAAATCAAGTTGCCATTATGCAAGGAGTTTTGAATACTCAGATTACACAGAAATGATTAACCTGATTGTTTAGTGCAGGTAGTTATTTAGAAGAAGGGATGGTGGGAATTGAGCAATGAGGTGGGCCAGACTTAAAAAGTTTCTTCGACGTTATCTTTGGATTTAAGGAGTTTGGAATGAGGCAGTAGAAAAGGAGTTATGAGATAAGAATTCTAGAAAATAAATTGTGACTGAGGACAAGGACGGCCTCGGTGATTTTCTTTTTCCATTTCCCTTTCTTTTTATGTTTTTCTTTGATAAGCTGCTTGGGCCTTCGGGTGTTGCACGGTCATTTTGTCAGATTTTGGTGAAGAAACTGTATGATCCTGGAAAATTTATCAGCTGAGGAAGAATGAATTTCTTCTGATGACAGGTTTAATAATCTGAGCGTGTAGTTGTGGATAAATGGGAAGACTTTGGAGTACTATATAATGCCAAATAATTGAACCTTCAGAATTCTGCTAACTGAAATAGCTCCTATATGCTTATAGAAGTTTTGTGGTGATGCTTTTGAATCTTAAGGCAGTTTGAAAGCATGAAAAAAAATAAAAAGAAAAAGAAAAGGAAAATGGGATGTTTTCAGTTATATGGTCCAACACTTGATGCAATGGTAAAATGTCAGTGCCTGCTACCAGAAGGTTGCATTTAGGGTCTTGAGAGTAGCCACTTAATGAAGAAATGCCAAAGAGTAGAGCTCTCTCCAAATTTTGACCATAATGATTAATCACCTTTCTCTTAAGTAATACAATAACTAATGGCATTGTGACTATTGTAAACAGTTTTGACCCACCTAAACTAAATGCAGAAACATAATTTATATTGCTTACCAAAAAAAATATTGGAAGAGTACAGATATGGTAGGTTACGTCGTGATTTATTACTACTTATCTGTGTGATTTTTATATGTACATGCATAGGCGCATCTTTTTTTGAACCGTTGAGCAGGTTTCTATGTCACTCTGCTTCTTTTACTACGGAAGCCCTAATATAGGATCTTGTTTTGTATATCTTGATGGCAATTCAGGTATCGGGCTGTGACTAGTGCATATTACAGAGGTGCAGTGGGGGCAATGCTGGTGTATGACATAACTAAACGTCAATCATTTGACCATGTGGCCAAGTGGTTGGAGGAATTGCGGGATCATGCAGATAATAATATTGTTATTATGCTTATAGGCAACAAGTCAGACCTGGGAACACTTAAAGTCGTACCCACTGAGGATGCCAAAGAATTTGCTCAGAAAGAAAACCTCTTTTTTATGGAGACATCAGCCCTAGAGGCCACTAATGTTGAATCAGCTTTCCTATCAGTGCTGACCGAAATTTATCGAGTCATCAGCAAGAAGGCTCTCATAGCGAATGATGAACATGAATCTGAGGGGAGTTCATCACTTCTGAAGGGAACCAAGATTGTTGTTCCTGGACAAGAGCCAGAATCTGGAGGAAGGACTTCCAGTTGTTGCGGGACATCATAGGATAATTCCCTTTCATGTTATACCACAAGTTTTCTCCTGTTTATAGTTTCAGGTAATCTTCTGTTTACAGGTTCATGGAAGGTTTGTATTTTTACATGCTTAACATTGCCAAATTTTGTTTATTTTGCAGCTGATTATTTTGCTGTACCTTCAGAATTTTGTATATCAAGTAATTCACACAGAACTTACCACTTTGTGTTAGCTCAAACTTGAAAAATGTTGTGACATACATTGAAACTACATCATTGTAACCGTTATGATGACTCACCTTGTTATAATGAATACTTTAGCTAATACTGGCGGCTACAACAGAAATGTTTCTTTGTTACACATAAAAGAAACCATGCAAAAGCCAAAATTCACAGGGTTCTTGTGCTGTTTTTGTTGATAGAATGTTAATTCGATTCTTGAATGACCTACAATTTTACTTTATTTTGTTTTATTTTATAATATTTAGCATTTTTTTTTTTGTCAGCATGGTGGGTGTTTTTTGCTATGCTGGGACAACTCAGTTTTGGTTTTATGTTTTTCCGATGAGAGTAATTATTAGTTTGTGATAGAAGCAAAGCTAGAGTGCTTCATACTGGAAAGGAGCAAGCTGGTAGATATCACTTTGGAATTGCATTTTGTGTTATTTTCCGAGTCCCAGTAATAAGTGGAATTGTTGCTTAATAGCCTGCTTCATAGTCGACCGTACGGTGCGTCATGAAAGAACAACATAAGAAGCCATTTTTCAAATCGCCATATTCATTTAACTCTGCTCCTGTCTAAATTCACCACAAAGGAAACTGAGTTAACTCGTCTTTTTTTTCTTTTTTTCTTTTTATATCTTCCCAGCTTACCAGTTATAATCCAAATTTTCACAAGGATACTTTGTAACAGGACTTCTTTGCTGAAATTACATTACATTACATTATTATTGTTACTATTATTATTATTATTAGTGTATAACTAAAACGTGAGGAGAGTTTATTGTCCAAATGAACAGTGAACTCCCCACGTGAACAGTATTAATTAATTTTTTTTTTACTTTACTTTACTTTACTTTACCTTTACACTATACTACTCTATCTTAGTTTTTTTTTTTTTTACATTATTTCGTTTTATTTTTATTTTTATTTTTGTAATGTTCACTCTTAGTTTTTTTCCTTAGGTTTTTTTAATTTTCAAATTATTTCATTTTGATCTCTAAAATTTTAAAACAAAAATTTTTAAAATTTTAATTCCTAGCTGATACATTATGTCTTTTCTTTTTTTTCTTTGGTTTTTCTTGCTTTTTTTCATCAATTTATGTTTTTTATTTATTTAATTGAGTGTTAAAATTTTAGGTTTAAATTACAACCTTAATATTATGAAAAATATATTCTTAAAATTTTTTAATTATAATTTCGTATTTAATTGATTTTTTCTAATGTTTTTCCATAAATTTTTTGCTTAAAAAAACATAAATCATTATTTTTTATAGATTGATTTTAACTAAAATATTGATCAAGAATTAAAAAACGTTAAGAATATATTTTTCATAATATTGTATTAAAAAATAAAATTATTATTAATAAATAGATTTTTGTAAAAACTAACAAATGGAAAAAAATTCTTATTTAATGTTGATGAGAAGATTAATTTTTAAAATTATCAACACAACGTAATAGGTAGATAGAGCAAAATCATTTGAAAAGTTTATAATTTTTATTTAATTATTACTATTTTTTTGTTTTTCATATAATTTCTACTTAAAAAAATGATTTATTTTTCTTTATTCAGGGATTCCTAAATAAAAATTTATAATATATAATTTAAACTTAAAATATTAAGGTTGTAATACATGTTCTAGCGTTCTTGTTATTGAGGTTGTAATGCATGTTCATCCACAAGTAAACTGGGGCTTGCATAAGCATCACAACCTGCCTCGTCACTGTTTTGGGATTCATCCTCTCTCAGTTAAATACATCTTGTGCTATTGTACCATATTAAAAATATTATTACAACCCTTCTACTCAAATATAGTTTACAACAAATCTTATATTATTAAACGTTAGTGTAAAACAATTATTCTGTTAACTTTTTTTTGTTAAATTAACTAATTTATGTTCGTTGACTAACATATGATTAATCAAATGAAGACATGTGTCAACTTAAAAGTAAAAATATATTTCTCTTTTATAGTTAGTTTTTCTCAATTTTGTTTTTAAAATTAAAATAATTAATAATTATTATAAAATCATTAAAAAATAATTTTTTAAATAATCAATTTTTTTAATTTCTAATAAATTTCTAATAATTATTATTAAATATTTTTAAAAAAAATCTAAAGAAAATTTTAAAGATTTTATAATAATTAGTAATAAATAAATAAAATTAAAAAACTTAATAATCAAATTTTTTTATTAAAATAATTAATAATCAATATAAATCCAGTTTGAAAATCTAAAGAAAAGTTTTTTCAAAAAAAAAAATTAATAATCAAAATTTTTTATTAAAATAATTAATAATCATTAAAAATTTCTTGAGATTTTTTCTTAAAATTCTCTTTATTAATAATTATTTTAAATATTAAAAATTGGAAAAAATATTAATTATTATTATAAAATAATTAAAAATTGAAAAACAATTCTTTACATGTTTTTTTTAAAAATTATTTAATAATTATTATTATAAAATCATTAAAAAGAGATTTTTTTGAATATTAAAAAAATTATATTTTTTTGCAATTTCAATAATTTTTAATTATTTTAACTTTTAAAAAATTAAAAAAAAACTAAATTTAAGGGAAATTTTCTTTTTGACCTTTAAGTTGATATTTGTCATCACTTGATTGATCAAATGTTAGTCAATTAACAGAAATTAGTTTGACGAAAAAAATTAACGAAAAGGTTGTTTTGCATTGACGTTTGATAATATAAAATTTATTATGAATTATATCTAAGTAGATGAATTACAATGATATTTTTGATATAATACAAAAACACGAAGCGTATTTGCCCTCACTCTCTCTATAGCATGAAGTATCAAACTTAGTTATCAAATTATTAGTATTATAATATCATCTTGCAAATCCTATAAGAATCAATCTAAACTTCTAACTTTATTTTATAATTAAAACTTAACTCATAATTGTGAATTATGTGATAATAAGAAAACTGATTGATTATTAATTGAAAAAATATGTAAAACTAACATGTTAGTGGCACTTAATATCCGAAGGATGTAAGATACCTCTCATCCAAGATCCAAGTCGCAAATCTAACACAGATAATAATGTTTCATAATGATTATGGACAACATCTATCAAATCGGATGCGAATGCATAAAAAAATCCATTCCGTACAAACTCATTGTCGCCTCTACCAACAGGGGAGGAGGGCACCCATGAGAAACACAAGCTACATCACTTTATAAATATGTGAACTTTAGAGTCACGGGTGCTTTGCGGACCACTTCCCCTTTTAAAATGATGAATTTATCTTTTAATTGTAGGAACTTTTTTTTCCCTTCTTTGGTCCCAATTGGAGGACTGTTTAATTGAGTAGCTGTGACTGTCTGCCATTATCTATCGACAAACCTGGTGTCGTCCCGCAAAAGGAATGGCGTTTCTGTTTATTCGGTATTGCCACGTTCACATAGTCCCCATCCTGTGATACTGTATACTGCCACTTAAAGCTTTTTTGTGTAGAATTCCTACTATCTGGACTCATAAATCAAACCCGTTTCCAGCTCCCAATGACGTAAGGTGGCCCGCAAATTGATTGAAAACAGAAGGCATGACCTTGGGCTAGAATGCTGTCAATAAGTAGAATAGTTCTCATTGGCAAAGTTTCAATCAATCCATTCATTATTACATCTAGGAAAAATCTTTAAAGCATCTCTTTTTGGAAACTTGACGTAAAATGTCATTGACATTGTAAGTCCAATAAAACCTTAGCGCATAAATTAGCAAACAATGCCGATGATAAACATCGAGAGGCATAATAACTTCAATCCCTTTCGGGTAGGAAGATCTTGAAAAGACTCGAAGGCATAACCATAATCCTTTACCAAGGTTTTTATTGGTGCTAATGAAGTAAAAGACACCCAATCTAATATTGGATGCTCAAGTTAACATAACTTGCAAATATATAAAAAGCCGAGTCAAGGGGGAAAAGATATTTTATTGCATTTCTTGAACACTTTGCTTATACAATAAAGTTCATATTATATAATATTGTACATAAAAAGGATTTAAAAAAACTACGTACTCTTCACAGTTTGAGGATTGAGACCCTTTCATTGCCCAGAGAGGATCATCATTATTTTTTAATTGCTAATAATACGTGCTTAAGAAAGAGTAATTAAGAACATGAACTTCCAGAGGTAAGGGGCAAAATATATTCTTCAATTTTTGGCTGTAAACTTAATCTGGATTCCATCGCCAAATGAAATGATAGGAGTGCGAGATGTCTCTTCCTTTGACTTTGGTAAGCCTGGCATAAAATTGAAGTAAACATCCAGAGGCATAACTTCAATCCGTTTTGAGTAGGATGATCTTGAGAAGACTCGAAGGCATAACCATAATCCTTTACCAAGGTTTTTATTGGTGCTAACGAAGTAAAAGACACCTAACATAATATTGGATGCTCTAGTTAAGGCTTCGTTTGTTTGGCGAAAAAATAACTATCATAAAAAAATCAATTCTTGAGGAAGCTATTTTTTAAAAAATATTTTTTATCGTTTGATAATTATATAAAAAAATTATTAAAAAATATATTTCGAGTGTTTGTTTGATACGGAAAATTAAAATACAAAAACAACATGTGATTGTTACATCAACAAGTTTTGAAAAAACTTCAAAAATGTATGTTTATAATTTCACAATATAAGATACATTTAGAAAACTTTAATAAATTTTCATAAATATTGACTATAAAATTTTAATTCAAAAAAATAAAATGTACTTTTTTAACTATTAAAGCAATTCATCAAAATTACTTAGGACAAAATCAAGTCAATATTCACATTTAGTAAAAAAAAAAAAAAATTCAACGTAACCCTAGCATTGTTATTTTGATAACTCAATTAAGAATTCTTTTTTTTTTTTTTTTTTTTTTTTTTAAAGAAATTGAACTGATAATGTAGTCTAAAAAATAATTTTATAAATTATTAGTTATCATTTGTAGATAATTATTCATTTGGTTTCAAAAGTTAATGTTAGAATAATTTGTAACTAATTATTCACTATAATTACCAACAAAATTTTATAACTAATTAAAATTATAAATTATTGATTTAGTTGCAAATGAATAGTGTTGAAACAATAATATATTTATTAATGAATTAATTAATTTTAAATTTTTTATAAAAAATTATAGTCTTGTAATAATAATTTTCAATCATTTAAGAATAGCGTAAGTAGTGTTTGATATAATAGTAAAAAAATAAAGATAAATTATTGAAATATGTATTATAAAAATAATTTTAAGGTGTAAAAATAGTTTTTAAGAATATTTAATGTATCTATAAATCAAATATTAGTAGAAATAGAGAAAAAAATAATTAAATAATAAATAATAATTGATAAGGAATAATTAAAAATTAATTTGATATATTTTACATAAAAAAAAAGATAGAGAAATTTTTTTAAAAATTATATCAAGAGAGAGATAAGTAACGTGAGACGGCTCGTGAGAAAGAAAATGTTTTTATTTTTTCAAGAGGAGAAAACATTTTTTTAAAAATATTCTATCATTTTCTTTTGATTGTTTTCCTAAACAAAAAACATACACCGACAAATAAGACTTGTTTTTCTCCACATAAACACAGCTTAACATAACTTGCAAATATATAAAAAGCCAAGTCAAGTGGGAAAGAGATATTTTATTGCATTTCTTGAACACTTTGCTTCTACAATAAAGTTCATATTATATAATATTGTACATTTTTAAAAAACTAAGTACTCTTCACAGTATGAGGCTTCATCGGCTAGAGAGGATCATCATTATTTTTTGATTGCTAATAACACATGCATAAGAAAGAGTAATTAAGAACATGAACTTCCAGAGGCAAGGGGCAAAAAAAAATTCTTCAATTTTTGGCTGTAAACTTAATCTGGATTCCATTGCCAAATGAAATGATAGGAGTGCGAGATACGTCTCCTCCCTTGACTTTGGTAAACCTAGCATAAAAAACCCCAAAGAGTTAAGAAAAATTCTTGTCATAAATTTAGAGTAAATTACAAATTAGTTGCTTTTATTTTTAAGAAATTAATTAATTAATTAATTTTAAAATTTAATTATTTAATTGATATGTTTAATTTAATATTTTTTTATTTTATAAAATGATATATTTTCTCATCATCAGTTTTACCTGTAATTAGTGACCAAGATATGGAGAAAAGTCGACAGGACTAGTTTGCTGTACTCTGCCCCAGCACATTGTCTCGTGCCACCACCAAATGGCATGAAATTCTTGGAAATAGTAACTTGGTCAAGTTCCTGTTTACCATTGAACAAACAATAAAAAGAAAACGAAAAAAATCAGCTCTGAAGGGAAGGGATGATTCTATCTATGTTATAACAATCATAGGAAAATTGAATCAATTTTAAACGGAAAAGTACCTTCCAGCGCCATGGGTTGAATGTAACTGGATCCTTGAATGTATCAGGATTTAATTGAACAGCAGGGGTAACAAGCATCACTGTCCAACCAGCTGGAACAGTGTATCCTGGAAATTTCACAAACAGTCAATTAAATCGATCACCTTTTTTGAAAAAGAAAAGCATATATAGAAATTTTGAATTACGAAAGCGTAGTATACCTTTGACTTGGAAATCTTTCAATGCCTTTCGGAACAAACCGGGTGGGATGTTGGAAATTCTAAGAGTTTCATTCACAACCTATGCATGATAATTAAAATCATGTCATTAAGAATGTCAGATCATCTTATGAAAAGCATGATTTGTAACTTAAGTTTAGAACAAGAAGACCATATTTAAGTTAAGAATGTGAACGCTAACCATTTGTGTGAAAGTCATAGATCGGTACTCTTCCCATGTGAGGCCGGAGTTTGGATTCTCTCTTTTCTTTACGATTGCCTCATGCTCCGCCTGATCAAACAATTAGAGCAAGAAATGGTGTGAACAGAGTGGCATCTTCAATTTGCAACCTTAAAAATTGCATAATAGGTGCGGATACATACTGTTAATTCCTCGACTACTTTAGGGTTCTCTGAAAGAAACTTGAATGTAAGAGTTAGAGTGGTTGACATAGATTCGAAGCTGGCAAATAAAATCCCGAACATGAGTTGAGGGATGAAATCTACTGTCAAGAACTTCTCTGTCTTCATATCATCAATGGCTTGATCAAGAAAATCTCCCCGACGCTTCGATGGATCGGCGAGTCTCTCCATCAGGGTATCCTTCAACATTTTCAACATCTTCTCTCGGTCCTGAATCAATAGAAAGATCATATATCATTATTGATTGATCATTCCTGAGTAGCGATCACCAGAAAAAAGAACAATTTTCAAAGTTGAGGGACTACTCTGTTTACCTGCATGCACTTGTGGAACGAAGTGCCAGGGATATTCAAGGGCAAGGAGATGAAACTGTTCAGGATCCTTGTGTAATTCTCACTGAGCTTCTCTTTTGAGTTTTCAGCATCATAACCAAATATTTTGTTTGCAGTAAAATTGAAAACCATCTACAGCCAGAAAAGACAGTTTATGAGAAACAGACCAAGAAAATTGCTAATTATGACTTGTGTATCAAAGGAAAATGGTGTACTCACGACAGAAACAACTTGTTTGACATCAACAGGTCCCTGAGTAGCCCACTTTGCCAAGTTGGTGCGAAGCATGTCTTCGATTTTAGGAAGCAATGATTCCCTAAGGCTCTCAACACCGAAGTGGTTCAAAGTTATGCTTCTCAAGTATTTGTGAACTGTGCCGATTGCGTTCACCCTGCTTTCACCCTCAAGAGCGAAGAACTTGGCAAATGAATCCAAATACCAAAGCTCAACCAAAGTTCCTTCATGCTGCAAGATGTACTTGTTCATTTCATAGTCAGTGGACACGATGATGGGTCTCCCAACCAAATTGGTTTTAAAGATCGGTCCATACCTGAAACAAGGAGATGAACATTGATTCGTTAGTAGTAGGAAAGTGCGATATAAATCTATGTATAAACTTCTTCTTTTTTTTTTTTTCTCCTCATAATTCACAAACTATGCTAGCATATAATCAATTACGTACTTTTGCATCCTTTTCTTGACGAATGGATGAAGGTCTAGAGACCTTCCAGGAATAATGAACTGAAGAGTCTCTCCAATGAGGGGCCAGCCCATGGAACCTGGAGGGAGAACACCTTCCATTTTAGGATTCCTCCATTTGATAATCAAATGAGTATAGTATATCACAACCAATGCAACAACAACCAATCCAATTGCCCACATCTTTTTGGTCTCTCTCTCTCTCTCTCTCTCTCTCTACAGCCCTCCTGAGTAAGCAAGAGAAGGAAAGATAAAAGAACAATGTTAGAAGTGAAGAGGTGAATGGAGAGTTGGGCGACTACAAGCCTTAAATAAAACACCAGTTCTGTGACCTTTTCAAAACAGCCACTATAGACTTTGACTTTTTATTTAGAATAAAACAAGAAAGAAAAAAGAAAAAAGAAAAATGAAAATGTCTATCATCAACGCCTGAAATCGTCGGGTACTTTTTTTTAATCACGGTAACGGAGGATATTCGTGGAAACTAAATTAATTTGACCAACATAAAGTAATACAAATGTACAAGTTTTGAATGAGGACCAAAAAATGCAGTTAACTATGAGGTTGAATCCTTGACTTTTTAAATAGCACTGCCAAAACTAATTTTAGGAGAGCCATTTCTTACTCTCATGTCAGCTGAGACATTCCCCTTGATTTTCAGCCATATGTTAGTTCTTTTATCTATTCTAGCCATCGTAAGCTTGCGTTAGGCGTTGTTGGGGGAAAAAAACAGTCATGATATCGAAATGAAAATAATGGGTCGATCAAAATAGGCTAATATATAGTTTTTTGTAGTCAAAGATGGACAAATTATTATATGTATGCATATGCAGACAATTCTTCCCATTGTTTTACATTCTTGCATTAACCACCTCCTAAGAGAGAGAGAGAAACCACAAGCCGATCTTCCTTATCTTTGAAACAGAACGAGTTGACTATAAATGAGGACAGTAACCTAGGCATCTTACCTTACTGCTGTATTTTATTGTCATGCTCAATATATATTACAAACAAGTGAAAAAAATTGTTTTTATTTTTTTTTTTTTATTTTTTTTAATGAAAAACAGATATTATTCGCTTACAATTTTAACTTTTCTTTGAGTTTTATAGTATGAGTATCGACACCCCATTATATATGAAATGTATGAATTTCATAGGTATTTGATTTTATTTGCTTTCGATTAAAGGAGGGAAGTGAATGAATAGGTGGAATAATTCCATAAATTAACATGCTATGCGTAAATTTTTTGATCCAATGATCCATATTAAATAGGTCAAATCCAATGGAGGATAATTTATCGTGTACAGGTACAGAATTTTAAAATTCTGTATATTAGTAAAAGCCTAGCTATCCTTAAATTAACAAGCTTTAATGAATGAAGATTTTGTTTACGTCTTCTATCAATTTTCAACTCTTACTACCTCTTTCTCTCTATATCACTCGTCCAGCTGTCATTCGATTACATGCTTTTATCGCTACTCACGGACTGACCCTAATCGGTTTCCGTATCTTGCTTTTCTTATTTCTCAAGTTTACTGTTTTTTTTAGACTTATTCCTACTTCATCAATTATTGATCCCACTCCATGATATTATTGACTTAATCAAATATGTTTTTAAGTTACAACTAAATTCTATAACATCGAGTGCAAAAAACTCCTAAACCTAAAATACAATAAATATAAATAGTATTATAGAATATCATGAAAATTAAATTTATGCTGACATAAACAAATTTTACGTCCCTAAAATTGCTTGCTAAGTAACTTGCTATCTTATGTTTTATTACTATCACAATTTCCATCTCACATTATTTCCTGTTAGTATGTTACCCATATATAGATGAATTAAATTAAGAGAACGAGATATTTAATTGGATCATGAAAAATAAAGCTTAAATGAAAAAAAAATACATAAAAACCTTAATGAAGCTGTAGAATGAAGAAATGAAAACAGAGAAAAGCCCCAAATGTACGACCCTTTCCTCTTCCATTTTGTCTTATCAACAGCTAATCAAAGGACACCTCAGGTAACCAACCATCAAGGATCTAGTTAGAACCGAACCCATATCCTCTGACATAAGAGCAATAACTGCGCGTGTTCAATATTTCAAATGAAATTACGTGCGTCTCCTCGATTTGACATGTGATGTCTTTTTTGAAGTTTCTCAAAAGTTATGCAAATCTCCAACACCATAAATGATCACAGATTATATATATGTATATGACATCAACTCTCCACTCTAGAGGTAAAACGCCATCCTACACGGAAAAGGTCAAAAAACTCCGACGAGCGAGTCTTACCCATTAGCATATAGAGAAAACCAGAAGCAAATGGTACGATTATAAAACGAATATACCCCCCTTCAAATACTATCAATCCCCCATCAGGAATAGTTACCAAAGGTGCAACAACCGTTCCAAAAGGGAGGAGTTCGTCGAGGACATGTTTCTCCTTCTATATAAAATTTAACGCCATGTGTGTAACACTTGCAATTGATACGATATAATATATTTACTTCTGCTAAGAACAAAAAATAGTTAACCTATTCTGATAAAATATAATTAAAGTTTATTAAAGCCAAAAGCTTCTTTTCATATGTTAAATTAGTCACTGAAGGATCTCAAAATATTAAAAAAAGATTTTTTTATAATTACTCTTTATTATTTTTTCACATTATGAATCATATCAACCGCACCATCAATTTGAATTAAATGTCATCCAATCGTCAAAATAAAATTGAGATCCCGATCTCATTGGTTTAAGTATCTAGAGCCCCAATCCAAGGTGATGGACTAATAGATGGATCGAAGCCACGAATCCTATCTAGGTAAATATTTGTAATATAATTTTATCAAAGACATTAGATATAATATTTTTTGGGTATCTCCATTCTGTTTTTCTCTTTTTGAAATTATAAAAGATTTAAAATAACATTACTCATCACACGTTATGTTGGAACTTTAACCAATAAAATAGAAGGAATGTTATTTTTTTTATTATTATTATTGAATTTTCAGCTTAAGGAAAATGTAATTCAATTACTTGTTTTTTCATAAATTCTTCTTGTTTTTCAAATAATAATTAAATAAATGTACAATGGCATGATTTTCTATAGTTTGAACTGAATTACTTGCAGGAGTGAGGTTTTATATATATATATATATATAGTTCGAACTCAAGATTTATTGAAGGGAGGGGGATGCCAATGCTTGTTTGAACTACAGCTTATTGGCATAGGAGCGAGACTGTACTGAAATGGAGAAACATACATGTGAAGCTGTCAATTATCAGATGAGATATTAATTAATAATTATGTTTAAGAATCAACAAAGCTTGAAGCAGTCAATTTATTCATTAAAGAAAAAATAATAATAAAGGACGCTCTTTGTATTAAAAAAAAAAAAGATTTTGAAAATATTATTACAAATTGCTGTTGTAAACATGACAATTATCCTCTTCAAACCAACCTACAAACCATCAAGGCTCAATTGCTCCAATGTTTATAAACCAAACCAGGTAAGGTCTATTTATCCTCCTTTAGTTCTTTCTTGTACTTGCAAATAAACTGGTAAAAAGGACAAACGAAAAAGAAAAAACTTTTTCATTTATGCTTTGGCTGTAAACTTAATCTGGATTCCATCCCCAAATGAAATGATAGGAGTCCTAGATACGTCTCCTCCCTTGACTTTGGTAAACCTGTCATACAAATAAATAATAAGTAAATAAAATAATGATAAATAAATAAATAAAAATCCAAAGAGTTAAGGGAAAAAAAATCGTATCATAAATTTAGACTAAATTATAAATTAGTCCTTTTATTTTTAAGAAATTAATTAATTAATCTTTTTTATTTAAAAATTAAGTATTTAACCAGTATTGATCATGCTTAATTTAATAGTATTTTATTTTATAGAATGTCATATTTTCTCGTCAATTCCTTCAAATACATATATATATTTCTTAAAATAAAAAAAGAGCGAAAAAGATTAAATTATAAGAATTTTTTAAAAAAATACTTAATAATTAGTTTTTTTTTAAAAAAAGACTAAATAATAATTTATTGTATAAATTTATATTCTATGATATCTCTATAACTATTAACAGAAATCAATTTTACCTGTAATTAGTGACCAAGTTATGGAGAAAAGTCGACAGGACTAGTTTGCTGTACTCTGCCCCAGCACATTGTCTCGTGCCACCACCAAATGGCATGAAATTCTTGGAAATAGTAACTTGGTCAAGTTCCTGTTTACCGTTGAACAAACAATAAAAAGAAAAGGAAAAAAATCAGCTCTGGAGGGAAGGGATGATTCTATCTATGTTATAACAATCATAGGAAAATTGAATCAATTTTAAACGGAAAAGTACCTTCCAGCGCCATGGGTTGAATGTAACTGGATCCTTGAACGTATCAGGATTTAATTGAACAGCAGGGGTAACAAGCATTACTGTCCAACCAGCTGGAACAGTGTATCCTGGAAATTTCACAAACAGTCAATTAAATCGATCACCTTTTTTGAAAAAGAAAAGCATATATAGAAATTTTGAATTACGAAAGCGTAGTATACCTTTGACTTGGAAATCTTTTAATGCCTTTCGGAACAAACCGGGTGGGATGTTGGAAATTCTAAGAGTTTCATTCACAACCTATGCATCATAATTAAAATCATGTCATTAAGAATGTCAGATCATCTTACGAAAGGCATGATTTGTAACTTAAGTTTAGAACAAGAAGACCATATTTAAGTTAAGAATGTGAACGCTAACCATTTGTGTGAAAGTCATAGATCGGTACTCTTCCCATGTGAGGCCGGAGTTTGGATTCTCTCTTTTCTTTACGATTGCCTCATGCTCCGCCTGATCAAACAATTAGAGCAAGAAATGGTGTGAACAGAGTGGCATCTTCAATTTGCAACCTTAAAAATTGCATAATAGGTGCGGATACATACTGTTAATTCCTCGACTACTTTAGGGTTCTCTGAAAGAAACTTGAATGTAAGAGTTAGAGTGGTTGACATAGATTCGAAGCTGGCAAATAAAATCCCGAACATGAGTTGAGGGATGAAATCTACTGTCAAGAACTTCTCTGTCTTCATATCATCAATGGCTTGATCAAGAAAATCTCCCCGACGCTTCGATGGATCGGCGAGTCTCTCCATCAGGGTATCCTTCAACATTTTCAACATCTTCTCTCGGTCCTGAATCAATAGAAAGATCATATATCATTATTGATTGATCATTCCTGAGTAGCGATCACCAGAAAAAAGAACAATTTTCAAAGTTGAGGGACTACTCTGTTTACCTGCATGCACTTGTGGAATGAAGTGCCAGGGATATTCAAGGGCAAGGAGATGAAACTGTTCAGGATCCTTGTGTAATTCTCACTGAGCTTCTCTTTTGAGTTTTCAGCATCATAACCAAATATTTTGTTTGCAGTAAAATTGAAAACCATCTACAGCCAGAAAAGACAGTTTATGAGAAACAGACCAAGAAAATTGCTAATTATGACTTGTGTATCAAAGGAAAATGGTGTACTCACGACAGAAACAACTTGTTTGACATCAACAGGTCCCTGAGTAGCCCACTTTGCCAAGTTGGTGCGAAGCATGTCTTCGATTTTAGGAAGCAATGATTCCCTAAGGCTCTCAACACCGAAGTGGTTCAAAGTTATGCTTCTCAAGTATTTGTGAACTGTGCCGATTGCGTTCACCCTGCTTTCACCCTCAAGAGCGAAGAACTTGGCAAATGAATCCAAATACCAAAGCTCAACCAAAGTTCCTTCATGCTGCAAGATGTACTTGTTCATTTCATAGTCAGTGGACACGATGATGGGTCTCCCAACCAAATTGGTTTTAAAGATCGGTCCATACCTGAAACAAGGAGATGAACATTGATTCGTTAGTAGTAGGAAAGTGCGATATAAATCTATGTATAAACTTCTTCTTTTTTTTTTTTCTCCTCATAATTCACAAACTATGCTAGCATATAATCAATTACGTACTTTTGCATCCTTTTCTTGACGAATGGATGAAGGTCTAGAGACCTTCCAGGAATAATGAACTGAAGAGTCTCTCCGATGAGGGGCCAGCCCATGGAACCTGGAGGGAGAACCCCTTCCATTTTAGGATTCCTCCATTTGATAATCAAATGAGTATAGTATATCACAACCAATGCAACAACAACCAATCCAATTGCCCACATCTTTTTGGTCTCTCTCTCTCTCTCTCTCTCTCTCACAGCCCTCCTGAGTAAGCAAGAGAAGGAAAGATAAAAGAACAATGTTAGAAGTGAAGAGGTGAATGGAGAGTTGGGCGGCCACAAGCCTTAAATAAAACCCAAGTTCTGTAGTAAGCTAAGACCTCTTCAAAACAGCCACTATAGACTTTGTTTAGAATAAAACAAGAAATGAAAGAAAATGTCTATCATCAACGCCTGAAATCCTCAGGTACTCTATTCTAATCATGGCAATGAGGATATTCATGGAAACTAACTCAATTTGACCAACATAAAATAAAAAATATATATATAAATGTACAAGTGGACCAAAAAATGCAATAAGGTATGATGTTGAATTCTTGACTTTTTAATTAGCACTAATTTTAGGAGAGCCATTTCTTACTCTCATGTCAGCTGAGATATTCCCCTTAATTTTCAGCAATCTATTAGCTCCTTTATCTTATTCTAGTCAATGTAAGCTTTCATTAGACGTTGTTGAAAATAAGCAGTCATGATAAAGAAATGAAAATAATGGGTCGATCAAAATAGGCTACTGCCTACTATATATTTTTTGTAGTCAAAGATGGACACGTTATTATATGTATGCACATACAGACAATTCTTCCCATTGTTTTACATTCTTGCATTAGCCACCTCCTATGAGAGAGAGAGAGAGAGAGAGAGAGAGAGGATGCACAAGCCGATCTTCCTTACATTTGAAACAGAACGAGTTGACTAGAAATGAGGACAGTGACCTAGACATCTTACCTTACTACTCTATTTTATTGTCACGCTCAACATATATTACAAACAAGTGAAAAACTATTGCTTTTTTATTTTTTCAATGAATAAACAAATAATATTCGCTTCCAATTTTAACTTTTATTTGTGTTTTATTGTATGAGTATCCACACCCCATTTATATATGAAATGAATGAATTTCATAGTATTTCATTTTATTTGCTTGGATTAAAGGACGGAAGTGAATGAAAGGGTGGAATAATAAAATAAAATTCAATAAAATTGGTTAACGTGCTAAACAATTAACATGATATCCATAAAAAATTTTATCCAATGATGCATATAAAATAGATCAAATCCTATGGAGGTTAATTTATTCATGTACTGGTACAGAATTTTAAAATTCTGTATATTAGTAAAAGCCCATCCTTAAACGAGCTTTCATGAATGAAGACTAAGTTTATTATCTTCAATAAATTTTTAATTCTTACTCATGAGTGGACGACTCTCGTGCAATAAAATAGGGAGACGAGGGAGACGTGGCTTATGTCGAAGTGAGGTTCTGTATTCAAAAAGAATGCTAAATAGCTGCTTGCACTTTATATCTGCAAAACAAATCATTTTAGTTAATTGGGTAAAAAACTCTTCAGTAATGGAATTAGTAGTTAGAAAGTGGCCAAATGGCCTAAAAAGGCTCTTTGAAAAAAAAAGCTTAGTGATGGATAAATATTTTCACAAGAGAGAAATTGTTCAAAATTTAGAAATCAAAACTCTTGATGATTTGGGTCTTTATATAAGCAATGATGAGTGTAACTTGCATGGTAAAAATGACATGATTTTTCTTCTTTTTCGACATTAGTGGTTAAACCGACAATTGATGGTGGTATATTATCATTCTATACGATCTGCTACAACGGTAATGCTATCATGATAAGTGACGATTTAATTGATAAACTCTAAAGGTTGATAGCGTGCTTGCAATCGATTAAATGTAATATATGTTGATGTAATAACTAGATAGGTGTTAACCCTAAAGGTTAACACCATATTTGTGATTGATTAAATGAGATATGTGTGTGTGATGTGTGTGTGTGTGAGGGATAAAATGATTGGTGTTAGCCCCGAAGGTTGTCGCTCTATTTATGGATGAGTATGTGTTATGTGTGAATAAGTTGCTCGTATGAGATTGATTAAATATGTAAGTGTTGTGATGTTCGAGTGTCGGCTCTAAATGCCAACACCATGTTTATAAAAAAATAACTATGATATGTGTGGATGTGATGAATTGATTGGTGTTAACTTTGAAGGTTGACACCGTATTCATAATCAATTAAACATGATATGTGATATGTGTGAATGTAATAAATTAATTAGCTTTAAGTCCAAAGATTAACATTGTATTTGTCATCGTTTAAATGAGATACATATATGTGTAATAAAGTGACTAGTGTTAGCCTTGAAGGTCGATGCCATGTTTATGGAAGAATATGTGTGACGTGTGTATATGTGTTATGATGCTTGGTGTTAGCCTTAAAGGTTGACGTTGTGTTTGTGGAAGAGTATGTGTGTTATGTTTATATGTACTATGATGCTTAGTGCTAGCTCTAAAGACTAACGTCATACGTGTGAGAAAAACATGTGACATGTGTGTATGTGTCTGTAATGTTTGGGGTTTGCTCTAAAGGTCGACATCATGTTTATGAAGCGAATATGTGTGATATGCGTGTATGTGCCATAATGGTCGGTGTTGTCTCTAAAAGTCGACTCCATATGTGCAAACTAATATATGTGATGTATGTGTGAGTATGTTAAAGTGTTTGGTGCTGGTTTTGAATGCTAACACCGTTCTTGTTAGACAATATGTGTAATATGTGTGGATGTATCAAAATGATCGATGTCGACTTCGAATGTCAACACTATATTATTAAACAATTATATAGAATGTGATGCATGTGTACACATTTTAAAGTATTTGGTGTCAATTTCGAATGTTATCGTGTTATGATGAAGTGCCATATGAAATATATGATGATAAATTAAAATGTGTAGTGTTGGTTTTGAATGCCGATATCGATTTTTTCTATTGATCTATATGACATATGTGGGTGCATTGAATGGTTTGGTGCTAGCTCCGAATATCGATGCCATTTTTGTTAAATGATTATGGGATATATGTGATGTGATGAAATATATTATGGGTGTGAAACCATTTGTGGCTCACCAATTTTATAAATGTGTTATGGGCTTAAAGCCATTTGTGGCTCATCATTTGTGAGTGTGTTATGGACTTGGCGTCATTCATGACTTGCCAATTTGTAAATGTGATATAGGTTTGTCGCCATTCATGGCTCGTCAATTTCTAATGTGTTACGGGCTTAACGTCATTCTTAACTCACTAAATTTACATGTGTTTATAGGCTTGACATATTTCATGGCTTGTCAATCGTGAAAGTGTTATGGGCATGATGCCACTCGTAGTATCGCCATTTCAAATGTTTTTATGAGCTTGATGCCGTTTGTGGCATCATTATTTTTATTTTTATATGTGTTTATGGGCTTGATGTCACTCGTAGAATCGTCATTTCAAATGTGTTTATGGATATGACGTCATTTAGGCTTGACAACTTTGAATATGTTTATAGACTTGACCCCACTCATGGCATCGTCATATAAAAAGGTCAAGAAACCCCAACGAGCAGGTATTAACCATAACACATAGAGAAAAGCCAAAGCATAAATCAAGTATTTGCCTGTGTAAACCGCCAAAGACTTGAGGGCAACTGATATACCAAATAATAATAATAATAATAATGGGCAACCTTGTGAACAACACTTTTTCTTATATATATATAAAGACCTAAACTCTTAGCTACATATGGTCCATCATGAGGAACCCCACCATCGAGTCTAAAACACTCAAACTTTTCCATTCGGGATAATTCTTCAGCAACTCCGTGCCAATCTTCACTAAATATGAAGCAAATGGTACGTTTATTAAAGGAACATACTCCCTGCACATAGTGTCAACCCCATCAAGAATGAGGTACAACAATCTTTCCAATAATGCTGAGTCTGCATTAAAGACATGATTCTCCTATTATGTAAGGTATAACAACCCCATGTGTTGCAGGTTCTGCCTCTTGACTCTATAATTGATATAATATCATATATTTACTCATCATACTAAGAGTAAAAAAAAAAAAACAATTAAATCTATTCATGTCAATTGTAATTAAACATATTCATGCCAAGCATATCTTTTCAAATGCTAATTTAATTATCAGAGGGTATTCTAAATTCTAAAAAGGATTTATTTTATAATTACTCGCAATCATGATAAGTATGGATACAACTATTAAAATAAAATAAAAGATCACGACCTCGTTAGTTTAAGTACTTCGAACACCAATCCAAGGTAATGTACTAATATATGGGTTGAAGCCACAAACCCTCTCTAGGTAAATATTCGTAATATAATTTTATCAACGATATTAGATATAATATTTTTTGGTATCTCCATTTTTTTAAAAAAAAATTAGAAAAGATTTAAAATAACATTACTCATCACAGGCTATTTTGGAAACTTTAACCGATAATATATATATTGAATTTTCAGCTCAAGAGACATATAATTTAATTACTTGTTTTCTTATTATTATTAAATAAACAAGTAATTGAATTATATGTCTCTTGAGCTGAAAACTCAATATATATATATAGAGAGAGAGAGGTTCGAACTCAAGATCTGTTGAAGAGAGAGAGGACGCTAATGCTAGTCGAACAACAGCTTATTGGCATGGCCGTGAGATTTATTAAAATGGAGAAACATAAATGTGAAGCTGTCCATTATGAGATGAGATATCCATTATGTTTAAGAATCAACAAAGCTGGAAGCCGTCAATTTATTCATAAAAGAATAAATAAATAAATAAAACAAAGGACGCTCTCTGTATTAAAAAAAGATTTTGAAAATATTATTACAAATTGCTGCTGTAAACATTACAATTATCCTCTTCAAACCAACCTACAAACCATCAAGGCTCAATTGCTACAATGTTTATAAACCAAACCAGGTAAGGTCTACTTATCCTCCTTCTGGATTCACAGTTCTTTCTTTTACTTGCAAATAAACTGGTAAAAAGGAAAAACGAAAAAGAAAAAAGAAAAAACTTGTTCATTTATGCTTTGGCTGTAAACTTAATCTGGATTCCATCCCCAAATGAAATGATGGGAGTCCTAGATACGTCTCCTCCCTTGACTTTGGTAAACCTGTCATACAAATAAACAAATAAATAAAAATCCAAAGAGTTAAGAAAAAAAATCGTATCGTAAGTTTTGAGTAAATTATAAATTAGTCTTTTTATTTTTAAGAAATTAATTAATTAGTCCTCTTTATTTTAAAAATCAATTATTTAATTAATTAATCAGTGTTTATCATGTTTAATTTAATAGTATTCTATTTTATAAAATGCCATATTTTCTAATCAATTCCTTTAAAAAAATTTTATATATATTTCTTAAAACATAAAAATAAAAAATAACGAGAAGGATTAAGTTATAAGATTAAAAAAAATACTTAATAATTAGTTTTTTTTTAAAAAAAGACTAAATAATAATTTATTGCATAAATTTATATTCTATGATATCTCTATAACTATTAACAGAAATCAAATTTACCTGTAATTAGTAACCAAGTTATGGAGAAAAGTCGACAGGACTAGTTTGCTGTACTCTGCCCCAGCACATTGTCTCGTGCCACCACCAAATGGCATGAAATTCTTGGAAATAGTAACTTGGTCAAGTTCCTGTTTACCGTTGAACAAACAATAAAAAGAAAAGGAAAAAAATCAGCTCTGGAGGGAAGGGATGATTCTATCTATGTTATAACAATCATAGGAAAATTGAATCAATTTTAAACGGAAAAGTACCTTCCAGCGCCATGGGTTGAATGTAACTGGATCCTTGAACGTATCAGGATTTAATTGAACAGCAGGGGTAACAAGCATTACTGTCCAACCAGCTGGAACAGTGTACCCTGGAAATTTCACAAACAGTCAATTAAATCGATCACCTTTTTTGAAAAAGAAAAGCATAGATAGAAATTTTGAATTACGAAAGCGTAGTATACCTTTGACTTGGAAATCTTTCAATGCCTTTCGGAACAAACCGGGTGGGATGTTGGAAATTCTAAGAGTTTCATTCACAACCTATGCATGATAATTAAAATCATGTCATTAAGAATGTCAGATCATCTTATGAAAAGCATGATTTGTAACTTAAGTTTAGAACAAGAAGACCATATTTAAGTTAAGAATGTGAACACTAACCATTTGTGTGAAAGTCATAGATCGGTACTCTTCCCATGTGAGGCCGGAGTTTGGATTCTCTCTTTTCTTTACGATTGCCTCATGCTCCGCCTGATCAAACAATTAGAGCAAGAAATGGTGTGAACAGGGTGGCATCTTCAATTTGCAAGCTTAAAATTTTGATAATAAGTGCGGATACATACTGTTAATTCCTCAACTACTTTAGGGTTCTCTGAAAGAAACTTGAATGTAAGAGTTAGAGTGGTTGACATAGATTCGAAGCTGGCAAATAAAATCCCGAACATGAGTTGAGGGATGAAATCTACTGTCAAGAACTTCTCTGTCTTCATATCATCAATGGCTTGATCAAGAAAATCTCCCCGACGCTTTGATGGATCGGCGAGTCTCTCCATCAGGGTATCCTTCAACATTTTCAACATCTTCTCTCGGTCCTGAATCAATAGAAAGATCATATATCATTATTGATTGATCATTCCTGAGTAGTGATTACCAGAAAAAGAACAGTTTTCAAAGTTGAGGGACTACTCTGTTTACCTGCATGCACTTGTGGAATGAAGTGCCAGGGATATTCAAGGGCAAGGAGATGAAACTGTTCAGGATCCTTGTGTAATTCTCACTGAGCTTCTCTTTTGAGTTTTCAGCATCATAACCAAATATTTTGTTTGCAGTAAAATTGAAAACCATCTACAGTCAGAAAAGACAGTTTATGAGAAACAGACCAAGAAAATTGTTAATTATGACTTGTGTATCAAAGGAAAATGTACTCACGACAGAAATAACTTGTTTGACATCCACAGGTCCCTGAGTAGCCCACTTTGCCAAGTTGGTGCGAAGCATGTCTTCGATTTTAGGAAGTAATGATTCCCTAAGGCTCTCGACACCGAAGTGGTTCAAAGTTATGCTTCTCAAGTATTTGTGAACTGTGCCGATTGCGTTCACCCTGCTTTCACCCTCAAGAGCGAAGAACTTGGCAAATGAATCCAAATACCAAAGCTCAACCAAAGTTCCTTCATGCTGCAAGATGTACTTGTTCATTTCATAGTCAGTGGACACGATGATGGGTCTCCCAACCAAATTGGTTTTAAAGATCGGTCCATACCTGAAACAAGGAGATGAACATTGATTCGTTAGTAGTAGGAAAGTGCGATATAAATCTATGTATAAACTTCTTCTTTTTCTTGTTTTTTCTCCTCATAATTCACAAACTATGCTAGCATATAATCAATTACGTACTTTTGCATCCTTTTCTTGACGAATGGATGAAGGTCTAGAGATCTTCCAGGAATAATGAACTGAAGAGTCTCTCCAATGAGGGGCCAGCCCATGGAACCTGGAGGGAGAACCCCTTCCATTTTAGGATTCCTCCATTTGATAATCAAATGAGTATAGTATATCACAACCAATGCAACAACAACCAATCCAATTGCCCACATCTTGCTAAGCTTTTTGCTCGCTTCTTCTCTTTCTACTGTTAATTGATGTAGGAAAGGGAATGAAAGAGTTGAGTGGGAAGAATGGATGACGAGGAGCCTTAAATACATGCCAATTTGTGGGGTAGGCCGAGACTTATTCAAAACAGTTGCACAAGACTTCGTTTAAAATATTAAGAGAATAAAGGGCTAAGGATTGCAGGAATCCTTCAATTTTTTCTTTTTATGTGTTGTTAATTTTATTTTTTTTATGCTAACCATATTAAATCGCATCGTTAAGATTATAACACGTGTCACTCTTTTTTCCCTTAATCTCGTCTCTCTACGCTTTTTTTTTTAAACTGAATTAAACAAATAAATTTTGAAAAAAATTAAAAAAGGACAAAGATAAAAATAATATTTGCTTAAAATATTATAGTAAACAAATTTTGATAATAAAATAAAATATTTATAGTATTTTTTAAAATATTAAAAGATTCTTAATTAAAATTTTGAATTTTTGAATAATATTTATAATTTTATAATACCTCAAAAGAATCAATTATAATTTACTTATTTTTACTTATAATGTTTTTTTAATTTCAATCAAAATAAAAATATAAATTTCCTTAAATTTGTTTTGAGAATGTTCATTCAAAAGTGATTAAAAGTTGGATTACATCTTCACCTATTTTTTTAAAAAATATTCATTTAAATTTGATAAATAAAAACGTTGTTTACAATAAAAGAGGAAATAAAATGGAAGTAGGAATTGTGCTTTATTTGTTTTTCTTGCAAAATAATACTATAAGCAAATATTATTTGGAAAAACTAAAAAGGGTGAAAATGTAGCCGCCTCTCATTATTTGTCAATTTAGAGACAGACTTCTTTCCCCGTCATTTGAGTTGACTCCAACTGCGTTTACTAAACCATTAATTTCCTCTCTCTCTTTTTTTTTTTTTTTGGTTATTTCTCTGGTCTTGCTTTTTGTGTTTTTCATCTTTATCTTTTGAAATTGGTTTCCAACATTGCGTGGTTATTTCCTCCGTCTTTTCAAACTGGTTTTCGTCATGCTCCAAGATGTATTTGTGGCATTAGGAGAGTAAATTATAAATTAATCCCTTTAGTTTCAAAAAATAAATAAATAAATTTTTTTAAAAAAATATTAATTATTTAATATTTATATTTTTAATTTTTTTATAACTTAATCTTTGGAAAAAAAATAAACTATTTTTTCCAATGTTTTTAATAAGGCTAAACACCCTCCAATCAAACTAAAGTGATAACTCCTGAAGGTTGCAAGGAGGAATGAATGGTAAGTATAAGAATGGTCCGTCAGGCAGTAGGGAGAGACATTTTTTAATTTATTTTGATTTTAAAAAATAAGTAAAAATATATTTAAAAAATAATTTTTAAAAAATATAATAATATTAAATTAAATGTAGTAACTACTGATTAAAATAAAAGGACTAATTTATAATTCATTTGCATGATGACATTGCTAAAGGGTAGTGTTAGAAATACTTAATTTTTTTACTGAGATTGTTTTATTAAATAACGAGAGGTGATTTGTTTGTTAATATATTATATAATTACCTTTATTTCATTAAATGTAAGATTCACATTCCACAATTTAAAAATCTTTCTCTACAATAAATGCCATATCATTTGGTATAAAACAACTACAAACTTTTTGAAGAAATTTATGTAAATAACAATACTTATTTCATAAGAAAAGAAAATATACAAAGATAAGAAAGAAATAGAAGATTAAAAAAATTATAATAACTGAGTTTAAGTAAAATATTTTTATCACTTTTGGTTAATCTGAATATAATTTTTTCTATTTTATTTGTATCGGTCTCTCTTATTAAAATGAACCCAAAGAGCAAATATAATTAGTTATTTCATTAGTATTTTAAAATTTCTTAACTTTTAATACTTCTATCTTTGTCCAATAGAGGGACTAACTTATAATTTACTAGCATTAGAACAACACTAAAGGATAATGCTAAAAATGCTTTATTTTTTATTAAGATTGTTTTATTAAATGATGTGACAGTATATAATTTGTAATTTACTAGTTAATATTTTTTTTATGATTATCATTGCACCATTAAATGTGATAAAATTACCTTCCATAATTTAAAAATTTGTCATGTCACTTAGTACTCTTATCATTGTTCAATAGAGAGATTAATTTATAATTTATTTGCATTGGGACAATGCTTATAAAGATAATGCTAGAAATACTTAATTAGTTTTTTTACTAAAATTGTTTAGTAGCATATAATTGGTGATTCATTTATATTTTTTATAATTATCATTGCATCATTAAATATGGTAAAATTCACATTCTATAATTTAAAAATCTTTCTCCGCAACAAATATCATATCATTTGGTAAAAAAAAATTAAAAAAATTAAAAAAAAAAATTAGTACTTATTGTGTCGTTGTCCAAAAAAATTTAGAACCTGCATTACGTAACTAAAGATAATGAATGACCAATTTTTTTATTAAGTGATGTGGCATTTATTGTGGAGAAAAAGTTTCAAATTATCGAATGTCAATCTTATCTCATTTAATAATGCAATAATAATTATAAAATGTATTAACAAATGAATCACCAGTTATATATTGCCATATCACTTAGAAAGACAATTTTAGTAAAAAATTAAATATCTCTAGCATTGTCTAATTTGTTTTAGTAAGTTTTGCTTACTAAATGATATGACATCTATTACAAGGAAAGAATTTCAAATCATAGAATATAAATCTTATCACATTTGATAGGATAATTATAATTATAAACTTGAGTGATTGATAAAATTAGACCAATTGCGTGATGGTACGTCACTTAATAATGAATTTTACTAAAATAAATAAATAAATAAATATTTCCGGCATTATTTTTATTTAATACTAACATTCATGGCATTTTATTCTTAAAAAATAAGAAAAGAAAAGAAAAAACCATGGCCCTTTTTTTTTGCCAAATTGTAATGATATTACTCTAATATTTTGATTAGTTTTTTATTTAACAACACAATTACCCATCTTAACTAACAAAAAAAATTAATGCAACTGATTTTAAAATTGAAAAAAACAAAAAACGAACAAGCGACGCATACCTATTTGTATTTCCCATATGCTGGTGTCTAAAGTTGTATTATTGACTTATGACGTACAAGCCATAAATGCTAATGTTAAATACTCTTATTTAAATATTAGGTTCTTAAATTTTTAATATTTTATTCAGCAACACATATTTTCAATTTGATTGCGTCCTAAATTATTCTCAGTAGAAAAATCTTCTTGATTGATCTTGACATAAAAATGCTAATATAAGAAGAAATGTTTTTGAAAAAAAATATGGGAATTAGATCGGTGTTGTTCAGAACCATTTTTAGTTAGTATTTTTCATAGTTTCCAGAGTTATTTTAATGAATTTCATGAAAAGTTCCCAGACATAAATCAGTGCAAATCATTCCCAATTAAATAATATTATATTATGTGGTAGTCACAATTCATGATTTATTGTAATCTTCTTATTAAAATTTGACTGAGGCCGTTGAAAAAATATCGAGGGAGGGGAAAGGTGATGAGTTATGCTGGGGTTTTGTCCGGATTTGGTTTTTTTTTTTTTTAAATTTTTTTAATTAAAATTTTGTATTCTTTATGATATTGATTTGATCTTTTTACCCTTGATTATATTTTACTATTGTCCTTTAGTTATATTTTTTTTGTTAGTTTGTGAGCTGATATAACAAGTTATTTTTCCGAATACGTAACATGTGTTATATGTAAAATTTTAATAAAATAACTCAATCAATATGGAAAAATATAAAATTTCAATCAAAAAAATTCAAATAATACAAAAACCAAATTATTATTAGTAGTAATATTAGTATTATTATTATTTACTTTTTATGTTATTATTTTTTTTAAAACCTTATCCTAATTGTAGAAATGTATTATATGTGGAACCCTAACATGGTAGAACTATGAAAAAAAATTATAAGAAATATAATAATAGAAAAATAAAATACAATACAAAAAAATTTACAAATATAATCGTAAAAAAAAAATAATAATGCTAACTAATAATTCTACTAAACACTAAAATATCTGGGAAGTTCATTGTTCATTTGAACAGTGAACTTCCCAACTTGTTTTATTATTCATTTAAACAGTGAATTTTTTTTTTTAAAGTTATCTATATCAAGTGAGAAAAGATAGTGCAGTCAGTAATTTTTTCAAGAGAGGAGCTCTTTTTTTCACTTTGAATAGATGAAAATATTTAAAAATTCTTATTTTTTTTTATAGAGAATTAGATCCAATAACTAGGAATTTATGACTAATCAATATTGCATGCCACCATTTTTATTTTATTTTTTATTAATTGCATGTTAGGTTTGTTATTCTTCTTATTATTTTTTTACATATTATTTTAACTTATTATATATATAAAAAAATTCTTCATAGTTTTACTGTGATGGTTATCATATATGACATATTTTGCACATTAACAAGTTTTCAAAAAACAATAACATGGAAAATAAAATAAAATAAAAATAATAATTTGATTCTTATATTTTTTGAATTATTTTGATTGAAATTTCATATTTTTTATCATATTAATTGAGTTTTTTTATTAAGGTTCTATATATTACACATTTTGTATCTTCATGAGAATAATATGTTACGACCATTCATAAATTATTAGCATTATAACAAAGTCATAAATTATTAGCATTATAACAAAGAGACCATAGCAAAATAAAATGAAGAATAGAAACACTCAATCAATATGAAAAAAATGCTCTTGAAATTATTACACAAAATGCAACGGAAATTCATATTATTATATTACTCTATTTTTAGTCATGAAATGGTAAGTTAATAAAATACAATGAAACTTTTTTATTGAAATTTCAGTTAAATAATTAAATATTTTCTTAGTTAATCCAAAATAATATATAATTTGTAACGTGCAACACACAGCGAGACTATTGACTGGGAGAGTCCATATAAAGCTGCCTTGTCTATGAGATAAGACATAACTTCACGTACACTTCAGCGAAAAAAAGAAAAATATTATAGCAGAAGATTCAATCTACATTAAAGCCTTTGATATTGATCGTTGGTAAAAAGAAAAAAAAATTACAAAACGTATTTTGGTAATGATCATATACAAGAGGCATAAACTAGTAGTTATATATTGTTAAAAAAAACCATCTGATCCAGAGTTTTAGGTAAAATTCGAAAATAATTTTATATTATTTTTTAACAAATTTTTTTTCAAATAAAAATCTTTAAAATCTTAAAATTCATACATAGTCATATTATCTTGTGTTGAAATTTTAATTTTAATTAAAGTAGGATGGTGAGAGATGAACTCCTCTTGACCACCTGTCATTAAAGCTACCACACATGTCAAAAAATCGCTTTAATAAATAAATAAAAAGTTGTTATGTGAGATTTGTAAATAAATTTTAATTATTATCT